>CM030370.1:92103557-93521159 GCA_003604175.2 Clonorchis sinensis | reverse complement strand
CATCGGTGTTGAACACTGATGTCATGCTGTCGATGATGATGATGATGATCCCAGCCATCGTGCTTCCTTCGGGTAGCATGGCAGTTAGGCACCGGAAGGGTGCTACAGCTGAATGATTTTTCTTCCAATTCGGGAAGTGATTTCGTCTTTCGCCAGTCCATGGGGGCTTATGCAGTTGTCCAGGGAAACGAACTTACCTAGTAAACCTATCGGTTCACAAGCAAGCATGACGTTTGGGTTTGGTCCCACCCAGTAGCACAGTATCACTTTACACTTTATAGGTGCGAGGCGCATATCGAACTGTGCAGTAGAATTACTTAGATTATTTAAACAGCTGATTCGACGGGTCCTACTTGTTGCCATCCTTGAGAATAATTGCCACACTAGCCATCTGCAAGCCATTAGGTGATGAGGCGTCAGCACAGGTGTTTATTGGTCTGATAGACTCAGCTGGAATTTTCGCCAGGAGCCTTGGAATCTCAGGTGATAAACGGTTCTGCACCGGAGGCTTTCTCTGCTTAATTTTGGGCAGTTAGCCTTTTACTTTGATCTGTATAACACACTTCATCCATGGCTTCAGACTCCAATAATAGCCCTCACATTGAGATATATATACCAGTGTTGATAATTTGAACCTTGCCAAATTGCCTATGCAGGATAGTTGCTTTATCAACGTTCGGTGGGTCAAAGTTACCGACTCTATTCATTACACCATATATCGTTTCATCCGGAACAGTCTAATATAATCATTAGTTAAAAGTCTTGGTATGTGCCTTTATCTCAATGCCGACTCGCACATCGTACTGACCACGATATTGTCGTTGCACCTTTTCACCATCTCACCTGTTTGATTAACTACAGGAATCCTCATCATCACTTGTGAAAAAGCATAAAGCAGAATTGGTAGGGGACTCACTGCAAGCCTACCACAACCAGTCCGAAGTGCCTACAACTCCAGATACTCATTCAAGCAATCGGAATAGAAACTGACAACAAGAACGCCAGTGACATCAATAAATAGCCCTAGCTCGTAGGATTTCCAACCAGGCACTGTGAAGATCACATAATCCCCATCCTGGAAGGTGAGTCATACGACAGCACGCAGACTTTTCGTAACACGTTTCATACCCATCCACCAGGTCGAAGGCTAATGATCTGTTCGCTTGCGCCACCCCGGAAAAAAGCACTCTCTTCAGCAGAAGATGGTTCAGCATACAAAATACTTGGCCTAACCACCACAGCTTTTGGTTCTGAACACATTATTTTACTCAAATCCTTGCTGCACAGTCGAACACTTGCTTTCTAATTGTCTCATTGGAGGTTCGCCGGCACCAGCTTACATGAGCTATGGTCCCGAGATAAGATTGTCGAAGAAGTGAAGACGTCCCAGTTCGGCTGTTCGCAGAAATCACGTATCACAACCGTACAACAAAACAGCTCGTACTGTCACCTGGTATGCACATCTCGTGAGATTCATGGATACGGCAGTTCGCCACCATGGGTGCCTCAGTTGAGCTAGAGAGCTCAGTGGTTAAGAGGCGAACTTACTGACCGGACGCTCAGTGGTTCGAAGTCATACCCGGCATCTTGACTGCTCCCGTTTAGACTCGAGCAACTTGGCAGTATCTGAGCTCTCGTTCGGCGGACATGGTAGTTAGGCACCGAAGGGGTGCTACAATTGAACGGTTGTTCTTTATTTCTACTGTTGCTGCCTCAGATTAGCAAACGCGACCAGAGCATTGGAGATTCCTGCATTAACTTCATGTGTCACAATAAAGTTGGAACTTATGAGACTTTCTAGGGGCGAGATGGCCAGAGTGGCTAGAGCGCGAATTTACTGACCGGAAGGTCCGTGGTTCGAACCCGACCTCTGCCTCTCGACTACAGCTGAACGATTTTTTCTAGGCACGTAAAACGCTTTACAACTTAGAGTGGCTCTCCTTGAATTGTGAGCGGTGTGTTCGATGACTGCATGCACGGAAGCATGACCGTAAAATTTGTGAGTGCAAATCACATGCCAAGAGACGAGGGGACTTGCATTTCATCTAAAGCCCCTGTGCCTTTTCCTCCTCTTCGAAGACGAGGACAGCGTCGTCAGCATATTCCAAATCGACAAGGTTTACTTCAGCTGCTATTTGAACACACCTACAGGGAGAGGCAGGACCGACAATCAGAGCCCCTCATCTCGTAAAACGATAGATATCGAATGGGTTAGAAACACAGAACAAGTAAGACATTTAAAAAAACCCGACCTGATGTGCTAGTCAGGCCTGAATGCTAAAATGATCCCACGGGCTACAGTGGCTAGAGCTTCCTTCCACTAGTTGCAACCATGCAAAGAAAGCCACAGGGGAGCAGGCAGACCAAGAGAAGCGAGGGGTTCTGGGAGGTAAAGTCGTACTGTTCCCTGCAATCGAAGTGTGAAGGCAGTAAGTTGCTTTCCTCAGGCAACAAACATGTCGATATTTATGGCGGCAGCGACGCCGCATTCCCCCTAGAAAGGTTAGAAAAAGTTGGCTCCAGTAACCGCACATATTACTCCATTCAACTTCTTTTGCACTCACTAGTTCGCAATAAAGCCGTTGTGTTCCATGTTGACGTGTCTTTTACCGGCACTAAGGCATGAAAGCGGTGACAGAAGTTACAACATTACCAAGGAGTCTGGTGTTGCCCAATAGGTACAGCCGCATTAGGAGCCAAACAGTGATGTTTTACTCCCTGCATCGCAGATTAGGCTATTCCTTGCAGCCGAGTAGGTCAGACTATTGAGTCATCGGCTCCCTAAGGAGTCCCCAAAGAAAACCGCACTGTCCACCGCCTCGCGGGTCAGAATTTCGAGTCAGAGTCTATGGGCAGAGTTCCCGAAAAAAGTCTTACATCCCACTGTCTTGTGGGTCAAAAGCTCAAGGTGAGGTGTCTCAAACAAACCCCCTTCCTCGGCCTGGGCAACCGAGGAGTATCAGTTACCCGCACAGCTCTTTGTCCCCCCAAACCCTTCCCACCACACAAACAAACGTTTCTGTTATTCGATTGTCAGTTACCTAACCGTTTTGCCCCATAAACCCCACCTACTCATTAACACCAAGCAAAACAACTGTTAAATACATGAGATCCTTCTTACATAGGAGATACCACAGTCCATGCTATATTTCCAGTTGACATACAGACAGTTCTTGTTCTGACTTTATACACCCTTGAAATTAATGTATGCTGTGTAACTGGAAGACGCATGAAAGACCCAAGCATGGTCATGTATCTTTAAACAACAAGGACGTATGTCTGTTGGTTCAGAGGAGATGAACTCATGGGATATTTAGCCTAGAGGATACACTTAGCTTCAGAAACGAATGCGCTTTGCTGAACTGGACTCCATGAACAGTCGTCTTTGCACCATCAGGTTATCCAGCTCAATCAAGCTCAATGGTACTCGGCGGTGCCTCTTTGTAGGGTCGGCGTACCCTTCAGGATAACTGCAGCTTTTTATCGAGATTCATCATCCTTTAAGTAAGAAGCATTGGCACTGTAATCCCTGTGTGTGATGATGTGTGTACAAGTCGGCTGTCTGAACTCATTGGAATCACATCTCGGTGATCGACTTGGAGTCTATGCTCGTCGCACAGACAATGAAAAACGACTCTTCCAACTGTGTGCTGCTTCTGACCAGTAAGAAACCTGTCAGTGTTTGATCATCGGTGTCTACAAAGCACTGGTTGCGTCCGATACGTCACACGGTTCTATGAAAGAGGAACTCTTCCGCGATAGCTGAGCCACTCAAGCGTCATAGGTTATGCCGGTTAGGACGCGTTTTACACGCTCCCAAACCGTTTGCGCCTCAGAGCTCTTTTCGTCCAGCCCTGTGCTGTGTGGAAGCGACCGAGAGGTGGACAGTCTATGACATAGCAACAAACTGTGAAAACACTAACCAGCAAACTCAGTCGGATGGACAGCTGTCGCCTCACTGGATGGGGATCCCTGGTCTCAACCCATCAACCATCAAGGACAATGGGAGACGTGATTCAATCACACAGTCAGTAGCGCTCGTGCAAAAAAGCTATCGCCTTCAGTTCACAGCAGCTCAGTTACCCGTTCCCTCAGAGCAATGTACAGCATGAACTAACTGATCATGCCATCGCTTCTAATACTTAGCTTTGCGCCCCATGGCATCCCAGATCCGGTGACCGAAACTGTAGCAGCTGGAGTCAACGTAATCTTCGTACAGTTTATGGCTGATAAACTGAAATGAACTCTCCTGTGCCACATGGGAACCGTTCAGTTTTCAAATCATTGGAGGCAGATTATCGACTGCTCCAGATTCATTCGTATCAGTGGCGCTGCCTTGGTCTTGACCGGTTTGACCTTCGTGGTTTGGCAGACATCCCAATAGGTTCCGTCTGCAATGCAGTCGGTGCTCCTGTTTATGCCCCAAAAGAGGACTCCATCATTACTGCCCTGCCTATCGATGACCACGCAAGCCAGCAGCTGCTCCAAACAGTCCGTGGCTCGCCTGTGACTGTGCCGGATATCCAGCGTGAGACTTCGGCTGATCCGACTCTGCAAAAGGCGATCCAATTCCTCAGGACACGCTGGCGGACAAAATCCATTGACAACGATCTCCAACTTCTTTTCCATCGTCGGCGACTACTTCATGTTTGGAGAACGTGTGGTGATACCACGCTAGCAGGTTCAGTAAACCTAGTAGTGAGACGGAAACAGACTGCCATTCATGACAGTGGTCATCATTCCCAGGGACTGTTAATCGCGATATGGCAACAGAACAAACGTTACTGTCCCAGGTTCTGGACTTTTTGTTTATTCTTTTTTTGCGCTAAGACTTTGTCCACGCAGCCGTGTCGAACGTCACGAGTCATTGTTCGCTCAGTTCACCAAATGCGCTCACATTCAGGACGGTTGCATAAGCAAGGTCGTATCACAAAAAAAGAATAGACAAAAAGTCCAGAACCTGGAACAGTAACGTTTGTTCTGTTGCCCTATCGCGATTAACAGTCCCCTGGGGATGATGACCACTGTCACGAATGGCAGTCTGTTTCTGTCGCACTACTAGGCTTACTGAACCGGCGAGAGTGGTATCACCACAGGTTCTCCAAACATGCGATGGTCGCCGACGGTAGACATGGAATCCCGACGATAGAAAAGAGGCTGGAGATCGTTGTCAATGGATTTCGTCCACAAACGTGTCCACTCTTTGTTTTGATATCTTCGATATCTCTGGTGGGATGGAAGACTTCTTCGTCTTGATTAGTTGCCTCGCTTTGTCCAGTTGCCACTTCCAACCGCACACTTGAGACATCTGTTGCGTGGTACCCACGAGCCAAACTATAATCGAGTCCCTTGTAAACGCGAGCTACGTATACCACAATGCTGTGGTAATTCCTGGAAGATATGGGTCCGTGTGTAGCATATGGGTTGAGCCACACACCGGCGGCACGGAGTGGGTGGAAAATATGGCGTTCTTCTTAATGGGTGAACGACACACTCACACCTCAGTGGCCGGTCGTTGTCAAACCCGACGGCTAGGAAAAGAAACTTGCAAAGTGGGAAGTTAGTGATGATAAGTGGTGTTCAACTTCCGAATATCGGTTTATCGGGACGGATGATAGCTTTTTGTGAATAACTGCACTACCACTTCAGGAATATTCTACTGAAGGGTGATTTTAACTCTGCTAAGCATTGCTAGATGAAGTTCCAGCACGTCGGATCGAGTGGCCGTTTGCATCGGCGCTGACTCAAGTCGGGCATCAAAACGCTTAGACTTCCCAAGTCAATGCACCCATCACCATCCCTAATGGACCCAGCTGCTACCAATGAAACAGTTCGTCGACCGAATAATAATCAAGGCTCCCCTGGTACATAGCGACCGGTGTTCGCTGGCTTTTACCCCACCTGCTGATGGACCTCAAACATTTATTCGAAACTTCTACAGCCGACATCCCACAGGTGTATTTTCTCCAACCAACGTCAACTACGACCAGCTTCAAAGCAGGAAGATTAAACTCGTTCACCTCTAGCACACTCCCGGCGCCTAGTTTCTATGTCAACGGATGGAGATACTAGGGCTGAGATACTGTCCTGTTGACCAAGCCTAGACAGGAGCAGTCGAGATGCTGAGGCTGAGTTGAAACCACGGAACTTCCGGCCGGTAAGCGGGCGCCTTAACCACTGAGCTAACTCGAGTTCACGCAATAAGATTACAAGAAGTGTCCAACATATTCACGAAACTGATGCAGCACTCATCCCTAAGGAACCGAACGCAGTCGAACGAAGCAAAATCTGCTTGAGACAATTCGGTCTATGTCCCCAAGTCTATCGTCGCTTCCGGGAGGCTTGACACTTATTTCCGCGTTGCTCGACGAATCGCTTACCGTAAATGGCCTGGAAAAGGTGAGATTTCCAGGGTAGAGACGTGTAGTTTTATCAGACAATACTTTCCATTTTTTGTGTGGTGGGTGAGCGGAATAGCATTCTTCCCACCACCGGTCACGATACATCTAAGACCTAATTCAGATCAAATTTTTGGTGCTTTTTCATGAGTAATCACGCAATACCACCTGCTTATTCAATTGCGCCTCTCAGTTGGATCGAAGCCACTGAAAAACTAGAGCTAACGCGATCCACGAGAAATGGGCAACCGTCGAGACTTCGAATACCACACCATGAATGCTTTCGCAAACTCACTTCTGCATTCGACGCGGTGCCGACAGATTTCCTCTAAGCAACCATGATTCCGCCCTTTAGCTGATATCTGCAGGTCATCATTTTTGCTGCCGATATTCCCAATTATTCACGTAAGTACCGACGGGCAGTTTCTACACTTCAGCACATGGGAACTATGACCGTTGCTTAGGATCCGTTAAACCGCCTGGGAATCCACAATATGCAAGTCGCTGTCTTCGGATTCCTTCATTCTCTTCATTGTCTGCAAAGCTTCCTTCATCATCTGGACAAGTATCTCGTGGGTGAGGCAAGCTCGACTTAATAAACTAACGACAGCCCCACAGGTCGGGTGTCATCGTTCCAAGTTCTCCACAGCAAACGTTCGCGGGGAACAAAATTCCCCGATTAGGGATCCCTCCGACGGAACACTGAACAAACCGGCGAGCAAGGGAGAAAACTCAAACTTCCGCCAGGCGTGACCTTGACAAGCCGAATTATACATAAAATGCATATAAACATGGTAGGAAGACCAGGTCTCGTAGATTTGGGTCTTCATTTATCACCCATGGGCTCAGCAGAATGGGGTGTTTGAATTATCGGGTTCAGGGATTCCTGGATTCATTCATGGGTCATTTATTTATACACAGGATCGAGGCCTTCGCCCAAGCTTCCCGGGTCGGTTCTGTTCTTGCCGTTCAGCGGCTTTCGTTCACCTGAATGGTACAGGCGAAAAAGGGTGTAGCATTGCTCTTTGAGTTTCCTGTGCGGATCAGGAAGCTTACCAATGCCAGTACTCACCTAAAGAGGCATTTAAGAGTGCTTTGACTTGGATACCGGATGCAGCGTGAACAACCATCGGAGGGAGGTTATTCTACTCGAAATGAGAAGAATCGTCGCCCAAAAGAACTGTACGCTCTGGGCTTGAAAATCTCCTTACCATGCCCCGCTGTGTGTTAGTTAGGTTACCAGCGAAAAAATTGTTGGCCAAACTTTGTTCAACCAGGGCTAATTGAGTAGTAGTTCTGCACGGAGTCGACCTGAAACTCGCTACCTGTAGCGCTGGACAGAAGTGAGTTTGGGCAAGCAGTACATACACCTAATGATTCAAGTACAAATAAACACTTAATCTCGGTACATGATTTTAGCCCATGCAGGTGTCAACACCTGATAAGCCGTGCAAACCTTGCACCGGACGACTCGTTCAGAATTGGGATGAAATGCCTGGTAATTGGTAAATGTCACAACATTCAAAGGATTAGTGGACTGTAAAAAAGAAATAATCAGAAACCCTTATGCCGGGCCACATCCACTTCTTACTGGATTATCATGGGTCACTTGTGGTGGCTGAACGGGTTTTGCGCTTGTCAGTGAGCGTGACTCACCGCACCGCCCAGTACAGAGAAGAACTCGGGAAAAATTGAAGGACGGCTAACACAGACGGCAAAATGGTAATGTAGATTTGTAGGTAGGCGGACTGCCCGCTAAGGACTAATCAGAGGGGTTCAATAGGATACATGGCGTTCACACACTTATCGATAGAGATCACTAAGTACTTTTGGTGGCGGACATATTGTTACTGAAGAAGTATTCTGGTGCTGGTTGCAGACAAGACGCCACTACTTTACTAGTTCCACAGCAGCTTTGTGAAAACTATGGGAATGCCGAAGGTCCACGTGTGCGCAACACCCTTAGGCCACATTAGAGAATAGTCTTATGCAACGTGTGTCAAAGTAAGCCTTGAATTGTCTCACCAGATGAACTCCCAGATTATCTGTTGATTGTTCATTCCAAGCAGTTAAAACTCTGTACCTGAAGTTCATACGAGGTTCTATTGTTGATGTCAGCCCAGGGAGAATGTGCTGATGAACTCTGAAAACCCCATTCTTTCGGCGTTGGAATAAGCTCCGGTCAAAACCCCACGCCTGAGGCCAATGAAGGGATGTTAGATGTCGTGCTAACAGTACCCTTACCAGAGAGTGCAACGTCGAATTCCTTGGTTTTCCCGCAAATGATAGACTCTGCAAGCCCCACAAGTTGTCGTCTTAATTTATTCTGTCGTACGGAGTACCTTCTATGGGTATCAGCTGATATGAGGTGTTGCCTGCAGTAGATAGGGATGAAGATAACTACATTGTATTTGGTCAGCGCCGCTTTGAAACTCGATATCATCTCACGTGCTCTGCTCAGTGATAGAGGGGCTGCTTCTGCACTTCCTTATTCTGAAATGTAAAGCGACCCTGGACACAGCGTCGGTTGTGGCCATTAACCGCTGGTGGTATCATGATTACCGTGCAGGCACCCCGGCTAGGACGACCATCGTTTATTGACCGGGAGGTCTTGGTTTTTAGCTGTTCAGGGTGGAGAAAAAGAAAGTGGAAGTGGATGGCAAACATTGCACTATTTTCCAAGGACAGGAGCGCTTGGTAGAGGAAACTGACCCTTTTTGACCGTACGCGTGCAGCAGTGATAAGGTGAAGCAAATTGTGTTTAAGATTTTGAAGGCTCATAATGGTCAGCAATGTGTATGGCTTGGGGTATATATGGTGGTGATAAGATGAAGCCACCTTGCACTTGTTCGTCAGAAGGATACGTACGGATTTTAGGGGTTTGCGGATGGAAATTCACCTATGGCCGGAAGCAACAAGCGTGAATTTCAGGTTGATGGACTTGCGGGATCCTGAACTTTACATCCAAGCCCCTAGTGCAGTAAACACCACTCATGGTCAGAGTTAAAACAGACGGCGACGAGCTAAATGAAATTACTGCTCGCTTGTATCTAACGACCGATTCTTCGAAGGCTCCATCCGTGACGGGTGGACAGCAGGAAATACTCAATATCCATACTCTGGAATATTGGTCGCACGCAGGGTGTCGGTGGGCTTGCCACATCTACCAAGGAACTGTACCAAACATAGTAGCGATGGGTCGGTCGACAGATTGTCATCATTTGTGCACCGGGCTGTGCGGACCGGTGCCTGCATAAAGAGCACTCACCAATCACTCACTTACGGGACAGGTTCCATTGATAATCCAATATCTCAGTCGGATAGAGGCCAAGGCCTGCGCTACTACGTAGTGCTCCTTCATTTCATGAAGTTGACGCACGGTGAAGGTAGTAGCGGGGTGTCGGTTTAGAAGAATCGCTTGATGTTTTACTAACTGACTATGGCTCGAGTATCTGAGTCTCTCCCTTGCGCACAATACACTGTGAAGTAAAACAGGTGACAAACTTTGTAAGCTGCCGTTTTGAATCCGATTGCTTGAAAGCTTTGCATGCGGTATAGATAGCTTACCTCGATGTAACTCGTGCAAAATAGCTGGATTGCATGATACACAACAAACAATCATCAGGTACTCTGATAACACCAGAAGGTGCAGCCTTTTTCTTTGCTCTGCCCCTCTTAGTCAACAGATATTGTTTGTAACGCGGCACCCAAGTCGCAGCCTTCTGTAGAAAACCCGAGACATTATTAGGCACGCGCCACCATTTTGCTTCAGTTCCAGGAGGCCAATTACTTTCTAGTTAGAATAAAAATCTTGGTCCAGCTGACAATCTACGCAACAGACTGTGGTTGTATGTCTCTCTCGAAAGGCAATCTCTCTTAGGTTGCTTTCCGATGTTACTGGTCTTTATTGAGTAGGTGACGACATATCATGAATAAATGTTAGTCGATTTTTAACAAAAGTATAAAATGTAGAAGATACGCTACGGGCGCAATTGAGAAAAATCATAGTCTGTCCAATACATGGTAGTCCTTCGTATTTACTTCAACTATGCCTGCTACTCGGACTGCCAAATACGCAGCTGTCCACTACATATTGGTGTTGAAACGGGCTTAGATGAGCCACCCGCGCCTTCAAGACGACAAGTCAACAGCCAGAAACTTCCTCGTTTACCGAGAAGCAAACATATGCTACCATGCTATATGCAGTTCCTGATGCATTTCAGAATATATGAAGTGCGACATGTAAAATATCACTAGCCACTTTCGGTCTTACGCACTTTGGGAATCGCATGTTATAGAGGCTTTAGAGGTTAGATAACCGATTCTCCTAGTAAAAGCGATCGATAACGATCAACGGGTTGTCCCAACCAAGTCTAGTTTCGCACAGTGATTACGGTAGATACTTGCCTGATATTAACCGCGGAGAAACGAAGGCAAGAAGATCATACGGTGAAGATATACAGGGGAGAACTCCTCTGCACGCCGGTGAGTTTGCCGGTAAATTAAAGGTGATCACTAGTGCATGGCGCTCAGTATTCGCACAACGTAATTGATTTCTCTCGACATTTTCAGGGCTACCGTCTCATAGTGTAGAATGTCTGCGTATGATGAATTCTGCAAATTATCAGCATGGGTGGTTTGTCAAAGTGAACGAACCTTCAAGGTCGCCAAACACCACCGACTGTGAATACGTTGCCCAATGTAATGGGACATCAGAGATTGCGCAAAAGGGTGAAACACGCACAACGGACGGAACTTGCATATAGTTCTTCAGCCAAATAAATCGTTAAACTTTCTAGAAAAAACGTGGCCCTTGTGGATGCTGAAGATTCGGAAGTGCCACTCCTGTAAATGTTTTCTGATATTTATATATGCCTGACTATTCCAATACCGAATTGTGTTCATGCACCTTAATAATTACGAGTTTAAATCGCGGAAGTCGCATTCAGTATTGCCGGATAAATCATTCAAGTTTGCTGTTAAAGAACAGACTGCCCCAGTAGGGCTTGCGAAGTATGCCAGGATGACTATGACATCGATCATAGCGGACGGCTGAGCGAACCTGGCTGACATGCACGACTAACATGCGGCTAGGAGCCCACGGTTCTTAATCAACTAGCCACATGGAACCTACGTCGACTCCTGCATACCGGGAAGAGTCGAAGGTCCAAATTATACGAAGTGGAAAGTTGAATTTTATTGGCCTTTTTGAGTGCTACATATGTCCTTCAGAATGCGTACGGCCTTCTTGGCGTGCAGTTATAATTGAGCTAGTGGCCTCCTGAAATGAGAGGAAAATACAATTTGGATTATCGAATTACCACCAACAATCACCTAGCTGACAAAACAGGGAGCAATACTTATGCTCTAGAATGAACACTTTAGTGGCCGCGGTCCCGTATAGGCTTGCTTACAAAACGCCATTTTCAATGGCTGATTCACATTGCGTGGCTTCCTGTAGCTAGCTGCCCGCTGGCTATAACCCTCAAGAAATATGACGCTTACCTGAAATGCATAAGGGCCAGAGCTGATGGACACTAAGGAGCCTTGTCTCTTTCCACTGTTTGGCCGTCTGCAGCGTCAGTCGTAGCATTCAGGCATTTCCCACGGCTGTCGATTGGCTCCACTTTGGGGCCAAAAAATACGGACACAGATTTTTGGATACACTGTTTTGGTCAAGTTCAACGTAATAAGATGCCTTCTTTGCGGACCGGTTAGCAGGCAAACCTTTGCGTTTTCCGGATGGGTAAGGGGCTTAGAACCAAAAATGAATTATTGATCTGTGGGCTCACCTATGGGACAAGTCTTATGAGCATCACCGCACAGCAAACAAGGTTCACTAGCACAGCATTCGGCTTGATATGATTCGTAATCCGTAGCACACCAGTGGTCCCTGCCACTAGCAGGCCGATCACAGAGCACACGAAAGCCAAAGTCTGTGTACCTAGACAACCATCATGGTTGAAGCGTACTATCCTCGACGACGGCAGACAGTCAGTTGCAGGCGTTGAACCTTGACGCATCAGGACTAGCCGTTGAACAGTCAACTACTCAGTGCTGGCTGTGGCCCTCCTAGGTTACGGGCTCAAAAGCTTATCCACCACTCAGTTCAGTTGTTTACGCAGGCCGTCGAAATTTGTCGGCGGTTGCTAGGGCACATGTTTAAGGGTTAAACCTTTTTCCTGTAGGTTGTAATCCGACAGTCACCTTTGGTAGATTGGGAAGGACTGTAAGGAAAAACCTATGAAGAATGTCCCTTACAGCATGGAATACACTGATCTATAAATACAGAGAACAAATGAATATAGGGGAGCCAGATCACCTGGCAGAACGGTCATGTGCATTCTCCGACACGGGTGCCAACCGTTTGAGAGAACCCGGGTGCTTGCGTTACGGACTATAAGTTAGTTAACGTAGGTTGACCTCACCTTATTTGTTTCAACATTATGATAGTGCGGCCCTGGGGGTTGCGGCCCCAAGTGCCTCAAACTGAGGAAACATGCATATGTAGTCATTCGACAGGCAACGTTGTGAATGAAGCCGTCGCCCTCCAAGATTTCTCGTTGGTCGCAAGGATATGACTTACGCAACTCAAATTCCCGCATGAGCTTCTCGTCGTGTCGAAACACCGTCTGACTAGCGTGCTCCAGTGTGTCTTAGTGGTGCATCCGGCGGTTTGCATTCTCCAGATGGTTGTTGTTCCAAACACCAAAGTAGTTTATCTTGAACTGTGCGTTTGCAGCCCACTTGCGTATAATGTATAGCCGCTGGGTCGTATGATGAGAGACGAATCGCAGGTTCGTGCGATATAATATTTGCAGATCCCTCCGGAATCTATGTGCTCGTATAATGGTGAACAAAAAACTACTGTACGGTATTGTCCAAGCAAGCCATGCAGTGGAATATGTGTCGGCTGTTCTCAGAATGTCTGAGACCAAAAATACATGGACGTCATACGTCCTTCTTGATAGATTCTCTAATATGAAAATAACGCACCGAAACGTTGCATCCGAACGCAAATCTTGCAGCCCGCGTTTTTGCCACCAACTTGTCTATGACAAAAGTCTTCACTCGCCATTGCTCTCCCATCATTTTTCTGAATAAAGCAAACAGTTTATGCATGGGAACAAATTTTTGCTTTCCACGAAAGCATACTTAACCGGACGTCCGTTACCCATGACATCCGTGCTCAGGGAGGTCTTGAGCTTGGACCTACAGGCCAAATATTATTTGTCTTAAAATAACTTACCGAAAACGGTTTGTCGCGTGCGTCCCGCCGACGTTTTCTACATCTGAGAAGCGGCAGAACAACGCTGTCCGTTGTCATCTGGAGAAGCATATGTCACCAAGATCACCTTCCCCTGAATTCAGCACAAGTAAGCTTCCGGTCTCCCGGAGTTTTCCGGGACCGACGGCATATCATATGCTACAATAAAACCCAGCTATGTGGTACCTAATCAACAGAGCCGGTCGGCAATTTCGGCGGCAGTTGTTTGTCTTGAGTGGTAGGGATGTTATCGAATTCAACAACCACATACTGCTGCACTTTGCACGACAGCGTTCCATACTTCAGCAGCGCCCTGCAGTACCCAACTGTTTTGCGATAAGCCGTCGATTTACTAGAAGCCGATCGTAAAAGCAACTTAAAAGTCTTATTTTTGACCGAGAGATGGTTCTTCTGCCCCCTGGACAAAAACGCAGTGGTCATTTGGGGCTTCCGTGCTGTGTTTTATTGGGAAATACGCTTAGCTTACTGGCTTCTTCAGGTTCCTTGATATTTTGTTTGTATTGCTGACTGTCTGTTGCATTTATATTAGATCTATTTGTACCGCAAAGCAGAGATGGTGCGTCGATTAAAGGACAAACGCACAAATACCACAGTTATCTCTCATGTATTCATTTAACGCCTTCTCCAACACTATACAGGATGAAAAGTATACATTTCCCTACTTCCGAACAAACATATGTGCGGTTGTTTCTGAAGCTAACCACTCACCAGAAGCTCACCCAAATTATTTTCGCCAAAACTATAGGGTTTTCGAAGTTGAGACTTTTACGGGAAGTTAGTCTAATCCATTTTCTCTTGTAGGTAATATGTTGCTCATGGAACACACTAAATAATGGTGGTTAGACTGTGAGTTTTGTCATCGGACTATCACCGATCTGCATTTTGTTACCGGTTTACGAGAGCAAAAACACGAAATCCCATTTTACCATATTTTGGCGTTCTTTAAGAATAAGAATAACATCTACGGAATATCCAGCGCAAAATCCACCCAGGAAACTCAATCATTGACTTTTGTTTGCTTTATACTTCCAAGACTTAACAAACGAGGTAATTTTGTTCAGCGAACTTCGTCACAACGCATTTCCTTATGGAGCTCAGCTTCCATTAAGTGCAAAATTGTCAGAAAACAGCAGGCATTGTGCAATGGAGATGCGAGTGCAGTCTCTGTGGATGATTGCCTTTCCCAGTTATGCAAAACTAGCCTATGGATAATATATAGCGTCAGAAGGTAAATCGCCAACACAGTGGTATCATTTCTATTAGGAATGACTCACCATACGTGGAATACGTCATAAAGCGGTTATCATGATAATGTTAGACATTGGCACTCACATGGACTACTTATCGTAGCTGCTAGGCCCGTGTCTACGTGGAACGCTGATTATGAGGCCTCAGCTATACACGGCAACCTAATTCAATGGCTGATGAGGGCCTCTCATACTCATAACTGTACGCGTTTTCATGCACCTTGAATGCATATTGTAAATGCCAGGACAGAGGCTATGTGCGACGCTGCTTATAAGACCTCACCTATGCACAGTAACCTAATTCAATGAGTAAGGACTGCCCCTCATACTCATTACCTGTACGCAATGTTGCTTATCTTTGCTACCTATAGTAAATACCAGGCCAGTATCTATGCGGGCCGGTGAAAATAAGGCCTCAACTATGCGTGATAGCCTAATCTGACAGCCTGTCACAAAAGTTCAGCTGTAGTACCTTTTTGTTACCTAGGTGCCATGTAACCAGAAGGAAGCTCAAGGGCTAGGACACTACCAGGTTCTCAATCCTAGACAGGGGAAGTCGAGAGGTAGAGATGAAGTTCGAACCACGGACCTTCCGGTCAGTAAATTCGAGCTCTAAACACTGATCCATCTCTCCTGTCATACTCATAACCATACTCGATGTTGCCTAACTTGGCTACTTATCGTATCTGCTAGCGAACCGAGCTTTGTGGATTCCTGTATCGACCTCATATATCACACTACAATCAGAACTAATACCACTTCGAATGTACATATAACGCTTCACAAATTCGTATGCCTCTCCTTGGACTGTCAGAGACGCGTTCAGTGTCTGATATGTACAAATCTTATTATATCCTGTCCCATTTAGTCATTTGTTTTCACCACCCTAATCGTGGTAAAGGTTCAGTTTTTCTCTGTATAAACGCACTTTATCCTATCAGATATCTCCTTAACCTCACCTGACTTTACTGGCCTTATCTCATTCCCTCGTATTTCCAAGCTTCGAACTTTGGCAATGCCCGGCTTGGACACCCTGTTTGCTGCTATCCAGTCCACCTGGTCAACGATTTACATCCCCAGAGATAACTAAACGGATCAGAAAAATACCTGTGAGCTTACGATGGTTTCGTCCTTCCCCTGCGAATTCCGCCGGCCAACTCGAAAACCCCGCTGCTCACAGTATTGTACGTCCCAGCCCAATAACCACGAACATGACGTCCGTTACGAGGCTGTCCACAAACCGAAGTACGTCAGTGCAATGATGGCACGGTACTGCCATACCCAGTTTGATAGCACACCCGCAACTAATCCCTTCCCACTCTTGACTGCACCTTCTCGTCCACTGGGGCCATCACCTGCAACAACGAACAAACTCATGCTTATTCTGAATGTAATCTTATGATCATGCCTGCCCGATCATGCTACCCACCAGTTATGAATAAACTGTATCAATGCCATACACTTTGTGGGTGCATGCCAAAGAAGGGGATGGCTTCGGTCATTTCATTCAAAAACACCTGCGCCTTTTCCTTCTCTTTGAACGACGTCTGCGCACTCCATATCGACAACGTTTTCATCAGATATTTGAAAACCGGGGTCCAGAAGACGTTAATTAGTCAGGAAACTATGACCACTTTTGGCTGCTTGTCACCTCGGGCCGCAGTCTAACTCACATCATAGTGCTTTCTAGCAGTCTTTCTGAGACTCCTTATTTTGAGTCCGCGATGTGGACGGCCGTCCTATTGCTTCGTCTGAATGACAGAAACGAGCCACGTTGCACCCCAATGAACGCAAGAATAGCCCTGATCCATGCTGGTCTTAATTTGTGACGATTCCTTGGCGAATCTTAACTACAATAAGAACACCAAACGACTCACCCGAGATGTTCACGTGCGAGGCTGACCGCAGATCCAAGTACGGCATCGCGATGACGGTACTGCGACACCATACCCAGTCTGATGGTTTGCCCGTACTTCACCATATCCACAATATTTACAGGATGAGGGTGGTACGTGCATCCTCGGGACCGCTCAATCCGTTTAATTTGTACCAGGATTTGAAAGCACTGGCCAAATTATTGTGTTGTCTACTTGTTCTGCCCATAAACACACCAATTCTCCCAATTTCAATACCGATGGTTCGGTATAGCCTAGCACCCGATATAGCGTGTACTGACCATCGTAAAAAAAACAAAAAAACTTACTAGCTGTGACGAATTCCTTGGCTTGGCTTTGCAGAAAACCTGTCACAACGATAGGAGACTTTTTCATATACAAGTCGGGAAAGGCTGCTCAATTTTGAGTTTGCGCCGACATATAGGGCGCGATTATCGTTCTTGTCCTTTCAAAATTAATTCCACCTGCAATACGGAAGAAAACACGTGAAGAAACCGGCTCTTCCACAAATTTCTCAACGCCATCAGGGAGACATCACGCGAAGCCACTGGTAACCAATAAAATATGAATTCCGCGCCCATGGTGGACCTCGAGTACGTTTAAATAACTTACAACAAAAGTGCGCCTGCACGGGAAGACCTCGAGGGACCAAATAAATGCCATCAAATGCTGAAACTTTATGCTAAGGTTTTCCCCTCCGAACTGTGGTTTCAGGGAAATTTTGGGTGAGCGTCTAAGGCTGGGCCTGAAGCCATTGCATAGCAAGCGCGCGCAAAAATTAAGAAACGAAATTAACTAAAACAAATCGCAATAAAATGAAAGAAGGATGAGGTGATTTTGTTCGGACATATGTGCAACATAATGTAACATTTTGGTGAAAATATTTTAATCCACTCGCATAGGTTTTGCAGAAAAAAGCGTCGTTCTTCTAAAGTGCTGCCAAGTGCATCAGAGGCCGTTCTGACGCACCTCTAGAGCACACGCAATTGGCAACAAGTCCGTGGATATGTTTTGCACGCCGGACGTGATTTCAGTTGGATCAATGGCTGACAATAAACCCCGATTATTGGGAGACCGGTTCATAATGCGGAAACCACCTGTTGAGAGCAAGGAATTCATCTTGCTAAAGAAGCACTTGGACGTTAAATACTGCCAACCACTTCAAGATGCCGAATATTGTCTATTGCGCCGCAGGTTGAGATACCATGACCAGAGCCAAATTATTCATCCGATTTTGTAAGGTGAACTGCGCACAGAATGGGAATGAGGATAAGATTCCAGCAGACTTTAGGAAGAAATAATATTTATCCCACCATAGGAATTATTGGGCACAACGAAAACACGCGTCAAACAAGACTTGCAACCTTATTCTCCCGGCGTCCGTAGCGACAGCGAGATGCTCTGAAGACCAGCAAAACAACACAAAAGTTCAGGCAGTCGGCATAGAAACTGACAACAAGGTCGCTACTGACATTGGTTGACAGCCATATCTTGTAGTGTCTCCAACCGGGCGCAGTGGGGATCACGCGGTCCCCATCCTGGAAGGCGAGTAGAACCGGCAGCACCAAGCGTTTCGTAATCTCTTTCATACCCCTCTGCCAGGTCAAGTGTTGGCCACCTGTCTGCTTACGTCACTCTGAGTTGGGCATGGGAAACAGCACTCTCTTCGGCAAACGATTGTTCGGCGTACGCAACACATGTCCCAACCAACGCAGCTTCTGGTGCTGGACACATTCTTCAAAGGAAGTACCCGGAAGCACAACCAAAAACTCGCTTTCCAATTGCTCCGTTACGGATACGCCGACAAGGAGCCATACTTCTGAGACAACAGTTATCAAAGATACCCCGAAGTTACATCTCACGACAGTACAGTAAAACAACCGGTGTTTCAGCCTGATACACACGTTAGTTAGGGTTCAGAGATTATGCCTCTTTGTCACCAAACTGGCCACGCGATCCCAGTCCTGAAGATTTGTGCGGATGTCTCAAATTTGCAGACCGGACCCCAGGCCTGCAGATTCGTGAATGCATTTCGTCTGTCACACTAGAAACAGAACTAATACAACCTCCAAGGTACGTAGAGCGTGTGCTAATACAACAATTGAGCACCATATATTGGATCGACCTCCATTGATATTAACTTAACCAAACGACCGCTTGGAGTTGTAGGCTCCTCAGAATGTCTAACATGGGGCAGCACTAAGTTCCCTTCCTCACACATCCTTTTTCTCTTCTTTTCACTCTAAGGAGTTAAGTATAATTAGGCGAACTTTCTGGTTAGACATCCGTGAAGCATCAGTACCAACACTTATGTTGCTGCTGATGCAGCTTGGTCTGCTGCGTGCACCCAACAATCCACCGTGAATAGAGGTTTCTGTCATTGATCCTACCGATCGTCCGAAACACCGTGAAGGTCTGCCGGAACATGGGTGCCTTCTTCATCTCCCGAGTGAGCTGCTAGCGCCTGGGCAATTATGTTGATAGTATAGGTATTCACATGGGGCAGCCAAACTAGGTACCGGCTCATAACTCTCATATAAATTGCACGCCAGTTACCCATGTTCCTTTGTGAACAGTGCTATACAACCAATTCAAACTCCGTGAATGAGACCATGTCCCACAGTCAGGTGTTCTGAAGGGACGTTTGTCATTAGCAGAGACGGTGCCGTTCAAGTTGGTAGGCTCAAACCGACATTTTTGGGAGTAATTCTGCAGCCGTTCCGAATAATAAGCCTAGTGACTTTTTGGATAGTCGTGCAACTCTGTGTCGATCCTTGGCTTTCTGCTCCTCCCACTATGGTATATCAAAATATAGAGTAGCATCAGACAGCCCTTTATGGAGACAAAGGAAGATTATTACAACCGTATTTATAGAGCAATTACAGAGTGTTCCACAAAGTCGTACTAGAATCTTCGTGAGGGGGCGAGAAGCGTTGAGCTAAGGATGCTCGATCCACATTGGCTGGCATTCTGGCCAATCGGGGCATGGCTTCGTTTTGTCCATGATCCGCACGTGACACATCCGTCCAATTGATATGCTCCTCGGGTGTTAGAGGCGGCTGCCCCCGGACAGTTGACCATTCCTGATTTGTTCTGCACTCGCAGAATCCCCACAACTCGCAAAACTATAGTGGTGCGGCTGCGAACTCCTCTACCCCCACGATTCGTCGTTTGTGTTGGTATTGTGTTTAATCCGTGCAGTTTTTTTCCAGCGCTAACTACATCCCTCTAGTGAGTGTCGCTCTTTCTCTTTTCGGTCATACTGTGCACCCTTAGCATCCTTCTATTCTGGTGTGACAGCTGCTTACCTTTTCGAGGTCTTGTCTCACTTATGGTGGCGGTGTCATTTTTTGGTGTGTGTAAAAACCAACTTGTGAAAGGCCCAGGTCAAAAACTACCATTTCTGTGTTCTCTTACCTGGACTAAAGGCGCGATGCTGCCAGCTAGCTTCGTCTGAGTTTCCATCGAGATACCCATTTAACCATCCATTTAGCACGTCCGAAGGTAGTGTGTGGGGGCATTACTTGACGCCGGAGACCCCAACCTATGAACATACCAGATGTTATTTTCCCATTCCCTCTCAGCTAGATTAAACGTGTTGCATCGCGAGCCCTGACGGCGTGACTGGGTGCCCAAGTTAGTCGCTGGGCTCATAGTCTTTAGAGGCTAACAGGGTGACACTCCACTAGGCATTGTCACATCCACTCTTATCCCAGTCCCTTGGACCTTGATTCACCGTACCGTCTTTCTTCGGTTGACGGTTCCGAGTCATCATCATCATCATCGTCATCATCATCATCATCCTTTCTGCTCCTCCCACTATGGTATATCAAAATATAGAGTAGCATCAGACAGCCCTTTATGGAGACAAAGGAAGATTATTACAACCGTATTTATAGAGCAATTACAGAGTGTTCCACAAAGTCGTACTAGAATCTTCGTGAGGGGGCGAGAAGCGTTGAGCTAAGGATGCTCGATCCACATTGGCTGGCATTCTGGCCAATCGGGGCATGGCTTCGTTTTGTCCATGATCCGCACGTGACACATCCGTCCAATTGATATGCTCCTCGGGTGTTAGAGGCGGCTGCCCCCGGACAGTTGACCATTCCTGATTTGTTCTGCACTCGCAGAATCCCCACAACTCGCAAAACTATAGTGGTGCGGCTGCGAACTCCTCTACCCCCACGATTCGTCGTTTGTGTTGGTATTGTGTTTAATCCGTGCAGTTTTTTTCCAGCGCTAACTACATCCCTCTAGTGAGTGTCGCTCTTTCTCTTTTCGGTCATACTGTGCACCCTTAGCATCCTTCTATTCTGGTGTGACAGCTGCTTACCTTTTCGAGGTCTTGTCTCACTTATGGTGGCGGTGTCATTTTTTGGTGTGTGTAAAAACCAACTTGTGAAAGGCCCAGGTCAAAAACTACCATTTCTGTGTTCTCTTACCTGGACTAAAGGCGCGATGCTGCCAGCTAGCTTCGTCTGAGTTTCCATCGAGATACCCATTTAACCATCCATTTAGCACGTCCGAAGGTAGTGTGTGGGGGCATTACTTGACGCCGGAGACCCCAACCTATGAACATACCAGATGTTATTTTCCCATTCCCTCTCAGCTAGATTAAACGTGTTGCATCGCGAGCCCTGACGGCGTGACTGGGTGCCCAAGTTAGTCGCTGGGCTCATAGTCTTTAGAGGCTAACAGGGTGACACTCCACTAGGCATTGTCACATCCACTCTTATCCCAGTCCCTTGGACCTTGATTCACCGTACCGTCTTTCTTCGGTTGACGGTTCCGAGTCATCATCATCATCATCGTCATCATCATCATCATCATCATCATCATCATCTACAGCATGACATCAGTGTTCAACACTGACACTTCGCTGCCGTACAATCATGATTTAGTTGAAGGCCTTATTGTGAAGAAAAGAATAAAGGTGGACGACGAAGGGACTTAGTGCTAGTTTTCTACAATCATTCCGAGGCATCTACACCTCCAGACATTCACTCAGGCAATCTGGATAGAAACTGACAACAAGGTCGCTACTGACATTGGTTGACAGCCATATCTTGTAGTGTCTCCAACCGGGCGCAGTGGGGATCACGCGGTCCCCATCCTGGAAGGCGAGTAGAACCGGCAGCACCAAGCGTTTCGTAATCTCTTTCATACCCCTCTGCCAGGTCAAGTGTTGGCCACCTGTCTGCTTACGTCACTCTGAGTTGGGCATGGGAAACAGCACTCTCTTCGGCAAACGATTGTTCGGCGTACGCAACACATGTCCCAACCAACGCAGCTTCTGGTGCTGGACACATTCTTCAAAGGAAGTACCCGGAAGCACAACCAAAAACTCGCTTTCCAATTGCTCCGTTACGGATACGCCGACAAAACCCACACGAGCAATGGGTCTGAGACAACGATTGTCGAACACCTGAAGACGTCTCAGTTGCGCTGCTCGAACAGGCCAAGTCTCACAACCATACAACAAAACAGCCCACACTGTAATTTGATACACACGTCCCTTGAGATTCAGGGATACACCACTCTAACGTCATGGGTGTCCTAATCTACCGCCTAACCACCGAGGTTTCCTGATGTCGGGGCTAATTTTTCAACACTTAAGATCTCATTTGATACCGTACACACCTCTGTTCGTGCGATTTTCACTCTAGTTCAGGCGGAGTCTACCGCCGTCCTTTTGGGAGGAACGTGCATTGCGAATTCACGAGCAACCGCTCGGCTCCACGAAACAGGTTACGTTCCTCCCCAGTGCAGCGAACTAAACTTGTTGGTTTTCGTGCATCACCCGGGAAACATGCTACTGTAAACTCATTGTGCCTGTATTTTATGTTTTATGGATGCTGTTCACCAATCATTGAGTATCGTTAAGGTTTGGGTTCGGATTGTGTAGTGTGTTCCAAAACATCTCTTTGTGGAAAGGCCTTTTTTGTTCGTTTGTCACAACAGCGCGAGCAGCATGGAGTTTGCACTCCTAACCTATTGATATTCAGGCTTCTAGATGTTGTCCAGGAATGTTTAGACCTGGATTTTTTGACGTCTTATTATTCTATTGCAGCGTAACTATGTGTTGCGTCATCTGAATAACTTGAGATAGAATCTCTTTCGGAAGCTTAACGGGCTTGGTCTGCTGGCGAAACCACTACCGTCTTTCATTCAATCCAGTGGGAAGGATTTCTCTAGGATCCAATTTAAATAATGACTGAAGGATCATTGGTGAGTGATAGTCGCGTTTGTTACATAAGGCCAATTTTACTACTTGTGTGTGTTGTGTTTACCTGTGTGTTTACCTGTTGGACCCATTTTTGTATACTGTGGCGTCACAGTTCAGGTGCACCTTTAGCTGCACTTCCATATTATAGTTCTAACAACTGAGGTGTCACATATCGCAATTTTTAACCACATGGCGGGCTTTCACTAACTCAACCTAGCCCTGCTGTCTTTTTAACTATTTATATTCATCGCATGACCACGCGAAAAATGTTTAGGGTCAGCGGTTTGTCGACTTTGAAATCACGTTTTCTAGCTAACATTATCACGGTATGTAACTTAGTAACTTACATTGAGGGGGTTGTTTTTAATAAAAAAAATATCGCGCACCGCTCTTGTGTTTCTATTAGACTTCTGGACATCGAAATGCTGTATGCTGAAACACCAAGCTTTCATATGTCATCTGCGCGCAGTGTTTACATTTCGGACGAGGAAAACAGTGTGGGTCCTACTGTTGACAGAATACTGGTATCATATCGGGGTCGGAGTAGGTTGACAAAAGTGTCTCACTCTACCTCCTTTGAGTCTTTGACTGAACTGGGGTTGCTGGAACTACCTCACGTTGGTACGTATGTAGCTAGTGCACCCTTCTGCACGATTTTCTCGCCACCTTCCTCTCCTTTCCTCACTAGAACAACCTTTACTGGTGATTCTATAACAGTCGAGTGCTACTGAGTTTATTGCTGTCAAGGACGGTGATTTACTGCTACACACTCGCTCTCAACGCGTCACGCTTTGAGCTTATGATACGAGCCGACTTTCAATCCACTCTCAGACGTGGGGGGGGGGGAACTTGGGGAAACCCCAAATTGTAAGGTCTGAAAGTGGCAGGTAAGCGTTAACACAAGTTGCTTAGTGTCAGCCTGAATGCCATCCTCGATGTGCACCATACACCACCGCGAGCCTTGTTAGTTGCTGGCAACCCATCCACTTAGGTTTCTCTAGCTCAGAAGTCACTGTTGTTCACCAATCAGTCACTCAGTGTTTTTGGTATAGTTTTTTAGACTAGCGTCGATTGGCCTCCTGAACAGTCATCAACAGGACCCTTAGTTTTAATATCGTCGGGACCTAGGAAAGCTGTTTCAATGATGCAACGTCTCAATCAGACCTCTGTTGTAAGCTCCGTTGCTCTCCTTCAGGCATCTACTTGTTCCTTTGTTGGGTGATGACAGAAGTGAAAAAGACTTTGGAAAACTCCTGTTGCAATCGTGTTCGCATTTGCGTCCTCCTCTTGATCATCCAAGAGATTGTGCGAATATCTAAGTAAGCTTTTTCTGCACTCCACTTTAGTCATCTGTAATTGTTTATGGGGAACAGTAACTTTCGTGATCGGGGTCAGAATGTGTTGCAGTTGTCCGACAGCCGTTTACCTACATTTTGAGCATTTGCCCAAACATCTATGTCATCACACAACCTTTTCGTTCCCCTTAATTTTTAAGAAAGCATGTGCTTTCACTTCTCGCGACATTGGTACCGGTCTCTCCAACTGCCGTCAAAAAATAAGTGTCCAGCGCATGACTTTTTTGACTTACGATGCTCATGATTGGAGGATAAAATCTGTTTAGTAGAAAATTGAACAAAGGAGCCGTCCTACCAAGGTCGAAAAGTGTCCGTCTGACTATCAGCATCCGAAAGCTGTAATATCCAACTATTTGTATGCATCTGTTACAGCCCCATTCAACATCATACAGCGATCTTCCGCCCTCTTTGTAATGTATACTAGTGAGCACTAAGTATTGTCGTATGCGTCTCCGTTTTTTGTCAATCACCAATTTGTTTCTTCTTCGCGGCGATGTTCATCTTATGAGCATCAAGGAACCAACTGCATATCTCCTCGTCAAGAAGATACACACTCTAACTCTACCGTTTTATGAGCAGTGCTTTGTTCCGATGCTGACGTGCATCGCGTAGCTCTCTGATATTTCTGTTTTTCGAATCTTGAGAGAAAATTACCCCTGTCATAAACAAACTCACAGCCAGTAACTGAAGAGCTAAATGTCCATTGCTTTGAGCTTCTGGCCTGCGGTTTGTATAACCGCCAGTTTACCAGTCCGTGTCACCTGACTACTTGGGAGCAGTCTTTTTACTGCTGGTCGTTCGCAATCCTCACAGAGTGTCTGATTACACTAAGCTTGTGAGAATTGGGTTTGGGCTTACAGGGGCAATCCATCATGCATTTGGTCATGCTTAGAACTCATTTGGTGGGCGCAAGAGGACTAGCCATGTTTCGCTCTGATCATGGCCCTCGCTACCAGTGTAATGGTGTGTACTACTGATGAGACATGCGAGTAGCCTATGGTTTGATGTCCAAGTATCGCCCCCGCACCTGACGGAAGGTTGGGTTTATTACGGAAATTATGGGACTGCTTTGCAGTGTGTAGTAGTCAACGAATATCCAGGACACTTCAGGATGACTGTGAGGATGCTCAATTTTTAAAGATCATGTGCATGTGAGATGTTTACTCTCCTGTCTGCTGACTTGTAACTGCTTAGTTCGTTTTTGCTAATAAAGAACTTCGCAGTGAAGGGCCTCCCTCCTTTCACTATTACCCAATTATTGTTGGAGATTCTTTGGATATCACAATTGTGGTTTGGTGTGGACTCGGAGGTTTTTGTGAAGATGGAATGTTGTATGAGTCTTGACCATTTCCTGAGATTTTCGCCAGTATTTACGTGCTTGGTTTCCTGTTGGCTGTGCGACAGTTGTGCGCTGAGAAGGCAATCCAAGTAAACCGTTCCTTAACGTTAAATTTGCTCCTACTTTTCTGGCTTCCCACCTCTACTTGTTTACGGGTTTGCTTCTAATTACACATCTTGTGGACTCTGTTTTATAGTGAACTATGGTCGTTCTACTATCACTAATCACAGTCACAGTAGCATCCTTTTAATCCCTGCTCTGTCACCTCTCTCATCTAGCCATTTCAGTCTCAGTCGCTCAGCGAATGGATGACTAATCTGCCTAGCGAAGTTGCTCTTCAACCTCTCAATCGGCTGGCTATTCCAGGTAACATTTGCTTCTGCACTTTATTTAAGCTATTAGTAAGTGGCTCACTGCCTTCCAGGAAACTGTAACTACCAGTCTCGCTCTTTAGCAGCCGTGTTTTAACCAGTAACGTCAACCCAGTCGAATACCCCTCGTTGTCTTCGACCTCCTCTCTTCCCGTCCTCGCTGAGACAAGAATCAAGCGTCAGTGATCACGCAAATATCTAATTTATTGTTTACTCCTTACACCATTGCTTCCCTTCTTGTGTCCGTACTTGTTCTTCTATCCACATCTTTCCATCATCTCAATAGCAGCCTTTTTACCTGTTGAGTCTCGAACGCTGACATAGTCAGAATTCGATCCCACTGTTGAGCTTTGTTGAATTTTGTATCGTCGGTGATTTCAATATCCAAATCTCCGGCTGGATCACTTTTTCATTATCCACCGAAGAAGCCGGCCATCATGAAGAATTTTGGGCTATCACAGCTCTTTAATCAGCTTTGTTTATTTCCCACCCGAATTGCGTACCGCTACGATGGCTCACCGCAAGTCGTAGTTCTTGCCGTAGCAACCGATCCCTCGTCATACTCAGTGGACTCATCTACTCCATCGGTTCTCCTGACCACTGTGTTATTGTCTGCTGTAACACCCTTTCGTTGCCTAGTTGCCATCCCGCCTGAAGGAGGCATGGGGGCTGGGATACTGTCAGATTGCCCAAGCTTAAACAGGAGAAGTCGAGATGGAGAGGTTGGGTTCGAACCACGGACCTTCCGGTCAGTAAATTCGCGTTCTAACCACTGAGACATCACTCCCGCTGTCCCTCACACTGTCTCACCGGGAGCTGTATAAACCACATTCATTTTTTACTTTAGGGAACAACTTCATATGACCTGAGGACTATATATAAGAAAACACAAATATTCACGTGTCCTTATCTTACCTCATCTAGGTAGCCATGACTCGTTCACCTCTGCTATCACCAATGACTCCGTACCCTCACCCGATGGCGATGTTTACAGTCTGGTACGTAACCTGCCTCAGAACATCGCTGGTCCAATGCTACGTCCATGGACCACCACTCAAGGATTGAACATGATTGATCAGCTCCGTGCCGGGATTCGTTACTTAGACTTGCGTGTTGCTGTGCGTTCTGTTGGGAAAAATGATGTATTCTACCTTGTCCATGGTCAGTATGTTTGTCCCATGGTGGATGCACTGCGACCAGTGGCCGAGTTCCTGCGTGAACATCCACACGAAATACTTTTAGTGGATTGCAACCACTGCTACGAATTCGAGGCAGATAGACACTTGACGGCTTTTGAAGATACCGTACTTGATGTAAGTGATTTGATTACCGATACGCCGGTTTCTTACTGATAAAAACATTGTGGTTGTAACCAACTCCTCTTCGTTAACATCGAATGTTTCTACCATTTAGCGATAATTACCTTGAGTGGGTGAGACTGACTTTGTTTTGATCTCTCTAACGCTTCGTATCTTATCCATAATTTCGTCTCTGTCAGCACCCGTTGAACTAAGGGGGTAATAGACTGCTTCTGTTGTTACGATCTTCCTTCTCAATACTGATTCTGTCCAGTTAAAGATCAAAGACACGCATCAGCTTGTATTTAAGCACCCTATTCTTTCACTTCTGGGTTTCTGATATTTGCTAAAAAGGGCATTAATGTCCTTGTAGTTTTTTGAACATTTCTACACCAGGGTCGTAAGGCGACCCAGTCTCAACTTTGTGGAATTTCGGAAATTATGTTCTGTGAGGCTTTTCTAAATATTGGACTGGACTTATGGATAATTGAATCAATTGTTATTATTCGTGAGAAGCACGTTTAGTGAAAGTTGAAGCCTTTTCACTCGAAGCCCTAGCTCTTTTTGTCTTCCAACGCAGGTTCTTGGCCAATATCTTTATCCTGTCCAAGATACCGTACCCACCTTGGAGGAGTTATGGAAATCTGGAAAACAGGTTTTGTTTTTCTCTTGCTTGCACTCGTTTGAGAGTGGGAAATTTTGGCCTGGACGACGTATGGTTTCATTGTGGCCCAATACCGTTCACGTGAAGGAAATGCTTCAGTTTCTCGACAAGCACTATGGGTAGGTGCTGTTTATCTATGATTTTTTGCGAACTTTTCTCCACCCTTTGCAACGTTGAAGTACGCCTCGCACTGTGTGTGATTGAGCAGTTGGCGTCGTTTTCCGTCGTTAGGACGACGTGCAAATCCTTTCCGGTGGCACTCGTACTTGATGAACGTTTTATCACCGGAGGAATTTGCTTTCGAGGTTCGCACGCTGTAGTACGATCCTGAAATTCGCTTGACGTAGTGCACGAGTTCGTGAACGTTACAGAGTAGGCGGCTGCCCAGGTTTTCCCCGAACAGGGTGGCAACGTTCACTGCAGAGACAGGAGCAATTGCAACGACCGATTGTGTAATTGAGGAAGCCATTACGAGTGTGCCTTATAGGCGTGCGCGGACACTTATATAGGTCAGATCAACCAATGGAACTGGGCAGTTAGCCCATATCTTTGACGAAAGATCACTACTGAAAGCATGTTTAGCAGTGTAAATTGAACGAGAAGAAAAAGGCATTTTGAATTTTGGACAGAAATTATAAGTCAAAAGTTTGTGGTAATAGTGCTATTCGACACCGGTGGTCAAACTCTGTCCCCTGCGCACAGAGGCCACACTTCTGGATCGCATGACCACAATCTACACTCTGACGCTGATCAATTAACGTTGTGCAAGTGCAATGGGTGTCGGAGGTTGGTAAATGCTTCCCTGGACTTCCGGATTCGAGAAATAATATCGTCTCGAGCTCGTCCATCGAAACTTGCACAGCTGTCCAGCTAAGCAAATTTATCTATTGTGTCCACTGCAAGCATGTGGTTTGGGTTTGATCCCACCGGTCTTGTTGCATCAGCTCACTTTGCAGGTGTGACATCGTGCGACAGGACTATTTATATGATTTATAACGAATTGCGTATTCGAAGGATGTGAACCAAGGTGCGAAATATTGTCTGGATACTCAATCTCTGTGAGCAACCCCCCTCCCCGGGAGCATTTCAATCTCTGAGGTTTCGGAGGCAGGCAGAGGTAATTCAGGCAGCACATTAGTAGTGAAGTTGAAGAGGAATGCTGAGAGAGGGCAGTTTTATGCCACTGGACGTGGTGAACTCGGGCGAAGGCTTGCTGTATACAGACTGCCAAAGTTTCCAACGATCGACTGGCTCAAAAGCAGCTTTCAGATAAAGGAAAGCGACTGAAGTTGGACGTTTGAAAGAGTGGTTCTTTTCAGGCTACAGACATGGTCTACGCATCCTCCGCCAAGGCGGAACCCAGCTTGATCCTCACGAACCTGTCTCTCCGGATGCCTGATCACCCTGGGCAAAATAATGTCGGAGCGCACCTTGCATGCCACGGCTACCAGGCTGAACTCACGATGCTTTTCGCGTGACCTTCTTGCGCCCTTTTTGAAGTCTGGAATGGAGCACCGGTTCTCCATTTTACCGGCACCCTGTTTTCGTCCCAAATCTTCCGTATTACGGTTGTCAGACTTCCCACGAAGGCTTCACCACCCTTGGAAGGTGCAGACCATCCAGGCCAGGTGCCTTGTCGCCTTGGAGGAATGATATCTCATGTGGGATTTCCCTTACTGACCTCGGGCTTGTGTCGATGTTCTCTTCCGGCTCGTTGGATTCTTCCAGAGACGGTGTCGAAAGAGCTCAACTGTATTTTAAAGTGTCCAGCCCATTCCTCGAGACGATTTCCTAAGGGATTGCCGTTCCGTCTTCTTCACATATTGTTTCACTGACACTTGTCTTCTCTTAGCCAGTTGGTCGAATCAACTGCTGTTATCCGCAGTGAAAGTTTTTTCCATCTCCTGTTCCTTCACAATCCACCAGCATTCTGTCATTCTTCAAGCTCATGATTACCCGGTGTTTGGGAAATCTGTGTGCACCATCGCTAGTCGTGGCTATTTGAACACTAGGGTTTTGAAGGCTTTGAAGTTCTCGTCTCATATAATCGATCAAGAAATTAACTAGGAATGGAAAGAGTGAACATCACTGATGGGCACCACTGTTTGTACGGAAGTTTTTTGAGAACTCTCTTGGTATAGTTCCACGCGCCCGGAATTCTGGGAATACAAAGAACTTATTATGTTCACAAACTTTTGGGGCATTCCTTGGTGGGTAAGCTTGTTAAGGTGAACATAGGTTAACTGAGCCGAATACGCCAGGAAGAGTAAAACTTTGGGTCGTTTATACGTATAGCGTTTGAGAACCTGACGGAGTGTGAATGTTTCGCCAACACAGCCCCTACCAGGCCGGAATCTCGCTTGCCGCTCTCGAGTCAGTGTGTAACGAGGTACTATGAGGCGACAAGGAACTAGTGACGTCAACAATCTTGTTACGCCTCGAGTCAAGCTGGTCCCCCTGTGATTACCGTACTAAATACGAGCCCCTTTTTGAAAGTGGGCACTATGATCGATTCTCTTCAGTTGTCTGGGACAGTTTCCCTCTTCAGGTGCACGCTAATAGATCAGGCAAGCGCTGTCTGAGGACTTAAGCCCCATCCTTGAACAGTGCGGGTGGCAGGTCATCCGGACCAGGAGCTCGGAAGTCCTTGCAGTCCTGGACCTCTGATGCCATATGGGATTCCAGATTCACCTTCCAGGGTTCTCATTCAGTTGTAGGCTCCTGGTAGACACGAGGACTGTTGTTCGAAGTCCTCGGCCCAGCTGTCGAGGTTTCTTTTACTCCAGATTGTCGCGCCCCTTTTTAATCCTTAATGGTTTCTTTCACAGGGGGCTTCCAGGGCCGGGTCGCTCTGGTCATCTGAGATTTTCGGTCATTCCCGGCTCTGTGGATCTGTTTCATTTCCTAGGCCTTCTGTGCATACCGGGTTTCATGGTCGACGCTCACAATCACTTTCACTTGATGTCGAGTTGAGTGCATCCGTCAGGCTGAATCCTGTTTGGGATCGGCGGGAACATTTCTCAGAGATTCAAAAGTACCACTACTCTTTTTGATATCCAGTGCTTGAGTGGACCTGTTAGCGTCGTGCAGCACTATCCGTATACGACGGGAAGCGGTTGGAAGAGAGTCCAAAAGCTTCGTCTAACTTTTGGATCTGCCAGCCTCTCAGTTGCTAAGCTACTTGTCCGCACCTTACTCGGCTATGGGAAACGAAGAGAGACGCCTTTCCGGTCGAACACAAATGTGTCATTCAGTTACTGGTCCGCACCATCAGTAACTGATAGCGATTTGGTCATTTTAGGTTTGCGGTTGACACCGCAGAGGTACTGGAGGACACCATGTGGCCATACGATCTCGGTTATTTCGGTAGTTAGTACTGCATAAAAAAGGCTCGCAGTCAGCACACAGCTGTAGCGTTCGTTCACCAGTGCCTGTGCTTACCGAGTCCAATCCAAGTCGATCACCCAATTGAGTCTGAGATGCGCTAAGACTACCTACTTTTGCACTCAGACCCCCCTGGCGACCACAACGATATCTGAGCTTGTAGCCCACCGTAAGAAGATATCGACGCGTAAAAAATTGTCTTTGCTAGTGTCAGAACTACAGTTAGTCAGAGCGCAAGCACACAGGGCACACAGAAACTGACCAGACCCCTGCTAGTGAGACTCACGGACGTTTCCAGACTGGCCACACAGAGGTGACTATCAATGGGTACCAAGTCAAGCAAGGATCCTTCCATCCGGTGACTTAGAAAGCAATTCAAGAAATGATTCAGAACACTTCTCAAAGCAAGTGGTCGAGGCAGCGTCTTTCTAAGTGCTGTGAATATTCTGCTCTGATTCGCAATATGAATCAACGCGGTCACCCTTTCTTTATCTTGCAGTACTACACAACTGATTCCTCATCATTGTTTTCGCTCAAGTCACGCGCGTTCACTGGTAACTGCAGGCTTAACCGGTGCATCAAGTATTAAAATAACTATGATCTTTTCCTACGAATTCTATAAAAAAATTCCTGTTCCTATCTGTTACGAATATTTTCCCTGTGTTTGATTGTGTCTAGATTGTACTTTAATGCCGTCGAGAATCAATCAATAACAACACCCATAGCAAACTATGCAGATCTTCTCCGCAGTTTTGCCAACCGCGGGCTATCACTCCGTATCCTATTCACAACGGACAGCTTCCATAGATTTCGCGTTACCGGAAGTGAATTAATAGTTATGAAAGTGCAGCTCCGCGTGACGGTGAGATCTGCTCATCCTGCAACCGCGGCCACCCATTCGTTAGCTGAATCACAAAGTTCCCATGCAGTTCTCATAAGGCTGTCTGATGTTTGCCTTTTATTGTGCAATGGGCGAGTCTAACACTAGCATACGAGAACATTCATGGTCACACATCGATATGATGTTCCCCTGCATATAGCGCATCCCAAATGCGCACTTTTCGTGAAAGCTCTGAAGACACTTCCGGTCGTAGCGTTTTTTCACACTTCTCTAGAGAAGTAGAGAAGTACATGTATCAAGGAAACCATACAGTAGGGATTTGTACAACTATTTACAACTGTTGCTGATGGGAGATTCAAGAGAATATCAAATGAATCAATCTTATAGGTAGTGTTGGGTGAATAAAAATACTCCCATGTCTTACCAACTGAAGCATGAGGCGGCTTTTATGCAGTACATTCAGTTGAAGATTATTCTAAACGAGAAACTCAGCTGATATTCCGTTGATTCTCACTTTAGCACCACGTCAGTTTGTAAATGAGTGTGGCTCTACTTGCGTACAGTTTAATGTCGTCTTAGAAACCAAGATTAATGGAATTTGAGGAACTACATCTACCTGATGAACTCCAAGAAAGGCAAAACCGGTAGTGGGCTGTCCGATAGTTTTCAGGAACCTCATAGGTAGTGTTGGGTCAGTGCAGAGTTGTCTGCGAAAGTAGCGGAAGTAGAACTGAATGTAATCGCGTCAGGTACCAAGTAACATTGGTAGAACTTTGGTGATAAAGCCTATCTGATGAGTCCCAGGAGGAGCGATACAGATAGTGAAGTGTCCAACAGTCTTCGTCAACCTTTTGAGAGAGAAAAACCGCGGATCATCACTAAGAACCAAATCATGTAGCTTTTCACTCGGTATCTTTGCTCGCACGATCAGACTTTAATGTTTTAGTTTCAGCGTGTATTTCTCGCCCACTCGCTAGACACAGTGCAAACGAATCGAATCCCGACTGTGGTTCCTGTACTTACTATGTAGATGATGCAATTAACAACAGCACTTTCACATTGATAGCTAACTGGAAGGGACTAGATAAGAGAGCCTCGGTCCCCAGTGTCTTACCTGGGCGCGGCCACTTATACGGTAATACTGATACCAAACGACTATCGGAGTGACTTCTTAGTTTGGACCGCTTCAGGATTATTCATATCCTAGACTGTAATTCTAGTAACCAGTTATGCCAATGTATGCTATGATTACAACGAGTTAGGATTGCCTAGTGAAACACTAGTTGGTCCATCTTAGCAGAGTAAACAACCAATCAAATGAAGTTGCACAGAGACTTCGACCGCCTAATTAGGAATGCGTGTAGTAGACGTGGTCCATCACTACCTAGATGCGAATAAAAAAAACTAGGTGATCAGTCTGGTAGCCATGTAAGCACACGATTCAAGCTGCTATGCCGTGCAACCAAACGTGTATCCAACACTATTCCTGTTCTGTTTATGTCCATAGACTTTAGATTAATGTGATGTCATAATGAGAAGCTGAGGGTGGGAGCACGCACGATATGTAGTGTTCACCATGTGCAACACACTGTGGACAAGAACGCGTCACCTCAGGGTGATGAAATTCTGCGATAGGCCTGCCGTACGACTGGACTGATGTTCCTTGGTTAAATAAGACCCTTCAGATCACAACACTAAGGTGGGAGGATAAGAACAGCAGGTGACATTCAACGATTGCTTCGCACACCTTGCTTCCTGATAGTCGTGCGTGGTTTTGTGCTCCCACTGCCACAATCCACGAGGCAAGGTTAGGAACAAACGTGAAGGTTGGTGTAATCGTGATTGTCTCCGACGTGAACATGCATCTTATCCATCCTAGCATGCCACCTTATATACCTACCCAGACTATTAAAACGCGAGGGGTGACTGCCAGTCACAGAAAGTTGTGCATGATGCTGTGACAATTTATGGACCAATCATTGCAGTATTAAATTACTAAGTGACAGCGATTCACTTTCTGATGCGGGCACTCTCACTTTTGCACGTTCCTATCGGTTTTCGTCTAGGCTACATCAGCTTTCGTATTTCTCCGCTATATGTCCACGAGGCCGGTAGGAACGCACAGTATTACACAGGTACTTGTCTGGATGCGATCTACGTACATCCCACTTTATCACAGTGACCAGTCAAGTGTCCTTTGACCTGATCACGGTAGGCCTGATGCCACCTACATTTTTGTCACGCCAACGAGATTTTTGCAGATATATATTTTGGGGGTGTATGTAGGTGGTTGGTGCTGCCCTCTAGCTCCACTTGACTGGTTACCATGTCGAATCAGATTATGGTGTATCTAGGCCAGTAGCGTTAACAGGTCTTTTAAAGACCAACAACATCCTACTTTTCTAGTTAGTCAACCTACACCGCCAATGAATACGGTCCAACCGTTGAGAGCGAGCAGCGGTGTTCTTCTCTTGACTCCTGCGCGGTGGTCGAACATGCATTCTTTCCTTGAGTCTTGAACCCTCCATCAGTTGTGGCCGACTGCTCATCAGCATACTTAAACTCATTCTGTATAGCGTTATTGATCTTCAACTTGACAACTCACCTTTCCCACACAAGTTTCGTTTCAGTCTCGACTACATCATAGCAGTTTTGCTATGACCGAGTTTGCGATCCTTAACTCTCTCAGTCGTGATCGAGTTACCCGTTATCGTGTGCCAAATTGGAAATTTACCTAACGTCACTGGGATGCATCAATTTTTTAAAAAGTGAATTTGTACGTCCATTCGTTCGTCACCCGTGCACTACGGTCCAAAAGTGTTTGAAATGGTACTATCCCGCACGATCGACCCCTTTTTAGTACTCTATTCACTTCAGCTTTGAAGCCTCTGTTTTCCTAGCTTTTACTATGAACTTCTGCGGTTACCACGCAAACTTCGTCCAAGTTTGTGAAATTGCATAGTCTCACTAGCGTTTCTTTTTCTGCTCTGACCTACAAGAAGGAGCAAGCAGAAAATTTAGTACCGATAGAATTCAACTTGAAGCAGCTGCGAAATTGAACCGCTAAAACCTGAATTTCTCAATTCATAACCTGCAATATTCAAGCTGCAACAAACTGTGACAACCCACCATCCGCACAGCTGAGGTCGCAGGCGCGTGTTCCTAAGTTTGCAGTTTCTAAGGCCACGTGACGGACCTTGTTATTGGTAACCAATGGACTCAAATAGGGACTCGATCCAAGCTTTATTTAGGTAATCCTATTTTACAAGTTTTAAATGCTGTATCTCCGAACTTTACCAATTCTCATATCTTGGTCCTCTAGTCCCGCTGCAATACCAACACCAATTCACCACTGGTTGTCCAGTTCATGTTCAAACTCAGGGCAAAAGTGTGCTTACACTTCGTGTGCTATTGACTGTCAGGTTTCGTTTTTATTCTTGTTTTTCTTCTGAGCCGATCGAGAATACTGTGACTGTTTTTGGGACGTGTGGGTGAAAACCCGAATGTAGTTGTGCAGTGTGTTTCCATTGATGCTAAGTTTAAAACCTACTTGTTTTCTCCTAACTTCAGACCACAGTTCGTTCGAAACCCGAGCAACTTTTACGTTTATCAAGGTGTTCTCACTCCCACACCGGACTACATCCTTCGTAATCTTACTGGATCTTTGAGACAGTTGGCGAAACGGGCTGGTGCGGAGTTCATTCGATGGATCCAAGCTCCGGACCGACTCGCTGGTCTGCATGGGCTTAATGTCACTCTGATGGACTATGTTGTGACTGAGTTTCCGGACTACGCTCAGAATGTGATACACTTGAATTACAAAACCTGGGCAAAAAATTCTGCGATGCCAGCCTTTTCAAGGATGTGCATTGACAACTGTGATATGACCTAAAGAACTTTTCTGAATTTTCCTTCTGACCTAATCGTGCTAAAATAAAGTACTTTCGCGTGATGTGAATTTAGTTCCGTCTATCACAGGCAACCTGCAAGGACGTTTACCGCATAATGACTACTCGATTATATCTGGAGGGTTTAGATGCCTAAACTAGCCGTGTATAAGTTGCCGCCTCAAGACACTTCGTTTTGTGAACCCTACGTGCTGTGAAAAAGTGTAGAACCACTTGTTCTTTACGCCATAACCGCACTGGAACTTAGGGTGACAGATCCCATTGGAAATCAAACTCAGCATTTGGCAGAAAACCGTAGAAAGTGAAAAATGGGAGCGACAAATTATAGGACCCCTTCTTGGTGCCGCCTCTTTGAGAAACGTTATCGTAGCCATTTCGCATCGCAACCCCCATAAAGCCATTTGTAATCAGTGTTTGGATGGTATTTCGAGGGACTTTTTTCATTTCTGCTTCAGATCAACCACCGAATTGATTGTGGTATAAAATTCTATACACTTGCCATTCAAGTTTACTCCACGGAATTCCAAGCGCATTCTTCTGCGTATTCTCTGCACACGTACTCTAAATCTCGCCGATACGACGCGACAGTATGTCAGCAGAGCTCTTGACGACAACCCTTTCACTCGATATCCGGTCAGCGAATCTGAATTAATAGTGTAAGGCGTATCCGTTGTGTCGTTTGATGCTCAGGACTAAATTGCCCTTTCCACAAACCATTCGGTTTTTTTTTTTGGGGGGGGGGTTCAACGAAGAGGATTGCGATCAGAAAAGATTTCACTCTCAAAACGAAGAATACAATGTGCATCTCGGGGTGTGTATCCTTTTTCAGGCGGTCCAGGCCTATTAACGTTCTCCTGTGGCATTAATGTTTTATGGGTTGAAGTGTACAAATTACAGAGCCGTACGTAACAGAATGCAGCAACTACAGTGGGGCTTGCTCAGGAGGGGTTGCTTACTTTACGGCCACTTTCTTCCGAGGTGAAATGAGTCTGTTCCAAGCATACCCCCAACCGCCTTTAGCGATTCATCACGATCAGCAGCAAGTTCCGCGCACACACTTTTTTCCATTTAGGCACCATTAGGAGAGGTCGGTATTCACTGACGACCTAACAATTTGATCAAATTTTACGTTTTTCTAGAGAGATCTCGCGTAAATTCCACAATGGATTACTTGGTAACGTCTTCCCGGATCATTTTTGAGTTACTGGCTTGCTTATGGAAAGTACCGTCAATTTTATAACAAAACCAGGAGCCGGCGAATCCGAAACGTGCTGTTCTCTGTTCTACCTGCTAGACAGATTAGTGCTGAGAAGCGGTGTAGAGCACTTCGGAGCTTAGGCCAATAGTATCCTGGTGTGCAAGACGGTGAACGATCAGTGTCCAAGGTTTTGAAGAATCCACCAGACTGGACTGTCTAGTGCCCATTTGGGCCGAACAAAAAGGGACTACCAAATTAGCGAAATACACTCATTTGCAAACAAATTTGGTTTTGCGAGAGACTCACCTGGAACCCAGCTGAATCTCCCGTTTGTGATGTTTTCAGGCAACTAAATGTGCTGCACCAGGCCGCCTCATGTTCCAGTTGGCACGATAATCGAGATATCGCGATACATGAACAGACGTAGTACACTACTCATAAGGTTGCTGAAAAGTCTTCGACAGCTCACGACCGGTTTCGCCCTTCTTGGGGCTCATCAGATAGGCGCTTAGAGACATCATAAAAGAGCGATTCAGCTGAGCTCCAGGTGAGTCTCTCGCATAACCCAATTTGTTTGCGAATGAGTGTATTTCGCTAAGTTTGTGCAATTTGGGTTCAAGTTGACGGAAACTCGGGGACCGCACCTACCTGATGAGCCCCAAGGAGGGCGAAACCGGTTGTGGGCTGTCGAAGAATCTTCAGCAACCTTATGAGTAGCTCACTTCGTCTAAACTTCCGAATATTTGAACAATGGTTTTGTTTTTGAATAGTCTGTCGGGCTGGCGACGACTAATATGGACCCAATTTTATTTCCACTAACTACCGTATCTGGCTTCAGCCATCAGACGCTGACACAGGTCGTCAAACTGGAAAGGCATATCCCGTTACACGTTGGGTTGGAAATTATCCCAATTAGTTCCCCGCAAGATTCAGTATTAAGCACTGTCTTCTTCGCTGTCCGGTCAGGTCATTAGAATCTGTGGGTGAGCAACCTCAACCCTGTAACTTACAATCAAATGTTACTTGCTCTCTGGCTGTTAGTTTGTTCGGGTAATACTTACTGTCTGTCAAAACTGTAAAAGTGTATTAGAAAAAGGTCTTGTCCTTGTGCGCGCCTATTGACTCCCAAAATAACTAGAATTGAATGGTTGTCCATGTTTCCCAGAATGTGATTGACCCTGTTACTTTACCGTTTTGATTCCGGCGATATCCTGTTTGCAATTAAACAACCACTCTGCTGCGGATGGTCAATTTCCAGCTTCGCCTAGCATTAAACAAACGGACATTCAGGTTTTCTGGCAACATTTGAAGCCGGTACCGTACACCAAAAAATGGCCCTGCCAGACAGGCTTAGGTAGTTTTTAAAACTGAGTAGTGTAGTAAGTCGATTACATCTTTAATAGTCTGAATATATTTCTGTTGAACCAATTGGACGTCCGAAACAGACGATTAGTGTTTTGAGCCATTGGACTCCCACTTTATTGGATCAGTGTTGAAGTTCGTCTGCGAGTACCCTGAAAAAGATTCATTCGACGTTCGATACGTACACAGAGCACTAGTATCAAGTGAGCCAACCGAAAGTCAACCTGAACGTGCTAAGATGACTTTTATTCAAATATCATAATCTCACATTCTAAGGCAGTGAGAGCTTCGCAATATCAATCGAAGCATGAATATGAGCTTGGTTTCTAGGGTGCATTACAACGTACCACGCTAACTCCTTAACAGTTCGGCCAAACTTGAATGGTTGTATAGTCTGGTGAAAAGCAGATGCGTTGTAGCTTTACGTCCATGAGGGCCTACTGCAGTTTCCCACTTTAGGAATGCTGTGAGCTAGTTTTACGAAATGCGCGTCATCGGGTTGGATTGTTCTTGGACGGGAAATCAACAGGCAGAAATCAGCTTCACAGACAAACGCGATTCTACGGTGCCCTTTTGGTAGCTTGTGGGACGTTATCCCCACCTTACGGCTGTGGAGCTTTTAGGGGGTGATAGATGTGGCCTTTTAATAGAGGCTAGGATCGTAACCACAATATTGTGTCACTGTTGATAATGTTGAATTCTACGGTCATATGGGACTACCATGTGTGTACCAATAAGCACTCATACAGTCAGTATAATCGACCCCCTCAAGAATGACTACTCATCCAACTGAGAACCCTCTGACTATCCCTGGGGACCAACTTTGTGCAGGAATATTACCGTGTATTTTGACGTCCTTGGTCAACTGACTAACCTGCTTCGGATGCAGGCTATTCATCCGCAAGTGACATGCACTAAGTGAAGCAATACATCGTTCGTACATACGCTATTGTCGTGTTTTTTACACCAACGGTTTCGAAATGACAATCTAGTTTTCCACACAATCCCAACTAATAACCAGGCTGACCTGATAGTGGAAACTCCAACCCAAACTTTTATTCTGAGGTTGACGCTCTTTTAGTTAGGTCGACCGTTGCACCGTGTTGCCGTTGACAGTATATCTTTGGTTCCATGATCACAGCCTTCTTAACATGCGAATCCGTTTTCTGGGTTTATCGGTCTGACGGTGATATGTTTCGAGAACACAGTGTGTCCAGGAGAAAGGCATTCCAAGGAGACCTGTTTTTTCCACTAGTGTTATTGGGGTGCTTCAGCTAAGGAGACCTGTTCTTTCCACTAGTGTTATTGGGGTGCTTCAGCCAAAATCAGTTCAAAAAAGAAAATACCGGATAAGTGTCCCACGAACGGCACAGGAAAGCGTACCTTCCAGCGTTATACAGGCGTGATATCGGATGGCTCAATCTCGGTTACAGTAGAGAATTTACAGGTCATAGTGATAGCACTCATGATCTTGGATTACCGAAATGTGTGAACAACAACCGGTGATCAATTGTGGTCGAAACAGCAACTAAGACTTCGTGCCTTCTGCTCAGATATGAACAAAATCGACCCACCTTAGGTTGCCGTTCCCAAAATGTTCCAAGTAGTGAAGCAGCAATTTCGTGCCTTTATCATTCATTCGTGGGTCTTTTACTTAGCTATCTTAGTTGTTGTCGTTCTCGCTAACCACTTTGAGTTCACACGGATATAAAAGTTCTAAACTTGATAATATTTAGTCCACTTACAGTATTCGCTTCATGGCTCTATCGCATCCAGACTAAATAAAACACCTAGTATGATAAGTACCTACAAGTCCCAGGAAATTACTCAAAATTGACCCGTAACTCTCTCCATATAAGTAGGCTTAGCATTGAGATAGTTTCCTTAACAAGCTGAAATCAGCCACACTACAATTCTGCATCTCTATGCATAGCTTTCGAGTCTTCTAAACTAGGGGCAACCAAAGGCCGTGACGTCACTTTCCCTTTGTCACGTTCCAGCTTGTGTCAGGTGGGCTTGCGCTGTAGTCCCACTTGTGAAGGTGAAAATTCCGCTACTGTGAAATCGGTCGATTCCTTAGACGGTTAGGTAGTTTTGGTGCCAATACATTACATACATCCACTTCCGTCAATTCGATGGCCTCCTATTGGACCACTTTCTAAAACAGACACGCAGTGTGCTTTAGCGAGACATTATTCCAAGGTCATTTGCCAGGGTGCAGACAGCGAGAAACGAGACAGGCTTGCACACTGGTTTCACGTTACGATGACTAAGTTCGCTCTGCTGCTCTGCAAAAAACCCATTAGGCGTTTTTCACTTCCGTTGCACAGTTGTTTGAAGTGGTATTCAGAGGTGGATTTGCTCAGGGTATTCATGTGAACTACAGTTTGTTACAAAACCAATCGAAATATGGGTGAAAAATTACCGGTGAGTCATTCTACTGCTTACGTTTGCCTTCAAGCTTCGCATAACATCAGCCTTTACATCTTATTTCCGACTGCTTCCGAGCTTTTACTCCGGTTTACAATTCCTTTGTATGAAGTGTAATTTTTGCAACCATTTACTGAGAGTAAGAATGCGGCCGGGAGGGTGGATTGTGGGAAAATTTTGTGCCTAAACTCCAATCCTTTCAACCAAGCGTATCTTTTGTACAGTACTTTTGCCGATATCACTCGTACAGTTGAAAAACACTTGACCACTTCCGGAGACGTTCGTGAATACAATGTTTCCATTCCTCACTGGTTATGCGCCCTCTTTACTATGGGCTGCACTCCATGAAGAAGCTCAGCTCATGTGTCTCAGTGCTGGTGAAAAGCATGATAGAGTTGAGACGCAAGGATAGACAGTTGAGTACGTCCGAACAACTGCTTTCCGTGGCTCAGTGCACTAATAAAGTAAAAAAAATCAAACAACTGAGTAAGGACGAGCGTTGTCTGTTAGAAACGGGACTAAACTTCGCTGTGAGCAAAAAAGTAATCAGAGCGGAGGAAATAATGCTTATTGTCAATCGGTATTTCGAAAGTTTCTTTCACTGGAAGCTAAAAAGCTACGGGTATAATGGTCATAAATTCCCCAAAACTGGGAGCTCCGAAAGCTGCACCATCGGAGCGGACAGCGCTGATCACACTGAAACAGGTGGATAGTATTCGCAATACAAAGGCAGATATAGATAAAACCACAGTAGTAATTAACAAGAGCGACTATCTTCAGAAGGTTAAGCAGCATCTCACCGCTAGCCGACAAATTACCAGTGGTACTATTATTTCAATAATGAATAACAGTAAGGTTGAAGTTGCTAGATAATTAGGTCCCTAATGAACGATTTAGGGCAAGGTAAGTGGTATCGGTTGTACCTAAAAAGGACAATTTAATCACAACTCTTAGGACTGCCGAAAAATCCATAAGACAAATGATGGATGGTACGTGCTTGCCACCACATGAGCTAGACAGATTCTTAACTAGAATCATGTAAACACCTATGGGAAAATCAAACACTTCCATTTAGGGATTCCTACGACTTTGCCAATCGCAGGATTTCCTTTACAGATAGACGAAGTCCTTGTGAGTTTTGACGTCGTCTCAGTGTACGCAGACTTCTTCGGGGTGGATGCTTTGGAGGTAACCAATAAGTTGATACTGGCAGAGACGACACCTGAGGAACGGATGCAGCTTTCGATGGATGAAGTAGTTGAGGGCATAGATGTTTGCTTGAATCTTGACCAGTTTGGTTTTGACACAGCTATTTACTCGGAGGAACAATGTCTTGCAATGGGATCTCCAGTATGCCCAGTTTTAGGTAAAATTTATATGCAGGATTTTGAACAAATGGCCTTGACCGGATATCATCATCCTTCAAGAATTATTTGGCGTTATATTGACGATACCTTTGTTATAATCAATGGTGATGAGCTCAGCAACTTCCACGACTATTCCAATAGTTTGAATCCTCATTCCAGTTTTAGCATGGAGATACAGTTCACCTTGGGAGCCCTATCCTCCCTGGGCTGTATGACACACACAATGGTAGAAAATTAATATCCAACAAAAACCAACAGACACAGGGACCGTTTTAAACCACTCATCAGGACACCCAAGTCCGTTACACCAGTGTTGTCTCGTCAATGTTTAGTCGAGTTTGAGTCACAGAAGATATCAACCAAACAGCAGCTCAAATCAAGCTTACCAACAGAATTCAAGGGACAAGATACCCAGTGAGTTTGATTAGGCACCAGTTAAGAAAAATATTGGCTCCGGTATTAGGACTCCTTAAGTAATGGAGTGGCACAGTAGTAATCCTATATAAAGCAGGAACATCGGAAGTTATTCGAAGACTGCTGAACATAGCCAACACTCGAGTAGCGTTCCAGAAGGGGAAAAACTTACGCTCAGTTTTGGTGGAGTTGAGGGATCCCCCCCCCCGGTTGAAAGGAATAGGGACAATATGCATAAAATTAAACGCAACGATTGCACTAAGGTCTACATATGACAAACGGCCAGGGAACTACGCACCAGGATTGGAAAGCATAAGAGAAGGATAAACAAACCACTGAGGAATGCGGACGAATACTAAACGCTAGTCAAAGACCCATCGATGGCGGTTCATGCGTTAGACACAGGACATGGAACAGATCTGGAGAATGTAGAAGTCGCAAGATGGGGACTGCGATTCACATCACGGCGGTTGATGTGCGAGGCAGTGGAAATCACCAAGCATCGCAGCGTGAATAGGATCGAGAGTGTGGAACTAGCCAGCGTATGGAGAGCGCCCTATATAAGGGGGGTTGAGACGTGACAGTGTGGGGTTGTCAATAAAAGTAGCATCACTAGCAAAAATAAAGTAGGAATCCCACCCCGACCAAAGTTCAAAGAATCCCTCTCCCTTACACAACTACCGTAAGAATCAAGAAATTGTCACGATAGACACCAACATCATTTAGGTGTGCAAAATTGCCTGAATATCACTTGGATTGGGTGTCACTAGCCAACCCTTAAATATTTTGACAGCTATTATTCACGCTGATTACGAACACGAGGAATGTGGATAGAAGGACAGATATCGCATAAGTATTTATTTGGCCTGGATAAAAGGAACGTTGATGTATTCCTTTCAGTCAAATGTAATACTGACCTGGTCGGCCCCTAAAGCTGAGGTTATTAAAAACGTGCTTATATTCAGGTGACCCATACAGTGGAAGGAAGCGTGTAAGGTTCGTGCTGCAGGCTGTCCACTTCACATATTATATTTCTTGTAAGTTGGCACTGTACGCATTGGTACTGCACCGAATGATCACTTTTAGCAGACTAGCCAACCACATACTCGAATTATCCAGTGGTTACGGTGTTTTCTGTCTAAGAGGAATCTCCCAACTAGGACCACCTTGGTATAGATCCGTGGGATTTGACTTACAACTTACACTTTTTGAGAAGCCAGCCATGAACTCAAAGCATAGACCACACTGTGTGCTTGCCAACAGAGGCCAGCATGCAGGACCATTTTCTAGGTTTTTTTACGATACCTAGTGTGTTTCTGACTAACACTAATACAGTCAAGTTTATTATTGAATTCTCCGAAGACCTCAAGATACACCGAGTCAGAATAAGTCCCATTAGAGGAGGATCATGTGTAAGGAGTTGTCAAAAATGTTTTCTCCTAGCTAGGTCCCAAACATTAATACAGCATCAAGCCAAATATGATATATTTCTTGTTTCAGGGTACTAGTTTATTTTTAGAGGGAAGGGAACAAGATGGATATTATGCAACTGAACAAACCCATTTCACAGTGATTAAGATTAGTGCACTCACAATGCAGAATGATCAGATCTGAAGCTGATTTAGTGGACAAACACTGGACAGACCGCTCATTGTCTGTGTAGAGATAAACTTCACATATTTGCTCAGTGCAATAGGGCTGGATGAGTCAAGCATCCGAATTGATGTATTTACTTCCACTCGTCTCCATATAATGAATAATGTAGAATCTCGCACTCAACCCTATCATAATCCTACTTGTGAACATTTACATTTCATGTGCACACTGAAGATGATGTGGACTTAGAAATCTACCCATAAGGTTGCTGAAAACTTTTCAACAGCCCACTACCGGCTTCACCCTTCTTAAGTCTCATCAGATAGGCGCAGTCGTCCAGTTTCCGTCAACCTTATGATCTAATCGAACCACAATAGCACAAAATTTGACTAATACACTTATCTGCATGCCAATTTAGGTTCGACGGGAGACTCACCTGGAACATAGCTGAATCTCTCGTTTTTGATGTTCTCAAGCATCGCAAACGAGCGATTCAGCTGGGTTATTGGTGATTCTCCCGTCAAGACCAAATTGGTATGCAGATGAGTGTATAAGCAATTCATGTGCTTCGCACAATCTCACATAAATTTCCTTTGTAGCATGTGTATTGTTTTTAATTAGTCAGCGTACGTTTTCGGCATCCAGGCGTAGTCGTCCTGGTTTCTCCACGTAGACAATAATAGGAAAGTCCTCTTAAACCGAAGAAACACAGTCCTACCCAAACAATTTACATATGAGCTCCTGGTCTAGTAGGCTCATTACATGTTCTGTCGTGTTGTCTGAGTGATCTTTTTGTAATTTGTCAAGTGCATGAAGGTGCTGATGAGGTGGGGTCCATTGGATCATTTCAACCGATGTGTTGCCGAGCAAGTGAAAGAGACGGTTGATTTCATCCGGCGAAATAACGTTGACTGATGTGCAAATAAAGATTTCATCGCGGTAGTAGTGGGAAGTCAATTAAAACAAAACATAGAGACGAGGCGAAAACGGATTCCTGCGATAGTTGGTGAAACAGCTTTAGCACTGGAGCAATGTGCACATCTCGATGGTCGCATCGACTATTCACAAGGTAGCTTAGGCAAAAAATATATTTTTGAATGGACTTTAAGATAGGATGAACTAGCGAAGTTTGGTATGTTTCTGAGCATGTCTATGGCACAGAAAGAATCATCTTATTAGTAAGCCATAACAAATGACCGACAAAATGCAATATGTGCTGTGAGTTGTAGCAACTATAATTTCAAATAATCCATGCGAACCTGGCCGCGTCCGTGTACCGTCTGCAAATAACCACCTTTTTTGGAGTGAGTGAGAAATTTCCAAGGCATACCTTTACAACAAGATTAGTTAAATATAGTGTAGCGATACACAGTGGCTTCTGTTCTTGCCAGTTACTCCGTTCTCCAAAGTCAACACTTTCTTATCCATCTGACGTTGATTGGTTGCCTGGAGAATTGCGTTTGATAGCATTTGTGTGTAGCTGTATTGCATACCCCTTGCTGGCGTCACTGTGTCCTGTACACACTTCTGTTCTTTTTGTTTCAAACACAGCTACGTTCTTCTGAGTCGTTAAGCGAATGGATGACCAATCTTCCTGCCGAAATTGCCAGGCAGCCGCTGAACTTGCTTGCTATTCCAGGTAGCCGTGTTAATTGCACACAGTGACAAATTTAAGTACACGTTATGCTGCAGCCTGTTGGAAACTGGTTTGTGAATGACGACACTATGACACGCTAACTTTTTAAAATGTATTTCTGAATCTTGCTATGTCAGTGGTCTCGTATAGAGGCAGGTACTGTCAGGTTGTCTGATATTGATAATCTGGTGCGTTGATCTTCCTGAACTACAATGGCCCATAGGTTAGACGTGGGGATAGGAATAATTCAGGAGAGTTAATTTTGCAGTCCTCCGAAAAAGTACAATTTGAAGACCGCGAAACATTGCCCAACAGCTTAACGGTCAGTACATTTTACTCCTAGACCCGAAGCACTGACACCGGCTAACGAATTTCCGGGGGTTATAATAAATCCCAGATGTTGCATCTAGAACTCGGATTTCTGTAACGGCTGCACCCTTGAGGATCACCAGTTGCCATCGTGAACAGGTATCCCTCACTGTTCGTGGACACTACCCATCAAGTGACTGATGCATGCCCCATCCGGAAGCAAATCGTAAGAATAACTTTTGGCTCGATGGTGTTACCCTACTACCTTCGTCCTGTCATCATCTACTATGTCTTCCGTATTCGCGCCTTCGGTTTAATCAACCGGATTTTCCCTAGTCATCATCATGGATATTTATTATTCTCGTTAAATGTCCATACACAGTGAATATGATGATAGTAGATAGTGGACTGGGCTCAATAATTATGCCAGGATATAAAATTTTGTTCACGCCTATGCTTAGTCCCGGGAATAGCTCGTCTATCATTCTCTTCCCTCTATCATTCAACACTCACCTAATGAGGGAGTGTTCCGATACTAGACAGATGGGAACAGCTGGATTCCCCATAGAACAGTGTCTTCCAGTGTATGGTTTAGTTGTGTTCAAGTATTTTGTCAGACAGATTCATCCGTTTCCAGCATAGGGAGAAGGGGAATCGGTTATAGGAAAATAATTCTACAATAGTTTGTTTAGGTTTTACAGGATCGAAAACCGAGAACACATGGTTGGCATCTACACCCACAAGATTTACCCGTTTTTACGATGGTGGGCATCATAATTCGTATGATTTTCTCTGCACTAGTTCTACATGAAATTCGACGGCGTCGAATGGCCGCCCGAAAGAACCCGTCACTATTAGATGGCGTCATCTTTGGGAAGATCGGGTCCATTTGAGATATTTCCTTGCTTACGTTATTTTCGCAAAAAACCTCCATTTTAGGTACTTCTTCCAATTCAGCGGGATGATCCGTGGGCCGGACTATATTTCTTGAGACTGCAGAGAAGAACGCTTTGGAAACTTTCATATAGACAGGAAGTTGTAACTTTTTTGGCTCAGAATCACTTGGCTATTTCATGTGGATTAGAGCGACCAAGTTCACTCAGAGAATCCAGTGAGAGGATTAAATAATAGACCGATTAACGTTAAATTCCCAACTTGCTTATCCTCTACCTAGGCAGTCACGATTCCTTCACGTCTGCGATCACTCATTACTCTGTCCCTTCGCCCGACGGTGACGCCTACAAACTAGTCCGTCACCTGCCTCAGTGCATTGCTGGTCGCGTATTGCCACCTTGGACCATCACTCAAGCGTTCTCGTTGGCCAAGCAGCTCCAAATGGGAATTCGCTATTTGGATTTACGTGTTGCCGTTCGCCCTGGTAAGAGCGCATCACAACAATTCTACCTCGTCCATGGCCAATATGTATGTCCTATTGTTGATGATTTGCGAGCTGTAGCCGATTTCCTCCGTTCACACCCTCGAGAAGTTGTACTACTGGACTGCAATCATTGCTACGATTTTGCGACGCAGCAAGAAGTGGTGACTTTTGAGGAGACCGTCTGTAGCGTGAGTGTTTATACCATTTTTGTCATTGGGATTCTTCAAGCTGAAACTACAAGATTCATTCAGTTGTGTGGCCATTTGCAACACAAATATCTACAATAAACTGCGAAGTTCCAACAACTCCCCGGGTTCCGGCTCCCACCTTTGGAATTACGTGTTGAATTACGGATCATGTGGTAGTTATTGTAGCCATAGATCAGTAATATTGCTGCCTTCGATTAAACAGTTAACCTCGACACCTAATATCCCCGTATCCACAATTTAAGACCAAGCAATCCATACCAGGTTGACAAGTTAACTGAGACAAATATCCACGATGCGACCGGTATTTCGAGAACTGTTGTTGGTCAATTCCTGTTTGCCTGTCCATAGTAATGGAGCTAGGATCAGGGTATTATCGATCATGGGGAATTACAGCTTTAATATTTGGCTTGCCGTTGTAAATCAGAGTATTTTCCCTGTATAATTTCAGACGTTTTGTGCCATGATCACACTACTCGCTCTAAACACCGATGATCGACTAGTTCCTGACCTACAGCACATATCGTTTTAGGTTGTTGGTTCCTTCCTATGCCCGTGGAATGCGACTGTACCAACGTTGGAAGAGATATGGAAAAATGGAAAACAAATATTATTCTTTTCTTGTCTGCGTTCGGTGGGGACAAAGGACTTTTGGCCCGGATGGCAGATTTCATCTTTGTGGCCGAACACAATTTATGTGGATAAAATGATACAATATCTTGACGAACACTACGGGTGTGTAAGCTACTGTTATGATTTGGTTTACCTCATACTAGGTCGATACCCAGTAAGTTCAGTTCCTGTCCTCTTTTGAAAGTTCAAATGCTATGGGAGATCAAACCAAACCAGCTCAGAATTTTCTTTAATCGATGCTCGATTACACACTTGTGAAGGACGATTTACACAATTCAATAATGCATAAGCCATAATTTGCTTTGATAGCCTTCTCCTCTATCCAAGCTACCATGCAAATAGGACGAAACTTGCACTGTGCACTAACAGAAATGGGTAATTATAGGAATGATACAACAGCAATTTTCAGTACAGTTTTACTGAACCAGGCAGATACATCGGTCATTTTTCATCAATACATGGGTGTTAGTTGTGCCTGTACTGGCATCATTCTTCAGTTTCTTCAAGTTTCGAAATAGTTTCACAGCCCCTTGTATAGCATCATACCACCTAGTTTAGGCTGACTTCCGGCTTGCGCCTTCTCCCAATAACCTTATTCTATTGGGTCTAAATGGACAACAAATTTTGTATGCAGAAAAGTATTTAGTCCAGCTCAATCCGCCTCCGGCTTCTTAACCATGTGCGGGTGTTCAATGGGTTGACCAGCAAATCCGATTTGGATGCTAGTCATTCAGGGGGCGAAATGACCCAATTTACTGACTGGAATGTCTTGGTTCGAACCCGACCTCTGCCTATCGACTTTCCCTGTCTAGGTCTGGGCAACCTGGCAGTATCCCAACCCTCGTACTTCCTCCGGGCGGCATGGCACTGGAAGGGTGCTACAGCTGGACGTTTTTTCTAGCCATTCAGTTGTATGGGAGTCGACTCAGTCCGGAATGACTAACCGAAGGTAAATACTAGTATTAGTCGGTTATGGTGGGTAGACAGGTGCTAGTCGTGCTCTACAGTAAATCCCCACATTCTAGTGAACTTTTTCAAGACCACTGTTCTTCGATTTAACTAAGGGAGTACTAGGGAGGCTGCGGTCTCATAAGTCGTTTTGCGTTGTAGTTTCTCAACACACATATGTCTCAGAATAAAGCCACACTCGTTAACCAGGACCTGTTTCAGATAAGATTTGCATAGTTTTAAATATTTATCCGAATATTTCAACTATGGTATCTGCCAAGATTGATCTTGCTCGCAGCTACTCAAACTTAGTGCACCATTTCTACTTGCTAACAATCCCTTCCGTGTTGTTGACCTTGATAATTTGCTCTGTATACATCTAGAACACGTTTTTGAAGATCTGTTTTCTTTTCTTGTTCAATCCAGACCCACATTTGTTCGAAGTCCAGACAAGTTCTATGTATTCCAGGGTGTCCTCACTCCTACAGCTGGCTATATTGTTTGCCATCCATTCGGATCCGTACGTCGCCTGGCCAGGATAGCTAATAAAGCGTTCGTGCAATGGATTCAGGCTGAAAAACGCGTCGCTGGTATTCACGGCCTGAATATTACTTTGATGGATTATGTCGGGGTTGACTCTCCCGACTACGTTCAAAATGTGGTTCAGCTGAACTACAAAACATGGGTTTGTAGACCTCCACTGTCGCCCCAACGAGTAAACGTCTGTGATACAACGAAGGTTTCCAGTCCAGTATAATCTGACCTGTGTTAAACCTTGTCCAAACATTCCGCTAAAGTGTCTTCTGATAAGTTCTTCTAGGCTTTCTCCAAAGTTTCCACGTTTATTCTTTTGATCACTTATCTTTGCTGTTTCGGTATTTGTGATTATAAATCGTGTTGGTTTAAGGCGGAAATACCGATAATCTATCAAATTTCGGACGCATTTTCTATTCAAGGTCAGGTTTCTCAATGCGTAAACCCACTGGATATTCCGGAATCTTCATAATGTGAACTCAGAATTTGCCGCTTCACCAATTCTGGATAGGACTATGTACTTATTTCATCAATAATCTGGCGGAAAGTCCTATCACTTTATTCACTGAGCCAGTCTTCATTAGATTAAGCTCCTTCGGACAATACACGGTCACAATTCGTTGTGTCAGTGTTGATGTTATATTGTCGAACGAATGATAGCCGTTAAGTTGTAGTAAAATTTAGCCAGGCTAAGATAGGGAATTCGAGGGAAGACGTGCTTTCTTGTGAGTGGTCAAGAGGTTTAGTTCGTACTGAGTGTGATTCCCACGGGGAAGCTGATCAGGTTACCCACAATTTACCTCCGCTTAATTAGTTCATTTTACATAAGAATTCACCATTCTGTACTTCATACAATGCTGGTTTCGGTGTGTTCTCACAACTGCCAGTTTATTCCCAGTTCTACTAATGTTGAATGAGTAAGAATAAGATACCGTGAGTTTCCTACCTTGACTTCGTTATATATTCTAGGGGAGATCCAACTTTCCAGAATGTCGGTGAGCGTTTTTGCCATGCAGTTCATTGGTCATTCTGCATTAGTCGAATCCACCAGCTTTCGACTTTGGAAAATTCCGATTTGGCTGGGAATTTATCCCAGTTTTTTCAGTCCAGCCATTAACGATCATGTTTGATAATCGCGGTAGTCTGTGGAAGTTGTAACCGTGTAAATGGCATTTGCCGAATATGTTCTGAGCGAGTTGGTCAGGAACAGATCAGCATTCGATTGGACATACAGGCTGCCTGATTACCTCGGAGAACCAGAGAGGAACCAGCTATAAATGGCCCGCCGATGTGCTTGTGTAATGATCAGCTGATGTCTGTCCGGTTTAGACACTACAGTGGAATTTACCGCTTGTTTAGAAGTAGCTCAGGTGTGCTTTATGGAATCACTAAGCCTATCATAGAAATTCATTCTCAGGCATAATAAATGAAAGCTATCTCAATCCTCAGTAGTACACCAGGAAAATGTCTCTCCATAAACACTGCTGCCTGAATTCTCGGTTACATGGTCACCTAAATCCGATCAGCTGACTAAAACTAGGTTGGAAAATTATGAAGCATATTTGTGCTATTTTTGGTGTCAAATGAAATCAGTGACCGACCCGTCGTATTGCTAACTTATGTTCAAGCTCAATGCTGCCTCCCTCGTTTCGATGTCACTTCGTTATACGCCTCACTGATGGGAGTTTCGTATCAAACTTTCCCGAAGTAAATAGCACTCGGTCACAGTCTGTCATTTGGTGGTGGTTACTCATTTTTTCGAATGGAAAATTTCTGGACATATTACGTTGCATTTTCGTTGGCTTTTCAGCTAATAAACGCATTGTCTCATTAGTGCTCTACAAAACATGAAGGCTATAGCTATCTCCTCCATCAGCAACCTAGGCTAACGTCCAAAACGTGATTTATGATATGTGAATCCGGTTTCGAGTCAGCTGTACATATAAGCATGACAGTTTTTGTCTCCGCCGTCCAATGTCGGATCCAGCTAAGTGGTTTTTGTAATAACAGTTGGTGCCTACTGATCAGTACATTATTTTGATCAGCAGTCACGGATTGTGAGCGGTTCGTTCGACGTTTGTGGATTTCGCGTACGTCTTGTTAGGGTTAAGGGACGAAAAAAGATGGTGCGGGAGCGAGAGTGTGGCTTCTGCCATGTTACAAATATTCTCGATTTGATCTCAGTCTTCAAAGTACTGCGCACGGTAAGGTGTATGGGCTTTTTACTTCCGGTTTCGAACTCACCTACTCATTCTAACTTCTGCTTAAACACCATTAGTTTTGACCGCAGTAGACTGCCGGCTTACTTCCTTTGGATATTATATTCGAGGTCTTCTAGCACGGTTACTCTCGAAGTCCTTATATTCAGCGACAAGTTATGTGACATCAATTCACTATCCGATCCGTTTTGTGGTCCGGTGGATTCCAAACCAATGGTTGCGACCCAGTACTGGTCCGGTGGCAGACCTAGCAAACTGATCGAATGGAGAAACGTCGTGCGTGCTGTATGATAGTGTTGACCCATGTCTTTAGCCGCCTATCGCAAAGAGACCAGAAATTATCGTAGTGCGGCCTTGTGCATACCTCTTCAACCCATACTGGAGGATTCCTTTGCAGAATATACAGGACCTCTTTATCTGCTCAGATGAAGATCTGACGGGAGTGACCTATAGAGATGAACAAGTACGACAACCTGTCCCTTAAAAGTTAGGCTAATATGGTAGTTCTGCGTCAATCACCGCTGTCTTGTGGTCAAGCTTTTGACTGAAATGTTCTTATTGAACACTAATCCTTCTGGAGCGAGATGGCTCATTTGGTTAGAGTGCGAATTTGCTGACCGGAAGGTCCGTGGTTCGAACCCGACTTCTGCCTTTCGCCTTCCCCTGTTTGGGCTTGGGCAACCTGGCAGTATCCCAGCCCTCGTGCCTCCTCCGGGTTGCATGGCAGCTAGGCACCGCAAAGAGGTTACAGCTGAACGAATCGTTTTCAGAATTTTTGGAAGCCCCATCAGTTTATCAGCCACCATAAAACCACGAATCACACAAACAGAAGCGCGTTCATGTCAACCTGGCCGTCACTTTGTGACACCAGCCTATTCTATGCACTCAGCAGATCGGACAGCCGGAAACAAGTGATCACTGACGCCTTTCTTTCCTCATCATCCATTTGTAAACCCCCTCGCATCCCAGTCAGTAGTTAATCTTTCACAGAGCCCAGCTGTAGACATGTCAGTCAGGCGACCGAGGAATAAATCCCTCACGTCTACCGGTCGGCCCATTTTTATGTTTTAGCTAGAAGACGAATAAGGTGCTGCCGCATGTCTGAAACAAATAAAAGATAAACCACAGCAACTGAGTTAATGAGTCTGGATATTATCGACTGCGAACTTCGGCTAACTCCTCAAATGCCACAGCGCTGGTTGTGGTATGGATCCCAGCTCACGAAATGGAACTTTCTTGCTTGGTTGTTTGTCCTTTTTTCATGAGGACTCGCATAAGCCAAAAGAATAACCGATCCTCGCCTATACTCTCTGCTTACGCATCATGCAACTGCAGCATTGATTCCACTAAAAATACGTTTCGTCCTCCTCGAAGAGTTCAGATATAACCCAGTCGCAGATTTCATGGCGCCTCATTTTATTCAAAGTGAAATTTATTGTCAAGTTAAGCCTAGACTCAAAGCGTAATGATAACGGTGAGTGTCTGCTACAGTAGACCACCATTTTTTCCTCAGCAGTCCTGGGTTTAGACGCAGTGGACACCGTCATTCTACTAGGCGTCTCTCTACAGCTGAACAACCGTAAGGCCAGCACGATCACGCAACCACTACCTATCGCTGGTGAAGTTTAGTACCAGTGTGAAGCACTCTGTAGCCCATATAATTATGGTCACACTCGTTCGATGAATTTTCCCGGTTGATCTAAGGTGGAAACCTCCCATATGACAAGGAAAATTCTCTCCGATCCACAAATTGAGTAAACATACCAAAACATACTATATGATCATTGGAAGAGGCCTGTTTAGAAAAGATTAAACTGCAACTGTGGGTGAGAGAAAAACCGCTACAGCTGAGGCTGGGAACTTGGCAAGTACTGTTTCCGAGCACACAAGTACTACTCATTGGATCTTAGGACGCTCACTACAATTTCTCGAAAAAACATCCTGTACCAATCAGAATAGTGGCAAAACTTCTCCCAGACGTCAACTGAAAAAAAGTTCGCACGTGATTAGGTAATAGGCTAGAGCATCGCGGAACACGAAGTAACTGTTGCAGCCACTCCTCACAATGAGACCCAGGACATTCTGTTAGTGAACTAATGAAATATCACATTGGAAATATAAGACGCAGTCAAAGCCAGCGTCTAGACAACTAGGCAGAAAGATTTTAGCCATCAGCTTCTATACCAAACTGTTTAGTTCAGCTCGCTCAGCTCGAGCGAGTTGATGAAGCAATGCTATGTCATTCGGTTTTGAAACACTGGATGAAATTCCATCGGTGCTACCCTGCGTTCTACCCGAACTAGATTGTTTGAACCTGTTTTTGAACAATGGAGCGTTGCAGACAAAAAGGATCAGCCAATTGTCGCACTTCTTCTCAGGAAAGGTACATGAAGCGGCTCTTCCAACAATGTAGGTGTCAGCCTGGTATCCGTTGTAACTCGGCTAATTGCTTCAGTAGTACTTTTACTTCCAATTCATCCCAAGCAAACTTTGTTTTTGACGTCAAATGGTCAAACAATTGAACTCTAAACCCGTTTCCGATCTAAAACGATCAATTACCTGATTCAGATGGAAGTCCAAGTACGAAATCCTTCTACATAGTAGTGAGGGCAGTGGGCAGACACCGACTGACAGTAGACTGACCGTCATTGCATACAATGCGCTTAGGTGACAAAACGGTGAACATGTTTTTGATTGGTCCTGAAGTAGAACAGACGATTGTAAGGGAAAGATTCCACAGGAAATACAGAATCTATTGCAGAGACAAGACAAAGATGACAAAATAAAACGCTGTTAGCCTTTGCTGCCGTGAATGGAATTAGTCTCAAAAACCTTTCATCTTGCAACTCACGTCAGTACATCTTGCGACTGAGGGGGCTGTACTTGGAGTTGTTCACACGTAAGAAAGTCCATATTGGATTTTGTCCGTGCATCGAGTAAGGAACGACTCTGTACTCCAAATGATTTTGGCTATATGATCCTCGTCAGAAAAAGTCGATTTTGGATGGAATTTCTGCGGGTGAATGAGGTGACCTGAAATCCAATAGAAACCGTCTCTTCGATCGTAGAGACTTTTTGTTCGCCCCAGAAGTCCCGACATTTCACTACGCTGGACTTGATGTCCGAATACCGGCATCTAGCCATCATGTTAAAGAATTAAGAGAACACGGTTTTCGCGGTAGGAGACAACCCATTGTCCGTAAAAAAAGAATGCCTCCTGGCTTGTCAGAGACACCATTTACTTTTCGATACTAGATGCTTCGTCTATTACAGAGCTTGGATGAAGCTTCCTCGTACGGAGAAGATAATGTTATGTACAACAATTAGAAACCAGAATTTGCAATACATTTGAAGGCCTTGTTGGAGCCTATCCGAGAAGCTGGTCCGCAACCAATGAAGCCAAGACACAACTCGCTCGAAATTCGGTGATCATCACTCGGTCATGAATACGCCAAGCTAGTACAGAAAAAAAACAGGAAAGAATCCAGGACTACTCAGTCACAAATTCGAGGCCGTCCTCCACAAGCGGGATTTGAACCCGATCTCTCTTTTACAGTAGGAATTACTGCGTTACAATAGAAGTTTTAGGTAAACAAATGAAGCGCACAGAACCTCCACATTAAGACTACAAACACCTGGGTGGATCAGGACCACCAGAAATCCCAGCAGAAAGCTTGCGCTTCGGGTGACTCCATCATGCATCGAAAAGAGAAAATAATCTGACCGATTCGTTTTCGAGACCGGGGTCTGGAAATGAAAAACCCCGAAGATCATGATCGTCGTCCTCGTCATTTAACAGGACCCCGAGATATTGGTGCAAGTACAACGACAAAATCCTAAACTACGGAAGGTTGCGGGCTTTGCTGGATGGGAGAATTTGTGCGGAACCCTGAGGAAAACAAAGAACTAGAAATAGAGAGCTCACGTATACCGAGTGTGAATGGAGGTGGCATATTATCTTAGGGTTTCGATGGTTCGTACATAATACGGCTAGATTACCTCGTGCTTGAGTACAGGGCATATAATATGACTAGTTTCGGTAAATGACCTCCTGGTCATGGATGAGAAGTGCTAAAATTAAGTGTGTTGTGACATGTAAGTTAGGCCAATTTGTGAGGTGAAAAACCACCATAAGGAACCTGTTGGTGTGTAAGAAATCGGAGTGTTGTGGTCTGCTATCGTCATTGGATCATTTTTGTTGCCAGTCAGCACATTGAGGTGAGGACAGAACACCTTTCGTGGTGGATCGAGGCTACAGTCGTACCCTATTCACCAGCGACCACAATCAGCGGAGTAGAACCATGGTGCAGCGAACCGCGGGACACCGATGGTAATCCTAAAAGGCTAGTGGCTATATTCTGATAGGGTAGAATTCAGGAGTTGCTTGCGCCTGTTCGGTAAGAAACGGTTGGGGACAACATCTACCCACGAACCAATTGTTTGGTTGAAGGAAACAACGTAATAATTTGGGACGGTCGCCGATCATCTCTGAGGGTTGTGTGGAAAGTGAACCTGCCGACACTGTTGCTAGCACACCTCACATCAATCCAGTCCAGTATAAGTAGGATTCAATTCATATTGTTTTATAATGGGCAAGCACATTTCTTTGTTGATCGGTAATCGGTTTGTGGCGAATTGCGCACCTACTTCTGGAAGAGCTAGAAGGGAAAGGAAGGGAATACGAAATCCTAAAACGTTGAGGAAAATGAAAAAAGCAAGAAAGTGGGCAGGAGAACCTGACTGTTCCTCAACAAGAACGAAGGCCAAGCGAAGATGTCATCATAATCCAGGAAAGTGTGGAGTGGAATCACGAAACTTGGACAGTTTCTCAAACCCCATGTGAATGGGGTTACTACACCCGCGTCGAATTGTATGCAACCATTTTGTTTATGTCTGACAATAAGTAACTCCATATTTGGATACTGCCATCCCTTCACCAGTACCCCGACTCATTCGCTGCTGGCCGGTTATCCTTATGCTTTGCTGCTTAATCAGCTTACTTCAAACTGTTTTATCAATTGGCTTTAAGTAAGAGGTTCTCAGTTCTGTCCGCTGCTAATTCGCTATCTCGGAAATCCACTCAGCTAGAGCAACTCCCTTTTCGATCTGACTTGGGTACCTAATTGCTCATAAGCATTGCTGGTTTCCGAAGAGTCGGACTATTTCCTAGCATTTTTTAAAGCCATGTAGGCTTACTCTTGTGCGAGTATAGTGGCTACTGAAAGTGAACTGCGTTTTCCTACGGTGCTTGTTAACTTTGGAAAAAAATTCAACGAAACCGAAATTCGATAAGCTTGTGCCTTTATGGGCCTATCTTGATGACTGTTCATGTGATAGCCTACTTCTTCATTCGCATAACAGCCTACTACCAGGTTCTTACTCACAGACACATAGTGTGTTGTTTTTTCCTGTTATTTTACGTGCTTCTTAGTCACAGACACGATTCTTCTCACGTAATGCACACGCATGTTGCCTTATCTCTAGCCCCATTTTGCATAGATTGGTCTGAAACTCTGTATAGCATTTTCAGCGCCAAACAGTATGTTCATTGACGTAAAAGTTTTCATCGAATATGTAGTGTATGGAGCGCGCAGAAATAAATATTACATATCAAGATAAAGCAATTTATATTGTATTACACCGTTTCTTATTAGGTAAGAATCGTTCTCGCACCGGTATGTGATTACGTGTCAAAATTTTAGATACAAATTAAGGCTGTGTCAGCATGCTGAAACACCGTCAGTTTTTGCAGTATTAGTCCACAACAGATCATTCGGAGTCATTCTTGTCAATTGTTCTATTCGAATCAATAGGTTTCGCAAGCTGGGATGTATTAAGACGTGCCGCAGCTTTTCTTTGAGATTGTAGAAGTCTGCACGTTCCAATGGATCCGGCAAAAGTGGCCATATTTCGCTGCATACGGCTTTCCTGTTCAGCAGTGGAAAATGGAGAACGTTATCATAGCTGTTCTGTTGTGACAGCGATGTTGCAGGTTAATCATCTTAAAACACTGTACGTCTTTAGTCATCAGCTATTGGAGTGGGGGCCACTATCCACTCTAAACACGATAATCCACAAAACTTTTCACTCAGTCAGTGAGGCATTGTTTCGGTTCTTATGAAATGAAGTGAATTCAGAAAAAGGGCAAATGCGGACAAATACGCTGTTCGTCATTTTGAAGGCAAACTAACCTCGAAGAGTTAATTCATACACTACATTTGTGTGCTCCATAGTTGTTCCATTCTTTCAGGTTCCACAACTCAGACCAATCCTTGGAGTATCCTCCATTATCAACGGACATTTATTTAGGTCTCTCGTGTGGAAAGAACTCACTAGATTCAATACTATTCAAATATAATTTTGATGTGCCGAATTTAATCGACCTGGCACAGCAGGCCTCATTCCGCTTGCACTTTACGGTGTGTTGTGATACTGGTTAAAGTCCAGATGTATGGTCAATGTTCTAGGAGATAATCTGTTTGGAATTGGTGAACGATGTGGAGTTCGGGGTTGTGACTCAGTACAACAATACAAAAGATACAAAAGAGATCTGGAAACAATGACTAAACAGGTTTATTAATGACATGTGACATTAGTAATCGGGACCTAAGTTAGAGTTTGATTATGCACTGAAAAGTTGTATCTAAAACTGCACCACAATTGTAAAAGCTGTATCTTATCGTCGCAGTATTAAGTTCGGGAGACGGCCTAAAAACTTTGTCGAAGTTTCCTGGTGGGTTAAATTTATTCTCCGTGAAAAGGATGGCTAAGAGTTCTTTAGATCCAGTGGAGCAAAAGCACACCAGTTTTCAGAAACATGTATAAGACTTAAAGGACTTCCCCTAGAGTACAGACTTGAGTACAGATATATCTGTCCTTCTCTGGAAAGGCTAGTTTCAGAATGCCCAATAAAAAATATAAACTATTTGTTTTCTTGATGCACATTCCGTCTTAAGAGGACAATATTCTCGTGTGCTGAAATCCTCAAAGGGAAAAACGGCAACTCAAATAAAAGGAAAGACTATCAGAATAGGAGTTGAACGCATGACTTTGCGCTTGCCCTACTAGTGTTCTACCAGTTGGGCTGCTGCGGAGTCGACCATAGGTCATCCAAGAAGTACGCGGACTTGCCACACCTCTGTCTAAAGAGTATGGAGCAGAAGAATGTAGTTGCCACATCGGAAGGAGACTCACTGTGAATTTCGACTTACAGATTTCTTATTCCATACAGACGCTCTGCTAGACCCAACAGTGGTTTGAATTCGTGTAGCTCAAACTCCCCTCGCTTATCCAGTTCGGTGAGTTCTTGAAACTCTGCCGATTGTTCCGGCTCCAAAACACCTGTAAGACGCTCCTTGATGGACCAGATTACACCCTGAAGGCGTAAGTAACAAGACGTGTTAAATAGCTTGAAATTGATTTTTTTAAAAATATACAATTTCATTCAATTTAGTTCCTTTCCTCAGGTTTAATGACATCTGATCGCAACGCGCGGGCGTTGGCATGCAGGTTGACGGACTGAATAAAAATAACACTCCGCTATTTGGCAGTGTTAACATTCAAATTACTACTGAACCAAAATCTCACTATCCAAATTTCTTGATGTACTGGTGTAACGGTGGATACTACTGATGAGGCATGTGAGCAGTACGTCTTCTCGTAAATCCGCTTTGCGTCTCTTGAAAAGTGAGATCTGTTACGGAATTGGCGGAGTCTCTTTGTAGCATTTGCCTGGATTTGAGTAACAGTCAATGAATATCCAGAAAAGTTCAGGAAGACGCGTTCAAGGAGAAGGTGGATATTCAGTTTTGTAAACGAGATGCATATGAGAGTTTTGCTCCCTTGTTTAATAGTCTGTAACTGTTAAGCCGGTGTTCTCAAATAGACAAACTCCGCAGCGAAGGCTTCCTTCTTTTCACTGGTATTCCGTAGAACCGAATTTGTAAATTTTGATAAATGTATTGCACCAGCTTTGTAAAACTGGGCTGAACTGAACAAATTTCTTCTATTGGCGTTCGCTAGTTGAGGAGTTGAACCAACATAAGTGTAAGAGACTTTTTGCGGCCAGTAACTCAGTGCAAGTCATTGACTCCATGTAAGTTTAGCCCTTTTTGTATTCGGGATCGAAGGATTGACGAACCTTTGATACTAGTGCTTAACCAGATCCCGTAAGGAGAATGTAAATCCACGCATTAAATTCCATCACTTGTAGACAGGTGAGATCAAGCAAAGTAGTTCATAATTATTACATCTGGGCCAAGAAACGCAGTCAGAGGAAGGAGAGCTATATGACATTTTCGGGCTGTCTGTTATATCTTACTAATCAAGTAAATAATCCACGGAACAAGGTAGAAATTCGAGCTGGTTCTTATTATCCTTTTGATGAAGTTAGGACAGACGCTTTCAGATTGAGTAAGTGCTAAATTAAAACTGTTGCTCTGGCTGCAACCACCATAGCTGTTGTGCAACTCTCACTCTCCTTTGCACTGTGATTTTCCACAGAGTACGGCTTGAGGCGAGGTCTGTTCAATAATCTGAATTTCTTTTATGGAGAAGTCCAGTTGCGCGAGGTATAAACAAAAAGCCTTTCAGGATTGGGTCAAACAATTTAGACAAATATATGACATACCAACAGAGCTACGAAGAACCCCACCTAACGCAAATGCTAAAACAACGGACATTAAATCACTTTTACTAAACATATACGGCAAACACCTAAGCATACACATTAGATCACACCGGTGAAGCCCCAGAAGTGGTCTCCTTCCAGTGATGAGGACCTCCCGAGAACTTAGCTATCTCACGCAATGCGTACTTGCAAATTTTAGTCCAAAGAGTTAGAAAATTCTCTTTCATCACTGAGCTAAAATAGACAAGCGGATATTCCCTATTTATGTTCTAATAAACACTCAACGAATCCTTTCATCTAGTGGAGTGAGAATCTGTAACTCGTTGCAGCTTGCGGTACGTGAATCTATGAGACTGCTTCCCATTACCGGCTGAGTTTTGAATGAGCTTTCTGAAAAGATGAAGTCACCGTATGAGTTGTTATGTAGAGAGGCAATGTAAAAATTATGGTATTTTTTGTGCAGTAAGGAATCGCTTTAATGGCATGCTGAATCGTTTGCTCCAGCGTGTGGCAACGTGGAACGTTCAGAAAATACATTTTTGAGTTTCGTTTTAATTGCATACAGAGTTAGACCCGTGAAAACCTTGTACTAGCCCACTAATAATAAATGCACGAGGCACTCACTGCAATGTATACACAACAATACAGTCTCACAAGCAGCCATTAGAAAAATGACATCAGCGTTCACTGTATGTTCAAGCCCAAAGCTAAGTATTTTAAGCACCCAAAAAAGTTCTTTCTTCAAACTTTGCACGAGGGTGATTACGTTATGTACACTCTGATGCACAAAAGGTGTCCACAACAAACGTAAGAAACGTAAGAACAAGCGTAAGAAACAAGCGTAAATTTGCTCGCCTCCCTTTATCTTCAGTAACTCGAGGATTTGTTTGATGACAATGTGAGCCCAGTTCACCTGAGAATTCGTATCACACGCGTTTTACCAGTTCATTTACGGGCGAAGTCACAGGTAGACCAGAAGGGAAACTAGTGAAACCGGCCTCCGAATACACTTACTAGTGGATACGAAATTGGATGGTCCAGCGAAGGCGCATAACTCCAGCTAGGACCAAGGGTCTTGCGCTTGATCACTACTAGTCAAGTGAGTGATCCCAAAACAGTGTTCATAATCTTTTTTGATGTCAGCAGGCGAACGAAGTGGGCATCAGTTTGCGACATTCTATCAAAATGTGTCAGCCCGTTCTCTATGAAGGAGGCTTTGACTCAAACATTTTAGTCACCATGATCATGGGCCATGACTGTTTTTGCCTATGTGACTACCGCTGAACATCGGACACCCGCTGTTATAATCGTGCTCATGTTGTATGTAGTCTTAATCGCCACATAAAATTGAAATGTTATCAGCCCGCAACGTTCCTCTCCCTTTTGTTCCAACGAAGCGGATTTAAGGGGCTAGGTGTTCCAAACAAAACCTGGGTTCGGTATTTAAATAGGTCTTTATTGGCTCCTTTGGTGATATTATCCAACCAAATGCGCAACGTTTGGGTTACTTTAATTATATGTTTATCCAAAAACCATGATATCGGGATAAGTTTTTTCTTTCTTACAGCATGACGAAAAAGAAACTGAAGATTTCGAGAATAGGGAAGAATGAGTCCAAGGGGATAGAATGCAACTAAATTCAGGGCAGTTCTTACCTCACTGTTGTCCTTACCGGCTGATTTGACCGCCGTATACATGTGAGAGTAAATTATGTCCAGAACATCAGATATTCGACAGTACCTGACCAGGTAATCGATTGGATCAAGACCTAGGAGTGTGTAAACATCATTATTGCGTTAGCCGTTTGAATTTACCTTCAAGATCAACTGGATTCAAAGGAAGCTCGAAACGAACGTACCGTTCGGTGGAAGTGAGGTCACGGAGCACACCCAAACCAGTCTGATGTCTTGTGAACTTTCGAACGGTACATAAAGAGCAAAGAAAGTTTGATATATAAGCGGTTCAAGAAGTCAGGTCAGCACAAACCAAATCACTGTACAACCAAATTGGATTCGCCATCAGAAATTGAAGTCAGCCACTTAATTCATGTTCATCGTTGACTCAAATAAGTGGTTAAAAGTCCACTCACGCGAATGATTACAGTGCACCGTACTTTATCCTATTCTTACCAAAGTGAAGAGAGTGTTGAGGGGCACTGATGACTGCGATATTCGTGCCCGATTACATGTCACCTTGAAACACCAGAGACTGGCCACACTGATTCCTTGCAGACAAACCAAGCCGACTCTTGCGCAAGTTGCAATGAACTATATCCCAGTAACGTGACCTTCTGATAAGATGCCATTCTCGATACTTGAAACATTATCCAATTTCATTTACAAAAATACCACTGAATCCCACCTGAAAAATCTGCTACACGTTTTAGAGATGATGTTTTGTAAAGCACGGTTAATCTTTAAAAACCCAATGAGGGGTACCAGCATTCGTTTTTTTAGACAGAAGTCGTCCACTTTTAGCACAGTTTTGGGGCATACGTGGCGTGCTATCCGAGAAGAGCGTGAGGCTGAGATACTGCCAGGCTGAGTAAACCTAAATAAGAGCCATTGAAAAGTCAGAGTTCGATTCGCACCACGAGCATTTGGAGTAGCATCTGCATCGCGTTCAGGTGCAAACAAAGTGTAGTGTTTGTTCTGACAAAGTCCTGTTTAGACCGCTTACAGCTCATGATTCAACCTATCGGAAAGTAGTTCATGATGGGTCTTTCCGTTGACGCAACATCCCACATATGCCACCAAATAGAGCGTTATTTATTCATCGACCCAGTTCGTACTTCTACACACAAAGCCTTCCGTGCAATCGTCGTGAGAAAGACCATCCTTCTGGTACGATCGGAACTAATTTCGAGTGAATGAGTCAATCTGTCAAATACTGCATGCCTTGAAAATTCCCCGACCAAGCTAGAATGAACACCGTTTATTGACCGAACGTTTCTGGTGTAACTTCACTTTAACAGGAGTCAGGAAAGGTAGAGGTCAAGAAACTCAAGGGGCTTTTAGTTTTTTATTCCATTTTACTTCTAGCTTTCTTTTTACGAAGGAGGAATTTCACTCCATAGTTTGCTGCCTATTTCACCATTCTTTGTGAAAGAATCCGCCGCAGTGCAGTGGAAAAATACAAGAGTCTGCAGTGACTGTACGATTTTTCGCTAGCCGTAGCTACAGCTCAGAACAGCTAGACTGTTGCAGAAGTTCACAAGAGGGAACAAAATGAACGCAACTTCCATTCTGAACAACAGCGTTTTACGTCTGATAGCCTTTACTTCCATTCGCCTGATAAATACAGTCTAGTTTTTTGATAATCCAGCTCTACAAGCCGAAATTTGTAACCACTAGACTAATTGCATTGATATAGCCCCGTCACGAAGAGCTTGGACCTTAACGTGGTGTGGCTGTTTGTGCGCTCATTGAGCTATACTGGGGGGTGTCCCTGCGATACTCACAGAGTCTCTCATCCCAATTTGGTCAATGGTTAGAGGTCTGACGAACATAATCTTCTGGTCTTCCAGGTTGTGGCCATTTGTTCCGTAGAAATTGTAATGCATTTGCGTTTCCCGCCAAACATCGCTGCCTGCGGTGAGGCTTTTGAGCCAAAAGGTTTAGTTGAGGGTCCTAATCGTCCTCCTGTCTAGGTGTGGGCGTCCTGACAGTATCTAAGCCCACGTACAACCATGATACCTAATCATGGTTGTACGGCAGCGAAGCATCGGTCTTGAACACTGGTGTCATGCTGTCGAAGATGATGACATTGATTGATATAACCGGCAACTAAGCTTTCCGAGATGACATGTTCACGTTCATAGTAATCAGCAGCAGGCTTCCTCTGTCAAGCTTGAAAGGTTGATCACGTTCCTAACAGTGTTTTGTAGATTTAAAAGACCTGTATGCTTGCTCCCGCTATCTGCAACTAGGTGCTGTAGTCAAGAGGATGGATAAAGGTGAACTTCCATCCCAGAGGTGCCCTAGAGTGAGCATTACCAACAAAAGAGAAAAACTATTTTTGCCAAACACAAAGAAAAACGGTTTTCTCACTGTCTGCGAACGTCTGCTTGTGGAGACACAGGACAACATCTAGGTATCATATTCACCTTATCACAGACGCCTGTACACTAAATGAAACAAGATCTGGCAGACTTCCTGTGGACTTTGTATGGCAGTTCAAAACAACACAATGGAGAACGATTTAACGGCTTCAGGATAGCTGTATACATTACCAAGAACAAAGGTCAATTACAGATGGAAACTGTACTTTGTTTGTCAACAAGAACACCGTAAATGTCTCACACTATCTTCCATGTGGTTCAAAACTAGAATTAACCATCTGTCAGCTAGTCATGTGTTTGCAGATTGTTTACCGTAGCTGACTGTGCTCTGTCACTTTTGACCGAGTTTGGAGATTATTTTCCGCTTTTTCCCCTCACTTTTGGATATCCATTTTCAGTCAACTATGAATCTTTCCATGAAATTCAATCTCCAAACACTATGGTAATTATTTCAAATACCATCGAATGAAGACCATCCCGATAAAAATCACTGTATTACGATCTCACTAACGACGAGGGGAACACCACTTAGACAATAAATTCAATTTTTTTCTGATTAGTCGTTGACCTTGTCTGAAGATCTGGCAACTACCGAATCACAGGATTGGAATTTCACGGGAAAAAAAACTTAATCAAATCCCGAGAAGTTTGGGCACACGAGGTCTTTTTTACTTCTATACTCTTATCAGGGAGGTACAGAGGAGCTCTTATTCTCATCTAAGATGTCTCATTTGAGAAGCGACTAAATCTTCACCTGAATATCTGAAGTTTCTAAAGCGATGTTGACACGGCAGGGAAATGAAACAACAGATTCTGGAAGGATGGCTTCGGAAAAAACAGATGAGGTGTATGCGGTCTAGGGTAAACCACGGACAGATTATAACTACTGCTGTTTTCAACTACGAATAAGCCAACCTGAGCTCCTGCTTTGGTACTGGCATCCCTGGACTGATTCTTAGACCTTGCTATGCTGTAACCACTGCCTGCTCACATTATATAGTTTCCAACATTCCTGTTCGTACACTCACTTTAAGGGCTTGGGAAGCTCACATTTTAACATTGGACCTTCCACATTGCAAGGGGCTGCTGAAGTTTACTCATTATCTTTGGTTTGTTCAAATAAGATGCAACCAGTCTGCAGGAAAATCGGTCCCAATATCAACCCACGAGCATAACGTGATCCGCTTCTGTTCAGTGTCGGAAATGTCTTCACGTCGCTGCTCCGCGATCTGCGCCGGTGAATTCAGGCGAGGTCTTAGTATACTACTTGGAGGAGATGTAAAGTCCAACAAACTCCCTTCAATATACCCTAAGAAACATTAGTAACACAGCATAAAGTGGACAGCACATTTAGTATGTTAGGTGAGACGATGTGTATCGTCATAATGCAAGGTACAAGGTACAGGGTAGTAGTTAGACCAGAATCTTCTGCAGGAAACTGAACAAACGAATGGGCTACTAAGCGTTTCCATGTAAAGTCTTTCCAGAGAGTCCATTTTTCGCACTACTTAACCGAGCAAATCCGAGTGAATATTTGTCCCTCACATTTCCGCTGATCACTGGAAAGTTGACGTATCTAACAAAAGCTCAAGTTGGCCACACGAGTCGAAAATACTTAACGGTCATTCATGAGACCAGGCCCTGCACGCAAGGTATCAATCTGGTAGTTATGCAAACAGTTATCTTTCTCAACCAGCACTTCTTGCTGGACAAATGCAGGTGAAGTTTGCGGCTCTTCGGCTATCCGGACAGTCTAAATACTGGTGGGTTGTATCAACCGGTTCTTCTGGGGGACCGATAGGTATTTAGCCATCGGCTTCAAAGTCTTCGGTTGCTGCAAGGATATGAACTTGTTTTAGCTTTTTCTCCCATTAATCAGTCTGACTGTCCAAAAACTCATGCAAGCAGTAGCTATGAAGAGATAACAGTTGAATGGTCATGATATCGTCTTGGCGTGACTGTGAGAACGAATGTTTTTGCCGTATAAGGTCTGGTGGACAAAATCACGTGAATACTGCTGACTTCCAATTCGCATGCTTTTTTTCCTTTGTAGGATCACTCTATATATGCAAACTGAACGCTATACAAACCAGAGCTGACCTTGTTTTCTTGATTAATCAAAATTATGTTGGTTTTCAGTACATACATTGGAAACATCGCACATGATTACGTTTAAGTAGCCACTGTAAATCTTAGCATAATACGGATCCACCCAATCCACGAAGTGGTTTGTGGCTGCAACGAGTTTCCACGCACATTCTCTGTGCGTAGATTTCATGGTCAGGGCCACAGGCTAGTCTAGATTCAGAGCGTAGTGGTGTTGTGGGAACTTAGCTAACACGTGGTTGTAGGATACGGTCTCACACTTTGTGTTGCTGGATGCACCAAGTCCCCTCAAACACACCAATGTTATTAAGAATTTGTTCTAACGGTTTCGAAGAAATCAAATGAGAATTCATTCATTTGCATACAAATGTGGTTTTAGCAGGAGGTTCACCTGAATCCTAGCCGAAACCCTCGTTTATGGTATTTCGCAACTGACTGTGTCGCAAAAAAGGCACCTCATGTTACAGTTAGTAAGATACTTGAGACAGCGCAACATATTTTCATCAAGGAAAGTAAAACAGGCGGCCCTTGTGCAGCAAATTAAGTTGGAAAATACCATAAACGAGAAATTCCGCTGGGATTCAGGTGTCTCCAGCGAAAACTGAATTGGTACTCAAATGTGTACATTTGTTGAATTTCGTGCAGGTTGGGTTAAACTGGAACATTAGGTTGATGGAAACTTGAGATCTGCGACAACAGATTACCCTCAGGAAGCGAAATACTGATCATGGGCTGTGGGGGAACTTTCAGCAACCTTGTGAATATCTTCCTTCTTGAAAGGCCTCAGTGTTCTTGCATAGAATTTCCGACATATGTCGTTTCCAGAAAATCACACCTAAGTAAACACCAGCCGATTTTGCTTGACACACCAGTATAGGACTCGAATTCCTCCATGGGAGGATTTATGTCTAATGATACTTGTCACGTTATTTAGTCATTTTATTCCTGAGGTGTATTGTGGCCAGGATTGATCACAGATCCTCATATTGGAATTGGGTAGTTTGCTATCCTCTTAGTGTGTTTGGATCTGGAGGAGAAAATCAACCAACGTCTAGTACTAGTGGATTTCATAGAGCCCAATGCAGGTACTGCGCAGAAGCTGAAGACCGACATCATCCAGGATGACAGCTTAATCTAAAGGTGCGACACTTGAAAGTACATTGGTAAAGATGTTTCATAATCTATACCCTCACCCTCCTCAATGACGGTGGCAGCAGTGGTTTGAGCAACATCTTGTCGAGGGTGGCGATGTCGTCTCGGAAAATAACTGAAAACCTGGTTAAGTACGGTCAAGAACAGCAAGCAGCAGACCGGTTTCCATACGGTCTGAGGAGTCCGTCACTGAAGTCGATATTTATATCCTAGTTTTGCAGATCCGGCAATCATTCACCGTGCCTGAGCAGCGTATACTCGAGAAATTTCCGAAGCAGATTATTTCTACCTCCAAAAATATGTGAGTGAGTAGGTAAATAGCTCAAGTAATTGATAAATTTCCGAAGCAGACTATTTCTATCTCCAAAAATAAGTGAGTGAGTAGGTAAATAGCTCAAGTAATGAAATTCCCCATCACATGCCAGAGGGCATCCCAGAATCAGTAACGTGGAACAGGGGCAAGCGTCATAAACGAAATAATAATGAAAAATGACAAGCGAATAAAAATCAGTAGGTCAACATCGCGTTTAGCTTAATCCACATTCAACCAATAAAATGCTCTTTCACGGAACTGTATTAATACTTTCAAAGTTAACATGCGAATTAAGACTGATGTACCTCGACGAACACAGCGCTGGTCTTGACAAGACCAACACCTCTCGCAGAGAAGTCTCTGCTAAGAAGTTGGAGGTAGTCCAGGTTGACCCACTCACTGGGCAGTCTAGCCCCTTGTTGTCGGTTTTGTTCAGTCTGTTTTATTACCTCCATCTTATGGTTAATAAATTTTTGAAGGCAAACTTTGTTTGAACATTTAGAATTCTCTGTGACTCTTTAAGCCAGTCAAGCCACTGGTGATGAACTAACTTTTGTAGCTTAGGTAGAATGAAACCACATGTTGGCTGAGGGCTAACAAATCCGGACTGAATTGCGATAGATGGAGTTGTGTTTGTGATCATCTTGTTTTCCTAAGTTTCGCCTTCTATCGAGTTAAGTGCACTATAAACAAGAAAAGAGAAAAATAGGCATTTACCTGTTCGTATCGGTATGCTTTGTCTCCTATGTAGTCAAACACTCCTGTCACCCCCTTCTGGGCTTTGTAATCCAGCGAATCATCCTAAAAGTTAGGTTTGAGAGAAAGCGTTAGCGATAAAATCTGGACAACAAAATGTTGTATCTAAAATCATGAACACTGATCACTTTATTTACTCATCATTCTGATCTTCTGATCTTCTGAGATTCTGATATTCACTCAGAGAATACGTGTGAAATTGTAGGTTTCAGCCAATCGAACACGTAAGAGGTACACGTAAGAGGTACGTAAGAGGAACACGTAAGAGGTATGTGCTAGTTTTCAATCAAGTCACCACAGATGGTTGTAGACGCCTAGTACACATACAGGCCTATTCTTCCGGGAGAGAGCGCGAAAGAACGAGAAAGTGCACAAATCACTATATGGAATTTGTAGAACAAACTCTAAGACAAGTTATCCTAAATTTTTGGGAGCAACATCTTCATATGACAGTTGAAGACTTGTTCCACAAGTCAAACATCACGTAGAAGGACCAGCATGACCTTATGGCTCCACCCAACGGATTATGGATACTGTGATAGACGTATACTGTGTTAACTCAAGTTGCCCGAGTGATGTTAACCAAGAATAACCATCTTCCATCGACTGACCACTTGCTCTCTCTCTCTCTATATATATATATATATTGCCTGATCAACGTAAAAGAAGCTGGAGACTTCATTTACAGGGATCACCATCCTTGACGATGAAGACATATTCTAACAGACGGGTTGTCCCTGCAAAGAGTGTAACGAAAGGCTTTCATCCATTCCCAATGAAAACGAATCGGTCATCCATAAATGTATGTTGTCACTTCGGTTAACAAACTTTTTTGCGCTTGTCATGGCAGATTGTAATGTTGGTGTAAATTGGGGTTGATGCAACCCTCCTAATCCATCGGAATAACAAGCAATTCATAAAAAAACGATCCTCAGCCGATACAACGGGACTTCCCCCACGGAAGAGACTTACAAAGCCGGTCTGAAATGAGAAATTTTCGTGGTTATTTGCTGGCTTCGGCAAAGATGCCGGACTAATTTATCAAAGGCCCAAGTTGTGGATTGCGTAACTTACTGGAAACAGCGTCAGTTCCAAGTCATCGAACATGTGATAATCGGCCAGAAATGATTCACTTTTAGAATTTGATGCTGCCTGTTGCAGGAAAAGCAGTGATAGCCATGGAAGTGAGTGGGTTGGAGCATTAGAGCAACACCGAACAAGAATAAGTTGAACAGCAGATATCGATCGTAGACTATGCTGGATTCTCAGACATAAAGCTCTACAAATTCCCCGTCCGTTGGATAGTTAGAATGACCAGTTTTGATCGTAATGTCGACTGCTATTGGCACACGTTCCACAAATGACCTATTGCTTTCACGTACCCCTTGGTCTGGGCTTTTCATCATTCAAACGATGTATGCAACAAGCACCTACCGATAGCTGTCCCATGCGCATCCTTCGTTATTCTCACATTTTTGGAACTTCATAGCACAATCACGCGTATGTAATACAGGAACATGGTTGCATGAAGGATATCGGACCATCAAGCGGTTAATACGCATCAACTGCACATTCAACTGGATGATTGGGATGATGTGAAATATTCAATTTCGGTAACAGGATTACAACAGGCGAAGAACAGAACACATCCTTGCCAGAATGCTTGAGCACGTGTAATTTCGTGACATCATTTTGCTTGGTACTGTCATCAGGTTACACTACCAACGTAGCAATTAGTAAGCGCATGAAGCCATGCCCTTTCCCGGCATCACCACACCGGACTTGAGCAAACCAACTTCGGCGATAAATCAGCTGATAGATATGCCAGTTTGTCAACCCCCGTTCGTAGCCCAACTAGACCACTGGTTCTTAATCTGTGAGGTCAGTTTTGGAACAAACGATCCGTCGTACTGAGAAAGGGAGTTGGGCGGAGGAACTGTGCATGCTCTCTGTCAATTTGTGAGAAACCAACAGGCAGGCAAATCGCTGGAGAAGGGTCTGGGGTGGGTTATTGTGAGCAATATGAGAACGATATTTGAACGATATGAGACAACTGATCCAGTTGAAAGTGACAGTGCATTTATCCTCAATAATATGTATCTTCATTTTAGATACGTGCTCACGGCGCACATTTGCCGTAGGTGCCAATGTCAAGCAAAATCACCCATCAGTAAACCTGACAGTATTGAGATCGTGAGTGAAACTGCATTCACTTGCAAAGTACTTTGGTGTCAACGGTGTAAACCGAAACCCAGTTGAATCTCGCGTCTGTGATATTCTTCAAGTGAATATGCTGCACAAAGGCCTTAGTGTTCAGCTGGCAGGATAAGTGTGATATTCTAATGAATGTGGTTCACTACTTGTGCACCATTTGGTGTTCATATAGAAAATGAGGCTGATGGAAACTCGCGGAATCCATCTACTTGATTTGCCTCAAAATGGACGAAACGGGTAGTCGGCTGTCGAAGATTTTCGATAACCTTATATGCTCCGTTGTGTGATGATTTGAAAATTTTGTACTCGAATTTGTTCATTTTACCTGTAGTACGTACAAGTATGTCGTCTACTTGACAACGATAAGTTGCGTGCGAAGCGTTTATGTGCTTTATATCTGGTGTAGGGAGACCAAAATATAGTCTACTGCATTCAATTAATTAACACATAAAGTCTATTGTTCCGGTTAGTGGTACACTGGTAGACAATAAATTCACGTATAATGAAAGCACAACATGGATTTTGATTGTGAGATCTTCGATCACTTTGATAGAGACGTGGGCAGCTTATTTGGAGTTGGAATTGACACAACTTTCGTAGTATTTTACTCTCTCTCTTGAGGGTGAATACCCAAGAGCGACCCCCTTCCCAGAGCTGACCAGGTTTCCGAATTCCCGAACTTTTTGTGTGATCCCATGGAATTAACCTCTTTTCGAGCGGTCTTGGACTCGGCGGTCGAGTGTCAACGGCCTCTGAGGAGCGCTGAGTTCATTCATCTTAGTGTTAAATCACATTACTTACTAGCAATAATTCTTTTAACCTCAACAGGCTGTGTTCTTTAAGGAAGCGACTTTAAACTTCATGTAAACCGTAGGTCAGGACGTTGTGAGTCAGTAAGTCATCTTTGCCGAAACAGAATAAGCAGACAAGCATGAAACCAAACTGCGTTGACGGTTCTATTACTAAAAGTTCCAATGAACTGCGGAAGTTAAGCTGATTCCAGGTGACGTACTTGCATACATGTAAAAGGCTTGTTCAGACTTAATGTGGACGCGCTAGTTTGAGGTCGTTGGCAGGCTTGGTGTGTCAGAAAAATTGGATTGGAAACTTGATTGATTATCGCACGGCTGCCATGGTAGTGGAAGGTTGAGGATAAAATTGTTACTTCAACTAAAACGAAAACCGAAATCTTTCATCAACATGGTATTCCAGCCTGGCTTTGGAAACACTCGAATTCTTGACATAATCCACCCTAGAGTTCTCATTCAAAAGGAACCAAAACGAAGGAGTTGCCAGTGGCAGGAATGTTAAAGGAATTACGTGAGTGCATTTAAAATAATCAGTCGAGCCATTTACGCTTAATGTTTCTCAGCAAAACAAAAAAGAATGCCAATGACAGGCGACATTCTGAAACAGACAAATAGAAGGTTTGCTGTTGAAGCCCTCAGGAACACTTGAAATCCACCAAATGGATGACGAAAAAAAGTTATAAAATAGGATTCTATAATCTATGTGATTCACAAACATCTAATATTCTCCTAGGCAAAGAAAATGTTCAAAAAGGATGAAGGCCTTAGGAATCACTGCAGAGAAGAGGTATACTACCCTGGATGTCTTTCTCGAAGAAATTTTTTAAACATATTACCAACCATTTTGAATTGATAAATGGCTGGTTAGGTTGCTTTGTCGCAAACGACGAATTCATTTTGAAGCGAACGGTTTTTAATATTTGCAAGGCGTTTGCCTTTCAGGGAGGCTACTGCATCGTTTTAAAAACGTCCGTATGACTACCCCCACCATGCCGTAAAATGACCGAGCTGGCAGACTGCGCCAAATTCTTGTATGGATCGATCAGCATCTAGGCAGATCGTACCTGATTTTAAGAACGGCTTCTCTATTGGAAGTAGGAGACAACGCGTACTTATTCATCCAAGATTCGTACTGCACAGCAGTATGCCTTGTTGCTGCAGTCTGTCGGACGAAATCCTGTTGCACTGCCGACTACTCTCAGACGCTGTGGAACTATTCGGTCAGAAAGTGTCCTGCATACTGGTAGAAATAACTTAACTCCAGGGTTCTTTAACTTTATGGCATTTCTTTAATGCAACATCCAGCCAGTGAAACTGACACTTTAACCATCCACTTTAATCGACAGAAACATCCCCAGGGTATTCTTTTTCACACTATCCAGCACCGTTATCTACTGTCACGTCAGTCAAATGCTTCTCTGTTCCTTTTTCTCAAGTCGGAAGAATAGTTCTCATAAGCATTGTCATTTCATAATTTTATCCAGCATCGCCACTACAGACGGGTCAGTGTCTCGTGTACAGCTTTACTTCTGTCGGTTTGTTTATCAGCCTCTAGCCTGGAAGCCTCACGAAGTTGACTAACCAGACTACAGTTTGTGGTCACTCGGGTCTCGGACTACGATATTTGCTGTAAGTAGCCAAACAACCAAATTTGGACGCGCCGATCACCATCCAGCAAACGGACTTCTCATCCTAGGTGACCATCACTCACGTTTAGCCAGCAGGAAGAGGAAATTCAGCGAGCCAATTAGAGCTATTTATCGTTGTTGTCTTGTTTGCCTATAAATTCGTCATATCCTAAAAGGAGTTGCCCGTAGCTCGCTTCGCACATAGCACGGAATGCCTGCTCACGCCATGCCCCCCCCCCAAACCCTTCCCAACGATTTGCATGTCTGTTGGTCTCTCACAGGTCAATAGAGCGCACGCAAAATCATGGACAGTTTCGCCACCCAATCCTGTTTCTCAATACGAGGGATAGTTTTTTTTCCAAAACAGGCCTCACATATTAAGAGCCAGTGATCTAGCTGGACTCCGAATAGGAGTCGTCAAATTGGTCGATATATCCGCTGATCTCTCGTGGAAGCTAGCCGATCATGCGGGTTTGCCCAGGCCCAGGCTGCTGAACAAAGGTAAAAGCTCGAATACCGATTAGGGATAGCAAATTAACAGAGACTCGTCTCACCTGGGGGTCACATGTGAATACAGCAGTACAGTGGGCGCACAGAGGGATGAAAAAAGCTAGCGCTTCCAATATCTGTTCAGTGATTCGTTACAAGAGTAGAGCCAATGAAACTTTCTCGCATGCATTTAGTTTCACATATTAAATATTAAATATGTTTTTATTGATCGGCTACCGACAGTTGATCCGGTTCACCCAAACACTACGTGTCCAAAATATGCTTTCTACTAAATAACCTGAACTTTTCAAGGTTCGTTGGCTAGTTATTTATTTATTTACTTAGTTACTAAGTTATTACTTTATTTATTCATTTAGTTAGTTAGTTATGGCTAGTTAGTTCCAGATTTAGGTCACCTAAAGAGCCATTCGGAGAAACGTTTCGTATCTACATACGTCCTTCTCCCATAATCGGGTCCTGCACCATCTCCATATTATACGCTGTCACGTGAGTTAGAGGGATACTGGGCGCGGACTGAAAACCACAGCACCGGCGTCTTCCTCCCTGGATTGGTTCGGTTGGTGCCTGGTTTGGTAAGGGTCTTGTCCCACGCACACAACTGTCATAACTCGAAAACTAGACTTGAATCCAACTGCCAGTGCGACAAAGAAACGCTTCCAAGCGACTATTCACCGGCACACTTGTCGGGTCGACTGTCATACTAACAGCGATTTCAAGGATACATCCAATGAGGATGTGGCTTTTGAAGCTTGGTACGGGCTGTAGGTAGATTGATTCACAAACTCGCCCATGCACCCAGTCAGTCCGCCTATTAGCATGCAGACTCTTCCCATCCTGCGACTCACCGTGACTTCAGGTTCACTCAATCAGTGGGGTGTTTGGAGAATTGAATAATCTTTTTCTTTGTCTGATACACGTAAAGAAGTGTTCTGAGGATTATCTTCAGATGTATACCGCAATCATAAACTTCGAATGGGGTGATTTAACTAAAGTGAACTCAGTTTGGACCAATATAGACCTTTTTTCGTTGTTGACTCTCAATGTATTAAATAATCTGAGATAATATCGAGGTTTCTTTCCAAGATCAAGCAACACCCAGATATAGCTCTTTGAAACAGGGATATCGGGGTATACAGAATCCTGTGCATGCCACAAATCTTGGTGACAAGAGTGAGCAAGTATAAAACTAAAAATAGACAAAGTAGATAAATACCGGCCTGCACTGTGAAGACGCCATGAGGGTAATATACTACCAGATTGCTTCGTCTTAGACAACAGCAGTCGAAACGCATCTTCCAGCGTCCCCAAGTGAGCATCTGTAGTTCCTTCGTAAAACCTGTTCATAACACAAAAGCCGTGTACTTGTCGCACAGTGGTTGTAGCTGCCACAGTTTCGTCCACCGATGATTTGGGGAGGTGAGGTAGGTAGCTGCGCATTGGAGGCGCGAGCTGCGTAAATGCACCACTGTCAATGGGCTGTTAAGTCGGAGAATTGGGAAGGGGGCTATGCATTGAAGGCAATAGCTTGGATGCATGAGCGCCATTGAGGGCGCGATTGGGCCATGTCTGACAATGTCTCTAACCATTGATGTGGCCCGTCTCGGGGTCCCCATCCAGGAAGACGGCAGTGACCAGCGCAGCTGAGTTTGCTGGTAATGGCTTTTATACTTCGCTGCCAAGTCATTGTTTGACCGCCTCTGGCTCTCTTCCACCCTTCACGTGGTTGTGCGAAAAGAACCCTTCGAGGAAGTCGGTCGACTGGCATGCGTAGCACGTGGCCAAGCCAGCGCAACCTATGCAGTGTGATCAGTTCATCTATCGAGGGTGAGTTATTCCTCCCGAATACCATTCGACGTACTTCAGCATTGCTGATCCGGTGTTCCCACCAGATTCGGGCAATGCTCCGGAGACATCGGTGGTCAAACACTGAAAGTCGTTTGACGTCCTCGGCGCGCAGCGGCCAGGTTTCTGATCCGTATAGTAATACGGAGCGCACAGCAGCATTATAAACTCGACCCTTGACGGATAAGCTGATGTCACGCCTACGCCACAGGTGACGCAGGTTCACAAAAGCTGCTCGGGCCTTCCCAATTCGGATGGAAATATCATCTTTCGCGAGACCACCGGGACTAATACAGCTGCCCAGGTAGACAAATTTGTCTACTACCTCAATCGGTTCACCCGCAAGCACTAGGCTAGGGTTCGGGCCCACCCAGTCTTGCACTAGCACTTTACACTTTGCAGGTGTGAAGCGCATGCCGAACCGTGAGGCGGAATTAGTTAGATTATTTAATATTCTTTGCATTACCACGGCGTCAGATCCAAGAAGAGCTATGTCGTCTGCATACTCGATATCTGTAAGCGGACGCCCCGGGAGCGCTTCGACCCCACAGGCAGTAGAGGCTGATAATGAGTCTTCCATGATCGTATCAATGACGAAATTGAAGAGGAAAGGTGAAAGAGGACAGCCCTGTCTGACACCACTTGATGTGGTGAACTCAGGCGAGAGCTTCCCGTAGACCTTCACACGGCCGCGGGAGTTGGCGTACAGCGCCTTAAGGAGGGTCAAGAATTTATGGGGGACACCTTTGCTCCACAGACACTGCCATAGTGCCTGGCGGTCTACAGAGTCAAAGGCAGCTTTCAGATCGAGGAATACAACCATTGTTGGTTGCTGGAAGCAGTGTCGCTGCTCAAGAATCTGTCGGAGGGTGAAGATATGATCGATGCATCCTCTTGCAGGACGGAACCCAGCTTGGTTTTCACGGATTTGTCTCTCCCTGTGTTCAGTCAACCTTCGAAGGATAAGACCAGAGAGCACCTTCGATGCCACAGCTAACAGGCTGATGCCACGGTGGTTTTCGCACAGGGTCCGCGTACCCTTTTTGAAGATAGGGATAACTGTCGACATGCCCCATTCTACAGGCACCTTCTCTTCCTTCCATATAGCAACAACAAGCTTTGTAAGATGGGTCACCAGGGATTCTCCGCCTTCTTTGAAGAGGGCTGGATAGAGACCGTCCGGTCCTGGTGCCTTCTCACGTTTTAGTACGGATATTTCGTACTTTATTTCCTCTTCCGAAGGGCGATCAAGGTTTACATTCCACTCGCCTGTATGCATTATCTCCACAGGCTGTGTTGCAGAAGGCCAGCTAAACTGTTCTTCGAAGTGTTCGGCCCATCTTTCCAGTCGACCTTTTTTGGAGTGGATTAATGAGCCGTCTTTTTCACTTATCGTTTCGCTGACCGTTGCTTTCCTGGGACCAGTCGATCGTATCAGTTGATATAGGGCACGGCTGTTTCCCGTAGCAATGCTGGAAGTGTGGTGAGTAATATTTGGCAAAATGTTTGCCGTTCAGAAGCCGTGTCAGCAGCACTTGCTACATTACATACAAACCATACGGAACCACATTGCCGTTCAGAAACGGGCTAGCCATAAAATCATATTCTGGCAGCTAGGTGCTTTACCGTGATACTCGCAGATACAACACCCAAACCCAAGAAACTGCGGGACTGCACAGCGATTGGAACTAATAATCATGGTCTCATATCGCGGCTCGCCACGCCATAGGAGATAATACCTACATCTTATTCAACTTAGGCAAGGGTTATTGCACCTCCATAGGTTTCAACTGCTGGTGCTGCCGGAATACCAGTGACCACCAGTTTGTGTTATTACAGAAACTGAATATTTGTTTACATTCTTCGCTACGGCCGCACAGGATACATTCTATATTTGGATCTAACTTTGTCGGTGCCAACTGGTTTTAACAGATGAAGCAGTGCCTTCCAACTCTGTTTGTAATGTGACTTATGAGGGCGACTGTGATGTAGGCAACATATCTACTCACTGTCCATTGGTAACATGGACTTCTTCTGTTGTTTTTCAAACGCCACAAACTGAATATCTGGAGATCATTCGGAAAAAGCCAAACAGCTTCAGGCTCTGTTTATGCATGATATCAAGTCAATTTTCCGCAAAGAAAGTCACGTAATCTACCGGGTGATTTCACAGGTCCAAGTGAAATCATATAAACGACATCTTATTTGTCAGGACAACCCGGAAGGCAGATGATGAAAGCTATTTGCTTCTAGTGTCAATTGCTGCTCGTCCCTAGTGGGTGAAGAGTCGAGATCGAGTAAATTCTCAACCTTCGGAAATAGAATAGCTTCTCCTCGGCACCAAAGAGGACGTGCCATTTCGTTTGGTGTAATCTACCTTCTGTAATCGTATGCTTGCAAAATGATATTTTTATTGTTAAGTTGATAAAAGGTTCACCGGATAGTACCATGCATAGATCATTCAACTAGGCCTATTTTAGTTGTACAAGAACTTCAGGTTCCTGTGTGGCAGTACTAGATCCACGGTATTTGGAACGACTTTGGATCACGACGTATCGTGGAGTCAGTAGCGAAGGGCCCAAAAACATCGTGTCTGAAGTGGACCAAATTCATACGCATTTTTTCACAGTTACAGTCCATTCAACAAACGAGTTGGAATATTCAAATATGTTTTTTTCTAGTTGCGGATAATTGGGTTAATCAGGGAATTGACCCAGAACCCCAGGTACATTCCCCATGTGCGACATTCTTCAACTGAGCACGCTGCATAAATGCCGTCTATTTCAAGTTGTAATACTGATTGTCAGTTGAGAAGTAACATAGCCTAGATTAAGTTGAGTGCCTCGTGACAACCAACTGAATGTATTTTACCACGTTTTGGGTGGAAAAATAGGGTTGACGGAAATTCGGAGTCTAAGCCTATATAATGAGCGCAAAATAGAGCAAAGCCGATAGTGGGTTGTTGGAGAGTTTTCTGCAACCTTAGGATAGTATTGCATCAAGGGAATACCTATTCTTTTATCCGCTTTTGTAATGTGGTTCACACTTTCCTCACAGATTCGGCTTCCGTAAGGTCAGTGGGATAGATTACCTTGATTAGCAGCTCATGTCACGGCAGTGCAGACGGTTGACGATATGCAATGGGCAGATGACATGTAAATGATGTATATTTGAGATGCGCCCATGGACATAATCGCATCTAACAAAATTGCTGTGTCGGTGGGATCTAAGCCAAAGGTATCGCCACTACGAGATGATTCGCATGGTCTGTGGAAAATAGTCCAGTCGTTTTGGCTGTCTGACCACTTCTGGTATTAGAATGATTCAGTATGATGTAAGAATAGTTTGTCCGGTTTGAACAAAACCTGAAAGCAGCGCAGATCACATTCTGTCACGGAAGTCTCTTTACTGCAGCCTATGACTGTTCTTGAAAGAAGGGGCTCTTTTATCCTACAATGTGAACAGTCAGAATAACTGACCACAACTTCCCGACCAACCAATTACTTGGTTGGCTGCGTAAGCACTAGTGATGCTTCCAGTAATTATAATTTCTCCAGTTTATACCAGTCACTCCCACAAAAAGACGCTAGTGAAATGTTAACTAGTCTGTTGTGGCCGTAAGTTACGGCATACGGCCGGAAGTCTGGCTGCCCCAGGTTGGCGAAGTTGCAATGCATCGGAGGTCTAATGAGAGTTACTAGCAAATGATAGACGAGCTGACCGCACTTCATTGTTCCATTAGTACCAGCTGACCAGATTTACGAAGTACCCACTTTATCCCAACCACTTGCCAAGTGATTACCACGCGCGAACACCACACGATAGCTTCCCATTGAAGCATGAAGGTCGTGACCAAAGATATTAGTCACATTAGCAATTGTGTCCCTCGTGATGTGGACCCTGTGGCTTAGGGATGGTCAGAAATGCTTGCAGATAGGTTGTGATCATCTGCGAGGTACTTCCCTCAGTGTTCGTCAAAACTAGCTTTCTCGTGGCTACTACATCAATGTAATAGCGCTTCGGATGACTACCTCCAACAAGCAACTTTCCAGTAGGAAATCATTTATCTTTAGCAGACGGAGCAAAGGCAGACAGAAACCCTATGTTATTTATGAGCGCTGCTCATGGTGTTCCACGCTGGTAGGATACTCCGGCCGGTCTCACTGAGATTTCGACTTAAACGCTAATATTTGTCGGCCTTCTGAAGACAAAGCTCGTTTAAGATCACTACAACACAATCTTAAGGAACCTTAACGATCAGCGAACAGTCCGATTAGTTTGAACGAACGTTGGCTTGTATCGCCTGGAGAGAAATCAAAGCAGATTACCTTCAAGAGAATCATAAGACCGACTGCTTCCTTTTTCTGGTTTGTCATTTTGCTTCGACGGACTTATTTCCCACGATAGTTGTTAGTCAGAATAGTTTCGTCTACAATCCAGCACATAAACTGCTCGACAGGCATCCCGAGTGGTTCAAGCTCTACTTAGTTTTGAGTACGAAGGTAATCAAAGAAAGTAAGTAGACCAAATGACGGCTCATGTAACAGAAACTTACGGATCGATGGATTTGGCTGGTTCGCTGTAAGCGTAGCTGCATCTTTCGTCCTCGACCCACACCCATGTTGAGTAGATTCGATCGATCTGACCGAACACCGTTGCTTTCTCTGTTTTTCGGTAGAAAGCTTTGTCTAGGGCTAATGTTACTGAAAATTGTGCTAGTTCTGGATTTCGGTGATTGGAAACATATGAGAGGTAAGAAGAGATGTAGTTTATAAAGATGAGAATGGATCTTATAAGAAGGCAAACTCTAAGAAACTTCCGCAGTGGTTCGTCTGAGTCACGCAGATCTCTTCGGGGGAAATTGTCAGACAGAAATCTTAACCTCATTATGGATTACTTTAAAAAATTACCTTTCTTTCTGAGGGTAAACTTGTCAGTTGGAACTATGCTCAAATTTTAGTATTGTTCAAAACACGTCCTATTCGTTGAGAATTCGTGAGATTTGCATGCTGCTTGTCTATATGTTAGCATCAGACGACTTCACTTCGCTTCACGGATGGAATTAAAAGCGAGAATTCCTAGCTCTAGTAGGTCATTTTTTTCTACCGCTCACTAGGTTTTGCGCATTAATTATCCCCAATGACAGGGCCTCATAAGGAGCTTGTCCGCATGATAAAAGTGCACTACACCGGCCCCAAACTTGCAGGATTGTGCTTACGAGGGGATGATTTTTAGAACACCAGAGTGTACTATCTCTGGTGGAAAGAAGTTTGCCACGTGCGCCATTTTTACTAGGAAAAATGGGATTTAACTATTTGGGGAGCAGAATAGTGGACATGCGATTGATCTTTGCAGCAACCTTGCCGAATGCCGTGTAGGATAGCTGGTACCTCCGAATACATGCAAGACCACTATCCAGATATATCGAAGAGACATTGAACCAGACACTGCTGATCACCGATCAACGTAAAGCACAACTACCAGTGGCTGCCTGACATCCATAAACTGATGTGTCACAAAGCAGCGATATCTTCTGAGCATATCTGAAGTGACAAACGCGACGGTAGCAGTCGTTTGTCCACGTTTGAATTTGTCCAGGTCCGTGATCACTTCTCTAGCTGACACTCGATTAAATGAGTTATGCTGCTCAGTGACGAATACACAAGGGTGCTGCTCATGCAGCAAGACCACCTGTTTCTTTGTCCTCACTTTCAACGAAAACCCCGTGATCTCTGTGATTTGGAATAACAATAGCCGAAAACATATGGCTGATTGATTAGAAAAACAATAAATAAGAGGGTGGCCCTATTTTCATTGGCTTCCAGATCAGTTAAACACACCAGAGGCAAGGCACACCAGTGGTGGAATTCCGGGGCAACCTGGATATCAGAAGGAGCACATTTAGAGACATGAGCGTCGTGTTCTATAAATAGATTTTCGAACTGTATTGGGAAAATTACACCAATCTCAGTATCTGCCTCGCAAGAAAATGCAGTGTGGGTTGTTGCGCAGAGTCATCTAGAGGATGACGGTGTAAGTTTCACAAGGATTTTGACACAATTTCTTGTGCTCTGAACAGCAAAACCACGAAGCGACCGAGCGCAATCTTTGTAAACTGCAGGATAGGAAATGTACGCTTATTTTACAGCCGCCCTCATTTAGACTGCATCTTTCTTCAGGAACAAAGAAAGCGATAGCGTGTGATTCCTATAGAAAAGTTGCTCATCTTTGTTTTGGGTAGGTGTATATCACCACAGTGTTTCAACAACTTCAATGTGGCCCAAACTATTATGTAATGCAAAACAAAAAAAACTAACAACTTAAAACATTTTTATGAGTTTGGTTTCTCCGAATAAACAAAGTGCTTAAGTAAAGGAGTGCTATTTCAGGATGGACCTGCAACCTAATTGCAAACTGAGTTGACAGTGTCACACTGCATCCTCTGCACCCCAAAACTACATCCAAAAGAGAGCTAGTGGATGCAGAACTCATACGATCCTTGAAATCGGTCTATAGAAATTGCTGGTTGAGCTAAGAAATGCATAAACCGCTATACCTTTTGATCTGCACTATACTGCTTGAAAAAGGTGTTTCAGTATTGTATTTTTAAATTTTATCAAAGTACTCAACTGTACAAAATGCAGTTTTTGGCTGAACCAATCGTAAGAGGTATCCCAGTCGACAACATCAGCAAATGACCTACTGTGCGATTTTCCACACGATAATCCTTATGTAAACAGATTTAATCTCACGGAAAGGCCGAAAGAAAAATTATCCTCTTCTCTAAACTAATGTGAGCCTATATTATGTGCGAAAAAAAATCCAGTGACTGACGACCGCGCACACTGTAATACAAGAATTGAGAGAGAAATCACTCTTCTTCAGCAGAACCAAAGATGGGCTAGCGTCAGTGGAGTGCTATGCCGATAACACTCGATGTTCACTTGCTATCCTTCCTACGCTAGACATCATCGAAAGAAAGTATTGCCAACTTCGGACAGCTACACTCTCATCGTTGAAAATCATGGACTAATCTTTTACTGGATCGTAATTATTACTGCTTTTTACTTGAAGGAAATCAGAAGGATACCATGTTTGTTCCTTCCATCCGGATAAGGGAAAACCACGTAGAGTTTGTAACTTCAGCTTCAAACGCTTTTGTCCCCATACGTAGTAGGCTACCAAGAATGAAACCATTTTAGCCTATCCCAAAAGCGCTTGTCCTTTGAAGGTGTATGTATATCTTGTTCGCTTTGCCGGACATAAACGATGCAACATGCTCAATATCAAACCGTTATTCCAGTTCAGTGTTGCCACTGCATGCACTTACATGCTAGTTCGGTTCGATACGAGTTCACTGTCCAACGTGTCAGGATGTTCTTCCGTTGTAGGTGTTTTTGTTATGCGCTCGGCCTGTTGAGTAGAAAAGTCACCATAATGTTTCATTGCAGATGTTACAAGCTAGTCATCATGAAAGATTTCACTGACTACGTATGCGGAAAATGCTTGTGCTCAGCTCGTTGCCAACGCAATACGAGGCGATAAAAGTAGGCGACATATGCAGAACAGTTCCCAAACAGCATGTGATTTGGGGTAAGGTTATGTTAGCATTCTATATACACTGCTGCTGTCAACAGGGCCGATTTTTATCAAAGACAAATCGCTTTTGATACTTAGCCGAATTCACGGAACCATGATGAATGAATGAAAACGAATAACTCTTAAGCTACAATATCTTTTGAAGGCACAACTGTAACAATGAACTATCCTGTCATTCTGCCTCCTACATCTCTGGTTTGTGGCTGAATTGAATCCTAGTAATGCAATGTTCTCGGAACTTGCTGCCTAGGAATAAGGGACCAGTGCCATTGCGATTTTGGTTCACTGCATATCTGGAAGTTTACATTATTTTCTCGAAGGCAGCTGTAATTTCCGACGCACTTCTCCTGAGTCAGCTATTAAGCACCTTATCGTTAACTGACCTATCAGTTCGTGACGAAAATGGAGTCAATTTACAGGCTGTGTTTTTATAATTAAAAACCGTGTTATCCATAAGTGAAGACTCAGTGCTGAATATTGTACTCTTCCTCCAAAAATCAACCGCCCATTGTGCTTCAGAAAAACGCACAGAAATACATGTGCCGTGTTGTCTTGTACTACTTGCCAGCTCATCAATTGGTGAGCCACTGACAGGTTTTTTGGGGTCAAATCAGGGTTTTGTGTTGCTTGTAAACTTTCTGGTGATCCAAATTCAAGTCTGTCCTGCCTGGATCTAACGTCAAATATCTGGAGCCTATATAGCAGCTTCAAACTCAGGACGTGAAATACAATGTGTGTGCGATAGGCTAAATGCTGTTTTGAATGTGATCAGAAAATTTAGCGAACCGTCCATTTAAGAAGCATCTGCTTCTCCAGCAGATTCGCATGTTTTGGAAATTCAAAAAAAGTCTCCAGACATTCCAAAGGTTTAAGTTTTTGGGTTGGTAATCATGTTAGGCCTTAAGTAGCTGAAAGTTAGTAGCAGCACTTTTGATGTGAGAATCGTCTCCCGAAAAACGTGTTTTTCTGTTCAAAAATGCAATGAATTTGGGTGACACTTTGATAAAATATATTTCTGCTAACCGAGCACATACTATCACCTCCCTGTGAAATTTTTACCGGCGGATCTAGTTGCACACTTATTCTTTATGAATAAAATCGCCTTTTTGCTATCCAACTCTCTCTGAAAAACACCGTTTTGTCGACACCAGACAAAATGCAAAGCAGTTTTGGAAGAGTGAAGGTGACATTAACCCCAGATAATCACTAAAGTCCTGATATTGACGGTGCTCCTCTTGAAAACAACAGTACCTATCATTGCGGCATCAGGGCCCAAACTCAGATCAGTGTATACTAATTGTTGGCATGAAATGTTGCAACAAAAACATAGTTTAAGGTGCAAAAACTGATGGATGCCTCCGACTTCACCAACCTGTTCTTTTACTAAGCCTTCGATTTTCTCCATATCACTGGTTACATCCGAATCTCCAAAGATTTGCATTACGGAATCCGATCTTGTTAGGTGCGGGACATGCAATCTGTTTCAGTATACACGGTGCTTCTGTACTTACTTGAGGTGCGAACTCGGCCTTTTTGTCAGCATGTTTATGTCGACTGATATTTTACCAAATTTGAGACACACAGAATAAAAGAACGGTGGATTTCACGTGATTTGGAGCATCCCGTTTGAACTTAGGGCCTGATCGATGTGTGAGTGCGCCTGTCTCCTATTGTTCAAGGAAAGATAATATGAACGAAAATACATGTCAATTGTGTTCACTGCTCTGCAGTTCACTATGATGCGCGGGTTCCCTCATCGATGCCCTGGAATCGCTACAAATGGCAACTGGTGCAGTGCCGAAGTTCTATTAACTTTGTTGACAGTGTTGTGCCAAACTTCCTGCCTGCTTCGATAATAATACTGCAGTTTTTAGCAAAGGAACATTCGATTTTATCAAACCACTCGGTTATCCAGAATGTTCTGTGGTAAATCAACAAAACATGAATGTCACCCACCTTTGGGTGAGTAAGTTGTGACTGCGTACGTTGTGCAGTATGAGAGTGTCTTATTAACGCAACAAAGTGCGAATTCACGCTCTCCTGGTAGAAATTATGAACCTGCTACACAAGAAGCCCAATTAAATTAGGCAAATATAACCCCATTAAAAGATCAGTTCACATTCGGATGAAGACAAGTTTACAAGTGGGAGATCAGTCCTAACCGTTAGCAGAACAGTCCTTCGAAAATGAAAGTTGTACAGAAACACAAAGTGCATTCGTAAGGAACATGTGCTTTTCGAGGTGTAGTCAGCATTTTGCATGAAGTCCAATCGTGAACTCGTTTGCTCCAACAGAACGAAGTATATGAACGTATAGTCTGTCCGATGATGTCTAGTCAATCGAAATGTAAGGGAGAAATTGCCTCACGGGCGTAGCGGTCGGCCGATCATGAATGAACCCCTTATCTATCCTGACTACTGCCTATTAGGTGGGAATGAAATCGGTAAACCTGAGGATCGAATCTTGGGCATTAAAACCAAGAAACTCTCAGTGTCCCTTTGAATGGACCATGAATCAATCCTACGTATATCCATTACGTTCACCCTTTGTGCTTTGGTCCCAAGTGAAATCTACATATTTCGCGATGCTATAAAACGGTCAGACTAAATGTCTAGCTGATCGTTGGCAAATGGTTTATAGCTGCTAAAGTTACCGAGTGCAATCTAGACGTTTGGTCGTTTCACCACTTTAGTGTTAACTAAGAGTGCATTTTGTACCAATTTAACTTGTTTTGCTATATAGAAAACACACTAACTCATCGAGATCCAACTCAATAAGTTCAGCTGAATAGTTATACCAAATGAATGGTGGATTTCCTTCGGACTTTCAACTCCCTCGTCTGGAGTTTAACCCGTCAGCCGTGCTTTAAAACTGGCTAGCTTCTTCATGTGGTAAGTTTTGGACCTACATTTTGAATAGTACAGAAAGGAAACGCATTGTTAGATTTTCTGAATTTCTCGTGAGTTGAACCTTTTGGGATGCCACTTCCGAGATCAGAATACAAGCTCTGAACCTGTTCATCAGACCTAGATTCTTGCACACGCTATTACTTCGGTGTGAAGCTTACTGTTCCCAACTGATTTCCTTCCTATCCAGTCACTGGGATTTGTAACCGAGATTCATTGGACCTCTTGGACAGTCTTTACAGCAGTCGGCTTTTTATCCCTTCGGTTTTTAGTTTGCTGTTTGGTTTACCGAACTCAAGAGTAAAGTTTTTGTGGCTTCTAAACATCACGTCTTTGAAAGCTTCAGCAGACATCCAGCAGTAACTTCCTCCTCGGTTATTCAGTTCCAAGGTCAGCTCAGAATATTTTGTGGCTAGGGGCTGTAGGTTATAGGCCGCAGGTTTGACTCATAATCAGTTTTGGGGTAATGAATTCCAAGCGAACTGCTAAATTGATAAACTGCTTTCATGCTAAAAGCTATGTGTAAGAAACATGACTCGAAAAAAGCTAGAAAAACTGATGAAATTTAAGTAGTACGGTAGAGTTTACGTTTATGGCTGGCAGCCGCTGACGAGCGAGTAGGCTGACAAGGTGTCTTGTGTCTAGCACTTCCAATAACCGATTGAAGACGAAGCTCACAAGATGAAAAAAAAACTTGGTGTTCAATCAGTCGGAATTTTCTGTACTTAAATCCAACAGAGAAGCGAGTACATGCGTTTGCGCTCAATTTTATCCTGGAATGAAAAGCATTTGTGAAGAACGGTGCAGCACTCCGGCCAGGTCGCCATCGAAAACTAGGGTTGTGACAGAAAATCGCTATCTTGAACCCTCAACTTTTCCTCAGTTAAATTTGAAAAAAATCTAGATGCAGAAAATTGTAATCTATTTGCGAAGGCATCATTTAATCCTGGCAAATAAACGGATAAAGGCTCATGCGGCAAAATTTGGAGCTGTAACATACATAAAATCGTTTTTAAGCTGAAAAGCATGGACTCACTTACAGAATGAAATCGCTATGGAATATTAACAAGGTTCCTCATGCCTTATCTTGTCTTCCTCATGCCTCTTGTCTATTTGGCGGAGTTCTGCCGCCAGAAGTTCGGGTTAGACCGGGTAAGAACTATCTACGTTTACACCCCTTAGAAAAGGAAGTGAAAGACACGTATGAAATACGAGAAACGACATTTGGAAATGATATCGGACTTGTGAATGAAACCAGAGTGAAGCCTCGCCTAAGGCTACAGAACTAGTATATAAAGATAGCACAAAAGTAAAGGACGAAAATGAGATGAATTCGGAAAGTAAACTGAAACGTTTGAATTTACGGGGCTTTCTGATGGAGGAGGATCCATCCTAGTTTCATTATCACTGAATTTCCATTCTATGTGAGGAAAATGATTACACCAAGATACTTAGAAATCTTAGGATTTAGAAATTGGTTCTCATAATTAAGTATTGGCTCAGGCTATGACACAATTCAACTGGAAAAGGATGATCAGTTCAAAAATGGCATTTATAAGCGCCCCGGATACGTACCAACTACCTATAGTTCATTAGGGACTAGAAGTTCTTCAGTTGAAATTTTGAAGTCTAGAAGGCCTGGTTTTGAAAAAAAAACGCAAAGAGCAAATTCACCGGCAACCTCAAGACCTACGGAGCTAACAGCCACAACCTAGTTGGTGGGATGAGTGAGAAAAAAAGTGACGCAACAGCTGCTTAATGAAATAGAGGATAGGATGGGTGTGTTTTCACTTTTGGTGCATTGCTAGAGATGTAAAACAATGATAGTAGGACACAGAAGTATGTCTGAAGAAACGAGGCCTATCTAACCAGACCTTTCAAGCTGTCCTAACAAAATCAGACGAAAGATCAAGAGCAGTTTACCGAACAAAAGAGTTATCTTGATCCATAAATAAGGTTATAAAAACACTAGAAAAGCTTCAACGTCCAAAATGCTGCTTCATGTGCGACCTTGAGAAGAAATATAACACGATGGACGTCGTTCCCATGGGGGCGAATCGTTAGTTCTTTATAACCTGATGGGTGAGATCACACCGCTCGAACTTTGTGGCAGACTGTCATTCATCAGCTGAATTGCTACTTGATCTTCACGTAATGTGCTTTCTCACTGTACTAGAACTTTACGTGCATTAGTATCTTCAATTACATTACTTCGCTGAACATCACAAAGTTCGTGTTACACAAGTGGACAGTTCTGCACTGAAGGTTAGCCACAAACCAAGAATGCTCGCTGACCGCGATGTGCACATGCATAGGGGTTCCGGGGTTAAAAAGGCCGACCTAAAGAACTATCAAAGAAATCCGCTGGGTTTTTGATGCCCTGCTTACAGATGGACGATTCTGGACACGCTTTGTCCTTTCTGTGGTGAGATAAATTCATAAAACTCACGCAAGATCACTTTCTTCGAATTTAGGTTCTGGTTTCTGAATTCGTCATCATCTGTCCATCAGATCGTCCGAACCCATATGTGCACCAACATCTGACCTGGTTGCCTCACATTTCTGTAGTTTGTGTTACATACGTGGTCCACTCAGCCGACTTTCTTATTAAGGGATTTGTAGTCTATACAATACATAATTATCTATTGTTGTATAACAATGGATCCATTTATCCACATTAAAATCCTAACTTTATTGAAATCAAAAATCTAATCAACTCAGATGTGACTGACGATTCGACACAAGAGAAGTTAAATCCCTCGCAGTTGATGGCTTCGAAAGCGTTAACAGGATGCAATCGCTGTAGAATATTCTGTCCCATTACCGCGAATGATGAACCAAAAAGAAAAGGAAGTCGAAGCAAACATCAGCCGGGTTAGACCCGTCTGCCTGGTTATACGGACATGTGGTCAAGCTAGGAACTGTGTATGGTAAACAACGTTTTTTGTTGTAGTCAGATCAAAAGATAAATTCGCAAATGGGTTTAGACGGGTTTCAAAAACTCAATAAGGGAAATATGTTTGTTTATCCAGCCCATAAGTTAGTGCTGAATACTTCAGAACAATCGTTAGTCGACGGATAGACAATACCATCTAAGCACATTTATGTTCAAAATACATAAGGCCGCCATAATAACCGATGATGATAAGTCAGTGACAGTACCTATGGCGTGGTTCTCGATACGGAACTTCGATCCACGCGTAGGCTTGACGATCCAGAATATCAAAAGGAAAAATTGGGTTCGAAATTCTACAGAACTACTTGGACAAATGTGAGCAAACTTATACGACAAACATCAGCTGTTCGCGTTCGTGGCGTGGACAAGTGAGCAAGCCTGTGGCTGACCAGGTACAGTGCAGTATCAAGGTCCGCAAACCAAACAACGGCGAGCGGAATGTTGGCTTGGTAGGGTGGATTGCAGTCGTCCCTTCCGAGGCTAGTCCCGTGATTCCCATTGGCGGTGCGATCACACGGAAGTCATAACAGGGCAACTCAGGGCAGGTTCAGCAAACAGGGCACGAACAAGCATGGGCAAGTTGGTCAGCTGCGCACATTCACATACATACATACATGTTAATATACCACTGTTTGACGGGGCGGCCTTTGAGGCACGGTTAATCGCGAGTGCGGGTGAGCAAATCAAGTGGAGATCAAAAAAATACATGGAAGAAGTAACTGAATCGGGGAATCATCATGATATCACGTTAGATTGAATAACCAAAGAGTCGAGTATGCCTCTCTCATTTAGCAGTGTTCATCTCGTATTCCACCGCTTTTGGATCAGAGCTTCATAAGAAAACATCAGACAGTACATCACTTACTTAAATCTATCTGTCTTCAGGTAAAACTTGAATAAAACTACCACTGTTTTCAGTCTTATGATGCCGTTTTTTACATTGTCCACATGCTTAATATTCTTGCAATCGTCCGTAGTCTTCAAGGAGCAAGCTTCTGGGTGTAGACTACTGATTTTTTCAGGGTATCCAACTCCTGGTGAGTGGTGAGTTTTTTATGTGATTACCTATTGATGTCTGCTGAATATCGCAGTCAACATCCGTTTCCATATTATAGGTTAAGTTACGTGTGGCAGTGAAGACCCAAAATTTATTCAGTATGTAAATTGCGTCGCGAGGCTGGTACTATCGACGAAACGTAATGGACACCAGTGGAAAATTATCGTGGTCTTTCTCCAAGTCTGTCATGATAAAAAGGTTGTTTTACAACATCCCATTGTCCATTCGTACGTTAATCAAGATGTAAGCCTAAAGTGAAGTCAATCTGTGTTCAACGGTCGATAGGAACTATGGAGCTCTTTCATGAAACATGAGCGTTGAACATCTCAACAATGTGTTTTTGCTCCTTATAATAAGCAGAGTCGCAACTGGGTGAGTGTATAAAACCAGAAAGGACCATACTGCATGAAATTGAACAATATAGACGTACTGCAGCAACAGTTTCGCCTTTTGTGCCGAATCAACGAGCCCATAACTTCAATTATTCTCTACTGCTTATAGCAGCAGTAGTTCAATTAGATCGTGAAAGTGCAGGGAACTTGTATGATTTCGGTATGATTACGGTGTGTTTGCGAATGCCTGCAGATCATTCACTTATGTCGAAGTCGTTTTTACTCAGTGCAAGGTGATAAGTATTTTACTTGGGTTGCTGGCATCCATTCGCAGAATTGTCAACTGTGATGCACCATCCAGAAGATCGTTTGAATGGATTGTGTGTAACGACTTTCTGGCTATGACCAGAATCTCACTGCAGATGGCCGGAAAGGATTTCAAAGTTTGCATCTGTGGGACTTTAACACACTCTGAGAGTCCAAAAATTGCAGTTCGAACTCAAGCTCTCATAGCTGAAAATGAATCCAATTTCAAGGATGGCTGATTAGATGCTGAGGTGAATATTTAACTGCCAGAATTCTGGACTGAAAGTTGAGTCCGTGTTCTTTCACTTTACTAGGTTTTGCCCATTAAGAGTTGTACGGTATTACGAAGAGCAGTCAATTAATGCTACATAGGAGTGGGATGTTTTGTTGCAAAAGTTTCAAAAGGACTTGCTGCCGATGCAGTTTCTACCGGCCACAAGTTGGTAAATCAGGCTGTCCATTAGAAAATTTGGGCTATAGCTTCTACTAGACCCCTTTTGTAGACCTATCCGTTTGAGTACATTTCCAGTTCACATTGGTAATTTGAAGGACGTGGTCACGTGTCCCCATGACCATCGCAGGCAGTAAACTGCTCACGAGAATGCACACCTTTTAACAGCTCCGACAACGAGTATTCGGATTCTTAATGAATCCAATGGATGTGAACTACCGAAATATACTTGTAATTCCTGGTGTTACCGAAGACACAGTGGGCTTCTAAGGGTCCGCAATCAAGATCACTGGTGCATCTTTCACGAAAAATGACAACTCACCTAAACTCTACGAAAATGGAGTGCATAAACATCCCCACAAGATATGACGATATAAACTTGTGTCCATTTTCAGAAGCTCGTCAATTTTCTTGAGACACTGCCTCCATTTAGCACCCAGAGTTTACATGTGTTTACATGTGTGTTTGATGTGAATTGTATAAAGGGTGTCTAGTTATGACCTTTTCCACTACGTACCACCGATACGCTTTAGGTATACACCCGCTGTACAAAAGAACGGTCAATAGCAGTAAAGTTCAGATGGAACACCGACGATAAGACCAGCGTGGTCTGTCGGAATTTCAGAACTGCGCTTCATTTTTATCCCTGTTAGTCACCAAGTGATTAACCTCTTTTTACAAATTTTCAGTTACTTGTTGACATGGGCACTGGAGACGTTTCATGTGCAGATATAAGAAATGAGCAGCTTTTGGCTCAAGCTCCATTAACTGCATGGCACAGATCTCGATAAGACACCAAGAAAACCCCAAGAAAATAGTTGTAATCTGATTTCCTACTGAATTTCGAGGCTGAACGTTTTCTTCAAAGTCAGGCATCCTTGGGCCGAGTGATGTCTACCATTCTCCATACAGTAAAAGAGAGGGAATGTTTTATTTCCTTTTCTAACTGGCTATCCTAATTCTAAAAATAATATCTCTAATGTGTTCCGGATGAGATATTTGATAAAGAGGTTAGTTAGAATGAAATCACAGACTGACCATGACCATACTAGTCTTTCGAGTTTGCCTGATGACTTTTGACCCCGTAGATCTAACTGCCCAACTTGTCGGTATTAGATCTTAACGACTACGTCTGTCAATCAGTGACCGGTCTTATCACACATCAGATGTGCATACGAGGGTGTATCACTGTGATTTTCACACCGATGTATCTCGCACAAGTGCCTATTCACATTGTATTGTGGGTTTAATTGAGTGGGAATAAGTTGTTTTCGATACGTCAAAAACCAACTCACTTAGTGTTTTGGTACTTCTCGGCCTACCAAGCTACAACGTTTGCCTTGAAAATCAAATATCTGAGACTGGTTGATTTTTAGCCGGTCACAAAACGTTTGCTCATAAAAATGCTCCATTATGGCCCTTCGGTAGTACTTTTTTGTCTTGAGGGATGCTTTGTAGTACATCCGAATTAGACTTGTTCGTTGTAGCTGATATATTTGACTGACAGAACAGGTTGCATACCTGAAGCCTCATGAGCAAACTGGATTGGACTGCTTCGAGAGGCAGCTTGGTGCGCCTATAATTGTTATGTGTATCTTCTTTCTTGGAAATTAATGTACTGCTCTTTTAGCCAAGCTGCTCCAAGTATTGGAAGTTTATGTATTGGTATAACTAAGCGAACACTCAAGGTGGGCTCATTAAGAAGAACGTCTCCATTATAAGCTCCGAGTTAAGAATCGTCGAAATCGTCCCACTGCACTTGCTGCAACTGATATATATTAGCAAAACTTCAAACAAAGCTCTTCCGCGTGAAGTTCCTGTTTGTCCGAATTTGGTGGAAATTGCCCCGTGGACCTCTTTCGAATTCCTAATGTCCATCATACAGGACCTCATGTGAAAAAATCCTCTGCAGAAAGGTGTTGCTCGCGTTATCTACCCCGCCAATACACCGGAGTTTCACCTTTCCGTCACTGTCCGCATCACATTAATGATCGGACTGAATCAACGAGCAGCCTCATTGTCGTGGTGACCGCGCCACCAATACAGCATCACTATATCTGTTCGGTCACCTGGTATCATTCTTCGAAGCTGTCGCGAATGCTTCTGTTTTCTGAGCCCTCGACTACAACTACGACTGACTACATCGGCCTTGGATTGCGACGCCCTCAGACGCATCGATTGTGTCATTCGTATCCAGTCTGCGCAGTGGACAGCATGATCAAGCGCTGTTTAGGTTTCCAGAACCTACACGTGGTACTCGTACAATGCAGAAAACACTCGCTACCGCCCAAACAAATCTCAGCATGCCTTGTCATAATGAAATTGATGCTGTTAGATGGTTTCGTTTAGTAAATCATGAGAAAATGGCCTCGAAGCCGCATCTCATTGGACATCTCATTGTATCTCATTTGTATTGAGAATGTGTTGTTTCCTCATGGAGAGAACAGTTTGATGTTTTTGCTCCAGAAACCAAGGTCTATGCTGTAATTTTTGGACTGCGATGGCAGACCGCGTACCGACATGACTTACTTTTCCATGTTAAAATCACTTTGAAAATTTAATCAACACAGTAAAAGCCCGGCTGTTCCGTAAACTCGATCCAGAACATATTCATGCTTCTAAAAGCACCAAAAGAGTTTTCCCCCTCCTATAGACCGTCATAAAGTAGCTCATGAGCCTGTAGTACCTCTACAAACCACCGCAGCATACTCTTCTATGAAATTCGTCCTGTAGCAGCCGAACGCCATTCAGACACCATGGGCTTCTACATTATTGTTCTGTCGTCAATTCGAAAGTGCCCCTTGGGGAATGGAGCTTGACCAGTCTTTTTGTGTCACACACGCTCATGACTCCCTGGAACGTGTTTCATCGAGCATCTGGAAACGATGGACCGCAAAACACGATATAGATCGTTGAAGCGTCTGGTGGAGCCTCCGTGTTGTATCCGTACTCAACACACAAACGAAAAGCGTGTAGCCGTCTGCCTGCTCAGAAGCCCGCCCGGTGAGCCTGAAAAAGCGAACCATAAGGAATTGCTTGTTCTCCATCCGTCGTTGCGTACAAAACCTAGCCGAGTAAAAACGGATCACAGGTCAGTTATTCGCCCATGTGTTACTGACATTTTTGCCAACAGCCGAGTGTCTAAACAACGGCACGTCGCTTTAAAACGCTTGAAGTTCACTGAAAGCAGTTTCTTCTGTCGGTGAAGACATCCTGTTTGCACATGCGGGCTAGCTATAGCTATTGACCATCTCGTTGAGGAGCTCTTGTCGGGCTCGTCATCTATACCTGCCTGGACGCATTCGTCGCTAAATCGGCATTTTGCTTATTCTAGCTCACATAGTCTGCTATTTCTCAGGACGATAAGATGAATAATGTACTCCTGATAGCCCGACTAGTACGCACTGCATTACCTCTCCACACTAGTTGCCGAAGGGTGAAGTTTGTCCGTCTGCCAGCAAATCCGAAGGAGCCGTATCAGTAGTCACTTATTTAACGAGGCACGTGTTAAACGTAGGTGCGTGTATTTGCTAACTCATGCGGAAGGTTGGTGTGCAGATTGTCGGCAAAATGATCGAAACGCTCAGCTTTTCGTGGTACGACAGGTGGCTCAGCATTTGATATTACAAATTTTCATTTCGACTATCCGGTTCGGAATTCCTGGGCGACTGCCTCCTATCCTAATGAGAGTTGCGTGTAACAACAACAAGATAAAAAAGAACTTTCAAAAGATTGTACACATCTTGAAAAAGCAGAGATAACTTATGGCTCTATTATTATCATGTCTCTGGATTTGTTTATCTTTTAGAAATGGATAATTTGGAAATCCTTGTGGTACTTTCCACACTAGAAAAAAGTGTTACTAAATCCGGCAACTCTGTTTACACTATAGCATTTATCGTCAGTTGGTATGGCGACCGATCCTAATAAATTTCTCTTACTTTATAGTAAAAATATCGAGGCAAAAGAAAATCCAAGGTAATCCACAATTTAAGCACTCTAACTGAAGATAAGTTTGACAAACATATCCTTCTCAAACTGTCTGTCGAGATTACGTTTTTTAAAAGCTGATACAAGAAGTAATGTTCGATGGGGAAGAACCTGTTCACACGTTTACAAGACGGCAGACGTTTGGAAAATGATTTACAAACGGATTGAGATGAGACTGCGGAAGCCTTCGAATTCAAATATGGAATGCTGAGCTTGCCGTCCGAAAACTGGCTGGGAGAACCAAGGAGAGCGGACCATGAATTGTGGGTCGTTTTGAGCGCTGTCAGTTATTATGATCCCACAAAATATCAGCTTCTCTGATCAATGGCTAACCGTCATTAACTTTGAAGCGGATTCGAACACTTCGTGTTTAGGGCTACTTGATACCCGCTTTCTGGAACTGAGAGTCTGATAGTACTTGTTTTCATTACAAGTGACGAAAATCATATGCTGCGACAAGTTAGCTCTTCTTTAAACATTCCTAGTCGCGGACATAAAACATGCATGTAATATGAATAAAAGGTAGAAACGATTTGTTTCCTGATATATTTCCTGAGACAGCGCATTTAGTCCCTCTGGGACACCTAATTCCAATCACCCTAATCTCCCTGTTACATCTGAGTATGAACTGAACGATAGCCTAACTTTTCTGATTTGAGTTATAAATAAAGCGTAGCTGATCGAAATCAAAATAAAAAATAAAAAAACACAAGTTGGTTACTCTGGCACTGGTCAAGCAACCTGCAGGAATCACCCAACTAGTATCTGTTCAACACTGAGTTCACGTTTTCCTTCGGTAAATCAAGGGCGATGAAGAAATATTACCACATGGCAGTACATATGTTCTGTTAGTTATAGTGAAAATGTTAAAGCTGGTACGCTATTTCAAATTGTTTTTGTTTACAACTGGGACACTGGGAATGGTGCACGGACTTACACTTTCACTCAGAGACAACCTTTCCCTGATATCGTCTTTTTAAATTCATATTGAGAAGAGGATGCTGTAGATTCGCAAATACATGTATATTTTTGGGCAAGATTTGCTGCTCTGTAGGTTACCACTGAATGTTAATTGTAAAGCAAAAAGTCACCGTACAAAAACTGGCAAGTCCACAAATTTAGGGAACTCATTCGTATAACTTGACAGCATATATTATATACATAAGGGGAACTTCTTTGTTTGAAAGCGCTTTCTGCTTCAACGGGCCAATTCTGCACACTGTTCAAATTGAAAATGACACGACGGGTGAAATTGAATGGTCCTTCCTCAAGCAATGGTAATTTCGTCCGATGGATGTGATGCAATTCCTCCTGACTATAAATCACATGGGTTACCAGCTGATGACTTTCGTTATTTTGTGAAATGTCACTTCTCTATCATGGAAACATATAAATGATCAGGTTGGTACATTTTGCATGTTTGCCAACAAAAACTACCCTCATATTATTTGCGTCGTTTACTTCTTGTAACTTACCTCGAGGCAGATTTCACGTCAGCTCATTGTCCTTAGTTTCTTAGATGAAACGCTGAGTTACGTAACAAATGTTTGGTCCAGCTCAGTAAACAAACCAACAAAAAACTATGCGAACTGCTCTAGCCCCATTCTTCTCAACAGTTTACCAGTACTCTTATCCTCGTATCCTCGTATCAGTAAGCTTCAGCCAGCTTCCTTGTTGACAGCTGGTACGATAGGTTTCGGAATATTAGGCGCAGAAAAGAATCGTTGCAATATAATTTTATGAAGTCTCTGAAAATAGCCATTAATGCAAATATTCACTCTTTGCAAAACAATAATCTCAGCAGTGCTAAACTTACACACATCGGAAGCACGCTGCATACACTTGGGCTTCCTGAAAACAGATACACGAGGTCCAGCTAAATTTCATCTATGAACGTAATTCAGGAACCCTAAGAGCGAAATCTCGCCCCTCGCAATTTGCTCTATTTGATAATGAGGCAAACAAGAAACCAATATAAAATTAGGCAACAATTTTGTTCTGACCACCGAAATGTTAGATGACTCGAACTAGTCAACGCAAACAGAAACACACACATGCAAGTAATTCACTAAACGTTTTATCAACTTTTCTTCTTGGCATGGTGTCCATTCCACCTGATTCGCATGTTCTTATTTACACATCTTGCCCCTTTCCGTATTGACCCCACGCATTCCAGTCGCAGGACGCTCAGCAAGTGTACAACGGTGTAACCTATATTACTGACAAACAGTGCACTTGAAGTGAAGGGACGCGTGTTGCGAGTGTGTTTGCACAGGCGAGCGGATTCCCAGTGTGATGCGCAACACAATGCTTGTCTCTCTGTTGCATGCTAGAGATTGGTGGTACTCTGTCAGTCCTGGTGTACTAGTAGGCAAGTCTGGAATCACCCACAAAAATACCATACAATAGATTTTTGCACGTGGTTGCAAAACGGGATGCGGAGAATCGTACACGCATAAAAAGCTAGATGTGGTATGACATGTTGGAAGTTGGTGGATATTTTGTGTCGTGTTTAGACTGATTGGCTTCAAGCTGGCAAACCTGGTATCATCATAAGATGCTGGCCTTCTGGGTCGAATCACACCCGTCAGCGATTTCATGACAATTTTATTCAAGGAATCATTCAGGAGGGGTTAGTGACTTAAAAAGTCGGTTTTTCCTCACTCAGGCCAGTGTTTTTTGTAACCTTCGAAGTCAACACAACTGCACTTGCAACACAAAAATACATTGCGTACAACCGGCAGTTTTGATTTTATTTATGAATAACCAAACTGACCAGACATATATGTTTCACGGAAGGCGACCCATTTAAGGAAGAGAGAATGAAACGGTTGCATGATACACTGAGCATATATGCTGTATCTCTTCGGGTATGTACTACAGGACAATGTCAGATAAATAGAAGGGAAGGGTTTGCCATCGGGGTGTCGAAGTTCAAATAAAGAGTTCGAAGGATAGTGTTACTTTTTACTGTTTACCCAGTTCTAGCTTCCATATGATAGATTCGTACGTTAATGTATACACAGCAGCAAAATACACCCGGTACACCGTTCAACAGCTGGTTTCTCTGTGCTATTTTCAATTACATGTTTCGGATTGTTCAGCTATGGAAATGAACCGTTTGTGTTCGATTGATATTCAAGACGGTCCTTAGCTCGGATATCAACGTGCGCCGAACTTCCGAAGCATTATCACTGCTTGTAAGCCGCAATTGGGAAGGCCCGTTTTAACTTGTGGTTGATGAATGGCATGGTTAGTTCGCTTGGTGTCATTAAGGTAAGTTGAAGTTCAATAAGACTTTCCTTGTGAATGTTTTATTCTCAGATTTTTCCATCAATGGATCCCAGAGTGCGATGCATAACACCAAACACGAATTAAACCAATATAGGCAAAAGCACTTCATTCCCAGATCCAGAGAGCTATTGGAACTCTCCCTGGCAAAGTAGTGCTTATATCGTCCCTATCTATTTACCGGAAATTTATGCAATTAAGCGTCAACTTCTCACGCACCCTTGTCTACAAACCGCGCTAGGGTGGAAGGGAAATTTAAATGCCTTTCTTCATTTTCACATCCACTTCAGAAGTTTTTTTTTCTAACGCTTATTTCACCTACCATTGTGAAGTGGCGGAGATCACAACAGCTGTCCGAAAACTGACAATTAAGCAGACAGAACGTACGAGACGCCTTTCTTTACAGGAAAATTCAATTAGGAATTCCGTCCAGATGAAGGGAAATCCAAAGCTTACAGAGAGGATAGGCGGGTCATTCCGTTCGAAAGCTAGCCTCCTCTTCCCTATAACCCGGAAAAAGTTGATGCCTGTCTCATATTTAGAGTGCATTTTAAATGTTCTTGTTGGAGGACCTCATAGGATTCACGAAACTTCAGATAGCTTTTCAAGCCAAATAAAGAAGTTCCGGTAATTCAAACGGAGTTTTTCCTAGCCCTGGGAGGGAAGTGTGTGAATTGCTGATTGCTACCACAGCTTTGAGCTGTCACCGTAGTTCTTCTCAGCCTCAACGTCATGGCATTTTGAATACTTTGGTGTTCCTACTATTATCAGTTTCGTGCCGAAGCATGCGGGGTCTGATGATTTTACACATTTCCGTTCATCGAAAATGATCCGTTGAGTCTGCATTTGCATAAGGCGACACGGGGCAGAAAGCAGTATTACTTGGTTATTAAGTATTTTGTCACTTAACACTGTACCTTTTTCCTGGGATATTTTTTAATTTCGCTAACGTAGTTAACACGCCACAAAAGATATCTCAGGTGTTACAGCATATCCTTACGTCATGGCTTAAAGTAACTAATTGTATCCATTTGGTTGGGAATTTTTTGAGGCCCTGTAACCGATCTCAAAACACACTGCTATTACGCACGACGGTTCAGGTGAACCCAAGTTATGTAGACGTGACACACTATTTATAAAGTTACTGAAAACCATTCGACAGTCAGAGACATGTTTTGCCGTTCTTGGGGCTCATCAGGTAGGCAAGCTCCTTGAGTAACTATCAAGTTTATGTTTTACGTGAAAAAGTTTGTGTGTGTTGCGTCTGTACAATGCATTGCGATATCTCCAGTATTGTGCCTTCTAAAGCACATTCAGTTGAAGAGGAATGTCGTAAACAGGAGATTCAAATGATATTCAGGTGACTTACCCGTGGAAAACAAATCGGTATTCCAATATGTCTATTTGGAGCACCCAAGTTATTTAGCAATCTTACAAGGTAAGAGATCTGTTGTGCCTCAGATTTCATTTAAAGTTGAAACCTTTTCTTTCTGGGTCTTCAGTTCCATACTGAGTGCATACATAATGTGTACACAAACGCCGCAGCATGAGTTCCGGAAGCAAGCGCTTTTCTTTAGAAGAATGAGATTAGTAGACGAGTATTTTGAACAACTATTCGTTGATTTTCAAGGCACGGCTATCGAAAGTTATCTACTGAAGCTCCGATCGTTCTGTTGCTGAAGGTACAAGCAAGTCAAAAGCTTTCGGGAGAAATTCTCAGACTTCCTAAGATTTCGCGAAACCCTGGCTGTTAAGCCACGTTCGACAGATTATGAGTACTGCACGAAAAAGCCTCAGAGAATCACAAAATAATGAAGTTTTTCTGTTTTTTTAGAAGAAGACACCCGAAAACCTAAGTGATCAATGTTAACAACTCGACCGATCAGCTGCAATTCCTCATTCAGGTTTGTTTCATATTTATCTGACTACCGGCCAAGAGCTTCATCTTGGCTATCGATCGACGCGGAGTACCTGATAGTTATCAGGCCATCGGAGTGAAGATTTACAGGCCTAGTTACATGAGCGCTTCAGTCTTCGTTGGCAGTCATCAAGCAGACTAATGTTTTGGATTGGTGAGCGTCTGGTTATCCCAAGGATCTCATCTAGAATGGAATTCAACAACTGTGGGCGTTCGCATGTTTCATGCGTGGTCTTTTCAAAATTTTAATGAAACAGTCACTTTTCTGACCTCCAATATGTGCAACCGATGAGTCTCAAAAAGTGGAAAGTGCTCGTGTGGTCAGGTCTTTTGGGAACTTAAAAGCCCAGATCGGCTGGGCGTCGAGGCTTGAGGAGTGATTTGGAGATGCACGAGGCCGTCGGTGCGGGCTGATGCTCAGATGTCACGTCTAAGCCCGATGCACAAAGAACGGGTTCGTCAGTCCTAATGGATGGGCCCATATGAAAAATGTTATCAATGGGGTGGGCAGAGGAAGGTCAAGCCTGTGGGAAGGGACAATGCAGATGTCAGTAGTAGCTTTTCTGAGCTTATTCGCCATGTTGTATGCAGCAGGTAAGGCGACCCGACTGACGGCACTATGTGATGCCTGATTTGGTAGAACAGAATTTTGGTTGTATACATCTGTGCTGTACGTGCGCTTATATATTGCCAGTGTGCCCAATCCTTGAAAGGGGGACAACTGCGGTCCTCAGTAGCCTGCGCGCAAACCTGCGGCCTTTGGCGGGAAACGCCAGAGCATCAAATTTTTTTAAAATCAAGTTGCCACAAATTCCTACGCCTAGTCTGGAATACCAGGAAACCGTGTTGTTCAGACCTCTAACCACAGACTAAATTAGTATGAGGGACTCTGCAGTATCGCGTGGACACCCATAGCACAACGGGTCACGGAGCCACACAAAACGTCAGCTTCTTCGTGCTGGTTAGTCCTTCTTGGACACCACAATTTCCACTCACCCTGACCTACGCGTTTCACTGCGTGTGAATTCAATGACAGACTGCAATTCCTGGATATACTTATTTGTACACGCACCAACGAGTCCCTGCAATGCTCTCTATTCCACAAAAATGTGTGCAGCGGTAGCTTTTGGAGATTTTATTCTACAAGATGAGGAAACCATACAGCTCAGAACTAGAGCCATAGGAATACTTCAAGAAGAATAGCTTTCTGAAGGAGACTTATCCAGATCACTTCACTGAAGTTCACGAAGCACAAATATGCCCGGTTCATTCGGCCATCAAGAACGAATCCACGGGTGACCATGTTAACACAACCATGTTGACATGAGACGCTATGATTTGAAAACGCTAGAAGATCGGGATCGCTTTATACCTTACATTAGTTTCGTGTTGTTTTGCCGGTGATTTTTCCCTTCTCACAGATAACGTGCCTTAATCCGTTCCCTCATACAACATAAATTTCAGCTTGCAAAAGGGAGAATTTCCTGTTTGCTCATTTTCTCTCAAGCAGGCCTGTGTGTGTTGTGACGAAATGACCGAACGGTGCACCAAACTGTCTCGTTTATGTCGGTTATCTTTACATACGGAAAAATCATTTCGTGAAAAGCTCATTCTTGTTAGCATCTCACCAGGACTTCACAGTGAACTGTGACCAAACAGACAACCTACCGAACATCCGAATTAAAAACGGGTCTTTTCTAGATCAAGTTGTAAAAGTAATTCCATTTCGGGAAGAACTTGTTCTATTGCGCAGGGTGTCAACCAAACGTCAGCACTCTTCACTTGGCCCACAATAAACAAGACAGACAATATATTAACTTTAGGCGACCACAAGTCATTTCCAGAAATATTTCGAGCGGTGCTTGGTTTTCCGAACACCTTGCTCCAAACAGGATCTCAGTACTCAGGAAAATTGGCTCATTCTCCGGTATACTGAGCTGAATTCGGTGCGCCATGCTTTTAGCACCACACAAACACACATGTCTGATTTCTGATTTGATATGCTCACTTCCATATCACCGTTTACAGTTTCAATCGTCTTCCTATATACACATATTCTTTCAAAACTTCTGAGCCAACCTGGGTTACTATTGTCCTACTTCGCAAATTGTTGTTGATACCTTGAAGTGCTTGGTTGGAAGGTTTGTCGGTTCTCAGCCTCTCATCAAAACGATAAAGCAGGAAAGTTAAATTGCACTGGTGGTTAATGTTCCAGTGATAAGATTTGGAAGCCGACACTACATTCCGTGGTCAGTAATCGAAGATCTACAAATGCGAATAACACATTTTGGTCCCCAGATCGTATAAGAAGTTTGATTGAAGTACCTTGCCTTAAGTCTTTAGCTCAAAAATGTGACCCACAAAGCGGATCTGGATGTCAGTCCGACAATGCGGAGATTCTGTGATCCAAACCGATTTCAAGAACTTGGAGTCAAACCCTGTCTCCGCAGTGCTAGCCGAATTAAAGGATGACAGATTCCTGGGTTGCAGTGGTACGTGCTTACAAAACTCTTGCTGTTAACACTACGTTTCGCGTGTACCATCAGGTAACTACCCTCTGCCTCAGAGACCGCCACAGGGAGGTTTTAAGGGAAGAAGTGGATTGTTCTTGTTGTAATCAATAAATGGCAATGATGATGTAGAATAAGACGCGTCAGGTTTGGGTTTCATTTTCAAGATTCATGGGACGAATGGAACCCAGGAAGCGTACAGTTGCGAAACAACAATAATACCGCCAATTGTCTCAGAAAAAGGTACAATAAAATGTTACAGAATCTCAATGGTCATCTTATTCAAAGATCTTTGGACAAAAAGAAGCAACAAAAAGGGGTCATGACAACAATAAGAACAACAGAGTAGAAGGGGGGTCTCAATTCAATCACATTTGCTATAGCTATCACAACCGCATAGGAAAAATAGAACCAAAAATTTATGAAATGTATTATTCCCTAAGCTTGGGACAAGTTATCAGCCCATAAACAGTTACTAGTTAAATGCCTGCTGAACCTAATTAAATGCATGTGACTGAGGTGGAGATGTTGCATATAGATGAAACGTCTCATGACATTGTGTTCTGCAAAAAGCAGACATCGGATAGTTACGACACTACTGATCAAAAGCACACTGGGTCAGAGAATTAGGGGGTTCACTTTATGAATAACAGGAAAAACGTGTTGTCCCCTCCATTGATAAAGTATTTACAGATTATGGCTGGCATTGTTTGTCATATACGTCTAGGAAAAAATTGGACCAATGACTTTGGTTCTGGGAGACTTGTATATTCGGTAAAAACTGAGGATGTCTATACAAGGCATTGTCACGCAACCCTTGAGAAAAACAGTTCAGCTGGTCTCACCAAATCTGCATAACGAAAAAGGTGTTTGAAGCAGAAGAATGAGCTCCAGATGGATGTCTATGTTTTACCTATGCCTGCAATGTAAGGAAAGCTAGCCTTTTTGTTCTTTTAAGCCATCGATTCTTTCATGCCAGCAAAATAGGCCACAAGACGATCATGAGACAGAGCCAAGAGCTCCTTATCCCAAGCAAGGTCGGAAACGGACGACACGTTGGCTTGAGTAGACTCACCACCTGGGAAACTTGGAGAGTGAACTTGCAGATGAGGCCCACGAGCTGCATAAAAGCAAAGCAAGGGAAGTCAAACCATGTTGCTACTCTTGTTATCCATTTAAAAGTCTTAATACTGGTGTCATGTTACACCGAAATATTCATCCGGTACTTTTTTGTTCTTACGATTTCTTGAAAAGTGGTTGAAAGGGTAAGACCTTAGAGTTTTGGCAGCTGAATATCTTGTGAATTAAATCAGACGCTTGAATACGTCATTCATCACTGAGCGATTTCGAAACGTTCTCATTGTGTCGCATAGTGGAATCTTGGCAACTCACTACATCGGGCCTGTTGAACTTGTAGCGAAAAAAAGCTACCTGGTGTTTGGTATTGAATCATTTGATATGCTTATCCACATATTAGATGACATAGGTCCCGCGCAGCATTAAGCTGACTGACTTTTGAAGTTGCATGTCAGTGGATTTCGGTTCTTTGTAATATGGATATGCACTGACGGTAGACGCATTTGCAGCCGAGTTACAAACTGTATCCAACGGAGGAAGTTGGACTAGCGTTAGACATTCTACCCACTGACTGTGTCCGTTTTTGACCACAATCTACTATCTTGATGTGGTCTTTTACCTGTCAGGCTGCCGAAAACCGATTCAAGCAAAGCGAACCGACAGTGTGAAACTAGACGGAACTGAACGCTTTGTGGCATAAAGACACTCAAATTTTGATGGCACTAATTCACGCAATGTCCTATATTACTCGGGTCTGAATAGCCTTGACAGCGTTGACTGAGCTATCCTGATCATTCATTCCCACTCCATACAGCTTCAAGCGATTCACTAATCCTGAATCCAGAGAGTAGTGTTATAGCAGACAAAGCAAAACGTTTTCATGAAGTAGCAAACAAGACAACGGAGTGAACTTCAAGATCGCATATGACTATGTATGCAATATCAAGATATAGAATTCTTATGGATATTTTAGCGTTCCTTCTACATCTATAAATGTAGAGAAAGAGAGGGAGAAAAGAGAGGAGCCTTTCAGGACAGACGAGAACTCGAGTTTAGTGAATCCGCTTTCAAAGGTAGTTTAATTTGCCGAGGCTTGCCATTGCTCCAGTTGCTTTTTAGCAACAAAGTGCTCACTTATGTAGAACTAGACAGCCAACGCTGCCAGGGCGCTTTTTTCGTCTCCATCATCATCATTCATCTGCAACTATATAATTAATTAATTAATTATATAGTTGCAGATGAATGATGATGATGGAGACGAAAAAAGCGCCCTGGCAGCGTTGGCTGTCTAGTTCTACATAAGTGAGCACTTTGTTGCTAAAAAGCAACTGGAGCAATGGCAAGCCTCGGCAAATTAAACTACCTTTGAAAGCGGATTCACTAAACTCGAGTTCTCGTCTGTCCTGAAAGGCTCCTCTCTTTTCTCCCTCTCTTTCTCTACATTTATAGATGTAGAAGGAACGCTAAAATATCCATAAGAAAGTAGGCGAGTAAACAAGTAGCGCAAGTAATCAGGTTCTTAATTGGCTGAGCATTTATTCGTATTTGTCTGTGGCAAATTATTTGACGGATAATCAAAAGGGATAAATTATATTAGTTTATACTCATTTCACTGTAAACTAGCCTCGCCTGAAACTTACAAGTATCAACTCGTTCTGAGCACTTAATAATATCGTCGCATTCGCATGACGCGGGACATGCATAGTCCAATGTTTCGGAACTATCTATACGGTCCATAGGCCTCACAGTTTCCTCTGCTGTCTCCATACTTGTGGGTCCTGAAGCCGTTGGTTTCGGTGAAGTCATTGATTGCTTGTTGTCTTGACGTCGTTTACGACGTCGTGGCTGACGGACCGGATGGTACCACCACAAACTCTCCTCACTCGGATTCGACTTCAAATGACGCTGTGAGTCGGTTGCGTTTACTTGTGATTGAGAATCAAGCAGAAGTGAAGCACTAGTGGAAGTCGTGTTTCCAGCCAGGATGGAATAGAGGTCATTTGATACGTGAAACGCCTGAATAGGATAGAATGCATGAGATGTATACTAATTCCTGCGTGATGGAAACAATATGGGCCTGAAATATAAATATAGGTAGACCATTAGAACGTTTAATCAGGTTCATGTAGGGCATGTTGTGGTTGTTGTTGGAGCTAGCTATTAGGATATTCCATGTCTATAATTTGCAATACCGTGAAACAGCAACTACTCCAAATTATACGTGATCAAGTGAACAAAAGACTTTACCAAACTGAACCATTTTGACGCACTCAAAATTTGCGATGCACGGGAAGCCAACTAAGAAGTGTTTCGTTTTTTATTGTGAATTGAGATGTATGTTTTTAATGTCCTTTAACAAAACATTCCTGCTACACAGGAAGTTGCACAATTTAGCTACGTGAATAAATTTCAGTGTTCACTCAAATAGATTTGAGTGTGGCGTGGTTTTCCGCCAGTACCACACCGCATCTGCTTTGCAGGTTTTTATGATCACATTGGCTAAAAAAAGCAATCCAGCAACTCAACTCCGTTTAATAAGTGATAACCTATGCACATACGCGATGATGCTTGCGACCATGTTAATCAGAAGCCGAAGTCTTTGGTGTACTGTTAGTTCAGACTTACGAATCATTTAGCATCCAGTCATCAACTAATAAATTCCGAAAGCTCATTCATGAATTTCCATTTCCTTCCTTTTAAAAATGAGAGGAATCTCGAATATACATGTAAAGCCAAAAAATTCTCTTCACAGCTGGGACGAATGTGCATTACAATCTCTCTTCCAACTACACTACGTCCCTCAAGATTGCGTCGACATTTCGATTAAACACACACGACACCAGTATCGGATATATATATATATATATATATATATACTTTCTAACGAAGTCCAAAAGTCTGTGTGTTCCCTCCTAAAACTTCCTCCACAGCTGTAATTTTTTCATATATAATGTCACGTGAGCAAATTGACCCAGGATAACAACATGAAATCGGTCCGATTAATGGCCGGGAGAGCGTTGTTTTTTGGTTCGATGCTGGGATTTGATCGATCCTAAAAGCTGGTGTCCGTCACATCATACTGTTCCGAGACAGATGATGGACAAACAGCTTATCGGAAACAAGAAAGCTGAATGGTCCAAACAATGGGCTGCTGAATCATTAAAACTGATGTAGACAAGTAAGAAAAAATCGATCGATGGATGTGAAAAGGCTGGTCGCGTAAGGAGTAGAAATAGGCAGATGTGATCCTAGACAGACCGGGACTACTCATGCTTCAGGCTACTCATAACTCTGTTGAAGGTAGAAAGTTACCGCTGATATACCCGGATGACTCTTTTGAAACATCCACACTGTTTTGAAGTCACTGCAAATCCACATTTTGCCTTTCAATTTCGGACCCCTCAACAGACGTCCAGAGTACACTAACTTTATTCTGTAGAGGTACGAAGCGGTAATCTGCAGCAGCAAAATCGACCGCGCGATGGATATGTAACCACCATTGTTTGGGGCGGTTTCGCGTTGCAACCAGGTAATCCGTGTTGTAAAATCACGCTGAATGCAGCAGGTAACAAGGGTAACAGCATAAAGCAAGCTGCATTACAGCATATTTTAAGGACAAGCCAGACAACGCAGTATCCTTGGATGATTAAGTTCCAACATTTATCATTTCCACATGAATAATCAGTGTTTTCAGAACAAATCACGGAGCGAGAGGTTTAGCTCAGGGGCTAATTTTTTAACAGTTGTAGAGAGGGTAATTTTTCTAAGCTTATTGGACAATGCGCTTGTTTTGTCGACAATTTTGAGCCGCTTATTGAAGCGCATGAGACTAAACTGAAAAATGATGAATGGGAATATGCAATTTGCTAAAAAAATGTTTCGGAAAAGGAAGTCAGTGACATTAAAAATCCGGCGATGATTGAGGAACGATCACCAGATATCGTTTGCCTTTAGCGATGCCACCAGCATACTCTAACCAGCTTCACTTGCCCACACGTCACCTTTTAGGCTTGGCAACTGCTACTAAAGTCGATCAACGATTCGATTCGGAAACTGAGCGTGATTCGTTTATAGGTGCAGTTATTCAGCTGACCAACTTTCAACTTCTTCGTACACTCAGCTAACCACTGATAAATAATGAGGAGACTGAACGGTTACTGATCCTCGCGGTAACCTGTTAATGGGTAACGGTTAATGGTTGACTAGGTGCTCGAACAAATGTGTGGTCGGAATCTGCGCAAACCCTTGCTGAACATCACCCGGACAAATGTGTACTATCTTGACTTTGTCAGGCGGCAAGTTGTACACTACCCTATTCCAAACCAGTCTTGTGTGAACCTGAAATCGGGCTGTCAAGATTCTGGTTGCCTCCATTGAAGACCAAAATCGTGCCTTGTAATTTGTTGAATAAAAAATATCATCCAATCATCCCATAAGGAAAGCTCACGAAAATAACCCGACTAACAAATACCGGCTGCGTTGGTTTTGGGAGAAAGAACCATATCCTAGATGTTGAACAACTCACTATGACTTCATGTAATCACTGACCCGTTTCAGGTTTTTCCATCTAATTACCTCTACCGTGTTTATTTCAGGACTGAAAGTGGTTGGAAGGAAACCAGTACAGTCCACCCAGGTGAGCTCAAACTCAGATAGTAAGTGAGACTTTGGTTTGGTTGATCGCATAGCAACATGTGTGCCTGTTTTCATTTAAAAGGAACCCATATGGGTTGGCTTACCTGTGGCAGGCTCATTGGGCGATGGCCTGGAGCTGAATGTGACTTACGAGCTCCTCCGCGCGTTTCCAACGTGCGGCAGTTGGTGGCCTTACTGGTTGTGCGAACAGGTGGATAAGGGGCATAATCAGCAGGCAGAAAGGAATTTCCAACTTCTCCTAGCTCCCTGGATTCGCGGAGTTGATCCAAAACACCAAATCGTTCTTTGATGGGCATTGAGGTTCTAGCTTCCATCTGGTCGACAACAGGTTGATTTGACGCGCACGCGTTAGTTTTGTTGACTGGCTGTGCATGACGCGCGTGCCAAGGTGAAGAGTAGTCCTGCACAGGTGTATGTTGTGTAGGTGTGTCATTTAAAATATTGTTGCCGATGTCTCTTTTGGGTGTGTGATTTATGGACCTAGGTCGTACCCAACTGCGACACATCATGGTTTCATGCATGACTGCATCACCGTAAGCGACCGTCATATGGTTGCCTGGTTTCAAAGGCGCTGTCTGATTCGGAAATGAGAATGATGGAGGCTGACTCCCTCCGATGGGTGTCGCCTGACCAGCACATATCAAAGGGCTGGCACTGGAATCCCAATTGCCGTTCTTCATATTGCACGTATGGCGACGGCGCATTGATGCGCTAGCGCTTCCCATTAACGTTCGGTTTGCTGCATGAGGCCAGACTTCCTTGCTGAGAAGTTCAGAGGTATTGTGGTAAGAGGAACGTTCGTGTTCAGAGTTTCTCTGGCTAGAGGGATCTGAACGGTTTCCACCATTTCCGTCAGACAGAGGGTTTGATATAATTCGAATACTGCACTCCTGACCCTGAAACATAACAAACGAGGCGGATTAAACAAATGGTGAGGTAAATAGGACTAAAATGGTGGCTGTTTCATGTATGTTCACATGTTCAATCCTACATCTTCACGCCAGCCACCGGTTGCATGAAGATTATGGTCTGCCTCACTTTTCCAATTATTGCCCTATGATGCATTCAGTCAAAGTGTAAAGCTGTAAAGCCAAACTGTAAAGTTTAGGAATCAGGTGCCATCAACTTCACAGGGTTATAAACTTGTCAAATACTCGATGAAGCAGGGGGTTTTGTATCGTCACTTATTATTTATTGTATCCAAAGGCGGCTAGAAATAGCAACAGATTAATAGTGTTATTTCGCGAATAAAAGTGGGGAAAAAGTAATTCATCCCCTTCCAAATTTCTGCAAATTCGTCTTCAACTCCAAAACACTGGAAATTACAAAGTGTCATCCAGATTGATAGACAAAAGCTGGTTAAATTTGTATAGTAGTTTGATCGAGCTCACCTGATAATTCCTTTGCATTAGGGTCTCAGTAGTGTGATGTCTAAAAGGGCGTCCAAGTGTATGCACTTCTGATGTCCCCATTGATTGCGGTTCCTCGGAGTCCCAAGGAGAGCGTGACACAAATTTCGGGACAAATGACACTGGGGTGTTGTGTATGCTGCGATCTACGTAGCTTGCCACCCTTGCTGTTCCGGGTCGTATACTATCTTGCCAGGTAGATTTGTGATAAGGCGAGTGCAGGAGAAGCATATCTGCCTCGCCGACTGATAGGACAGCAGTGGTGGTACCGTGTCGAGTGCCATAAGATTGGGATCGTGCAATCTTCCGTTGTTCGCCTGTTCCCGCAACTTGGAGCACTTCGTTGGCCGAGTTTGTTAAAATTGGAGAGTTCGGGGCTATGGGGTTAGCCAATGAGACTGACAAAGTTGACTGATCTGAAACGCCAATCACCTCAACGGCTTTCTCTCGACTGATCCATACCCAGTTGTTATCACGATGCAGAAGGGGCTTTAACAAGAAATTGAACAATCCGTGAACTTTTGTTCTCACTGAGATTGTTTCATGATATTGTACCACGTAAACTCAAACAAATGCGCGAACACGCCCTCAAAAATTGTATCAAGAGTAGCACACCAACTCCCTCAAAAATGAACACATTCAGAACTGTGCTAAGTTATGTGGTCGCCCATTTTGAACAGTTTATATATCCATGTTAGAATTAATCATAGCCACAATCGTTAAATTACAACTACTATCTTTTTTGAGACGTACTCAAAAATACCATCAAGTTCTATGCAACTTCAATACTCCTTTGATTTCAGCGCGCAAAAAGTTAACTGACTTTTCTGACACACGAAAATGGCGGGTTCATTCATGAGGTAATCATAGGCGGTGCTGTCTGCTCACAAGCAACCAGCTCTAGTGAACGACCAGGAGATAGCTATATTGGGGTTATGAAACGGAGCTGATATTTCTGCAGCCGTCCATGAGCATTACTGCTATTTCTACCCTAGAGATTAATCGCGTCGTCGTACACGTTCTATTGACGGTTTGTTTCATCGAACAGTCATGAGGAGACGGTTTCTCTTGGAAGGCTAACACTTCCCTCTGCATACCGGAAAGTTTTACAGCAGCATTTAGATTAGATGTAAACCATCGATAGCTTATCCACTTTTCCACCGTTCAGTTCCTGGTCTGTCTATTGTGCACTGATCAAGAGTTTTTCTGGAGCTCCGATAATAGCCGGTGCATACAATTGAGCGGTGAATATTGATCATTCCGGAAAACGTCATTATAAGTTCAGCGGTCTACCAAAGAGGAGAATCTCTTTACAAAGGTTCCAGCTACGGATGACTCCTGCACCCTGGTGCGTTCTCTGTTATGCAGACCTACATACGTCTACTGGCCTATGTAGCCCAAGCGCTTTCGGCCGGCCTGTGTCTGTTTGTCCAGTAGCACTTTTCTGTCGGTTTGCAGCACTGCACTAGTGTTATACTCGGTTGTGTGCATCCCGCCAAACGTGCACAGACCCCCAGTAGCCCAAACAAAGTTCACCAACAAGTCCATCTGGAATCCCGAATGTGGTGCTAAGCGCAAGCAGCTGATGTACACCTAAAGGAGTAAAAACGCTAGCGAAGACTCAGAGGCCTTTTGAGAGGCACCAGTTGGCCTAAGCATGATGACGCTACTTCTTTTCCATCAAGACGCGGAGTCATCCGTCAGTCATCCTTCAAGTTGCAGCTGAACACAACAACAATAACAACTTGTTGCACCATCGATCCATGTGGAATGCTCGCACAGATCGGACGAGAACAGATTAGCCATGTGGTAAACCAGTAGTCTGATGGCTATTAGTGCTGTCCGCTTGCACCACAGCAACAGAATGAGTTGTAAGCCCAAATACTGTTCTTACTAAACTACAGATTAACGGACTAAACTGTTTCCTGTCAACAGGATCAAAATTAAATCCACCGAAACGCGCCTTGGGGGGGATGATAAGAAACTAAAAATAGGTGGCAAACTGGCGGGACAAACCCTTCTTAGAACAACGTTTCCTTGACAGAGCTTCTGATAATGGGTCCCGTTTAGTTAGCCTCATTTATCAAATATCTATAAAAACGATTTTTGTTGTCCTCATTAGTTCTGTAAATGACATTTTGATCGATGATTCTTTAGTCGCGTTTTCCAGCAGCTAGCTAACGAGCTTCGTAATCGTAGAGCCAGCCTTTTGTCTATTTATCTATCTGGACGTAAGCAGCAAGGCGACCCAGAAAAAAATCACGTCGCCGAAAGCGGTTGACGCTCTACTTTTAAACATTCAGAGAGGAGTAAACCGGTCGATTCCCCCGAAAGACCGATAACAAGTGGAGCAATTTTATCTGGCCTTCATCTGATTTCGCAAACTGGAATTCCGCGAATCACGTCGACTCCAACACTGTGAGCAGTGGATTGAGAACTATACCAATTTTGGATGACGAAAAGAGCAGAGGGATTCTCAAACACGAAATATATTCGTTATTTACATAGGGTATAAATAGGGGTGATTTCCCCGATCATTTTGCTGCAACTTGCTGTGTCAGCCGATTCCATTTTTCTTCAATGAGAAAGATTTCATCTATTCTATTCACACTGTTGGTGACTCGTCGTCATAGGACAAGCTATCCATGCTACGTACCACAACAGGTTGCAAAAAGTATCCAAATGCTGTGGTATGAGGACATTTCATACGAGAAACGACCAAAGCATGCAGCCCAAAAATTACTTTTGGTGCTTGAAATTCACCATACTGGTGAAAGGAAGAAGTCCTTCGCTGCGGAGTTGTCTACTTGAGAACACCAACTTAACAGTTACAGACTATTGAACAGGGGAGCAAAACTCTCATATGCATCTCGTTTACAAAACTGAATATCCACTTTCTCCTTGAACGCGGCTTCTTGAACTTTTCTGGATCTTCATTGACTGTTACTCAAATCCAGGCAAATGCTACAAAGAGACTCCGCCAATTCCGTAACAGATCTCACTTTTCAAGAGACGAAAAGCAGATTTACGAGAAGACGTACTGCTCACATGCCTCATCAGTAGTATCCACCGTTACACTGGTAGATGCGTCTTTTTTCGTGTGCTGCATTCTGCATAGTGAAAAGTCCTTGTTGCAGTTCAGCTAGGAAGAAGGTGAGCAAGTGCGCTAAGGGGGAGTGAGGTTATCATCAATCGTGCAAGTGTACACTAATCAATCAAACTGCACATTTGCGAATACTGAAAATGTTTAAAACTAGTGTAGCATACTTGAAGTACAGTCATAGTTCAAGGTAACACCATTCGCAGAGAACGAAAGTGCAACCATTCCAAACTTGTTTTCAACCTGAAAACAGGATTAACTGGAGTCGGAAAGCCAAGTAACACTATACGGCTAGTTCATCCGTTTCTTGGATCATCATCGTCATTGAGGCTCAAACCCAAGAACTTTTGTATAATTTTAATATTGATTATTCCAAAGGTAGCATGATTTCTTTGCACTTGAACAGGATGCGGCACCAGAAGCCTTTCCAGCGATTGGCCCCGATGATGACCCGCTATAGCTATAAAAGAGTTGTACAATGTTTTCCGACTCCCTATAACACATTGAGTTTAATCGCATGAAGAAATTCCAACTAAGAAGCTACTGAAATCTAATTTTCTACTGCATTGCGGGCAATTTCATTTGTTTTTAAAAGGATCATTCCGAAACACAGTGGTCTATATCTCACCGACTTTTTTGTTCTAGTAGGTGATGGAATAAGGAGTGAAGAGTTTCCTCGGAATAACCAATGGGAAGCTTGATTCGAAAAACGTTACGAAAACCACTTACTCGTTCTCAGGGTATATCAAACTTAACACCAAAAACATTAAATTCAGTACTGCCTACCCTTAGTCACAAGATAGGGATTATCCATGGACTGTATGGTTCTTAGCTTTTTAATCGGCCTTAAGCGGCTGTCGACCACCCCGCAGTAACATTGCGTTTTCTTATGTGCTTTCCCATCGTAACTGACCATTTCAGCGTCGTTTTTCCCTAGCTGATATCGAGTACAACATACTGCACTGTTATCGGTAGGCTGATGAGCAAAATCAAGGTTGAATGTCTGGCGACACCTTATAGGGAATTTCAACAGCAATTTCCCAATAGCACTTTGGATGTGAAATTTTCCTAGGCACTATTAGGTTAGTGTACATAGGTAGTCCTACTTTCGACAGTTGGGGAACGAACTAATAAAAATGTTTTGACTGTCAGAATCTTAATGAAACATAAAGCTCAGTCATTTAGTTGAAATTTCTGTTGAATGCTAAGGCTTCCCTGTTATACTACCACTGCATGAATCTGTTGTTGCAGATTACTGCAGAATTATCTCGCAAGCAGGCCAGGCCAGGGCACGTGATGGGGAAGTACACAGAGTTCACCGGCCAACAGGTAGCAACCACCTGCTGTCATGCAGGATAAACACGTGGCTTTGTCTATTGTAGAGTATTTTATTCACAATCTATGTGCCAAAACCACGTGTAACAAACCTCTACGACTATGTACAAGTTGCTTGAACTTGGAAATAAGTAAAGTCTGTTTTGCGTGATCCACTCAGGGATGGAAGATGCGAAATCCAATGCACGTGAAGTTGATCTGAGAAACACAGACCGCACGTGTAGATCAGTGTATAGAAACAAACTTTTATCCGCTGAACACAAAAAACGATGCACCTTTGGAATGACTCACCTTACGTTTTGGTCGGCGTGGTAATATAAAGCGCTTGCATCGTTCCAGAACATTTTCACTGTTGCCTTTGTCAATGATTGGCTTGCACTCTGCTTCCAGGGCATTTTCTGTAAATTCCTTTGGAATGCCCTCAGAATTCGCCGGCGGTTGATCAGCGACGTTACTTGGAGACTGCTGCACCAGTTCACCAGAATTTGCTGAACGCCTCCGACTGCTGCGTTCCCAGCGGTAACGAGCAACTGCAGCTCCGCAGTTCACGGCGAATACAAGTCCAACGAGGGCAAACAAACCTAATAGAATGTACATGCTCATTTCCAATGCCGGTCTTGAACCATCTCCTGTGCCTTGTTGCCCATCAGGACTGTTCTGATGGCGCTCGGGACTGGTTGGCAAGGCTGGTTTGCTTTCTTCATTCTGATCTGACAATGACTTTTCATGAAGTGGGCCTGCATAAGATACTTTGCGGTTGGACTCGACGACACCTTTGTCACCTGTCATCATGGAACGATCTAAACCCATTTGCTGCCCGCGGTAACCGGGTGCATCTTTGAAAGCCATCAATCCATGATTCGTTTCCTCCATTTCGGCGTTTATCGATTTGCCTCCCTGAAACCGAAGTGGTAAACGTAGCAGTAGCTTCTACCGGGCTATCCACTGAGTCGCACATGCAACTATCTGACAATGGTAGCAACCAAATGCCAAGCGATTTTAAGCTGTCGATAAACATGTGTATGGAAAAATACTGAGCATCATGTAATCCAGCATTAGGTGCCTTAGAGACTGACTACGATTGCATCCGCGTAAAATGGCCCAGGACACCAGAAAAATTCGATTTGGAAAGCTGTATTAGTAATTTCATTGTCACTTTCAAGTGAATTCGCCCGATGAAAGCTCCCGGTGAATGCCCAAGTGTATGCCAAGAGTACGATTTGAGTTTGGTCTTAAGATTTCAATTTCTTCGCTTATTAATATCAGGTAAGCTGGGAGTTTTGCAAGCGGTCACAAACGTTATCGTGTTATTCTTGTGGATTTATATTAAGTTACAAGTTCTGTTTCTTTTGCGGAGTGCAAGACAATGTTGCCTTCCCGAAATTCCCAGTAGGAAAATTGTTTACATTACAATAAACAATCGTCAATCAAGATAGGCTAAAAACTAGTTTTTCATGTGACAGAGGAGACGCCACTTGACTTTTCAGCTGGAGAGATACTGAATAAACGATTGCGGGCACCACCCGATTTGCCGTACACTTGTGGTGCATGCTGACCGATACCTTTTGTTGGCACAACGGTTTACCACTGTGACAATGAAGCCACTAAGACGAGCCCTTATACAAGTCCCTAAGTACATGGAAAGCCGTCATCAGTTTCATTTTGTTTACCGTCATTAAGACAGTTGTTTTCAATCTGAGGGTCCACTCTACCGTGAAAGTTAGTGTGGCGTGAAATTGGTCCGGTCGGCTTGATTCATATCAATATATATTCTGGAGTAACGTCAAAGCATCCGAGCCGGGACAGGGGGAACAATTATTGTCCTCAACCAAAACGTTTGGTTCATCAAAAGAGACAGCAGTCCACATGATTTTCCCTCGGAAATTGGAGGATCACGGGCTGTTTTGTTAGCTCCTACTGTCTAAAAACCTATTGGAGAGGACTGCGTGGAACATTCACTCAGTAACTCACGAAAGAAACCAGGTACCCGAAAGGTGCTTCTGTGACCACTCCGAACGCACTCAATATGAGAAATCCCGATTTCTCTCTGTCTTGTTGTGTAATTTAACCACAGCACAGTTCTGGCCCACAAACATCATTTCATCTATGGGGAGACAAGATCTGCCTATGCCATGAACGACCAGTAGCTAATACCCCAAAACATGGGCCATATTTAGTTCCCCCCTCGCGGATTACACAAGGACATTTGGATCAGTGGAATGCTTCGGGGGAGACTGATTTGGTTTATTCCCGATGTTCAATCTCAACATAGTTTTGGCTCAAAGGTACGTCCATGAGACCGATTTTCTACAATGGGTATATAATTTTACTGTTATGTTAACGTACTTGCAGAAAACAGAGATTGGGGTTGGAAAACATCTAGCTAAAAGTGTGAACTTTGTTAATTTTGGTATCATAGCTAACACTATGAAAAGTAGGGTTTAGTCGTTCCATCACTCAAAAGAACTATCAGTGGAATTTACCTGAGTCGTTTTCCAATTAAAGCTCTCCAAATGTACGAGTTTACTGAGGGAAAATGGAGTTTATATCATCGAAGCAAAAGCCTATATTTAAACACGATTCCTGTAGTTAATTTCACGCTCATATCGCTCACATCATTCGAACGGTCCTGCTCCTGTCTTGATGTAGTAATCCTGATGAGCCCAAAGAGAGGATGAGACCTAAGACTTCAGTTTCACTCTTATTAGGGCTTATCAGTAGCACATATCTTTGGCCGTGCTGGGGTTTGAACTCCGGACACCTGATATGCGAAGCACACCTGGACAGCACACCCCGGACGCAACTTACTAATCATGTTTGAACATGTCGTACGTGTCCGCGTGGTGCGTTCTGTTTCCTCGATGCCTGGACTGACGACCCAGTGGCTTTTCTGGTAGTGTCGATCGACTGACCCACTTGTCAGGACTTCCTAGTCAAGTAGCTTCACGGACGCTTAAAACCTGCTGGGTATCTTCAGTGAAAACGCTTGTAAGACTAGGTGTCACACCTGTATCCATTTTCTACGGGTCCGTGGTACCTCAAAGGCTGATAAACTTTACTTGGATTGTTCCGCATAGTTTGAAACTGTGGTAAGTTCAGCACCGCAGTTTCAGTGGCTGTACTCTTCTCGGATGATACAAGCACACAATCTCTAACGTTTGTACTCACCCGGTAGTCATCGCGATGTGGCCATTCAAATACTGCTAACCGTGGTCAGCGGCACGTTGGTACATTTCGTACTGAGGCCATCGAACATACCAAAAGCACAAAAGCAGCATACGACGGAGCCGAACATTCGAGCCTACAAACCAGGCTGTCTCTCAATTATCTTAACAAGGATTACAGCCGAGTAAGATAAATGATCGTGGATCATCAAAATTGCTAGAAGCTAACCTTGCTATCCTGTGTACCAAAGCCAAAAACAATGATGAACTCCACCGAATTGCGAATTAATATGAACAGGTAAGAGGAAAACAGGCTGAAAGTTGCTGTCCCCCTGGCCAGTAAAAAAGGAGGTTCAACACAGAGCGCGGGAAATCGTTGTATAAGTAACCATGACAGACTATTTTTGGGAAGTGCTGTCCCAGAATGGTCCTCTGGTTGGTACTTTATGAAACTGATTTGAATTGGCCCCTAAACTCACTGCTGGAGAGGACAAGCAGGCCCAACCCTAACAAAAAGAGACCGGTTACATTACCGATGTCACTTGTGGTTTTGACCTGGATGCATGTTTTAGGAGAGCTCCCTATTGGTTCACATGCCAAACAACCGTGAGTTGCTTAGGAATCAAAAAGAAACCAGGCGGTTCCTTAGAAGATTCGGCTGAAGTGATGTCCCTTGAAGAAAGAACAGCCAACCAAACAGCTGCTTCTTTTGTCTCATCTTAGGTCGCGCTGCCTTTATGAATAAATCCAAGCAAGCGTCAAAAACCACAGATAACATACTGGCTAGAGAGATAGACACTAGTTAGCTTTTGTCTTACCCGCCTCTGTGGAGGCTGACTACTTTCTCTGGCAAATCAACGGAATTCTCAGTCCCCTCTTACTTAAGTTTGTTGTGTTCTGCTACGGGATTCCAGAACAGAAAACTGTCTGCAGAAGGAAAAATCTAACAAAAGGATTTGCAAAAGCGCTGCTTGTCAATCAAGACTCATATAACCTCCCCATAGAGAAGAATCATTCGGCTGGATCAGCGAAAGTACTCCCTCCTTTATGCTGACTTGTTTTCGAGGGAATTACGGACTAGCTGAATAACACTCAGAGCATTTTCTTTTCAAAAGAGAGTGATTAGATCGAACTCAAATGTGTTAATCATTCGGAGCGATCAGTAAATAAAGTCAAGTATAGCGAAATACACTTATTTGCAAATCAATTTGGTTTTGCAAGAAGTTCGCCGGGAACCCAGCTGAATCGCTCGTTTTTGATGTATCCGGGTGACTAAATGTGCTGCGCCAGGCCGCCTCATGTTTCAGTTGATACGATATTCGAAATATCGCGATACATGTATCTATGTAATACACTACTCATAAGGTTGTTGAAAATTCTTCGACAGCCCACGACCGGCTTCGCCCTTTTTGGGGCTCATCAGGTAGGCGCGGTCCCCGAGTTTCCGCCAACCTTATGTACCACTTGAAACCAAGTTGCACGAGATTAGCGAGAGATTCAGCTGGGTTCCAGTGAGTCTTTCCATGTGAGTACCCAACTTCAAAAATGATATCCACAGTAAATGCAGTATCCACAGAGGGCATCAGTTTGTCTCCTTTTGTAACAAGGCTTCTGGAGCCGCTGATTTTTGTAACCTTACGGCGACACTAGGAACCTTGACCCGTGAGCATCAAACAGGACCTTGACCTGGAAGAAGCTGCGTAATCCGTCAGGTGTTAGAGGAATAACATACGTGCAGATTACCTGCAATTTAATGTTCATTAACTCTATGCGTGCTTTCGGCTCTGTCTATCGGCCAGCGCTGTTGACCATACTTGATCTACAGGGTATGCCCCAGGAGTTTGTGAATGTAATCCGGTCCATATATATTCACTAGTTCTGGGCATGTAAGAGCGCTTTGGAGCTCTCTAAAAGCTTCCCTACGGAAACTGGTGTCCGATAAGGATTTCCACTTTCTCCGTTCTGGTTCAGCTTCGTCGCTGATGAAATAATGAGACCGATGCCGGTGTTCGAATTGCTTCTGGTGAGAGTGTTGCCGATCTGAATTACCGAGATAGAGTCGCTATAATCTTTGAAGGTGAAGAACAAGCAAGGGTCTGTTTAATAAACTGACTACCATCATACAGTCTTTCGGTATGCGCCGTGCTCCTTCGAAGTGCAGAGCCATGCTTCAGGACAAGGATTCTCTGAGGATGCCCCCTTAAGATTCAAGGAGAAGCACTGGGGGTTGTGGTGGCTGTATTAGCTCTGACGGAAGTACATCTGGTGAATTCTGTGCACGAGTATCGAAAGCCCAAATCACATATGCGAATTTGCATCACTCGCGGCATTAAAAAGGTATACCACTGGCTCTCAGGGTTGTGTAAGCTACAGTAAGAGCTGTGCAGTTGGAGACATGGCCTCTGCGGACAGACGATATGAAAAGTCTTCAGGCTTTTGCCCCCGTCTTCTCAAAAGCGTTGCTTGTGTCGGACTGCGTCAACGAATGCGTAATGAGGTAGTGGAAAACGGATATGTGGTTATGCAGCAAGTACTTCAATCGCGGAAAGCATCCAGCAACATCAGCTGTAGTGGCTCGACCATGTGCTACGCACAGGAAAACGCTGTCTACCGAGGAGAGTGTTTTCTTCCATGTCTACTTCAGAATGGCGCAACTTGCGAGGCGGACAACGCATGACTTAGCAGACGTGTGTGGAAAAAACGTCGAAGAATTTAAGTGTTGCTGGTACGGAACACCTACCAGGATGAGGTCCCAGCGACTCTCCCTGGACTTGGCTGGAGGCATTGCAAGAAATGTCGGCTGCTGTTGGCTAACGTTGGGCATAAGTGGCTCAGTGGAAGAATAAACTTCAACCGATGAGTGGAATTTCCATCTGAGAAGTCGCTGCTCGCGGAGCCAGTCAACAAGCGTGACCGCGTGATGTAGATCCCGTGATTGAAGGATGAGCGGCGCTATATCTTGTCTGCGTGCGAGTTAATCACACTGCTGATCAGCCGCCCGTCGCCGAGAGGTTAGGTGTTCAAACTACTAGCCAGAAGGTCGGGGGTTCGAGACTATCCGGAAGTCCAGGAGATGCGCACTGCTGATGATTCCCAATAAGGATGAAACAGCTGTACAGTGCTTCTCGGCTTTTCAGCATAGATTGGGTTCACTTACAGGACGGAATCTCCACAAAAATGTTGGTTAACGAATGTCAATGGATCTCTTGATGTCACTTTTTTTCCAAATTTCCTGATTGGTTGCTCACATTTGTAGGCACGTCAAAATTCTTGCAATAGACTAGCATCATCTCTCTCCCTTATCCACTCTTTTATTTTCTTATTACTTCAAAGCCTTAAGTATAACTGAACAGAATTTCCTGGCTATACAACAGTAAAGCATGAGTCTCATCACTGATGTTGCTGTCTTTGGAAAAGAAGATGATTTGGAGCAACAAATTTCTTTCAGTTCTTGGGTCACAAAAGTGCAGTTCGCCCGCAGTTCGAAAATAAATAAAACCGGACAACTTTGTCTATCCTGGAGTAACAGCTGATCAACTACCAACATCCTAATAGTTGAGCGTATGGAGACGCCCCCTCAGAAAAGGAAGACAACTCCTGTCTTAATCGAAATTCCACGCCAACAGAACTGACGACATTGTCTGTGTCTGAGGGTGTCTCAACAAAATTAGTGGATATATTTTAATTTTACGTTAGCATGATTTAACGAAAATATCCGTTCGTTTTCTTATCTCAACCAGCCAGTCAAAATCGTTGACGGCATTTGCTGCCCTGGAGAATCCTCCCAGAGGACGTGAATGGCGGTCCAACCTTATGCCGCTAATAAAACCTGCTGCCAGATTATGCGCAAATTTCCTTCAAAATAGACATCAAATGCAACCCATTATCTTACCGATGTGTACTTTTTAGATCCGCTTTCAAACTGATTTTTGGTTATTTGATCAGGCGAGGATCCGGTTGGAAATCCAGAAGTTTTGTCAATCCTGTCTGAACTTAAGGGAAATTGACTGTTCTGTCTTCCTGTTACTGGGCTTTTTTCAAATTCTTGAGCATCATTAGCGGGTTTTGGGGTAACAATATTTGCAGGGAGTCTTAGTTTCGGTACCAGAAGTTCACCGGATGCAGAAAGTAGTCCCATTTCTAAAACGTCACCTGAAACACATGAAACACATGAATAAGGTTGTGGAGTCCGTAATAAGCTTATGACACAACATATTTTTGAAAAGAGCTGACTAGTTTACTTAAGTGATTCGATGAACCGTGTCCTGGATCTCGGAGCACTTAACAGGCGGACATAAGACCTGTGTAAAGAACGCTTTATTGTAGATCAACCATAGTGCCGTAGGATTCAAGACATTACGAGTATTAGTAGCAGCTCTTCAGCAAGGAAAGGAAAAGCTCAGCTTCCTTGTTAGATCACGGAAGGTTCTGATATTTGACAGAGCAGCCTGAAGACTGGTAATCAGCTTAGATGTAAGAAGTTTTGAGACACGACGCATCTGAACACCGCAGAACAGGCGATGTTCTCGGGAAGGATTTACTTTGGCCGCAAGTATACGAACACGAGGACGTGGGACCGGCCTTGTGCACTACCAAATGGGTACAAATATGCTGAGGTGGGTCTGCTCCACTTTCTGATTCCAAAACTAATCAATATTCCGTCATTCTATAGACGGAACTCTTGTTGCCTTAGTTATGACGCTATCCGATTGCACATGATAAACTGAAGCGGCACAAGTTGGTAGCTCATTGGGACAATGATTTGACAATACAAAGTGAGAAGTGTCCAAACTTGAGAGGATTAACGATGATGCCTTCATTTTGGTTTTTGACTGTTAACGAGTGCAAGGGTCAGTTGTTATGCCATCATGATTAAAGGGACTGATGGCTTGCAACACATCTATGGACACTGACCAGTCTGTCTTACTCCTTCGGGTCTACACACGGGCCAAAGACTCGCACAATGGATCACATTCGGCCCCACGAGAACGGTTTTGACGAGTGCTTCCATTTCAGCTAGTCATGCTGGTTCGTTACCAGGACACATGTATGACGATTTGTTGGTTTCCTAGAGGTGTTTGCTGTAAAGAGTATGAGAGCACTGTTCAATTTCGATGCAAAAACAGGGCATCAGCGTTAATTTGCTTGTGAATCAGTAACTGTCATCGGAAGTACAGTTCTGAGGGATAACTGCACATTTGCGAATAAGACTTATCTTCGGTTTCATCGATCAGATACTAATAGGGTTGATACTCAAGGAGTGCTGCCAGACGAAAGATTTTTCTACGCTTGACAAAGCCACCTGGTGCAGCCATCTATTCAAAGGATCTTTCCTGTGGCGGTCAGTGAATTCGGTCAATGAACGTGATTATTCAGCCCGTACGCCTACTGTCATCTTCACGTCTTCACGGTGGAAAATCATCGCCGCTGTCGCTGTTGGTTTTCATAAGGAGGACGAGAATACGGATGGAACTGTCGCTCGTATCGATGAAGAAAATGGATAGTTTTGCTGCTTTTGGCGATTACGGCAGTGTTGAGTTCACCAAAAAAGGACGTAAATATTTTTGTGCACTTAAAATTTACACGTATCTGGATAAAAATTTCGGATCAAGATCCACAAGACACATTTAAGTTTATGCACAAAAAAATGACCCATGGCATCCGAAGGTCCAGTTTCCCGGTTACCGATCACTGGACATTTTTATTTCTAATATACAAAATCCTCCACATATAAGCTGATCACCACGAAGATCATGGCGTATTTGTCTGTAGTCTGAAACCAGGTAGTCCACTGAATCCATAGGTCACCGAGTAAACTTCTAGAAAAAACTGCTTAATTCAAAACACAAGAATAACAGCATACGATTGTGTGGTCGTGTGATTTGCGAAAGGGTGCTTGCGCTTGCTACAGATACTGGCTTTTTGTTTCTCTTTGGAACACTAATCTCGGCATCCTCTTTGTTGCCTTTAATCCTCGAGACGGATCGCGTTTTCGCGGGATCCCAGCATCTGATACAATATAAGTGTGCATCTTGTAACAGGTCTTGCCACGACTCAGCAGACCTACCGTCCCACATCACTTCAAGGCAAGACAGAATTCCTTGCCATCAACGCGACAGATAGCAAGTATATAAGCAGACGCTCCATAAAAATAGTTAAAGTGACCGCCGTAGTTGTTTCTCACTTGTCTTGACGTAACACATTACTCCTGGGGTTGCGGAGGACTCCTCGACGGCACACGATCGGTGGTAACCTTCTTGGGGATCATCAGGTAGGCGCAGTCCGCGGGTTTCTGTCAACCTTATGTTCAACTTGAACACAAATTGGACGGAGTTTATCAGATACTCCCATTTGTACACGAATTTGGTTTTAACGGGGACTCAGCTGAATCCAGCTGAATCTCTCGTTCAAGGTGTCCTTCTCCAGCTCAACGTGCTGCACGAGGCTGTCTCATGTTTCAGCTGGTATGATATTCGAGAGATCGCAATACAATGTCCAGATGTAACACACTGCTCGGACACTACACACTTTTCACATATTCACTTTCAAATGGGTGAATTTTCCTGGGCTTTTGCGTAATTTTGAGGCTTCGTTGATGTTATCTCAAAATTAGTTGACCGGAAAAGGAAACAAAGCCGTTTAATTTTACTTCCAACTAACAAACTTGCTTGATTTTCGTTTTATTGCTTTGAATACATATTGTGTCGGGCAGAAGGAAGATTTGTGCAATGCGCAAAAAGCCTTTTCACACTTCTACTCACCCAAACCTCAGAAACAATGCACAATGCCCGAACAATAACCACGAATTAACTGCAATGTGGAAGTGCTTGTTCTGGCAACACATTCAGTTGCAGAATCTGGAATGTACCAAGGAAGTTAGGAATTTCTCACTCTGTGAATGAAGTCAATCTTTACCAAAGAGTCGAGGAGTGCTTCACAGCTGCTTTATCCTTAATGCGGATCATCAGTATTGCGCATTCCAGAAATCGCCGAGAAGGGTCAAAAACACAGCCGATCGGCGGAGAGCGGCTGATCGGCAATGTGATAAGCTCACACTTGAACCAAACCCCAAATAAGACCGCTTGAGTCGTTTTCCATGAAGGGTCTCAGTTTGAGAGGTAGACAGTGTGCTACTTATCCACTGTCTACCAAGTTCACAGCAAGCTTTCCCAAGAAATGCTGCAAAATCGTGGACTCTGATGCACTGACACTTGCAATAACTTTCCGCATAGTAAAACCTTGGGTGTTTGTGGGTAAGATTGACGATAAAATCAGCTGAAGCCGAGTCACATTTTACTCATGCGAAGACTCAGATGTAGCATATACATTGAGCTCTTGCTACTCAGCTTAGGAGGCCCCATAAAATACCCGGAATTGAAGTTTCGATGACATTAAAATAATGGACGTCAGATAATGTTAATATCAGCGTTGTGCAATCATAATTAAAAAGAAATGGCCTTCTATGAAGAGATGTAAATCAGCGTACATGAAACACATTTCTTACACTGAGATTATCAAGACCATATCAACCATTTATCCTGTGGCATTTAAAATGTTGTTACCCTTTCACTGATGCATAAATGCAGATTTTTTCACGATCGCAACCGAAGAGTGTAACTGAGTGTAACTAACATCACGCAGCTGATGTTCTGGCTGCCGGACGATGTGGATCAGCGAGGGCGGAACAGTCCACAATGACAGCAATTAACCACACTGTGAGAATATTTTCACGGTTAGATTCGCATTTTCCGACGACACGGTTAGTACCAAGGAAAATGCTGGTAAGCATGTGTACCCCCCGGCACCGCACAATATCGCACACAAAACTAAGCAGTCTGAACGAGTTTTCGGATGGGGATGTGGTTAATTCAAACGTAAAGGGGGAGATCACATCAGTGAGTTGTCTGACACTGACCGCGTTTTCTCCTACTTAACAGTAACTCTGTAGCAATGTGAGAAGACATTTACTTTGGATCTTTGCAGCTCACTCAACAAACCCACGCTAAATAGCCATCACGACAAACTAGATTCGTTCAACGTGAACTGTTGCAAAAGTCGTCACAGACAAGCCTCACATTTAGGAGACTCGGCATTCAGTTCCCGACAAGACGAAACGGCAGTAGTTGACTGACTCTTATGCAAATCTCTACCGGAGTTAGTAACTAGAATGGGTAAGCGAAAGGCCTTTGAGTTGTGAAATAACTGGTGTAATGACAAAATACTCACTTAAAAAGTTGTTTTCTGTGTGTAACTGCAAACGTGAGACAAAATACAGGAAGTTCTTTTGCTGTTAGATAAGTACGGCGCATATTGTTACGTGCCTTGGGCGCATTTACACTCACCCTTCTTTATGGGACGAGACAACCTGACTTTTACACCATCCAAATGAGCTACACGAGAATTGGTAAGAAAGTTTTCAGACATTTTGCGGGCGACCGCCGTAATGAAACTACGGTCGTAAAGCCGTAAGTTATCGTTTTCTACTTCGGTAGTCTTCATTTTTCTATTGGATATGATGACCGCCATGGTTGGGAAGATTCACGGAGAAGATGCCGCTAGTCTGTTCTGGATGGTCCTCAATGCTGTTCTCACTCATGTAGAGTTATGTTACAATCAGATTTCTTACGCCACAGCAACTGTGGACTCGAACGAGCTGTGAGTAGCCCGTAAACTTCACGCAAACTCCCAGTAGACTAAACACTGTCGATAGGAAAATCCACGTGAAGCGACAGTCAAAATTTCGTCACTAGTGAAACCAAACACAGCGGAAGTCTCTCGGATAATCCCATATTTTCCATCACTTGTTAAAATAATCTTTCGGTTTAGAGCAGTAACTCAGGTCCAGATTGTCCGATTGAGCGGTTGGAGTGAAGCATCAGGTCTAGAACACGAATTTCTTGAGCAGTGATCCTCGGCAATTTAGAGCAACACCTGTTAAACAACACCCTGCACGCCAAAAAACTAGTGAATTATTTATAGCAAATTTGCGTTTCTTCAGACCAAAGTTCTAGAAATTAAATATGCCATCCAAGCTAGCTGGAAAATCTGGACAAAACCTGGAGCATCACAACTGGCAAAATACCGTTTTTGTGTCTATATGAATACTAGTATGTTATGACAATATTCGCCACAAAGTATGTAGAAGAAAGTGTTCTCTATGTTTTACTAGCTATACAATTACCGGTAAATGACAGCCCATCACGACGTATCCAAACGGTTGGACCAGACCATGTGGCATCAGTGTGTTCATCTGACATCAGGTGGTCAGCGAATGACGGTGGGGATGAGTCATCCAGTTGGGTTGAATCAGACTGAAAACGCATCTGTGATGAATAACGCAACCTTTTCTGCCCATGTGCAATGCGAGGTGTTGGTCTAGAAAAACGGTTCTCTTTCAGATTGTGCAGACGTGGATCCCAAGCTGCGAGCGATACACTTCTTCCTCGCCGTTTCCGTTCAACAAGGACAATGGATGATCCAGTCACCTCGAATACCTCCGGATGTAGATTATTGATGGAAAGCCTGAAGGGCATGTCCTTATTCATCGCTCGATACAGCTTTTAAAGAGTAGGAAGAATGAAAATTGAAATGAAAGTTTTAAAAACCCTATTTAACTGGAGACCTATGGGTAAGCAAAGTTATACAATAGGTTCAAGTAGGACATAAAGTTGACGGAAACTCGGGGACTACGCCTACCTGATGAGCCCCAAGAAGGGCGAAACCGGTCGTGGGCTGTCGAAGAATTTTCAGCAGCCTTATGAGTAGCGCACTACGTATAATGGGAAATCTCATTATAAATTCATATTCACCCTGTCTTACATCGCAATAACTTATGGCTCGCCACAGCCAACAAACAAGGAATAATTCATTTGTTCGTTTCTGGTGCAGTCAAGTAAATTGAATTCCAAACAAACTATTAATAGGCTACTTTACAAACAGCGATGCTGATCAAGAGGTTGCGGCCAAAGATCCAACTGGAAAACATGGATGATCACATCCGAAACTATTGTGCAGTCAATTTAGACAGAAATGCATAAAGGAAACTGTAATTCACAGCATCGATCAGCCACTTTTCATCACATCAATATTTCGGGGAATTTCACTTCTGCTAGCTTCTGATGTGCGTATGACGCCATCCCTAGTACACTTTGCTTTTGAATCAAAACCATTCACTGTCAGCACGTTTATTTTCCATGTGAAGACTGACACTGACATAAGAAACCAAATGGTAAATCTTTTATCTTCTTGAGCGAAAATATTTCGTTCCAGGTATCCAGCACACATCAATTGAATCTCTCTAATCCCAAACAAGCTAACTACGATCATTCCTTTTTACATTTTATTGCCAAATATTTCTTCATCGCAGCTGTTCGCCAAAAAGTATAATCACTTTCTCATTCGTTTGGAGCAGAAGTTGGGCTTTATCAACTCGCCGTCTAATAATCCATGGCTCAACTATTAGCACAAGCGAAATGGACTCGGCGCTAATCAGTATCACTGAAATGGATATGCATACGCACAGAGAAGCAGCGAATTTAAAGCAGATCCATTGGACAATCGGTGGGCTATCACACATCTATCAAGAGATAGGCGATCAGAAAAACTGAAACACAAACACTGAGGGTTAGATCACCGGAGGGTTTTTACCCCACGAGATTAATGGATAACACGACAACCAATCCGTCCGTTGGTCACATCCAGATTAGAAAATTCTAGATAGATAAGCGTTTGGTGGAATCAGACAGGCCTGCGGTACGCATTGTCTGCATTCCTTAAGTCGGTGTGTTACAGATGATCAAAGCAGAGGAAAATAGGATGGAAATTTTCGTGAGTTCCTAGAACATAAATTGAAAATTGGTTTGATTTCTTGTCTCATCCGCATTCCCTTCGTATAAACGACATCCCCTGAGCTGAAAGGATAACATCGGTTTATGTAGCCTGAGTAGAGTCAGTTACAGTGTTGCCAAAATGAGGCCTATATTTGATGCCAAGAGGTTTGACATTCGAGGAAACTCTGGTGAACTCTACGAGGCTCTGTTTAGCGAACAAGACATCAACTTTTCACATCAGAAAGTAATATAAGTGGAAATTCAGTTTATCTATCTCAACAGAAGTGACCATCTCAAAAGCCCCATATTATTCGCGGCTGTACGCAGTTGTGTAAGCGGGAAAGGTAATTGACACATTCATCCATAAACTGTACCATAAGGTTTTACTTCGCCTTAGAAAAACACACCCCTTTTTTCCCGGAATTCTCTACAGCCTCTTATCATGTCATTTGTATTTTTTAGCCTTCGGGATTTTGAGACAGAGTTTACACCTCTTCTCAGTTGTTTTTATCAAAGTGTAAACTGGCGTAATTGAAAAATGCATGTCTTTTTTCTTCAGATGTAAAAGTGAGGCGCTTTGGGTGACTGGCCTCAAACTAACCACGATCGATGTAGACTGCATGGAAATATAGGTATCACTTTGTAATAAACAGACCAGAGCCTCAACAGTTTAAACGAATTTGACCTTCAGCCTCTATGCTCTTCCTCTGAAATGTTACTTAGAGTGGAAAACTGCGAATGTTGTTTCAAAAACCTAATGGTTGCCCTAAGAGAACGCTGTAAGTTTGAGTGCGAACTGGAGTGGCCTTTAAGTTAACATATCATCCGATGGACAAAACAGTAGACAGTGCAATAAAAAAAGCAAATGACGTTAAAAACTAATTATTGGAAAGCCAAACAAACGTTCTCAATATAATTTATAAGTGGGGGAGTTCTATCGAGGAGTGAAACAGCGGTAGCTAGAACCTGCTGTCGCCAACTTTGGTGACGACCCTGATGATGATGACGATGATAAAGATAAGGATGGTTATGAAAATGACGAAGACCTGTGCTTTTCGTGCAGAACAAAATTTTGTAGAGATTCCAGAAATATGAAAACTTACGCAAAAATTTTGTGCAACGAATTTGGCTGACCAAAAAGATGAATTTAGAGGCTCTTTTGTAAAAATGCGGAAAATATCATGAATTTATTTGGTCTTGTAGGTATTGCTTACTGTCTCGGACTGAACATATCACGTGAAGCCAAGCCAAATCGTAGCGTCCTTTGCGTTAAACAAGCACATTTGGCCACATAGGTTAACAGTCCCCTTACACCGTTCAAGGACATAGCACAGGACGCCTTCTAGTTTAACCACCTGACGTCCGTTGTACTGATCACATTGTCAGCCTATCCTTTCGACTTCTGGCCGTGTTCATAGAGGATACGTGCTCCGAGAACTTGATATTTCTCGAAAAGATCCAAGTAATTGGAAGAACTACATGTTTTTTGCTCTGGTTCGATTCCAGAAGATGAGATGCTGCCATAACAACAGTTACAACGCCTCGTTAAGCCAAATGAACTAGTCTCACCGGATTCGACGAAGTGTTATATACATATATAACAATATAATGATAGGAGTGGACAGCAGCTTTGATAGCTGTAGAGAAATTTTATGTGACTGTTAGTGGCAAATTGATGTGTGGAATGTTTTAAAAGAACTCACTGTCTCGAATCACGCCGAAAATATACATATATGGGTCACATGTGGAGACAAACCTCGAAAGGCGGTAACGTCTGACACAGCTGGACACCGGGACTGAGGTAGTGAATTTTAATGAAGCAAATCACGCATAAAATTGTGAGTCGGCCGATCCAACAGTAAATTGTGTGCGTGATAAAGAGAGCCTTAGGAAGGTAGGAACGGGAAAACTGTCTCACAGCCGTAACCCTATTTTGAGAAACGAGGGAGTTGAGAAGCAGCTTCCGAAACTCAAAAATGGCGACTTGTTTCATACTAAAGCGCTAACTACTGCTGCACTGCGGTCAAGTACGAATGTCTTGACACTCATGTGTTGCACAATCCTAATGATGATAATGCATTCGGGCAGACGCTTTTGCTTATGGATCTTTTCTTGGGCATCCTGGCAATTCGATAGCTCTCACACGCACGGGATTCACATTACTAAGAGTCATTTCATGCAACATCGACCGTCACTTCTGCGTACAACAGAAGGAATAATCGGAATTAGTCCTGCTATTTCTTCCAATTCTACCACTTTCCTCTTCTTCTGCGTTGGAGTGTGACATCGGAAATTAATGTGTAACACCGGTAGGAATGTGAATGGAAAGGCAAAATACATATCGAGGAACCAGATCGACAGGATTAGGAAAATCTCACCGACATACCCTAGCGACCTATTCCCAAGCTACCCTTATATTTGGTTCAGTTACCTAATGGTAAACCTCTAGCATCCTTTAACATCATTTTTCAGTGTCATCTACAACTGTTCAAGTCCCACCTTTAACATGTTTAACATGCATTCCTTTCCTCTCAATCAATTCAAGGCAGGAAAGGAGTTAGGCACAAAACTTCAGTTATACCTTGGGAAGTTGGTCTGAACTATTTGTTACGATAACACAGAGAAATAATTTTCGAACACCTGAAGAACACGTTTCTCAAGCTGACGTCAACGTAAATAGATAAGTGTATCCACATCTTTTCCATAAGGAAATACCGCGGTGCACATACATTTTGGTACAGAATCCTTAAGACTCAGCAGTTAACCAACGATCTGCCTCTGATTTTGGTAGAGTAACACACTTCAGTAGGCACGACTAGCCTAAACAAGGAACCTCTTTCAGGTAGAAATGTATCAGTTTTTTGTCTCAGACCAAGGAGTAAGTAAGGAATATCGTCATTCTGTCCGCACAGATGATCTCTGTATATATTAATTTTACAACCAATAAATCAAATAGAAGAAACGAATTTGACCCAAGGAACCACTGGGTTGCATGCTATGCTCACATACGTCGTGACTCGTGGTTGGAGAAGGCACCAGCTAATGAGTAAAAGGTGCGAACGGGAGCATTCATGCACCTAGTTACGTTATTATCGGTGTAGGCCTAATTCTGTGCTCTAGAGTGAAGCTTTTCATGAAGAACAAGTGGGATAACAGGGGATGCTATAAAAATGAACGTTAATGACTAATAATGGAATCAAGGAGAGCTCATTAACACAATAGCATGCAAACTGAGAATTATTAAATTAAAGTTGCAGGAAACGGGAAGTTCGGTCTTGAATTTTTACACCTCTGGAAAAATAATTGAAGTTTAAACATTTCGAACGTAGAAAATCAGTTTGTTCTGTGGGATTACACTTCAGGTCAAATTAGTTTAGAATAAATCATCACAACAGAAGACTATTTCGATTGGTCTGGTGGTGATGTCTATTCTACACTACTATCTGTTGTGAGACACAACAAACTGATATTTTGTCAAGTGCCACCTCTTGCATGCGACCCGTCCTCCAGTAACTTCTTTTTTTAATACGTGGCTGCGCAGGTTGGAGCGAGAATCAGGTTGTTCCTTCCACTGAACTGCGTTCACCTGTTCAGTGTAAATGAATTTGCATATCGCCTCTGGCGTTACAATGAAAAAGGAGTAATGTTGCTTCACATTCTGGTGTAAAAAAGGAAAAAAACAACTGTCTTATCAGTGGTTGTTTCAGGAAGCGGCAACTTGAGTTGAGCCGCAGTACTTAGAGTAATAAACAACACGGTTTCAGCTGAAACCACGAACGCGCGCAAATATGGTATGCGCCGATTCGCAACAAAGAAAAGTGGGCTCACCTACTACTCATAAGGCCGGTGACAACTGTGCCTCGTACTGCTGGTCTCGGATTTCTAGGAGTTCATCTGTTAGACCAGATCCCCGAATCCGTTCAATTCTATTTTTTTCAATTCAGCATCAGATGTACGTATGCTGAGTTGATGACCAATTCGGGAATTAGCTTAACGAGGGACCCACTGGATCCCATCTAATTCGGCTGAGTCTTTCCCTAAAATCAACATCACTGATAGTATTAAATTTCTATTGAAAATCACCAAATCTCCTCGAACCACCATCATTATGTACGTAGCTTAAAACGAGTGAAACTTCCACCCGAGAAGTCGCCACTCAAGGAGCAAGTTAACCCATGATTATGTGACGTGTACAAGTACGACCTACTTACAGAACCAGTCAGCCGGTCATGACCGGAACGTCGCGGGTTCGAAACTCCCTGAGTTCCAGGAGATGCGCACTGCTGATGATTCCTAACAGGGATGAAACAGCTGTATGGTGCTTTTCAGTTTTTTGGCATGGATTAGCTTCATTAACAGGACAAAAAGTTAACGAATCTTCTCACATTACACTCAAAATCAAGTTACTTGCAAATTAGTCTTTGCAAACATAAGCGCACTTTGGTGTTCAAGTAGAAAGTAGAGACAATGGGGGTTTGGGGATTACACCCACCTGTTTAGCCCCAGAAAGGATGAACCTAGTAGCGGAATGTGTAGAGGATTCATCGACCTAGGAATTAGTAGTACTGAAACGTACTGCGATCCAGCTGAAACATGAAGCGACTTTTGGGCGACACATTTAGCTTGGTAATTCCACAGATGATAGATTCAGATGAAATTAGGATGAGTCTTCCACCCAGACCCAAAGAACTTACAAATAAGAATTCATCGCAAATAGGTTCGAATGTTTTGACACCGAAATCTAGGTAGCATAGTGCACAACTTACTAATCGCTAATGTTGATGGCGGCGTTGACGATGTAGGGATAATGGTTGTGGTGATGATGTTGATTTTGATCATATACGAGCGGTAAGGTTAGACGTCAACAGAATATCAACACTGTGGTAGAAATGAAATCGGCAGCTTCAGTTTATTCCATTCCTTCTCAGTAACGTCTCATATGACCATTGTTTAAAAAACAGGAAACGTAGGTTCATATGGCTGTTGCCTCATAATCAGTGGTGAGCCACAAACGAACAAAACCGATTTAGTTTATGGAGGGAGGGGGAGTGATTAAAGTTGAATGATTCGTATGCTAGTAGACTGCGGCATGCAGATAGAAACAGTATTACACCGCCCCTAATAACTGTAACATGTTACCCAACATGACAAAGCGTTGTACCAGTTTACCTCAACCATACGATGCCAGAGGATGATGGAACCATCCGACAAATGAATCCAAACAATGATTAGACCGGAACTGTCGGAGGACTTGGGACGTGGAAAATCTGCGCGCGATCCATTGAGAAGATAACTTTGGGAACTCCCACGAAAGTGGTTATTAAGTGGATGATCCGAACCGTCCAAGTTTGTTTCATGACCAAATGATTTATGGATTGTACCACTGTGCATCATGCGACCACCAACCAGGTCCAGTTGGATACCATACAGACCAGAAGTTAAAGGAAGAATCTCCTCATTAGGTTGAGGGTTCGAATGGCCACGGAACAAGCTGGTTTGATGCGCGTCCCACGGATGACCGGGATCAAAGCTTTGTCTCATTTTGACTCGCACATCTATTAGAAGCGAATTTTGGAAGTTAGAAACCTCTTCCAGATGAAAAAATATGTGCAACTTCATTGGGCTAAGCAACAATGTACGCAGGATTATTGGCATACACAAGCTGGTCTAAATCCTTTTATGAATTGATAATTTATTACTTTGTGCAAGATTAGACTCTCCGTGGAGACTTTTCAAGAATCTGGCTATTCATTATTACTGAAAATTGTCCCATGTTGACTAGATGAGCATATTTTCATTGTGATTGCTCGAAATGTGCGAATCTACCGCTGTTCCTTCAACCGCCTCGACTGTGTAGATAAAAAGCTAGACGAATCTGACAGAGAAGTTAGTGGTATACCGTCCCCTCTAAAGACACTTGACTAGCGTCACCTAGTAAGTGAAGTTGTTGAACTTTTTCATTAGGTTTCGTTTAGTCTTGGCGCTGGTTTCAACACTCTCTTCATTTAGAGGAAAAAACAGAGGGAATAATTGGCGTACCTGTCACGAACTGGGCTGACATGCCTACCGGCCACACGCTAGTTTCCTCGGTTATCTCTACTGCCATTTGAACATTCGATTTAGAGCTCCTCAGAAGGTTTTCAAGATCAGATGCATTTGAGGACGTCTTCTGTTGTTGATCCTTTAGTTGTTTTTCTAGACCCGGAGGGATCGCCGACCGCAAAGCCGTAGCATCAAGTGTTTCCAAACGTAGGTGTATCAGGCCGGGATGAGTCCCAATCAACCAGACGTGTGATGGTCCTGGTAAGGGATCGTGCAAGTTCGGTTGCCCACTTATCAATTCCAGTGAGGATTTTGGTTCAGCAGGCCGGAGTTGATCGTTTCTGTAAATCATCACGAGTTCTGCCGATCCAGTAGAAGTGCTATTATCTTCCGAAGAATTGTGAACAAGCCGAAGTCTATGTGCCGTGTACTCGGTAACGTCGACATATTGATCAATCTTTCCCCCCAACACGTCCTTGTCGTAAAGTACGGAGCCGGCAAGAATGAACCTACATTGGAAAACGAATTCAACTTGATGAGTTCCGCAACATTCCAGTTTTAAATAGTGTGTCCCTGTGCAACACCTGAGTGATAAAACCAAACTAATGGCAAATTTCCTTCGATTGTTTGCATATGGTATTTCGACAATTAACTACTCAACGTAACAGCCAGCCTCTAAAACAAGCAAATCAGTGAAACTCAATGAAAGATAGTCTAATATGTAACCAGTCAGAATAGAAAACTACTACAACTAAGGGCAGTAACTTCTCCCAGCGAGCACACAGAAATATACTAATTGGTGTCTGGTTCACCGCCTTTCATAAGGCTTTCTTAATAACACTTGTGAGCAGCCAGTCTTCCATAACGATTTCAACGACGCACAGAATTAATTCTATTCTTTGCGAATGAAACACTGTTGAGGAATTTTCTGTAGGATACACTTCGGATACTAAGAAGATTTGGCCAAAATTCTCATTATATCCTATCCACATGTTCTCAGAAAAAAGCGTACCAAGTAGTTGAATCTACAAATGCCCAAGTTGTTTTGCGCATTGAAAACTCTACTACCAAGTTGACCAGGAATAATGAGGATTGTTTACACGGTAATGTTGGAGAATTTATAGTGCACAGTAGGAATGCATTTCTCAATCATAATGATCAAAAGATTCTACTAGTACTCATACTAATTTACGCTGGTTACCTGATAAGCTATTCTGCCGCCATCCGAGCTGCTTTATATTATTCGACCGCTGAGTCGCACTGAACGTGCCAGTTAGCGGACTCAATCCGATAGAACAGTGACACAGCTACCCACTAAAACTCACACATACAGCACTTTACAGCTCTTTTACGCTCACCGGAATCGAGGTGAGGTTCATTTTTACTGATCGATCTCACTTCAGCAACCAGGATATTATTGGTCACCCATTTGGTCAATCGATAGCAATACAGCTTCATCTCACTCCCTCATTGCAGCGCGTCTGTTCCTTTCCCACTCAACGATAGGGTGAATCTGCGTCAATGCAATCGAGCTAGAGAGCGACGGAGGGAGCGTGCAGCTGTCATTTACGACGTTCCGGGCGTATAACGCAATAAACATGTCTACGCAGTGGGCACTGTGCTGGTTATGATACGGATAATCATTCTACCGAGGACAACGCTCGTGCTGATGAAGAAGTCGTGTCCATCAATGATGCTAACGGGAGTCCTGTTTGGTGACAGGTGCATTGCACATATAGTGATTACAAGCATCTAGGGCATTTTTATCCAGCTATCGCTATCGCTGGTCTCACAGAAGGCTACAATTCCTCCCGTAAAAGCAAACTGGTGTTTCTGTTCAAAATTTACTTAGGTTGGTTTCAGATTTAAGGCATGCGATTAAGCGACTAATCGTTAGGGTTTGATGTGATTTATCTGAAAACTGGTTTATGTGCAGAGTTGTGGAGAGGTACTATTGGAGTACAACTTAGCTAGGTTGTCAACGAATATAGCTCTGCGGTATTTTGGTAGAAGGCAGAGGCAAATAATTCACTGATAAAAGAAACAACTGATAATTTTTTCCAGTGCCGTCTAAACGTTACCACTCGAGAGTTGAATTCCAGTTGTGATCTTTCTATAGCCACCGTGTTGCCACAGCTGTTTGACGCAAACTGTTCTGTACAAACGTAGGCACAAACAGATTACCATAGGTTACCAAGCCTGTCTTTGTAAAAGATTGAACCTGATTTAGGTGATAGAAGCCGGTTTCGGAAATAACGGCAACGACGAGGAATACAAAAGTGAAACCTGTGTCACAAATGTGCAGGTGATAAAAGCCCACGCCAACGTGGTAGTGAAGATATCCTTAGAACAATAGTTTGAGCTTTATAAGTTTTTCCCAAAGGCACTCGTCAAAATACCTACCGAACCTGGTGGAAACAAAGCTTTCCGCAAGGCTAGTGATGCTACAGGTAACTTTATCGACCGCCCTCACCGAGACAGTGAACGGCTGAAGAACATTCAGGTTGAGTGACCGATTCTGCTCACGCTGTCAGAGAACGCACAACTTTAATACACGGAAACCTGCAATTCTGATCCGGCTGCTACCTGAAGGGTCATGATATAGATTACGGATTACAATCAGCTCTATCGGTGTCTGCTCTTTGTATCCAGCTTGCAGTGTACAGAGGAAATAACCTACGAGATTATAAGGGGTAAGGGCTCGGTTTCCGTTGCTCAAGAAAGGGCGCTTCAGTTTTTCACAGGGAACCTTTACAAGAACATGAACAGTTTCCAAAGCCCGGCAAACGGAAGTTTTGGTATTTTCTAAGGCTGAATGTAGCTCAAATATGGCTTAAGAAGCGATCCCTACGTTTAAGTGAGATAATGATCATGTTTTGAAAACTCAAATCCCAGGCAATCGATCTGATATATATGTATATATATATATATTACTTTTCCTCGAACGTCAGTGAAATATTGATGTCACTCAAAGAAGAAGTATCCTTAGGTACCCATCGTCCCACGTCAATCGGACCAATATAAAACTCGGTCTCCGGTGATTGTTTGACATAAAATGTTACTCCACCTAGACATTAGCAGTCAGGAATCACAAGCTTCCCGGAATTACATGCATTTTGGCACTGATGAGAGTTTCATATTTTTTAGTTAGGTTTGCTTGTACTTCAAGTACTCATTACGGGTTTACCTGACTAAAACACAGGGATAACTGATGTTAAGCTGTAAATTACACCGATTTGTTTCTACCAGATGTAGGAGTCGGAAACCCAAGCCAATTCTTTGTTATTTCCTCCTAGAATGTACCGTCAGTGTCGAAATACAAGCTTAATCTAATTCATAGTTCGTGCTTGGATGAATTTTGACAGAACTTTCAATGGTACCCGGGAAAAATGACTTTTCTGTCCATTGGTTGTTGATCATCACTGCGCAGTGATGATGCCCCCTCGTATGGTGAAGAAACGTTTGCAAGCCAATGGCCAAGCTCGGTGAACAGATCAACAGCCAATAAACTCACCCGAGCTGCCAATATTTCAATATATTACCGACTTTTCTGTCGGCCGTGCGCTAGTCCGAACCCTGGTACCACCTAAATGAGTGGAGTGATTAGTGATACTTAACAAAGTGAAATTCATGAAAAACTACTCTGGTGAGTACGTCAGATAACGGTAAATGGGCAACAAGAGAGGACTGCATGAGACAAAGAGTTTGTTTGACAAAAATATCGGCCATTTACCATTATTATGGACATTTATGCGTGTTAAGCGTACTCACATCACTGAAGGTCCCCTGTTAGCTTGCCATATCAGGAAATTTGTACCCTTGAGACACTGAATTCAAAACACGTCCAGTAGTTGTTACAATCGATCGGTCTCAGTTCGGCTTACTGTGTCCGCTTTTGGAATGATGATTAATTGGGCTCTGAATTCATCTCAAAGCAGGACATTCAACAGAGCTTGTCATAAAAACTGTATCCAGTTTTGCTGACTAAGATAAATGGAAAGCTTTGTCTTATGATGTTTTTGGATGCGCAACAGTCAAAAGTAGCTGCCACCGTAACTCTAACGCAGCTGTGCAAATAACTGAGGTTTTGTTGCGGCGCATATCGACTTCTTCCTACAGACTATGAATATCAGACGTAGCTTTGTCCTTACTTATCTCATCTCACAGGCGTGAGTGGGCACAGTCACAATCGTGTATATCGTCCATTAAACCCGGCTTCACAATCCTCGGCCATGTGACAATGGTAGCAGGCCATCCAAGTGACGTTGTAAAAGTCTTCCAAGACTTGTTATGTATGACAAATTTCATTCAACCGACTGCAAAAAGCTTGTATGAAAGCACGTGTATCTCAAAAACTGCATAGAATGGTGGCTCAAAGATTACCATCACTTCTCTATCTTGGAGGTTCTCAGCATACAACGAACAGCCGCAATGATTACCAGACAAATGGCACCACACACTCATTGGATTCTGAGGCTTTTTTTATACACAGCAGCCCCAAACTTGCCTTGGTGTTACATCCATCCGATATACAACAGGGATGCAGCAAAACCCAACACCGTTGTACTGGTTAAAATGCAGTGAAAACTTTACACATATCGCCTCTGTATTGATTCATATTTAAGATACCTCCTTCCGTGAAAACATGCTGAGAGAAATATCACTTGTTGTTTCAGTTGCGAAGACTTCACCAATCAAACGGATTCGGAAATCGGCCAACGAGTGATATCGTTATGACGTCGCCGCTGCTTATCGTCACTTTTTATTGAAACGGGAAAGATCTTATTACAAGGTAAAGCTAAATTTGCACACACATACGCCGGAACTCCCTTTGCCGTACGAGTGTTCACTTATTTCACGGCGTGAATTTAACTTACCTTGCCAGCACGCGGATCGGCAGATGTTGAAAAAAGGTTTCAGAACTATGGTTCGCGGAACTGTGCAGTGACTGTTGTTGGTGTTGTGCGGCATTCCAGCTGCGCTCGTAATCCATTGCTGAGCTGCGTGTTCGGGTACAGAAAGCAAGAAGTCAGATTCGAATGCTGAAAGGCTAATTGGTCAAACAAATGCTGTAAGTGCACATATTCACTGACGTGCTGAATGCCAATGAACATGATGGTACAGTAAAAGACCTTGTTTACAAAACAGCTTACAATTGGCCGGAACATGCACTGATTTGTTTCATTGTGTGCCGAGCCTCAAGCCAGATAGTAAGGGGATAACAAAGTGTAAAAAATCAATCATGTCCCCAAACAACAATATTTTTACTATTTTTTCCACGTCAATTTTGTCGTGGAGGAATTGCGATGGGTTTGTAACTCAAACAGGTGCGTTGAAAGTTTTGCTTGATGTTAACTTTTAATAACATATATGGTTTGAAACTCAGATGTTTTTCTTCTACCAGTCAGGGAGATGTGGTAGTCTATGAGAAACACTGTAGTCGCTAGTGAAATGAAGTAGGTTGAATTGTGCAGCCAAACTGAGGTTGTGGCCCTGCGTTTCCCGCAGGATATCAGACGACATCCTGATGAAGGCGAATGACATGCAAAAACTGAATAATTGGAAAGGATGCAGTCTCAAGCAGGAAATCCACTGGGTTGTAGGTTTCTCAGAAAATCGTCCGTTCTATCACAAGGTACCGTTTATTATGTAAGTGATTAAGAGATTTGGGATTTTCACTTAAAATTTCATGCTGTGGGTGGGTATTGCGAAGGGCCGAGTACTACTGTTGAGAATCACCAGCGGTGTGAAAAGCTCGCAAGCCGTCCTCCTGATTGGTCATCGCTTAAGGAGCGAGAAAACACTAGATTACGTGACGTAAGCTGGGTGGCTGGGAAGTGGTGGCGAACGTCGGCGTTAAGTAACGACCAGCAGGCTTGAATCTACCGAAAGATCCGTGCAACGGTTATAGCTGATGAGTCTCAAGGAGAGTGAAACAGCAGTAAGGTGATTCTTGGCTTTTCAAAGTGGACCGGCCCACAAGAAGGAGAAATTTCAGTGAAAAAATTCAGTATTCCTTTTCAAAGTTTGGCGCCGTAAACTGCGTCCGGAATTGCAACACGGTGCGTAAAATGAGCACAGAGTTACACCTAATCGCTCTTGCTCGAGTTGCATCCGTCCGATGGTGAAACACTGAAGAGTCGACTAAAAAGATGAGATATGCACGATTCACTTATCTAACACTGTGGCGTGCTTTAGCTTGGAATAAAATGTTAGAGAATACTGGTATAAACGTAAACGACCTTAGGAACACAGGCTGACGCACGTATCTAGCACGTCCAAGCAGGTGATCAAGTCAAACGCCACACTCCAAAGATGTCATTGTGTTCTTTATGTAGGTATGTCGTTGATGACGCCATCCACTTGTCTCCAGGACAAATCGGACATCCAAACGACCATTTTCTAAAGACTTTCAACCCAACCCATGCAATAAAAAAAGCATAACGCGGCTGAAAATCGAGCTATTCATCAAGTACTTTAAGAATTGAAAAAACCTAAAGTGACAGCTGTTTATTTGTTTGTTGACTTCGAAAGTAAATTTATGAGTGTCATGCCTCAAACACATTTTTTTGAAACTAATGGGTTTATACCTGAATATTTTGAACGACCAAATGCTATGTTTTTTTATACACAGTGTATTCTAGTGGCATGTCATCCAACTGCCAATACTGGTCCATTTGCTGTTTTTGAAAGCGCCTTTGCTGCCCGGCTGAAGTGACCCGGTGGAATAATATATCAAATAAAGCTACAAAAACACAGCTGGTCTTTGAGGGGTCCCCTTCCCATATAAGTTGTGCAAAAGTGTAGTTGTTGGAAGTGCATCTGGAGAACAGGGAACCCTCATTTACTAAGGTCTTTTTAGTGGAGAACCCTGTGCTCTACATTTAAACTGTGACTGAAAGTAAATTTGCTCGCTTGTTTTTCGTTTCCGGTTACAGAATTACCATTCTTGAGCACCACTGGTTCACTGCCACATGATTCTAATATTTATGTCTCGAGAAGAACAAAACAACGAAAGGAAACCAACCCACAAATCCGCCATAGCCATAGGCAATCTGAATTAGTGGTGAAGCATAATATAACCTTACCAGGACATTTTCCGAACAGTTCACGTGGAAACTGAATCAAGATACAAAATCATATTTCACGTCTCTCTTGCCGAAACAACAACTAGTCAGCTGTGCAAACCCGCGTTCCCATTCGGTAAGATCTTCGGACCCTTAACTTAATGCAATCACGCGCAATTTTGACGGAGTGTTCGAGGAACCTTAAACGCTCCCTCTTTTCTTGCATTTCCATCTTCATGAAACGTTATGAACACTCTTGTTATCGGTGTAAAAATGGCTGTCATTAAAAACTCTCCTCAATTCTATTAAGGACTCATTACCAATCTGATACAGTAGAGAATAGGCCAAACGAACCATTGTGTCACTTTCACAAATGAACCTAGAAAGACATCCCCTCGGAGGCGCCATGATGATCAGGACCAGACCGGACGTCTGCATGCTTGCGCCGTAGCACGGATAGGATAGAAATGTCCGTATATGTGTTACGTACAACATAAATAGGTACGTGCGTGCGGGTGTTCGGACTGGCTGTCAATATAACCCTATCTAGTTGTGTTGTTAGAGTTCTCACAGCGGGCTAGAAATCGCTAAGTCCATCGATCCGAAGCAAAAGAAAAACCAGACAATGTAATTTATAAACAAGACAGACCGTAGCTAAATTTATGAGCAGGAATTGATGCAGGAACAATGATGCTTTCATCATTGAATTGAAAACTGACTGGTCTCCAAAAATATTTGCCCGGATTCTGCTTTTCCACTTAACTAAAACTGAACCAGAGACATCCACGGGTTTGCATATGTTCATAATCATTCGTTTGAGCATGCTCACAGCAAAGTTCAGAAATAAATGTTTCTTTGGAGGCATGTTTGAAGCATGGCGGAATAGTGTGGATACAACAACAGCGAAACCCAGTTGTGCTACTTTTCGGTTGCTGCATGACGCTTAAGACAGCGGAGTAAAAAACTGCCTGGTTTTCGTGACTCTAAATCAACTAGGATTATAACTTGCACCTTTGCTAAATACTCAAAATCGGCATACCTGCATCATCAGAACACCAATAGTATTTTTATTTACAACTGTAACTTGACCACAATGTCATTTGAGGCATTTAGTTGAGATGGGACAATTTGACGACACATATAGTTCCTCAAATCTATTTACCTCCCGTCCTGCAATTGAAACGTTTGATGTTATTGGTTATCTTGGAACTGCATTCCATTTTTTGAGTACACTAGAATGCCTCTGGAAATTGCCCATCAGTGAGTCTCCCCACGCACTTTCTCATCTATTGCTATACTGCAAAGACCGTATCCATTCGGGAGGAGATCAATTTACCAAGGTCTGTCATGTAGCACAAATATTTGTGACAGAAACATAATGTTTCGAGTTGGTCTCGAGATAGTTTACTTCTTGGCGTTACAGAGATAGAAAAATAAAAGTACCGATTGTTCGTTCAACTGTTCGAACAGACAACGAAAAAATCACATACACCTCTGCGAACTTCGTCTTACCGACCACTTGCGTAGGTACGACACTGTCGGGAATGTAGAGTGGTGTAAATAGACAGCGGAAAATGCCGACGGAAGAATACAAATCCTATTGATTTTTCCGCTGACTTAGATTTGACATGGTTGAGGAAAAACGCTTACTCCAAGTGAGGCATGCCAGCAGTGTCTTTCCGAGGTGTCTGCCGTTTTGACCCAGGAGTAATACATTTGACAGAATCATCCCCGAAAAGTACGGTGCTACTTTGGAAAGAAATATACATCCCAAAAAGACCATCATTTTTCACCCACAATCCAGGCCCCATGTTATTCGAGTACATCGGTTTGCAACAATAGTAGGGGCTCATGATCTGATCCGTATTTGTTAGCCACTTTATCCCGGGAGGATATTCTGATTACACATACAGCTAGCCAGTAGCGGTTGTTTGTGGGTGCTAAGGGAATCCAGTGAATTGAATATTTTCTGAAGAGCAGTCTACAGCTGTTTCTTTCTTATACAGAATTATCAACTGTGCGCGTATGACTAATCTCTTGTGAGATGCGAACCCACAGTTCTTCGGTTAGTAGCTACACACTACCGTTCGGCTGCTAGCGGCTAATCGACAGTAGGTTTATCAACATGGCGTCCACCGTTACTCAAAGAGTAAATGATGCAACTGACAGTCTTTGGCTCTCGTTGCAATAGGCGGATGTGTGGCGTGTAAATATGAACTCCAAGCATACGTGTGATCATAGACACCATCCTCTTTGTTGGATTACCATCCTGTAATCAAAAGTTTGGCGCTGCGTGCCCACTCTCATGTATTTTAGACTACATACACCTAGGCCTTTTGTTTAAGAGTTTACTGAGTATAAGTGGCACTGGTAGCATTGGTAATATTGCGCTTAAATTGTCGTATTCCCAATAGTACGACTAGTTAGCTAACAACTATGCAAATTGGTGTAACACTTGTCATTTAAAAAAATTTCGGTCGTCAGTTAGAGAAACGAACACTTATGAAAGATGACATTTGCCGTCTGTAAGTCGCGTTGGAAAGGACCAGCCGCAATTTCAGTTCGCTATAGAATAGCCGCAAGAATCTCGGAGCGCTGTTACTTATTGTTGATTCTCGGTCGCCAAACATAACCGTAAACATGTGTCAGACGTCCATATTTTTAAAAGTAAATAGCATTCACATCTATAAAAAGGACTATTTACAAGTCTGCTTCGCTATGTACGCCCCCCGAACTCACCTGCAACACAAAACTGACATGTTCATTCATTGTATTCGTTAGCTCTACGGCTTGTCACAAGGTATGTTTAGAATATGGTTATCTACGTGTAAAGACGCAAACCATTTCACTTTAACTGTTCAGCAGCTTATTTCCTGTTACTTAGCTTAAACTATCGAATTGGTGCGAAAACGTTCTGAGCTCATGAGTAAATTCAATCTAGCTCTTGGTGAAAATCGGTTTTCGAGTTGGCTGAAGTGACGGAAAGGCGTAACTTCTTCAGCAGACGAATTTCAGTTACGCACTATTATTTCCACTTATTCAAACTTTAGTGAAATCTCTCAACGAATCACATGTTTAATCGTTCAAGTTGAGGGTTACGGAACTGTTGGTTCATGCACAGCAAGGGACATAAAATGAGAATTACTTATAATAGAACAACCACTTTACTTGAACAATAATGCCTCCTTGGAGTGTGTTCTCTTTAGCTCAGAAACGCTCAGATCTAATTTGCTTCTAAGCACCTCTGAGGTGTTAAAAACGTTATTTTTTAACAGACCTGTTTTCATTTGTATCTTGTCCGACAAAAGAAAGAAAATAGCCCGAAGAAGGACCATCATGGATGTTCTGAAAACTTCGAAATATCTACGACGACCACTTTGCCACTTTTTTCTTTTTTACACCAAACTTTTGATTCCTACAAATTCGCTTGCTCGGACGTTTCAATAACTGTTCTATATTTTGCGAATACAGCGTGACGCCAGGTTTTGAAATAATCACGATTTACTTTCAGGTGTAAGATGTTAACCAACTCATTTGAGCTGGGTGATAACCACTTTTTCAAATATGCCAAACCAGCCAGGTTTTAAGACAGAGAAAACAGTGAGAAAAAGATAAACAAACACTGAACTTTCGCCACGTGAAAATTAGCATACTCGGATCGAAATGATAGCGACGTTGCCTTATTTTTCACACGCCCCATGGCTATGTTAGCACCGTAGCAAGAATCAAGATTTCCTGGGTTACTGGACGCTTTTTGTGTTCGCATCAAGGCTGCATGAGCTTCTTTGTGGATGATCGATTCATACTTTTCCATATTCTCCTTGATTTGGTTTTCTAAGTCTATGAACTTAAAAAAATTGTTATCACGAAGGTAGTAGTGGACATCTGTCGTCATTTGTTTGTCCCCTTCATCTAGTAAGATCGTTCTTAGGCTAATTAGACTGACCTAATGCTGCTGTGTTTTCCATGATCAAATAAGTCATTAAACCACTTGAAAATATGTGGGAAACGCACTATTAACATTCCGTTGTACGTTGAATGAGGTGTACCCCTGTAATACACATTACAAAACTCAACCTCCTGATGGATTATATCAATAAGAATAGGAAAATTGGCCATGTTATGCTGTATTGCTTCCTTACAAACACCAGTATGGTTGGAAATTTTCTGCCGCGTAACACTATCATGTAGTTTCAGCAACTTAATCATCTATCACTTAAAGCGGCGTTCATTTTATCAGGACGGAACCAACGACGTGATTGAAGTAGAAATTTAGATACTTTCTCTTTTAAAATTGCAAAAAATTTTATTCTGTTTTTGCAAAGCATCACTTTCGCTCTTTTCCAAACTTCGATCTATTTTGTTGTAGTAAACTATCAGATGTGGCAAAATCTGATGAGTGTTAGGTGTAACATGAATGTAGTTTCTTTGTACATTGTTACCGAGCTTCATACACACACAAAGTTAGGTAAGCGGGCAGTCTAACTACAGGCTACCTGTGACAAAGCTGTAGGAAGTGCCTGGCCTTTATCTGACCTGATGGCATTTAGTTTGTGTGGACGCAGTGATGTTCACCTGCGATAATGCACCGAGATCAAGCAGTGTGTGCATTTGTGTGTGTTTTACAGCCACAATGCGCACTTGGTACTGTTTTTGTGCACCCTGATTACTGTTACCCCGATTCATCCACTGTTTAGTTTACATGGCGCAAGCGTTGCCAACAGGTGGGTTAGTAACACTATGGGAAACTGAGAATGGAAAAGGTGAATGATGATCTTTAATTCTTCCGGTGGTCAACGGTCGCTTACTTATGGCTGTCGTACGCTGGAGTGCATTCGAGTGAGGGAAATTCAACGCACTAGTGACATATATGATAGGGTCTGAACTAAACCCGATGTTCCATAAAAAAAGGGGTTGTGCAAGGATTATGGTAAGCCAGACATTGCTCCGAAAATGAAGAAAATCAGTAGCGGTGAGGAAATAAAAAATGACGGCTGACTGTAAAAACCGTTGGGTCTTCTGATTTCCTGTTCTGGATTGTGGATGGTACATCTTTTCTGTTTGCTTTGCGTAGGTATTGAACTCAAGCACAAAACGTTATGTTAGGCGGTCCTAACCAGAACCCAGTTACACGAGATGAACTTCCCTTAGAAGGACAGGCTTTTTTATCAAGGTATTTGTACATCAAACATCCATGGTGTTAAAAACTATGTTCAGTAATTATTTTGAGGACGCAGTAGAACAACAACTCATTTTCAGTCGTTTTGATTTTTCTTTCCGTGCCTTCTTGCGGACTTCTAAAAATTTGGAAAATGGACTCTTTGGAACCTTTGTTCAATTATTCGATACACTATTCCTTCAGCCGTAATAATTCATTCATTCATTTGGCTACTTGTTTTTATCTAATTTTTTCGAAATATTGTAGTTAGTAAGAAATTATTGTTCTCGGAATTTTTTGCGGACACTTGTTTACGCGAAACAGCAAGGATGATCTAGTGTTTTTTTAAATGCATCGAATCGCCATACGTGCACCAGGAAAACAAGTGATGGAAGAACATTTGCGGGTGTCAAAAGCTGACACGATAAAGTGTCCGCCGTCTGTTTATACATGGTTGATCGGCTCCGTACATAGTGGTTGGTAGTTGCCGTTTGCTTCCTGTCCTAGTTTACCAGTGTTTCATGGGAAATACTCAAAATAAGTACAACAATGGATTTCGGATTTTTGGGCGTAGCCAGCACATCAGAAGAGAGTTCCTGGTAAACTGAATGAATTAGGACGTGAGCAGTGAGTCACAGAGGATCAATAACTGAACTAACAAGTTTACGGTCTACTGTATTTGCGGCTTTTCCAGAAATCTGTTGAAAAACTCACTCTTAAACATCATGGCAAGAAAATCAAACACCGTGAAGGGTTCTAAGTGGCCTTGCGGTGGCTCAACACCGGTAGCAAGTCAAGTACCTAGTGTTGTCTTTTAGTAATCATTCACTCTGGAGAGCCGTCTTGCTGTTCGTTATCGCATGAATCCTCCAGCACTGGCTGTACAGACCGAAAGGAAAGGAAATTACATTACTATCCTGCTACTCCCAGAAGAACTCTAAATACAGCGAAGCGTCTCCTATGTTTCTTGCCACCTTCTTCATTGTTCGCCTGAGGTTTTATATGACAAGTGTCACTAAGTGATCTTCCGAAAATTATCTCAAGATCAAGACGTGGAACAAACTTTACAGGGACTGCTACACAGAGTAACACTGTCGCCTCATATTTGGCCTGCCCAATCCATCCAACCCACCTCCAAACGTGTCTTTCAATGTTATCTCATTACTATACCACTTATAATATTCTGCAATTACCCTTACTCTCTACCAAAGTTGTGATCGTTGTCAACTCTTTCTGTATGCGTATATAGCTATCGTTTACTTGACTTGAACCAAGTCCTAAACGTGTGTTCATGAATGTTGGTTGTATGACTAAATTCTTCCGGTAAAATGCCGATAAGAGTAGCTCATCGTTAATTTCACAGCACAAGGAGCCGGGTTTGCCACATATTGGATGGTTTGCTTTCTATACCGTTCTGTTGACATTCCTTCCATTAATATACAACAGCGGTTACTTTACAACACCACTGTCTGCCCGGGAATTTTTTTTCTGTTTTGAACTTTCTTCCGCCACTATGTCTGGCATTTCTGTATCGTCTACTTCTGGTTGACGTGCGTAACACCGTTGCGTACAAACTCAACAACCAGTCCAATTTGGGTTCAAGTAAAGCATAGGGTTGACGGAAACTCGGGGCATGTGCCTACCTGATGAGCTCGAAGAACAGCGAAACAGGTCGTGGGCTTTCGAAGATTTTTCGGCAACCTTGTAAGTAGTTTCCTTCGTGAGAACCCATCAACAACTTTCAGGGTGGCAGCCCATGGGATTTAGTGGGGCCTGTATATATGATGGAAACTGGGAGTCCAGACATGGATGAACTGCCTCTCGGTTGGTGTGTCTTTAACATTTTATCAGGTCGAAATCGGTCCACCGGAAACAGACAGATCCAATGTATTTGAGTTCATCGGACTAGCACCGTTGTTTGCATCAGCTTATGTCAGCGGCACAGACGCACCTAGTTAGAGTCGGATAATTTAATTAAACTGAACTGATGTTGATTACCAGAGCTGTAATCTTTGACATTCTACAAAGAGTTAAGCCCTGATGCCGGTCAGACAATCATAGAGCTAATCTACCTGCACCACTGTACGGTTCTTCTTCAGTGTAGCGAACGTCCGGAATGCCTAGCAAAATACGATCACTTCATGGAAGTGTCTCTCTGTAGTCGCTCTCCTCTGAGTCTCTCACCTGACAGGGATATAACGACTAAAGAATACATCAAGGGGTGGAATGAAAATATTATTCTCAGTGAAGTGGCCTCTCTAGTATGATGCTGTGCAAAAGATCTGGTAGTACCACCTGGTGGCCCTGATATGTTATTCTGAGTTTGACACTTCCTGTCTTGTCTAATTTCGTACGAGAAGATAGCCGGATTCGGCTCGCACTGCTTCACATATGAAAACCTAAAATTGACAGTGACAGCATGACGTCTTTTCACTAAAAAATGTTACCTTAACAGTACGTTAAAAACTAACCTTTAGTTCATCCCACCTTAGTTTTAAAAATGAGAAATTTTCAATGTCTTCTTATATTTCAGATTTTCCATTCTACTGGCCATTTTAGGACATCGTGTGCTAAGTAAAAAGGATCTCGATTTCACCGTGCTTTTTTCTGAGAGAATCTCTGATTTGAAAGCACATGGTAAACTTTGAAAAATTTTGTAGTAGAGTTTTCCTAAGACTCTGCTGGTAGTCGATTGTTACACCGAAACTTATACCGTTCGGATTAATTATCGTATTTCCAGCTGATGTCGTCATCACATGAAGTCATTTGCACACTCCTGATCATCAAGCATTCCGATTACTTCTGCCGCTCCAAATACCGCTTTGATAGCAGCTGTCTCGTGGGTCGTTAAACGATAAAGACCATGCTGGTAAGCAAGCCCTCAAGAATCAATTCACACAGGGACTCGTTGAAGAACATCTTACTACGACACAAGGATTAAAGGAGCAGGTTCGAGTTGCGCCGTTTTCTGTTGACATAAATCAAAACCTCTACGCATGGTACACATCAGTGAGTCTCTTCCAACGGATTTCAGGCCCATTTTAACTTCAAAACCTGGCCTTCAACTCGGATAGGAAAACTAATCTTGACAGGCAACAGTGAATTCTCCATCTGAGACAAAACAGAAAACGGAAGTGTTCTAACATTTCATTCCTAAACACGAATGGAATCGTCGTTGTACCACATCAGTAGGTGGAAGACAGTAGGTTACAAAACATTTGTTTGTTTCTTTCCCTTAACCTTTGTTCCTGTACTTTTATGTGGAAAGCTCTGGTTGTAGCTGGTTTTCTTGAACCTGACCTAACCTTTTTGACAGCCAATGGATTTTGAAACCACTGAATTGCAAAACTTCTACCCAAACAGCTAAAGCCTTTGTAATTGACTCAAAATTACTCCACTGTCGTTTCGCATCATAGAGATGACCGTCTTCCAGAATGGACGGCCGTACGGAACTTTACTACATGCAGGTATCACGCAAAATCGTAGACTAATGTCTTCATAGGTTCTTCAGTCACAGTTTGCTTTCCAGGAGTGACAAAGGAAATGCGCAACACCTCTCTGGAGAGCAAAGTTTGCCAGTGCTCACTGCAGCGTGTAAAATAATACAAGGCCCTCAGTTTTCTCAGCTTCCGGGTACTACATCTGCCCTACCAGCGCTAGACGGGGCCACACTGTTAGTGAGCTGTCTGCGCAGTTTAACGTATCGTCTCATATTACTCGATTCGAATGAGAGAAACTCACAGCGGAACCTCGAGGCGACCTATGCAAAAGGATATCAATAAGCTATTAACCACCATCAGTTTCACCGTGAATATGATCGTGAATTAAAAAGTTTACAAATACATAACGTCAATGAGTTACGACTCTTGGAGGGTCAAAAAAACTGGGCAAAATACTTGCTTATTTGGTATGTTGTGAAAGTATGGAGGCGGCGCAGCGAGGAACATAGGATTACACTTATTCCAAGGCATGTTATTTACATTTGTGAACTTGGAGGCGATCTTGTACAGTTGAATATGCTTCCTGCAGCCTCTACTCATGGTCAGATATTTCCGCTTTTATACCCAGGGCATAGGCAAAACGTGTTATAATTGGCAGGAGCCGAAGTGACGAAGCAAAGCTGTGAAAAAAATAAACTCACTGAGATGAAGCTATTTCAGTCGCCAAGCGCTTCAGACGGATGGGTGTCATTTTTTCAAGTCCTATATTTGGTGACGAATTCCCAACCGTATCTAGACCAATGACCAATCGTAGTGCTGGGGGTTTGGGGAACCAGACAAGTAGCGTGGTAGTTGCACTTCTTCCGTCCAACTTGGCAACCAGTGGCAATCCTGGGGATCCATCGAGTTCTGCACCGGAGAATCCCAGCTTGGAACAGCTATCATTGGCAAAATGAATCACCGCATCATCACCGGTGTGGCATGTGGCCCGATCAGTCACATCAATCAACTGACCGTCATGGGTCAGTCCATAAACCCAGACTGGGTGAGTGGTTGGCCTCCCAGTAAGTGCAGCCACGTTCACAAGGGCGGAGGTCTAGGAGGAAAAAACGTGTCCAGTAACGAGCTGACACCATAAAACTATTCAGTCACCTGCTATCATATATGAGTTGCTCCACAGGAGCATCTAGTGACCAGTTTACTTTGTACTGTTCCCCAATACATTTGGTCGAATGAATGAAGCTTGTGTGGGTAGCGTTGATAATGTGGACAACTATGCGTGGCCTATGGAATAATCTTGACTGAAAGCAAACAGCCTTGTAACCGACAGGATACACACAGTGGGCTACGGTTGTAATTATATACATATACAAATATATATACATATATATATACATATTACATATACATAAAAAACGGTCAACTAGCATTAAGTTCAAAGATTCACAAATTTTGCGCCGTCCGACCAAGGCGAGATATCGCGCCGGCTACCTGGGTTAATATCAGTGGGTAGGTAAAAGAGCAGGTGACGTTACGTATGTATGTGGCATTTTATCAACAACCGAGTATCCGTGAGTGCTTGCCAGCAGAAATGACGAAACAACTTGTTCATACTTTTTTCTCCAAGTTCCCGGGATCTTGGAGAACAAACCATCTGACTTGGCTTGATTTTGACTTCGTTTTTGAATCCAACAGCTGATAACAGCTGAACAACTAAATTGGTTGCAGGTGGTTTTCCCACTTATTTCACTAACATAGTTCCGGAGAGCTAACCAACGTGTTCAGCCGCATGTGCAGTCTGACACTGCAACAATTTTACTAGAGGTGCTATTTAATAGGTTCGGCTTTGTAAACTAATTGTTTTGTTTCACTGTTTTAGTCCGATTTCTCGCAACAATGTAAACCTAAGTTAGGCAATACTGTTGCATCTACTACCAGGGAGCAAAACAAGACCTATTTGCCCTGAATATAGTTACTCGGCTAAACGAAATTACATCGCACTGATTCCAGACAAGGTATATATTCGCTTAATTACTATTTCTGATATCAACTACAGACGCTGCTTATCAATTATTCGACCAAGCACGTGTTTTTTGAATGGGCAAAAAGCGATTATTATAGTAGCACGGGGCAGAAGACTGACAGCCTGTGCAGGATTTGTTCCATATACTGTCGACTTGGAGGAATGATAATTGGCTCAGTTATTTATCATCTGTGTTAAGATGGAATTCCAGATTAAAACGTTGGTTATAAAAATGCTAAAGAAAATTATTTTTGACGAATCCCGAATAATCTCACTTTATCAGTTTCCACTGTGTGTCGCTTCACTTACCTTGATGGTTCGTCGCAGTTTCTAAACTACTGAGCTGTTTGGCTGGGAAGTGATCTGTGACTGCTGTCAGCTACCTTTATGGTGCAACTGGCTTTGGATGCCCGTCTTGGTGGTAGACTTGGTGCAAGTCTACTGTGGAATAGGGGTAGCTCGAGTGCACTGCTCGGTTGTTGGTTTGGTTGCCAGTGTTGGCAACTGAATTGAATCGTCGCCGATCGAGGATACATCGTCAGTGCGGGGTTTTCGGTGACGATATCTCTTTGACTGGTGACTGGTGACATAATTGCTGGGCTCGGCAGATAGGCCAAGAACCAATAAATATTCCTTTAGGTCGTATGCACGTTGAACACTCTTCCAATGAGATCTATGATACGGTGGCACCAAGAACTGCGGATTAAGTTATGAGTCCTCCATCTCATTTTATTAATCCAGCTATGTGTTCGTCATCATACGTCAAACCAACCATGTGAACAGCATTCTACCAGATAAACCATAGGCGTTGTCCCCTCTGGTTATCGCTGCTATCGTGTTCAACAATTACACGATACCTCATTTAAACGGTCCTTCAGGTGTAACTCAGCGAGAGTTCGCACCAGACCCCGTTTTTAAGAACGACATCCGTCTGTTATTTAACCTGTATTTTCTAAAATGGTAAACTGATGATCATACATCCCAGAAACGCGCCTGCTCTCCCACAGAATTAAAGCTTAGGAAGTCGATTCACTGGCAGGTATCTTTTACGACAATAACTTGTTTAAGACGCTTTCTGAGAAACCATGTCCATTAAAGGGACTCAGGTTTATAAACTGTACTTCACACAACCACATGCTTTTGCGTGCGCAACACTAGTTTACCCACCGATTGAGAAGTCATCCCCTGATGAACCAAACGTTTTAGCAAAAGAAAAGTTCGTGGCATATGGTTAAGATGTTTCGGTGCCTTTTTGTCATTGTGTGGTGCAAAGTGTTTGATTGGTGGTTAGTGATACAAAAGGGCAATACGCGGGCAGAACATAATCAAGAAACGAATGCACAAAACTCTGTGTGTGGACCTTGTCCAGTGCCACAAGTAGTAAGCGCGTATGCATTGGTGTACAGACACATCAATGTTTACTTGACGACAATCATGAACCATCGGTGCGCTAACTCTTTTGTTTACTTTATCTAGTTTATGCGACAAGTTAAATCTTCAGAATGAAATAGGATGGTTCTTCTCCCTTTCAACTTCACATCCCCTGGCAGATTTCGGTTCACTGCACAGTGGGTGAAGTAGGAACCAGCGATTACCCCAGGGGCGATGCTTGGTCCCTATTATGATTTCTAGTAATTTGTTCATATTCAGATCACTCGTTTGAACGGCCGTCCTCTTGCTCTGGCGTAATTCTTCTGGTGAGTTCACACCAAAGCGAAGCACTGGACTGGAGTTTCGCTCTGACCAGCAGTGCATACCCAATGGCCTTGCCGGGACTTGAACCCCGGACATCTGACATGCGAGGCGAGAGTGTTACCAGTACTTCACCAACGCGCGTTGGACGCAACTGAATTTGCACGTCTGAACAGGCGAACGTGTTCACGCTTTAGTGATGTGATTGGTGTGCCCAACCCATCGAACGACGAGCCAGCAACTGCCCTGGTTGTGACGATCGATTGACCCGTCAGTTAGGACTTTTTAACTTCGTGGTCCGTAACTACGTACCTGATGAGTTTGAGAACCAGTGCTGGAAGTTGCAACCCAATGCATTTTGAGTGAGTGGCTGTGGTACTGAGTTAACAGTGATGATAGTTAAGAACGGGAGATAGTGAAATACTGCGCACATTCATAAAATCAACGACAGAGCAGGGCCCTTCCACGAGGTCGTTTTGCTCTAGCCTTCTATACATGGTCTGCGCGCCCCGTGTGTCCTATGAATCTATTCCATTAGTCTATAGTGTATCCGTAGAATGCCGTATTATATTGAACTGCATGGAGCAAATGGATCTCGGTAATATAAATTAAACTCCGGGTGGTGCTACAGCTGACTAAATTCACTGTGTTTGACGCAGTACTAAAAAAACAAATGGTTGTAGAACATGAAGTTGGACCTTCTGTAAAGCAAACAAGCCTCTTGTTTCCAAACTGACCACTGAAACACTGTCAGGGCTCTATGTAAGGGATAATGATCGAACTTAGATGATAGTCAACCGCCGGTCTCTTTTCGTCTAGTGCTCAATTACTAGTCTTCATTCTAACAAAACATGAATCAGAGGCTCTCCCGCCAGAAGTGACGCTATTCTACTGACCGATAAAAACGAGGTTACATACGAGGTCACATAGTCGATATGCGCCGCTTCTACCGTCTTAAAGCAAATTTCCTCGAAACTGAGTAGCAAATAACCTGATGGTTTAAACCGTTTCCGTGACTTCTAACCTAATCCGTAAAGAACTCTGAGAACCCACTGCATAGAATGATGTTTGCCAAGAAATGCTTCAAACCCCACAAAAAATATCTGTGCAACAACAGAATATGTAGACGAACAATAGGGATTTTAAAAACTGTCATCTGTAAGCACCTGGAATGCAATTACCCTAACTGTAAGGCAGATCCTTCTTGGTAAGGTTACATTTTCACTGCATAAAATGCGCCTATCAAAACATTAAACAAGCTATGGATAGCACAAAACTGGCTAATGTAGTGGAAGAAGTGGATGCACGCGGAATCTCATTTTAGTATACCTTCAAAACCATGGCCAAATATTTCAGCTCCGACGACTCAATATTCAGTCGGGTCACAATAGGGCTGCCTCCAACTGCTCTGTCCGGCGAATTTCGTCTGCTCAGGCTGACAAGGCTCCAAAATATACGAGGTGCCACGCGTCCTGAAGAGCCAGCGGGAGGTCGCATCACTCGGAACAATAATTTGTAGACTTCCGATGCCGGACTGAATTGTCGTAAAAGAAAGTCACACAAAGAAAGTCATAAACAGGAAGTTAAACGAAATTCTCAGCAGAAATTCCAACATGCCAACTGGGCCTATCCAAGTTGCCCATACATTGTGAATTCTTCAGACCGGAAGTGCTGTTATTCTAATTCAGTCCGTTTGTCTTGTAGTTCGTTTCCAACTTGTACAGTTAGTATTTATTGCATGCAGTCCCAGAATTCAAAATTATACAAGAATACTCCAACGGGGTTTCTAAACTCGACCCATTTTTCACTGTCAACTGATAGGCAATTTTTACGGGAAAGCTATCGGCACACCAGAAGTGTGCATTGACATTTTGCAAGTGAAAAATAAACAACCAAGTTGCTGGGCAACTGCGGTAACATTGTATGATTCCATTTTAGACAGAATATCGCACACAACGGACTGCCCAATCAAAAAATCAGCCCGTGCAAACAGTGAGCACTATGGCTGGTTTCGGTCGCTCATTTTTTGCACGTGAACAATATGGTATGCGCAGAACGTAAAGACCTCATTATTTTACTCACTAAATGTGCCTAATGACGACCTCAGAACATCAGGTAGCAGATAAAAAGGAAGAACACAAGACTCACAATTAACCCAGTCGCGCCAGTCACAAGGTGAATGACAGCAAGTTTTGCCCAGAACAAGGCTACACTCCATATGTTTTCAGGAAAAGGTGAAATCCCAGTGACTTTCGATGTTATTATTATATAAGCGAGCGACAAGTAGCAAACAGGCACAACGAATGTAGCGTTTATTCGAAAGAGTACTTAACAACTAATTTCACCCATTTTGTCTCAGCTTCTATAGGACATACTTCGTAGCCGTGGATGTCAGAATGGTATGTGATTTCGCATCTTTGTGCATTTGGTGTGCCAGTGAGTCCCACGCAGTCTCAGTCGGAATGGCGGCATGATCAAACTTTTACCAGCTCAACAGCTTCATCTGATGGAAAAAGCTGGGGGATACAAGTGAGCCGCCTCTTTTGAACCGCCTGTTGAATTATTCTATGGTCCTGCCTACCTCAGGCAGTGAAATACAATGACAAATTTTTAAATATTCGAGTGTACTCACCATACTAACGGACATTTATCGTTATTGTCAGTCAGTTCATTATGCAGGATACGCCTTTAGCAAGGAACACTTTGAACGCAAAATAATAGCACTTGACTTCAATACTTCCCTAGCCGGTGCGTTTGCAAAACGTCAATAGCTGAAAACAAGGGTATTTAACTGGCGCAAATGGCCCCAGATCCAGTACCGCACATCCCAATCCGAATCACCCAACATTTGGGCTACGTTATCAATTAGAGTGAAGAGAAAACGGGACTAAATGGGTCAGAGAGGGAGATGTGTACCGGGCGTAGACCTTTTTACAGAGCAAAACCAGTTTTATTAGAGAATTGCTAGCTTTCTCACCACTCTCGCCCTGTGAAATTAGAAGCAGAATATTGCTACTCGATTCTCAATACACCAGTGTACTTGCATACCAAAACGGTTGTTATTGTACTCATCAACACGAGTAAGTGGAACGATAAAACAGTTCAACAAGCGCGGCAGTAACTCACGCATCCGGCCTCTTAAGGAGCTGATACCGAACCATCAAGTGAAGATAGTTTGCTAGCCAAGTTCTGATTTTACACTGATTGTAAATTTGCGGATCATACAAACATAACGGGTATCTGCTGCAGAATAATAATAATCTGCCACCCAAAAAGCATTCGGACCTCTACGAAAACAGATAGCGTTTTGTGGGAATTTTTAGGCGAAACATTTGGACCGCGGTAAATCGACACTTTTATCGTGTTAGTTTTCCATTTCTAGTTTAGTTCACGTTAGTTCCTATGAAAATCTTTTGAAATGCGAATTTTTTTAATCAATAAACCCATTACCTGCCAACTAAATATTGTCACAGTCCAACCACTAGTTACGGAGTAATGGTGTAAAACATGGACTCTCCTGTATTCTTGCCGCATAGGATTTTTGGAGAACGTAACAATTCAAATGCTGGCGGTCTTCTAATTCCTATAAGGGGAAGAGTGCCTATCCGACAATTAATGGCAAACAAGGCGAATTCTTTGCACACATGCCAAGACGGGTCTCAATCTACAAAAAATTCGCAACCCATCCAGGAAAACTAGAAAGAACTGCATCTCCCCAACTACATTTAGACGAGGGCATGTTAAGACATCTCTGTCTGAAACGGCGAAAACCGACTAAGGTCAGCGTTTGGGTGATTTTTGTACAAAAATAAAACAGAACTAGAATGCATAAATGTCGAAGACACGAGATCATTTGAGCAACCTGAGAAAATAACTCTAGACAGTTAGTAAGATGTTTGTTACTAGCCACAATACAGGAGAAGCTTTTGGCTTTACAGGTCAGTTGATGAGACCACTCAGTATAGTATACTGAGATGAGTACAGACAAAGTTGCCGAAACAGGTAATTTCGCTTTATTCAGTTAAACTGAGCTTCTCAGTCCTAGAAGAATGCGAGATACTTTGCTGTCCACATCACTTGTGAGCATAGTTCACCCGTAATAGAAACATCTACAAGGCATTTGGATATTCAGTTTTTTTCTGCAGATCACAAATCTATTTATACCTTGCGTAGGGGTAATCAAATAATCCGGTTTTCAGCGTTTTCTAATTTGCCAACCTCACGGTACCGTGAATACGAGACACAACAACAAAAAAAGCAGCTTATCACTGTGGATCTAAATCAAACCGATGAGAGTCGCGGGACGAACAGTTTCCTAAAAGCAACCCGTCGCCCAAATTAGGTTAAGAGTTTTCAGAAACCGCTTCACCTCAGAAAAACACATTCCACCTAGTCAGTGTCATATTTTTGGTTAGCTTAGGTACAGTAAGCAGAGCACTGAAGCCTTCACTGCTAAATGAGAGATAGCCGAAATCGAAAAAGTGGCTTCAATTTTCCCCCTGTCTAATTTGATTTTCTGCGGACACGGTGTTTGGAGTTGTGGACAGGGTTGGACTATCTACTGTGAAAAATTGCCTGCATTCGCTTCACTTTAAGTTGGAAAATCCTCCTCTTGTCCTGAATAGCCGACAAAAAGGCAGGATTTGAATTATTGGGGCTAATGACTAGTGCATATATTTGATTGTGAGGAGAATACGAACTGCGGACGGATTGCAAAATCCTGTATTCAACTAAGAACCACTCTGTCCAATGGATAGGTTTTGTCATTATCTTTACAAGAAGGAACTTCATTAATGCACTTTATCCTAGTTTCGCTATATAATGATGAGTGCGAATCTAAATCGCGGGTGTGTATCCAATTCCTTGTGGTCTTGGAAAACAGAGTAGTTGGCAGTGCCAGAGTTTTGCGAAAGTTTTGTGGAACATGAGTTTGCGTATGTTGAAGAGGTGATGGGACTAAGTCCGAAATGTAGTTGACAGATTTTCTGGGAAGTCCAGTAAGGAGATCGACCAACCCTGTGTGTTTTGAGAGCGTTCATGTTGTCGGTTTGTTTCCAGATTGTCTGACTGAGCGGTTGGAGGTGCAGGCACCTCAGAATGCTTGACAGGCCAACTAGGTCCCCTCACTCACCCACTCTTTTTCCTGTTTTCACTCTAGGAATTTTAATACATATATATATATATATGAAATTAGACGAACTTTATGGTTGTACGGCAGTGAAACATCAGTGTCAACACTGATGTTGCTGTCCTTGATGATGATGATGCGAGCCACTGGCTTTGTAAGCAAACTGATGTGAAAATACCTAAAGGAAAATGTTCTTACTGACATCACTCTTGAGGAACTTTGTTAGTTGACGTCACGTGAAAGTATATTTCACAGACAGCTTACAGCTCCGCCTCAAGCAAGCATGCTTCATCTAAAGGTTTAGTGAATTTCTTAGTCACAACAGAACTAACTAGAACTAGGCGTGGAAGAGATTATCACTCATATTTCACTCACGTAGATCTATACGGAAGGGAAATTATTTGTTCACTCGGTTTCCAGATAATAGCGATATTTTTTCCACTTCAAGAGTGCAAACCATTTGAATTCCTAAGGGTTTCAAAACAGCTAAGGGTACTCTCGGTAAGTTCACCGCTAAGTTAGTTCACCGGTAAGATCACCGCTACCCAAAAAACTTCATACTTGATGCCCCTTTAATTTACAGGATGCACGCGTTCACTTTCAACAGAGACATGCAAAGAGAACTCGATAAGTACAGGATGTGTGCGTCGGATGGACAGACATTTTGGGTACCCGTTATACAAAGTAGACCGAGACACAAAACTATTAATTAATACATGCGCTGTGTATCGTATGCCTCGTCCCTATTCTATTCATTGCAAGAGAATGCAGAACACATAGCCGTGAAGTTCACGTAAATTGTCTTCCTCAGTTTTTTAGCTTTTGTTTAGATGGTGGTTGAATAATGAAGCTGGCAGTGACATCTGAATATATAGACAAGACAGCAATCACAATTACACCTTCTACATTCATTGAGGGAAAACTCAGCCGGAGTATTAGGACGAATGAAAATTAGAACCCACACCAAAGTAAATGAAACTTGATCAGTGCATAGTGTGCCCTCCAGAAAATAACCTAAGATCCAAGCAACTCCAGGTTACTTTAACTGTCAATGACGGGATGAGTGTTGTTCAGCTATCACTGTAAAGCAATTCTCCAATTTGCCGATAATTTTATCCGGTAATGGCTTGCATAAAACGAAGATTTTGATCTATCGGTTTAGATGTTTTGAAACAAATGATAAGTTGCCGAGTAAATACCACGAATTGTGAAAATATCCATCCAAAATAACCCACCTGTAACTGGACGTCGTTTCTGATCGAGCCAAGTCTTCACGAAATCGGGCCACAATTTCCGTGACATTTCGCTTCTGACTGACAATACTCCGGTGAAATATATCCCAAACATTCTGAACTGCACCATCTGAGCGAGTATTATGCACAGCAGATGAGATTGGTGCAGTAAAAGGTAAGTCTAAATTGGGCTCCTTGGTCGTTTTCAGTCCGCCGGGCCAGATTACGCGGACGAAGTCCACATAACTGTTTGCCGGAACTTCACACCTTTGAGAAGGAGAAATGTAAAATATGTGGACATTAGTGAACTTCACACGTGATCGATACGAACTAAGGCGCATAATGTCAGCAAAATGATCAACTTCAAACTGTCAGCATAGAAGGATTTGAGTTATGAGCTGCGGCCCAGAGACTTCCTCCGAGACTTGCGCGTTTTCATTTTAGTGGGTGAGAATTTAACCCTGATTAATTCCAAGTTAGATCAGATTACAAACCTTGACCTCTGTGTATGATTAGAGTATCCTCATCTCCCTGGTTTACACCGTACTCATCAGTGTAATCATCATTTTGTTTCTCAATACTATCATCAACAATATGTGTACTAGTTCCGTAACATTTTTGTCTACAAGTGGCAGGAAAACAAGCGAGTTATACTCCGTTTTGTTGTCTGCTATTCCAACTTATGTGGAATCCAGAATGAACAGCTAGAAGTTCGATTCCATCGCTTGGACGTAGGAACGACAATATTGCAATTTCACGGAAGCCGCTAACATCTTGTCTACAAGATAGTTTGATAAAGGTCTCCATTGAACACTCAGCAAACTAGCTTGTTAGCTCGTGATTTCCACTTTATTCTTCGTGAATCCCTCATAGTACATCGCACGCTTTAATTTCTCTTTTTAAAAATACCTAAAATCACTCGTAAGCAGTACTCTTAGGTGTTCGTAAGTATTAGGGAGAAAAGGGAATGGATCAAAATCCGCTGTTCACTGCAGCTTCTTTAAAAGGAATTCAGAATCGAAATGAACCTCATGAAACATTTTAAAAAAACTGACCCATTTCGAAACCTTCATCTAGTGCAAGTCATTCTACCTTACTGAGTACTGCAGAAGATAATTTGACATCATCATCACGTTAAAAGTCGTATTCCACCAGGTGTTCCTTAAAATGATGAATATTTGTGCGAACTAGTAGGACGTTGTGGTCGGTGCCAAATGGCTTGCAAAGCCGTTAGGCCAGGAATAACAGCTTCATAAATTCAAGAAATGCGTGTTACAACAACTCTATGCGTAACAAAATGCGTTTTCTAGGCCATCGTTTAATGCGAGATCGTACAAAGGATGCCTTTTGCTTCCTTTCTGTCGTCAAAGGTTGAGACTACAGTTTGTTCCCAACACAGTCAGTTTTCTATCTGCGTGATAGAGACAACCATTATCTGATAAGCGATTTTGTAGTTTTATTAAGGATAGTTGAATTTGGAGAACGGGTCGCGGTAATTACCTGAGGTGGATGACAAATGGCGAAGGTGTTCCTAGTGGGCATATATTGCAGATTAAAGCAAGCGGAAACGAAAACCCGTGTAAATAGTCTTAGCGAAAGGAAAATAGTACCGATTTTCCGCAGTACCTAGTCCTTGACATCAGTGGTAATATCATCAATCGATTTGCGAGTCGCTGCTTCCGAAAACTGCTTGACCTACATCAGAAGTACCAATCCTATGATCCCAACAGACTCCGGCGATTCTTCAAAGACACCGATCATCAAATACTGGAATTTTTAACGTCTTCAGCGCACAGCAGCCAGAATTTTGACCTATATGACAACATGGAGCGACACTGACAGATAAGCTGATGGCACACCTGTGCCACAGGCGATGCATTTTGACAAAAGCTGCTTTGGCGTTCCCAATCTGGTCAAAGATACCTCCTTTGGCTAGCCCCCCCTGGGGAGAAAAATTGTCTGCTACCTCAGTCAGCTTATACAAAAGCACGAGGTTTTGGTTTGGCCCTACCTAGTCGTGCAGCAGCACTCTACACTTTGTAGGTGTGAAGTACACGCCAAACCGTGTGGTAGAATTAATCAAACTATTTAATTTTGACTGTATTTGCGCGTAAAATGTGAGAAGATTCAAGAAGAACACCATCCTCTATGTACATTATATATGTGAGCGAACATTCTAGAGGCATTTCGGCTCCACTGCCTCCTCCCCAGGCAGGGAAGCCGGGGGTCAGTCTTTCACGACCATATCAATGACGAATTTGAAGAGGAAAGTTGAGAGATGACATACCTGCTTGACATTACTTGCTATAGTAAACTCAGGTGAGGCCTTTGTTCAGACCTTTATGCGTCCACAGTAGCTGATACAGTGCGGGTTAAGAAGGGCCAGGCGACTATGAGGGACATCTTTTCTTCACAAGAACTGCCACAGTGCCTGGAAACCCACAGAGTCTAAGGCAGCTTTCAGGTCAGGGAAAACCACTACTAATGGTTGCTGAAAGCGATGTCATTGTTCTAGAATCTGTTGGGGTGGGTGATCTAAGGTGTAATCGAAGGTGTGTGAAGGTGTGATCGAAACAACGTCTCGCATGGTTGAATCCACCTTGGTTTTCACAGACCTTCCTTTCTTTGTTGAGTCAATCTCCGACGTATGAGACCAGAGAGCAGTTTTGATGCCACAGCGAAGAAGCCAATGTGACGATGATTTCGGAAGAGTGCTCATCTTGAAAAGGTGGTTAACTATCGATGTGTCCCAAAGTGCGAGCATTTTCTCCTCAGACCAAGTAACACCAATAAGTTCTGTCAGGTGAATAAACAGGCAGTTTGCGCCTTCTTTAAAGAAGTTCGGATGCAGAACTTTCGGTCGTGTGCCTTCTGTTGCCTAAAAATGGGTATTTCGTACGCTTTTGATTCTCCTGGTGGGCAACTGATGTTGACATTCTGTTCGCCGTTATGGGAGTGTGTTGAAAGAGGCCTCTTTGAAATGTTTGGTTCATCTTTCTAATCGGCATTGTTGCGATTGAATTATTGGGCCATCCTCTTCAGTTACCGTTTCGCTGGAAGTTGCCTTCTTTAGGCCAGTCTATCTTATTAAGTTGTATATGGAGCGATTCTTTCCGGTAGCAGAGGCCTTATCCATAATCTGGGTTTTCGCAGCCAGAGCTCTCAGTCTTCCCTAAGACTCCACTATTTTGTGTTTGAGAGATTTGAATGGGTCATCTTTCTGGTTGCATGCTAATATGTAGTTCCTGGCATCATTCAGGACTAACAATCTCGGCGATATACACTGATTGTTTGACCTATCGGAGAAGTCAACCAGACAGCTTTGAATGCCGCCAGCATATAGATCCTCACACACTTTTTCCATGCTTCATCCACGTACTCGTCAATGGCACTGTTTTAGTTTAGTGCACAGAGTAATTGATCTAGTTCAAGTCGATACTGCTGAGTTGAGGTAGTTTACCAAAAATAATGGATTAGCGTGTTTCTTGCTGAGTTGCTAGGTAAGGTCTGAGGGAAAGCTATTTGTCAGGGGTATTCGCAGTATGACATGATCGGAACCAAGTTGTGTGCCCCGGAAGGAACGATAGTCTTGATCTGTGGCTCCCCCCTCGTGGTTGATAGGTGGTCCAGTTTGGTCCACGGTTGACATACGCATGGTTATTGCCAGGTTACATGAGGCGAGCTTTTAAGTTGAAAATTTATATTGGGCAAAAACAACTGATGGTCAGCACATAAATGGAGGAGCCGTTCTTCTTTGCGTGTGCGGCGAGCATCGACTCAGAATCGACCGCCCAAGTGTGATTCCAAGGAACTCTGGCTTGCGCACCTATGTCGCCCGCAAGGATGACCATGTCAATTCTTCCTGCTTGACGACTGAGCGTCGGTAAGTCTAGATAGAAGACATCGTTTTCAGTGTGAGAACTACAGTCCGTTGAGGGGAGGGTATGCCGAGAGAATAAAAAGACACCGGTTTTTATATCCAGTAACGCTGGGCTGAATTGGCCATAAGTGGAAGGCGCAAAGAAGACTGATCAATGGAATCTAATCCGGACGTTCAGCTCTGAGACTGAATGCAAATCCGTATTCCATCCAGACCACCTGTCGTCGCTTCTGGGTGACCAGACACGGGGAGGCTGAAGTGTGAATGAGTCCGCTCTGGGCACCTCAAGATGCGTGGTCGCGCTTGATTCTCTTGATTGTGTGCTTCAGAGACATAGCATACATCAATTCAAGGGGAATAGGATTTCCCGGTAAGCGATGCCTGTTTGACAATTTGGCATACATGGCGAAGTTGAAAGCTCCTGCATTTTTTTTACATAGATGGCTGTAAAAACCATCTCCTAGATCCGACTCTCATGCATTCATTTTGTTTGCATAAATGCTGTCGTCGGGCGACATTCACAGTGGCCACGACTGCATTATCCCGTACCACGCATGAAGGCTCCCAGACAGTATCTCTGTTCATATGCAACAATGAGAGGTACAGACACCAATACCTTCATGTCACACCAGTCGTCGTTTGGTGACATCAGCTGGGTTGCCTTTTTTACTGCATACAGCAGGGTGAAAACAACGATTGTCGGCGCCTCCCATCCTTTTACACCCTTATCTATTACCGTCCGCCATAGAAGCCTGGTTCTTATGCTCTTTACTTTTTCAACATGAATACTCCTAACAAATCGGCCGACAAGCTTGTGTTACGCGCACTCTGGTTATTGGATCGATCGACATCTGTTGCATCTCTGAAACTAGAATACAGTGTCTCACTACAGCTGCAACCTCGCGGCACCCTCTCTTCCTGGACAGACAAGGAACTTCAAGAGGTCCTACTGTTTTTGAAGCGGGTCGCACCGGTGAGTGTATAGACATAAGTTGGAGAGCTAAGGATCCAGCACTGGACTAGATACATGTAAACCACGACTGTATGATGTCCGACTTCACCCTCCATGAAACTTTCAGTGGTCAAGACGTACCATGCTGTCTGTTTATCACGCCCAATTACGCACCATTTAAAGATACCTTCTGCTGACACTGGGCACCCAAGAAAAGCTTGGGTATGGGCATGGTAACTGGAGACATCAAAGTACAGTTAGGGCACCCCAGTTCATCGAAAGCCCCACTTCGTGGTTTGTTTAGACCGAATACAAAACGCAATTAAAGTGGTGAACACCCTTTACAATTTTGTGCTGACCACCACTTGTTTATCAGCATACCGGGTTAAGACGCGACAGGTGCCATTTTGCTACCTGACGTCCCCTACCGCCGAGCAGCCCTGAAGTCAAACTAACTACATTACCATCAGCTGCCGTTGACTTGGTTCAATCCCTAATTTCCAGTCGTTTCGGAATACACAAGTTGCTTAAGATAACCATCTTGCTTGGTACATATTTCTGCCAAAACTCTCGGTAAGCCTCAGAAACGAGCACCTCAGTTAGGAGTAGAACGCTTGCGAGCCACAAATCATGGAAACACACCACAGCCTAAAATGTAATGCATTACAGGATGCCTCCTAGGAGGATACAAACCGCAAGTGGGATGAGGTAAACATGGTTATAAGTGACGCCAGGAACTCTCCTTGTACTATTTCTGGGCACATACACGGTCTAAGAACGATCACTACCACTCCTTGGTGCGAGATGTTCTATTCCCTTAGGCTCACGTTTCAATTCGACTAGACGACCAAATGGACGACAGTTTCAAAGTGGCTTGTGTGTAGACAGAGAACTCTGTTGGGACGAGAAAGCTCAGGACATGGAAGAAACCAATGCGATTGGGAATGCAAAGAAGCTGTTCCACTTAATCCGCAAGACAGAAACTAGAAATAAAGTAAGTAAGTAAGTAATAAAGATCAGCGTCTATATCGATGGGTTGGAGAATTTTAACAGCTCCTGCACTTATGTCTTCATTTCGAACCGTTCATTTTGAGCTGTCGTCTGTCTTCTCTGGCCTCCCCTCTATTGATGAAGTAGTAATATGCCTTTCTGCCTTAGGCACCTTCAGGCTGCTGGGCCAGATGAACTTTCCTTCGGCCTCATTCAAAAACTGAGGAGAATCTTATGTCGCTCCTTGATGACGCTGTTTGTATGTATTTGGGAATATGAAACTGTTCTGTTGATGTAGAGCCGGCAGATGCTCGCACTCGCCTTTGGAAAAGATACCCCAAACAAACAGAACCGAGTCTACAGAGGAATGGGCCTTTCGTAGCAAGACCAGTGGCTTCTCTCATATTGCGATACCCAGCTTCTGCAGGTGAGGCGCAATCCAAGTGGACTTTGACCAAACAGGAGTGCAAAGGTCATATTACTTCAATTTCTTGAACAGCGCCGCTTATATCACCAACCAAAAATCGCGGTTTTCAGTGACTTTAAATCAACTTTTGAATCTATGAATAGATTGGCTGTCCTAAATATTCTTGGCCAGAAGAAGAAACCCTTGAAAATGACAAGCATCTTCGTTACTTTTATCCACATACATTTGGTCGCGTTATGGTTTGTAATGAACTATGTAGGAGCATCCTAACGACTAGTATTCGTCCCTTCTTCGATGTTACCACAGAGTGCACACTCCAAGAAGCCAAACATTTTTCCGCAAAAAATACCTTAAACAGGTTGCGGATGTGGTTGCGTGTTTCCGCATTCGTTTTGCACCTGCAAGTCACGCAGTAGTACTCCAAGATTTCTCAGCGTTTTGCGCTTCTGAGAGCTTCAGTTTTCTCGTCGGTTCATGTATTTGGGTTGGTGCATAACCAGTGATCGTATTGTAATGGATGAAGTAAGTACTCGAGCAGCGTTCTCCAACGTGCGCCACCTGAACGTCAGAACCTAATTTCCTTAAAGCTAAGTGATCGTGTATATAAAGCAACTAATAGAGCGATCCTGTACGATGTGTGTGTAACTTGGCGCCTCTGATCAGGGGGCCTTGAGTGTCTTAAAACGATTGACCACCGGTGTCTCCCTAGCGTGGCATGAGAGTCAGCTGACTGTCTGAGCGCGCAAATAGCTGGTGCGCAAGCGTGTATTTGGTGATGAATCCTAATCGTTAGGGCAGCAATTTAAACTTATCAGGTTGAGGCTGTTGCAGCATACATTACGTAGGCCCGACCACTGTCTGCTCCACTCGATTGGTCGCGAAAGATTTGCGGGGAAATGAAAGCAGTTGCAGTCAAACTAAGTGCTGTGGAATTTTTTCATCTTCCTACGTGCACGTGGCTGGGGGCATTATGGGATAAAGCACGCGCATGCAGCCATCTCCTAATCGGACTGGTTAGCTAACATTATCCTTTCATTGTGTTCTATGCTTATTTCGAATGGGGTTCGCAAAGCATACTGTTTCAATCCCACTGGTCACACTTTAATTCAGAACTGCGGACGTCTTGTTCTTGATCTTCTTTCTCAAGGACATCAAGATTCACCACACTCGGTCCCTACCCTTACCCCTTTCTTCCTAGAACTTTCCAAAATCATCTTTCTTCATGGTTCTAGGGCAGTTCTTTGACAGTATTTACTACTAGTATGCTGTTGTCAATGGTGATGATTGTAGCACGTATTGTTTTAGTATATTTCAATCTGCAATCCATGGAGATGATATCTCATTCTTTTCTATCCTGAATTAAAAGCGAGCATCCATTGAGTGTTTTGTGGTCATAAAAAATGGGGTGAACTTATGAGTAGCTAGAAAGTTTTCATGGAGTACACTAATACAGCCAGGTGAACTACACTGACCGTCAAAATGTAACAGGACGAAAAATGTTAGAAGCTATTGGACACAATTCCAGTTTGTCTATAGTTTAAACCAGGTTTGTTCGTTTCCACTACCAGTGGTTGTCAGAAATCTTATCAGCCTTCAGTGAAATCTAATAATTTTACTTAGAAAATGACCCATAAAGTAAGCAGGACATACTTGTCAGTTTAGTCAACCCATGTTGTTTTGCTAAATCCACATTGCAACTCTTTTCAACTGTTTCTGTATATTTTGAGAAGGTGATTAGTCAACAAAATACTACTTCAGTTTTGTGGTCTTATCACGAACTCATCAACACGCGACTTTCACCCATCGATCAACCCAGTCTTCTGAACACCCCGGATGCAAAATTATCTCATGATTAGCCAATTCCCTGAGGAAGATGGACCGGTCCTGCAAGAATGGATGGATGAACCAATTTTGAATGCTCACTCACTAAAGCACTTTGAGCAAATACGAGTAATTTGTTTTCCCTTCATTGGATTACGTCGCAGCTCCCTCTTCATACGCGAAACACTACGCTACTCAGTCCGCTCGTCGTGGACTGATCTATTCACTGCGTCGGTCTTGCGTACACACCACTAGGTGCAGCAGAAGCGCTAGGTTTTATCGACCGTTAGGAGAATGTCTCTACTTCTGCACGTGTTCCCTCGTTTTCCGTTGTGTCTGTTGTGTATGCATCCAACTATTTGTATGTGTGCGCGTTGCGAGCTAGGGAGAAGCCGATTGCTACGGTAAGTAAACAGCTATACGCAATAGCCCGAACTGAGCTCATAGATCGACGGAATGACACCTATTCAGTCCCCTGAGCGTGGTAGAAAAAGAGAACTGAAGGTGACTATGTAGATGGATGTGAGGTAAGCTTGCACGGCCTACATCTTGTCAAAACTAACTTGCCCAGCAGTAGGGAAAAAATGTCATAATCCCAGGAAATGTCAAAACTCATTCAGCATAATAGGAATGAACGAAATAGCGAAAAGCTGCTCATCAAAAAGGTGGGTTGGAGTAATTTAATACCATCAATAGCGCCAGTAAACCTGCATCGCTTAAAATATATGAAGAAGTGAGGTCCATATACGTTGGGACCGGCCGGACCTGAACGACCTTAGTTACATTAAAAGGAAATGCAAAATGAAATGAATTTACATCCAAGAGCCTTGACACCAAGTGATTGTAAACCTTCAACCGTGGAAAAAATGGACAGCGTTGACAGCAAAAACACACGTGTAACGGTTCGTCACTTGCTATTGCAACACTTATAGGGGAACACTAAGAATGGGAATCATTTGGTACACAGTTTCATGCGTAATGCAGTTGGAAAAGTACTTTCTCAATTTTTCCCAATTAGGCCCTTGACCACCCCTGAGACAACTGATTTAAGTCTTCTTTCTCGAGTATAAGCAATAAAAATGAGTTAGCATCCTTGCTGCTTGCATAAGCAGAGTGGCAGTTTATCGTTCAGATTACGACCTTACACTCCTCGAAAAATCCTGGACGAGATGATAAAACACTGTCTTGAGATCTAGAATAGCACATGAACAAATTAACACGTAGCTCATTGCTATCTGAACGTAGACCAGAGCACATTCCAGTCAATAAGGGGGTACGAAATAAAAGACGAAAACTTCCTAAGAGGCAAAATCGCTATAAATTTTCGCAGCAAAATGAATATCCTTTGGTTTTTTTAACCATGTTTTCACTTAGCCCTACCAAGCATAGCGGATCAACTAACATCAACGCATCCCTCATCTTGACAGGGCTCCACGGGCGACAGTTCATTTTCACCAAGCGACATTCAAATGAAACAGAAAGAATGCTCCGCTCATCGCGACACTGAGTATCTGAAAGAACAAATTTTGTCCTTTCAGAGACAAGAGCAGCGGAATCTTGGAAATCCCGTAAGAGGGCTGGTGTGCGCCATATAGCCAAGGAGTTCGACTGTGCTAGTGCAAAGCAGGGATTGAAGACGGACCAAACAATCAGGCTGTCGTGAAAAAAAACTGCAGTAAGCCGCGGATGCATCACAGGCTTCCCAGGCTCATGCGTACATTTGAAACGGGCCACCGAGTCTGTGGACCCACACTAAAAACAGGAATCAATGAGAAAAATACGGAGTATTTTGATCCTGTATGCGAAAAATGGCCCACATAGTGTGCTTTTGTAAGCATTTGGGTTAGAGTGAGTGGGTGAAACCGGATGGAAATAACCATAGATGGAGGCAGGACGGTTCTACAGTGATGCCTTTATAGAGTTACTAAAGACATCGGCGACCAGGCTTGAATACTTTTGAAACAGTGGTTGACAAAATAAAGAGAACGCCTAGTTCCGCTTTTCAACCATGGATGGTTATAGTCATGTGGTAATCTGGATTGCCGCAGCACACTGATGCCATCTTACGACCTAGCGACTTCAGTGCTTTGGCATTCTCGATCGAATCAGTAAGAGTATTCCTAGTAGTTTCCGAAGTATGACTTCCGCTCTTAAGCCAAACCAAAATGACCGCGTTTGCAAAGGTGCACCTGATAAGAAGCACAAGTGCAAGATGTCAGTTGAATTCTCCTTGTGCTCGTGCTTCACGCCAGGGTGATGCATGATGACCAGGCGTCACATTTGTAAACTAAATTGTTTGGTTGGTCCTTTCGTTAGAGCAAACAAGGTTCGGAAGCGGAATTCCTTCAACTGAAGTATCTATCCATTTGAGTTTTTGGTCCGTTGAGAGGTTTTATGCCCGGTATTGAACACACGTACTTTTATTGCGAGAACCAAATATGTACGATTGTTTTTTTATACTTTTGCCACGCCGTATTCGTAGCGTAATGAATATCTGAACATAAAGCAGATAAAGGTCGATGCCGGCACTCACATGACTGTCGGTAAATGTGACACCGTTGTCGCTACCCCGTATATTTACCAGTCCAAAAATAGTGTTTCATTGAATCGTTAGATACCTTTCGGGGATGTCTTTGTCCCCACCCAGTAGGCTGTACATCCAAAGAAGAAACATTCTCCAAATCATTCACACTGACCTTTTTGTGTGAAATAATCGGTTGTCATAATCCGCAGAATCCTGATCAAAGCAATTATCCATCAGAAGCCATACAAGTAAAATCCAGATTCTATAACCCGGTCCCGAAGAAACTGTCCCCCATTTCATTGCAAAGTTCCAAGATAGATAAAAATTGGGCTGTGTAAGTATCAGCGAAAAATATATCAGTTGCCCCCTTTGTGATTTTTCTGATTGTGTATAGCCATGGATCTTTTGCTCTGCAGAATGACGTACAATACCTATCCCTTCACAACTCTGAAAAGAGAATCTTATCATTCTCTTTTCTTGGTACACGCTTTGTACAATCTGGCGTCTCACGAAAGCTGTATCGACCAGCTTATCGAACTTTTCGACTGACAGACAGTCCTCCCCACCAGTAAATTCATTACCGGTCACGCGGCACATGCTGGATCCTATTTTTCTGAAAATTCTTCAAACGAAGGCCCCTCTGTTATACTCCGTGGCGCAACTTCCAACTTTATCTTTTGTCGAAATACAGATGATTCCCCCCTTGTCTAGACACTAAGTTTCGCATGGTGCTTGCCCTGTTTGTGAAAGGCCCACGAGTCTGATTCGGTTAAAAACCTAATACTTCAATCGGTATTTTGGAGCACACCACCGTTGCATCTGAATTCTGCTGGCCGGATTCAAAGCTGCAGCGACGCGACGATACACTCTACACGTCAACCTACTAAGTGGAACGCAGCTGTTAAGGTATCTTACAGTACCTACATTGGTCATGTGAACGTTCGACGTTTGGTTCACACACCAGTAAAAATAACATCACAACACTTGAGAAGTATAGCTTTCGGCAAAATATTTACGATTAAGAATTACATCACAACGCAATCGATACTTCCAAAAAGATCAAGAAATTACAGTGTTGTATGTGAACGTTAAAAAGGATCTTGGCTTTCGGATAAATTGCACCCAAAACGTACAACAATTAAAATGAGTGAGTTAAATCCATCAATATGTAGGGAGAAATGGCTTTCAATGGCCACGACTCCCTGTTTAGCTACTAGCTTGTCTTTGCCACTTTGATTTTTCTTCCTGACTTTCCATAGGCTTCGATTACATGGTGTTTGTGAATGGTGTTTTTGATGGACTGTTATAAAAACTACACATATAAACAGCCGCGAGGGGTGAGGGGGTATTAAGTGAAATTTCATTGGTTAAAACTGTGAGGTGACCGACCCTCGAACGTGTTTTCTAGTGTCTCTCAGAAAGGGGTCATGGATTGTTCAAATGTCCTCACATGCCATTTTTGATGGCAGCACAATGGTTGGTGCAACCTGAATGCGATCGTTTTTGCTGTATCGACTGCTTCTAACGCTGTCTTTCTCTGAAATACATCTCAAATCATGCAACCCATATAGTTTGCGAAACATTGACAAACAAATGTGCAGACCGGTACTCCATCTTTTAGATCTATGTTGAGCATTTGGGCGCAAGTGGAGTCAGTCCTAAAATGTGTTGCATTAAAAGCTTTCAGGGAGACCTGTGACAGTTTTAGGGGTCCTGTCACTTCTGTGTGTAGACAAGTAACTTGGCAACCGAAATGCACTCTCCGAATTCTGTCTCACTATTCTTCGATGATAGCTCAATAGTTAGCCAGCCAGTGAAATCATACTGAGCGTTCCGCGACAAGCAGACCTTTTGCTTGCAACAAGAGCATAAGTGAGCATAGCATAACAAGAGCTACAACTGCATCGTATGTATTTCATTGAATTTACAGCTCTTCAGTATCATTTATCCCCAAGCACTCCTCGTATACAACACGGTATTAACTATTGCGGAATGATGCCCCACTAACCGGATCTTTCGCCGTCTGTCGTGCTGTAAAAAGTGTACTTACTTCTAATTTTACCGGGGTTTACAGCTTTACCTCGGTAGGCGATGAATGAGGTACATGGTGGCAACTGGCGGTGGTAACATAGAGAAATCATTACGGTTCCCTTCCAACCTAAGAGCTTCGTAGTACTGCTTGAGTATTTTGTAATAGATCTACTACCAGCCAGAGGAAATGCTTCTCAATTAATTACTGAACAATTCAATGTCTCGAATTCGCGCGATTTATTAGACCCACTCCTGGACACACCTGTTCAGACAAGCAATTCATAAGTGATTATTCTATGCGACTATTTGTGGATTGCTTTTCCTGTCGTAGTCATTTGAAATGTTGGACTACATTGGCTAGTTAAGCTCCTTGTCCGCGAAATAGGGTAGTTTGTAAGGGAAATGTTTCGAAAGAATGTTGTGAGGACAATGAACCGGAAAGGTTGATGGTGTATTATTGGTTTTTTTCTTTGTTCGTATTGGCAGTTTATATACTAACATAATTGCACTGCGGCTCTCGGTGTTCCAGGCAATTCTGTCGGCAAACGAGTAGTCATGTTCTACACTTCGTTAAGCTATAAAATAGCCTAGAACTGAGACACAAAACGAGCGCATTGTGATTGATTACTGGTCTAAAGAGTTTTTTCAAGAAGGCAGTTTTCACTTGGCAGAGAGATAAATCAAAACGTTTAAAAAAAAGCTTTTTAGGGGATCCGTGATTTCAGACAGCCACATTAATTACAGACAACCTAAAGTTGAAAAAATTTTGAAAAATTTGAAAATTTGAGAAAAAAAATTGGAAAATCTATGCAGCATATTTCACCTACGGCCAGATGAACAAGGTGCTTGAAAGTCTTAGCTCACGGACAACGCTAGATAGCCAACCTCCCCCCCGTGCTTGATGCAGCTTTATTAGTGCTCATCTTCTGTCTGACTATTTATCATATGCCTGTTTGTTGTACACCTAAAAGAAAAAATAACCGGGAACCAGATAATTAGGTTGGAGGCCAAATCCGCAGTAGACTTTCTCTGGACTAAATACTTGGACTTCGTTTTTAAAAATTCAACAAATCACGTTCCAGAAAGAACTTATTAATAGCAAAGACAGTTATAAGCAAGTAACCAGTTAAGCGACGACGCGGCGAATCACACCAGAAGCTGATACGTATGACTAGCAGCGTTGTCCTCGGTAGCTTATTTGGTCGAGCAGTCACCCGGCAAGCAAGAGGTTCGTGGTTCGTGCTCGTTCCCCTTCTTTATGCCGCGTACATTTGGACTTACGAAATATTCTTCTAATTTCTAACACTAAATAACTGAATAACTGAAGAGCGGAGTTTGTTTCCATTGCAGAAGAACCAAAACATGTATTTCTTAATAGTGGTTTCACATCTCAACCAATTGGCAATCAATACCATTAAAAAACCGCAAATCCTCACACACCTTACTGAAACGAAAGCAATAACCGCGATTATATTTGTTCGGAAAAGCATATGGACTATGAGGCGCAAAAGAACAACTACATAGACCTTGCTTATACCATTCGCCGCAAAAATACCCAGGAAAAATTATTCTTATATGTATGCTTCTTCGTTCTGTCTCAACTAGGTCATTCTGTCACTCACGAAATCTAGTACTTAACTACTATCAATCCTGTTCCAGGGTGCTCTAGAACACACACGCAAAAGTACAGTCAATCATCCTTGGGGACTCATTCAATTCCGACAAAACCACTTTGGGGAGAGAGGTGTGAATCCTGCGGAGAAAATGCAGATATCTGGAAATTCAGTCACCGAAACAAAGCTGCTGATGCCCAAAGCTAGCTCTCCAATTTGGTTTGACCATTAACGCGGAGTTGAAAATTTTTAGAATCTAACTCTTCTACTTTTTTTCAATAGTAAGGACTATTGTCGTGTATGGCTTTTATTCAATCTGCCTGGTACACTTCTCGGTTTTACAACCGGTCAACGTCGGAATATAAGCCGCTCTTCATGGTCAACTGCAGTTACTTGTTGTTTTTCAAAACCGTACTAATGACAGTGAACTACATCAAAGCTATCAGTTTCGCTGAGTTAAGGTATTTAAGGGCATTAAATATATTGTTTTCCAAAAAAACATTTCTCACTAGATTTTGCAGAAAAGCTACAGAGCTCGGTGAATAACAACATGAGCTTGTGTCTATCTGCATAAATCAAATATGTTGGATATGACGGATTCCTTCAGACTATTGCTTGCTAAGATCTCACCCCTTATCTGTTTACTCACTCAACAGACATGTAGCATTACTGTGAATTTACGTAACGGCGTTCATCTGGTAATGGCACATGCTTACGGTGTAAAAACTTGTTCAAAATGGTACGCCAGACCTTAAATTAATTAAAGATCGTATCAGTAAAAGCATTCACATTTGATCTCAGCTATCAGAAAATTTCTATCTTACACCGAGGAAGTTCATCATGCAAAACAAAATCAGATGATGCCGAAACTACTGAAAGTACCATTGTATCATCCCTGGCGAAATTACACAGCCGCTTGTATTCACAAAATCTGAAAGGAAACTGTAGTTCAGAGAATTTCACATGGAGTTTGAACGCTACCACTTCGGACACTGAGACAATGTCACTAGATATAAAGATTGATGCACGACTTGCTGATATCAAAGTGGAGTGGTTTAAAACAAATAGCTAAACCTCCGTAAGACAAGAAGCTGGGTTATGAAACTCGTTTCTCAAGAGGCATGCATAACTGCGAGCTTTCGACAAGAAGTTAACAATTACAGTATTTTGGTGGCAAATCAGGTTGCTAAATTCGGTCAAAATAAAGCAGACGTAACTACCATAGTTTGGTGGCTTTATTTCGACTTGCAGTGATACTTTCAGTTCCCAAACTAACATTCAAAAGGAGCGAATTAGACACTTACAACTGCTCTGTCTGAACAGCATTTCTGTCATCCAGAGCGACCTTAAGGTAAATGTTTACTTAAACAACTTCGGCTGATACTAAAAACACTATCAGTCACAAGCACATTGGATGGCTGAAAGCACTTGGCTGTTTAGTACACCGCTCTTTCATCACAGAGGTATTTGTGTAACAAGACGTAAGATATTTTCGAATTGATAATAATTATTTGTGGATCGGTCTCGGCTTCGCTACGCAGTTGTGTTTTGCTCATTTCGACAAGTATTCTGCCCAAACACTGAGTCCTAAACACTACCCTCCAAGTAACACAAACAGATATAAGGGAAACCTAGATATCAAATTCAAAGACTTTTAGCTTCACATGATTAACATTACATAATTCGCTTTCCATCTGGGATGAAACCTTAGTTGGCTTTGGGTTACTTACGTTGGTGCCTCTTTTAGGACACACAACATACCTAGGATTATAAAAAAAGACACGGATAATGTCCGCTGGACATTTGTCCAGTTCAATGATGCACGCTGTTTGATGCTTGCTAAAAGATTCAGCACCAAGTGATGAAGACGCCACTGGGACAAAAAGTGGGCGAACCACTTCTTAAACGCATTCATGTGCTCTCTTCCATGATTTAGTTCATGCATCTGGACGAAACGCATCCAGGTGATCGTTTGTGGGCGAAAAATAGGGCGTCTACGGACACATACCAATATACCCACATAAAACCTAGTCACGGGGTTATCTGAACAACCTCGCTATTTACAGTCAGCCAAAACAACACGGGGTAACTGTGAAGTTACTTTATATACCACTGAGATTTGGAACCGAGAAAACGTGATCGAGAAAAAAACACAACTAAGGAGTTCCTTCGCAGTTGTGGATGTTACCTATTCAAAACTACTAGCTATAATTAACATATGACAGCGAATCTCCGAATTGTTTCTCAAGGAATGCATTTTGGGGACAAGCTGAAATGGGTGGAATTAGCTTGTATGTCCACCAGCCGGATAACTGACGATTTACATCAACCCAATCACTCGTCAGAATGTAATTAATAAAACCTACATCCGTTGTAAGGTTCTACGAAACGTTTTTAAATGCGGATCTGAAAGTTTCAACTTGGTCATGACTTGATGGGTAACTGAACATTGGATAAAATTTTGACATTTTAATCTTTGCAACTGATTTGCTGCGACGGATAATTGTGTCCTAAAAACTTGCAGGATTTCGCAGGTTACTGAAGCTCTCAGAGTTAAGCTGATTGGGATACACATTACGTGTGCTCAAAGACAGCAGTTTAGGAAGGTTTTAGGGAAAAACTTTATCAGTACCTGAGAGATTGTGGTAGTTTAAAATGAGTTTTTAATGCAAAATAAAGAGATCGGAAAACTTAGAACCATGATATCGTTACCCTTCCGTAGTTATATTTATGTCCCTGATGATGGACATGGTGCCACACCTTAGCCGAACAACTTGGCTGGCATTTGTGATTAACATTTTATTGCGGAAGTAACTGGCTTCATTCCTTAGACGAGAAAACTGCCCACTTGGACATCTGAGCAGACGCTACCACTAAACTTTTGAATTACATAGGTCTATCTGAAAGGTCAGGATAAAAGGTATGCAAATTAAGAACCTGGGTATTTTATGCAACGGTTTTGGCCAGAGGATGCATAAGAGTTAATGGAATAAAAAAGAACTCAAAGTGAATCAGGGATGTAAAACAGGCAGGGAACCAAAAAAGAATCTCTGGTCTCTGTGCATACAACAACAGTTAGTGAATGTTAGCAAACAGTACTCAAGTGATTTTTTTCGGTATCAGAAAAAGCCAAACCAATGTTTAGAGGTGAACATAAAGCACTTTCTCACGTCCCACGATATACGGACAACTAAAAATATGAAACATATGGTATCGGAACAAGGCGTCCCGTTAATGATCTATACTCAAATCCCAATCCTGTTGTTGGGTTTGTGTAACAGCAGCTTCCTGTGTGTTGTTAAACAGTATTACCAGCGTATATTAAGTAACAGATTTGTAGACCCTATTTAGAGTGTTCTTGCTTATACTGATAAACCCTTTGAGCTGCAAGTACATGTCTCCACGCCTAAGAGTTATTTCAATGATCTTCGTTTATCTTCAAGCAGAACGGTACAGTGCAGACTCCTGTCCAAAGGATTTGTCTTCGAATGTTGCACAAGCTGAAATGTTCTTCGAAGAATCCGTCACAGTTTTCGATAAATAAACTCATTTGCATACCAATTTGGTCTTGATGGAGACTCATCTGGAACCCCAAGAAGTGCAAAACCGGTCCTGGTTGTCGAAGAGTCATCACAAACCTAATGAGTAGTGTGATCCGTCACAAATGTTTTACTGAGTCACAGAATGCTGCCCGCCAGTTCGTTCTACTTAGTCAGAGCCTGATTTACATCTTTGCTTTGTCTGTTGCCTTAATAATGGTCATATAACATTTGGCAAAGACTACAGTGGGTTCAATCTGGCAGTTATCATGGTTCTCAGAGAGTCCACAGAGCTGCTTCTTCTATCACTGTTGTAAATAATGAAGAGTATGTTTATCACGATGACGATAATACAGCTTCTTATAATGTGCAAACTACACCTCTTGCACACTGTTTTGGTTTTAAACTGAGACTCAACAGAATCAAAGCTGCGTCTCTGAATTAAGGTATTCTTAAACTGAATGTACTGTATAAAGGCCGCATAATGCTCCAGTTGGTACAGTTTTCGGATATCTCATCTCTTCGACAACCCATGACAGGTTTTGCCCTTCAGCCAGACTGAGTCATCGAGTTCCCATCAGTCAGCCTAACGTTTAAGTGGGACTCAACTGAATCCGGGCTGCATCATTCGGGGACGATCTTTTTCCGTGAATTTGTTACTTGAATACCGTCTCATGTATCACTTGGTATGATATTTGAAATCTCGCTCTATTTTTCATGCCTATTTGATAACTACTATAACCAAACTATTTTATCAACAAGGAGCTTTTCTATTTATCGGTACTCCTGTTTCCTCCAAACACGAGTAATTGCTCGAGGGTACTACAGATAGGTTTTCTCCAAGGCATTATCAAAAAGAGTGTGTATTCTTCCATACTAGCCATATTAAAGCTTGGGCACACTTACCCGGTAGGAGGCAATGTTAATCTCTGAGCTATCAGAAAAACGATTCTCAAGGTAGTTGTTTTCATGAAAATCTCGTTTCCAGATATCCTTAGGTCTCTTTCGCGGTGTGAAATCATTTTGGGAAGCGCAGCTTACAAAACAAAGCGTACGTTCAAGTCAGACATCTTTAGACTGAGAAGAGTGGCACCCTGAGCTGCGAAAGTTGACATCCTCCGAAATGAAATATTAGGGCTTTCTCTATAAATATCTTCTCCCAAATGTACAGCTACAAAGCCATCGTCTACAGTTTTTGTCCATGCGGACACACACCATAATAAACATGGTTAAATAGCCACAGGTAAAAATCGTTAATGAATTCACCCAGTAGTGTAGATAAAGTTGAGAAAGGCGGATACACACGAAGACGTATCCTAAATTAGAGATCCATAAATGAATTTTTAAGCATTTACTTCCTTTCACGAACCCAACTCGTTAGATAAGCAATGCTGATATTCCTCACTGCTTCAACATAGGTTGGAGTTGCCTTTCCTAATAAAGTACACCAATGGTAATGTAACACCTCTTCACTATTTTTAGTATTTTGGTGACACTGAAAATCCTATCTCCGAGATACAATCACCGGGATTTGCACCAGAGCCTTTCTTGATGGATAATTCTTTTTAATTACATAATTTTAGAATTTTCGGATCCGCTCCGCGATCGAATTCTCGTCAAGCAATCGTGGCGTGCCTAAAACAACGACTACAAGCTTCGTTCTTTTCAATGTTGTAATACGAATCATTTAAATTAGCCAGGATAGGAGGTTATATTCTCGTTAGATTCATATGCTCAGTGCTGTATACAAATAAGTTGGGTTAAATCAAAACTTGCGTTTAGCGTTGTCAAGAATTAAACAATGCGCATTTAATTCGTCCTTTTTCTATTATCAGCGCACTTCACAAATCTATTGGATGATCCAAATCCTGGATCTGTGTCCACCACCGTCGGTGGACACAAGCGTGCGTTCAGTCCATCCGATTTAGGAGATTTTCGGCTTATGGGTAGTAGGGCGATTTTGAACTTGCGAGTGAATATTCTAGTAAAAAAGAAACAAATGCGACAACCAATAGAGAAATGGTTCATAAAGTACGCAGTCTAAAACGGATCTCGTAGGACTAACTGCGTGATTAGTCGCGACGGCGACATATCTTGGTCACGTACACCATAGTTGCCTTGCTACTCAGTCACTCGTATACAACGGGAATAGCGTTCAAATAATACCGTTAAGTTGCATGTTCGACTATTCGTAGGACTGCCCAATGTGTGCGCAACTCATTCTCACCATGAATGAAAGCCAGTGCAATCTGAGCTCACGTGCTACACAAGCTAGACTAACAGAATCTCGATAAGGCCGAAGAAGAACGAAACCGTTTGTGGGCTGCCGATGAGTTCTCAGAAACCCCACGACCAGTGTTCCTTCAAGAGTTCTCACAATAATTATAATAGGAAGTACAGCAAAACTCCTCTTTCAAAGGCAAAGCGTCGCTTAAATACAGAAGGAAGCAAATCGAAAACAAACCCGATGGTACTCCGCCCGCCTTTTGAAATAAAATCAGTGGGCTGTAAACAATATGTAACGTGCGCATAAGGATGAGACTTGGTGCAGCAATCGGTACTTCTGTCTATTATAGTAGTTCCCTCTCTTTATTTCGTCTTGATTTGCTTTTGTTATAACTAACTGATCAGAAACCCGCTCTCATGATTTCAACCGATTCGTAATTCAGTTAATTCACCAGCCGATAGAATTCATCATTGTTCGATTTGAGTATAAACGGCAACAATAGACTTCGGCTTCTCACTTCAGTAATCTAAGAGCTGTCAACGGGCATGGCACCAATGTTCTTTATGCTATTTCAAGCATGCAGATTGAGTACTCATCCAGATTGTTCAGCATCGCTTTCAAAATATTGAGACACGTGACCTAGTTATCACTGCGCTACACAGTCCGTAGGACCTGAATGGTCGGGGCCACACTTAACGTTTATCGGTTACACCACTTTTGTTGGGCTTCCATATGTATGTTTACTATGAGGTAAAACAGCCTCATTTACTGAAGAACCTCTAAGCCTGTGGTTATAAGTAGCACATGAACTAAAAGCTTGATAGTTTCTTGGCGATTTGGGAGATTGATTGGAAACTACAACATTTTCTCGGGAAGTAGAACAGGCGCAACATCGCGTTTTTGATGAACTGGATCATCGTCCTACTGCCGAGTCTCTGAATACTCTGCCGTAACGACCTCCCCTTGCAATAATCAAATAACCTGAAGCTTATCTGAGTGGGTAAAAAGGTAGTTCTCAATGGGCGAGGCAACTGAAGGCAATCGCATACGCATGGACTTAAAGCAACGTCATAACAGAGGCACAGTCTTTTACTGAGTGCTGTGTTTAGCCTTGATTTTAGTTTTGTTAATAATGGTTGCAGGTTGTTAGCACAAGCTTCATGTAATTCCCAACTCTGACCCCAGTCCTCGATTCGCTTTAATTTCTACTATTGTCTAAAAGCCAGGCTCATACAAACAGGTAGATACAAACAGGATCGAAGCTCAAAAAGCAAACTTTGCGCAGCACAGATACGTTTTGTCAACACTATATAGGAATTGAGCCGGTGACCTCTCTTGGGTTAGTTCATGTGCTGAAGCACTTCCCCTAAATTCTTTGAATTCGTCTTTCATGTCGTCTACATAACTAGCCACATTCAAGGAAATATAAATGCAGAATCAATGCCTAGGCTCTTTTACCTGTGAAAGTCGCCTTCAAAATACAAAACCTGTTTTTCTTCAGTCTCAGGCAACCTTGTAAACAATGTTTTTGTTTCTTTTCGTCTCTAGATTGACAAGCAGATTAAAAAAACGCCCACTAAACAAGCTTGATCAGTGAACAATTTTATACTTTCTTGCATTCGCAGCAACAATCTCGCTGTATTTTGTAACTCAGACAACAATAATTGTGGATACCTGGCATACAGATGACTATAAAAGTATAACTTTATGATCCATATTCCGTTGTTACGGGCTTCCTGTAATCAGACTGATATTGAGGTGCCCAGTTTAGAAATCCCGGTACTCTTAATTCCAGAGTGGTGTTACGTGCGCACAGATTACGGAGTATTTTTAGTAACAGCGGTGGTAATACTTGGCCAATAAAAACATTTCCTAGGCGACCCATCTGCTGGGTGCTGTCCACCTGTAGGCTGTCAATCAGTTTCAGGGTTGGAATGTTGTGTGATAAACCATCACGCAATACTTGGATTGAAAAGACTACCGATATGGTGCGCGAAGACCGGATATTAGTGAAAGCTTGTTGAAAAAAACGCACAGCAATAAACGTTGTTTGTAGATTGCTTGCCAATCCGATCAGACTCATATGGATGATTGTTTCTTGAGTTGGAAGTACGGTTATCGACAAGGTAAAAATATGACTTCCGCATGCTGACCAGAATATAAAAACTACTCAGGCCCATCGAATAGGGTAGTAGAATGTAACGCGTTCAGCAGTCGTTACAGTACGCGCCGTCTAAAATGCATCACGTCCAAAAGAAAATGGGCCGAGCCAAAAATCGCATGGTTCAGACATCTCGTGTGATCTTTGGTTTAGTGATGTGAAGGGTTTACTTTGAAGGACCTTGATGGACTTACGGGCTACCTCCACGACGAATAAAAAGAAAAGCCAGAGTTCAGTCGCCGATGTTGGGGTGGACTGAAGGACGAACTACGCAGATCAGATTGTGAAAGGGAAGTAGAATTCATGTAGTCTGTAACCAGTGAGTCCGACTCCATAGATGAAATCTGTCCGTTATGGAAAAAGATTTTGTCGCCCACAGGTCCGCTTCCACAGCCATCATCGTGAGATTCGGAAAAGCAATGAAAATGGGCTGTTTTCAATGACATGTCCAGCACCGTATCTTAATAAACTAGCCAGATATGATAACTGCTACCTTTCTAGGACTTGTGCCACAAAATACCAGGGATCTTTCGTTCCAAAGTTGGTTTGTCTTGGAAAGCTAATGAGGAAACGGCAAAAGTTAGTGCAGAACAAATCTTCACGTATTCGTTCTTAAGTGACTGTAGTATCAATGCGGCACTGGTTTAGGTGATGCTAAGTGATTACCTTAAAGACTATCTCTCGGTTCGTCGTGATAAGACCTTTATCAAGATATTTAAAAATGGGGAAGAGTATAGACGTTATAGTAAAGCAATTAAAGGCGAGCCCAATTCATAACTTCATGAACCAGATATCAGATAGTCATGGTGTGGAGCAAAGTGGACATCAGTTTAGATAAACAAAATTGCAATTCCCTCAACCTATGGAGGTAGAAACTGAGTGGAACAAAGAAAAAGGAGGAATATTCCCTGTTCCCAATGCTTAAAAAGTACCATCCAGACAAGCGACACTGTATCTAAGAGGAGAGCTTTTTTAGTTTTTTCGCAAATGGAAATATACCTAGGGAAAACTAGTATAAGTCTATAGTGCTCGGACAGGTCACAAAAAGTTGGAATAGATAACTGTAATCTAAAAAAGTTTCACAGACAGCCAAAAACCTCACAATAATTTTTGTCACGTAGCCCTAATCTAGAAAAGGGAAGAGCTGTCACATAAGGTCAGTACATGAGGAATTGATACGGTTTTTCAAAGGTTTGCTATTGCGTACCTCATGGTTCAGGATTTGAGAAGGGGGCCTTGCTAGCCATAAGAAAATAGGAGATACAGGCCAAACTCAGTTTCGGATTGGCCGGTATCACTGAACACGTCAGGCTGTAACATTTTAGGAAGATGATGGACGAAAATCGGTGCTGAGTCAGTGTTGTGAGTTTCTTTGATCGAGTTTGTCAGCCAACAAAACCTTTGCTGCGCCGGTTTCTACGAAGCAGTTGTGTTGTAAGTGAACAAAAGCCACCTGCTGCTATTTTTACTTTATTGGAAATGTCAAAAGATTTACCAGACAGCCAAGATAAATAGCATCCTTCTTGTCTGTCTCTATCCAAGTTTTCCGACTGAACTGCTGATGGTTAAGGTATTTCATATGTTTGCGATAAGCTAGTATCAGCTTATGAATAAATTGGTATTTAAAAATTGTTGCACACACTACCATATCAGTCACACTATTTTCGCATATCTTTCCCGCATCTCAACTTAGGATTCTCCGTTCAACGGAAGGACTGACGAGGGCCAAATCAAATCGAAAGACGTGAACATTGAAGGCAAAAATTGTTATAAGTCTCAAAGAAATTCAACAGTATAACACCGTAAAGCTTATTTGAAATGGACATTGATAAAAAAAGGTTTTCCCCTCAAAAATCCATTTCTGAAAGGGCAAAGAATAATAATACTAATGATAATCGCTTCGTCGGAAGCCATCCTGATGCATAACCGACACGTCACTTGAAAGAAGCACGAGGGCTGAGATGCCTCCAGGTCGCTCAAACCCACACAGCAGCAGCTGATTTGCAGAAGTAGGCTTCCAATCACGGACCTTCCGGTCCGTAAGTTTTCGCCCTAACCACCGAGTTATCTAGAGTTCTAAAGGTAGAAGGCCGTTTAAAAATGCCATATGCGTGTCGTCTGGCAAACGCATAAAACTAAACACTTGTTTACGGTAGCTCCTGTGATTCTATAGCGTATACACAACACGCATGCCTTAAAAAATCATGTTTGTTATACCATGATATTTATTTTTTGAGGGGTCCGGTTGGTTGTGTTCATCGGAGTAATTTCGGAAATTTGCGCCCGGATGAATGCATACAAGTGCTTGCATCATAGGTGCAGCTAAAGATTCAGAGAGGAACAGCACAGAGTAATGGTAGACGGCAGGTGAAAGCTCTCCGGTTCTTCTGAGTAAAAGAGTATGCCGGAAGGATGTGTTTCAATATTTCAAAATGAGAAACTCCTAGTCACTTAAATGGATTGTTCTGGACGTGAGAATAGTTCGCACCAAAATAACACGTCGTCTGGTGTTTCTAAGGGTTTACATCTTGAATTACAACCATTTTATAGACTCGATAGCTTCCCTACGCTGAGCAAAACGTTTTAAACTAAATAATCAAAGGCTGACAGAGAGTCAATATGGGTGAAAACAAACCGCCTGCAATAGTCGTGCTCAAACTATGTCATGGTTGGTATGCGGTGGATAGTATGTAGCTTGTATTCAGTGAAAATGATAAGGTAAAGAAGTGGCCTTCAACATCAAGTAAAATAACTGAGAATGAGCAGTTAAAAACAAAAGTGAAGCCGGTACTGCACGGGACCGGATCGAAGATACTCTGTCAATCGACCAAAAATGTTTCTAAAGAAGACAACGTCGTCTCCAAAACTGTTGTCGGAAATTATAGGAGATTAAAGTTTGCAGAGAGATCATTAGGATTTATATATATTTTTTGAAGCACACATATATACTCTAGTTTGGGGTCCTTTCGAGGGACGCCATTCTCCCGATAACTTGAACTCAGGCACAATTAAGCCAACAAGACTACTCACTCCATCACCGGAGGAGTGCTTTTACTCCGTGCTTTTACTTCTAGTGGAATTGCTAGAGGTGAAATGTTTTCTGCTCCGTGCTTTTACTTCTAGTGGAATTGCTTCACAATGAAAGTAAAACAATTGGGCATACTGGGATGATTTGAAGTATCGTAAATCCATTTAGCTAGTTAAAAATCTATTTTTCTGTCCTGCGTCAAGGATGCATTTTAGCTCTTTCGTGGTAAAAAAAATGCCCAGCAAATTGTTTCTATTTAGAAAACCACTTTTAATACCCCAGTTGGCAAGCAGTGTCTGAGGGAGATTGTAACTCTCGGAAAAAGCATTCTATAAACTCCCAGTTAACTCTAAACTTAGTTCCTCTAGGTCAGGGACATGTGGTACATGTCGACTTTTCATGGCGACCTAGTGTTAATTCCCGGAAATACAGTCATGGCAACACAATCAGCCATTTTATTTCTAATGTTTAGGAGTGCCAACAGTAATGAAAGATTACCCGGAAGAAAACAGACAAGGACGTCGTGGGCATAATCCCTACACACAGACATAAAGTAGCAGAGCTCCTCAATAATTGTATCTGAACCACACAGCTCTAATCATACCAGACAGTATGCAGAGAGCGGAATCTTTAACTCAGAACCTACTCTTCAAAGTAACGTCACTGCACTGATTATATCTGATATTTAATGGTTGAGCCGGTAGGTACAATGCATAAGAATAATGATAACCAATCGTTCAGCTGTAGCAACCCTTCGGTTCCCAGCTGCCGTACCACCTGAACGACGTATGAGGGCTGAGATACTGCCAAGTTGCTTGAGCCTAGACAGGCCTGACTTGTATCAACTACATCTACTACAGCCCGGATGTTTGGTATTCTTTTAGTGATACACTAAAATTTAGCGTCAGTAGCCACCCAGCGAAACCTCCAAAAACGAAACTAGCACAAGAAAAGCGACAGATGAAGGATGGCGTTTTTACCAGGAAGCCATGACGGTACACACAAGGTGAGAGACCGCAATAAAGACTTGCCCACGCTATCAGGTGCCGTATCAACAGCATCATCCTCATAAATGACAGCATGACATAGGGTTCCAGCACTGATTCTTCACTGCCCCAGTGGGACTCATGTTGGTATATGCAATGAGATGCTGTTGAGTGCAACGGCCAAACAGGGGGACGATTGGAATGCTCGACCTAAGCCTCTGGCTTAAAAGCCCGACCGCAAGACATCAGTCTTCGTGGAGAAACGCAAGTTCATTAGCATTTTTAAGGGAAAAGCCACCACACATGTTCCAACCCTCAAACTGGAGGACCAGGGAACTTTGTTCGTCAGACATCTGATCATTGGTCTGAGAGACTCTGTGAGTGCCGCACGAATACCACCCAGTATAGTTTAACAGCATACAAAACGTCACACGCGTAGATTAAGCCCATTTTGGCTCATGAAGTTTACACAACACAACGTTGTTATTTTATCCCCATTTAGCTTTTTTCTTTTAGAAATACGTAACACCTGCCTACGTATACTAAATTATCTCATACGAGAGCGTTCGTTTTGAGGATGAGAGATCCGAAGCTACTTCTACGTATTCTGCACCTGGTCAGTAAAAAGACTGGTTTATTTGGGTGTTATCGGTGACGGTGTACAACACCTTTGAATGCGCGAAACTAATACATAGTGGTACACAAGCAGGGTTTGTTTGCATGCCTGTTCTCAGGGCTTGTCCTTAAGGTTGGTCTTCTGGGCCGAAAGAGTAAATATGATCCTTGCTAGTCCGACTCAGACGAAAACAAAAAACAAAACACTATGCACATCCCACCATTATGACAAAACGGTAACTGTTAGTAAATAGAGTAATAACGAGTTATCATGCGTGACATTATTTTGGTGCATAACTTCTGTTGCATAAGTGCAATTTTGAATCGTGGTACATCTTCGAACACGCTCCGTGTTTAAGCTCTTGACAAGGGCAAATTTGAGCTACAATCAAGAAAGTTGGCCACACAACTAAATGAGGCAAAAGTAAAAGATATCCTCTTGTTTTTGCATGATGGTCTGTTATCTCAGCTCTATCAGACGAGCTTTCGATGTTGTATCGAGGTATGTCTGTTCATAACGCCTCACCGTCCTCTGAAGGATAAGTCTATATCAGTCAGGCATACAAGACAAGAAGTACTGTGATGCTGCTGTGTTGGTAGCTGAAACCTAATTACCAACTTTATACTTGCTAAGATGCGAAATAAATGCAAAATGACCCAAGTTTTTTTATAAATTTCCGGCCCATTAGACTGCAGGAACACAGTTACTTGTAAACCAAGCGAGAAAGATTGCCGCTGTGGCGTTGTAAAATCAACCATGTCATGCATGTTTGTCTCCGACACAGTCCGGCAGCCACCCTGAAATTCCGTTTCTCTTGCTTGAATCACAAGCGCGCACAAGTGCAGTGGGTAAAGTCACGCGTCCAGGAGGTGCAGCTACAAATTACTCCACAAATTCAGAACGGATAAATTGGCGCACGCACAAAGAATAACCCACTCACCTAGGTCAACATGGTGTGCGATTGTCTAAACAAGTGTCAACACATGTGTCCTGTAGGGAACTGGCTGACCGTGATGTTGATAGTTTAGCAACAGATCCATACCGGTCAACCACAAACTCATTGTTACTATGTTGTTCCCGTTTGTTGTAAGTTGTGAAAGCCAAGTTGGACCTGAGAACACTTTTTTCTAAAGTTCTAGGAGGATCGTCACCTTTAGAGGGAGCACTTTACTATCACGACCATTTCCCATTAAATTCTCTAGTAAAGGAAGACAAGGTTGGCTTTTTAACAGCGTTGTACACATAATAATTACTTTTTTAGTAAGGACGATTACAGAACCAACAGCAGTTAGCGAGAGTAACGCCATGGTATGCCTATTCCTAGCGGTCAAGTAAAGTTTTTCAGCTCAAAGCCATCCCAGTTGATACCGCTTTGCTCACCGAAAATAAGGAAAATAAAGAAATGAGAGCCACTTACAAAGGCCCTGGCCCACTCTGTACACTGAAGAAAAACGGACCTGTGCGTCCGGTATGGCGGAAAGTGAAAGCTGTGCAATGGATGCGATAGATTTGGTGCAAGACTGCCAGCGGCTGTCTGACACAGTAATGTTTGTCAGGATTGCTGACCACTGGTTCCCCTCGTGACGCGGTCTGGTTTGGGTAGATGGCAGTTACCAACGCGAGTGAACTGACTGATAAAGGTTTTCATATTTTGTTACCAAATCATGGACTGACTGTTCCTGGTCTGTCTCCCTCCGACACAGCGCTGAGCAGAGGACTGTACGAAGCGAAATATCCTCTGGTATAGGAATTACTTAGACTAACCAACGTAAGCGGTGAATCGGGACTAGCTGATCCATCGAGGGGAATTAAACTTCCCAAAACACCATATTGTGTACCTCAGAATTAGTAATGATATTCTCACCAGAGCTCTGCAATTCACTGCAGGCACCTATAGTCAAACAGAGTATCCAAAGTATATCGCGAACAGCAGCCACGTCTCTTACCCATAAGAAAAGAGGTCGGACCGCGGCATTGTAGGCTTTACACTTAACGATCAGTATGATGTCAAGACAGCACCGAAAATTTCGGAGGTTAGCAAATGCTGACAAGACCTTCCCGGTTTGGAAAGTGGATTTGTCATTCACTACTTCACTACTCTACCATCCAGGTAGACGGGCATGGTGTTTGGGTTTGACCTCACTCAGTCCTGCAGTAGCACTTTATACTTTATAGGGGCGGAACGCATAATCAACTGTGCAACAACGTTATTTTAGTTCCTTAAGATAGTTTGCATTTTCAAAAGATCTGACCCAAGAAGAGAAATATCGTCAGCGTACTCAGATTTCATGAGCTAATACCCCATGACTACTTCTGAAACTGAGGTGTCAGAGGTGAATAAATCGGACCCAAGTAGCTTATCAACTAGAGAGTCAAAGAGAAAGGGTGGCAGAGGACATTCTTGCCAGGCACCACCTTAGGTGTCAAACTCAGGAGAGAACTCGCCGTATACATGTATCCGTCCACAGGAGGAAGCTCATAGAGCCTTCAAAAGAAACATAAGTTTAGATAAAACACTCTTCGTAGCCATAAACAGCCACAGTCACTGACAATCAACGGAAACAAAAGCAGATCTGAGATCTAAAAAGAGGGATAAGGTTGTTCTTAAAAGGACTTTCAGCGCCTGTAGCAAAGCGAAGATATGATCACGGTAGCCCTGTTCTTGGTGGGTTCTGATGGTGGATCAACCTTCGAAGGATGACAACGGACAGCACTCCAGAAGCTACGACTAATGCAGTGATTCCAAGGTTATTTGTGGGGCACTTCTTTGCCCTCTTTCTGAAAGTATGAATCATGGTCGAGGAGCCCTATTATGCCCGTGTTTTTTTTCCTCCTCCCAAATACTGTGGCGTTAAGTCATCGGAACTCACCACCTTCTTTGGAGAGTGCAGGATGCAAGCCCCTCACATCGGGTGCTTCGTTGCGTTGAAACACACCGGATAATCATTTTCTCTGATGGTTCTACCCGGGTTCGTTCTGCTATCCCACCTGTTGCATTAATGGAGTTAGGTTGAACTGGTCTTCGAAGTGTTCAGCTCACCGTTATAGGGATAGCTCCTGTGAATGGACTAAAGTCCCGTATTTCTCGAATATCACTTTATTAATATCCGTCATCCTTGGATCAGTTTATCAGACTAGTTGGAACAGGATATGATTATTCCCAGTTACAAAGGCTTTTTCTATTTCTCGCGCTTTTTTATTCACGGGCATTCTCTAATAATATCAAAGCTCTCCATTAGGTTGTTTTTTGGAGGGTTTTGCGCGCCATCACTGTCGTGCGTTGCGAGTATTTTTTTGGCTTTGATCAGACCTGCTAAATGCAACGAGATTCAGCGTTCATTGAGGTGTGTTGGCAATCCCCGGGCAGATAGTATCAACATGGCTTTCTTCGTCTTTTTTCCAGTCAACGTCTAACTAATTGATCCTATGGTGTGAGGGTAAAAACGAACCGACTAAATACGCTGAGAGGTGGACCAAGCAAAATAAGCTGGTTTTTGGACTTTGCTCAAATGACAGAACCACTAGTAGTTCAGATGCAGAGGTTGATCCAAAAAAGCGCACGATTTTGTTATGGCTGACTCTTCTAAAATGATCAAAACGTCACAACTGCATCGGTATTAGAGGATGCTCTTCCCTATAAAAGTAACAATTACAAGCAGACTCCGCAGAGATTTTTCGGTTTTCGGTCTGGATTTTGGTTTCTAAGTTTTCTTCGCACAGGAGTTATACATTCGTCATCAACAAACATCAGTATACGGCGTCACAGAATGGACCACTATAGGACACCACCACTAAGCAATCCACATTAACCACAGAAAATCTTTCCAACGAGAGTCACTCTAGTAAGAGTTAAATGCACTCATAAGAGATTCATTAGTTTTTCTGATAACAATCAATAACTGTATCTGCTTTGTTTTCTCGACAATATTGCATCATAAACGGCAAATTTAACCTAATGAAAAGGCTGTCTTTTGGCAAAGATGTCGCTGCACACCCCCTTCCATAACCAAGCTTCCAGCACATCTAATCGGTGGGATATATCAAAATTGCTTTCGTTCCCCGAAAAGAACGTCTGACTTATTTGACATTTGAGGCTGTGCCGAGAAACAAGTTTCAAAGTGACCTCTCAGTTGTGTACTAATTTCTAACTTACCTCAGCGTAAAATCTGACACGTCGTCGCCTCTCTTCAGCCTAACTGATACAGCGAATTCTTCGTTAATCCGTAGTTCTCTCCGTGGCACCTGCAGCAACAAGCTTCTTCCAATCTCCCTTATTGCGTCCGGAACAGAACGCACCACAGTCGCTGCTGGAAGCGTAATGAACCCATCGGAAAATGAAACCTGCGTAGAACACTGGGAATGATTGTTATTGTGGTTGTCAACATGGTTTATTCTCACGGTTGTGTATGACACCGTGACTGACGGAGCTGTCTTCTGCTTCCAAAGTACAGCAGGTAGCTTTATAAATGCGTGGCAAACCACATATCCTTGAACATGTGTCAATTCCAGTATACAGGAAGTGAATTCATGTGAAAAAGTTGTGTTCACAGAAATAACGCAACATATCCTGATAGGTGTAGGTACTCTGAAACTTTTTTGTAGCGAACTGGCGTGGCACAAAAAATTCATTGTTTTTGTATCCTCTTCAACTTCCTGGTTGACCACATGAACCAAGACTTGTATAGGATCCTCTGACAGATCCCTATTTCCAGAAAAATATGCCTGCCTAGCTAATGGCCCAATTCGTGCCGTCAGCTCATAACCGTCCGTATTACTTGCAGTTGCAAGGAATATCTTCTTCTCATCAGCCTCGGAGTTTGGCCTTGTAAGAAGGAATCCAGAGCCGAGGGGATAAACTGAGTAGTCCAAAACATTTTGTGGATTTGCTGATGAATATGTACAGTGAAAACTGTTCGACTTACCTCCGTAGATAATAAACAACGTGCAAAAGGCTGTACAGTGTAACCAACTCATCGTGATCTCCCACACATCATTTGGAGCAGCAATAACATATTGCGTTTTCGAATACTGGGGGGCTAATGTCCTTGCGCCCTCAGAGCCGTAAAACAAACACGAATTTGACAACTGGTTCAACTATATTAATTTTCTCGATAAGGGATCACTGTCAGAAGCTTACTGAGCATTCTGGCTCTACTATAATTACGTACCCACTCTTGTTCGCTGTTCTTTAGACGCAGACCCCAGATTTCTCTGAAACCGTTCTTTGAACGAGGGAAATGTTTGCCTAAATGTAGTATTTTGCGGTATTAATTCGAGACCATAAAATTTCCCCCAAACAACTGCAGTTCCACTAAAATTCGCTTGAACCTAGTAAATGACTATATTTTGTACGAAATTCATCTTTTTGCTTGCTGTCGTCACAGCCTGATTTGTACGTAAATACGGAAGGGTTTGTGGAAAGTTGGCTCCTTCACATGCTTTCGCCACCATTGGATTTTGAAGGATTACGTGAACAGTAGTTCCGCCGCCTTGGTCCGCTTGAAATCAGAATGCAGCAGTCATTCGCAACTTGCATGAGGAAGAGTTTCCTTTCACCGCTGCAGGCGCCACTCTAAACAAAGATAAGGAATTCGTCGCGACAAGGTTGGTGGGTAGTTTGTGATGGTCGACACACGCTGTATTTTGTGCATGGCAAGGTTTTATCTAGGCCGGTATATTCACCCGTTGATAGTTCCATGGGGGTAATTCTTATGGGCAATGCGAGAAGACAGTGCAATATGGTGGCCAGTCCTTCAGAGCTTTGGAGGACGGCATTTTTGGCGTAATAATAATAATAGTAATAATAATAATGTTTGTTCCCAACTAGTGGGTGGCATACCGTGAGGCATGAGCACGCAATTACAGTCAGAAGGAAGCACGGCTGGTTGGGACTGGCGGGTATTGGGGATTGCGCGAAAAAGAGGGCAATAGACTTGGTCATGCCTAAACCGGCGTGGGAACTGAAACAAAATTACCAGGAGAAATGCACTAATTTGCAGATCAATTTGGTTTTGCGAGAGACTCACCTGGAACCCAGCCGACTCCCTCGTTGTTGATGTTTTCAGGCAACTGAATGTGCTGCACCACGCCGCCTCATGTCCCAGTTGCTACGATATTCGAGATATCGCGATACATGTATATACGTAATGCACTACTCATAAGATTGCTGAAAATTCTTCGACAGCCCACTACCGGTTTCGCCAATCTTGGGGCTCATCAGGTAGGCGCAGTCCCCGAGTTTCCGTCAATCTTATGTTCTACTTGAACCCAAGTTGGACTCTTTTTCGAGAAATACACTAAATCAAATCAAATCAATTGCAACTCAATTTGGTTTTGCGAGAGGCACGCCTGGAATCTAGCTACCGACGTGAGGCCACACTGAAAATTTTCAACCTATACAGCCAAGCCGTCTTACCCGTCTGCAACCCGATTTACATCCACGTGTATGTCCAAACAAGTTGAAAATACCTGTGATCATACATCGGTTTTGTTCCCGCACTAAACTTTCGCGAACAAGCTTTCTGCAAAAGACGATGGGCACCGGTTCACATCCACTGCCTGCTAATATCAGCAAATGGGTTTCTTACGCAAGCTGATGTTTTAGCCGGCCCCTGTTACAGCCGGTTCAGTTCAATCCAATTAGTGGTTTGTTGGGTAAAACTGCCTTTATATGTTCCATCAAATTGATAGTCGACGCTATATATACGCTATTTGAGGTGCTAGGTGTTTTAATCTGAAATATAGTCTGATACTGGGGCAGAAGCGTATCCAGGTCCTTTCGTCCTTTCGTGTGGCGTTGCATAAGAACCTGGACAGAATGTTGTGAAATTCAAGTTTGTGCTGGGTGGCACTTAGGCCCGGTGTTTGCGCGAGGCAGCAAACGGATTTAGTAGTAGATCCAGTACGCTGGTTCAGTGCACTCCAACCTCATCAGTTGCAACTTGGTGCTAGATAGCATGTAATGCCCTTCTTAAGGCTGTGAATCCCGTAGAGAAACCGGCTTCGCTGACCAGTACCGGCCTAGCCCAGGAAGCATTACGGGCACAACACCGGCTTTACATGAGATCCGTCAAACTGTTTTCACTTTATTTCATCGAGAATCGTGATTCCAGATCCAGTTTTCAAGTTCAATCTAACGAAACGCCGTTGATGCGTACGGTGCAAACAAGCCTTAACCGTCCGATTCAGCCCTGGAAGTTGCCGTAACCGGGCAGTACCGCCGCTTGTATGATGCATTTAAACGTGTTGGTGGCTGGTGCCCTCAAATTGGATGCCAACAGTGATAATGTCACTGGTATGTTTGTTGCACTCAAGCCGACGTTGTCGAGCTAAACTCCACTCAACACAATACCAGTACTTTACAAAAGCTTGCTGTGATTGTAGTCGTGCTCTTCCTGGGAATCCTTTGGGTCAGTGGAAATGACTTGACGAATAAAACTGCAGGAACATTTAGTTGCACGTCAGATCATACTCGAATCGCGCCCTAATTTGATGACACGTTGACACGGGGTGGTGGATTTCTGTCAAGCCATGTCGGCATCTTTTCAGTTTTATTTAGCAGCCATGTTATGAAACCTGCCTCTAGCATAATTTTGAAATTCGCACCGTGGCCGCATCCGAATGCATTCAACAAGCCGCAGCCGGATTGATCCGTGCGTACCCTAAGCACGTGTCAGCTTCCAGACTTCTACCCCTGGTCACAATCAGAAAACACCGGGGTAGAGCAAAATTTCTTGGCCACTCCAAAGCTCTGTGATATTATTACAAATTAGGTAGAACTTGAGGACAGGCAGCCTAAATTCGCAGTATCTTCACAGGGCTTACAGGGCTATCACGGCAATTCTGAGGAATCATAATTAGGGATTTTAGAGTTAGGACCAAAAAGGTCGAACTCCAAAAATACTTAAACAGAAACACTGTTGCTTTGAGAGCTTAGATGTCATAAAATTAACTGGTCAATAGAGATTCAAACAGACGCACTAATAAAACGTTGATATGTTCCCAAGTTGTTCATTACCAGGCATTACAACCGACTATTAAAGTTGGGAATATATCCAACGGATGAACAGCGGCTGTCATACACGGGAGTAGAGGCTGCAGTGAGACGCCTAACTTAAGCACCATATGCTACTTCCGTGCTACTTAAAGCAGCAAGAGGGTTCATGGCACTAGGATTGTCCAAAACCACATGAAAGACGGACTTGTTTCATGAAAACTTTAACGCGCCCTCAAAATTACTTTTCCTATCTGGGAAAACTGCAACCCCATTAGGCCGTGGTTGACAGGTGGAAATATTATGTCTGAATCTTAGGAAGGGTAATCCAGGTTAAGCCTATCGTTAAAGAGTAGAACTGGTCTCGAAGCTTCCAAAATGCACAGGCGCACCAAACAAAAATTAGCAGATAGGCCACTGGCAGCAAGCCATTCAGAAAAAGCTAACATTTCGTGGAAAACGCCCGCAAAGTGCCTCGGAGTCCAGATAACAAACGATTTCAGCGCCTGTGTTCATAAGTGGATGAAAGGGTTAAAGCAGTTTGCTTCATCGTCTAGAGACCATATTTTTAAGATACTGTGGCATTTCTTCCACTCCGTAGGGCAATGATAAAAACTCTGCAGCCGCAAGGACACCATTGTTCACGAACAGCTGTGATCGCGATGAGGGACACCTCAGATAATGGGTGTGGGGGTGTATGGCCTTCGTGAACAAAGACAACCTCGATGATATATCTTCTCTCCTGAAAGGCGACAAATGGGAGGGGTTTTGGAGACTATTCAAATCTTCGGTAATATTACGGATGCTGAAACTCCCACACTTCCACAACAGAGCCATTAACGTTAGATCCACCAATATCGCCATAAAGTGAAGAACAAACGCTCAGAAATAACGCGAAGAATTTTTATCTCCGAATAAGCTATAAAATTCCGGAAACAAATTCATTCTGTGGTGGTGGCGGTAGAAGAATCGATGAGCGAATTAAGTTAGATCCCCGCTAGCTGGAAATCCCTCATGGCGGTTTCTAACCGACGCAACGGGAATGTTCGCGCTGTTTGGCGTAGCAAGTAAAACAGAGCTGCCGGGCTTGGTATGCTTCTAATGGCTCACCAACAATCGACATTTCAGCACATTGACAGCTATTAAACTGGGCCGATGGTGCGAAGCCCAAGTATCTAAAGGAGGATCCGAACCACCTGGCAGAGACTACTGGATAAATTCATTTTTCACTTCCTGTTATTGTGCTACTCTAATCTCCTGTCTTCCTGCGTCCTTCAGAATCATGAAATAGTTTTCAAGCTCCTGGCCCCAAGTCTCTGAAAGTGGTTCACAGGTATGCCTGAGTTGCTCAAATGCAAAACGGCTTGGCCATTGGTGGTACACTGACTGGCCGTTAATGGGAGGAACAGCCTGATGGAGGAGCACTTCGCATGATTCCACTTTGATTTCCAGACCTCACTTGCCGTAAGGTTTGCTACCAGCGCGCTGCCTATCACAACACTCACCCTTTTGCCAGACTGCACCGTTAGTCTCGCCAACTTTCCATAGGTTTCCCGGTTTCATCGGAAAGTAAAAAGAATCGAAGGGTCTTTGGGGTCCTCCGGTCAATATAGCACCTCCAACAGTCCTACAGAAGTCAACCGCACCCTGTAAACTCCCGCAAATGGCTAGACCGTCAAAGGCGATCAATCCCAATGTGCACAAAGTCATCACTCATGATCTCGCTAACCAAAATTACAAGCCCGACAACACCTTACCGGAAAATCCTGCGAACACCGTGTTAGCCACGTAAATCGCGGGCGTCCTGAAAGTCAACAAAAGCACAAAAGTGGGGAGACTGTGGTTAAATAAGCCACGTAAACTTCTCGCGTTCAAAAAGCTGTTGGCTGGGCTCAAGGTGCGATCATATGCGAGAACCAGTCTCTTAGGAGCGTCACCAAACGGAATACCTCTTGATGATACCATTCAACGTCGAAGCGAGCCAACAGAACCTCACAGAGACACCTTACCGAACAAACCACGCGAGAAAGTCCAAGAAACCAAACGGACGCATGCTCACGCCAAATCCTCGGACAACAACAAATTTGAACGCCATAGGGGCGACAGTGCACAGGCTACAAGAACCACGACCACAACCCAGAGGCAACTCCGTGCAAACGAACAGCAGGTCTCGGAAACACTGAGACAGGAAGCAGGCTGGCATGCCGCAACAACCACCTCGACGCTTTGGGCTCAGACCCGCCGTACAGCTATTAATTCTGCTATCCACACTGGTAGCAAGCCCCTCTGCTTCCCACCTTCGGACGCAGAAGAAATGTTGTTGAGGTGCTCATCCACACACTGCCCAACAGTCAGATTGCCATGAACCGTCGTCCATAACGCAGTTAAACAAATCTGGCTCTCTAGTGCGGAGATATCTATCTTTCTAGCTGACTCGAATCTCGAAAGAGCGGCTCTATACTTACGTGCTACCTTGTCCATCCTAATTGTCCTCCCCGACACGACTCCTGCACTGTTTGTGATGCTGTGTTGATTCAAATATCGCTGGACCTATTCCCACCCCCTCAGCGTGGTCTACTGTTTCCCCTCAAGTCCAACGGAAGATGACCGGTTCCTCAGACTAACACTTGGGCAAATCTCCTTCAGCTGCCCCTTCAACCACCTCTCGCTGGTAGGCGATTTTAGCGCTCACAAGGCCTCCTGGATGGAATTAAAATGCATCGGATGTAGTGGACATTTTGCACTGACGCTGATTAAAGTCGCTCTACAGAATGCTTGGACTCAAAATGTCACCGCACCCACCAGTTTCTGCGCGGTCTAACCAAAATCCTCGCTTTGTTAACCTGTTACTAATGATGGATACTTCATCGATCTGGTGGTAATTAAGGCTCTGCTGTGACATGGTGACTTCTGTGCGTTGACCTTTTATTTTATCTGCTACAGGGCCAGGAACCCGAAAGTTCAAAGGTGGATTCAAAACTTCAGTCGGGGAGATTTTCTAGAAATGAGAATCCCCTCGATCAACCTAAACGAGCGGCAAATTCAGTGAAAGAGTCACGCGGAAACATTGTCCAGAAAATCTGTGAGGCTGAGGTGGCGTTCGTCCAAGAAACAGCACGCACTCAGGCGGACCAAATGCTACTCGAACTGGTTCGGGGCTCCTTGGCTGCACAATGCTCCTAGCTGCAAAACATTTGCAAGTGGGATGAAACTCTCTACGCCAAACTGTTGCATTTTGTTGCTTGTGTTCAAACCAAAAACCACCCCAATCTACATTCATATTTTTGCAGCTCATCAAATTTCATTTCAACCACACCTCTGGCGGAAAAATTCTTGTAGAATACTGGGACTCCTGGGTACCTAAATGGGGCTCGAAAGTTTGAACTGGTATTATCAGCTCATCTGCCTGTCCGTTTTAGTGCACCCGGGACCTCGTAGCTTTCGAAAATTCACTTGCATTGTGCGAATACCGGGTGCTAATAGGTTTGGTGTCTCCTTGGAACAAAGTCAAGTTTTCCGCCAAAAGTGTGACCACAGGAGGTACCGAAAATAAGCTGGCATTTTGTAAAGTGCGAAACCGCTGTAAATCCAAAATCCGTCAGTGGAACATACGAAAACAGACCATGCTACTGGACCTCACTCGAAAAAACGTACCATTTAAATACTTGAGAGGCCACCGAAGATATTAGCCAACCGCCCCCTTTTTGAGGGACACACAAGAGTAATTCATGAGTGCCCCAGTAGCGAAATTTGAAGCCTACAGGAACATAATGCATGCCGCCAACCTCGCATCCACACTTGTGGAAACGTAACTAAAACCCGCGTCTAAGCAACTGACTCTTCACGGAGGAGGACGTTCAACAACTAATGCACAAGACAAATTCATTGAGTGCGTTGGGGCCGGACAAGTTCGACCCAGCGATTCTGAAGGAAACGTCGCTCATACTGCTGAAGCATTTCTACCTAGTGTTCCGCCGGTCGCTCGTCGAAGGTAACTTTCCCTCTGCTTGGAAGTAAGCGACACTCATGCCAACCTACGAAACTGGTGGCCACCCATCGCCCGACAGCTACAGACTCATTGGTCTCACTAGCATACTGTGCGGGCCATCTTAAACCATTTCAGTGCCAACATTTCAGCGCAACATAAAGGTACCCGCCGTTCTTGCGTAAAGCACATGCTCGTATCTAAGAACGGCTTATCCTAAACTAAGGACGGGGAACTCCGACCGGATACCATGTGTTTTGACTTCTCAAAAACAACTGATTGAGTCCCACACGTCCCACTGCTACGCAAACTCTAGCCTTATGGGATTCTAGGGAAAATTCTACGCTGGCTTGAAGCGTTCCGCTCAGATAGAACACTCCGAGTGAAGGTAGGCTCAACCTACTCTTTTTCGGCATCGGCCTTTATCGGAATCATTCAAAGTGCCGTTTTGAGACCACCTCTGATTCCGATCCAATTGAACGATCTTCCGCATTTTCTGTCTAAGCCATGTCTGTTTTTTACGGACGACTTGAAATCGTGAAGTTCCAACTCGAAAGTGGTACCGGCCCTGAGTCTGTTGAGTATGGAAGGCGCTTCGCGGAGCTTGACCTCTTTCCTTCTTGGTACACACCTGCAAGGCCTGGTGGCACTTTAAATGCACGGGTTTACAGGACGACCAGGTAAGCCAACTGGCTAACTCTCCTGATCCGTTTGTATGCGCCAGCTGCCTCTACATTAAGGGTGCAATGCATTCCCCAACTAGGGAAAAACCATAAAAAACAAGACCAATTCCTCATTACCGAATCACACAGACCAGTGTAAGTGCTCCTCGTTAATCGATGTACTCGCGACGAAACTCGAGCTTCTCTCTAAAGCTCTGACAGACGCAAACACTAAAAATGCAGCGATCTGGACGAAAGTTGACAAGGAACTTTCCTCGCTGAACGAGTACCTTGCACTATCCACCCCTGGTCTGCTGGCTGCGAAAAAGGTTATCCAGCTCTCCGATGCGGCAATAAAGACCGCCACGGCGTCTCTAGTGGACAGACGCGTAAGGGAGAGCAGACTGATAATCTGGGGGTCATTCTCTAGAAAAGTCACGCCAACGAAGCAGGCACAATCGCTCCTTGGCAGTGTCCTCTCAAAGCCTGACCACGAATCGCTTCACGCAGACTGGTTACGCCAGAAGGGAAGCAAGCGAACACTCGGGCTTCTCGTTACCCTTTCCTCGCCGTCGGCCGTACAGAAGGTTTTGGGTCGGGCTGTCAGCGTCCAAAAGGCAAATCCAACGATCAGGCGTCTATCTGAGGATCGCCCTCTAGACGCACGGAAGCCAGGCCACAGCAGTTCTAGGGAAGAGATGCGGAAAAAGCTTCCGGATGGCGCCAATTCGGCCGATCCCAAACTTAAGGCCAAACCGATTGTAGTTATAGCCCCTTGTGCTCCTGAAAGCACGCCGAGGCAAACGACCGCGACTCCGGACAGCAGTTTCTACTCAACCACCGCGGACCCCTCGAATTCTATAGGCAGTGACGCTCTGGAGGAGGCAAGCCTCACGTGGACGGAGCGCCCAAAGTACGTACAGTTATCAGCACTTCTTTCCGTAACAGACGTCAAAGGTGCAACAGTGAACTCCACACCCAAGCTACAACCGAGCTGGATTGGGTCAGACGAGCGGAGTCAAGTGGTGAAGCCTACCGGCAAACCAACCACATGCGCTGACGTCGACATCGGGGAATGCTGCGAGAACCGTACATCCACTGAGGCTGTGAAATTGCCAATCTCTAGCTCCACTCCGTCTAAAGTAGCCTCTTTGATTGTGGACACAACTCTTGCCCAGGACCATGACAATCAAAGCCACAAGCCTGACCACGGCGAGCCGAACAGTCCCTCATACACCCAGTTGGCCACGCTGATCGCGGGTGACTCGGATGACCACACAGGCGCGAAAGAAAGGCGACTGCGGCCAAACAAGCCATATACAACTCGCCAAATCAGAAAACTGCTGGCTGGCTTCAAGGTGCAGTCCTCTGAGAAAACCAGCCTCATGGGAGCACCACCAAAAGAACTACCCGGTGCTGCCACCCAGCGCTCAAAGCATCACAGAGGCACCTTTCCGACCAAATCGCGCCAAAATGCCCAAGAAGCCAAACAGACGCGAGATCGCCCATTGAGCAACAGCGAACCTGGCCGTCCAGAAGAAGTTAAAGAAAGGGCTACAAGTAGCAATGGTCGAAATTTTCGCCCACGGGGAAAAAAACTTCGTCCACCAAAACTAATAGGCCCGCGCAAACCGGGCTCCCACAGGGCGAAAAAAACCCTGCAAATGAAAAGCAACCCACGAAACCACCAATCGAGGGAGCAGACAAATATGCCTCAGAGGTCCCTTCGGAGCCCTCGACTCAAACCCGACGTGCAGCTATTAAGCCTGCTAACCTCCCTGGTTACACAACTCTCGGCTCCTCACCTTCGGAGGCAGCAGAGACAGTGTTGAAATGCTTGTCCACAAACTGTCTTAGCCTCTTCAACAAACTTTGTGATATTAAACAGTCAGTTTGTCTTGAACAGCCGTCCATTATCGCACTCACAGAGACCTGGCTCACACCAGATGTCTCTGACGCGGAGATCTCAATAGACGGCTACTCTATTTTTCGAGCTGACTCAAAACGAGGGAGAGCTGGTGGGGTTGCTTTATACTTACATGCGGCCCTGCCAATCCCGATTGTCCTCTCTGATACCACTCCTGCACCTTTTTGTGATGCACTGTGGCTTCAAGTCCCGCTGCGCGGGTCCGATTCTCTCCTTCTCGGTGTGGTCTACCGTAGCCCCTCGAGTCCTCCGGAAGATGACCACTTCCTCATACGAACCCTTGGGCAACTCTCCTCCAGCTACCACTTCACTCATCTCCTGCTGGTAGGTGACTTCAACGCTCCAAAGGCCCCCTGGACGGAGCTCCAGTGCGTCGGATCAAGTGGACCCTTTGCAGCGGCGTTGACCGAAGTCGTTCAACAGAGCGCTTGGACTCAACATGTCGTTGCACCCACCAGATACCGCGCGGGCCAACAACCGTCCCTCCTGGATTTGGTCATCACCAACGAAAGACATTTCGTTGATCAGGTGACAATTAACGCTCCACTGGGACATAGCGACCACTGTGTGCTCACCTTTGATTTCATCTGCTATTGGGCCAGAAATCCCGAACCCCAAACGTGGATTCGAAACTTCTGCCGTGCAGACTTTTCGGGAATGCGCATCTTTCTTAACCAAGTTAAACTGGGGCCAGCCTCAGTGGAAGACTTATATAGGACTATTGTCCAGAAAGTTCACGAGGCTGACGCGATGTTCGTCCCAAAAAAACCAGCACGCAGTCGGACGAGCCGTAAACTACCCAAAAGGATCCGGCGTCTTCTGGAAAAGAGGTCACAACTATTTCTCAAAAAGTTGACTACAGGAGACACAGAAGATGAGCTGGCATTTCGTAAAATGCGGAACCGCTGTAAATCGGAAATCCGCCAATGGAACATACGAAAACAAGCCACCATTCTAGACCTCGCCCGGAAGAACAGAAATGTGCTGTTCAAATACATGCGGCATCGCCGAAGAAACAAGCCATCCGCGTTCTCCCTGAGGGACAGGAACGGGGAACCCACGAGTGACCCAATAGTGGTATCTGAGTTCTACAGAGATCACTATGCAGGTCTGTATTCAGTCCCAGCGTCCTCGTCACATCCAACGTTGTCAAGGCGTACCTACGAACGGCCTCTAACCGACTTGGTATTCACGGTGGAGGACATTCGTCAACTCCTGCACAAGATCAACCCATTCTGCGCGTTGGGGCCCGACGAAGTCCACCCAAGGATCCTGAAGGAAACGTCGTACACACTGGCAACTCATTTCCATCTGCTGTTTCGTCAGTCGCTTGACGAAGGCCACCTTCCCTCTGTTTGGAAGGAAGCGATTGTCACGCCAATCTACAAAACTGGTGACCGACTATCGCCTGGCAGCTACAGGCCTATAAGCCTCACTAGCGTGCCATGCAAGGTGATGGAACGCATTCTGAAGCGAGCCATTCTAGATCACCTTACTTCCAACAACTTGATTTCTCAAGCTCAACACGGATTTCTCCCAAACCGTTCCTGCGTGACGAACATGCTCGTATTTATGGACAGCTTAACCCAAGCCAAGGACGAGGGACTCATATCGGATGCCATATTTTTCGACTTTTCAAAAGCATTTGATCGAGTCCCACACGTCCCTCTGCTCCACAAACTCGAGTCTTACGGGATTCAAGGGAAAATCCTACACTGGATCAAGGCATTCCTATCAGACAGATCATTCCGAGTGAAAGTAGGCTCGACCTACTCTTCTGCGGCGCCGGTCTCCATTGGAGTTCCTCAGGGCTCCGTTTTGGGACCTTTGCTGTTTCTGATATACGTCAATGACCTTCCAGATGTTATTTCAAGTCCATGTCTACTTTTTGCGGACGACTTGAAATCGTGGAGTTCCAATGCCAGTGCCCTCCAAATTGATGTGGACGCCGCAAAGCAGTGGTCGTTGGACTGGCACCTTCCTCTGAATGACGAAAAGTGCGTCCATATGTCATTTGGAGGAGACTCAGCGAACTCCTTTGTCATGCATGGTGAGAAAGGACCAGAAGACATCACGAGGATAGATGCCAAAAAAGATTTGGGTATCTGGCTCTCTCCAAACCTGTCCTTCTCACTGCACCTTGAGAAATCGGCTCAGAAGGCATTCGCTGTTCTACGGATGATTCGGCGTACCTTCTCTCGTATTACTCGCACGGACTTCCAAATACTCTATGGGGCCTATGTCAGACCGCTCCTTGAATATGCCAACCCGGTTGTCTACTCAGGACGCACGAAAGACGTAATCCTCATTGAGCGTGTCCAGCGAGCTGCTACGAAAATGGTTGCCGGTCTCAAGTCCATGGACTACGAAACGCGTCTCGTGGTGCTCGACCTCTTTCCCTTGGAGTATCGTCGCCTCCGAGGGGACTTAATTCTTACTTACGCCCTGTCTGAATAAGGCTTGGTCAACAGGTTTTTCACCGCTGACCCAGGAAACACACGGCGGGGACATGTTAAGAAGATTTTTAAGGTCAGAGCGCACACCTTCGTTAGGCAAACTTTTTTCTCGTTTCGGGTAGTTGCTGCGTGGAATAATCTTCCTGAGACGGTTGTCCACTCTCCCTCTAGAACTCAGTTCAAAACACTATTAGACACTTATTTACGCGAGTCCTCGCGCTGGCAAACATACTGCCCCGCGCTGAGAACTTAAAGAGCAGTGCTACACCCTTTTTTCACTTGTGCCTTTCAGGTGAACGACAGCTGCTGAACGACAAGAACAAAACCGACCCGGGAAACTTGGGCAAAAGCCTCGCTCCTGTGTATCAATCCGTGAATCCGTGATGGTATCGCCGTCTCCGAGCAGACATAATACTTACGCCCTGCTTGAACAAGATTTGGCCAACAGCTTTTCCACCGATTCTCGCTTGTGCGTTTCAGCTGAACGACAGGAACAAACTCAACCCAGGAAGCTTGGCCGAAAGCCTCGATCCCGTGCATTAATACACAAGTCAGTGAAATGCACTCGATTCTGGTTGGCTCAAATTTCCACCAATAACGACAAGCTTTCGTTTGGCCCGCAGTTGGTTCGCGACGCGTCTGTCCAGCTGACACGATAGTCACTTATCTTGACGGTATTGACGTTGAACACCTCCCTTTGAAGTTTCTGTCTGGCCGCATCTCGGATATGATTCGTGGTGGTTCAGGAAGCTGCTGTTTGTCGGTCCTACACTGGAGCACTAGAGACGCTTTGGCTGTGACCTCGGTATGTCCGATCTCCTGTGACATGGAAACAACGGTAGTTCCACTGTGGGGAATGTCGGCCGCCCGAAGTTGATTTGCGCGATGTATTCACGTCTTCAATGTGACTTGCACTGAATTCTTCACGGACTCCTGGAGCCACACATACGATCGAGTCTTTTCCCCAAGCTTCGCGGGTCGGGTATTTTCTTGTGGTTTAGTGGCTTCAGTCCACAGAAAGGCACACACGTACGAAGATTTTGAGCACAAGTGTTTGCGTTTTCAGCGTTGGCCAGGAAGCCTGCCACCTTAAGGACTCAAAGAAGCATCCAAATGTGATTTGAACTGAGTCCCAGCTGCAGCGTGGACAACTGAAGGGTATTCCCGCTCTTAACGCAAGCACAAAATCCGTTCGAAATAGGCGTTGGCAGGTTCTGGGTACTGAATCGAGCTGGATATACTCTCCCTCGCTTACTGGAATCAGAATGTCGATCGTTCGTTGCACGCGTCCTAGCTGGTAGCACTCACCCTTAGTACAGAAGACGATTGCAGTCCCATACTAGAGGAAGAGGCAGGACAGTGGCCTGGTATGACGATTTCAGCACCCTAACTGAGTTATACTGCACAACATGTGTGCACATGCTAGGCCTACTGGTTCACGCTGGGAGGCATCTAAGCCCCAGGGTTTTTCAGACGCTATAGTGTTCTCGGTATCTCAACACTAGCGGATTTAAACAAAAATGTGGGGCGTGGATATCCTCTTCGATCATTTGTTTGTAAGGGGTCTTTTGGAGAACCCTCATGCATTATCATGCACCCACAGGTATGTGGATATAAACAGCGCAAGACATCCACCAATTCTAGTGCATACTCCGTTTTGCAAGCATGTTGAAAAACGAACCGTTCAGCGTAATCGTATGAAGACGTGATCCAAAGACCTCTTTCCGGCCGGAATCCTGCTTTTTACTCTTGGGTTCGTCTTCACGCACCTTTGTAAGACGACTTACAATAAGCGACACAGTGTGGTTATATTAGTGCACAGTTGATGATAGCCATAATATGATTCAGAAGGTATATGTGCACTAATGACAGTCTTTACTATGGTTGACAGTGGTGAGTTGCAACACGTATAAGAATAAATACAATGCGGAATGTGAAGCAAGACAAAAGGGGAACTTATCGGTTGTGAGAGTCCCTTGGTGAAAGTCCGGACGGCGGTAACGTGTTTTCTCCGCAGCATAGTTGCTACACGTGTTCCATATTGTCCGTGGACTTGTGGAGACTGGTTGACTTCCTGCTCCCTGCGCGCGCGCGAGACTGTGTGTCTTGAGTATGCTCGGCCTTCCTATATGTAGCTGCGTCTGCGTGTACGTGGGTGTCAGCACATGACTTGTTGCTACGCTTACTGGCCGGTGGAGACAGTCAATATCAGATGAGTCATCCTTGTGTGTCGCGATTTGTAAGCGTAGGGTAGAAAGCGAGTCTCGTGATCTAGGGGCGATTGTGAGCTGTGTAGTCAAGTGAGTCACAGTCGTGTAGCGTGATTTGTGAGTGTAGAAAAAAGAACAGATCTCGTGATCTAGTGAGTGGCGGTGAGCTGTACAGTCACGTATGTTAGTGAAGGGGCCGCTACAGTTACAACGGAATCAAACCAATTCCCCTGTACTTACCACTTTTACTGCGAGCAGTTATGTTGAAGATAGGCTACTTTCGACTCATCCCAGTTGGATGGGACAGCCTTTTTCATCCAGATGTCAAAAATCAGGCAAGCACCACCTAAGCATTTTACTTCCATCTTTGAACACAGCTTGTAGAAGTCCGCAGGACCAGCAGGTCGGTGACTCCTGAGGGAGAAAAGTCATTCGCTTTCCAATGCTGTTGGGTGTTCCACTTTCACTGTCCAGGGCTGCGTCGCGTACCATGACTTTCGCTAAGCAACTGTTGTTGGATTGTTGAAAATGCCCAGTCCTACGACTCAAGCCCTTTTTTTAAAGATAAGTTAGGGGCTTTTGTCGTAACTGTTCCGTTTACATGAGGATTATTTGGGCCTGTTGGCTTTATCAACCAGAGTAGTTTGAGCACTTCCTAGGAGTTCCTCGTCCCCTCCATCTCCTCAGTTTTCTAGACCTGCCAGTCTTCCCCATCCGCACAGATGCTGTTTTTCACCTGACGTCTGACGGTTCGAGTTATACTGTACCGTCGATCAGGAGGAATACGTGTCTGAGCTGAGAGCAAATTCTAGAGATCCAATGTTAAGATTCAGTCAATCACGCCTTTCCGCCGACGGAGCGCCCGACATCTTGTGAGTCGCGGCCAGCGATTTGCAGTTGGAGGCAACATTGGACGACTTGTTGTCCGAGAAGATCTTCAGTATGTGGTTTTGGTAAGCTCACTTTACATAAGGATCCTCAATGGCCAGACAAGGTGTATGCATCTTGCGTGCCCCTGAAAAGCGCCACAAGAAGCGGCAATGAACAAGCGCTTGATCTGAATCCAAGTATATATCAAAGGATGAAAAACAATCGACAACTGATCCACGACGATGTGGTCTATCTACGTTGGAGGTCGGCCGGCATGCGTTGACACCATGTGACCAAGCGGCTTCGGTTGATTCGAATGTTAGCACCACACGCAAAGAGTCAGGGCGAGATGGCCCAAGTGGTTAGAGCGCTAATCTACGGACCGGAACGTCCGTGGTTCGAACCCGACCTCTGCCTCTCGACTTCCCCTGTCTAGGCTTGAGCAACCTGGCAGTATCCCAGCCCTCGTGCTTCCTTCGGCTGGCATGGCAGTTAAACACCGAAAGGGTGCTAAAGCTGGATGACTTTTTACAGAACTAGTCTGCGGTCAACTGCAACAGGCATTCGTCATTGTCCATGCGTCTCGAACCAGTTCATGACGACCACCCAATTGAGCCTCTGCAAAGCCAAGTCTACATTCTTGCACATTTATATCCCTGGCAGCCGCAACAGCATTTGGACTCACCGCGCCGTAGAGACTCTAACAGTATGAGTCTTAGGATACGTCCGAACTCGAAAGTACTTGTACAGAGAACGACGCGTCGCAAAGATCATCATCGGTCGCCACACGATACGAATAACAGGCGTGCGAGTGGAGCTTACTAAACATAGCATAGCAGCATGCGATCAGCAGAGCTGGTGTGAAGGTGGTCAAGGCAGGAGCGTCACCACTGGCTGGACAAGGACAAACAAACAGCTGGTCATATTTGGCCAGTCAGCTTTCCTGTATATTTACGCACTTGCCTTATGTTTGATGGATAACACAGTTGTATATTTGGTCTTGTGTCTTCACTTTGTCCCGTGGTATAGCAGGCTCAATTCAGGCGTAACCGATAAGTGTCCTCACGTAACAACACATCCACAATGTCTTAGGACATGAGCAGATGCTACGAACAGGCAGTCATTGTCGTGGCGTTTACCTTCACGGGTGCTGCCAACAAACCGCACACAAGTGATTATCACTGGGCAACCATTCAAGGAGAGTGTGGTAACGGTGGTGCCACAGCTCAGATCTCGGTTTGCTCCTCACATTTAAGCGTTTTCAGCAGAATCTTCGACGTGGTGGCCGATGTGGCATGGTTGTACGTGGGATGGGCGACTGCCAGGATGCTCAGACCTAGATAAGGTGAATAATGGCACCCCGCCAAGGGTTACGGCTCAAAACCCAACCGCAAGACAACGGTGTTTAGCTTATCACCATCATGCTGTAAGACGTACGGTCATCGGACATGTCATCGGTCATCGATCAAGGAGACGCGCTTGAATTTGTGGAGCGACATACGTATCTCGGAGGTTGCATTAACTCTCACGGTATCGTGACAGACGAAGTCACCGTACGAATCTCGTGGGCCAGAATTGCTTTTGCCAATTTACGCCACTTGTGGCGTCAAAAAAGCATATCACAGGGTCTCAAATACCGCCTACGGCTGGGGTACTTTGCCATGTTGATGGAGGATCTGAAACGTCTCAAATGATGCACCCACCACTGCACGTTAAGGTGGCTGAGTTGTGTGCCACCACAGACTACAATTGTCTATCAAAAACTACGACAGATATTTTGGTCATTGGCGTTGCTGTCCGAGCTCTTATTGATACTAGCAGCTCCAGAAGTTTCGTTTCTTCATCAGTCCTACACGCTTATAACTGGAAACTATGGCGTCGACGATACATTCATCTTCCAACAAAGGTTATTGCCTTGTATCCATTCAGTACAAGGATTCTACATAAGAGTTTTTTAACTTTGTATATTACCGAACCTCTGTGCAGACCTCCTTCTCGGACGTGACCTCCTGGGTCATGCACCGGAAGATGAAGTGGACCAAATGCTCACCGATGGCATAATCAAAGCATCAAGTGCACAAGTAACGCGCAATACGTACCACAAGAGACGCATGGTCATAGACTACAGCCAGACTATCAATCGCTTCACCTATCTTGACGGTTACCATCTACCAAGACTGGATCAAATGATTGAAACTATCGTATGCTATACCGTCTACAGTACACTGGACCTCCAGAGTGGGGTGGTCCGACTAGTGGCAACGCGTTTTTCATGAAGAAATCGCTTGATCTCATCCGAAATGAATGATGAACCGCGATCCGAATGCACGAAACTGGGCAGACCAAATGTAGCGAAGAGCGGCACAAGGCATGATATCACCGTAGACGAACTTATATCTGGACAAGCATAAGCGAACGGAAAACGGGAATATTCGTCTACGATCGTCAGTAGATATTTGTTTCGAGTCGACGAAGGCAGTGGTCCCTTGAAGTCAATGCTTAAACGTTCGAAGGTTTGTGTGGCTTTAATGAGTGTACCACCAGATGGCTTGAAGAAACGTGGTTTTAATTCCGCACACACACGACACTGCTTAATGACGAGTCGGATGTCCTCTAGAGAGAATGGGAGGTTCTTGGCACGAACGAAATGCATCATGCGTGTTGCTCCAGGATGACACAGAGTTTCGTGTAAGCGTTTTAGATCTAGCTGAGATGAAGTGTTTGCACAGACGCTCCGAGAGAGCGTGTCAGCAGCTTTGTTTTCTGTGCCTGGTCTGTAGGTTACATCAAAAGAAAAAGGCGATAACTCCATCCGCCATCGTTGGATTTTGTCATTTTTTATTTTTCCTTTTTGTTGTGTTGAATACATGAACGCAACGGACCGCTGATCCGTTACAATCTTGAAATGGGTTCCGAGTAGGTAATGCCTCCATTTGCGCACTGCTTCGACAATTGCGCACGCTTCTTTCTCAATAGCAGAATGATGTTTTTCGCTGACCGACAATGTACGTGAGAAGAATGCGACTGGTCTGCCATCTTGATTGAGTGTAGCGGAAATCGCAACATCAGATGCATCCGTTTCGAGTACCAAAGGTATTCTCGGATCAATAGTGACCACGGCTGCATCCACTAACTCTTTTTTGAGACCTTCGAATGCTTTCATAACAGATTCAGGGACAGGAAAGGTTGTATTGTGAGTGATTGGGTAGATTTTATCAGAGAAACGGCTTATCCAACGAGAATAGTAAGCGAACAAGCCAACCACTCGTTGCTGAGACTTCATGTCCTTCGGAACGGGCAATTCTTGCAAGACCCTGAAGCGTTCAGGGTCCGGTTTGATGATGCCTTCAGAAATTTCATAACCAAGGAGTCTGAGTTTAGTGGTGGAAATTGTGCTTTTATCATGATTTAACTGAAGGCCGTACTTTTGTGCTACGGTGAGAAAACACTGGAGGTTTCGGTCGTGTTCTGCTTGGTCCTTCCCACAAATGGTGACATTATCCACATACGCATATGTCCCGGTAAGTTTTTCGGCGCGTACTATGTCATCCATTACCCTCTGAAAACATGCTACTCCATTCGTTACCCCGAAGGGTATTCGACGGAATTGATAAAGATTGTTGCAGGCCTCAAAAGCTGTATAGATTCTGTCACTTTCCTTAATGGGTATTTGATAATAAGCACTTTCAAGATCAAGCGTGCTGAAAATACGATATTGGGCTATTTTACTACTCATATCTTCAAGTCTGGGGAGCGGATAAGCGTCGAGTTGCGTAAATCGGTTTATGGTTTGACTATAGTCAACCACCATTCGCTTCTTCTGTCGTTCATTCGTCGTGACGAGCACTTGCGCTCTCCATGGGGACTTCGAGGGTTCAATGATTTTTTGGTCAAGTAAACGCTTTACTTCAGAGGCAATGAAGGCCTGGTCGTCTGCAGAATGTCGTCTGGACTTTATGGCGATGGGCTTACACCTTGGATCGATATGCTCAAACAAAGTGAGAGGTTCGATTTTGGCAGCAATTAGACCACAGAGCGAGAAAGAAGGTTTATCACCGTTGAATGAGATTTCTAGGGATTTGTGAAGTTTAAGAAAATCATGTCCTAGCAGAATATCCGCACAGAGGTCACGTAATACTGAAAACTTGAAAGAGGGGTATTTGTATTGTTTGTGTTGCAACGTTAAAAAACAATGTCCAAGAGTAAAGCTTTTGTGCTGGGTGGATGCCAAAGTGATTTCAGATGACGATGGTAGTACAGACCGCTTGTTACGACGGACTACATTTTCGGAAATGAAACTTTCTGAGCTACCAGTATCAACAAGAGCGCGAAGTGGGACGCCATTGGCTTTCACATCGGTGACTGCTTCTTTGAGACACTCGGGAGCCGCAGCAGTAACGCAAGATAGTGCACTTGAAACAGATGAGGTGTTCCTCGAACCAGTAGATCTGCATACCTTTTGAAAATGCCCTTTCTTTCCACAGTTTTTGCAGGTCGCATCTTTAGCGGGGCATTTGTAACGCGGGTGACGAGCATAGCCACAGAAGAAACATGGAGTCCCCATACTAACAGCAGTCGTCTGTTCGTGCGATGATACCTGAGAACGTGGGGACTTTGGCGGGTCGTTCGATACGGTAGCACAGGGGAGTTGGTTATTCGGCAAAAACGACAGCGACTGTTTTTGCGCTAGTTCGAGGGATTTCGCATGGTCGTATGCGGTTTTAAAATCCAGCGACTTATGTTCCAGCAGTCTCTGGCGTATAGTATTCGAATAAAGTCCACTAATAAATGCGTCTCGTAATGCTTCATCGCTATGTTGTTCTGCACTGACGGCCGTAAAGCGACAATCTGGCAACAAACTGCGAAGCTTTTGTACAAACTGATCAAGATTCTCAGCTCCGTCCTGCTTACGAGTGTTCAAAAGATGCCGAGCAAAAATTTCATTTTTCGGTTGTACGTAAATTTCTCGCAAGGTTTCGATGGCTGATTCATAGTCTTTACAGTCTTTGATAAATCGGTAAACACTCGGGTCAACGTAATTGAACAAGGTTTTTATTTTATCTGGTGAATGAGAATCAACTGACTCTAGGAAGTTCGTGAAAGTACAAAACCGATGCTCCCAGGTATCTGCCGAGTCTTGAGTATTGGGATCGGTATCGAATCGTTCGGGACGTAAGAATCGATCCATTGTTCGATGAAAATTTTTGGATGAATAAATTGTTGTGTTCGACGAGAGATGGAGTGCAGAGACAATCAGAATGAGAATGGAAAAGACTGAAGGCCCAGAAGCTAGGCTTTATTCATCCAAAACTTTGACACTGAGAGCTGAAACGGAAAAAGGTGATTTAGCAATAAACGATGAAACGTTTGAAAAACAGAGCAACTATACAACACGTGTGTCCAAAGAACGTTAAACAATATCAAAGCCAAACATGTAAAAGGCATCCGCCTACATTGGTAACGTTACCATATGCGGTAAAACATTTTCTTGAGGTCGCTGAAGCATGCAACATTACTTTGAACGACACGAAGAGCAGATTCCTAGCTGAAGAGATTACTCTTCTAGGCTACAAGATCTCCAAAGGTATTATATTACCTGACCCAGAACGCATGCGTCCTATAAGAGAACTCCCAGCTCCACAGAACAGAAAATCGCAGCAAAGAGCCATTGGTCTGTTCGCCCACTATTCACAGTGGATACCGCTGTTTTCTGACAAAATTCATCCTTTGGTTAAAAAGAAAAATATTTCCGCTTCCGGCGAGTGCCCGAACAGCACCTGAGAACCTTATGCAAGAATTGGAGAATGCGGTGGTCGTTAATTTCAACTACAACATCCCTCCCATCGTCGAAACTGAGGCATCCGACATTGCTATTGGTAATCCTGAAGTAATGGCTCGTGTTATCTGCGGTGTGGGAGTTGCACTCAACCCAAAAGCTGAAAGCGCCTCACTGAACTGAATTTCAGTAAACAGTTGTGTGGCTCAATTAACCTCAATCCAGGTTGATGCGGTAAGCAATGTTTATTTGTCATATCAGCACACCTCGACAGAATGCAGTTCTGAGACTGAGGACGGGTTTTATAGAGATCTGTCGCGGCTGCTTCGGTCAGCAAGAAGGACGGATATAGTAATGCAGGCGCGTGATATGAATGTCCAACTTGGACGGCTTAGTCCGGAAGAAACACAATTAGGTGGTAGTTTTGGAGTCGATGTTCAGCGTACGGATAATGGGTGCGACTGTTGCAATTATTTGCTGATCGCCGTTTGTTCTTGTTCAGTAAGAGCTTCCAATACAAACGTTCACATCGAATTACTTGGGGACCAACAACCGTAAGACAGTCGTGGACTCAATTGGACCATGTGGCTATCAGTTACCGATGAAGAACCCCGGTCAAAGCTTGTTGTTCCTTATGGGATACACAACTTAACTCTGATCATGCCATTGTGGGGGCCTTCCGTCAGCATGACGTCTGCCAAAACAGAGCAGTTCCATTCATTAACTTCGACAAGCTTCGGTAGCTCAGAAGTATCGAGGTGACCTGGCTAGAATGCCAGTGGAAACACATAGCCACGCGGATGACGAATACTGCTTGGAGGCTGAATGGAAACGAGTTAAAGGGGCTATGTTCTTATCTTTCCGAGCTGTCCGTCCAAGCCATCCGACTCGACTAAATGAACATTAGATATTGTCGAGATCAGCAAATCTTATTGCTGCCAGAAAGACCATATCAACAACTGGCGACTGTTATGGCCCACGCAGATTCCTCAAACACCGGATAGTCAAGAGCTTAAAGAGTGAAAGTGTTGTTAGCTGTAAATGTCATGGTTGTACGAGGGCTGGGATACTGCCAGGGCGCCCACAACTAGACAGGAGGACGTTTAGGGCTCTCAACCAAAGCCTTTGTCTCAAAAGCCTAACCGCGAGGTAGCGGCGTTGGGCTGGAAATGCAAGTGCATTACCATTTTTACGGAACACGTCGAACTGTTTAGCTGTAACACCCTTTCGGTGGCTAGCTGCCATGCCACCCGAGGGAAGCACGAGGGTTGGGGTACTGCCAGGTTACCCAAGCCTAGACAGGGGAAGTCGAGAGGCAGAGGTCGCCACATGTTCCGACCCCCAACCTGTAGGGCCAGAAGACTGTGTTCGTCAGACCCATTGATTCAGAAGACACGTAACTCTTCAAAGTTCCTTCTGAATTTCCTGTTGAACAGGGCCATTCTACTGTGCGCTATAGTCATGCTCACTTAAGGGTTAATCTCATTATTCTGAACCGCTAATCAATCACCAACAAGATCCTCACTTAAGTCACGTATCTTTAGTGGCAAGTACGAACTTTAATGTAGTTTACGTCCAGCATGAATATAAATGTGAAATTTGCACAAATTCTACACATAAAGCGTCTTGACAAAAGCTTACAACTATTTTTTCAATGTTACGCTGGTAGATTTCGAAGGCCCAATAGATGGAGAAGGCTTTCTCTGAAAGCAACTGCCGTGCCATATTTTAGCTGATTCGACCAACCGATCAAAAGGAGATTCGAAATAACCTAAATAACTCTGCCGCACGGTTTGGCATGGAATTTGTAAATTACTGCTACAGGACTGGGTGGGGTTAAACCCAAACACCATGTTTGCAGACGAGCCAATCGATATGGTTGGTAAATTTACTTGGGCAGTTGTACAAGTTCTGTTGGGCTGGCTGAAGATGGGATTACTTCTCAGATCGAAAGGCCAGGGTAGCCTTTACCAACCTCTGACACCTATGGCTCCGGCGTGACTTCAGTTTGTCCGTCAAGGGCAGAGATTACACTGCAGCAGTGCGATCCATACTACTTTATGGATCAGAGGCGTTGCCTCTACGCGCAAAGGACATAAGAAAGATGTCAGTGCTCGACCGTTATTGTCAAGTGGGAAAATCGGATTAGGAATGCTAAGTTACGCCAAATGGTCCTAGAAAGAAGGGACCCTCTCAGGCTAGATGGATTACTCACGCTTCATAGGTCACGTTGATTAGGACATGTAATCCGCATACCAGAAGACCGTCTGCCTCGCAGAGCTCTTTTCGCCCAGCCCTGTGCTGCGCGGAAGCGACCGGTAGGCGGACAATGTGTGACACTAAAAGACTAACCAGTAAACTTAGTTGGGTCGACAAATGTCACCTTCCTGGGTGAGGGTCATAGGACTCAACTCATCAATGCTTATTTGCACTGGCATACATGGGCTAGTCGCCCAGTCAGTGGCGTTCGTGCATCATGGCTAGCGCCTTCAATGCCTAGCTACTTAGTTCCAGAACTAACTATCGCCTCCAATGCTTGGCTGTATGTCCCACACACTCCCACTTTCCGGTGATTGAAAGTGTAGCAGCTGGGACGGATGTGCTTATAACACACGTTTACTAGTTGATAAATTGAAGTGAGCCGAATTTAGTAGCATCAGGTTTTAGAGGATTCAACATGCCAGCAACGCCCAGTCATGCACCCCGAATGTCAACAATGCCCTTCCTTGAAAGGCCCTCAACGCCCAACCATCTGGCGAGTGGAAACGGGGTGGTTAGGTGACGACCCTATCAGCGGGGCATTTCATTCACAAGTAGTAAACCTGATCGGGTTATTAGCTGTTGTCTTTCTTTACAGTGAACTCAAGGGGTAACCTGCCATGAAACTACCGTTAAATTTGAGGTTGACTTTCTCATATTTCTGGGGTCTAGTCTACCTGACAGGACAAAACCGCTAGCTAGCTATCTTCAGATTTTGGGCATGTCTTAGCTATCGAGTATCGTGTCGTTTATTTACTGCACATTATGCACAGTGTTTAAGTAGTGCTGAAGCACTAGAGTCTCCACTCTGATGTTTTCAACGACAGTGGTGATGGCAATGTCGAGCATGATGGTGCGTATTTCGAATGCGAATGCCCCCGCTGACTCTTCAATTTTCCCAATCCCCCAGCACACCTTTGGTGTTCGACTATTGTTCAAAGATGCTTGATCTCTTGAGCCGTCAACTCTTTTGTCATAGGCACCAGTGCCAAATTCAGCTGTTACAGTTAGTAGCCGTAAACAGTAATGTCGCCCCAGCTTTTAGATGTGCTCTCTATCTGATGTCCAATTCCCTTTTATCGCACACTTTGATGTCGGATACCCCGTGGGTATTTGCCAATCGTCCCGTTTTAGATTTCATGTGCATTATGGCCTTCTCGTAGTATTACTTTACTTTCGACTTTTCAGAAAGTTTGCCACTGACTGGTCCTCTTCCTAATTTTCTCACTAATTTGGTGATGTAAACTACGGAAGTTCGCCCCAACCATGGCTGAAAGTAGTGAAGCTCTCTTCGCCATTCTTCAGCAACGCTGCAGCCTGCTAGATAGCAAAGTAAGTATTGTAGTTTTTGTTGTGGTTCTACGCATCATGATTTCTAGCTTGTGGGGTTTCAATATCGTGGGTGAGGACTACAGCAAGTTAACCGTTAGTTGTTATTGGATTCACCTTTGTGCGGGGTACTACGCTCAAAACACCTTGCCGGGCACAGGAAAAATCTTGTAAGAGTCGTTAGCGCAAGTGACTCACCTGTTTTAGGGTAGGCCTCACGAGTGTGGGCTGTTGTTTCTTCAGCTTTTAGTCTATTTCTTGCTGCACCACTATTTGCACGCTGCTGTTCTGGTTATTCTTCCTGTCCATCCATCATTACCGGTGAAGCTTCGAGCACTAGCTGGTTTGTATTTGACTTCAGGCTTACTTTTCAGTTGAAGGTTTTGTTCTTTCTGACGCTTAAGGATTGACTGTGCGCTTCCTCTGACGTGAATACACGATCTTATAGCGTTAAATTGATTACCGGATCTGAGGACATCAATGCATAGACATTTCTAGACCAATTGACAAAATACACTCATTTGCAAGTCACTTTGTTGTTAACGACTTCACTGAACCCCTATTTTATGGTATTCCTCAACTGAATGTACTGCACGAAAGCCGTCTCGTTTCAGTTAGCACGATGTTCAATATATCGCAGTATACTTCCTTGACCTAACACACTACCCTTAAAGTTGCTGAAAACTCTTCGACATTCCCCTCCTTGTTTCACCCCTCTTGGGGCTCCTTAGATAGATGTATTACCTGGGTTTCCATTAACCTTATGTCCTACTCTAACGCAAGGTAGTGCGCAACAAAATTAGTTTTGATTTGAAAATTACGTTTGAGTAGTGAGAGAGAGTAAGAGAGAGAGAGAGTAGTGAGAGTAATGAGTAGTGAGTCACGTCAAGAAGAGTTTTAAGGTCATTCTGATGCTTTCGGTTGATAGCTTTGAAAAGGTAATTGCACTACTTGCGGGACTTAGTTGACTTACACAAAGTGGAAAGTGCAAAATCTGGCAACGGTGCCATATGCGAAATGTTCATATTTTGTGATGGTGGTGTCATGGGGGTTACAGCATGCCACTAATTCGAGCGGGGCCTTTACTGCGGTGGAAAACGAGAAAAGGTGGGATGGATCGCGACTGGGAGTTGTTTGGCATTGTAGATAAGTTTTGGTTTATCCGAACGAAGTTAGTGTGCACCTTGTTAAAATGACCTCGAGAATGATTAGCGGTTGAGGTGCTAACTTATTGACTAGAAGGTTCGAGCCCAACCCCGACATCTCGACTGCTCCTGTCTAGGCTTTGGCAACCTGGCAGTATCCCAGTCCTCGCGCTTCTTTCTGGCGGCATGGCAGCTGGGTACTGAAAGGATGCTACAGCTGAACGATTAAATTTTTTTTACAGCTATGCACTGAAAAGGTGTTACAGCTGAAAGATAAAATAATAAATGCTGAGCTGAATTGATATTGTACAGAGATGACAAACGCTCCTTTGGTGTTACATTTTATCGGCACTTTTTTCTTGTTCTGGCAACCCATATGAAATACTTTTCTAGACAGATGAGCCAAGGCCCCAATCATGCTAACGTCGCAGTCGGATACCCGATTCTCGGGTTCGGATCTGTGCCGGTTAACGTGAACTTCCACGATGGGTCAAACCAGATTATATGCATGTCGTATTTTCTAGCTACTGTACACGGCTGCCACGCAGTCCGAAGGGACTATGAATCTAAGGTACTACCGAGTTACCCAAGCTGACATGGGCGCGTCACAATCATCGACAGCAATGCGCCGGCATTAAATACTGGTGCATACCTTATGTAAAGATAGGTTATTGTGATTTTTCGAATAGACAGCTTACAGATATAAAACTCTTTTCTTGTTGCCATGTTTGTATGTCATGTAACATACAGCTTTACGCGGGTTTCGTAGTATAATGTTCTTTGTTGATCTTTGTTTTGTGCTTTTTCTTCAGACTCTTGTTTGTGCCGCCTACCATCCATACAATGTAGCATCTCCCTATCAGACAGCATATGAGTGAATCATGTTGGTTGATACTGGAATGGCTAGAAAGTAAAAAGGTGTCCATAGTTGAGCCTGTGTTGGTCCTGGGTCTCTACTAGGTGCATGAACAATTAACTAACACGTGAAGCATCAACGAACTTTACGCCAGTCTCTTAGTACTGAGTAGCTGATAGGCTTGAGTTTTTGATGGTTCGTTTTTGGTGCAGAAACAGGTTTTCGGATTAGTTAGCTGTGCGTTTGTCCCGGGAGATAGATGTCAAAAATAATCCGACGCTCAGTATGTGTTTTAGGACGAGGTTTTCCTCCCGATCCCAATAGAAATCGGGAGTGGAGAAGCTAGCCGCACCCGCGAAATAGTCACGTTTGATTTTTTTGGAGGGGGGGGGTGCGGTTGTTGTCCAAACTTAGCCATTTACTACAACTTAAAATACTGTCCACTTCACCTCTGACCTGTTGCACTTTTTCATGGCAAAAAAACGTGTGATCCCTTCCTCAAAGTGGAATTTATTTTCAGATTAAAGGCTTCAACCTCGTCAACAAGGCCTTGCAAATGAAAACCTGTCAGCTAGTTGATTTCATCAACAGGCAAGAGGACTGTTTTGGCCTGATCACCAAAGAATATGATGAGGTTTCTAACGACATCAACAGTATCCAGGCTGTCATTGAAAAGTATTCTTGGGAGTTAGAGGAACTCAAGTCCAGAATTGACCAGTACTTATCAACCGGGAGTTCAAAGTCCAGTCAGCCTTTGGGCACAAACACATCGAACATTCCACAAGTCATTCTGCCTCCGGTTACTTCGAACTATCCTCCCCACGGACAGCAGACGAACAAACTACGACTTCGAGCTCATCTACCCAACAATCAGTTCACCTTAGTCGAAGTAAAACCTGGACAGCAAATTCAACACGCTTTGGGAAAAAAGCTCTCCCACAGAGGATTGCAACTTCAGCAGCTGGTAGTCAATCGACTTCGTTCAGGGTACGTTCTGCACTGTAGGTTGATTATTCTCTGTCTTTTTGTTTATTTATTTATTTATTTATTTATTTATTTATTTATTTATTTATTTATTTATTTATTTATTTATTTATTTATTTATTTATTTATTTATTTATTTATTTATTTATTTATTTAAAATAATAAATGCTGAGCTGAATTGATATTGTACAGAAATGACAAACGCTCCTTTGGTGTTACATTTTATCGGCACTTTTTTCTTGTTCTGGCAACCCATATGAAATACTTTTCTAGACAGATGAGCCAAGGCCCCAATCATGCTAACGTCGCAGTCGGATACCCGATTCTCGGGTTCGGATCTGTGCCGGTTAACGTGAACTTCCACGATGGGTCAAACCAGATTATATGCATGTCGTATTTTCTAGCTACTGTACACGGCTGCCACGCAGTCCGAAGGGACTATGAATCTAAGGTACTACCGAGTTACCCAAGCTGACATGGGCGCGTCACAATCATCGACAGCAATGCGCCGGCATTAAATACTGGTGCATACCTTATGTAAAGATAGGTTATTGTGATTTTTCGAATAGACAGCTTACAGATATAAAACTCTTTTCTTGTTGCCATGTTTGTATGTCATGTAACATACAGCTTTACGCGGGTTTCGTAGTATAATGTTCTTTGTTGATCTTTGTTTTGTGCTTTTTCTTCAGACTCTTGTTTGTGCCGCCTACCATCCATACAATGTAGCATCTCCCTATCAGACAGCATATGAGTGAATCATGTTGGTTGATACTGGAATGGCTAGAAAGTAAAAAGGTGTCCATAGTTGAGCCTGTGTTGGTCCTGGGTCTCTACTAGGTGCATGAACAATTAACTAACACGTGAAGCATCAACGAACTTTACGCCAGTCTTTTAGTACTGAGTAGCTGATAGGCTTGAGTTTTTGATGGTTCGTTTTTGGTGCAGAAACAGGTTTTCGGATTAGTTAGCTGTGCGTTTGTCCCGGGAGATAGATGTCAAAAATAATCCGACGCTCAGTATGTGTTTTAGGACGAGGTTTTCCTCCCGATCCCAATAGAAATCGGGAGTGGAGAAGCTAGCCGCACCCGCGAAATAGTCACGTTTGATTTTTTTGGAGGGGGGGGGTGCGGTTGTTGTCCAAACTTAGCCATTTACTACAACTTAAAATACTGTCCACTTCACCTCTGACCTGTTGCACTTTTTCATGGCAAAAAAACGTGTGATCCCTTCCTCAAAGTGGAATTTATTTTCAGATTAAAGGCTTCAACCTCGTCAACAAGGCCTTGCAAATGAAAACCTGTCAGCTAGTTGATTTCATCAACAGGCAAGAGGACTGTTTTGGCCTGATCACCAAAGAATATGATGAGGTTTCTAACGACATCAACAGTATCCAGGCTGTCATTGAAAAGTATTCTTGGGAGTTAGAGGAACTCAAGTCCAGAATTGACCAGTACTTATCAACCGGGAGTTCAAAGTCCAGTCAGCCTTTGGGCACAAACACATCGAACATTCCACAAGTCATTCTGCCTCCGGTTACTTCGAACTATCCTCCCCACGGACAGCAGACGAACAAACTACGACTTCGAGCTCATCTACCCAACAATCAGTTCACCTTAGTCGAAGTAAAACCTGGACAGCAAATTCAACACGCTTTGGGAAAAAAGCTCTCCCACAGAGGATTGCAACTTCAGCAGCTGGTAGTCAATCGACTTCGTTCAGGGTACGTTCTGCACTGTAGGTTGATTATTCTCTGTCTTTTTGTTTATTTATTTATTTATTTATTTATTTATTTATTTATTTATTTATTTATTTATTTATTTATTTATTTATTTATTTATTTATTTATTTATTTATTTATTTATTTATTTATTTATTTATTTATTTATTTATTTATTTATTTATTTATTTATTTATTTATTTATTTATTTATTTATTTATTTATTTATTTATTTATTTATTTATTTATTTATTTATTTATTTATTCATTTATTATTTGTTTATTTCTCATCTTAGTTTACCTGTTTCCTGGGAGGATGATGCTGTCCAGATAGCCCTCGCCGGAGAGGATTTAATTGTGGATTTTGCCAGAGGCAGTGTAAAGCGCTCAGAACATCAATTCCAGCGTAAAACATTTTTTGACAAGGCACACTGCAATCTCTGTCACAAGTTCATACTTCACGGTAAGGCTCCTCTCGTCTTGGATCAGGCTCATTCACGTACCACATTATAGGTATTATTTGCAAAGGTTGCGGTGCGGTGTACCATCAACGCTGCCTTCCTCGAGCTGATATGACTTGCCTCGCCGTGTTGGAGGACGAAGTTTTCTACAGTAGTGACCTACCTGGTGCGCGACAGTGAGTTTGACGTTTTCCCGGAAAACGTTTACATTTTCTCAGGCAAGACAGCATGATTGCATAGTTGCGGTTCAGTGAGTCGTTTCAATAATCTAGTTCACTGAATCTTTTAGTCTTCTTTTTTATTGCCCAAGGGCTTCTCACTACGATAAACTAGCTGAACGGTGGCGTTTTTGTAAAGTATCACACTTCTGGACGTTAAATCCCCCAGCATCGCTCGCAATTTTTCAACATGGTATCTCTAGCTTGTGTTTGCGGTAATTGACATGGTAGACGGTAGTCATGGGAATCTCATGATGTCACTCGTTCGCCGATAAACTGCCACTTCTCAAATCCGTCACGAAGAGACTGGACCTTACCGTGGTGTCGCGGTTTGCGCACCTCAGCGACCCATTGAGCTATACTGGGGAGTGTCCCTGCGACACTCACAGAGTCTCTCATACCAGGTTGGTCAATGGCTAGAGGTCTGACGAACACAGTCTCCTGGTCCTCCAGGTTGGGGGTTGGAACATGTGGCGAATTGTTCCGTAGAAACAGTAATGCATTTGCATTTCCCGCCAAACACCGCTGCCTTGCGGTTAGGCTTTTGAGCCAAAGGCTTTGGTTGAGGACCTTAATCGTCCTCCTGTCTAGGTGTGGGCCTCCTGACAGTATCCTAGCCCACATACAACCATGAACTGCACTTCTCAAATCAGTTCCTGTAGCTATACCATCTTCACTGGCCCCACTGGAAACGTCATGCCTGTGTAGTTTGGATTCTTTTAGCCAACTCTTCACATAGACTACTGCTTGCCTTCCTACCCAGCCGGAGCTCCTCATTTTAGTTAAAGTAACTCCGCCAGACAATGTCCACTGTCCTCCTCTCCGACAGAGGTAATGCAGGTAGCAGATCTTTTGGGCGAGTTCTTAGAACAGTCGGGGATGACTCAATCAAACCAATATCACAAAGCAACCACTGCGGACCACATCAAGGTCTCCGGTTACGATTTTTATGTCGGTCTTGATTTAAAACATCAGTGTTGGATCTCCACCCTAACAATTGGCGTTTTCTGATCAGGTCATCCATAATGCATTCGAAGAAGGAATATGCCTCGAGCAATCAAATTTTTCCGGGACTTGTTCTGTCACCAAATGTTCCCCCACAAGTTGTTCCGACTGGCGAATAGCGATCCTGTTTCATTGTCGTGTGTGTGAGGGGAGATCGTGCTCTAAATTGATGTAAATGAGAGCATGTTTCAATTTTGGATTTCTTTCGACGAAGATTGGTTGACTTGTGCCGATAAACAGGGTAACACTGCGAGGATGTTCTTTTCTTGCTTCCTTCCTTCTTTCCTTCTCCGGACCCAGACAGCAAACTTAGACAGCGTATACAACCGAAATTTAGTATGAAGGACTCAGGAAACCGACGCGCAGCGTATTTTTTCGCGGTGCAGTGCGTTTGTGAATCCCAGAATGATTTCAGGAGAAATCCTTTACTACCTGATGGTATCCATTCATTAGTTTCGTTCCAAAAACCACAATTCACTACAAGAGCTGTCTTTTCTCATAACACTTTTTCGTTTGCCGTTCATGTATGGTAAGTAGAGTTTAACAGAGTGTATTGGGATAGTGGAAGCACCATCTAACTCTGGTCCTCACCTCCCATGGTAGACAGCGTCTGTCGTTAGGTTCTCGGTATCATTGCCCTGACGGCATATAATTTTTTTTTGAGACTTTATCATTCGTATATGTTCGGATAACCCCAAAGTAATCACCTGAGGACGCCGTCGGTTTTGGGTACGATCGATAGCATAAATCCATCCTTTGGGGTAGATTTGTGCTCACCATGCCCTAGTCTTTTTCTGGTTACCTAATATTTCATGGTCAATCAAACTTTGCCTACCACGTTAGTTTGCCGACTACTTCGTCCGGTTCTGTTGGATCCAACTGGCTAACCCCCAAAACCCTCGCGACCCTACCTCATGGTGCCTACAAGCGATATCGAAACACTCCGGGCGACGCCACGGTGCGTCTGCCAGGAGGCAGTATGGCGGACGCCTATCTGCATGCCGGCTTCGTCACACCTCACGAGCACCAGTCTCGCCAGTATCTAACCCCAACCAGCAGGGAACGGTCGTCCTCTACTCCAAACGTCTCGAACAACATGATTCCTCCTCCTGCAGGGTCCCCTTACGCCATTAACTCCTTTGGCAAGGTATTTGCCGTTTTAGTCATTTGTAGCCAGTAGTTTTTGTCAGTGTTTACTGTGCACCGTTATCAATTTATCTTAACGAAATTCATCTCCTTTCTCCCTTTTTCGCTACCCCTTTTTGTTTTTTGTTGGTTTCCGGGTAGATGCGCACCAAAATTTCTCTCACTTGTTGATTTGAACTCGATGCAGTCTGTTGGTTGTCGTTCACCGAGTCACGGTAAAACCTTGGATATTACACTTTTTTCGGGGCGGCATCTGCGTGCGTTTGGTTACCAACCCACTTTTATTCGTGCGTTGCCACGTACTTCAGGTCGTCTACGTTTATGTGCGCGTACTAAGAAATTCCGTCCGCGTTCTAACTCTCGTGGTGCCGACGAACCGAATCATCGAAAAAATATCCCGAGGTGTCGCCCAAAGTTATTTTCTGCACTTTTCTCCACCTGCTTCCCTGAGTTGCACAAGTCACAGCCTGTTTTATCTCATTTGAACCAGACCTTAGGTGCTAGAAAGAGTAGCTACCAGCGGTTGACACCACACTGGATTCCAAACAGTAATTCCTGTGGCTCCCGCGTATCACACTTCTCGTTTCCCAAGCTGGACCGGTTGGTTGGTGGTCCTCTGGATTTCGCAACTGGCACTGATCCAATAAACTTCTGCAGCGTGTATTTTAGTATGCCTGAGCTAACACCTCGGACCTGTCCACCAATTAATAGTAATCAGTCACATGTTCATCGATTAACTCCTAATCGTCGTGCGATGCGTTATAATGCTGGGTCTGAAAATTTGACCTGGTACAATCAAAAGAACTTTTCCACACTCGTTGGGAAGTTTACGGGGATTGTGACCATGCGTCTATTTATGACGTATCAACGTCGAAAAACTGACACGACTCCAAACGACCTTGCCGTTGGAACCCCAGTTCATCGTAGCTCTTCAGCCTCCGGCTCTTCTGACCCAGCACAACGTTTGTTGCTACCATCAACGGAACACCACGTATCGGTATGCTGTCGGCGTTGTCAGAGTGCCAAAGAAATCCTCATGGATTCAGAATTGTTCAGTCAGCTACGTTTGCCGGCAAAACCCACAATGAGCTTAGCCGGATATTACGGTCCTCATACGTTAACAGTACCAAGCAGGGGGTTTGTGCCCTATACATCCGAGCTGTTTCCAGAAGCCTCTTCAAGAAATCCTAAAACTGTCAGAAGACCTCTAAAACTTAGTCTCCACGAACCAAAAGAGTTCATACACGGGTCAACAGTTCCATCGCCATCCTACTACCGTACGACGGCTAGCATTCAGCCAGTGACAGGTTGTTGGTCACAGTCGACGTGTACTGAGCGACCTCACTTTTGTCTGTCGTCTAATACCACTATTCCCAAACGACTTATTCCAACGACGTATTCCGACTCCTGTTCTTTGCACGTACCGACCACGATGACCGAACCTACGTTTCCTCACCTACTGCCTCCTTCAACAAAGGTGGTAACTTGTTGCACCTCCCTTACTTCACCAGTCGTTCGCCGAGTACATTCTTGCTGTTTTCCGGTGAGCTGTTGGGTGTTGGGAACCATGTTGGGTGTTGGAACCATCCGAAGGCACCAAACTATGTTGCTATGGTGGTGGGCTGGTGACAGAGTGATGGTTTTTGGACTCATTCGATGCACTTTCCAGTCCGCGTTTCTGTAGTTGACTCATCCACCCTGATCTTAATCACTCTGTATGGGGTAACAATATGGCGCACTTTTGCTGGCAAAATTGACCGTAAATGAGTTTATTTTACATCTAAATAAATGGAACTAGTTTGCAGCCTCGCGGGTGACAAGCGGGTATTCTAACTGGTCAATGTTTTTCACTGAGGTAAAGTCGTAACTATAAGTGACTTGGATTTGTGACGTAGTGAGTCTTCTTGATTCTGCTAACCAGCCGGATATCTAAAAAGAATCATATTCGAGCCGAATGTGAGAACAGTAAAGTGTACCCCGCAGATGACCAACGTTTATTGATGAAAGTGGGAATGCTGCTTTCTCCCGAAGAAGAAAGACGGATTGGAAGAGGAATCACGCACTCAACTTTTGTGCCTGCCCCCCAATAATAATATTATACAATTACTGCTATTGTTACTCCAAATAAGAGCTCGGTAATCGGAAACGTGTCCGTGTTTGACATAATCGGGCCTCCAAAACGAGTTTTAAGCACTCGGTGACTGTCTATTATCAAACTCACGCCGCTTGCATCCCGTCCAGGATTGACTGTATCTCAACCCAATTTTACAAAGTCGATTCATCTCTTCACTGGTTGTTTCCTGTATGACTGGGTTGGCCGACGCTGCCAAACCAAGAAAGGCTGACAAATCGTTCTGTTCTTGTTGGTAACCGTCAACCCGTCTTGCTTTGGCTTTCCATAGTCTGAGTTGAAGGTAGCTAAGTACATAATCAGCCACTAATAGCTTTCAACAACTGATGCAGTAGAAGTGTGTGCGAAGCGGTACCCTCGCTGCAGTTTCATTTTTCATCGTCTGCTTTCCGTTTCACTCACTTTTTGGTAAAGGGAAGTTGCATGTCGGTTCTGGATCATGATTCGTTGACCGCCCGTTTCATTTACTCAATGTCTCTCATTCTGCTCCCATTTTCAGCGTGACGCACAACGATCGCAGCAACAGATTGAATGCAGTGCAATAGGTAAGTTACGTTCAGTCAGTTGAAAAACGCTTGGAACAGATTGAATAGTCATCGTTTTCGGAAAAGTTTGGTAACAATCGGCAGATTTATTGTTGAGCAATGTTTCGCTTTTGACACAAAAGTTACGTCTTCATCCATCTCTGGCTCACTTCCCGTTGATTAGGTTCTCATCTAACTACGGAATCCATGTGAGCAATAAAAAAGAGCTAACGCATAACCCGTAGGATTGACGTGAGTTGAGATACTGCCATTTTGTAGGCCCGGTAATGTAAGGATAATCAGTGGATTCTAATCAGGAACGTTTCGGTTCGAAGCTCGCGACTCACTCTGGGCGCTATCCTAGGCTCCATCGTTGGCTTCATTAACTGCTGCGGCCGTAGTTCGAAAGTTAACTACGAGGATTAAGTCAGTCGTATTTTTACTTTATTCCTCAGTAAAAAAAACGTTCAGTTGTAGCACCCTTCGGGTGCCTAGCTGCCATGCCACCCGAAGGAAGCACGAGGACTGGGATACTGCCAGGTTGCCCAAGCCTAGACAGGGGAAGTCGAGAGGGAGAGAGAGAGAGTTCGAACAATAAACCTTCCGGTCAGTAAATTCTCGCTCTAACCACTTGGGTCATCTCGTCCAAAAAGTATACTTCCTATTAAACATCACAAAAGCTTTACCTTTTCGGTTTCCTTTGGTGGCACGGAACCGATGTCTGATCTTGACGTGGATTTCTCAGAGTTGAATAACAAAGCATAACAATGCTCAAGCCACCGGTTCTTGCTAAGAAGAGACTAAAAAGACATTGCGTAGGGAGGGCATTTGTCTTCCTTCCTCTCTCTCTCGCTCATCGGCAATAGGGTTATCTACATCCTTTGAATTCGACCACTGTGTGTCTAGTATGCACCTCCCGTGGAGCTGTTTGAGCTTCTGGGGATTTCGGTCGGTTGTTTTTTCTCCTATATATCCTCTCGGCTACTTTTATCTGTCTCCTGTACTGATGGCGGCAACCCTAGCTTTAGGTCATGATCGGTCGGGATAACTATTCTCGGTAAGCTTTCTAGGTTGTTTTCCCAGTCCGCTGAGTGAACAATATTTTTACTGACCCAGTCCACAAATGTGAAGCAGTGCGACGTCCTAAAAAGGCTTTGGGAAGCTCTACCCGAAGGCATTTGTGCCATAAGCTTCCGATATGGTCCTCTCTTGTTTAGGAATGGCCCACTTTCCAATAATCGAGTCGGGTACGCGCTTCAGCGACGTCGTTTACAAACGTATGGACTTAGATGCCGGTAATATGTGGTCACTTTTCCCAGCGAACACAACCGTTTTCACCTTAAGTCAGCTGTCGTGCCGTCCACGCCTAAACTGCGGAGGCAGAATTTTAGGGTTATAACTAACGTACCTGCCCTTGTTTTAGATAACAACATGTTTATGCCATTCCCCATTCCCCTCCCTTCTGAAAAACCAGCTTACCCGGGTATATACGTACGGGTTGATGCCAGTCTGAGACAAAGCCAAGTTATCCTCTTTGATAAGGTTATGGTTATTCGTATACCCGGTCGATAGCAGGTCTTTTGGGCGAGTTCTTAGAACAGTCGGGGATGACTCAGTCAAACCGATATCCCAAAACAACCACTGCGGACCACATCAAGGTCTCTGGTTGTGAGTTTTATGTCGGTCTTGATTTAAAACATCAGTGTTGGATCTCCACCCTAACAATTGGCGTTTTCTGATCAGGTCATCCATAATGCATTCGAAGAAGGAATATGCCTCGAGCAATCAAATTTTTCCGGGACTTGTTCTGTCACCAAATGTTCCCCCCACAAGTTGTTCCGACTGGCGAATAGCGATCCTGTTTCATTGTCGTGTATGTGAGGTTAAATCATGCTGTAAGTGGATACAAATGAAAACACGTTTCAATTTTAGATTTCCTTCCACGAAGATTGGTTGACTCGTGCCGATAAACAGGGTAACACTGCGAGGATGTTATTTTCTTGCCGAGATCTAACACTCACGGTTCCTCCCGACTCTGAGGTAGCAGACAGCATACATAACCAAAATTTAGTATGAAGGACTCAGGCAACCAACGTGCAGCTAATTTTTTCGCGATGTAGTGCGTTTATGAATCCCAGAGTGATTTTCAGGGAAATCCTGTATTACGTGATGGTATCCAATTCAGTGGTACACGTTATCTGGTCCGCACTACTAGTGACCTAACACATCTTGCTAGGTGTTCTCTCCATGGGTAATCGCGTCAGCGCTTAAAGATTGTGAAAGATGTGATATGACCTAAATTCTCTCAAACACCCGACTAAACACGAGTACATTTATGACACTACAGTTAACCGATGCCTTCTTACCTGAGAGCAAAAGTCTGGTGCATGGTCTGCATTGCCTGGGTTGAACTTTGTAACGTCGAAGGTAACTTGTTGGGCTGGTCTAACTGACCTCTCAATCTCAAACGCTGAAGCACACTCAGAGACACGTCTTACCAGATTTCATGATTTTTTATAAGGTGCTCAGTTTGACTGGTCGCGATGTGCCACCTCGCTTTTTAGGCGTGGACGTGTCCGAATTGCTCGACCAATTCAAAACAAATTTGCTTAATACATTCGCTACTTTTTATGGAGGTGCTGTCGTCTGTGTTCAGGGTGCAAAACCACGTATTCTGATAATCCTGAAACCATTATCCCCTCATCCACTAGACCGCAATCCTATCGAAACGTGAAACACAGAGTTGCTGTCTTAATACGAAACATCTCATCGGAATCGATCCAGACTTGGCAGCCCTGCGTCCCTTTAAGGTTGCTGCTATACCGTCCCGCAAAATCAGCGGGTGCATGTCACTTTGCTTTGACTTAGATACACTCTTAAGTACACCGTTCATCTTTGGTATACGTAAGAAATTGAGTTGCACGTTCCCACTTGAAGTTGAACATATATATATAATGGAGCGCGTACTTTTTTACCAGCTCAGTTTAGACATGCAGCTCTCTTGTCACGCTAGATAACTCCCTCCAAATTATGAGTCGTGAAACACGGCCGTCGTACATTTCATTCTACAGTTTCATCCCAGGTTGCTGCGACTTCTCTTCATTCCACCGAACTGAACCCTTCCCCATATGGCATGTCAACAAGAGTCACTTTGAAACAACTGTGTCGATCCACTTTGTCGAGCATGGACCCTACGATGAATAATATGTGTTGTAAACTTAAGTGGTTAAATGGATAAGTTAGTAAATGAGTGAGTAATTATGTAGCATCTCGAAAGTTGGCTTTCGAATACTAGGGTTCCCACCCGCGTCCATCGAAAATTGCCTAGCCACCGAGCTATCTTGTGTGTGCACTCAGTGCCAGTCATTTCGTCTCAGCACCACTTGCAACGGGCATGAGGTATCTGGTAATCAGGCTTTCGGGCAGAATAAATTTGGCGGATAGGCTCTGATTCACACCCTATCTGGTTGGGGGCTGAATAAATTTGGCGAATAGGCTCTGATTCACACCCTATCTGGTTGGTGTATAGTTTTAATATGACCTCGAAAGGCAGACGGCAGCCAAGCGGAATGATGACAAAAACAAGGTGGATTGAAGCAATTGACTGGAGCATATGGTGGGCGTGCTTTAGTATGCTTCAATTTTCAGTACAGATTTCTTGTCTTGACTAAGTCACTGATGGCCCCCAGTTTAATTGTCCTGTGAGGTAAGCGACGTAGAAATTTGCGCATACCGATGATAAATAGTCTGTATGTGTTTGTTCGCGCATAATGTAGGTATGGTAGGAAGTTTCTCACATGATCGGGGTTGTTGGGATATGACACGAAATTGAAGTTCGGATGTTGTTTGGGAAGTGGAATGAAGTGACGAACGATAACTTGATATTTATCGCGTCAGCAGTCATTAATATTTTTGGTGTTATATTAGGATGCCTCTACCATGGCATATCATCATCGATAGCATAACATTAGTGTTCAACACCGATGCTTCGCTGTCCTGCAAACATGATCTATCTGAAAGTCTTATTGTGAAGAAAAGAATGAAAGTGGATGAGGAAGGGACATGGTGCTAGGCTACCACAATGATTCCGAGGTGCCTACATATCCAAACAACAATGGTGAACCCTTTGTGACCTAGATGACATGAGCTGACCAGCACCGTGAACATCCACCGTATGGACGCACCGGTGTGTCACAGCTTCAAGGTTTTGGTCCGTATAGTTGGTTGATGACGCAGGATTTCGGACGACTGATTGACTGCTTGATGATTGCTATGTTGTGGGACGTATCGAGCACTTTGAAGCATGCTGGCGATTTTTGAGAGGGACATCAAGTGTCTTCGTAACTACAGTTTATCCCACAGACGGTAGAGAGGTCGGTTCTCGCGGTTGGTGTGCTTCAAATAGGAGAGCAATTGCGTAGCCGAATGAGTACCGTCCAGGGCAATCTTTAGACGTATGAACTACCTTGAATGGCACTCAAGAAAATATCCTTCTTCCGGGATAGGACGAAGTGATCGATTGTGGGTTTTGTTGGCCTTAATCACTCCGAGTGGCGAGTTTTTACCGGGGTAAGTTTCAGGAATTTCTGTTCGTGCTTTACCTCATAGAAACCGCAGACGTTTTGTACTCCGTAGAGTATTAACGTAACTGCGTTTCAAGTAAGCCGGCCGTCCAAACCAAATTGCTGTGCACTCATTTGCACACCGATGTAGCTCTAACGGAAGACTCAGGTTGCAAATGGGTGTGCCCGCTTCGCTCCTCTGTAGGCGCCATTTGCCTTAGCGCAAAGGCAGCCACGTCGGACACTGGTGTGCTGCGTGTGTGCATGTGTGTGTGTGTGTGTGTGTGTGCGTGCGTACGTGCGTGTCGCACACAGATAACTCAAGATTAATTAACTACCTATGTAGCGGCATGTGCTACTGATGAGGCAATCGAGTAGTCTTTGGTCGTGTCGAAATTCTACCCCACGTCTAATGGAAGGGGAAACTGCTGTGCAGAATTCGTTTACAATTGCACGGTAGTCAATGAATATCCACGAAAGTTCAAGAAGACGCGTGAGAATGCTCAGTTTTCAAAACTATGTGGATATGGGACGTTCAAAATTATGTGGATATGGGACGTTTACTTTCCTGTCCAATTGCCTATCACTGCCTAGTTGCTGTTTGCTAATAAACGACTTCGTAGCGAAGGGTATTCCTCTTTTCAGCGTCACTTTCAATAGACCCTTTCGTCTATCTTATACGACCACACTATTAGTCGAATAAGACGTGGCTGAGGAGAATGTGAGAAATTGCGAAAAATCCGGCTAGTTTCGGTGCCATCGGCTGCCCTAGATGATATCCACGTTGTATTCTGTATGTTTGGCTAAAGGCGCTGCAAGTTATGGTCGCCAACCGGTGTGACGTTAGTACCGTCAATTCTTACTCCGAACAAGTTGTACATGTAGAGTGCTTGTCGGAGACTAGCACTAGGCTTCTTCCTTTTTTTTTTGTTTTACCGTTCATTATAGGGCTTTATCCAAATAAATTTACATAGCTGTACGGTAATGGACCATCAGGCTGTCATCAATGATGAGATGAAAGCTAGCTGAAATGTGTACATTGCAAGCACGTGAATATGGATCGAGTGTCCCAACAAAATTTGAGTCCTGCTTCGGCCCTGTTGTATCACTCAGCGTGCATCCAAGCGGGGTCCTTTACGTGTCCGTTACGTGGTCACTTCGTCCGAGTTACTGTACATTATTTGCTAAAATTGAAAGTACAGTCTGTCGGTGCCGTATCTCCGTATCACCTGGACGTTCACGTAGGGAGATTGTCCTGATGGGCCATCTATCAAATTTCGTTTGACCGCATGTCAAGGTTACATGCGCTGACAGTACCAGGCAATATAAAGTTTTACGTCCCAGGGCCTGTGTGACATCACAGTTTGTTGGCGCTTGTCTGCCAGATCCCGTCATCCTATTCTGTGACACTGCGCAACCGGTTACAATTACGCGATGCTAGAAAGTGTAGCTAAGTGGCACAATAGAAGGTTACCCAAATTAACCCGGGCAGGATCATGATTTGAAAGTGTGACTCTAAGTACGGCATCCCTTCACTGAAGCGATTGTTCGAAGGATATGATCAAGTATCATTTCTCGTCACCGCCATACGGTGGCACTATATGTGCCCACTAGCGTTAAGTGTTCTATGCGAATTTTTCTGGCGAATGCTATAGTTTTCTCACCGAATCCCTGCTCCAACGCTAACCTTAGGCTTCTTCCTTTTTTGTTCTTCCGTTAATTGTAGGGCTTTGTCCAAATAAATTTACATAGCTTTACGGTAATTGACCATCAGGCTGTCTTCAATGATGAGATGAAAGCTAGCTGAAATGTGCACTTGGAGTGTTCAACCACTGGCAAGCACGTGAATGTGGATCAGGTGCTCCAACAAGATTTGAGTCCTGCTTCGGCCCTGTTGTACCACTCAGCGTGCATTCAAGCGGGGTCCGTTAGTGTTCCAATGGGTCACTTCGTCCGAGTTACTGTACATTATCCGCTAAAATTACAAGTACAGTCTGTCGGTGCCGTATCTTCGTGTCACCTGGACGTTCACGTAGGGAGATTGTACTGATGGGCCATCGATCAAGTTTCGTTTGACTGCATTTCAAGGTTACGTGGCCATATAAAGTTTTACGTCCCAGGGCCCGTGTAACATGACAGTTCGTTGACGCGTGTCTACCAGATCCCGTCATCCTGTTCTGTCCCACTGCGCAACCGGTTACAATTACGCACTGCTAGAAAGTGTAGCTAAGTGGCACAATAAAAAATTACCCAAATTAACCCGGACAGGATCATGATTTGAAAGTGTGACTCCAACTACGGCATCCCTTCATTGAAGCGATTGTTCGAAGGATATGATCAGGTATCATTTCTCGTCACCGTGTGAAAGTGCCACTGGCCTATATATGCCTACTAGCGTTAAGTGTTCTATGTGAATTTTTCTGGCGAATGCCATAGTTTTCTCACCGAATCCCTGCTCCAACTAGAGCACTTTTTTCTTTTACTGTTCTGTTTCTCACTTTCGCTTAGCGCCGCGATTCCAATGAGGAATGGGAAATACCTACAGCAGAAATCACCAAGGGCCCACGCATTGGGTCTGGATCGTTTGGAACGGTGTTCAAGGGCTACTGGCATGGAAATGTGGCAATTAAAGAACTGAATGTCACCAATCCCAACCCACAACAACTGGAGGCGTTTAAAAACGAAGTGAATGTGCTCAGGTCAGTTGCCCTCCCCGCCGTGCTGAGATCAGAACAATCATCGTTTCGACGGGGATACCTTGTGAATTCCCTTTATCTTTCGTTTGCTTCAAAAAAACCTTGTGTCTGGCTTGTACTGTGTTGTGAGACCGCAAGGCATCGCACTCCCAAGGGTAGCTCCACAACCTAGGAACATTCATCAGCTTGCACCGTTGACGTATAACCGCTCAGGGAATTTCTCGTGGATACATTAAGTTGCGCAAAGCCAGCTGATAAAATCTACGGTTAAATTTGACCACGGTTGGTAGGGTTCATTCTTCCCGACCAATAACATGGCTAAACAGGGGGGATTATGCACATGATATTCCATTAGTAATAATTTTCATAAAGTATCCTGTGGAAGCATGCAACCGTTTGGAAATTGTTCCCTCCAAAAGTCATCACCAGTGAAGACCCTATTGTTCTAGTGTTAAGAGCTGCAACAGCTCTAATCACATGTTGCCCAGTTTCCTTGTGGAGGTGCTTTTAGACAAATCTCTCATGTTGTTCGGATCCGAGCTCTGCACTTCGTCATGGCGATTAACTCTTATTCATGTGTTGTGTGATAAATTCGTTCATTGAATCAATTTATTCTGGTCAGCATGCTTTGAACGTTCCCAACATTTTCATAGTTGTCATTATTTTGTTTCTTCGCCTTTCGAACAGAAAAACTCGTCACACGAACATTCTCCTCTTCATGGGTTGTGTCTCCAAGCCCTGCCTTGCAATCGTTACACAGTGGTGTGAGGGTTCCAGTCTGTACAAACATCTGCACGTGCTCGAAGGTCGCTTTGACATACCCGAATTGGTTGATATTGCTCGACAAACTTCACAAGGAATGGAGTAAGTCATTCTCGCGTGCCCCTGCTTTTTAACAAGCCACCAGTCCCTTTCCCTATTCGCATCTTTATTTTCTGGTTTAATAAAGTGTATAATGAATCAGCTAGCCTTCACCCACAGGCTTCAACTTAATCGCGTTCGTGTACTTTGAATATTTGTACCGTCATCTCACCTGTTCTTTCACCCTCTTCCCCTTCTCGTGAGGTAGTTATTTACATGCGAAACACATCATTCATCGAGACTTAAAGTCGAGCAACATCTTCTTGCATGACCGAACTGTGAAGATTGGGGATTTCGGACTGGCCACTGTTAAAAGCGGCTGGTGGAATAGTGGATTTCAACAACCCACCGGTTCCATATTCTGGATGGTAAGTTGTCGCAGCATGCTGTGACATTTTTTTATCTCCTTAATTACCTTAACCATTACTAATACCAATCGAGTTTTCATCCTATACGTGAAGTCATTCAACGCCTGAAGGCTGAAAAGCACTGTATAGCTGTCTCTACATCAGCACTGCACATCTCGAATCTCAAGGGAGGTTTAAACGCACGACCTGATAGGAAGTACTTCAAGACTAATCCGTTCATTTGTGAGTGGTTGATCAGCAATATGATTAACTCACTACTGGACAAGGTGTCACTAATACGTTATCTCTTCTGTCCAAGGCCGAGCTGTGAATGTCCCCATCAACCATTCGTTTGCTTCGGAGGTAGAATCTCACAAGCAGTCAATTTCAGCTTTCCTGACAGAATTCGTGTTTACCTCAGTGGGAACCGGTGCCAGCTCAGTTGTCGTTCTTGATAATGTGACGTCCCTTTGTCTGTGAACTACTGCAGGACTATGTACGAACTCTATGTAAATAGCTTTTGCCAATCAATTTTAATTCAGAATGCTGCTGTAGAAGAAATTGGTGCAAGTCGCCAGACCGGTCCCGATTCTTTTTTTCGTCCGACAGTCCTTATAGATCCTTTACAACTTGATATTTGTCGGCTGTGTTTGTTTTCTGATTAATTACACACTGAGGCTTTTTTGAACTGAGTAGTTTAAAAATTTTGGATTTGACGCTATGATACCTTCATAGTCCAGCTGTGGTTATTCTTTCATCCTGAATAACCGCTCTCACCTGGTTCCTTCAAGTGGCTTTCTTATTGAGCGGACGAGTTTATCAGAAACAGTTTCTGTCATTGTGTTTACCATTCACGCCTTTCCCCTCACCTTTTCATACAGGCACCTGAAGTCATTCGAATGCAGGGTGATACACCATACACCAATTTGTCAGATGTTTATGCATTTGGTATCGTCCTGTATGAGCTAATCACCGGCCAGCTACCTTACAGCCGATTCAACAACCGTGACCAGATTCTGTTCCTGGTTGGTCGTGGTCTTCTGAAACCAGATATGAGCGAGGTGAGGTCGGATATTCCGATCGACCTAACTCAACTAACTGTTGAGTGTTGCAGTTTCGAACGATATGACAGACCTGCATTCTCACAGGTAAGACATATTTATGTCCGTTTTATTCCGTGTCATCATACACGTGACCCCATCTTTGCAACTTATCTATTCACTATCTAGCTTTAGGGAACTGTGTATACTCTGAAAGTGTTTTACGGTAGCTCAAGGTCAGCTATCACCAATCTAGTTCCCTCGGGCTTACATTGATACCAACGGTTTGTACGTAGCATCACATTTAGCTCCGCGCAAACCGCTTGTGTTTTAACAACCTTGCATGCCTCCAGCAACTTGGCAACTGCTGATCAACAAATCTTTCTCGAGTGGCTGTCGATCATATGTCAGCCGCCTCCGTTTGATCAGCCTCTACGGTTAAAATAACTCTTGGTCTTCAATTTCGCGTTGATTTAGGGCCCTTCAGTTTTAGGATCCTATCTTAATGAACAAAAAGTGGAAAAACAATGGTTCATTTGAGTACGAACGATCGATCGAGTTAACCAAAATGGTTTGTGTTTCAATAACTGTTTCGTTTACTCATTCATGTCGATGTTGGTGCCTTAGTCTACTACTGACTAGTTCGCACAATTCCGACTGATGGGTATGCGAGGTAACACTTTTGAAACAGATAGAATGCAGTTTTTGTTGAGGTTTAAACCCTACCCTCTCTCGGTACACTTCGTCGCGATGTGTCATAGTTCCACATGTTTCCCTATACAAGCACTAGAAAATGCCGCTCGCTCGATCCACACACTGCTACCTAAGCGACAGTGAAGTGGAAAGGAACGCGCCTCATCCGCGTAACTGCCTATAAAATAATCGGTATCTGTTTAAGATGCACGGTTTCATTGATTACTCTGGCAGTATGTATTTCTTCTCTTGGTGGCAATTATTTTTCAGAACTCGAGGTCACTATTCCCTCGCAATCATTTTCAGCAAAAAGCGATGGTGTTATGACGCAGACTTGCAGGCTTGTCTTCAGTAATGGTGTGTTATTTGAGACGTTTCTATCTGTCTTCCTAAATTCGCATTGACCCCATGTAATGTGAAGTCGATTTGTCATCCCACACGGAATCGACTACTTTTTTGTATAGGCGTAACACACTACTCATAAGGTTGGTTAAAACTCTTCGACAGCCCATTCAGTTGAAGCGGGCCATCGTAAACGAATGATTCAGCTGGATTTACTTGAGTTTCCTGTCGAAACTAAATTAGTATGAAGATGAAAGCATCTGTCGACTACGTGCTTATTTTAGTCGCACAGATTTGTCCATATTGTCACTAGGTACTCATGAAGTCACGCAACTGTAAAACCGGGGTCGCTGTCATTAGTTTTTTGGCTTTTCTGTACAACCTGAACGCTTGAACATTCATGTTCTCTTGTCCCTTAGATCTATCAGCGCCTGGACAGCTTATATCGATCCCTACCCAAACTTCAACGTTGTTCATCAGAGCCTACGTTGAATGCAGCGCGCTTCGAACGGCCCGACACCTGTGAATTGACGGCCTATTTGAACGTGTCCCCGAAAACTCCACTGAATTCCGTCATAACCGACAATGTGTTCTTTTTTTCCGATCGTTCCAAAGAAGTGTCACTGGTAGTTCCTGGATCGGCAAAAGACAAACGTCCGATGGAGCAGTTGTTGGAGGAGGATTCCAAGAATTCCCTGGCACCCTCTGAAACGGATTCCTAATCTTATCGTGATTATGTATTGATCATTGTATTCTGTTCTTGTGTCTCTGTTCGATTTTCAACGTCGCTTGACTTCACTGACTTTCTGACACCGTGCCCCTCCTTTCCAGTTCCTGATCAGTGACTGTGATTCAAAGCCTTGTCAACCTAGACGTTTTTCTTATTATATTTTCTCAGCAGTTTTCAAATTTAGTTTAACTGCGGTTGCTGGATCAGTTTCTCGTTTAGCTGCAGTTCTTTTTCGGTGCCCAACTCCCACGCCACCAGAAGGAAGCACGAGGACTGGGAAACTGTCAGGTTGCCCAAGCCTAGACAGGAGAAGTCGAGAGGCAGAGGTCGAGTTCGCACCACAAACCTTCCGGTCAGTAAATTCGTGCTGTAACCCCTGAGCCACCTCACCCCCTTGATCAGTCTAACTAGAATTGAAATCTCCTAACCACCAGCCGACCCTGTTTGAAACCAGTTCATTTTTCTCTGGCAAATAACTAATTTGGAGGAACCAGCTGTCCTGTGGTTGGCATTGGAGGCAAATTATTTTACTGTCGTAGACGTTGGATTGGAAATTTGTTGGAACTAGTCTCATCAAATAATTGTGCTTAGGATGGAGCAATCTTTATTACTAGGTATGAGTTAAGTTCCGTTGTTGGGCGGCTGCGATCGTCCCACAAACGTGTTCTAGCTGGTCAGAAGCATGACGAGAGAACCAGCCACTTTGGTTTCATTTTCGACGTGTTCGAGAGCTTCTCATGACGCGAATATCAGAAGTAGAGACTGGTCATGTGGCTTCCCGAAACTCGCTAAGCGAGCAATCGTCGGAATGGGTTCTGACGAATAACCTAAATTGAGGCCGTTGATGGTGACCTGCTGGTCAGCACGATTCGATGTGTTCATCGTTGAACAGTCCTGTCGCACTTGGGGTGCGCCTCAAGGATCAGCACTGATGAGCATATCACTAAACTCAATTTCTCCAATTTGTCTGTTGAATGTTCTGGTGTAGTCAAGCTTGCAGACCGCAACGCACCGCATGTTGCGTCCGGACTAAGGATCATCAGGTGGATGTGACAGAACCAATAGCCCCATCCGTTGACCACACTTTTGTGCATGGTGATGTGAATTTGTCGTTATTCGCTCCAGCTTACGCCTGTTTAGTAGCATCTCCAAGTCCAACGCTCATAACCCGGTGGTTGTCGGATTTCCTACGGGGGTGATGAACGTTTCGCCATGACCACTTAGATACCCTTATGTGCGCGCATTTCCCGCTTGATTCCATTTATTTTGCTATGCTGCTTGTCGGCCTTCATGGGTAGCAAATATTTGAGATATTCTTTACCAGGAGAAATTCGCCGTGGGCTAGTTGTATTCTTCGATCAAATAACATGGTTTCGATCGCACAAAAGGCGTGACTATCTTGTGCACGAACATGGCCACTTGGGTTAGCCTCGCTGTCTTCTGAAGCAATTCTAATTTGGGTGGCTTAAGCCGAGGGATACATGTTTAATGCCTGTTTCCTTTGTGCAGATGTCATTGTACGCTGCGCAGGTGCGTATTATCTTACAATGTTTTACTTGAAAACAAAGGCACAAACTAGCGAGAGTTCGTATTTCTAGACATTGTGCTCTAACAAAACAATGTGGTGCAGCCAGTAGACAGAATATCGGACTTTCACAGCCAAACTCATGTCTAACGTTCGGTTCCTGTGCTCAGACGTCGTCCGATTCTCGCCTGTTTTTGGCTTTGTTACGCTTGAATCGGCTGATAATCAAATCGGTAATCGCTTCCGCCTTCACTAGTTCTGGATTGGATCGCTTGTGTGTAAGAACTACCGGTACATCCGCCTCCACGTCTCGACCGCCGAAACCTGTGCAGAGTTTGACGCGTATCTGGAAGGGGGAGGGGGTCAGAAAAGCATGTTTACGAAAAAAACCCTGATGGTATCTTCAGATGCAAAGTATGGCTGAAATGGCAGGTAATTTATGCTGATTTTTGTGGGAAGCTGTGCAAACTACACTAATTGTTCAGCAGATTGTTCATTAAAACCTTCACTGTACTTTGGAAGTCCTTGGCTTTAACTTTAGTCCACCGGGTAGAAAACATCACAACTTTACTGCATCTGAATCCTACTTGAATACGCAAAATCATGAAAGAAGTCGACAAGGCGAAAGTTAATTCTAAATCAGGTTCACGTCCAATGGCTTACGGAAAGTAGGTGCTTAGTTGCAGTTTCCCTTGCTCTATGGCGATTCAGCGCAGATGAATGCTCTCAGTTTGCTTTTTGGGTAGTTGTTTGCGGCGTCAGATGTTTATTTCCAGAAATATTCATTATGCGACGAACGGTGGGTGTCGATGTAGACTAGTGATGATTAGTTAGTATGTTGATGAAAGCGATTTCAAGTCCGTCCTAGTTTACTTCTGTATTGAGATTGTCGGCCTCTGTTTCCAGCACTGTTATGCTTGGTAAATGTCTCAACTTCCTTGGACATCAACGTGTGCATGTGATGAACCTGCACATGCTCTCCTCTTTTAACGTGACATTTCGTGCATAATTGTACGTGGAACTGCTGCTGTCGTCTGCGGGTTGCATACAAAACGATTTGGGACACCATTTGTTCACTTATGATTGCTCGTCTGTGCATGAGTGGCTTGTACTGTTCGTTCGAACGAAAATTTCTGTCCAACTCAGTTTTCTCTCCTTTTCTTTGCACAGTTGTACTCAACTTGTCCTTGCATTCAGCATGCTTATCTTCCTACGGTTTATAACCGAATAGTTTTCAGTCCAACAGATCGTTGTTTTACTGTTCCTGTCATTAGGAATTAAGTCTTTAGTGTCAATAATTGTTCGGTTTGATGTACTCCGGCATCCTCAAAGGTTATTCGCTCATCACCTCGAGAGTGCTGTGCCCGCTCCAATAATTCATAAATCCGGTATTAGATAAATCATTCATGTGCGGTTTTCATGGTAAATTCTCTCCGCAGTAAATTGACCTACTAGGAATCTAAACAGCACCACCCATAACGACCTTTTCTCAGTTATCCTCAGTGTCTTGAGTAAAATCAACGTCTATCCAACTGAAGTGCTGTGGAAATAGAAAAGAATATCACTACTGCTTACTGCATATTGCACAACCATGGCCATAGCCTCCTTTTTGCGGAAGTCCTTGATCAGTGTTGAGGATGCCAGGGTGGTATCTTCGTGTTTTAACTTTCCGTCGAGTGCAAGCCCGGCCTTCACGCGGGCATCCTGAAGTGATGGACGGATAGAATATTTGTGCTGCCATTCCTTGGACTGCGGTGGAACTGGAAATCCTTCGTCGCTTTCCATTTCAAGGACAACAAACCTATCTGTCCGTTGTTTAAACATCGTAAGTTCCGTACACTGAAGAAACTGAAAAAAGGAACAATTCCGAAAACAGTGAAGTTTGTATGTAATTTGTGTGTCGTTTAAAAACATCGCGAGACCAGAAATATCCATTCCAAACTTCGTTTACGTGATAGAAAAAACCTGTTGGATCTAGTTTGATGGAACCAACAATAGGTTCTACGTATTTGCACTGAATTCTTTGGACACTACCGGGAGATCGTATTGATCCAGGGAATAGCGCATCGGGTGTTGGACAGTCAGTAAGTTGTGGCAATTCAGTCATGTCTATTAACTGAGGTGTAGTGTTTCCGTTTTGCGGAGTGCTTCTCATTGACCACATGCCAATCTATTGAAAGGATTTCAACTCCATATTTTCTTACCATACATGTAGTCAATTAAAGATGTAGTTGAGGCACCAGACTGACGAACGTCAACATGCAGTGTCTGCCTTTCCTTCCAAAGACCGTCTAGTAATCACCACCGATACGCCAGAGACTTTTTTCTTTCAGCCGTTTCATACCGCCAATCAATCGTTTCAGGGGAAAAGCTATGCTACAGCTTGGGACCACCGGCCCATTCCTTGCACTATTTGACTGCTCACCTGAAACTTGACCCGCCTCACAGAGTTGCTCGACAGATTGTCAATGCAGAGGATGATCGAAATCGGCTCCCCGTGATAGAAAACTTCTTTTGTTAGTGTCACAGTGGCTTTGAGCATGCCTGAGTGGAAGTGAAAGTTTTTGACGATTTCTTTTGTGTACGGAGACGAGTTTGGATCTGGAATTGCCAGAGTCAAACGCCGAATGGTCATTGATATGGAATTCTTCTTGCTTACATTGCCCGTGGCGGATCTTCCAATGAATACCTGAGTGTGACGGAGAAACAAAGTAAGGGATAGAAAGTTCGTATGCTCCAGGGGAATATGCGTCCCTTAGGACAACGAAAATGTGATTGTCATCGTCTTCATGCATATCCTGGCCTTTTTGATTGGTTTCGGCATAAAAAGTTTAGCCGTCGCAATCAAGTTGATGCAATAAACACGTTATCTTTTATTTCCGCGTGAATAAGCCTAACCGTGAATAAACAGCCTTTTGGGGTCGAGGTTTACATGGGATTCCCGAATTACCTAAAATACGTCCCTACAATATTGGAACTTAGGTTCCCTGAGAGAATCTTTTTGAAGTAAAACTCTGTCTCAGCTTGTTTCAGTTGAAGAATAGCATAGGCGGGCAATTCAGCTGGGATTCTCGTGAAAGCCAAACTAATGTTCAGATGAGTGTATTTGACAAATTTTCTTACAATCTTGGTCCAAGTGGGAAACAGTGTTCCGGAAAACTCAGAAAATGCTTCTACCTTATGAGCCCCAAGAACAGCGAACCGGTCGTAGGCTGTTGAAGATTTTTCAGCAACCCTTTCAGTGGTTTCCCTCAAGAAAAACCTGTTCCCTTTACATTCCCTGTGATGGTTTAAGATAGTGATCAAGCAGTAGTCTAAACTGCGACCTTAGGGTGATATTTTAAGCCCGTAATTGAGTTGTCCGTAACATTCGGTTTGAACGAATCTGATTACCTTCTTTCATGGGTGGCTTTTCCATGGGAGTGGTAACGACTGATCACCAAGATGATGAATACTCTTCGAGAGGGGCGTTGTTCTGGAACAAATGATGCACTGATACTTGCGCCAGAACTCAGTATTTTTGTTATTCGTAGTAAGTACGTCAACCTGCCTCCACACGTTCTCCCCAGTTTGTCGTTGCGGGGGTTAAGGTCCGTGCAAGCGAGTGATGCACTACTACGACACCTAAAGAGAATGACTCAGTGATTCCCCGTTATTACCCTTTTGGAGCTTTGACTTAAATTTCAACAACCCAAGGTCGCTCAGAGGCAGTATTTAACAGCACCACACTTTACCATTGTCACATTGCAGTCGTCTTTTCACTTCGATGTTGCGCGATTTTGTTCCCAACCGATCCGCGATCCTTCAGCGTCACATCACCGTTCTCCAACATACTCACATTGATATGAACAAACTTCACATTGCACATTACTCAGTCTGTCGCTGTAAGTACCGTCAGTACATAGCTTCAAACTAGTTTTGTCCACACAGATTATCTTGTCAGCACGGTGGAACTTTGCGGCCGCTGTGCAAAATGTGCATTACCCCGAGCACCAGGCATATGAGGTGACTACGTACATGTTACTCCTCCTCAAGAAAATATCTTAGGATGGAGGTGGCATCACACTGATCTTGGCCAATAAGCATGTCGCTGCTTTCTCTGTTCAAATGTCCATAACAAATTTTGGAGTGGAGCGGAATGTTCGGCCTAATCTAGAGCAATCGCTGTAGATGTTCCATCTGACCGCTGACTCGTGCAAAGTGGTAGTTGTTGAAAAGAGTGGTTTTGTTTAAGATAGTGAACCACAAGCAAAAACCGGGGAATGAGGTGAATTGGCTCCGGAGTATTGACGAAAATACTAGTAATTATTTGGATTTCAGTAAATGCTAAATCAAATTGTGTTATCTAAGCATACGTCCCAGCTTCAGTAGCTTCAACCGGAATAGCGTCTGTGTGATGTCCCTTCACGAGGCCAGCCTGGACCAGATATACCAGCTGATAAAGCAGGATGGTTTGTCAGCAGTGCTTATGACATAATCTCTTTGGAGTGGCAGTTGACCAGTTGATATAGGACCATAATATAGATTGTGTACATTCATATGTAACGCAGTAATTTTACGATACGAAAGTGTTCCTATTCGGAGTTGAGGTTCCGCTGTTTCAAGCGAAGAATTGGCGTAGAAAAAACTCAGTGCCACCAAATTTGCACCCAAAGTGGGATATCTCCTCTCGCAGAATTTCCTCTTCATGAGGAATGTCTTATTTTTTCATGTTGCACCAACAGAGGAGATTTAATAAAGTCTGAATCGCTTTTATGCACAAAAATTCAAACTGAATAGTGTGGTGTAACGAGGTAATCAATCTGTTTAAAACCTAACTAAGGAAAGGGCTTATCGGACTTCACCTGGAGCATGTATTCAATTCCACAAGGGTGTTCCACTGGGACAGAGCTAGGTTCTGACTGGATAGTAATAGATGCAGGAATATCATGAGGTAGAGTAAAACGAAACGGTATGGCATTTTCTCCGAATCGTTCCATCAAACGTTTCTATTAAAAGGGCGATAAAAGAGACCATAATTAGAATAGATTAGGAAAGACGGATCAACACTGTTTTGGAGAATTTCTTAATTAAATCGTCAGCTAAATTACTATTCTCAACAAACGGAACCGAGCATGCCGAATACTGTGTACTGTAAGTGAATTTGACCTACGTCAGTTTACGCTAGCTGAAACTAAGTGTTGCTCGTGAGGGGTAGAAGTGGTTTGTGCAAGCTTGGTTGAGTAAAACATTCAGAATCTAAACTGAGAAACCTTTTATGCAGCATATTGAGGATGAACTATTGTTCGGTGTTCGGGCAACTTGCCAACACCTAGAAAACAAAGAAAGCGAAGGAACACCTAAGAAGAGACCACATCAGGTAAGTAAGTATTCAAAGTAATTTTACAAACCTGTAAGTCGGCTAGGAAAGCTCGGTGGCATGTTGCAAAAATACATAGTAGGATTGGACTGACGTCACGACAAAAAGAGCATTAGCAAACAACGGCGCCGCAAAGGACAAACGAAAGGTCACAACACGGGCAGTTAAGTGGAAACCTTGTCTATTAATTAGTAATCCCGTCCTTCCTGCTAAGGCCACGGCAATAGGAGTGGTTGACCAAGCCGTATCTTCCTGCACAACTGGGGTTTCAAATTTCTGGTTGCAGTGAACTTGGTTGTTTAGTGTGTCAATTCAGGTAGTGTTTGCACACTTAGTAAAATAGACTAAGTACGTTCGAACAGTCTACTTGGTGACCACTCCGAGCCAGGTATTTGCGAATAGAACTATTATAGAACTATACAGGAGAATGATGGAACACAACCCATATGGTTTTCACAGTGATATCGGTCCCGTCCGGTCGAGTATATGCTTTTTTGTACCAAGCCAATTGTCAATGAGTTACCACAGCCAGATTGAATATCTCCTCGTTTGTACACAAATTTGGTCCCGACCAGAGACTCAGCTGAATCCCTCGTTTGTGGTGTTGTAACGTTTGGATAACTGTAGAATTGTTTTGAACATGTACTTGCTCGACGTGCCGCTTCTACCGTCAGTACATAGCTTCAAACTAGTTTTGTCCACACAGATTATCTTGTCAGCACGGTGGAACTTTGCGGCCGCTGTGCAAAATGTGCATTACCCCGAGCACCAGGCATATGAGGTGACTACGTACATGTTACTCCTCCTCAAGAAAATATCTTAGGATGGAGGTGGCATCACACTGATCTTGGCCAATAAGCATGTCGCTGCTTTCTCTGTTCAAATGTCCATAACAAATTTTGGAGTGGAGCGGAATGTTCGGCCTAATCTAGAGCAATCGCTGTAGATGTTCCATCTGACCGCTGACTCGTGCAAAGTGGTAGTTGTTGAAAAGAGTGGTTTTGTTTAAGATAGTGAACCACAAGCAAAAACCGGGGAATGAGGTGAATTGGCTCCGGAGTATTGACGAAAATACTAGTAATTATTTGGATTTCAGTAAATGCTAAATCAAATTGTGTTATCTAAGCATACGTCCCAGCTTCAGTAGCTTCAACCGGAATAGCGTCTGTGTGATGTCCCTTCACGAGGCCAGCCTGGACCAGATATACCAGCTGATAAAGCAGGATGGTTTGTCAGCAGTGCTTATGACATAATCTCTTTGGAGTGGCAGTTGACCAGTTGATATAGGACCATAATATAGATTGTGTACATTCATATGTAACGCAGTAATTTTACGATACGAAAGTGTTCCTATTCGGAGTTGAGGTTCCGCTGTTTCAAGCGAAGAATTGGCGTAGAAAAAACTCAGTGCCACCAAATTTGCACCCAAAGTGGGATATCTCCTCTCGCAGAATTTCCTCTTCATGAGGAATGTCTTATTTTTTCATGTTGCACCAACAGAGGAGATTTAATAAAGTCTGAATCGCTTTTATGCACAAAAATTCAAACTGAATAGTGTGGTGTAACGAGGTAATCAATCTGTTTAAAACCTAACTAAGGAAAGGGCTTATCGGACTTCACCTGGAGCATGTATTCAATTCCACAAGGGTGTTCCACTGGGACAGAGCTAGGTTCTGACTGGATAGTAATAGATGCAGGAATATCATGAGGTAGAGTAAAACGAAACGGTATGGCATTTTCTCCGAATCGTTCCATCAAACGTTTCTATTAAAAGGGCGATAAAAGAGACCATAATTAGAATAGATTAGGAAAGACGGATCAACACTGTTTTGGAGAATTTCTTAATTAAATCGTCAGCTAAATTACTATTCTCAACAAACGGAACCGAGCATGCCGAATACTGTGTACTGTAAGTGAATTTGACCTACGTCAGTTTACGCTAGCTGAAACTAAGTGTTGCTCGTGAGGGGTAGAAGTGGTTTGTGCAAGCTTGGTTGAGTAAAACATTCAGAATCTAAACTGAGAAACCTTTTATGCAGCATATTGAGGATGAACTATTGTTCGGTGTTCGGGCAACTTGCCAACACCTAGAAAACAAAGAAAGCGAAGGAACACCTAAGAAGAGACCACATCAGGTAAGTAAGTATTCAAAGTAATTTTACAAACCTGTAAGTCGGCTAGGAAAGCTCGGTGGCATGTTGCAAAAATACATAGTAGGATTGGACTGACGTCACGACAAAAAGAGCATTAGCAAACAACGGCGCCGCAAAGGACAAACGAAAGGTCACAACACGGGCAGTTAAGTGGAAACCTTGTCTATTAATTAGTAATCCCGTCCTTCCTGCTAAGGCCACGGCAATAGGAGTGGTTGACCAAGCCGTATCTTCCTGCACAACTGGGGTTTCAAATTTCTGGTTGCAGTGAACTTGGTTGTTTAGTGTGTCAATTCAGGTAGTGTTTGCACACTTAGTAAAATAGACTAAGTACGTTCGAACAGTCTACTTGGTGACCACTCCGAGCCAGGTATTTGCGAATAGAACTATTATAGAACTATACAGGAGAATGATGGAACACAACCCATTTTGGCTGACAACCGGATTGAGAGGGTTTAATATCAACAAGGTGGTGGTCCACTTAGCTGGCACGAGTCACGTGATCAATTCTAACATTGATTTCCGAATACTTGACTAAGCGCCTATCTACCTACCATGATCCGTTCAATATCCATATCAGGCAATTGAGATTTGCGCACGCAACCCTAAAATGTACACTCAGAAGACGCTTGGTCGTACATTGAGTCTTCCATGGTCTACCAAATGACAGCTGGCCACTCAGACCTATCAATCGTGACGCCAAAAGTGCTCACTCTTTCACCCTCAGACTTTATTCTTGTTTCACCTGTATGGATCGCTAATTTTTAGATTTATAATCCGCCCACCTGCATTAGCCAGAAGAAGGGATCTCCAAAACGCTGTGGTTCGTCTATTTGTTTTCTGAAAAGAAAACTATTTGCTGAAGGTGATTTGGAATGAAGCCAGAATGCTGGCAGTGTACAATCGAGATATATAACCAAAATGCCTTCCATAGTATTGGGAACCGTATCTAGTATCATCCAGCTAACAGTGTGACTCACTGTTTTGACTAGGTTGCATATTTAAGGCGAAGCTTTGCCCAGCTATAAAACCACCTATTGTTTACCAAGCCCTTCTGAAATGATGACGTCCTAGTCAGTTCCAAACATTTAGCAGTTGAGAGAACACCAAACTTTGTGTACGAAAATCGAGAGGAATATTAAGCTAGAGCAAAGACCCAGACCCGATTCAACTTCAGGCTAATATCATCCTAACCCACCCGTCGTAACTGTTAATCGTCCACAGTAACCGACAAGAACCGTTGACCAACACTCAGCACTGACCAGATCTTCCAATCGAACGAGACCGCACTGATTGGTTCTCCGTCTTTTCCAAACTTTTTCCAATTGGTTCTCCGTCTGTTTAAAATCGGCCAACTTGGTAACTTATCCCAATGAGCTGAAGAAGCTTCTATGTGAGGTAAAACTTTGTCCAGCAATAAATCTAGTGATCTTATAGTAAAACTCTTTGAAACGATGAGTTCTTGACCGATCCCAAATATCATCTGCCTAGCTCGGGAGTTCTTCCGAGGAACCCACTTTCAAAGCAGGTGTTTCGTAACCCCCCAAAATCTACATAGAGATTTTCTACAATCAGAAAGAAAAAAGAACCCCTTTGCTCGATCGATTAATGCAGGGGTGAGTTGTGTTGTTTCGCATCATTTGGTTCTTGCAGAGGCTGTGGAGGGATATCAGTCCAGCAAATAAAGGGGAAACGCCAAGTGATTAATCTAATACGTTGAAGCCAACTAGTGCAGATTCTTCGCATCCTGTAGCTCTTTTCATAACGTTACAGAAATACCGCAGCGTGTGAATACATGCCTTCTAAACACCAATTGTCTGCGTCTTATGGGCATTTTACATTTCTGGGACTTGTTATCGGAACCTGGATAACTGCAAAGTACACTAATTATGATGATAATGAAGAACTTCATTCGCTTAAGGCATCAGATGGTTTGAAAGTCACACACCATTCGAAGTTCAACTTTACGCAAATCCCTGATCTACCGCAGTAAACTTGATTGGTTTCGCACTACGGGAACCAACCAGTGTTTTCGGTTACAATAAGTCAAGTTTACGCCGCTTACCCAAAAGAGTTGCTTTACTAGCGTAGTTATTTTGCAAATCGCATGAAGAACAGACGGAGCAAATGCGCTGGGCAGCATCGGCAGTTTATTTTTTTAAAGCCTAAATCAATGTCCTAAAGTCATCCGTCCTACTTTCAAAATAGCATTCTTGGATTTTCCATGGAAGCGAAAAACTTATCTTTGGCAAAATATACCCATTAGGTGTTGCTGGGAGAATCAAAGAGACAAAAGATGCATGAAACATGGAACGGTCTTTGTGCGGCACATTCACTTGAAGACTATCATACACGAGAGATTCAGGTGAGTGTGTTTTATCACTGCGTATTTCATTGCGTATACCTTATTATTCCAGTAGAATACAAGGTTGACTACGTCCGCAATTCGAGTTCAGGAAACGATAGAGTGTGTCCGCCTGCACACATCCGGTCTCCATTTGCGAATAACAATGGCATCAGTAAATTTCCGGATTCTGCTATTTGCTTTGCTGAATGCAATATCAGATGTGGTTGGTGGATGGGTCCGATTCTTGTTCTTTCTCAGATGACAGACAAGTGACCAGGTCGGGAGTGTAGGCTGTGTTTTGGCTCTGATGTGTCAGTGCGTCTGATTGTTCCAATTGTTTGCTTAATCTTATTGGCAACTGCACCTTTACTCCTCGCCGTAGTTCTGCCCAGATAGGCGGTCGTTCTCCCTCAAATGATCAGCAGATGATGCTGGATTTGGCGAGCAGTGGCGATGGAACTTTGACTGGTTGTACTGGACTGCAACTTCTCTTATGAACAAAAAGCGTCCTAGTTGCGCATAGGTCCTCTGCATAGAAGATGTCAGAAGACCTTGTACTTTCTCGCTGATATGGTTTCCCTTGGATGATCTGCTGAAGAGAACGTCAAGGTTGTGGGCAGTCCTGGTGCCCGCCAGCTTCGATAGCTGCACGCTGTTTTCTAACGAACAACTCCGGATAGCCGTTAGTCTCTGGAGTATATCTATAGGACTTGGTGGTACAAGGTTTTGACCAGGTTAGGCTTATATCAAATCTCCACGAAAATGTTCGTCGATGGAGAATTTATCCCCAATATGCAGGGTAAAGCTTACGAGTTTCTGAGATGACCTGATGAGTAAAACACAACACTAAAAATTGAATGCCTGCTTGACCGTAACTTGAGCCCACCCGCCTTTCAGCTAAATCCAGGTAAATCTGGTGCAGATTTATCCTCAAATGACCTCATAATACATCACAATGGAGCACACTAGTGACGTTTAATATACTGTCTTCCACTTAAAAGGCCAAATGTTTTGGAGTCATAGGCTCAATCTAAATACACATTTTACCAATTATGCCAAAGGAAACCAACATAAGACGACTCTCAAAACTGGTTTAAATAGTGGTTGGTTGATATCGAAAATCCATGCAAACCCAAACGGCGGTGCCTACTTACTGATGAATCGCTGATAGCACCGACAATAAACAAATATATGGCAACAGTCTAGCTAAACGTGGGGTTCAACGCAGTCTTGCTTGACACAGGTGAATGCGCCTAGAAGGTGGAGTTGACGCGAGACGATATCACAAAGGGCGGAAGTTTGGAAAAATAGGCAACCATCAGAATATTAGAAAAGATTATCTCTTGTGAGACATGAACGCATCGCAGAAGATAACTTAGTGATTGACCTGGTTGCTAGACGCTCAAACAACTCTCTGGTTTCCAGAATCTCCCAAAGTGGCCTAGTTCATTCATGTGGTTTGTTCATGATGGATGTACTGAGACCATTTCGTGACTTTTCACTCAGCAACACAATTCGGGGTAGCTCCCACTAGGAGAGACAGTTAAGCAACTTAAACAGTGCAGATATCAACACCTCTTCAGCAAGGATATAAGTTCGTGGTTCACCAACGGCTGACTCCGTATGCGGCTGTGTTGATTCCAAGTATTTACACTTGGATATGCCGCCGATCTATCCAAAGCAACAGATGTTGTCATGCGCAGCGCTCATTATTTTGTTCGTGCCCTAAGGCTGTCACCTTTTCGTGGTGGTGGGTTTCCAGTTCTACAGTGATTTTGAGGGCTTTACTGGGTCTCGCTCAGCTTCTCAAGGTTCAAACATGCCAGGATGGCCCACGAAGAGGAGCACGACGAAGAACAGCGAGTCTCCGTACTTCAGGAAATCGTAATTCGAGGCGGTTTGCAGACAAAGTCATGCTTTCCTCTGCGTTAGGAGTGTAAAGGGAGTAAGTTACTTCCTTCAGGTGACCAGCGTGTCCATAATAATTGGGGCAGCGGCACTTCCCTGCCCTGAGAAAGGATGGGTTAGAAAAGGTCGACTCTAAAAACCGCACACTCTGATCACCCAGTGGTTGACCTTGACCTCTGCATATTAATAAATAATTTGAAATACTCTTAAAACCAAACTGTCTGGTGCTACGTAAAAGGCATCTGTGCGCAGCCGCATTAGGAGTCAGAAAATTGTCTTCCTCTCTATGCTCTCGGGCCAGGCCGGCTGAGATACGCCAGATGGTACTAGAAAGAAGAAACTCTCCCGCGATAGATGAATTACTCACGCTTCATAGGTTACACTGGTTAGGAAATGTACTTCGCATGTTAGAAGACCAATTGCCTTGCAGAGATCTTTTCGCCCAGCCTTGTGCTAAGTGTGCAGTGTATGACCTGGCAACGAATTATTAAAACACCAACCAGTAAACGTAGCCAGGTTAACAGCTGTCGCCTCCCTGGATTGGAATCCCGGGACTCAATTCAGTGACACTGGCAGAAATGGCTCAATCACGTAGTCAGCGGCACATCTGCATCAAACCTATCGCCTTCAATGAGTAGCAGCCCAATCAAAGCCAAACAGAATCGTAGCCCACAATACCAGTCTAGTCATTTATCCGTTATTTGACTAGGAGCAAACATCGGATCGATCAATCTACCGCATTCAATGTCGCATTCAGTAGGGAAAGTATGAGAATTCGAATATTTACTGATGCCATTGCTGTTCGCAAATTGATACCGGATGTGTGTAAGCGGGAACAGAGTTTAGTTCCCGGAAAAGTTTGGTAACAATCGGTAGACTTATTGCTGGGCAATATTTCGCTCTTGACGCAAAGGCTTCGTCAGGTCAATCGACTAGGTTACGAGGTTGGTCAAGGTTTAAGTCGGAATGAGAACCAATCAGCCAAGTCAAGCTAAATCTGTGTTGGCCAAGGAATTTTGTGTATTACGTTGGGTCACCAAGTGTTAGGGACGATGGAGAAACCTACATGGATTTGGGTCCAGCATGGGGTCTATTTCTTCAGGTTCGGTTCACGGGAAGATTCCTCTTGAACGTAGCTAAAGATAGATACAATGGGAGTTCCCAAATGCGTTTCGTGTAAAGGAGCCCCACAAAACAGTCCAATTTGGGTTCAAGTAGAACATAAGGTTGACGGAAACTCGGGGACTGCGCCTACCTGATGAGCCCCAAGAAGGGCGAAACCGGTCGTGGGCTGTCGAAGAATTTTCAGCAACCTTATGAGTAGTGCATTACGTATATAAAAGGCAAAACAGATTGTGAAGTCATTATTTTGTGGCTGCTAACAGCATTCAACTTCTCCACCACATGCACGGCCTGGAGCCTCTTCCGCATACTAGATTCACTGTAGAAAGTAACGTGAGTTGACATGATTGAATTAAGTGTATCTTTCGGTATATTATTGGTCCAGGATGAATGGAGACGTTTAAAAGTAGTGAAATGATTGATACAATTCCGACCAACAGCGGATAGTTTGTATTATTTCCCCGCCCCGCAAACTGATCGGCATCGCATGGCAACCGGTAAGTAAATCAGCCATTTGGGGATCAAACTGTGTCTACTCCTCGGTTCTGGACAGGGGAGAGATTTCAGCAGAAAAAATCCACGTCTCCAAAATTGCCTTCTTGGAAGTATTGTTTACTCCTAAAGGTTTCTTCCGAGGAGGCGAACTGTACTTGAAAGACGAGTAAACTTTGATGAGAGTTAACTGGCTGTAGATTTACAAAGTACCAACGTGAAAAAATTTTGATTACCATTATTTTTTGTCTTGACTACCCCTAAAGCCATTAGCTTCATCTTTGTTAGTGAATTTAGGACGACAAACGCCTATTTTCACCAATAAGACGCCAATCCCTGTTAGTACTTCAGCAGACACGTTTATACCGCACTCGGCGTTTTCATGTAGTAATCCATTATTTCAATCCTTTATTAACCCAAAGAACCTTCCCAGTAATTTTTCATAAGGGAAACTACTCACAAGGTTGTTGAAACCTCTTCGACAGCCCACGACCCGTTTCGCCCTTCTTGGCGAAGAGTTTTCAGAAACCTTGTGAGTAGTTTCCTTTATGAAAATACACTGCGATATCTCGAATATCGTAGCAACTGGAACATGAGGCGGCCTGGTGCAGCACATTCAGTTGCCTGAAAACATCACAAACGGGAGATTCAGCTGGGTTTCAGGTAAACCAAACTGATTTGCAAATGAGTGTATTTGTCGCAACCTTCCTAGTTATTCCCAGTGGCTATTCCGTCGAAAATCCCTCTTCTCTCAGATTTAGTTTTTAAACACATGGGATTAGCGTGTTTGTAGTTTGATAATTTCACGTCACTCTTTCCGGACGCACTGTAACACAGTAGTATATCGTTATGTTTCTCACACTTATAGGCCTATTATCCTATCTCACTATCCATCAAACGTGGCGATAGTGGGCATCGGAACCTTCAGCTAACCGTGCAAAAATTTTACAGCTGTTCATTCGGTTTTGTGTTCCCTAAAATATGAATGTTTCCTGTCTTCCGCACTTGAATCCAGTCCTCCACAGTCACGGCGGGCACCGGTTTCTCAGTTGAAAGTTCATTATCCTTTAGCTTCCTGGAAGCCTTGCATTGCTTTCTTCTGAAAGAAGCAGTCTATTATTTTCATGAAAGAATAACTGCGGAAGAATCAATATTTTTTGTTCTGGTGTTCATATGCTGTCGATAGAAGAACCATCTAGCATTCAAGTGTGCTTCGTTCTCAGCTCCATTTGTTTGCCATTTTTCTTGAAATGATTTTAAAGGTCTCACGCGGAGATGTTTGTCATTCCCTTATTTCCAGGTGAGTCAGTGTATTTGTTTCATCCTCTGACCAAAGTTAGTTGGCTGACCACACGAAAGACATGTTTGTGCAACCATAAACTGCTCTAGAACATCAACATTCAAGCGCATAAACTTAGGTTCAGTCATCACAAAACGTATGTTATTAGACTCACTTGGACGTCACTCAACTCTGGTTGCTTCTTGTCCTCCGAAGGATAAAGCTGGACGGTCTCTATAAGAAACTCCTTGAAGAATGCCACCCCCGATAACACATCATCCATTGACTGTTCTCCGTACCGGAAAGTGCACCGAATTCGAGCGAACAGCTTGCTTTCCCTCAAACTCCCCATATCGGTGGTCACAACTCCTTCAATCGGGTCTACATTTTCAAGGTCGTCAAATATGTCACGTGCTGATAGGTACACTGCAAGCTTGTCACTTGGGCTATTCTTTTTGTATACGCTACGTTTCGTAGACATTTCCAATGCAACTTGAACGCCTCAGTTCAGATTCACTAAACTAAGTGATGGAAGTTTCTAGTATTTAGGCTTCTGCCACACTAAATAGAGCCATTCAAGCTCACATAAAGTGTGAGCTTTTATCTCGACATCTGCCCACTTCTCGATTTACTCAAATAGGATTACTTAGTGCCTTCTAGTGTTCATGCGTAATCCGGATTTAGAGCAACATGATACAATCTTGTGTTAAAAGGTGCAAATGTGTTCCATTGGTAGCTGAGCACGTGATTTCCATGGGTGGCTGAAAAAGCCACCTCCATGTCTACCTAAGACCAATGGCTAGAGCAATGGGTGACCACATACTTGAGTAGAATGACATAGGCATCTTGCTTCCCAAATTGGGGTATTCCGAAAAAAAGGCAATCCGTTATTAGGCTTACTGGAATGAGTTTAGAAACAAAAAGGTCGTTTTTCTTTTCAAGTACACTGAAAACTTATTGAGGCCCGATTTGGCAGCAAGCCTGGAGATAGCTCTATAATATTAAACAATTAAATAAATGAATCCTTCTAACAGGCTTCAGCTTTCATTGGGCTTTATTGACTTTGCTCTATTGTATGGGCTTAAGGTGATCTATTGTCCACTATCTTACCTTAACGGCCGATATTTTACACGAACTTATGTGAATTCGAATTTTCTTTGTAACTGTGCTGACCGAGGAAACAGATAGGTTCGTTCGTTTAACACACCTATGACTTTGTGGAAATCCTTCATTTTCTCCGAAGTCAGAAAGACCCGTCCTTTTTAAATGCTCAGATGATGGTGCTCATTGACAGTCCACCAGATGGTATTTCGGGTAGCCAATATCCTACACCCATCTAGATGGCTTTCTGACCAAGCCGTATTTGCTCAACTGATATGGCCTTAAATGGGCACAAGTAATCAAACTGATACAGCAAGTTAGAAACCAGTAGAAACTGTCAACAATGCTTACATAGCGCCTGGAAGTCTTGGACAGACAAGACAATGGTCTGCGCCAGAACCTCGATAAATATGAAGAAATATATGAAGAAAAAAAACCTACGCCGAATCCACGTTTGCCAACGGATGTATCTCAAACATTTTCCGGGATGTCTCAACATGTACGTTCATAAGCTCTCTAACTTTACGCTTGAAACCAAGCCGCCTTAGATTCGTTTAGACCTAAATACATTGATCTACCACGCAGCGACGATCGGTTAGCTGTAGAGCTTCACTTTGAAAATGTCTACAGTCCGTCGACGCAGCTAACGCCAACACCAAAGAAAAAATGGAATAGCGAAATTCAATCACTTGTACACCAATCTGATTTTCACTGGTGACCCAGCTGAATCTCTAATTTATGGTATTCTTCAACTGTATGTGCTGCACCAGGACGTCTCAGATTTCACTTGGTACGATACGCCATTATCGCAACACATTCCTTTTTTCCTTAGACTGCGCAGTAAGTACAGTCCCACAAAAACGGAACCATCTAGTCGAGACTTACTTGTCTTATCCCCCATAATATGAAATCTTAATTAGACATAGGCTTCAGCATGTTTCAGAACAATCTCTGACCACGTACCTTATGCAGAAATCAAAGCGGAACTCGCTAATTTCTTATAAATGGATATCGAAAAACAGCATGTCGCGGAAGCCACAACCAGTCAAGCAAAAATAAACGGTGTCATCTTTGTCCAGTTTACAAGATGTATATGAAAGCACTGACATATCTGGTTAATGCTGTCACATAAGCTAAGTTTTTTCGCTGCTGTGCGTTCAGTACGGTGACAATGTCTAGTTTCAGTTCTGTCATGACTGAAGTTTCCCCCATCCCAGTCGACAACTAACTCAACTGAACCGGAAAATGTCACAAAAGTATCTTCGAACCTTATTGCGCCCAAAAGTGTGCACTTTCATGTAAAGTACGCTTTCTGCTGTCTCAAAATGTGCGCTACCGGGGGAGGGGTAACATTGTCTTTCCCAACGGAATATTTTTACGTTGCAGCTGATGACATCGGAAAACTTTTACGCAAGTCTTTAATGCCCAAAAAATCGGAATTTTATATATTACATTTGACAGAAATCTGAGCAGACCGAGCAAAATCAAACCCTTTGGTGGATGGTCAGTTTCACTCTAACCATAAAAGCTTAAACAGAATTAACTTCAAAACAAAAGATCTCTTCTGATGAAGAACAAGAAATGCTAGTGAGAAGGATCACTAAATAAATCAGTAGTCGTAGCCCTGTTTTCTTGGCTGTTCATTAATTAAGCGTTAGTTTATAGAACTGCGAATATCAACATGTAGGAATATAGCGCTTGGTTTGGCTAAAAAATTCGTCCACGATGCATGGCAGTTACCAGACAAAGAATCTCACAAACAGCTGACAAAATCTAGTTGGATCAAGGAAACTCGAAAGTAATTATGAGTTTCTGTTAGAAGGGCCAAGAGTGGAGGTCAACCATGCTAACTGTGTTCTTAGATTTGGCGCTCGGGGTGCAAAGAAGGGGTTAAACGATTGAGTGACTATTGCTTTAACTTTCGCCAAACTCAAGTCTTCACTGCATCAGAGCGTTTCTCAGTAGAGTAAAGCCGTGACTGAATGGTCTGGTTCGAAAAGGTATACAACTATCGCATTATTTATGGATCTGAGAGGTCCGACATTCAGTTACATAGGTTAACACAGTTCTGCCCGCTCGCATATGCATCTGTTTCTTTGGCCGATATGGCTTCTTCTCGGCGGTTAAGAGCGCTACTTAAGGTAAGTGTTCTTTTACAGCCGATAAGGACTGTGCTCCCGGAAATCTGAGCGGATTATTTAATGGAGCCCACCGTCTAATAAAGTCCACCAAGGGCGTGGAGGCAAAAGGTCGACTGCCATTTATTGATTTGCCCCCAAGTCGCCTGCAAATCGAGTCGTTGCACCACATGTAGAATGGAGAAGGGCCTAGAGTTGACAGTATAACAACTTCTGCAGCTTTCTTTTTTTGAAACAGAGATGGAACGTAGGTTTCTGGTGTCACTGGCTAGAAGGATAGGTTCAGTTGACACTACAGGACACCTTGCGCAGCATATTTCTGGGTAAAGGTTACACTGACATGTAAAACCATAAGCAAAGAGTCCTTCACTAATGACCTCAACCTGCCACTTCAAGGGTGGGATACCAGAGGAGAGGCTTATTTGTGTTAGAAAAACTGCCTTTCACGCTGTTGATGTAAGATATTTCTGTGAAAATTGTGCTATACTTCCTCTAAAAATAAGGCCTTTCTGTAGGTGTTGACCTTGTACATGGTGGTACGCTCTTTGGGGTGCATTCGACGTTTCCTGTACCAGCCTATCTCTACACACTGGAATACCATGTACAATCGTTTCGTTGAAGCTGCTAACTCTCTGCATACAACTGTGACCGGAATATCATCTTTTTTCCTTCCTGGATTCATTGCGTGTGAAAGTGTTTTACAAAATCCCATCTCAATGACGGTTGCATCTTCGGTACACATCAATCGAGCGCGGACTCTCACGCATTTTTCATTTCATCAGAAAGGAATTGTTGTACGTAATGAACATTGAGGTTTTCAAAACAGTATTTTAGATTTTCTTATCAGGCCGATATTTTGGGCTGGGTTCCAGTCGAGTCTCCCGCAAAACCAAATTTGTTTGCAAATGCATGTATTTTGCTAATTTTATGCAAATTTGGTTCAAGTAGAACATAAGTTTGCCGGAAACTCAGGGACTGCGCCTAGCAAGCAGGACGAAACCGGTCGTGGGCTGTCGAAGAATTTTCAGCTACCTTATGATTAGTGTATCAAGTCTAGCAGTCGTTATTTTTCTCTAGATTTCCACGAACGGGTTAAACGATTTAGTATTTTAACAGGGAGCTACACGTTTTTGATGATCATGGTGACTTTCGGAAACAACATGCAACCGAATAACTTCAGTCTGGCCATGCGCAATCTTCAGAAGGTAGCACAACAGAATGAACAGGCTATTAAGGGGCATTGAATATCAAGCTCCAGCAAGATTCATCAAAAGATGGACATTTACTAGATCTGGAATTGATAACGTTTTGAAGCAGGGACATTATTTGCCGTACAGTGACTACCGAATTGGTGGAAATCACCAAGCTTTCCAGTGTAAACAGATGGTGTAAAACTAGGTTTTAGGCAATGAGGGGTTTCAGATCAGTTGATATATGATGGTGGGTCGTTATTGGCCAAGAAAAATACTGAGCAAACATGGTTTAGATCCAAAGTTCTAATCCGAGAGAAGTTCATGCGATCTCTTTCCTTGACGGAACACTACTAATAGGGTTACTGACAACGCTCTGAGAGTCCACAACTGGCTTTGCTTCAGCATCACTAGGTGGGTGCAGTCACCGAGTTTCCCTCAATGTTGTGTTTTACTTGAACCCAAACTGGATGAAATGCACGAAATCCCCTCCTTTTGCACACCAATTTTATTTGAATCAAAGGATTCTCAGCGCCTTGTGAGTAGCGTTCCTTGAAGTAAATATATTGCCATACCTTGAATATCCTACAAACTGAAACATGAGGCGGCTTTTGTGCAGCCCACTCATAAACCAGAGAGTTAGCTGTGCATCAGATGAGTTCTCGTTTAAACCGAATTGAGATGACTGTACTTCTTGAATTCAAACGACCTTCTCCACTCCCGGGGTGAGACTGCGGTGATCCTTACTGGCCTGTAAAGTGGACGTGGGTAACGAGGCAGAACCCATGCTTGTTATGCTCAGTTCTCAATCGTAGTAATCAGTCAGCAAAACAAACCAAAAAGGATTTTAACGGGCATTCAACAAACAATTAGCTCGTTGGTACGAATAGATGTTACTGGTTTGTTTGTAGCCTTCCTTAACAGTAAGTCTGCCACGTAAGTAATTCACCTGCGGTGACGACAGCCTTGTGTCAGAAGCGGTATTTTGCTTGGCAATTAATACCTCGACGGTCGTCTACATCCTGCCTCGGTAGATCTCGCTCATTTCAAACAGATTTCCACTCCTGTCTAAGAAAAGTCTGAGCAAGTGACCCCCTGCACGTTCTAACAAAGTTCCGTGCTACTCACATTTGTGAGGAATATGTTGTGCCACGGATGGTACAATGTTGCTGGCCAATATTTTGTGATTCATTGGCAAATTAAGACAACCTGAGGCACATTTGTGCTTTTCTGTAGATTTTTGCCGAACTTCAGGGCCGTACTTTCTTCAGTTTGTGAAACACAAACGATGACCTATCACACCTCATTTAGTGTTCGATGTTGCTACCGTCTTTCTGCAAATGAGATCAACCAAGTGAAGAACAGTCATTAGGTGAGTGTATGTCAGCGACAATTGGCGATGCCCGATAATACCTTAGTCGCAGATCCTGTTGCAAAATACCGTGTAGGATAACCAGAGTTCCGGTTTTGTGTACGAAACACACATTCATCGATTTTCGCGAAAAGAAGGATTCGTCGGTAAGCCTCCATATAAGGGCCGCTGTACTCACACCTTTACTATTGTACACGAATGGTTTTATCTCTCTGTTATATCTGCTGATTCGCCAATCTGTTGTATCTGACTACTGACCCCGCTCTTGTGCCCAGTGCCGGAAAAGGACGGAACACTACAGCTCTATTCCGAACAAGCGAGTGCGAGAACGTGGAGTGAGCGTGCGAGTGCGAAAATACGACGACCTCAAGCTATTTTATTGGAGGGACAACGTCTGACCTTGGTCCAACGCCATCTCGCGCTATCTGGCTTCGATACAAGGATGTCACGCGCTGCATATTGAGGGGGCGTTATCTGTCTGGTCAGCATCTAGCGCCTTGAGAGTCTCAGTAGATTTCAGGTAGTCAGTGGTTAATTCCAGGAATCTAGCCTTCCTGATACTATCTAGGGAGTGCATGATGCAAACTTTTTAGATATTACACTCTATAAATGAAAAGACAGTGTCTCGTTTCCTGTTGACGTTTTTAGTGTTTTGCCTTCTGTCAGGAAAAAAGTTTTATACGCCTGACTTACGGCAGTTTGCCAATGAAATTATTGATGCAGTTTACCAAATGCATTTAACAAATATGAAATTTTCGCAACAGCATTCTACTTTTGCTGGATTGTTTTATTGCTCAGAATGTTTTAGCTGTATGTCAGGATGACGTTTTGTCGAAACAAAGGATGCCCTTGGTATAATGACTCTACTGCCCTTCTCAACCCCTTTAACATGACAGTATAGCTACGTACTTCCACATAATCTACTGCTCTAAAGGTTTGATTAAGAAACTCTCTCACAGGCTACCCATAAGTTTGCTGAAAACTATTCCAACGATTTCGACCTTCTTGGGGCTCATCAGGTAGGCGTATTTCCCAAGATTCTGTCAACTCTATGTTGGAGAGCTTTTGGCAGATACTCCCATTTGCATACCAATTTGGTTTACAAGAGAGACTAAACTGAATCTCTCGTTTATGATATTCTTTAACTGAATGTGATGCCCAAAGGCCACCTCGTGCTCCAGTTGGCACGATTTTCGAGATATCGCGATATATTAAAAACATCATAAACGAGAGAATCGGCTGTGTTCCAGGTGAGTCTCTCATCAAAACCAAATTGATACGCGAATGAGTACATTTGTAACAAAACTTACTCCTGCTCGTTATTGCACTTTTGGGAGTGTTTTATTCCGATCTTATCAACATTCCAGTCATTTTAGACAATAACATTGAGAATGGGCAGATAAAACTTGTTTCTTGTCATGCTCATTGTCAGGATCATCGCCTTAGAAGAAAAGAGAAACCATATATACGCAATGAACCGTTGTAATTTAACCGGAAATCTCATGCATAAAGCAGTTGAAATTGTTTTTTTCTACAGGAAGGTGAACATTTTGGCGTGAAAAAAAATATAAATTCTTGCCAGTAAGGCTCAGGGTTTTGATGCGCTAAAGAAGCGGGAAGCTAGCATACCTGATTTACGTTTTCTAAAGGGAACCTAATAGCAGGGAATGCCAGTTGTGCTGCTGATGGTTGTAAGAACTGTTACAAAAAGCGCGGTGTTCGCTGCCACGTGGAAGACATCCGTAATACTGAACGAAAGGAATTTACCATCTACCAGATTAAAATGGTCGCCCTCTAATTTCAAGCGTTTAGGGCATGTGAAGATCTGGAGAATGCTTTCTTTGATGTTACACTGTAAATATTTAAGGAGAACTGGCTACATGGGCCACAGAGTGAGGTGAAATCTCATTTCATTAGAAAAGTTTCAATGAGTCTAGACGTGACGCGCTATTCATAAGGTTGCTGAAAACCCTTCGACAGCCCACGACCAGTCGCGCCCTTTTTTAGGCTATTCAGATCGGCGCAAAACCCGAGTTACCGTCAAATTTATGTTCTACTTGAACCCAAATAAACAGTTAGCAGTCTGAACAAAAACATATTGCGATATCCCGAATATCGTACCAAAATAAACATGATGCGGCTTGATGCAACACATTTAGTTGAAGTGGATCATCATTTACGAGAGACTGATCTAGATTCAGTTGAGCCTCCCGTCAGTTGATTAAGATCCCACGAATCTAATCAGAATACATGGATAGATAGAATCTTTTCAGAGCTGGTTCGGCCGAGAGTACAACAATTTAAAAATGAACAGCAAACCGTCTCCGAAACCGCGAACATTTGCAAAATTGTGTTTACATTGATTCGGTCAACATTTACCGGTTGGATTGTGCTTCTTGTTTTTGAAGGTTCCGGTTCTGTTGTTTTTAGTTTTCCTGCACACACCTGAACACAGTGACCATAAATTTCGACGAGTATATGGCGAGTAGCTTAGTGGAACAGTGACAAAGTGAGCATTTACGACGTACCAAGCAGTCTAAGACCCTGCCATGAATGTTTGCTCTTCTGGCCTTCCCATGGTGGCGCACAACTCATACTTGAGCCCTTTGGTTGTTGCGTTGTTTTTCACTGTTTTGACCCTTAGGGACCACATTGGAAGCGCCTACGATCCATGTTCAAAGGACCCCTCTCGTCTTCAAACTTCAGGTGATCGCAACTCCCTTGTCCATCAGCGACCAGCCCTCGAAAATGCAGCCTCCTGCAGTCAGTATGCCAAAAACAGCTACAATGATTTACAGAGGCTGATCTCAGGCCGCTCTGACTTTGACCAAGGAAATTAATCCACTGTTACGTTTGTTGCTTGCTTTTTATTAACGGGCGTCACTGTGGCTCTGTTGGCTGATGCATAGTCTATAGGTTGATACTGCGTGCATCATGTCACGTCGGTTCACACTAGATCTTTATACGTCAGTGTACCCCTCAGTCATCGTTGCTACCGTGTAGCCTTATTCAGCTAAATGGACCCCTACTCGAGCTGCTCGCTGTCCCGATCCGCACACCATCTTCTGTGAGTCTGACAACTTTCGTTAGCATTCTGTTTACAGCTTTCAACTAGTCCGGGTTTGTGATGTCGCAATCACCCTTCACAGGCTTTACCCAAATTCTTTTGTTTTCATATTGTTAATGGGTTTTTACTGCCGCGTATGAGTGTTCTGTCAAGTCATTTGGCTGGTAGAAGATTTATATCACCACTGCTTTATGTTCCGATTCAACTGCACTTCAGGAAGAAATATAGCAGAATTTTTGTCTGATTTCCGGTTTTGTCCCCGCAAGCATATAGGGCTGACCTTGGGGAGGCGCAGTTCAAATTTGTTCCAGGGTGATGATTTCACCAATAAATTGAATGTAGAATCCTGATGGCTAGTACACGATCCAGCAGAATACACTACTCCAGCGATAGTCGAGCAAACAATCCCACAAAAGAAGGATCCACTCCGTCCAGTCACTGTGGGCTCAATCTCACTGGTGTTGCCGTATAACGGCCCAAGACCGGTTTCATCCCTCTTGAGAATCATCAGTTAGGCGCAATACCTGAGTTGACGTAGACTTCATGTTCTACTGAAACGTAAACTGGATGTATTGCGCGAAATACACTCGTTCTGCGTAACAGTCTGGCTGTAGCGGGAGACTCAGCTGAATCCCAGCTAAAGCTCTCGCTCACGATATTCTCCAACTGAATACACTGCATAAAGGCCACCTCAGGTATTTTTGATACGATATTCGAAATCTCGCGCTATGTCTTCCCGAAGTAAACCATTCATAAGGTGCTGAAAACTATTCGACAACCCACGACCGGTTTCGTTGCTTTTCCACCTTTCAACTTATATTGTGGTTCCTACAGGAATACAACTAGTACAGTACAAGCAAAGTAAAATGGGAATCGATACTTGATCGATAAATGGGCCATTGTAACGCAATGGAAACTTGAGTGTACCGGCTCACACATGTTTATCATATGACCTTATTTGTGTGTACCTCTCTTCCTCCCTATTACAGGTGCACCCGACAAGCTCCAGATAGGAAGCAGTAATCCGCTTGTACATCCCTTTAATTGACCTTGAGCGATTGCTATACCTGTACTTGACTCGTGCCTGTAGTTTCGGTTTCAATACACGCAAGTTGTTGCTTCATTCCGGTCTTCTCTCCTGCGTCACCCAATCTGTGCGAATGTGTACTCTGTGTGCCTTGTGGTTCCAATGATATCAGTTTCCATATCTGCACATCTCCGAACCGGCGTGTGCCGTCACTACGTCCTCGCGAACGCCGAATACCGCTAACTTCCTTACATCCTGCGCTACTAAATTAGCATTTCCTCTTTGATTTCTGTATAGAAGGACCCGGAGTATCCCTGGTTGAGATTCCGACCACCGCACTCTTAGCAAGTATATTACAATGACCCGCGGACATCCATATATTTCTAAATCATGTCAGAAAAACTGCTAATTTGACTGACAACCCGAGACAGCAGCAATTATGGCCTAACCTTGAAATAACCCTGGACAGCACAAAAGCGATATGTGGGCAATAGCGAAAGGGATTTTCACTGCAGACGTCAACAGCACTCAAAGTGGCGCTGACTCAGGTCAGGAACAGAAAGGAGAAAACTTCAGTCATTGCAGAATGCGACCCGAGTATCGGAGGAAACTATAAGGCAACAATTTGCCATCAATATCCTCTTAATAAAGATGGGAAGCGCTCCAGATATGTGAACTGTTTGTTTGGAAATAAAGTTTTGCACTGTCATGTAGAACTGCTCTTGTAGATAGCAAGCATAATCTCCTTTGCTGCAAATCGTTTTTTGCAGTCCCAACTCATCTAGCTGAGCTATAAATATCGCGGCACATGCTCAATAGTGATAACAAGGCTTTGGGAGTAAGAACAATATTTCCCTTAAATTATGTAGTAGCCAACTAGCAGATAGGTAGGTTACAAGTAAAAGTAGTAAAATCACAACCTGCTTGGCATCCATTCGGTCGTTCAGTTAGCTTTTTGTGAATACTGCGGATATGTGCAGCGGTTTCAGTGAAATGGTACCCGGGATCTACTTTGACTAATGTACATCAATGTTTTTGTCTAAGATGGTAAGTTTTGCGTAACCTGGAACTACTTTGGAGCAGACAAGAGAAAAAGCTTTATTCTTTGTTACTACCGACCTGTTTCCAGATTTACTCACCGGATTTGTAAGAGATACAGATAACTGCGAGTATGAACAAATATTGATCTCACGTTTACAAATGAGCATGGAATTTAAGCTAGACCAGCTCGTATACAGAGCATTTTTAAAATTTCAAGCCCAAAAGACGAAGGCAACGTACAGAGTCCAGTCAACAATGGGGTTGAGGAATATATAGGGGTGGAGTTTTTGGTGCACAAAAGTACTTCAGTTTTCAATAAAGTGTGTACGGGAACAGAATTTTGCAGATCAGCGTCTAGAAATTAAAAATGATTGCAAAAGGCTCATCAAGAAGAACTGTACACGTTTGAGGTCTCAATAAGGAAATAAAGGAAGATCAAGTGTAAAAAATAAAGTGTACAAACCACAGTGCAGATATGTCCAGTGCACCAGCATAAATGAAAAGTTTGATTACTGACTATCGTCTGATATCAAACGCACCCCCTCGATACACTTTAGTTACCTGATGATGCTTGGATAGAATAAAGGATAGCTTTACTCGAAGATATATAATGCACACATCAGGGGAAAACCTTTGTCAAATGTGTGGAAGCATAAACACAGTCTCGGCGCGTTTGTCCGAAGTATATCGAAGGAAATGACTAAACACCAGGAGCGACTACTTGAGCAGCTGAAAATCGGTGACTGGATAACAGGCACCGCCAACGTCGATACTGTCAGAACATTCATTCTTCATTATATAAAGAGGCTGCGTAATTAGATGCCGATATTTTGTCACACCTGCAAATATTATAGAAGTTCAGCGACGATCAAGTTTCTTTTTTTTGTTTCCAAGACAAAGGCGCGTATCAAAATGGCATTAAAACGGATAGAGATAGTTGGCATATTGGCTAAACAGAGGCTTTAGCGGAACGGTACAGTTTATACAGTCTTGACGAGGTTACAGATGGGTGTAATTATTTTTCCTCCATGGTGTCCAAGTGTAACCAAGGAGCTATAACAAGCGAACTCTCTTTCGGCCAATGAATTGCTTAGCTTTCGGCTTACAGACATTAGAAACCAATTGTACCCACTTACTTTTGTGCTAAAACCAAACCCAAGAACCTTTCTGGAGCGTCGAACCTCACTGATGAATACTTTTGACTTGTTGCTCAAAGTTGAATGATATTAGTCGAATACGGTGAGGGGACTGTGAAAAACAGTTTAGTTACCGTCGGCGGAACATATATTCTCAGAGACAATTATGAACGTGTGGCAGCAGTTGTGAATGAATTCTACCGTTAAGCACTGATTGATCCACCCTCTTCACTGGGCCAGTTCACGGTAGCCAACGGCACAATATGTCTATTCTTCTCTGTGGTTCACCGCTAAATTTTCTAGCCTTGTTGTTTCCATTTTCATTCTGTAAAATTTTGACGCTCCGAGCTCTCTCCATAAAGTGGCGTGACCCTTCTATCTTCCTCACTAACTCCGTTAAGCACTGAACTGAAGTTATGTGCTCCAATCGTAGGCAGCCACAGGTGACAGCCATTGTGGACTCATCGATAGGTTGTATTGTTCAGACGTTTTCATTGGTTGCAGTTCGTGCTGGCTGTTTGATCACGACTATCAGCAAGGCTGATGTATTGATGGAGCCACATCTGAGGTAAGTAAAGTCCGACAGCGTAACTGGCTTTATTTTCGTGGCACGTAAACCGTACTCCGCGCACCAGATAATTCTGTTTATTCGAGAGCTTTGAGGAAACCCTCGGGGCAATCCTGGCTTGCGAGAGCAATCGCCCTCGTACTGGAATACCTTGCGTGCCACCCAAATAACCAAGCAGAAGTCGAATCGCTGACTTCATTATTCACGTTTATGGTGCGTGGATGTTTCGATTCTGAAAGTTGAATAGAGGTGTAAAATGGTTAACTGTGAATTTTTACTGGACGACAGAACAGTGTAGGTCCTGACAAATTTTATAACGACATGATTATCAGACATAGCTGATATCTGGCGTATACCAATCAATATAGTTTTTTGGCAAATAACGGAGTTGGAAAGATACTGAGCAACACGTTAAGTGCCGACCCCCATTGGCAACTAGGTTGGTGTTTACGTTTTGCTTACTTAAGTGGATGACAGGTCGTCACTTCTCACAAAGCCCTGCACAGTGATGGCGAAATCTGACGACGGTCGTCTTAGCTACATGAGTTTTTTCCACTCTTTTCGAACTAGTCCCGTATGTCGCAAACTTTGATAACATCTTGTGTAAATTCCTTTCGAGCATACGACTGCCTCTGCAGGTATATACTCTCCGCCTTTCCTGTGACGGATGGTATGGAGGCTGGATGATCTGTCCTGTATGTCTCCGTCAAAAGCGAGCATTTTGCGCCTCTACGTTAGCTGTTTGGTTTGTTGGAGGACTTGATTACTGCACTTGACTACTGGACAAGAGTGCATCGAGTAAGTCGCGGTAGATAAGGTAATGAGACAGATGCGGACTGCCAAAGTAGTATTTGGCTGTCACATAAGGCTTTGCTGTTTTCACCTACGCCAGTCCATAAGAACGTACGTTCGATGAACAGGCAATTATTCATGCCCTCAATATACAACCGCATCCGACAGATCTCCCGTCATAAACGCAGCCCGTAAGTAGTTATTCAACGAAAAGTAGCCACGTAAATTTCGCTTTGATATGGAAAACGTGCATAGAACCCACTCTGGCATTGTCTCATATATAAGTTCCTATTGGCTGTGCACCACTTGTAAGTGGGCTGTTCATGTGCCGTGCTGGTTATTTCACGCTACAGACGTGACCAGTAGCAGTCTTGAGAACGCAAACGGGCGTTTGTAATGGTGTGCGCACCACGCTCATAGCCTGGAACGTGCCATTCAGACGGTCTCTCGGCGCACCGAGTTGCTCATGCGTAAGTTTGAGATGCAGACCACTTATTAATGCGACCAGCAAGAATTTCATATAGGCGACAGCTGTGTTCTTATGGTTTACCTCAGGACAACTTGTGCGTGCAGCCAGATTCTGGTACACACACACCAAAATTGAAGCGCAATCGAGCTAACCTATTGAGTGGTACTTGCACGTGCATTTTCTATCAACCCATATAGCTATCTTGTTTCCACATGTTTTCGGTGCAACCATACAAGAAAGGCAAACGGATAACACCTCGGTCAGTTACAGCAAACGCTAAATGCCATCACCACATTAGTTGGTGTGCTCACACGCTGGAGATGAGCACCAATCAAACTGACTACAAATTTCGAATACAAGTCCGGATAAGTAAGTGCGAAAGGAAATGAGGAAACATTCAAGCGGACCCTTCATTCATTCAGTAGTTTAATCTGCAGCCCTAACGGGGCAGATTCGAAACCCAATCTCTCATTCGTCACTAAGGCAACATCTATCAATACTCGCTTGAAGATGCCTGAGGTCTTAAAATCCTGTAGATCAAGTCACAACCACAAAGTGAGACTGCTCTTACGGCTGCCTTGCACACATCTCTTTAGTTTCAACATCGCTTGCGTCCAATGACACGCATGGTCACTGAATCTCGATATCACCATGTCACCTCGGATGCCAAACATGTATCGCCGACAGTGGGACTCATTGGATTAGTGATAAATATACCCTTACGATAGTGAGCTATTTCATTGATTTTGCCAAAGATGTACAAGGAATCCAAATCGTTGCACATCTTTTGCTTCAAGAGCATTGGCGATGAAAACTGGTTCACAGGAAACCAGAAAGAGAGTGAATACGTACTGCGTTTTTACCGGCGTATCAGATAAATAGAAACATATTGTTCACCAACGGTGGTTTTATAATTTTTAGGCGCAGGCACGGCACAGCTGCGACACACACGGTCAGAATGATGAGGGGTCGCGGTTGGCTACCTTTTCTGGTAATTTTTTGGTTATTTGTGGAGAAACCGAACTTTCTGGCGTCGCGATTTCTACTGGGAAAGATCCCTCATCAGTCAAACTGCAACGTGCATCGGAATTGTCGGAGAAAGCTGAATTGTCTCCTGACTAGGTGCGCATACCTAAGATTAAGGAACATTCACGGAGATAAGAAATGGCACCCAGTTGCACACTGCATCAAATTATCTTCATATATTATACCCAAGGCAAGGCGAGCGGCCCGAACACAGTGTTGTTCCAAACTTCTTTGAACCAAGTCAACCGATGTGCCACATTAAACGAGCAGAACGTATCCCAACGCTATACAAGTATCCACCTGGATGGAGTGCGTACTGGAAATGGTGTAAAATTGCGTGCGATTTTAGCAAAATCGTGGCCTTTAAACTTTGCAACGTTTAGGATTTGTGCCTTACTATAGACCATTAAAGTGAACAAACCATTTGTGAATAAACGGGTATGAGCAGCAAACTAATAAAGCGTGCAGCCTGAGAGATTAGCTCCATGCAAAATTCTGCACTTCAAAGCTCATTGCCTCGTCGAATTTGAATTCCTCGCCTTGGTTTGTCTCCAGCAGTCAACCCATACTATCAACCCACGGATTCACGGATTGATATACAAGATCGAGGTTTTCGCACAAGCTTCCCGGTTTGGGTTTGTTCTCGTCAGTACTATTCATGGTGGGCAGACCTATCGGGATTGTCCACCCGCCCCTGAAACTCATCCCGCTCACGTTAAATTACACATGAAGTCTGCGCAACCCAACAGGCAAAAGTCTGGAGTCACGCGCAGGTTTCACTTCATAAGCTTGTTGACTTCTAGATATGAAAACTTCACTCTCATTCAACTGTCCCTTAATGTCTTGTTCCTAAAACTCTGGAACACCGGTTAGCTACTGAACTGCTATTTTGTGGTAACATTGATAAAAATTGAAAGTCTGGCTTGAAAGTTGTTTGTTTTAGACCTCTGCGAGTATTCCGTGAGTTTGATTTGGATGATCCAGATCACTGTTTATTCCCCGCTGCTTGCGACCAGTGTTACCTGTCAGAGACCTGCTTCGTTGGCGAGCCAAAAGGTCTGAGTTTCCTGGTACTGCACGAGTGGTACTCGCTCTGCTAATCGCGGCAATTTCTAGTAACCTCGGCGTGGCCCGCCATGCTTTGGCTTGCTCGCTACCACCCACGATGGGCGCTTCTGATGTACATTTGGTGATGTACTTCATCGTCACAGCTGATGGAGGCTGAGTCTGCCGGCTTCCTTCTGCAAACGCCTTCAGGCTTGACCACGAGCTGCTGGTGTTGTAGCTTGCTATTGAGCGTTTCCGATAATTCCTTGGTCATCGCGACTGCGTGGTTTTAACCGATGAGGAGGCAGTTTTCTGTGCTTTGCCCTTGGCCAGCAATAAGTCCCGTCACCCAAACTACATTTCACAGGTTGACACATACACCCTATAATTCGGGTGCTTCCAATCTAGGTGCTGATATGCTCTCACTGCTAGAGCCACAAACACATGTACAACCACATGCCTAGGCATAGCGAAAAGTATCTAAGCGTGGGATGCGGGAATGAATCTACTTTGTCACACTTCCGTCCTCATCAGAGAGATTCCACTAATCACTCAAAGAAGATATTTCGCGCAATTTTCCGTCAGTCTTACCGTACTTTGTCCATCTGCTACCGTTCTGTGCGCAATTTTCCGTCAGCCTCACCGTACTTTGTCCATCTGCTACCGTTCTGTTGCTCAGTCTTTGATAACCTGCACAGCCTAGCTCACCGTAAGGTTTGAAAATCGGTGCATCTGGTCTCTGAGAGTCTTTTATTCCCAAAAACCAAGAAGGACTTTCGGTGCTAGGCGCCAACTTGTCTTCACTTCCAGTGTAGCAAAGTTCAGCGTCAGTGCTTCCTAACCCTATGAGGACCGTCCCTACCAAGTGCATGTAAGTATTGTGGAACACTTCCTGCCACCGACTTGTCAACACTTAGACATGACGTAGATAAAAGGTTCACGCAGCTGTCAGAGGTAGTTTCATCGCCGAATTGCTCTTGTGAAACTGCACCTACCGCATTTCTCGAGCGGTGAGTTACTTAATGGAACACTTCGCTCCCATAACTGAGGGACGGAAATCACGTTGTTTAACTCTCTTTGACGTTCTGGATACGAATCACATCCGTATGGTTACATTTTATCCGACTTTCAATGTGTGAAGGTGGTGGTTCCATAAGCACTTAAGGACTGCATTACCGCTCACAAGGTCTCCTCTTGGAACAAAGTCCATCTGCTGACTAAACTGGCATTCTCATCACCGTTACTTCGCACCCATAATATTGTACGGGTAAATTACATTTCGGCTGTACTCTTTACCAGTTGAGAAAGGTTTTGCTGGCACTATAATCCTTCTCACGCTGGCCAAAGGGGTAGCATACTGAAGGAGATGATCTGGTCAATCCGACGTGTTCTAAGTCTTTTTTCGGAAGAATGTGGTAAAAAAAGGAGCGTGGACGACAGATTTTACTAAAATGGGACGACAACTGAAGAGTCTCCCCCTTCTCACAGTGCTCGACGATTCTGACAACACCAGTGTACCCAAATTGAGCCGTCTATTACTATCACGAATAACATTTGCCTCTGCGGGATACGAAACAGCTATACTCCACAGCGGGTTCAGAATCACTTAGTTGTCGACAGATTTTGACGCTGACGGCCAATAGAATTTGCTCCACTGGTCCAAAAAGCGGCATAGTTGGACGATTTTCAAGAATAAGTTACAAGCTGGTGCCTTCGTACTGAGAAATGGAGATTGGCAAACGCAAGGTGCCTGCTCCAGGTGAATTGTAATAACCGCTGTGCATAGACCGGCCGATGCGCCAGGAATTTAGCGCTCAAGACTCCTGATGGCTCAGTAACGATCCATGTTTCGCTGGCTGTGTATCAACTGCAAGTGGATCTAAGGAAGATCCTGGAGGCCAGCGGCCACATTCTGAATGTTTTCTCTCCAGCGATTCTTCATGGATCTTTCCTTTTTTGAAACACCCAGAACCACTAACACCAGGAAGTTTACATCGTCAAATTTGAACTTGCAAATTTGCTATTCAACTACATTAGCTGACTTAGCTTCTATTGCAAAACGTTCCCTCATTTGCTGCTAGATGGCTTATACGCATTCCTGTAAGTACGCGCGCCCTCTCCACCAGGCAGTATGTCTCCCTTTTATTCGCTCATTCTCGGTATCCACAGGGTCACTCCGTTCCGGTCGTACCCATTGTCATATTTTAAAAAACTGGGCAAGGTAAATCCCCTACACTCGTTTCCAAGCGTCCCGTCACCCTTTAATGGTCTGCGGCAGCTGATTTACTTGGTGTCAGACTAACCGCAGCTGTAAGCTCCATGGATGTAGGTTGCATCTCGGAAGCTCCCTGGTCTTCGTGGGGCCCGGGAATCGTGTTAGTAGTGTGTGCACGCTTGGTTCATTAAGCGATATATTATGGTCGACCAGAATCACGCCGGGAGAATTTAAACAACGACTGAGGCTCCTCCCTGATTTTTGGTTGGATTTACTGTTGGTGTTGTACTTCGAAGCTCACGATGTAAAATCAGTTTAATTGACAGCTCCCGCTGCCGAATGCGGAGCACCTGTTATTTAACGTCATTTTATTTTATGGACCTTGCCGCCAGTTCACACTGCCGGAATGAATACAAGGCGGTATTGAGCAATTGGCCGGATAGAACGTGATCTACGGTCATACGTTACATACAACTTGTGGCAACATCTGCGATCTTTATCCAGTTGATGGACTCTCAGAGGCCCAACATCAAGTTAAATCATATTCTTTCAGCCTCGTACGATTAGTCAGAGGCTATTGGACTTTCTTTCATGATGACTACCCAAACAACGCTTCGTTGGGTACAAGGACACCGATTTGTGCATCTACTCACTTGGGAGTAGGGCATTAGACACAAATGTGTACATTAAAATGATCCTGCCGCAAAAATTTTCTTGAAGGGTGCATTGTAGGCTGAATTGAATTTCATCAATTGTCTTAGCTTCAGAATTGCTTGCAACATTTGTCCATTTTGGACAAGCCAGATTTCCCAGCAATCTGTGACATCGTGGTACACTGCTTATTAAATTTGGAGTCCATTGACCGAGAAAATTGCTTTCTTAAGCAAATCGCAAATACTAAGTAGTCAAAGGAAAGCGCATTAGGCGAAGCCACTTTTAACCGTGACGTTGCAAGCTCGAAAAATCTCTGTTTCCGGAAATTCATTTTTATTTACCGGATATTGAGGAGTTTGTGGTAGTCTCCGATTCAATTTGATTTGATGCTTTCTCATGGTATGCTGCTTTCATGGCTTTTTAATGATCCCTTAAAGTTTTTCTCGGGCTTGCTTCAAGCGATGCAGCAATCTGAACAAAAATGTCCACAATTTGTGGTTTGTTTCGAATTTTTGCATGCATATTTTTGTGCATATGTCACCGCAATTTTTTGATGAATCGCAGGACTGCAATTCACTTGGCGTCACTCATTTGGACTTCCCCGATTACTGCAAATATTATTCACTCGCCTCCACCCGCCGGCCGGCTGATTGAGTATGACTCTACATGATTCTTTACTTGAACCGTGTTCCGTCATATATGTGATGCGCAGAACACGATTTATAACCACATTTTCTAACCACAAAAGACTCTAAACAAAAGACTCTATGAGTCAGGTCATGTGAGTTGCACAATTTCATCCCTTAGTGCAATCAACCAGTTCGATATGATTTATCGGATAATTCTAGGTGGCTCCAAAACCGTCTCACAAAACGCAGTCAAAAAAGCTATAGCTATAGGAATTTAATTAGAACAGTCTATTTTTTTCGTAAATGTACTGTCCCTTCCACGGTCCCCCAACATTTTAGGGAAACACGTCTCTTTCTGCCTTTATCCGCATTATTTGGAACAGGTTAAAAGAATGCTTCGATCAGTCTCAGAATCTTTATAGTGTTCACTGATATCGGTTCGTCCCCTGTCACATTGGGCAACACTCTCGCTCCAGTTTCTCAGATTTTTCAAAAATCCAGGCTAAACTCAGCCGCGCATGAACACGCTAGAAAGCAAATGTGGCTCCTCCAGACCACTCAGTCGCTAGTAGGTCTGCCAAACCTTGAGGCAAAATGCCATCCATAAACGCTTGAAAAGACCTTAATCCTTAATAAGGTACTTACATTGAGATTTATCAACCCGAGCATCACACAGCTTACTGAATTTTGCCTGAGTGCACCAAAAATGCTATCCTAGCAACATGATAGGTGCTAGGTTGAACTTACATGGCTCATTTTATCCCTAACTGACATTGCAAAAAATTTCTTTCCCGTGCTCAGAAATTCCGAGTGGTAGAAATAAAGCAGCTAAAATCTTATTTTGAGAGGCCTCCAGACATCTGCTCCAACCCTAAAAACTCCGCTTGTCTAAGAGTCACGAACTGTGTCACGAACTGAGTCACAACTGTCCTCAAACTGTGCAAATCCTTCGCACAGCCTAACACCTCTCGTCGCTTGCAAGCTCTGACGCTCAGCCATACGATCTCCGTTCACGGAGCCTGCTTTCACTATACAGTAGAATTTCCATCAGCCTTAACAGAGGAATTCCCTGTTGAGTCAGCATCGTAGGCTGTGCTAGAACTATTCCGCGCACGATTGTGCCTTAAGCCGGATGACTTAAATCCATTTTGTGTTTTGCCTTAATTAAAACTGGTCCTGAGGCCAAAGGATTTGCTGCCACAGCAGTTAAATTCAAACCCTTCTAACTGAGTTCTCGGTAACCTACTCTTAGTCCTTCCCACTTTACCTCACTTTCCAGCAACAAACTGCATGAAGCTAATCACGCCGCTTGCCCGGATGAAATAAGACTGCTGTGGCCAAGCTTAAGAACCCAGCAAGTTCCACCTATCTTTTCACCTGCGCAATCTCTCCCTGATGTTTCCTTTTCGGAAGCTACACACTCCTTCATTGCCACCAAAACTCCTATTCACAGGGGGAAAATATCGATTGGCTGATGCAACTTATGATAATATTAATAATGTTTACTCCAAACTAGTGGATGGCATACCGTCAGGCATGATCACACGATTGCAGTCAGAATAAAGCACGACTGGATGGGATTGGTGGGTACTGGGATTGCGCGAAAGAAGGGCAGTCATAAGCGGCGGGCAATAGACTTGGTCAAACCTAAACGGGCATGGGAAATGAAACACAGTTACCAGGAGTTTATAATAATAATAATAATAATAATAATAATAATAATAATCATAGTTTTATTCCCCGCCGCTCACTAGAAGCACACACAAATTATTTTCGCCGGAACTATAGGGTTTTGGAGGTTGTGACTTTTACGCGGAGTTAGTCTAATCCATTTACACTTATAGGTGACATGTTGCTCAAGGCGTTTTGTTTAAGTGGGCGAAATTTCAAGGTCACAGACCATCACCGATTCGCTTTTTGCTGCCGGTTTACGAGAGATAAAACACGAAATCGCACTCTACCATATTTTGGCTTTCTTTAAGAATAAAATAACATCTACAGAATATCCAATGCAAATTCCACGCAGGAAAATCGGTCATCAACGTTTGTTTGCTTAATACTGCCCAGATTTAACGAACGAGTTGGTTTTGTTCAGCGAACTTCATCACAACGCTTTTTCTCATGGAGCTCAGCTTCCAGTAAGTATAACGTTGTCAAAAAACAGTATGAATTGTGCAATGGAGATGCAAGGGCCATCTCAGCTATGCATAACTAGCCCGTGGATAATACAGCGTCAGGAGGTAACCTTCGGTAAATTACCAACACAATGGTATCATTTCTATTAGGAATATGACTCACCATAGGTGGAATACGTCATAAAGCGGTCATCATGATAACGGTAATCGTTGTCACTCACCTCGACTACTTATCGTCACTGCAGCAAGGCCCCACCTATACACGATAACCTAATCCAACGGCTAATGACGACCCGTCATACTCATAACTGTATTCAATATCGCCTACCTTCGCTACGTATCGTAACTGCTAGGCCCGTGTCCATGTGTGACGCTGATTATGAGGCCTCACCTATACACGGCAACCTAATTTAATGGCCAATGACGGTCTTTCATAATCATAACTGTACGCGTTTTCAATCATCTCGAATACTTGTTGTAACTGCTAGGCCCACTTCTATGACGCCTGCTTATGAGGCCTCACCTATGTACAATAACCTAATCCAATGACCAACGACTGTCTCTCACACACACCTGTACGCGATGTCGCTTATCTCTGCTACCTATAGTAAACACCAGGCCAGAATCTATGTGGGCCGGTGAAAATAAGGCCTCAACTATGCGTGGTATCCTAATCTAACGCCCAACGTGGGTCTGTCATACTCATAACTGCAGTCGATATCGCCTACCTTGGCTACTTATGGTAATTGCTAGGCCTGTGTCTATGTGCAACGCCGAATATGAGGCCTCAACTAGGCAACCCAACCCGATGGCCAACGACGGCCCGTCACGCTTATAACCGTACTCGACGTCGCCTACCGTGGCTACTTATAGTAACTGAAGGGCCCGTACACACGCTCGTAACTGACTAATGCCCCAACTATACATAATAGACCAATCCAACGACCAACGGCGGTCCTTCATATCCATACATGTCATCCGTGTGCCAACCCCATGCCTAAAAATACACAACCACCTTTAAAAATCATGTTTCTATTTATTGGTTGTATCGGTACAAACGTAATGTGTGGTCAATCCAGTTCTCAGTTTCAGGAAGCCGCTTTTACTCGACAGGATTTCTGAAAGGAAAAATGTATAATCAATTACGACTCGTACACACTCCGTACACATCCTTTAAAACATATAATTAAACAAAGTTGTAGTGGCCAACTCACCAAGTGCTTACTAAATCCCTTTGTCCACAATTCCAAATGGGTGTCCACGCTGAAGCTGCAGTCTTACTGTTATAAGGGTAAACCCACCACTTGCTCAATTAGTCCGTGTGTACATCGATTATTCAATAGCGGTATTCAACCGTATGCATTATTGAGCGCAGCGAAGTTAAAGCTAAAGAGGGGTGTATATGTATCAGCCGTAGACCAAGTGGTATAGACTTGAGCCCTGGGATCCAAGGAACACGTGCGTCATCATACGTGCACCCATGGATGCAGGGGTAACGAAGACCTATTGAGCGGGCGGGTACTTGGTGTCAAGTCTGCTCAATACCCGGCAATACCCGGTTTGGAAACCCAGTTTGCTATTATCCACCCACCTGGTCAGTGATTTACATCCCCAGAGATCCCCAAACGGACCAGAAAAATACCTGCGATCTTACATTGGCTTCGTCCTACCTCTGCAAATTCCCTTGGCCAACTCAAAACCCCGCTGCTCACAGAATTGCACATCCCAGCCCAATCATCTCAAACATGACGTCCGTTACGGGGCTGTCCAGAAACCGAAGTACGGCAGTGCAATGATGGCACGGCACTGCCATACCCAGTTTGATAGCACACCCGCAACTAATCCCTTCCTACTCTCGACTGTACCCTTTCGCCCACTCGGTCCATTACCTGCAACTACGAACAAACTCATGCTTAATTCTGAATGTAATCTTATGATCATGCCTGCCCGATCATGCTACCCACCAGTTGTGAACGAACATTATTACTACCTTACACTTTGTGAGTGCAGGGTGCATACCAAAGGACGGGATGACTTTGGTCAGTTCACTCAAAAACAACTGCACCTTCCTCCTTTGAAGATGAGAACGACGTCTGCATGCTCCATATCGACAAGGCTTTCCTCAGCTATTTGAAAACCGGGGTCCAGAAGACGTTAGTTAGTCAGGAATTGTGACCACTTTTGGCCGCTTGTTATTTCGGGCCGCAGTCTAACTCACATCATGGTACCTTCTAGAAGTCTTTCTGAGACGTTTCCTATTTTGTGTGCCGGATATAGACACGGCAGTCTCATTGCATTGTCTGAATTACAGCAATGAAACACCGTGCGCCCTCAATGGACCCAAGAATACCTTAATGCATGCCGGTCTCAATTTGTGACAATTCCCTGGCGAATCGTAACTACAATAACAACCCTAAACGACTCACCCAAGATGTTCATGTACGGGGCTGTCCACGGACCCAAGTACGGCGTTGCGATGACGGTACCGCGACTACCATACCCAGTCTGATGGACTGCCCGTAGTTCATATCCACAATATTTACCGGATGAGGGTGTTAAAGGCACCAACAAGACCGCCTCAATCCGTTAATTTGCGCCAGGACTTGAAAGCACTGGCCACCTTATTGTGCTGTATGCTTGTTCTGCCCATAAAACACTAATTCTACCAATATCACTATCGAGGTTCGGTATAGCCTTGCGCCTGATATAGCATGTACTGACCATCAAAAAAAAACAAAAACTTACTAGCTGTGACGAATTCCTTGGCTTGGTTTTGCAGGACACCTGCCACAATGATAGGAGACTTTTCATACACAGGTCGTTAAAAGCTGCTCAATTTTGAGTTTGCGGCGACACAGAGGGCGAAATTATTGTCCTTGTCGTTTCGAGATTATTTCCAAACGCAATGCAAAATAAAACACGTGAAGAAACCGGCTCTTCCGCAAATTTCCCACCGTCATCAGATGTACATCACGCAAAGCCGTTGGCAGCCATTAAAATATAAATTCCGCGCCTATGGTGGACCTCGAGTACGTTTAAACAACTTTCAGCAAAACTACGCCCGCATGAAAAGATCTTAAGGGACCGAATAAATGCCAGCAAATGCTGAAAGTTTGTGTTAAAGTTTTCCTCCTCCAAACTATGGTTTCAGAGAAATTTTGGGTGTGCATCCAAGGCTCGGCTTCCCCAACCCGTAGAAAGCATGCCGATTGAGGCATGAGCCGGTCGTTTCAACCTGAATGCGGCAAGCAAATACAAAACGGAGAGGAAGTTACAACCAAAGAGACATGCTTATTAGGTGAAGTGTCACTGCAGTTGCGGGAACCGAAAAAACGAGGACAACGGGCATGAGGTACGACTGGGTCAAAGGTAAAGCCGGCTGACCTGAACTAAAACTGAAAACCGTTGCTGGTCATGAGTGACCTTGGGCAGTCGGGTAAATGGATGGGTCAAAAAGCGAACATGGAGATGAGGACTGAAGAATTCGATCTGGGGACAAATGACAAGTCTTGTCACAAGAGTGTTTCGTCTGAAGGGTGCGGTTTAAATTAAAGTTGAGTATACTCATTGGTGTCACTGTTGCAGGGAAGTCAGATGTAAAGAATAGTTTTGATGGGGGATAGCGCCAATGCATAGGGCCAAACGAACACTATGAAGGAAATCGAACTTATGGAAGATGAAACCCGGAATCACGACAGGAGACTAGGTTGGTTAACTCCAAACGATAGACTCGCAAATCCTTCTTTATGACGCCGAGATTCACACTTCATTTCCCGACGGTGTTCAAAAACTGGCTACAAAATCAACCTGTAACTCTTAAGAGCTAACGCAATTTTGATGGATTACAAACACACATCTAGGGATCCCCTCCGTCAGCACCCAAATTTGTCCAATTTCCTTTGTCTCCTCATTTCAATTTGCAATGAAGCCAACAGCTTGTTGCTAAACATACTGATTTTTTTATAAACTCTCTTACTGTATGATGTTAATAAACTCTGGGCCACTGGCATAATTGTAGGACGAACCAAGGTGTTCATGGCCAAACATGGGCTTCAGAGCGATGCTTCCAATACCGACATTAGGATTTCTGGCTCGCGTCCACCATCTTGATAGAACAGCCTCCATAGTAAGATTTACACTAACTATGCTGGGCCTGAACTTTGGGCAAATCCCATCAAAGAACTTATTCTGTATTTAATACCAAAGAATGGATCTCCCTTGAGTACATCAGCCTGCAGTTCGTATACGCTACCTTGAACGTCATTACAGTACCGTTTCTTGTAATGCAGTAGGTTGCCGCTTAAATATTCTTGCAATTTTTCACTTTATTTTTTCCCGACAGACATCTTGCTAGCCGTTCTTTCCTTGCCAGCCACTGGGGCTGGGGTGGCCTCTTCACCTCCGCAGATGCAAGGCGAATTCACTATCTCATCTTAATTAGCCCACTAAATTTTTTATCCCGTTTTGCCCGAAATTCCTTTCCCTCCGGCCTCATCTAGCCATAACTGACCTTTGAAAAAGTCCAAAACAAAAACCCTGCAAGCTAGCAGAAAAATATAGCGGATTTCCCTAGTATTCTCATTATTAGGCTGATCAAGCCCCACTAAGCCAAACTCTTGAGCTCTCCGAACAGAGTGCCGTTTCCTGTGCTTCCTCCACAAATTTGCTTGGGTTTGCAAACTATGGGCATTGTACTTCCAAAACTCAGATGACTGGTCACCTAGGTCGTTTCTCCTAGATTCACCCCATCACCAATTTAACTGTTAGAGTCCACCATTTAACCCTTCATTTTGCTAGCCGCCCTTGCCCCCGTTTGCCTTTCCTTCCGGATATCAATTCTCGTGCGCTACTGTGTATCTTATATCCAGCAACATAAAGCGTCGAATTGAAATTTCCATCCTTTTTGTGTCTCAGTGAAAGACAGCCAACATATGAAAGAATAAGCACCCTTATTTGCGGGAGATATCCCTTCTATCCCGGCGACATCCTTCGCTGATAAAAACCCCAAGATCCTTAAGCAGTACCCCCGCTCACCAACGTTCCCCTGAACACAAGCGTCTTAAGTGACAATCAACACGGATGTTTGGCCGGTAGTGGTTGCCACTTCCTCACACAATAGCCGAAAAAACTAGCTTTGTAGTCAGTTTGAACAACCAAAACGATCTTAACCAGATCCACTATGCAGACATACCAGAATAGCGACGGTGTTCTAAATCGGTGAATATTACCTGTACCCCACACGCTCTTAAAGGCACTCGCATTTTTAAATGAAGATAACTTACCCTATGCACTACCGGTTACTAGTGGCCAAGCTCTTTTTTCTTACTGCTGCATATTAACAATGTTCCCTGCGCTCCGCCCATAGCTAGCCCATTTACTTCACGAGCAACCTCTTCCACCGGAATCGGATTTAACTCGACTAAGACTTCGAAATTCCCTGACTACGCCCCAGCTACTCACCCGCCAGTTCCAAAATTATCGTTTCACAATGGGTTTTCTCCATCGGGCTCCTGGTGTAAACTCTTGCCCCCATTAACCCCGACTACCACCTGCAGTTTGATTCTTGTAATTGCGTCTAGAACGGTTACATAACCGGCTTTGCACTAGCGTGCTAATTCGTAGCCTCGCCAAAGCAGCGCATAAATTTCTTCTTCGAAATATCGTCGCCACTGCATTTGATAAACAATTACCTCTGATCTCCATTACAGATTGAGTTCAAGAAAACTCTAAGTGGCCACGAGTCGTCCCTTTTTACGCTTTCCCACGAAGCTTCTACGGTAAAGCAGCTAAGAGTATTACGTTTCTTAATTTAGTATGGTAATTTACTATGCAGGACTCAAGCCTATCCAAACTGTGCGACCAAATAAGTCTTAGCATGTCTCTTGGACTCCCGGTATATTCGCACGCAGTAATCTGGATAAAACAGTGATATACAATAAAACACTTACTGACTCTACTCATTTCCCTCGTAAGCACACGCCTACTAGCATGATGCATTGTTTTTTGTATACCTAGACCTGCGTCACTAAAGTGCTCCACTAATTATTCCTCTTCCTTGTTCTATCGTTCCTGGCTCTCCCGTAACCATTTTCATTCGCTTGACCCTCTCTAAATGCTGCTGCTTCTTGTGTTCCCGTATATCTGGCCCAGCTGCATTACTGGCCAGATTTACCTTATTTGCGTGCTACTTATTGCGTAACCAAAAATATGGCCCCTCTAAGTTTTGTTAAAATGCAGGCCTGAACACATGCGCAACGTTAGTGCACTGGACCCTGGCTTAGATGCACTCAAACGGAAAACTGCCATCCTTATCTGTAAACGGTACATAAATATGCCCTTATGGTCATTCATTCGGTGCCGGGTTTTTAGAGTATAAAATTTGTGTAAAAAAGTAAAAATAAGCTGCTGTCGTACTACTGCAAAACGGGCTTAAGTGGGCCGCAGTCACATTGCGTCTATTTGGCCATATGGGGGAAAGTGGAGGACCGAGACGATTCAAACACGCGGTGCATATAGCACGATCGCGAAACAGAACGGGTTGCCTTACGGATTTGGCATTGCCTGAACCGGGAGATTTAGTTTCCGGAAATACTCGCTTGGTTGCTCGCGTTCTTGCTCAGTAGTATCGTACACGGAGAAATTTTGGTAAGCTTCCACAGCGGTAGCCAGCTTAGTTCATCGCACTCAGGTGCATGCAAATCCGGACTAATCATCCGTTAATGTGGGGGTTGCACTCGATCCTGGGAAGCGGAGACTAGTTTCTGCATACAAAAAACAAAGGAGAGCTGCTGTCGAGTGCTTTTTCGACTAGCTTAAGCCTATTGTGGTTCGCGCATATATCCTGGAAAATATTTCTTAAAATCCAAAAGAAAAAGCATGATGATTCCATGAAGTTCCGCAGCACATTCAAGCCCACTAGAATAAATTCAAGGCAAACGGCGAGACGTTCCGGTCGTGGCCCGTTACTGGTTTTGATGTCCATTCCAAGGAGTCGGTCGTATGAGAAGAGGAATTAGTCTAGTCAGTGCGGTTAAAAAAAATTTCGAAAATTGCAGCATGATTGACATCAATGTGAAAGTAGGCGATGCTCAATACAAGGGAGCCTCAAGATTAATACGACCAAACCAGTGCAATCTGAATACGGTGGTCAGGAACATGGCGGCAGGGTAAAATGCCTCAAAACCTAGCAGGGGGATGCTGTGACTAAGCAATAACTGGAAATGACAACCACAGGATCTAGCGAGCTAAAGAGCAAAACTTAACACTTCTGAACTTAATGTTGTACCCTTTGCAAAACTTTGGTGACCTTGAGCACCTAGGCCATTTTCATTTCACTGATAGCAAACAATAATGGCAAACGTAGCTAATGCGGGTGGTAATAAACGAATCTCCTACCCCGGAAAATTGGGTTGAGGTGGAGTCAGGTGGAGTAGCTACAACTGCAACGTAGAGTATTTGAGCGGAAAAATGCAGATAACGTGGAAGGCTATAGCAACAGCATGAGAGCGCTAGGCAAACTAGCGAACAGAACTGGGTCTGCATCAGGACGGCCAGTTAATTGCAGCTGAGGAAGAAACTGAACGGGTTTTCAAAGTGTTCTTGGCAGGAAATGCTCGTGTGCCTACGCACACAGGTAGGCTACCTGGAGATAAAACGAAAGGGCAGACCTGAGCTAAACCACAAATAAGCAGTTGAGTGGCTCATTTGTTTAAAGCCACAGAGCTTAAACCCCGTGGCGACGAAAGTGTACGTAGCGAAATGGTGCTACCGGATGTACAGAACTTGAACATTCTCGTCCTATGTATTAGCACCACGTCTCCATCCAACCTATCCCCTGCACCTTACTTCCCTACAACAGTGCAACCGGTGAGTCTGCTTAGTTTCAGATTAACCACATTTTTGAGACAAAACTCGCCATGTGCTCCCAGTTCGAATTTTTCCATCTCCATCTCCACTTTTGCTCGTTGTGATTCCGGCCATTTACCCAACGGCTCAAGGTCACTCATGGCCAGCAATGGTTTTCAGTTTTAGTTCATGCCAGCCGGCTGTCTTTGAACTAGTCGGACCTTATGCACATTGTTCCTTACAAGTTGGGAAAGAAACCTAGTATTATTATTTCATCGCATATTTCCCACTGTTTAGGACATTGTCCTCTTTTCGCGCAATCCGCACTACCCGCAACTCCCCCGGTCATGCTTCATTCTGATTGTAAACGTATGATCATGCCGGACGGTATGTCACCCACAAGTTGGGAATAAACGTTATCATTACTACTGTTATTATTATTGTTATTATTATAAGTCCAGGAAGTAACTAGGGAGATTATGGAGCCATACGCATATCCCTGAGGTTGCATCAGTAGGAGACGCACGGCCAATGCACGGAGCTCAAACACTAGAATGGCATCACTCATGCAGTTAAGCAAGCGTATCGATGAGACACATATATCAGAAAACGATAGGTGTCGTATTGTTGTACAACTTTGGGGATTTGAAGCTTGCCGTGCCAATCCGGAGTTAGGAAACCCGGCTGTGAACGGAATATTGTAGAATTGGATTAAGGATGTGGCAATAAGGTTTTGGTGTTATTTGTGAAGTTTGCCTTCAAGGACTGGGTCCACCTAAGCCTTCCTCTGTTTGGCTGGAGACAGTGAAGTACAAGGTAGTTAATCAGTATCAGTGCGCTCGTGCTGTCGGACTCTATGCAGGTTAGCTTACCGTGTGTTGTAGGTGTGGGAAGTTCGACTTTTCAGGGTAGGGTAACCCCAGGCCCATCTCCCTGCCCCATATTTTCTTTCCCTTATAAGTGTTCACTGGAATAAACCGACATTTTTGTACGTAGCGAAATCGATGTTTTCACGTAGTGTTGATGGCAATGGCGAGTAAGTGAAAATTCGACGCAATCAACCACGCCGGATTCTATAGGAATCCATGCAGAGAAAGCTTAAAACTGGCGCGTCTTATTAAAAAAATGCAATTTTAGTTCCTAAGGCATATTTGCCAAAACAAATCCCCTCAGCGCCCCGGAACAACGATGTTGCAGAATGATTGGAGGACGCTCGATTCAACAATGAGATAGAAGCTGTGTGGATTTGGACAACCACAAACTCTGGTTTAAGCGACCAGCGCTTGTGTGATGGGAGTCTGAATCCTCCCGAGTACTTTATTCTTAATCAGTTTTCTCCGACTGCTGTTCGAATAAGGGTAAGGGTCTTTTAGGTCACAAGCCACATGGTTTTTTGCGAGCTTGAGCAGCTAAAGGCACCGAAAAATGTGAGGTATTAATTCGCAAAGCTCCGCAATCACGGGCCTTATTACGATAATCTATTCGGGTTCAAATGTCACACGCCCGTCGGAGCATAACGTGGACCGACAAAACCCTATGTGGTGCTGGCGTCCCAGGCCCTTATGTTTTAACATACTGTCCTCGCGCCCGTAAGGTGGGTAGCCTTTCTATGTCGGGAAAGTCCCTCCTTATTGGGCAAGACAATGACTTAGAGGTCACTATCAGGTCATGTTTCACTCAAGATGCCATCCGGTATCCAAACGTGCACTCACTCACTACTTTCTGGTTACACCAAAGGCTAACTTAGATTGGATAATCGTAGACAGTGGCGTAAGCTGTCTTACTCTAGCTTACCGAATTTCGTGTACATGTCCCAATGAAGCTAACTTCTTCCAGTCTGCAGACATAATAAGCGCTTGGGGTTTTCTTTTATAACGTCTTTGCCAGCTGTTTGAACACTTGCATTATTCCTTTCCCATGCGGCCAAGACGGAAGCGGCACTGGACACTACAATAACGGGATATAGATTGAAAAACGGCAGAAACTCTTTACACAAGATAAAAACCACTGTTATCCAAAGAGCCTGTCTGTGACAAGATGTCCCCGGATTTACATAGATAGAGCAGGATAATGCCGCTCCAGCGGCCAACTTGAACGTGGCGCCGTGTGCTTCCTGCGGGCTCATAAAATTTGAGTTATTGTTGATTGGCTCGATTGAGATGTTTGGTTAGCCGCTCTTTATGCTCAACATCACCCACCAAGCAAAAATTATCCTGAACAAAGTGTGTATTACGTTTATTCCTGTGGGAGATAACCCTGAGAATTCCGAGTGGAGGAAGGTATTATGTCCCGTGTGTCCGTTCTGTGGTGTCAAAGTGAATGCTGACAAGTCGGCGCCGGATACATGCACGCTGCGCCACGTATTTCCAGCATTAAGTTGCTGTTACCACAGAGTAATGGTACCGGTCACAGAGCCAAGCACGCGCAATGAGACTCTTTTGCCCCGATTGAAGCTCTGGAATTAGCAAGTGCTAGCCGCGCCCTACAAAACCAGTCATCTTACGCACGCTGATACAAAAGCTCAGTACTTCAAATGTTCGTGATGCTACTAGAAGAAAGTTACGCCACCAAGATAACGTTTCTCAAGTTTTGAGAACAGTAGGAGAAAATTGATGTAGCCCGATGGTACCGTCATGTTTGCGTGTTGATTATACCTTAATTAATGAACCCGATGACAAGGGTTGAGCTGTCCCACACATTTAACTCAACTAGTTAAAACCGCAGCCAAATTTGGCCTGCTCTTATCCCCCTTTGGCATTTTTCTACTAATGAGAGCCATTTCGTTGGCAGCACCGCATACACACCATGCTCTACCGACCTTACCTCATTCCCTCCTTTTCTTAAGCCTTACTCTTCAACCGTAGCTGGTATGAAGGTCCCATACGACCGCTGCTCACTCTTCCCATTTTCCAACTTACTTCTTTATGTATCTTTAATAGAACTGAAACTACTTGTGATCCTACACCAGCTTGAATCTACCTGTATTAAGCCCCTTGACTAATCCAAATCCAGCTGCTACGAGAATGTAGACCCTTTGTTCGATCACCGCAAACTTTTGTTGCAGATCTGTTCATAAGCCCAGGTACGTCAGTGCAATGATGTTACAGTAGAGTCATGCACAATCTGAAGTCACATTCCCAACTATTCTCTTCCTATTATCGGCTGTCCCGTCTCGTCCGCTGGAAACTTTAGTTTCAACTACCAACAACCGTTCGATTGGCTCAACTGCCTCTGCGACGGGTCTGTTGCTATCCACTGAACGCTTGGCTCCGAGTTAACCATCCCGCTGTTGTGCTGCAATTCAAGATTGTCCCGCCAACAACTTCAGCGAGTTTGCGTACAGCGCTCGTCTGGATCCATGCATTAGAACTACCTGTTAATCCAGATACCTTTCACACGTAACTTCCCTCTAACCAGCGTGTCCACTCAGTTTTAATATACGCAATACTTGTCAGACGCAGCATGCCACTTTTCGATGTATTCATCTTCGCTTAAGCCTTTCCCGACTTTGGCCATTAGCTTACCTGTTTAAGCCCACTCGTGGCCAGGGACTGGCTTCAGCTTTAGTTCAAGGCTGCTGTTTTTATCACTGAAATAATTGTACTCGGTGCCACAGTGTTCAACCTTTCCGGTTTTCAAATTTAAGGATGTTTATCGGGGAGTAAGAATATCGCCTTGATTTTGCCTTACCATTCGTCACGGTTTTGCACAAGAATGCTTTTAGGACATTCAACTCACAATTCTCTAAAACCATAGTTTGAACGAAGAAAACTAATGCAGAATGTCTGGCCAGGTCCAGCTCATCATGGAATCCAGCGTGTCAGAGAGTTGTGTATCAGAATTTAATGCCTTCGTGCGTCTGTAAAATGAGCATTATGCGCGGGCCCTGACCGGATAAACCTGAAATAATTCGAAGAGTGTCTAGTAAGGGAATAGCGGGGGAAAGGAGATGGTTTATGCAGAAGGCACTGCGATAGGCAACCATTCTAAACACAAGGCCTGCTAGACAGTTCTGCGATCCGAAGGGAGTTCTCAGACAGAACTACCAGGCATAAAGATCGTCGTATAGGAAAAAAAGGTGATGAAGGGGAAAAACGGGGCGCAGCTGATTGAACTACTTCGGAAACCCTAAATGCTGCGGCCCTACGCCACGCCTGAAATATGCGTGAGAACGTGGACAACCTTTTGGCACAGACCACGGAGCCCTGGACCGTTTCGTTGTGCTTCTGAATTTCTGCTTGTATTTCTTCTTCCTGGCCTCACCAACCTCTGGCCACCAGCCTACGTAAGCCATCTGAAGAACCTAATCTTTCGAGATTTTTAAGAGTCAAGCACAAAGCGCTTACCTAGGCAGATCCTCAAGAAACCCGCCTGGACATGATCCTATGCTAGGAAATCCGAGGAATAAGATGGAAGCGCGAATATTCCTGGCTTCAAATTGACCTGTGAGGTTTTAAATTAATGAAGTCTTTTAATTGACTGGAACGATCATGTCAAGGTTGTGACCTTGATAGGCGGTTGTTTAACTTTGTTATTTGACTCGTCTATTTCCGAAGGATGTTGCGCAGAAATAGCGGATCCACTGCGACAAGGAAGAAAGCGAGTGATTCGGATGATGGATTCACAAACGAAGCTTGTGAAGACATTCATCCCGACATTGTTCGGGAAATCTACGACAGCAGTCCATTTCACAGTGAGGAAATATTCACTCCGACCACCGAGAAGAAATCTGTCACTTTTTCGAGCACAGCAGGCGGAAAGTCTGCCGATATCCTAAGTGGTGAGTTGGGACTAAATCGGCTTTAGTCATGTATGCCGTAATCATCCTCTGTGAATCGCGTGAAATTCAATGGAGTTTTACCCGAGAACCGAATGTGTTGGTTGCAGACCCTCACCAACTCGAATCAATCATTTTGCTTCCTGCTAAGTTGATTATGGTTGTTTGTTACTCACTGACTTCAGCAGACGATTTTAATCCATCTATGATGGCCTTGCCGCTTTATAGATGTTTCCACTCTTTGCGGGTTGCCTTTTGTTTTTCAAAAGCGAACACTGGTGGTAGGCGCGAGGGTCATATGAATCATCTGGGGTAACTATTCTCTATTGTGTCTTCATATCAGTATCTACAAATTGTTTTGGGCGATACAGTTTACAAACGACACTTGCGAATGAAACTCTCTCTATTATTCTTCTGGTAGAGTTCTGAACACTTATCCCTGTCTGACTTTTTACATGAAGTTCAGAACTTTGCGGACTGTCATAGCTGCTGATGCTACCAAATGTTGTTGATTAAGACTCATGATTTACGGCACCTTGCTTTGACTTCCAAATCAGTAGCAATGCGGCCCAGCGAATGTCAATCTTTCATGGGCAAGTACAGGTCACTATAACCTGGTGCGATTTAATCTAGACAACGCCGTTGTTCATCCATGTCGCCCAACACTCTTTGAAAGTTGTCAGTTTTGATTCAGTACCCCAAAATCTCTTCTAAACCTACTTTAGGATGGTACTCTCTAGGTTCAATGATTACAGTAAAAACTACTTTAGTATGGTACTCTCTAGGTTCAATGATTACAGTTGTCTAATGTATTCATAAACACAACACTAAACGGGTGCACAGCGTTTTTAAATGTCGGGTGCTTAAGTAATATCTAGGAGGCATATGCTCTACCAGGTTGCGTAAACCAGAGTGTAAAAAGACCGGTATTCACAACGTCTGAACTTTATTCTTCATGAGCCCGAACACCCTTTCCTTTTTTCTCCTCTCCACATTTCCACGTCTAGTGTTCCAGGTAACCAATTTAGTTTCGCTATTTAATGACATAGGGTAGGACGACTTCTGGCATGCTGCTGAAGACAATAGTGACAGAAAAACAAAGGTTATATCAAGTAAAAAGGCTAGATAAGACTGTGTGGGCCTTAGTGGAATTATGAAGTTCCATAACACCGACAATACTGTGTGGGCCTTAATGGAATTATGAAGTTCCATAACACCGACAAAACAGAGCTTGAGGCTTGGTTTGCTGGTGAAAGAGAACAGGGGCAGATATGGAGGGAGCTTTCGTTTGGGTGGCGAATTTCCATAAGGAAGTCCCCAACGATGAACAAAAATAAAATAGGATAAAACAGGATACCAATCCTACACAACACTGCGCACCCCAATACTCTTGATGCAACGAAGGCTCATTGATGAATGAAATTCTATCCACTAAAATATGATAAGGCTTTTCAACGATGGTGTTCTCAGAAAATGACTTCATAGCATGGTGCTAATTTGGTATGGCAATAAAATCCCTACCAAAAGCAGCAACCAGGAGATTTTTATGCTTTTTGCTAACACATAGACTGCCATCTTTGACGGTAAAAAGCATGATGCGAGTGCTATACTTATGATATTAGTTCCGTTCAACGACCACGCTTGTTATCGCTGATGCCGCACGTTGGATTTATTCTCTCGTTTAATTGTTTTTTGCTACTATTCATCAAGTCTCCAAACCAACCAAACCTTTATCAACTTGCTTCAGAAAGAATAACCTTGATCACTTCTGGCCAATACAATAAGTCTTTGCCTCTAAGTTGACTTTTGAACTTCTAATTTGGGTTAACTAAAGAGCCGATACACCGTTTTGTGCTACTTTTCACGTAGTGTGCGCACAAATTCTGCTGTAGCAGCAGTGTAGTTGTCGGTACACGAAAGTTTGCCCACGAATGGAGCCCGAGTGATCTGGAACCAACCTGAAAAAAACAATGGGCATATCCACAATGCTGTATGACTATTGTTGAAAGCGTCGGAGGAAAATGTTACCAAACGAAAAAACGCAGTTTTGCTCTGTCAGAAAAACACTGGCCATTATGCTTTCTATCGGAATAGTAATATGATTTCGGAATGAATACAAATTGCAACTAGAAAACAGCAAATTGAGAAAGTAAAAAAAGACCACTTACACAAATGAGAAAACTTGAAGACGAGAATCGATTGCATAGCCTAGTTTTGAGACATCCAAAAGTCGGTAGGCTTTGTGTCTCTCTTTTATACTCATCACGGACCTATCAAGTCGAGATCTAAGTAACGCCGCGCATCTATTTCTCCAAGCATGTTTTTCCCCACTCCAAATTATTATACTGCGTTAAATATTCTGACAAAAGATATTCCTGAACATAAAAAGTGTAAATATACCTAAAAATATGAGTGATAAAACAATGACACATTAGTCAACAGCACTGTCCTAGTAGCTGCTCTATTCAATAGTGTAAAGTCTGCTACAAGACGACTATCTGGCAGGCTGCTACACGTAAGATAGTATATTTTGCAACGTTTTTGACGCAAAATAAGGTTTTCGCGCGCTGTTGTCGAACTACTGTCAGTTATCGGGAAAAATTTGTAGGCCGAGATGCGCCTAAGTGTGAACCAAATAATGCCCACGGGGTTTGAGAAGTAAGCCTATCACTGTCAGCTTAATGATCATTCCTTAGCTTCGTCAGAAGCGCTGTCAATTGCGACGGACCCATCTCCTAATTCTGGCGTTAACTTGCTGGAAAAGTAACCCCCAAGCGAGTTGTTTCCTAAATTCGGATAACCTGTCATGCCTATGCTCAATAAGTACGATTATGCGGTGATGGCTACATTATTTCTTACATGCAACCCACTAAGCGAGTTGTTTCTTAAATTCGGATAACCTGTCATGCATATGCTCAATAAGTACGATTATGCGGTGGTGGCTACATTATTTCTTACATGCAACCCACCGTAGCCTGCATGGCATGCGGACAAATATAGAACAGAAAGAACGGAGTTATCTGCTCGGGAGCGTAAGGACACTTAACATGCTCAGCATCTGAAACTGAAAGTTTTGTTCCGTCATGATATTTGTACTTTGAAAGGGCGATAAATATCCGGGTCTTGTGTGCCGTTCTGTGAGTTACTTAAAAAGCAATTGTACTTTAATCGATAGAATTTCACAATCAGCCCAAATTTGAACTGGAAATTTGTGATACTCTTATTTCTCGCCGCAGTATCGCGGCATACGACGAATGTTTTGTCCTTGAAGATACAAACTATATGGCCGCTTCAGGAGAACCATTTGCAGTGCCTTGTACGTCAATTCAGTCACCTCTGTAGTCGCAAGCACAAATAAGTCATGGATGTGAAGTAGACGTTGTCACACCCGACTGTTTTTCAAAATGGATTTAGTGAGCGTATATCCAAAGACATCTATGAACGATGAATGCTTCGAACATACTGAGGAACCTGATAATTCAAAGTCACGGAAACCAGAGCACTCCAAGAGCTGATCTCTGCTTGCTTATCGAAATAGGCTCGTTTTATTCAGCTGTGGTATATGTTCTTTTCATTGCTGTCATGCACTTCCAGGAGACTAAGAATTCCTATTCAGGCTTAGATTTTTATCCAGACTTGCAAGGCGTTTAATCACTGTGACGAGATTTCACGCACAACCGTCGAACTACATGACTTCACGGAGTAAAAGCTAATTTGTATCTTTTGTGATGGAGGCATGCTGTATCTTGAGCTTTTTATCCGACCCTAAACATTGCCCTAAAACCATGTAAGACTTCACACGCATTCCTTTGGTGAGACTGACACGCACAACTTGGAGCGAGTGCGTGAATAAAATGTGGAAGACAATGGGGACCAAACCGGCGAGGCAGCAGGATTTCATCCACTGGATCTGCCACATGAGACAAGCAGGCTGATATTGCAACAGGCTTAACTTTTTAGCAAATAGTCATTTCCAGTCGTGCTCATTACTGTTACACTAGCTCTAGAATGGAGCCAGTGTGCCTAGAAAAGCGTTCGGCATTAGCAACAAAATAACTGAGAAGGAAGGTCTAAACAGAAAGATAGATGCCTGGGGGTGGAAGAGAACGGCTTGCTGAACTACAGACAATACTCTTAAGATGTATGCGTGCAGTTGAGCATCGTGGCTGCAGAGCATCCAACTAACTGACCGACGGGTAAAGTCTGTCAGTGCTGCTATCTTGCATTGTGTTACTGTTACAGTGGGTTAGGTGGCAATGTCACTCAGGCGCCCGGAAATTGGTGTATTGGGGATAGGAAATCGTAAACGAATTGTATGAACCAAAATTCAGACCTAGCGAACTATAGTTGACGCGTGAGTGCACGAATGTGACGTTCGGCTACTTACTGGGTGACCGAGGGAGTTGCAAGTGCTTCGGCTACACCCCCATTGAGCTATATTTTTGTCTCCATTATTGTACTTGAACATTTCACTTCAAGATATACCAAAGTCTTTTCTACCTCATAATGACGTAACTGAGTCATCATTCGGTAACATGGTAAGTGGTGTATACGGTTAAAATCATGGTTTTCAAGGCGCCAACCAATACCAACTTAACCACCTTTGAATGTGCCTACCGAATCTCCGGCACTCAAAGGCCAATTGATGTCAAGAACACCATGGGTATTATTCTATAGGCTACAGGTGTAGAAAAGTCGCCGAACCGTGGTGAAGGTAGCCTTATCACGACGAAGTAGGTTCGTATGCTTCTCAGGCGCAACCATCTTTCTTTATTTGCACTTCATTTGGAGCAAAATTTAAGCACGTTATACACTGTATGCCATTTGGCTCTTTCCTGCCTGCTTGTTTCCGTCAAACAAACTAGGGCCAGCAGTAAATTTAACCCCTTTTTAAAAATAACTAACCCAGTGAGAAAGGCTTCAGTTATGTGCCAGAAACTGCTACACGGAACGAAGTCCGCATCTGAATGCCAGATTTATGTTGACTGTATATTGGACACGTTTCTCTGTAGCGTAACTTGTGCACACAAAAGTAGCAGGACACCACCTTCCAGGTCAACATTGATGGATGGATAGTTTAATATTTTACGATGTGCCAACTAATGAACCTCTTCGTGATCTGACACCTGTGTTGGCAACCGTGGGTGTGTAAACACTTCGCAGATGTCTGATTAATGCTTTGTGGCTAATTTTTTATCATCTAGCTGTAAAATATTTGCAGTAATTTTCACGGACATAGCGAATTTTCCAGAAAGGGGTGAGCTCATATCCTATGGCCAAATGTGGGCACCTGAGTGACTTCTGGAGCGTTTGCCCTAAAAATAAAATACAAACCGATGAAGTTAGTCATCCTCAGCTGGAATTCTTTTTCATAGAGATTACTGTTATGCACCCTAGTTTACGAGTCTGAAGGTGCGCAGCGAACAACGACTGACTACTTTTTTATAATGTTTCCTTGTTAGTCTTGACAGGTTTTTTGGTTGTACTGACCCGGTTCATAGGGGAGCGTAACGCATCTTGACCATTCTGATTGGACATGAAACCAATACAATAGTGACCGTAATTGGTGCCCGTGGTGTTTGATGAACCTGGCAAACATGTTGGAAAGGAACTCTTAGGAGGCGCAAACAATAAACTATCTTCTAACTCCATAGTGGTAGGTCGAAGTTACAAGACTCATCAACTTTAAGGTGTACGGATGGAGGAAGAACAATGTTAGTATCAGAATTTCATTGATACTTTTATACTTTTATATACTTTATGTATATATATATATACTTTTATACTTTTATTTTATTATTTCCAGAGTCACGCATAGCCTTTATCAGGAGCTAACTAATAAGCCCTTTACACATTTTACTTGCATACTACGCTACTACTGTCATCAATCAAATTTTTTATCTGTCAGGCGTAACCGGCCTGAAATGTGCGGAACTGACTGCGGTTGAGGTAATTATTGCAGTGTGCCTCATCCCGTAGCATACACCAGGTAGGTGTTGTCATTCATTCCGATTGTCCGGCTTCCCGGACGTGCCTTCTTTTAACTTGAAAGGTCATCACCGAACTGAGTTTGAAGAAGTTGAAAGAGTTTAAGCTCTGTTTTTTTCGGTTCGTAATAAAAATACCAGCGACTGCACAGCATATATACTAAATAAAACTGTCCGATGTCTGAATAATCAAGGGCGACCTTTTACTTTGTTAAGCTGCTTCGTGTTCTTTGGTGCTAATCGTAAATGCCCTGTGTGTCCAATGACACACACCTTTGGTTGCATCGCTGTCCTTGCAGTGGCCGTCGTAATTAGATACTCGTATGCTATTAAGAGGGCGTGTGGATGAACTTACACGCTCCTTACGGTATTATCATGTTTTAAAATGCGGTTTGTGCATTGAATTTAGCTAACTAATGCATTTTTAAGGTCATTTCATCTACGGCATCTGGATAGTTTTTTAGTTTGTCTGATGAAAACTGTTCAATGTTTTGCACCCTAAGCACGAATCACGTGGCCGAAAAACTCACCACCATCCAGTCCAGAATTATCCACTAAATTGACAGAGAGATGTTATGACAATGACCTCAGTTTTTTCCTAATCTGCACATGTTCATTTCTATTACATCGATGGATAGGATTGTTGCTGTCACGATTCACGCAGCAGTATTTAGCTGACTACGGTTGGGCGGGTGTTGGCGAAAACCATCCCCGGTTGTTGAAACGTGGACCAACGAGATTCTGTTTCTGAGGATAGCTTTCACTTGAATCTCCACCAAACGTGTCACGCACACACAAACATTTCACCCATAATGAACCTGGATTGACCATATAAGGGCGTATTAAGTGGCTTACAGGTTAGAAAAGTTAATTTAGTAATTTGTCGTTACGCAGGATAACTCACACTAACTTTGTTTGTAAGGACATTGATCTAAGATCCTCTGTGGACACAACGGGGCTTCTGAGTGTGATATAATCTTGATTTAATGCTTGGGGCAAATAATTCGTCTTCAAGTGTTAGACAACTCTTCCGAAAACTTTTTTAGAGACAGAACACGCCACAATAACCAAAAATCCCGCAGCCACATAATTTTTGATAAAAATAGCTTTATGTCGCAATTAACGTCTTCTGTGTGGTACGTAAAGGAACGCCGTGAAAAAATAAGCAAGTGTCCTTAGCTAAAATGTGGTTAGACCTAACCTTGATGCCCATAAGTGGATATTTTTCCGTTGAACCCAGTTAAGGAATAACAAGTGTTAAGTAAAAAAAGCCCTTCTTTCAAAAGGGCTTGTCACGATTCACAGTAATAATACTGACATACTGATCTCATTTTGCACAACCGAATTTAGGATACTTGTCTCAGTCTAACTAAAGGTACGTGTGTGTTTGTTAGTAGATTCAACTCGAAAAGAAGCGCAGGAGAATTAAGGTTTTTCCGCCAATTTCGCGATCCAAAGCCAGAAGTATGTCGCTATACATACATGCATATATGTATGTGTTTAGGTATATGTGTATATGTACGCATGTATACATATATATATGTATTTATCTGCGTATATATATGTATATGCGTTTATGTATAGGCTAACGATAAAATCGTTGACGAATCATCATTCACGAATGTTTGCTACCTTTAGTTATGATTCGTGTACATCGAGAATAAAGTCAGCCTAACCGATTCGCTAGTGTTATTCAAACTTACATTTTTTGTATCGCATATACTGTGCTGCAGCACCAACATTCTAACGAGGCCAGCTTAATAAAACATTTGAGTTGGCTGATACCACAAAATGTGCACATATATACATATGCATATATAAATAGTTTCAGATTAGTGCCAAATCGTTAGGTGGTCCTTAAGCCAGTGTTAACTCGCTCACGATGGTGCGAACGCAAATTTTGCTTTGGTTGGAGTTGTACAGGAATGCAGTATCTGGGTCCTGGGCCCTTCGACTGACTACTCTCCACATTTTATTTTGCACCAATAAGCCTTTGTTTGATATTTCAGATTACGAACTTTCATAAATTCAAGGCAACCCCAAATATTTTAATGAAAAAAGAAGAACAACCGGTCAATCTTTATCAGTATCACTAATATAATTTGTCCGTATTTTAAAAACCAACTGTTTGGTTTTAATTATGTTTAATAAAAACGACTCAGGAAACAGTTAGAATAAAGGTCCCTTGGAGTATGCAGGGACATCAGTTTGCTGCTGAGACATGCAGTATATCCGTACTCAGTATTGCATGTGAGCTGTCAATGCTGCTTCGTTTTGTATCGGTCTTATTGGGCGAGTGTGCGCTGCAAAGTCAGCAGATCCATCCGATGTCAGAAAACGCGACAAGCAGGTTTTTCGAGGGCTAACTGATTGTGCAAAACGGATTCTTAGCGTAAGCGGATTCTTCGAAGTATTTGTACAAGCTTGAAAACAGTGTTTGGGAAAGACAGGGACAGGACCAAACCGGCTTAGTAGCTCAGTCAGTGTAGCTGATGAGTGGGTTCCTCGCTGAGGTTGACAGCTCTGTAGAAATTTTTTCGTGAACTTGAATACTAGGCTCGCTTAACAACCTGACCGCTGAAAGAAATAATCCCGAGCCAAAATTTGGCAAATGGCTGAACTTTGCTTTACAATTTTATGGGATGCCTAAAAGTACACTGAATATGGGATTTTATGTGGATGTGTTATTTGGATGGACTAAGTGAAACAAGTGGGAATTTCGGGAAGAGTTCCAGTGATTTTATTACCATAATTTTTGAACAGTAACCATTTCTTTGGTTTACCAAAACCCCACACTTTTCCTACTGTCTTTAGAAATGAGACGATTCATTTGAGATGCAAATATTTTCTTCCTAGATTTATACTGGCGCCGTTGGGAAGTTAATGATGATTTCTGTTTGTAGCAAACGCAGTGTAAATGACTGTGCAGAATAGAAACACACCCAAAACAACGATCATTATGTGCACAGATTTCAGTGGAAAACTGTTGTTCAAGCTTTGCAACTGGTATTTCGACAAAGACGGTCGTCGGATGCACCCTCAAACCAATTCTGTCTACACTCACAGGCCAATATCGCATTATTTTCACAATTTATGTTGGGGACATTGTTATTGACAATACTGGGTTGCCATCTTTCAATGGGAACCCAGAAATGGGTTTGTATATGAGTTTACCTAGTGATGTATATGTCAACAGAGTGTAACGGATGCTTAGTTTATTAGTTACTGGTACATTTCAGGTAGAAATTGATGAAAGCCTGTTCCAACGGAAAAATGGACGCCCAATCCCGAGCCTAAATAGTACAAATCAAATCCACTGACCCTAAACTCACTTAGTAAATGTCCGAACAGGAATCTAATGTTACGTGGAGCAGATTTGCTAGAGACAAGACGTCTTGCAAGCAAACCCGTGCAAGCAAAAATGACGTGACAGCGTACTTCACAATAAAATCTACGGTTGTGTAACCCAGGATTTTCAAAACCCCAAACTTTGTTTGTTCAATGGGTTCTTCATATTTTGCGAACCAATTGCAGAGGTCTATTATTTTGTTGTGTACAGAGGACTCTGATGTGTGCCTTTTAAATTTTGGCATATGATTTTGAAACTAAGAGTCATTTTTGCGGACTTTTATCCAGATAACATACGAGATTTTGCGTGTTCTAATCTGTGTGTGAGGATGAAATATATTGGCGTGATAACACGATTTACAAGCCAGCTAGTCGCATTCCCAGAGTGCTTTACCAAGGAAACTAACTGACCCAACCTCAGAATGCAAATAAGTGCGCTCCGGGTCTGAGGTTAAACCAGTTGATGAGCTTTGAAAACAAAAGACAAGATGTTTATAAAAGTATCTTGCAAATGGTTGCAGCAGTTCTGGAGTCCTTTATAAATGGAAGTTTTCCTTTTTACACCCCACCTGTAGCGTTGGCCTTCGCTTTGTTTGTGAACAAGAGTCTGTACTTTGGTCACATGCATCCTCACTGTAGAACTATTTGCATTTATGTCTGGTTCTATTTACTTTAGCTATTCGGCACATCCGACAGCTTATATTCTGTTTAAGTTCATAATACCAGTAAAATTTTCGTTAATCAGTTTTTTGTCTCTTGATTCTCTCAGAGGGAGTTCAGTATAACACCCGCACGCTATGTTGTTAGAAAAACCCGCTGGTTGTGCCATCCAAGCTGTCCTTTCCGGTTATCCTGCTGGACGGCAAATGATTGACGATCAGTGTTATTTCAAACTTCAGTGGTGTCTGGTGTACGGGCTAGGACGTCGTTGTCTATTTATAGAGGAATCCCACCTGTGTCGCGCATATTGCCATGCCATAAAATTTACGATGGTGGTGCATCTAGTCCCGTAAACCAAAACGTGTCCTCCTTGGTTCCCTATTCCTTTGGATTCCCATACTTGAACCGGTCCGCTACTGATCTAATCACAGTGGCCTAGGAAAGCACCCACAACAAGGGATAATGTGTAAGTAAGGAACGTCATATTTTAAATTCCGCGTCTCATGGAACTCAGTGAGTGACGTTTGACTGCTTTATTTAGGTGCCCTGAAGCAACAGATTCATTCCAAAACCATTAATAGGATAAAAAAACCTTTGTTACCACAGTGGACTTCTCACAATAACTGGTACACTGCTTCACTATCTGTATAAAGGAGACCGATATGGATAGACGGCATGGTAAAGAACCGCGTTTCAAATTCTTGTGATCGACGGACAGTATTCAGTACTCCGAAGCTTCTTCGGTGTTCCGTCGAGGCATTTTAATATCCTTCAAAAAGATAATATTTTTACGGACTCTATGTTTCACAAACCCCACAGTGTCCATACTTAAAGAAGTTATCGAGTTTTTCTCACCCGAGTTTTTGCTCTCGCCTGTAGGGATACTGGGTATCGGATTTCCAGACTGTCCCAAATTATGCTAAATGTGCCCTTTTGCAGATGGCAAATATTCGCGAGATCTATTAAAACGCTACTCATATTACTTGCGTTTGAAGGGTTGGTTTCATTCTTAGGAGTTTATTCCGGTCAGTACCATCCAAGTGGATGTTAATTGACTCCAAAATGAGTAAAAATGTGTTCAGTGCTTCCTGCTGTACCAAGTGGACATAGGTTGCACCGCTAGAGTAAGGTGAGTGCTGAGACGAAGTAGAACGTAACCTGCGGAATTGTCCTCAGGTTGGTAATTTATCCATTTTTCCCTGTTTTCGAATACTTACCTGGGCTTTGGTACACTGCACTGTATTTGTGAGAAGTAACATCTAAGAAATAGCTAAATAAAGAAACGGTTTTGACGGGTCCTAAATTTTACACGTTGTGAATGCAGTATTTCTCGCCTTAAAAGAAATCACCTTTACAAATTAATGTTCTTGTGACAAATCGGGCTTGAGAGGTTGTATTTTGATGGGGCTAAGACTCGGTTAGCAGCAGAATCACCAACTTTTGAGTCACCAAGAATTTTGGACGCGGCTTTGATATCACTCCCTTTCCTGGCCAAGACAAAATGGAATGTGTCCCACTTGTAAAAAAAACGAGCCAAGGCACGGCAAATGATCGTCAGAATATGACCGGTTGACCTTTACTAGGATAGAAGGTGAGTTTCTCCTTTGGTTGCTTTGCAAAATTGTTTTTCTACGGACGGTGAGTTCAAGGCAAGACAGGACATAATAATCAAATCACTATGCTAAGGTATTTGTGTACCACTGACAGGTGAAGTGTTTGGTTCAAGAGAAGAAACCTATCAAGTGACAATAGAAAATGGCTCATTTGTCCAAAGGAAGGCTTACTACCGGATAACAGGAGTTACTTTAATGATGTGCTCTACTAGAATAATAAAATTTTAGAAGCCTTCCATGGTCGAGTATCTTTCGCCGATCATTTCATGCCATGGCTATCTTTTAGGTCTTAATATAACCTTATAGTTCTTGGAAGGTAAATTTTCCATGACTTCAATTGACGCTTGCTTTGTTTTGGTTCCAAGTTATAGGTGAGCAGCATTTTGGAATAATTAACTTTATCAGCACCCTCTATTCGTAATTCTTATCATGAAGGGATACTGCACTAAAATTTAGAAATTTCGCTTAATACGGTAACGCACACACCCTAATCACCCTCCGCGTTAAGGACGCTTTTAGTCGCATCACATGGATGTGCACATCAACTGCGACGGATGACTGGTCTAATATTCGTGGTCAGACAAAATCCAGTTCTTTTTCCCACCGAGAAAGGTGTGCCTCAGAACCATAAGGTTTTATGCACATGATTTCAAAATCGTGACATCTTAATGTAAGGCTCACGTTTAGTGTGGTTAATCTTCAAAAGATCGGGAGGTTGCCTGTCAAAAAACATCATTTTTAAAGAGAAAAAACAACAGCACTAAAGGGGTCTCCTGGTTCTGGCCAGTAGGAGATGCTACTGCCAAATTTCATTCTGGTTGTGTTCACCAATTACACTCACTACCGTGCATATTAGATAGTACTAAAAAGTTATAAGGATCCTGAAGATCCAGTCACGGTTAGCCATTCGTTTGCACAGTTGCGCTGATGGCTGACGTGCTAGATCAACACACCGCTTAAGCAAATTGCGTTGAATTGGCCTGTCTACCACAGACGTGAACTGTATTCCGGCAATGGCCATGGTGTGGATTTCTGTATTCCACGTGCAGATCCTTCCAGACCGGTCCTCGCGATCTGACCCTCACTATACCAGTTTGCCGCATTAAGTGCCTTCAAAATCCACTGAGAACGTTGTATAGGGTTCAACGCATTTTGATGAGTAGTGGTTAAGTGGTCAAGATTCCACTTAAAAACGCAATTCTGAATATCGGATCCCTCTAGGAAGCTAGGAACAATTCAGTGCCATTTTGTGATTACAAGGAAGCAGCACTTCAAACAATTAGACGCTTTTGCCTTTCAAGATTGCCACTTGCTCTTGAAAGGAAGTAATGCAGTTCTAATGGTCTTATAACTACCAGATGCTGGCATAGTTTTCCTCAAAATGCTCTTATTTGTATGTGAGGACCTATTTTTTAGAGTGCGAACGATCAACTGCTTTTGATTTGGGAGTATCGGCAGACCGAGTAGCTTTAGTTCCTATTTAAAAGACATTGCTTCGTTCCCTATTGGTATATCGGAAAGCAACGCTACCAGGTTAACTTACTGTTCTAAGAAAAGTTTTTAGGTGCTCATAAATTTAAAACACTACGTTTTTCTGGGTTTTGAACCACCAAAATTAACGTGTGTTTTTGCAATCCCTTACGATAACTTCATGTTCTTTTGACTAGAATATTGACGCGGCGTTTGATGTTGCTTAAGCTTAGTGCCTGTCACCGACAGAAGATGTGTAGGTGGACCCGGTTTTTTTATGTCGTTATTTAAACCGATACATAACCACTGAACAACACACACAAAGCCATATATTATGTACAGACAGCCAACTTTAGGAGGCTGAAAAACGGATAAGGTTTTCGTGTGTAAACCTTAGTGGGCTAATTGCCGTTACTTAGATGCGTAGATGCAGTGGAACTCCAGATTTCTGAAAACCCAAAGCGCAGCTCGGTGTCTGATGTTTCCGAAAATCTGTTTTTGTGACAAAATTAGTGAAGCGACGGGTTCAAAAAGGTTATGCCATTCAGGTTAAATGTTTACAAAAGAGCCTTATTAATTTGCCCGAATATATAGGCCCTCATTTCGTCTTTTACAAGGCCGTGCCGATTCGCAACAACCTCGTGTACTAGTACACCTTGTTTCAGTTGCGTAGGTTGTACTTTTAGATAGATCATCAATCCATCAGTTTGTCTGATGGAAATGGAAAGAGTTTACTCATTTTGGATGGACCACTCTGTGACATCGATCAGTATTTGTCGAAAGTGGAAATTCTCGTAGTTAGGACTCTGAAGTATTATGACTCAGAAAATTTAAGTTGAAAATGTTTCTTATGTGTCTAAGATTTTGACTTTAACTATTTCTTTTTATGAGGCCTCTTTTGTGATGAAGAAGAATTTACGATAATTTTGAATACGATGTCCTAATATGTAACATAATAGAAACACTTGTAAACGGTATGGAAGAGGTTGTACAGTCAACATGTGTATTTAAATCACGAAATTTGCCACTTTCGGCCAAAATCTTCCCGTCCAGGTTTTTCAGCTGGGACGAAATTTTAGCATAGACCAAGTGAAATACGGTCTCAAATGCAGACACATTTTTTCTTTGGTAAAAAGCATGCCTAAAACAACTTTTTGTTTCCGAAAAAGTGCACAGTGCTGCCCCACTTAGCTTGCCGAAAGATTTTGTGTGGCACCTACAGCGAGGGGAGTAAAATAAATCTTAGCAGGCAGTTAGCAAGAGTTTACTCTTGTTGCAATTCACCGATATAAGACCTGAGACCGCTAGATGTTTTTCTGTCTTATTTCACGTTGTCTGTGCATAGTTACAGATATGTACTAGCGTACATGTATTACCCCACTCACTTGTATATCGTTATAAATGCCTGCACTAAATCCTTAGGATAGACCTTGTGTTTGAACAAGTAAGTCGTTTCCGTGCGTTTGGAATGAAATTACAGCTGATCAGTTTGCACAACGAACAATCCCTTTGGGGCTGCTTTTAAATTAAGAACAACTCTCAAAGCCTTAAACTGATGTATCGCCCTAGTGCGCCGGCCTTCAGTCTTTTCATCCATCATCTCTTCTTGACGAATACTATTCTACAGTTGACGTGTTGGTGTTGAACTTGTGTGATGTTAACAGGAGTGAAATGCGGTACTGGGATACCAGCGGCTTCAGTGACGACGAGTCGAGACGTTACCAGCCTCATTGAGTACAGCTTAATCTATAACGTATAAAGATAGGTTGTCAGTTCAGCGCACAACCGTGGCATGCTTCATTGCCATGTTGAGACTTACCGCTTCCCCACATCCCACGCGAGCGCTACCACACCTTCGAAATTTTAGGTTACTTTCAACGAACACTGCCACCCACTATGAAGACCGAAACGCTGTCACGTTTTCGTGCCTCTTGCTTATCCCCTCTTTAAATCTGAAATAGCTGCACAATGCACGCGATTGCGCTTTAGGCATTAGTCTAAAAGTTACTCAAGTTGATTCCAAAGGCTGAGTATGTTTCTGTATGCAGTTTCATTCAACAGAATTGAAATACAATTAGCACGCTTCAGTAAACCAGTAGAGCCATTTACCTTAGTCTCACAGTGAAAAATTTTCAAAGTTTCACATCTTGGATTTTTCGTTCTGGTACATATTTAAACTGGCTGACTGTATTTTCGGTCAATGTAGCAAGATTTGTCCCACAAAGCGAGGGATTTGCCTGAGTCTTCCTTTAATTCCATGGCAATTTCCACATGGATATTTAACTCCACACACCTTGGGGGTGATTTTCCCGTCTAATCTGAGTAATCAGCTTTTTCACACTGTCTAGTTGGTGCTTTTTATAAAGTCACCTTTGCAGATTCATGCAATGCTGGTTTGTCTGAACTCTGATACTGTTGCGACTGGGCAGGGCAATGGTAATTTAACGGTGATTGGTTTTGCTTGGGTTGTTGCAGTCGCTCACGCAATTTTTCTAATCCGAGTTAGATATTCACAAAAACTGTTTGTAATAAGATGTTTTTTTACTCAGCAATTAGATAGTTGTTCATAGGGTCATTGGATCAAAATCCCTGTAAAAACCACGAAGATGTAAGTTCAGGTGCAGCCAAACTTGTGTCTTCCTGGACTTGGATGTATTCTTTTTCTTACTTTTTATAATGTTGCAAATTAGATCCGCATCATCATCGTATTCGACAAATATTGGCGGCTAGAAGTCTTTTTCTGTTTTTTGATGGGTTGTGGACATGCATATTGGCAGAAGGAAATATTGAGTAACATTTGAAGCACAGAAAACTAGGCCGATACGAACATCCTTCCTGACGAAGGTTCTAGGTTGATGCTGTAAAGGATATATGAGAATCGTTCAGGCTATCAGAAACGCCTGTCCCGGTTAAGAAAACTAAGTTGCCGATCTGAGCTGTATATTTTCAGTGATAGAAGTGCAATTTCACTCGGAATGCGCGAAAATACATGGTTTGTCTCATGTTCTCCCAGCCAACCTATCAAGAATGCTTGGACCCTCGTCGGATTTACGCACCTGCACGTCACATATTGTGTGCCCTATTTGAGCCTATATCCCAAGCATATCAAATACATGTCTACGTTTTAATCATTTCGCCCAGAATCCTCCAGGTAACTACATGATATCCATGTCCCTCCCACTGTAGTATTCCATCGCCTGTTGATTCTAATTATCCGAGACAAAATTCTGAAAACATGCTTAATACGTTCGATCCTGTTGTGAAAAAAACCTTCTTCGTACCCGGTTTTAACGGTTATTGCTTTTATTATAATCGCCGTATTACTATGCAACATCCGCTACAGAAACTTCAAGTCTCATGGTTCCATTTCTTGTCCAAATTCAGGAGTACCTAGTGACTGTGTTCTACCATCCACTTGATAGACTTACGGAAATAAGATAATCCTACTATTTGTACTCTGTTTTGTTGCATATGCTTGGCGTTTTACTGAATTCCTTCAGTAACGCCTAGGAACCGAATATTAGCTCGCTAGACTGGTTCCACTGAGTGTATGTACATTTGGCTCACCTGATGAGGATGACTGAAACACCCGCTCAGAAACTGGCCGAGAATTCTTTTCCTTTTACTCAGCTAATTTAGCAAAGATCGATTCTTCTTCATGACTGCCTAGACTGAACACAAAATTCAGCTGCTGTGAGCAACTGTCATTGACCAGTTGTATTTCCAACCCCTTTCCATGAGGAGGACCAGTAAAGTCAGATGTTAATTTTTATTTCATCATTGAATCGATTCTGTCAATTTTCACTTCCCACAGGAGTGCACTGAGTCTTTTTTATTGGCTTTTGTGATTTTATGGTTGATTATTACAAGACTTTTTTTAGCATATAAACAGAAAGTTGTATTGGACATTTTCATAGAATTTCTGCCTATCCGCGGCGGTGGATTTTGCTTAAATAACGATGTTAGTGAAATGATAGCTTGGATTCACCATACATTCTATATTCGAATGTATAGTAATGTGAATGATGGGCATTTGGGTTGTGATTTCTCATCTGTTCCTCAACATTCAAATGTATTTTTTCTACCATTTCCCTGTCGCTCCCAATTCAAAAGAGTTTTGGAGTATATCTGATTGACTTGAAACAACACGCTACTATGCCAAGTAGAACTGCGTTTGGCTTAAACTATCCGCACTGCCATGGCCAGTCTTGGTTTGCTTTCAAGACGACAATAAAAGATGTTGGGCTTAGCTGTATGCTGAAGACATTTGTCTGGGAAGACATTTCCAAACGTGGTGTTCTAATTGGTATTGAATGTTGGGTAAGGCAATTTGTTTGCTCCCTTTCCTCGAGCATTTGTTATTGCATTTATTTCTGCCGGTAAAAGGACTTAGGGTATTGAATTCAACACTATGTTCACATTTAGATCTTCAATTACATTTCGCGTCATATTGTGGGCTGGTGCATCGACTGGATGACAAAGAGACCATCGTACAGACCTTCGGACGGCGTTCGAGGCAATTTATCTCCCGTACTGTTTGTACGATCACGGATCTTGCAATATCCGGCTCACGTGCACTTTGGTTGGCCTCCCACCTCCCTGGTGGGAGCCCAGGAGGTTGAAGTTTATACAAACTGAGCTGTGTTTTGGACCCCAGTTCGGTTTGAGTCCTGCTATGTTTCACAAAAAAGAGCTCTGCGAAACCACCCGAACTCAGTACTAATCAATAAACGTAGTTCGCTTTTGGCTGCTTACGTGATGACTCGTTGAAAAGAAGGTATACCACCTGAAATACCCATTTTTGCAGGTTTAAAGCCCTCTTTCAAGGTTCATATATATACAACTCTGTAATGGGGCTTTAAGCAGTAAACGATGAAATTCACTCATTGTAACTAGGAGAGATATTCCATTTATGGTGAAACAGCCAACTGTCGCGGCGGTCAAGATGTTTGCAAATTCATCTTATGGATGATAATATTTGTCGTCTCTGAACTTAGTTCCACTAATACCCAGAACTTTGAAGCATAAGGCTTCTCTTTTTCGGTTGCCCCATCAGCTCATTTTTGTGTGCGCATAGATCAAACTTTCCTCCATGTCAAAAACCGTTTAATTTCTGGCTCTGGTTGGATATACTGTTCAGTCATATTTGGAGATTCAATAAAGTTGTGTGTGTTCTCATTTTTATTGACGTCACAATCTAAAATTCGGTTCTGTTCGAATAAATGCATTTTACTGAATAAATTTGGACCACACCAGTCCTCGGGGACGACCTAGTATTGATGATGGAGCAAGTTGGGCAAGTCCACATCCGTGGTTAATAGTTAGGTATACAGAATTACGATCGCCCCCTTTTTAAACGGCTACTTTCAAAACTTAAAAAATAAACGAACATAGGAACGATTCTACCACCTGCAAAATCAGGAAATCAATCCCTCTTAGGAGATGTGCAGTGGAAAAAAACGAATATGACCACGATAAAGTGGTGTACCCATTTGGCTTTCACCTTCAAGTCTGTCGTAAGTACACCAAAATGCGTACTTGCATTTAATAAGATAACAACTAGAAATTAAAAATATGGGAAGTGACGTCTGTCATATATTGCTGAATGCACTGTAAGTAAACCCCGATAATTTGGCATGTGATCTCGTGGGTTTCATGATAGCTGGTGACAATACAAACCTAGAAAGAACATGTGGTTGGTAAGCGTCATCATACATCGGCCGACAACAAAAATGCCCACAAAGTATATTGGGTGTAAAACTTAAAGAGACCGCCTTATTCCCGTTTTATTCTATGCTTCAGTCATTATATGTTTACGATATCTCTCCATGCGCTTCTGGTAAAAAAAACTGTTCCTGCCTTTTTTTTGCTACACAACAAGTAGAGACAAGCTAAATGATGGTTTGATTCTATAGTGCTTTGGGTATTCAGAAGATCTGGTATTACCCAGCCTGAAAGCTTGCGGTCCGTGTCCGTAGGCCTTCGAGGTTTACTTCATGACCCTACGTGGTATGAAAGCTAGCCCTAAAATATCAAGGTTTCCTCTCCCTGGCTTGGCAACACCTATTTGGCCAGCATGCTCTCTTCGAGGCAACTGTTTACAGGAGCCTTTGTAGCCTTGATTGTCGAGATCTATCTCAATGATAGCTACCCGAGCTGTCTGGAACAACATTACACTGCTCAAATGATTTCTTCTATTGCTGAAAACTCTTCGATGGCACATGAGCGGTTTTGTCCTCCTGCCTCGGGTTCTTCAGGCAGGCGCAACCCTCGGGTTTCTGTAAAGATTACGTTCTGCTTGAATCCAAATTACAAAAAATTTGGAAAAATGCTCAATTGCCTTCCAATTTTGTCTTCACGGACGACTCAACTGGATGTCGTAAATTCCAGACTCAGCTGGTATACAACTAGATGAATTTGTCAAATTTCCTGTGTTTCTGTAATGAGCCTTGGATTCTATGAATTTAGCTTAAAAATAACGTCAACCTCAAAAGGCGAATTGTTTTGCCATAAAATACACTGGGCGGCATATTTGGCGCAGCTCTTGTATTTCAGACAATCGATCTGGTAAAGAAGAGAATCGTGGTAGTGCGTGTACTGAAACGAATTTTTGTTTGAGTCGAACGGGTAACTCGGCTTTATATCAGCGTCCTACGGCTTTCGCTTGGTTCCATTGATACTAGGATTCCGGGATATCATAAACACCGTAGAAACCATGAGGAACCTTGAGGCATTAGCGGCGTGGATGTGCATATATATATATACATATCTATATATACAGGGTTGTGTGAAGCATGATCAACCATTCGGCTAAGTTTGTACTACTGATTTATGGTCTAAATCTTGCTTATCTCTGCACCAAAGGTAGTCGATCCCGGACAGGGTGTGACAGAGGTTGACAACAGGGACAAGCATTTTATTCGGTCGCAGTACATTTTAGGTGGACTTTGGATTGTACACCTTCCGAAGGTACTCAGAAGCTATGGCTCTGAGACCCCGCCGTGTTTGATTGGTCTTAATTTTACAATGTCCTGGGATGCAAATCATCAGTTTCCCCAAACGATAGATTGTTTTTATAATTTTGTCACCGACTTCCGTTATTCCGCAATCTCGTGATGCCATCGGACTGGGGAAATGACTAAGGAACACAGAGTTTTGACAATAGTGTTCTGCTTCTTTTCACCTAAAGAGACCAAATCCCGTCAACTTAAAAAAGGTAATTTTTGAAAAATACGTCACAACTGGTAACTGATGCATGGCGAATGCAGTTCACGAGCTTTTAAATAGAATTATCGATGAGATGAGGTGAAACAAACTCACCATTTTAAAGTTCCTTCTAGACTTCCGGTAATCCGTCGTAGGAAGTCTATTGTGATTTTTAATCAGAGTAACTACTTTCGGCATTCAGACAAAGTCTACTTTGCTTGGGTGCACCTGTGACATACAAGTCGCTGCACACCGCGGTTAGAGAGATTTTGATTGCGAGTGCTTCCTTCATATGTTTTCACTTATCTGTCACGAAATGACTTCACCTTACCGTGGAGGGACGATTTGTGCACCTCCATTACCCATAATGGGGACTGTACGTATGACACAGCACTTCTTGTACCAGGTTGACAACAGGTGGAACTCTGGATAGCGACGCTTAGTTCATCTGGCCTCCTTCAAGGTTCGGACTCTGAGACAAGCCGGACGACAGACTGCCTTTACTTGTACGCTGGACTCGCTTTCTGTTGATGTGTGTCGACTCTGTTGGACCAGGATTCAAGACTCAAGTAAGGGTGTTGAACAGACCTCTCCATCGGTTCCGACACGCTTCTGATTGCACACCTGTAGTAATCAAGATCTCCGTTAATAGTAGCCACTGTGAGCTTTGTTTCACAAAGCCCGTGAGAGTATCCTTCAAGCGCGTCGATGTTGGTTGTCGGTTCATCGAGTTTAATCCAAAAGACTGCAGCTCTAATACCCTCAAAGATAGTTTTTAGGAAGCCTTGAGCTAAGAAAGTATGGATGCGCAAGTGGATAGACTTAGCGATGCTAAGGCTCAACTGGTTGGCCGTCTTGGACTAGAAGCAAGACGCACTGACAACACAAAATGCCTTCCACAAGTATCTGCTGATTACAGGTTGTCTGGCTGCGGTACTAGCATCCGAAATAGCCGCTTGGCTACACGGTGCCCCAAGGACGACCCAATCTCCAACACAGATGGACCACGTCGTCATTAGCTATAGGTGGCGTGGATCCATTCTGATTGCCGCTCATTCTGAAACACTTATGTTGGTAAAGAACAAGCGCTTTTTTGTTGCCACTCTTTGTAGCGCTTTCCAGCGGCGCGCAAGACGTGGACGCTTCTTCTGGCCACTAGGAAGCTCTTGGAACCTTATGTGAAACAAGTCTAACAAACCACCTACTAGAGTCTCTTTCGGATAATTAGCTTTCTGATTTTGAAACTATTGTCCTGCGGAACACTATATGTATCACGGAAATCGCGCTTGTCCTGAAGGTATTGTGACAGACAAAGTCAACGAACGAATCTCAAGAGAAAAAGTGCGTCTGCCCGTTTGAGCCACTTGTGATATCAAAAAATACTTATCACAGGCTACAGACAGCTGCGAGATCTAGGCATTTTTGGCGGAAGATATCAGACAACCGATATCTCAGAACTATAGCTGGAATTGGCTGGAACTAGTGAATTCGGAATCATATGATCAGAAAACGGGTGTTCGGTGAATCAGACGGCTCTTCATTTAATGAATGCACCTAGCGCTGCAAACTAAGTTGACCGGGTCGTATGTTACACACATCGAGTTACCGCCTGGCGTTCATAGTTCGATGTGTCCTAAACCTATGGGTGGACAGAACTCGTTATTGCAGAAGGGGGTGGAAACGTTGCAAAGTGTTTGAGTGTTGTTCGCCTCCCAATATGGGGTCCACGTGACCTTTCCTGTGCATGACAGGAGACTCTGAACGATATAGCTGCCAACCGGTTTCACTTTGTCTGGTTTATGAGCGATACCACTTGAACAATTTCAAACAGGAAATCCCATTCGTGTCTCAATAAAACAAAAGAAGCTTAATATGCACTGTATGGGCCTAAATTACTTTTATTCACATTCGTCGTATAAAATATTGAAGTACCGAGTAGAAGCCAGTTCCGCTTTGGGTGCCCCCTGTCATTAAACGAACGCTCCTCAGAACAGTTTGATTGTCCTGTGGTAATATTTTAGTCTAGAGCCTGTCGAGTTCCGTTCAATGTTTTTATCCTTGAGATAGCGCCATAAAGTGTTATTTTTACCTTCCCTTCCAACTTTCTGGTTTAATGTCCTTCGGACTACTAGGTCACGCGGTTCTATTGATTTTTTCGGTTGTATGTTGCACTGTGCAAGCGCACACAGACAGCTGGCAAACTGGCTAGGTTCATCGCACGATTGTGTTCCACTTCCCATCTTGTGCGCATAGCGGAACGTGCTATTGAGGGAATAGGGTAGCCGGGAAATGGAATGGATCGATAGCGATTGTGGTCAAAGGATCTTTATTGCTAGTGATTCAAGCAGCGGTTGTCGTATACTGCTGAATGGTTTTTTTTTTGCTGTTTGCACAAATAACCAAGTATTGCATTGATAACGGGGCTTTAGGACAGCCAACACGAGGAGCTTGTTCGCTAACTTACACGTTTATATGTGGAAGCATCTATCTGGTGTTAGTCAGCACAGGTGAAGCGTTCGTTGTTCAATGAGATATTCAGTAACGAAGCCGACAATAAATTCATTCCATCCATTCTATACCAAAAATTATGCACACTCGTTTGAAGGAAGAGGATCGCTGAACAGGATGCAAAAAGAGCCGCCAACCAAGGTGCTCCTACATAGGCGTGTACCGAAACGTAATCTTTATGGCCATTTTCCAGTCTTTTTATACCTTCCACTTTAAATCTGAGTACTACTGTCCTGCGAATGAAAATAATGGATTGGAAACTATCGTATCAGAGGGTCTCTGAAGGGAAATTATCTCGTAGATCATCACTGATGTAGCGTTCCGTGCTGATGTTTCTATAAATACGATGAGAGATGATCTGGAAACAAAACTTTTGGGGTTTGACTGTAAGATCAGTAGTTCTGTACAAATGATCATTGATCCCTCTCTAAGTAAAATGTGGTCACTCCTCCTCAGATATATGCGGTGAAACAGAATGACACAACGGCCTTCATGGGTCACAGGTGTAGGCAAGTTGACATGCCAAAGGTGTTGTCAGCATTTGGTGAGCGGGTTTTATTTCTACTGATAAGGTTTAATCAAGTAGGAAATTCCGTTGGCTTTTGCATTCGATTAGAAACCTTTAGGGTCACCTAAGAAATCGTCAGAAGTGCCTTGTAAGATTCGTTGCAGTGGATTTTTTTTACTGAATTCCACATTGCACCGGTTATATATACATTCCCCGTAAAACGTTGTCTCATAAGTCAGTCAGTTAACGGAGACAGTCAAACGACATTAACTTTACATATATATATATATACATATAATATCACCTGCTGGTCCTCAAGTGCTGCTACCTGATTATAATGTATGCTAGTTGTGTCTCAGATGAGGTGTTTTAATGCAGATACTGTGTAACGCAAGAAGCTGTGTTTTGTCCTTCATATTTTACATCACCAAGCCTTACCCAACGAGCAATTATTTGCACTATTCTTTGCTATTGGGTAACTTTTTTTGCTGGCTTCCTCTCTACATCAAACCGATGACATCTGACAGCCGTCTGCCATTTTTGGTTTGGTTTTTGTCAAACCGAAGTTCGCATTTTGCTCATCCAGCTTCATTGCGTAATTTACAGCGCACCACTGCAGCTTAGGGTTAGCGAATACCGTATGCACTCTGTTACTTTGCTTATAACTTCGTTACTTTGACAAAAAAATAAACGGTCAGCTTACCCACCCCCGCAAGCTGAAGTATTTCAGTAAGATAAATGCGGAGAACAACTCTTTGTGCCCCAACATAAAAATGTTCATGATAGACTGACCACCAACCAACTTTTGATGGAGTTCGTGAACAGAAAAGTTTATACAGCTGCCCATTAGAGTTCAGTCAATTTTATCAGATTACTGGAAGTACCTCTGTCCATGGCATCCCAAACACTCACTTGTTGGTGACGTGCAATGCGTGCTATGGTGAAATATTGTCTCCCACGGTGGGCCCAGACCCATAAGCAAACGATAAAAGACTTGTTTCGAGAATAATCTGGGAATTGGTTGCGTCCATCAAAGGCACCAACACCGTTTACACAGGTGGTAAACGTTTTGCACTCTGTGGGCTGGTGGCATCGGCTAGTTAGGTTGGCAGTTCGTCAGTGGATTGCATCCGGTAAGCGGTGGTCACATGGGTGCGGTTAGCATACCACAGCAGTTGGTAGTTTAAAGGACCGGATACGTGGTCATGTGAAGTTCACTGATACTGATGCTTTTCGGAGAAAAACTTCGACGATGACATACGGCATTATCACACTGTGAACCGATCCCACTTCTCCATAGTGGTGGTAAGCTGATACTTGGATTACTTGAGTCTTCGTGAATGCGGAGAGGCTCTTTTTTCTATGGTAGAGTTTTGGGATGATTTTCAAGAGTCTTTTCTCATGGGTGCTAATACATTAGGATATAAATAACCACTTTCAGCAGTAGATATCCTGAATGAACTGAGCAGTATAGAATCTATGAGGCACCTTTAATTTACAACATGTATTCCGGTGCCGTGCACACTGACAATTGGCTATGGTGCGTAGCCCCGCGCTGTTACATGCATCACAGTGAAAATCACGCTAAGCAGAGTTGCAGCAAAGTTGACAAAACTCGCTATCTTAGAAGGAGAAACTTGAGATGCATTTTACGATGACCGTACTGGTCCTTTTAGCAGGAACTACTGAAAACAAGACTATGGTATGACATATCGGTAATGCATCGTTTGCCTTACTTTTAAAATTTTCGGTTCAACTGGTCAGGCATGTCAGCTGATCCATGCGTGAAATAAACCTGTCTGCCCTTCTTGCACACAGTGAATGTTCTGCCTGCACTTTCCTTCCATCAGTACACAGGTAGAGGGGCATACCCAAAATGATTTTTTAGTATTCCCTCCCATGCAGAAGAGATTTTTTCCTATGCAAAACGGCTTCTGCCTCTAAACTAAGTTATACTCTGAGTTTTTGGATTTACAAACGTCAGGAATTCCTGAAGCATTTTTGTCACCCAAGCTAAGAGTGCACTTTGGGAGTCGAGTGAGTGTTGTAAAATTTGACGGGATTAATTGTCTTAAATGGTTTTGGATTTAGAAAATCCTGTTTATGAACTCATTGAACACATTCTAGAACACATTGTGAACATACTGTAGAATAAATCACAACACCGTGCTCTCCAGATGTTATCTTTTGTCCTGTGTTATCCACATTTCTCACATTCCAGTGTCGTGTTTTATTCGTTTGTTTTTCTAATTTCTCCTAACGGACAAACTCAGTTTGCATATAAGAAATGCGGATTTCCTGTACTGTATTCATTTTAAATTTTCTAGGTTCTTTTCGGAACTACACGGTTGTCTCCGGCTTACTTTCATTTGCAGCGTAGGTTCGTTTCCCTTCTTCCTATGTAATTGGTATGCTAACCCGTAACATTTTTCGATAATTACGGGCGAAATTTATGTGCGCTTTGTGAACCCACTCTGACGACTGTTGACGATGACAACGGTGCTTAGCGCTGTTTTTCCTCCGCCAGTTATCTTTTATCGGAAAATTTATCGTTGGGATAGAGAAAATGTCGAGTTTGCAAAGCCCGGTTGTTTTCCTTAGGATGTGGTACATGTTTGCGTTTTTTGAGACTCAGCGCGTCACTTTATACCAATCAGCAGAACAAAACTCGTCAAACCAACCGATGTTGAATGGTGAAGTTCAGTTGACAGCCATAAAGATCCGAAATATAAACCACTGGTAAAGTAAGCAAACAGTGGCTTTTTGAGCTAAACGTGGGTGATCGGTAGCTTGCATTTTCACGTGATGATTATACATCACACATGCAAATCACGTGCAAAGTAAGGGTCGGTAAAACAGAGGCCACTTCCTGACTAAGTTACAGGCTTTATAATTCGCATTTAGAGTTTGTAACTAAGATATTGCGCACCCTCTGTCGTACTCGGCTATAATCAACTGTTGTGTAGATACTTTGAATTACTGAGTATAATTTGGTTTGTCGTCCCTCTATGGACTCTAACAAGAGACTCCATATCTATTGAGGAGGATGACATTTGTGGCGATATTTATATATATAAATATATATGTGGATATGTACAATGTGTTTTAGATAACAAACAAAGCTGTTCTTACTGTTCCTATTATAGAAAACGTATTTCCGAATGAAAACAGTGTACCAAAATTTATTTTCTGCTAACGGGTAACTTCAAAATCATAAACGATACACTTGTCTCGTTGGAAATAGACACAGGAGAAAACATTATTTCTCCGTCGCTCATTCTACAATCATGATCATTGATTTTTGCTGAAGCTAAAAGACATGGTTTGTTAAAATATGCACTACGTCATCAAAACATATCCAATGAGATAGACAGAACCGTAGCACATAAGAGAATTAGGTTTAGGCGTTAGAACGAATAAAGCAGGTTGATTTCGCAGATTCGGAAACCGAACTTTTAAAATTGTAAAATACGCGCGACACAGTAGCGAGGATCTGCGTAGATAAATGTTGTTCAGATGGGTTCAAGGGAAAATATATGTTCAAGGGAAAGCTTAAACCGGAAGTTGGCTTCCATAATTTAGTTGAATACATCTTGACTTTCCCATTTACATCTTGCTTTAGACTAGTTGTCCGGAAAATGCATTGGGAATTTATTCCCTCAGCATATTTTTTATTCGACAAGACGTTTAAAACAGAGCAGATGTTTATGAAATAAGCCAACTTTACCCCTATCATTTGTTTATAAAACTTTCCAGTGTGCATAATCGCTGAACATTTTTCCCTTGTTATGAGAGGAGTTGTTGCATCCAAGCGCTCGTCCGTTCCCACGGGGTATGGTATAGCTTATCAAGAATGGGTCCAAAACAATTCCCTGATTATTGGTAAAACTGTATGGTTAGGCACTGAAAACCCATTCGTATGAGACGTTTATGTCCATTGGAACCTTTCAATTTAGGTAACTTTATGTTCGAATATTTCTAACGCTTACCACAACGCTTATTGCGCCCGTCAGCGCATGATAAAAAATTTGTCAGTTTCAGTTGGACCAGTTATTACTCCTGACTAGGCAATCCCGAGGCCCTGGGACTTACACCTCTTCTGTTCCGAAGCAGTGTTAGTACCGAATTGAATGAATGACCACTTTTAAACTGCCTGGTTCACAAATGTTAGAATAAAACATGATTGTAGGTCAGTTGATCCCCAGGTTTACAAAACGGACCTATGAGCATGTTTCTCGGAGTAAACCTGATGGATCCAAGGGAAGTCCAGAATCAGAGTCATTACTGGAAAGCAATAAATTATCTTGTTAACACTGGTCAGCGAATTTGCTAAAATTGGTGGATAGAGTCCTGATATCGACTTGAACAAATGGTCAGGGATCACGTGCGTTGTAGCCCTGCAAACTAGTCCACCGACAACCTCATGAAATACATCGGTCGTCCATGGATTGCTTTGCTTGTCTTAGCAAAATCATATTTGACATCAAGAAACGATCAAAAAGCGTTTAAGAAGGACGCAGCTAGACCCCGTGCAACTAACTTTTTTGCTCGCGGAATTTTAATGTTTTCTAAGTGGCTTTTCTTCTAACTTGTCTTACTGTTTGTTTTTATGCACAAGGCAAGTTACGCTACAATGTCGCGATTTCTAAAACAGTTTAAAGCGCAAGTAATGTATTTAAGGTCGTTTTGTTTCCCCAAGTTGGTCAAGAGGACCCATTTTTGTGTAGTCCTCAGAAGTATGCGGAATCGTGAAGGTAGGCTTATTAGTTTATTGTTAGTGTTTGTTCTCAATAGAGACTCTTACGCAGAATCTTGTGTCAGTCGTTCGAATTCCAAATGAAGAACGTGAAACAACCGTTTTTTTCAAACAGGCTTAAATCAAGTCACCAAAACCTCACCCCAGTAATATAAAAGGTTTAAGCGACTTGTGACTTTTAATACTGCTGAGTTTTTCCAGACTGCTGAACACGTGTGCCTATTCAAGGACTAAACTCTTCAGTTTGCTCGTGCTTTTCAAGTTTGGTTTCTGTTCACACCCACATTCATTACCACATTTTATTTTGTCTACTGATTCTTCATTAGGAGATTGATCTGGTCTCATAGATGTTAGGGCCAAACGTGTTTGTGAAGTTGCACCGGAGTTTGGTACAGTCGGAATCCTCAAAACATTATAACTTCCGAGACCTTTATCCACAAGGCAGTCTTCACAATTCTTCTCGAGGTATTTATTGTTTTATTTCAGATCCGAATCATTCGCGTGAGGTATACAGATTGCCCAACGCAATCCACGTTGGTAGGATTTGTGTTGAACATTGACAGAGGGAAATGACTATCACCGACGAACTGAAATGAAACACCGTCAGCTGTTCATAAGCAACTGTATAATGTTGCTCCGATTGTTTTAAATCCGGTTGTGAGCTCAGGTTCTTGCTTCCTTAACCCGTTTTGGTAAAACTGATCTACTGTCAAGAACATACTACACAGGATCTTCTTACAAGAGATAACGTCATTTGGAGCTGTTTTTTGCCACAAAGGCAAGAATCATGACGTAAATTGACCATTGTGTTGAGGCATACAAAAGATAAGCACAACTTTTTTCTATCTGGTTCACTTAACCATAAATGGTCGTCTGAAAACTATCCACATTGAGGAAAGACGGTAGAACGTCGCTGACAGTTTCATAGCAGACTAACCAGTGAGACCTACACAGTCCAATTTCACCCGGAATCCTACAAACAAAAACAAATTCTCCAATTGTTTTTACTTCAGAGTACTAGTTGAAGTAATCTTTACTGAATACAACAACGAGATATACTTCCACGGAAGCTGACCACTTTTTGTGTATTATTAGGGATGAGAAAAGTGCATATGCAGATGAGTTGTTTCCCAAAGTATCAGATGATTCTTGAGTACGTATATTTGTAAAGAAAATTATCTTCAGTAACCACTGGTAATTGATGCATACACGAAAGTTTTATAATCCCAGTTCTGCACTGCCTATGATAAAGACTTCCTTCCTACTCAGTGCCACTGCATACATTTCATTGGACCGCATATAAAGTGCCGAGAAAAGATGGTTAATCACATGTATCTTGTGTGACCGAGTTAGCCAACCCGTTCGCCTGCGAATGATTTCTGAACCGTGTATATTCCTTTTCATGCGCGCAAAACGAGTGCCCCGAAGCCAGGGAATGAGGCTGGTGTATTTTTGCTACCGCTTCTATTAGAACTGGATCTCAGGCTTCATTATTGATGAACACGATGGTTGATCACAAAGCTGGGAGCTGAATTCTACCTACTTGTAAGTAGTATGAAGAGCGGTGGGTTTGCATTTGAGATCCAATGTGACGAAAGGTCGACTCCGTTTGACCGTAGGCCAACATCACTGTAACAGGGAAGGTAGTTGCGTTTCACTCCATATACCGTCGATTCCGAAAGTTTTGTAAACACTGAAGCCTGGAATCTATTCTGCGATTACGATATCCTGGTTTATAGCGCATTTTGACATTAAAGAATCGAGCGCTAAGCAAGAACGACAAATTCACGTGCACCACTGGGTTATTTAGTTTACAGAGATTCAGTTTTTTATAGCTGGACGTTAGGGAATCCCGATGATAAACATCAAAACAAACCCAAAAATTGGTGATATGGTAATTTTATTAATAAAGCCCATTCGAAAATGGATAAAGTTTGTTTTCAGCGAAAAACAGTCGTCTCCAGAAATATCTATTGTTAGTACACAAAAACATTTGTAGGAGAATACCCAAGGTGATCCTAACCTTCTGTCTCAAAGAAGGCGATTTGACCGTGTTCAAGACGTTCTCTCTCATCCATGTGATTAGAATAACTACGTACAGTGCAATCAGCCTTTCAGTAATATCTTCTGGTTGTAGTCTTCTTTACGGTGAGCCAACTAAAGCATTTGCACCCGCAACCGTCTGAAAGAGCCGTCAAGTTTGTCACCTGCATCTGAACTGGCTGGTATTTTGAGAATCAAATTTTGCTATTTTTTTGCTTGATTGATGAGTAGAAAAATGTATTATGTTTTAAACCGTCCGTACTGCACTCACTGTGTTTGGTATGCTAAGTCCTTGATACCTGGATTTTATCTTTTCAGCTGCGGATTGTCTGCAATACATGCGCAAAGGCAGTGCCCTGATTAAGATGCACACAGGCAGAAAGCAGTGTAGAACCTTCTACTTGGATGACCAGATGCGTTGCATACGATGGATTTCCAGTAGCAAAAGACATGCGAGGGCACAGAGTGAGTGTCTTCTATTATCGAAATATATTTCATATCCGAGGGTTTTCAAACCTTGGACGCGTCAACCTAATCCCGGAAACCTTTGCTTGGAACCACCAGCTAGTATCTCTCATTATAAGGTGATTCCTTACCCAGGTGTGGTTGGTAAATGCCTAATCTGTCCTCCTCTGGTTACCTTTACCAGAGTTTTGCTTTGCGAATTCCCATAGTGTGTCTAAATTGTCCCTTTTTGGCAATGTAATAAAGACCACTTTCCAGTCCAAGCAACTAATTGCCAATGCTTTGCAATGTAATATTTTGTCAGACGACTGCATTTTCACTTGCATGTGCTGTTCACCATTACTCTCACGTAAGGTTCTTGGTTAAAGAAGGATCAGTCATATTGAAAAAGTTTTCTATCCCTTTAACAAAGCGGAGTTTGTTCGTCTGCATATATCGGTGATTAAACGGAAAAAGTGAGCTGCAGTTTCCCGTCGGTACATATTCGTACCACGGAAATTACATCCGCAAAATGATTCTCTATGAAAGGAGTGGCGAAACTACCCAGTAAATTGATGCTCAGCGATCTGTCTTGCTTGCCAGCATAACCGACATCAAACCGAACACTTATCGGTCAGTTTTTTAATCGTGTTTGTCGACTACATCATTTCAAGTCGAAAATCAGCCACTTACTGTCTATACTCGTAGCTGATCTTCTCCAGGCTGAAATGAGAAAAGGCTCGAATGTTTTTGGTAATAGTAATGTGTTCATGGCTAGGTAACCATTAGTTGATTTTCCCAAGGAAATTAACCATCAGTGACGTACATACATTTAACATTCCTGTCGGGTTGAGTTGTATACTTGGTGGTAACCTTCACAGAGCCCAATATCGTTGATCCTCGGTAATCGCATGAGCTGTTTTCCAAACACTCACCAGTTTGATTAGTGAACGGTTGAAAATGAGTAGTCCGATCCGGTCCTCATCAGAGCGGAGTAAAACTAGTATACATACAATGATGGATTAAAACAATATTTCGGCACATATCTTATCCACTACGTGTACATTATTTCCTCCTGACTGATCACAACGCTTGTTCCAGTATTTACTTCGTGTTATTCGCGGATGAGTGCCGCGCGAATCTCCTGAAAATCAGTCTAAAAATATCGAATATTTGCTTCAATTGTTTGTCCAAAAATAAGGTTGTGTGGGGTTTGAGACAAAATGAAGGTAAAATTTGCGATGGCTATTACGGCACCTTTCAGCTGTTTCTATTTACTACTTTTGTGTGGGTACAGCCCCACGGAAGGTGGAGATGTGGTTGGGATATCTGTCTTTTTTGAAACTCTTGACCAAAATGTGTAACTGGGCTTAGTGTGTACAAGTTTAACCCTCTAACTGCTGTTCCTCGTTGAGATGTTAAGTCAAATTTACGTGCCAAATTACGTTTCCCAGCGAAAGTTGGACAGGAATCTCACATTGGATAGATAAATTTGCCCGAATGGGACTCGCAATGCTCAGTATACCACTGCCTTCAATTAGCTTCCTTGTCAGCGTTTAAACAAAGCTGTGGGAAAGGTAATGGAGGAATGGATAAATCTCCCGGCGGATTTGAATTCACTCGCTGTCACCGCACAAATTGCAGTTGCGCGGTATTGCATGGGTTCCTTGATAGCATATCCCTTTTTGGTTTCACTGAGGTTTTGCCTACTCACATGACCTATAACTTAGAACTGCGGGTTTGTGTTGTAGCAAACAACTTGGCGGAATGTCCAGTAGAACTGGCGGGTAGAACACCCACAGATGTTCCAATAAAACCTCAGCTCTGCATTACATTCTGGATGTACTTTTCCCAAAAATTACCTTTAAAAGACACGAAACAGAATTTCTTAGCTTCCGTAAATTTGTCCATCAATGTTCAATTTGGTGATCATAATCGCATTTGCAGTCTGCACTGTACTGTGTCCGTTCTGCTAAAATCAAGCGACTCTTCCTTGCTAAGATTCTGTTATTATGCAAACATTCCAGTAGTTTCTACTTTTGCCCTCATAATCCAGATATGTCCGCTACATGACTCTATGGTGACCGCAATTGACTGCGTAAAGAAAGAGAGCTTTGATTGTTGGTCTGTTCGTCGAGCTTGGCAGTTGCATTGCAAACGTTTCGTCACCAATCGATGTGACATCTCAACCCGCTCAACCCCGCACTGACGATATCACCTCGATTGGTGATGAAACGTTTGCGATCCAAGTGCCAAGCTCAGCGAACAGATCAACAATCAATCAGCCTACCCGAGCTACCCATATTCCACAACATTGCCAAAAAGTGCTTTGTTTTGGAGCGTTGCTGAGCGCACTGTATCTGGATTTGTGATAAAATTATCACGCTGATTTTACCTATCGCCAGAGGTAAAACTTTATAAATGCAAAAAAATTAAGATCCATTTTTGTTTGCACTGCTTACTTAACTAATTGCTAGACAAAAGCAGCCTCAGATTTCTATGTTGGGTAGGAGTTCAGAGTAGAGGGAATTTGCGAGTGCAAAGTTCCAATTAGAGGAAAGAAAAACCAACTGTTATCTTCATCAAATGTCTGTCACTTACTAGTGCACATCAGTCGGTCGGTTGCTCTGGATCATTCGTCTGTCGTGAACGTAATTCTGTGAACGATTAAATGCGGATGATAGTTTCTGAAACCGATAAGCAGGCAACTATCGAGGGGGTTCCAGAACACCACTTAGCCCACCCAGGAAATTATGATAGCGGATCCTGTCACTATAGCAATCACTGTCAATTATAACGGATACCCATAGTTGAGAGAGCACGTGAGAATACGGAAAAACTCCTAATAGGATGAGTGAGGAATGCAAGGTTTTCCAAGTTATTTCGTCTGTAAATATCCGCCCGCCCTTAAATAAGCCGCTTCTATTCACAAAAACTCAGAAAATAAACAGTTCTTAGTGATATTCCGGTGCTTTTTCTGTCTAGATTCCCAGAAAAGAAATTGAAATTATATGTGAGTAACAAATGACCCAGTAAGTTCCGTTAAGCCAAATGAAAATAACCACCGATGCATGGTTTTTCTGTGCCCTGAACAACGCATACATGATGGCAAATGGACTGTTGATGAAGCAGTTTCAACAATCCCCCCATTAGCTGAAACAAGCTCAGTCGTCCGAAACGTTGCTAATGTTACTTACAATTTAAACTGTTGTTTTACCGAGGTCTGTTACAATTGTACCCACTGAGAGCCACAAAAAATACGGTTCCAGCTTTTTTCCTGGCAAGCTGCAGGCGAAAAATTTTGTGTGAAGAACCTCTCATTTATCACTCTTATCCATATCTCAAGTAGATCAATGCATGATGACTGCCAAAGTGCGTCCACCAATAAGTTCTTCTACGTATTTATTAGGTTATCGTTCTGATGTGAAATTCAATTTCCATATGTTCCACAGTATTAGCCCTTCTTAGAGTAGTTAGACAAGTTGGTGAACAACCTGGAACTCGCACTACTAATAGTAGTACTGAGAATAATACTGACAGGCTCATATTGTGAGAAAGTGCATCGTTATGCCTAAGCACTTATGGATTTGAGTATACTCTCAAACAAGATCTAGAAATACAGCATCCGTTAAGCGGCTGTAGGGTATCGCACCATTGAAACTGATATTCGCTCATTAAATTGTGTGGTCTGGTGTTCAACACCATGATTTGAAGATGAGGGACTCTCTGTATTACACGCAAATTGCAACGGGTTCCTATAAACAATCCCGTTTCTGAGTGTAAACCATTGAAAAAATGTCGTGCAAAAATCAGCTTCCGATGTTGGGAACATATTTAATGCCCACAGTTTACGTGCATTGTGTATTTATTAAAATTTTGCATCAACTTCACCACCAACCAGTGGACAGGTTTATAATCATTGTATGAAACACACTGGTTTTGGAAAGACAAATGCAACTGGAGATCAAGCTCACTACTTTTGTCACAGTTTCAGTTTCTGCTAACATTAGGTTAGCAGTGTAGTTCAGAAAAGTTGTTTATGTTTTTCTTTACTCTTTTTGAGCAGAAATATTCCGATCATGGAGTCTAATTCACATGGTATTTGAACCTGGAGCTCAGACTTTTTCTTGACTAATTTTGTGGAATCAGTCTCGAATATGATGTATTTGTTCATGTTCAGCAAGACGTTAACTCTTACAGTTCTCTTTTCCTACAGTTCATCTTACTGAGCTCCATGATGTGCAGATTGGTTGCTCCACAAGATCCACCCATTCGTTGAATCGCCGGCGTCATTCCAGCCTGGCACCTGGGTCAAACCAATCCCCGTCTTCCAACAGCACAAGCAGCATGCAATTTGCAAACAATGCTGGATCGTCTCGAACTATTTCTGGTTCTCACTCATGGACCAACACGTTACCCCCGCCTGGTAGTGCAGTTCGACTAACCCTAGCCTCCTGTGCTTTCACCATCACTTATGGGCCAGACTTTGAGACACTGGAGTTGCTGGCCAATAGTCCAGAAGAGGCAAATATTTGGGTCACTGGGTTAAAGTGTCTTATGACCGGTGCTCAAGGTAAGTGGTTCCGTATCGAACACATGAACGCCCAACGTAGGTGTGGATGCGGAAGCGATGTGATACTATAATCTTAGAAAAGTCAACGATTGCAGTGCAGTGCATTCGAACTCTTGATAGGATAACTATCTGTAAACTGGGTACTTTATAATTATGTGTGTACAATAAAAAGTTTGCCACGAATACCCCTCAAGTTAGATGTGTCAAAATGGCAGTCCGATAAGTCTTGTTCCACGAAATTATTGTGCACTTATAGTAAAGGAAGTATGATTGATGCTTTTTACGCACGAACTTTGCCAACGTAGAATGCTAGTAAGGCACGCTTGGTTTTGAGACAAAACTGAATTGTGGTAACTGACCTCTGGATGCACGACACTAATATTATTAGTAATTTGCCAACAGACTAGTGTTATTAGATAAGTTTGCCAGCTAAATTAACGTTGAGTTGACAGTCACTACTGTACCGACCAATAATGTCAGCATTTTAAACTGAGACTTCGTTCTGTAAAGGAAGCCAATATCTGTTGAAAGGCCATCAAATACTGTACAGCTGTCACATTTATTGAGAATCATCAGTAGTGCGCACCTCAGAATCTTTACGGAGTCTCCAACACAGGATCTCTAGGCTAGTAGTTTGAACTCTTACCTCGACAAGATATATAAAGCTTTCAGAACACTATTGAGTTTCGTGATATGTGCACTCCTGATAAGTCCCAATAAGGACAAAACAGTGAAGTAAAGATGTACAGTTCTTCTCGGCTTTTCAGCATGCATTGGCTTTACTTACATGACTTAATCTGAGTTGAAAATTCCCACATCTCCTCACACCACTGTCGATATTGGAATCCACTGCCACAAGTAGTAGCATTGTTTTTGGCTTTCGATATGAGTTGCGTCAACAGCACCAAAAGCTGCACATTAGCCTTCGACTTTTGGGTGTCGCAGGATTAAACGGGAGTTTGCGTCAATATATCTTCACGCTGTTTACTTAAATTCCGCTGAAATCATCACTTCATACAACGAGCACTATCAAATTATCGTCTTTGGAATATACCAAATCTTAGCTTTTATAGGATTCCATCGTTTATTCCTACCTAGGCTACTGTAAGCGCTTTGCAAAACAAACTTGCCACTTTGTGTATGATTGTAGCGTAACACAGTAGCGAACAAATACGGTGTATAGCAGAATTTTCAGTGTGAAATAAGCTCATATATTGATAAATCTTGCTGAATTAGCTGCGGAACTGAACAAACCGAAATGCTGTCAACCCTGTTCTACATTATTATATATTCTAATAGGTGCTTCTTCATGGAAAGGCCTTAATCTTTAAACAGCACTCTACATTGTAGCCTCAATGTAGTCCGTCCTAGGAATATTCTAGTCAGAAAAACATTTTCCTTAAGTGGTATGCAACAAACTTTTAAGTTTTCTTTACTTCTATGATCACTTGAACATTCAGCTACGAGCACATCCGTAATATAACTGGATGTAAAACAGCACATCCATTTTCATGTCAAACGGATAAAGCTAGAGATTAAAAATGTCGCTTAAGGTGTGACCATTACCCCACCAGTTTGTTAAATGATTCTGGGTATTATCGTGCCTAAAACGTAGGATAGCATTGTGTCTTGAAAGTGCATGAGCTTGCTCGAAGTCAAGCAACGATGCCCCAAGCGGGATCTGGAGATGTTTCTATATGAAGCTTAGGTATCCCAGATTGTGCACTGATCCTAAGTGACTGCAAATCCACAATAAAATTCTACATTCCTAGCGAAACACCAAAAAAAGTGTTGTTCCTGGTTGCTAACCCGTGACTCTTTCATGGTCGAATGTCGCTCTTTCTGCTATCACTGGCGCATTCCATAAGATTTTTTCTCAGAATTGTTATTGCATAATTGGTGCAATCATGAATATTTCTCTTAGATCTGTTAGATCTCTCAGATATGTTAACTTATAACAGCACCTAGATTTATCTACGCAGCTGTCCATCTTTATGGGTATGCAAAAGTTAGATTAGGTTAGTTATTATAAGCTTATAAATATTTTTATATTATATATATATATTATATTACGCCAATAAAGTGAAAAAAACAGTTAATAAAAACTGTTCAAGCACCTCTTGTTAGACTTCAGACTTGAATACCGACAACTTTGGAGCATACGTGCATGAAAGATAGATGGATGTCTTTTGCATGCGAACATTTTTCAATATCCAGCATAAATGTCACCAGAAATCAGAAGCAAATTGATATTCTCAAAAGCAGTAATCTGTCCTCACACTGGGACAGAGAAATCGATTTTCTTGCATTTTGCATCCTAGAAACCCACCAACGTTTTGCGAGGAAAACGTCCCCGGAGGCTTTCCTAATTTCATTCGAAATGTTGACTATGTGGCATGCAACAACAGATTTGTTGTCGAAATTTTTGCAACAACTGTACAGAAAGTCTGCGTATTTGCTTGTTTAAGCATGCGTATCACAATGCCCTTGAGGATTGTAAACTGAACGAGGTACGTGCCAACTGATGCTGCATAAAAAGTCATTGAAACATGGCTTATCTTCGTCTGCGTCGGCGGTCGTACCATATGGCTACTACCGTATTGGTTTCGGAAACCCCTCAGTCAATCCTGAGTAGTTTTTTTGGATTCCACAGGTGGCAACAGTGTTTGCTCTGGTCAGGCTTATGACATGACAATGCTCCAGCGCGAAAGCTTCCACAACTGTAGGCTATACTGAACCATTTGCTGATCAAAGATGTGGGAACGATATTTGAGTGCGTACATGGTGTAACGGTGGATACTACTGATGAGGCATGTGAGTAGCACGTCTTCTCGTAAATCCGCTTTGCGTCTCTTGAAAAGTGAGATCTCTTATGGAATTTGTGGAGTCTCTTTGTAGCATTTGCTTGCAGTTGAGTAGCAGTCAATGAATATCCAGAGAAAGTTCAGGAAGACGCGTTCAAGGAGAAGGGGGATATTCAGTTTTGTAAACGAGATGCAAATGAGAGTTTTGCTTCCCTGTTCAATAGTCTGTAACTGTTCAGTTGGCGTTCTCAGATGGATAACTCCTCAGCGAAGGCCTTCTTCTTCTAGCCAATTAGGATGCCAAAACCCCTCGATTACGACCAACAGATAACAGTGGATCGTGTTGGCACGCTGTACCAGCACTTCAACCGTAATAACGTCTATGCGGCGGTGTACAACTCAAGCCAGTAGCATTGATTCAACTGGGAACATCCGTCCATCGAGATCCAGTAATCAGCAATTCTAGTTTCTACCTCAGTACACAATGCTCGGACGGCTGGTTTGGGAATATTCCCAAAACTACAAATTGGTTCGCGTGTCAAGTGAAAGTGCTGATCATCCTGTTTCAATTAAATAGGTCCACCAAACTCCTACCGCTAACCATGGGTTGTGGGAATCGAAGTGGTGCACTTATTGTCAGATTTTGTAGACCGTGATACCAACAAACTGTTTAAGTGGTCATTAGGATATCGCAGTATAACTTGCATATAAAAAGCACAGTTTAGTTGTTTTACATGCTTACTTTATGCGGTGAAAGTTATGTGATGATATAGTCGGCCCCTCTCATGGCTCCTGCACCATCAACTGCTTTGGTAGCATTACTCTGATGAGTTACGTGTCTCTAAGTAGAGTTCTAAACTTTTGCAAAATATTTCAAAATGTCTGTATGTTTTAGCAGCTATGTCCCTGTATTGAAATATTAGTTTTGAGGCATTTTTGCTTATTTTGGTAGAAAGAAACATGTGTTATGATGTTTTTTTTAATGTGCAATGTTGAAACCCTTTGCTTAAAACTATGGTTCAGCGCAGTCTGATGCGAGAATTTGCTCACAAGCTTAATGTAGTGTATTCGGCTTATTCCTTAGACTAGACTTTGAGTACCTCACCCCGTCTTGGCTACAGTAAGTCATGATGTGCTTCTATGAAAAGGGAATCTGCTTTCACAATACTTCTTTTTTTCTCCTGTGTTGTCAGCATTGCTGCTCGCAATTTCAATCGTCCTCAAGACATCCAGTACAAGATTGCCTCGATCAATTTGTATAACTGAACTTTTAAAAAGTACAGAGAAAACATGCAAAGACAATCCGTTATGATTTTATTAATTTAGTTGTTTTTTCGGCGATATACTACTTCTGAAAACCAATATTCTCCCATTGATTTTGTCTTATAACATTAGTTGCTTATTTCGGGAGCTTGGGATTAGTTAGGTAGGAGCAGGATGCTGTAAAAATCAACGGATAACAGAATAGTCCTGGAGTTTAAGGAGTTTCTTAATCAAAAACGGTATGCCTCTTTTAACCGGCTAATGGACTTAAGACTGGAATCGACACTGTATTTCATGAGTCTATCCATCGCTTGTCTTTACGTGCTTGGGCTCGTGTGTTTATGGCAGAAAATGGGTGACTGTTCAAATTGATTGTATTCATTACCATTTATTAAGAAAATATTCTTCTACAGCTTCCTAGGTCGCTTTCAGCTGATGTGTTTTATTCTTGTGTATTTGAGTTCTCCAGGTAAAACTGACCCAGAGTGTCTTTGATTTTCCCTAAAGGTTTGCAGCAAAAGCAACAAAACCGCAATAAAACACTTTTTAGCAATTCAAACACAAAGGTTCTTCTCCTGGACTTTGCAACGTTGCATTGTTTTATGAGCGAAAGCTACGGAAACAAGACTAAGTTAAGATGTGTGGTATTAAACAATACTGGCTAAATTTCGTCGCTGAGTCGTGCAGCTTCAAGATTCATTCACAATTACTTGTGAATAATTTTAATCCACTCATGTGAAGGTATTCAGTGCCCTTGAAAAGTGCAGACAGCCAAACTATTGCAACAGCAACGGAGGTCTACACTTTTAATGGAATTATGTTTATCCTTCTATTGTTTAAAAATATGAATTTGTTTTTTTAGTCATTGAAAAACATGCGGAACATTGTGACAACCGAACATATAAGAATTCGAGGTGTAACCGAAACAAGCCGACGAATAGAAAGTCCATATGTGACACAGATTTAAATATCTGATAACCAGTCTATGGTTGAGCTGACTGTGTATTTTTATTAGTGCCAGTTAACATAAGAATGCATTCCACGGAACATTCGAAAGTGGGAGATTTTTTTTATGCGGCATTCATGCCCGACATCTGTGAATTAACACCAGATTTCTTACGCCGCTGTACAACACAGTATCGAACATTAGTACTGCTGTCATGGGTGTCAATTCCGTTAAGGCTTTAACATTATGCGTGTCATGGCTGTTGTTCTCAATCGTTTGTCAGTCAGTCCAACCTCCTATTCCTCAATACACAGGCACCTATAGGTTTCCACTTTATAAATTAAGGTTTGTCACTCAGTTGTGAAAATAAAATAGGTATTGCTACCACACTCAGCCTATGCCTTTTAATCAAGGCTTAATTATGACTTTCGATTGGAATATCACCCTTACTCATACGTGTAAGTTTTGCTCAGATAGATGCACATCAGTGACCGTACGCTACTGAGTCATGAACTGTTTTTGTTTTGCCTAATTCCACTCTAGCTTGTGAAGAATATCAGAAATTTCTAACGTCCACGAGGATGAAACTTTGTTTTCCCAGAATTGAAATACAAATAGGACAGTCCAACTCAACGACCTTCCAACTAGTTTTCCATACTCCTATGTATGGCGCAAGAAATACAAAGCTCAAAAACGCATTTTTTCAGCTGAGGTCCGATAACAATGAGTGCATGCGCCATCAAAGTCGTGTCAAGTGAAAATTCGACTGTTCAAGAGTGAACTATCGTTGTCACAGTTGGCCACAAGAGTAGATGTTGGGGGAAGCTATTCCACTTCGGAGCCGTCCATGAAAGTGCAACGACGCTTAATACTTGTCGAGCAGTAGCAATATTTTTTATTTTCCACTCGATGCGATTTTTTGGGATTTAAAAAAATTAACTGCCCTATGAACCTTGGAAACCGTTGGGTCATCTGTAATTTTTTTTAGATGGAGGCCGAGGTGTATGAATTGTGATAGGTGTAAATGGTGTACGCACATGGTTGCCACACCGTGGACCTTCTAGGAAGACAAACCTCCTAAACTGTGGAATCTTTGCGTCAGTTTCGCTCGGAAGAATTACTTCATCTGGCTTTATCACTAGTTACGAAAAAGGTTCGAGGCAAATCGTGAATTAACTTGATTGACGCATGACTTTGCTTTTTGACTTAACTTTTGACAGTCTACGGTCGATCTGTCGGTTTATTCATATTAAAATTAGGCCAATCCTGTTTAGTCGCCTGTCAAATTGTCGGGTATTTGACTGACTACCGCAAGTGAGGGGCTAATTTTTAGCCAAACTTAGACAAAATGTTAAAATTACCTGAAATTTGCTAGCATTTTGTGCCATTGTAGTTTTTTGGAGAAGTTACTGATGAACCATATCTTGTCTCCTGAAATACTGTTGTTCGGTAGCGTGCATTTCATCCTATAAGGCCCCATCTGACTAGTGATTCTTAGAGACAAATTTCATAAAATATGGCTTTAGCAGCGATCTGTAATTGTGTTGCTGGTTGTTGTAGTGGTAATTACGCGTGTAACGTAAGGTCCTGATGATTATATTTCCCTTGACAGATCCTCATATCTTGGAAGAACGCCAGAAGCCTAGAGATAGGTAAGTATCCTGTTTCATTGATGAATGAAGCTGTGTGGCTTTTTCACGAGTTGCTTTGTCTGAAGTAAAGGCCTACCGCATCCTATTTCAAAGTTTATAGTTTCAGTAATCCCAGGATACGAGACCTTTGACAACTAGTGAATAATGCAGCTATGAGTTCTTGACGTCGGTTTCCAAAAAAACGAATGTTGCTCGTCTTAACGTGTCGGTTAGCTCTCACTGTTTAAAGACAGGCACATAATTCTTTTTTGATGACCAGACCTAATGGAGCAATTCGTCAACATGTAGGCCTACGCCGCAAAAAAAAGAAAAACATATTTCTGCCAGATGTCATGTTATTCCTCCTCCAGTAGAAGCCGTATTATGGCAAAAAGTGAAGTTAATGTTAGCTCAATCACCTGCTGACTTGGTTGTAAACAGGCCTGATGTTTTTCCACTGTCCCACCAGGAGATATACAACTATCTGCTGAGATGCCGTAGTGCTTTAATCAGCAGTTATGTAGTTGGCACTATTTTCCCGGAGGAATCATGCAATGTCCCTCACCATTCTTCTATACAGATGGCTTCAGCGTTTGTTTTCCGAGGCCGATATTTGCAACTCTGGTTATTTGGACGAGGGCACGGTGATGCGCCTGATTATGTCAATCAATCCTGAACTGTCAGAAACGCACATTAGACATCAGTGGAAAGTGAGTGATGTTTGGGGGTGGAAATTCACAATTTGATGATTCATTTTTTTCAGTAATAGCTTTCCGGCTGAGTTGACTTGGCAAGTTTGAACTCTGGAAGATAATAAACAAAACGTTGAATCACCACTTCTCTCTTTAAATTAGTATTAAGGTGTCTGCAATGTATTCCACAAACTATTTGAATAAACTCGACATAGGTTATGCATTTAGCGAAGTCGAGGCAGGTTGACTTCACCACTGGATGCCACGGCCTTTCAAGTATCCATCTTGAGTGCTTATCACCAAAAGCAGGATAATCATAGGTGATCGATACCGGTACTTAGCTACATAGAGTCCCTTCCACTGCCTACACTTTACTGAGTTCAGATCTAGAAGTTAACATTGTTGGTTGGCACTGTTTGTTTTACAGTTATCTCTTACAACCGTGCGCATGATATCCAGTTCGATTTTGTCTGACCAATGAACTAATAAATGTCACAGGCGACCGGAAGGTAACACATATCGTAGCATCATGCAACTGATAGAACTGATAATAATTTCATCTCAGCACGTAGCGTGTAGACAAAAACAAAACTAGCTTTCTTACAAAATGAATGAATGCATTACTTGAAAAAGGATTTATTTGTAGCGGTAATGAAACTTTGCTTGAACGCCCAATGTACTCCTGAATTTGTTCACAACTGTCTGTGACATTTTTGCTAATAATGTTTTTCCTACTGAACTGATATCAGTTCCTACAACATGGATATTTTGCACACACACACACAACCAGGTATGATACACTGTTTGTTGTGTCCACGTTAGCAGCAAGCACTTCCATCACGCATATTCGCTACTGTCCAATTGAAGCAGCCCCGACAAGTTACCAGCTTACAAAACCTGATTGGGTTTATTAGGATCTATCTTCAAACTAACTCATCGTTTTCAGCCCTATTTTGCTTTTATTTGATGTATCATGACCTAGTACCACGGTGAAACATAAGGTCTGCAGCCGCTCCCGTACGGTCACCGAATTGACTCCAGCGAATAAAGCGTTTCGTGTGGCTGAGGTTTGCAAGAACTAGCCACTTCTCTATTAGTGGCATCCGGTAATAGTTACGAATAGTCCGATTTTTTATCAGGTCCAAAGCTATCTGAGACAAGAAGCGCTTTTCTTAATAGAACCACTACTTGCCAAATGCCAGCTGAGAGACGCGCGATTCAGAATTACGACCAGGCAAGTGCTTGCCAAACTGTCATCACGTGACTAAAGCCCACCCAGTGATTCCTGATCAGGATGATAGAAGTCGTGCAAATAAACCACTTTTGATCTGATCATGCTTCTTGGTGAAGGTCAGCAGCAGGTGATACAAACAAAATGACCAAGCGGACCAGCAACCAGTGGAGAGAACGTATCAACCAGCTCATATGGTCAGCCAAGCAGCTATCTCTCATTTAGACCAGTACAAGATGCGTGGGGTTACCAAGTTTAGCCCTTTGGGCTAACCAATGTCATTCAAATGCATCAACTAGTAACCCAATATTCGAAAATTCAAGTATGTAAACGTCCCAGAAAACAAGTGTTCTTAATGGCTCTTTTGGTAAAGTCCTGGTCTGGTTATCGGCAGATCGATGCTGCCAGATTCCCCTAGAACCGTCATTTCGTTGATGCTGTGTGTACTTGGAGTTTTCACTTAATCAAATTACTCGTTTGGTTGCAGATCACTTAAGAGAAAAAGGTCGGTTTGTTCATCTTCATGTGTAACATAATGTTGTGGTACGTCTATCTAAATAAGAGGACATTAGATGTGCTCTTTTGATTTTAACGCTTTTCTTCATTGAGTCAAATTTTCTTTTTTTTCCTTTAAGTCTCGTCAGGACATTTTTAACAAACTTTTTTTTGCTTTTAGAGTATAATGATGCTCCATAGACTTCAGATTTGGATACAACATTGAAAAAATACGCCTGAGAATGAACTCGAATTCTCCATCTCTTGCTCGCAAATGAGTTCTTTACTTACCAAACTACTGATACTGTTTCCTTCGCATCACACTCATGCACTTTGGAATCACGCGTGGTGCACCGCGTCTTCCTTTGCTGAATTACCATTCAACGTAGGCAAACCCCGTGCTTTACTTCCACAGTAGGGTAGCGGATATTGTTGTGCACTGTTATATAGTGCAAGGGACTTGGACGAAACCAGAAAGAAGAACAGTTCAGGTACACATAGTATGTATCTCCTCCGATAGATCTGAAACACCCATTTCTCTCCTGGTTGGCGGATTTTCCGTCTTCCATGTATCTTTTGGCTTCGTATTTTGAACGGTAACCAATTTAATACATTTCTTTTTGTGTTTGCTGTCTTCCCCTCTAACTGTAGGACAGTGATTTCCGTTCCCGTGAACAAAAAGGACGGTTGGATGTGGCTGATTTTACCAAGTTCTACAAAAAACTGGTTCACAGGCAGGAAATTTATTATCTTCTAGTACGGTAAGATTGCAATTTTTCTCGAGTTTGGTCACTTTCTCCAGGAACTTTGCCGGACCGCGTGTGATGGTGCGCAGGTATTCGAGGGGTCTTCTTCATTCAATAGTTAATTGTGGTAGTATTCTTCATAACGTTGTAAAGACGCAATGTTTCCATAAAGCGAAAAAAAGTACTCAATCAGAAAATCAATTACCGCTTAAAGGATATGAACACCTGAAGAAAAAAGCTTGGTCATCTAGGTTGGAAGTTTTTGTGCGCAATGCAAAAGGCAATTGTACAGCGAGGCACATCCTGAAAATAGCAAATTTTGTCTACGGATAACATTCGATGACTACTCTCACTGAATTCACAGGTAACCTGGTGCGTGTGGTTACTTCACAGAGTACAAATTGAGCAACGCGAACCTTTTGGAAGCCGTAGACTCAGCTAATGGCTGCAGTGGGATCACCACTAGATGCCTATGCTGCCCACGTTGTGTCGCTTCAAGAACAACGTTTTCAGCAGGAAAGAGGTGTACCCGTGAACACACTCACTAAACCATACACATAGAAACGCAACCTTATAAGAATCATTGATAATCACATTGCATTCCTTACTCATAGCGTGCGCACATCTGTACTCAGCTTAACTGAGTCCTGGTTGTCTGCCCTGAAACACAGCCTCTGAATATGCAGTTCGTCATGAATTCTGCTGCGATTCCACACGCGGTACAGCCGTTCATTGACGTTTCTATTGAAAACATACATGGTCCATTCACAGCCTGGGATTTGTTGGTGGAACTTCCGGATGCCACAGTGAAGGAACGGTTGGCATGCACTAATTAGCAAAGCACGTAATGTAACACAGTGGGCTTGATCGAACACCTGCTGTCGAAAGCGACCGCCAAGCACTTAAAGCACATCGCTCCGAATGGCAAACACGCGCCAACAGCTGTTCAGACTTGTCCTAAAGTAGTGCACGATGATTTTGCTATCTGTCCGGTAAATACCAGTTTCACTGGTGTCCGCTACTTCGCAGGTAAGGCCTATTCAAAGCCCGTTTTTACCGAGCCATATTTTGCTCACCGGAAAGTTCATAAGCCCACAAAGTACAATCTTTTGACAGATTTTTAACATAAAACGAGGTTTAGAGACACTTTCGTCGGAATCCCTTTAAATATCTTTCCGAGAATTTATGAATATTTTTAAAATATAGATACCGTCGGAACCCCTTTAAATATCTTTCCAGGAATTTATGAATATTTTTAAAATATAGATATATGAGTGTATAAATATGGACATGTACTTTTAAAAAGCGCGGACATCCCCAAAAATATGCTTTTTACTTTAAGTTCCCCCAAGTTTGACAGCTGCCAAGGAATGATATTTTTACGACCCATCTGCCTCGTGAAATAAATGGTTTTCATGGGTGTGCTAATGAAACGCTGGCGTTATCCCTTAAATACCCTTACTGTTTGTACGAAAGATCAGCTTGGAGAATTAAGTAAGATGCTTGTACAAGCTACGCGAGTATAATTTGGATGCTTTTGATATATTCAAGAATATCGAGAGGTCCTGCAGATATCAGTTTCCCTAGTTTGTTCTAAGAATTGCGTTTAAGTGAGCATTCACCGCCTGTGACATTTAGTCCAAAAAACGATGGCTGGCGATGGATCAGAAGCCGCCTAATGAACGTTAATGCCTCACTCACTGTTGACGCAAATGCGTCCACCAGCAACTACGGTCTCAATCGTTTGCCTATATGAGCTAGCTGCCGTTTCAGTGCAATCCATGTAGCACAAATGTGACGACGTGTATGATGTATATTGGGGACGCTGAAAGACTTTTGTAGACTCCGGCAAAAAGTATAAGCAAATTACGATGGCACAAATTCGCATTGCTGAAAATAGGGTTCTACACGGCACACAATTGCGGGTGGAGCTGTTTGATCGTATTAGACAAATAATACATGAGCCCAGCAGTATTACTATATCAAGTTGGTTACAACAAGTCACAATTATTCGGCAATGCCTTTCTGAACAACAGCATGGTTTGTATTCCATGGGAAATGACTGATTGCTCTGATGAGCGATTTCATTTATTGTTGTTTACCGATGTTCCGATCGGTTGACGTCCAGGTGACCTGTAAACCTAAATTCTCTGAATGACACACTGTGAGCTTTGTCGGATTAATCCCACTATCCATCTTGTCACCCCATTCATTTACCTGACACTCGGCTGTCTACGTTATCCGAGTGGGTTCGTGATCTCTTGTTTGCATTCAGTTCAGTATGTCAGTTGGTTGAATTCTCTCACGTCATTGGTTCTCCCCCAAGTGGTGCCCTTCCTGATTTCGGTGTAAAATCTTGAACTGACATAAGGAATATTGCACCGACATGGAATTTCAACGGCTCGCAAACCGAGTGCTTCAGTAAGAAGATTAATTTTCAAAACGAAGATCGACACCAAACAACGCGGAGGAAAAAATATTGTCTATCGGATAAAGTGCACTGAACACAAAAATTACCACATTAGACAAACTGGAAGGAAATGGTATAAACAAACCGACTGGTATATGGTAGTGGATAACATGGACAGCCGAGTATCAGGCAAATGAACCAAACGGAAAGATGGACAGCAGGACTAATTCGACAAAGCTCACAGGGTGTCAGTCAGATTATTCAAGTTCACAGGTCATTTCTACGTCAACCAATCAGAACACTGGCACAAACATTCAGTGCAATTGCTCATCTGGGCAACCAATCCAGAAACACATCACTCAACACATCACTACTCAACGCATGACTCTATTTCACAACAACGCACAGATGTCAGCCCGATCGCTGCAAGGACATTGCCAACCCCGGCGAGCATTTCGACCATCACATCTGACAGACCTTCCTGTTGAAGTGTTTAACTGTTTCAGCCCCAATGATTATTAAATAGTGGTCAGAAATCCACGTTTGTGCAAATGTGTTTGAATCACTCGTCGTGCGATGGATATCTTTGGCACAATAGGTGTCAGAAATATTCGTCAGCGAACGATTTCATCGAAGCCAGGGCCTTTCACTGAAATGTCCTTAACCGCACGAGTCCCAGAAATCTCAAGGCAACTCTTTTGTTTCTGTGGCGAATGAATCAACCAGCATAAACTAAAACATCATGGGTTGGTTATTTTTAATCGTAATGCACACATAGCTAAAATCGTCATATAAATAAAGACCACAGTTACATTTCCCTGATAAGATTCAATCAAAGCGGTCCTATTCATGATTGATCAGTGAATTTGTTTGTTGATTCTACTCACGTTACTTTTCAACACCCATAATTTCTACACTTTTCCCCAACTAGTTACGCTAGTGGAGCAGAACTGCTCAGCCAAGATGACTTGCGACATTTTCTTGACAGCGAGCAAGGGGTAAGTAAGCAATTTTCTTCCCAAGTCGGTCATGGTATAACTTCGACAAACGCCTTTTCTGAGAATTCATTGTTATCGATTCTTTTGGGCCAAATTTTTCGATCCCGCGTGTGTAAAGTTTACTAGTCTTGTAACACATATTTCTGCATTATTCAGGATTTAAAACTTCAAGACTCTTAGCGGATACGCTAATTAATTTTCTGTTAAAGTAGCTTCTGTTGATCCATAAATTTATGCCTCATTTGATTGATGGAGGCTACTTCCCACCTTCTCCTTTTAATTTATTCAGGATTGAGGGAAAACGAATGAGTTGCGTCAAGTCTAGGTGTTGGTGCATTGAACTTTCCGGCGTGGCTTAATCTATCGACCTTCAGGCTGAGACTTATTTTACCCAGCCGTTCCTACTCGCAAGTTTGCTCTCTCTCTCATGAACTAAGTTGCGGTTAGACGTAATACACTACTCATAAGGTTGCTGAGAAGTCTTCGACAGCCCACGACCGGTTTTGCACTTCTTGAAGCTCATCAGGTAGGCGCAGTCTCCCAGTTTCCGTCGAACGTATGTCCTACTTGGGACCAAATTGCACGAACTTAATGGAATACACTCGTATGCAAACAAATTTGGTTTTGCGAGAGACTCACCTGGAACCCAGCTGAATCTCTCGTTTATGATGTTTTTAAACAAACATGAGACGGCTTGGTGCAACACATTCAGTTGCCTAAAAACATCGCAAACGAAAGATTCAGCTAGCTTTCGAGTGAGCCTCTCGAAGAACCAAATTTGTTTGTAAATGAGTGTATTTCGCTAAGTTGCGGTTAGTTCACCCATTGCGACTGGTACTAATCTGGAGCCTGCTTCCCCCAATGTATAAGTGAGAGTTTGTAATAGATTCATCAAATCCCTAGGGTTCCTCAAATCGTTTCCAGCGCTGAAGTAACCATGTTAATGCATTTTCAATTAGTCTGATGTGACCAATGATTTTTAGTCCATTCATATTCTTGTTGTGCCCCGGAGTTATGAAAAATAGCGCCTACTGCAGCAAACTGAGTATAAAAATCTGAGATTCAGTTCCCGTATGTTGCACAATTGATTATGAATTTATCGGGTTGTAACTCGTAGAATACCCACTGTGGTGGTTTTACAGTTTTTTTGTAGATTACTGGTGCGTTTTAACTCTGGTGAAAATGTATTTGATCTTATTTGGTGGGGGAAGCCATGAATGATAAACCAACGTATTTTAAAACGTATATGGCAAGTGTAGTTGTTGAAAAACAGTTCGGAACAGCTCCATTCCGCACAAACAATCTTTTTGTTATCGCCACTCAGAACCTTTCACCTGTTGAAAGAGGAAGCACGAGACTTGGACAAATGCTTCCTCACTGGAGAAATTTGGTGAACAATTTACTGGTGTTTGATATCTTGCCCATAATATCCGCTAATTTTACAGCTCGAATCATTCATTTGTGAAGAAGTTATCCACCTTGCTAAATAACCCTTACCTGCAGTCGCCTCTACTGAGGTTGGCATGTTTCAAACCCGAAACACCTGTAAACGTTTCTCGTTTAGTCTAGTGTGCTGGGTTTTGCGGTCTGCAAAGTCGACCTTCTGCTTACGCCAGGTTACGTCTCTGAATGCAAACGACCATAGAGTACTGATTATTGAGGAGCAGTCCCAATGTCTAGGCTAACAATGTCTAGGCTGTCATCTTTGATGCTTGTGTGAGATATGAATCCATAAGAGCGCACATCGACTGTCTTGAGAAAAATAAACTAATAAACTAGATAAACTAGATTTAGGCAATCACACTAGCTGACAAGAGCCGTTAATTTGCACTCAACACTGACCTTGTGTGACAATCTGAACAGAACTTACTGATTAGTTCCCCGTCTGTCTTATAACCTGACCAACTTGGTGACCCGTTCACTTGGCCTGATGAAGCTTTTGTATCAAAAGCGAAACGTTGTCCAAATACAAACTACCAATTGTTAAACAAGCCCTTCTAAAACTAGATTTTTCTTTAATCCCCGACAGACCTCTATAGACCTCTAGAATATTTTCATGTTAAGTGGCATCCTCAATGCCTCCATTTCTATTTAAACAGGGGCTTTGGAGTTCTGAAAAACTCAGCCTTTCTGAGACTCAACAGGCATCCATAGGGTAGTCGATCACGTGACTCTTACTTATTCTCGCACTGTCAACTAAATGACCTCTATTTTCTAGCAAGATAGCTTTCCCTTATAACGAGTAGCATGCAATGGAGGAATGGACTTCGTGCAATAGAACAAGTCATGCGTCCTGTCTGATACAAGACCAACATTATTTGCTGTTTGTGGAATCAACTGGAGCAATCCAAAGAAACAGCATTGTCGGTTTTGTTACTTCGGGGTAAATTTACCACTGATCATTTATCCTTGTGATGGCAGCAGTAGCCCGTATGAGCTGGAAAAAAGTGCGTTGCTAAATTCACTCGGAGAATGCTATAAAGGTTACTTTATTCTTCCAGAAGAGCCTGGCAATCTTTGAAGATGGTTGCTGGATCTGCAACCCAGAATAATCAATCCAACCGGACACCTTATTTTGCACAAGACCTTCGTACTTTTTGGAAAATACGAGCTAAAGGGCAAAAACTGCTCAGAGTGAGCACAATATTAATAGAGTCGACCGATTTGAAGACCGTGTCGTTCAAGCAGCAAATCTAAACCTCAGAGGTTGCACGAAGTGCAACCTGATGCAAATGATCTTCAGTTAGCAGATAGTTTTCAGTCAATTGTAACCCGAATGAGCCAGCTAAATGATGAGCTTCTAGATAGGGTTCATCGTTATCCAATAACAAACATCGGTCTAAATAGCAATGAAATTTGACAAGTTGGCAGTCACAAGCAAAGAATGACTGTCTACACATATTGGTCTAGTTCTTTCGCATATGCTACAAGGAGCTGGCGTGATAGCGTGAATAGGGCTGCGATAGGTAAAACATACCTGGCTTGGACAGGATCCAGGCCGATGACAACTGTACTCAAGCTGGAATCGCAAATGAGCAAGCTTACAGAGAGTAATATGGCTGTCGTCCTATTCCCTTGCAAATGGATGAATAGGGTGCCTAGACGCACACCGATGCGCATTATTGAGGTCACTTGTTTTCATGAATGAGAGTCTATGGTATTCAACCTTAAGAATTATATTATTATATATAATATAATATATATATTATTATATAGTTACCAATGGGCTGATGTGCTGTTGGACTGTTGTGAAACAACTAAAACAGGTTCAAACAGAGCGGAGCTGCATTGGTGGCTCTCTAATGTTTGAGCGGTATATTTTTCTTGCGATACTTATTCACACGGTTATCGATGTCCTACAGCCATGACTATCAGATAATCAAACACGGATAATCGATAGCACTACATTAAGGACATTGTGATGGGATTCTGGATGGATAGCTGATTGGAAATGTCACTGAGTCTGTTTGTTGTACACCATCACTGTCGAAAGGTTGAAAAGTCGGTCCTTGTTTACCTTGAAGAATACAAATAGGTTTTCTGCCTATTTTTTTTAAACTTACTTAACGCAACAGCTTAGTGGTCACAGCGAGAACACACATGAATTGGACACTTTACGTCAACACCTCCCGATGGAAAACGGATGGGTAGCGTCGGTCAACATTTGGTTGCACACATAATGCAAACGTGATCCGGATTACCTGGCCATAGGTAGATCACATGACCCTATGCAACGCAGTATCCATTCAGAAGACAAATTCCTGAGCTAACAGTCTCACACGCCTAATTAATCCCCTATCAGCAGACTAAGTTTGTGTTGGCGTGACACAAATCCTACTTTGTATTCACTTGGTTATCTTCACCCAAAGTATATCCGATTCGCCTTCAGCTTGGAACGTGTTTTCCGTGGTAGGAGAATTTTGTCCTAGAGTTTGTGTAGTTTCTCCAGTTTGTCTAAACAGATATAACATGGTTTGTGGATGTGTGCGTGCGCACACCAATTCGTTGTCAAGAATGAATGTGAAGAAGTGAAATCCGCTCATGTTGCTTTAAAATCTGCTTACCTTCGTCCGCAAGTGCGCATAAACTAATCGTATTAGTGATCAATACATGCGAAAAATGGTTGGTTGAAAAATCTGTGGTCATGTTGTGAGCAGTTGAGGTGTAGGCTCTTCTGTGACTTACGCTGAACCGGCACAACATCCAAGCATAGTTGCAGTGGCAGCCATCACTACCATCTTGTATCAAATCACGGCTGCTAACTTGGCCTTTTCCTGAGTATGACAGAACAACTAACAGCAACGTCTTTTCTTCAAGTAGCACCAAAAAGAAAGCTCTCCTTAATGAAGCAACGGAAGATCCTTTCAATGCCTTCACTGCTTGACAGTTCCGAAGAACACCAGTAATACAATTAATGGTGGTGTGAAAAGATTTGACAATAGTCAATAGAGATTACATCTTGTCAGTGGAGCAAACCCGTGCTGAATAGACGAGGAGCACTGTACAGTTGTTTCATCTTTGTTTGAGATAACCAGCAATCGGCATCTCACGCAACTCGAAGAGTTTCCAACCCGCGACTTTGTGGCCACCTCTTTAGTACTTGACTGTTTGACCACGAGCGGCTGAACGTCACTCACACAGAACAAGACACATTCTTCAGTCACGAAAACCACATCGCCTGGCCACACGTGTTGACTGGCTTCTTGGGTTACAACCTCTCGAAAACTATTCTTCCTCTGAGCTCTTCACAGAGTGATGGTAGTGTGAGTAGGTTTGGTTTTTTTTAGTAGAGGTTTCGTCCTGTCAGTGAAACTAACCTGTGCAAGATGTAAGGCGCTCCTAGGTTTTTTCCAACCAACATCTGTTCGATGCCAAAATGATCCAGTTTTACGTTCTTGTAGCCCATTGAGGAACACAGGCGAAAGTGAATGTGCAGGAGCACTGCCCTTAAAAAAGTATTGACCCAGTCGCGAACCCCATCCCCTTATCGAATCCGTATCGAGGTCACTTAGTGGATAAGCGGCTAGTCTTTAATTCGCTTTGTTTGCAATGCCGGAACATTGGGAATCAGAAGGACGATTGTAATCTTTCTTTTCGTCGAGACTGCAGCTTAAGACATTTCATTCCACGAATTCCGAAGAGTTTTTTATCGGGCGCCCAATGTGCGCTTGTATTTAGACGTGTTAAAGACGCTTCTCCGTTAATGAAAAATCCGTGGTCTTCCTTCCATTTAAAAGCTCGGCTAAACACTTGATGGGCATTAGCTACTGTCTGTAAATTATTGACTCATCAGAAACCTATGGAGAACAGGAGAGACGTTTCTTGCCAGGTTAAATTTAATACCAATACTCAAACTATTCAATGTTATTCAGATAGTCTTGCTGTTGCAACAGTGGAATAAAAGGAGAATTACAACATCAGAATCAAATTCATCAGCTTTGAAGAACCTTCCATTGGATGGAAGTTGTTCTTGTGCTGATACTGCCCGGTCAACTATACAGTCACATCTTTCGTCCGCCTGTACCATCATCATGCGCCCGATTCAATTTTTATTTTTATTTTACAATCCATGGTTGACTTCAGTGATGAGGTTGACGCTGTCAATAGGTTTGTTTTTTTCAACGTGCTTGCCAGACAGGTGTGCGAATATGATACTGTTTGTATTCGCATACTTGTGAGCAGCCAAATGTACGTGGAGCTCCTCAAAAGCTTCCCTATAAATGGTTGTCCACTCTACTTTCGTTTATTTTCGTCAATGCTGAGATAATAAGGCGGTCACTGGAAGGTCTCCGAAACCGCGGCTTTCAGAATTCTCCGAGCGAGAGCCTTGCCGACTTAAAATGTATAAACGGTTCATTTGTGGGGTTTTGCGGGATAGGTATTCTGTTCCTATTCACACCACTCTCGTTAAAATGGTCGTCCTCCTATTCTGGCGTAATTATTCCGGTGAGTCCCTTTGGTGTGGACTCACCGGAATGATTACGCCAGAATGGGAGGACGACCGTTCAAACAAGAATGGTGTGAAAATAAACAAAGCGATACAATTCGCATTTTTAAAGGAAAGAATGAATACTAGAATGAATACTAGAAAACCTGACCAAGATTTTCCAGGTCTTTTTTGTGTGCTTTGTGCTCACGAAGTGCAAAGTCTTTCAATGAGGCCATTAATCTTTTAATACAACCAACAGTTCAAAGGGCGATATTGGATGTTGTGGAATGCCACGAATATCTCGGAGGTCGTATTAGCTTTGCCACTAGTGTAACAGACGTAGTCAACGCACGAGGCTAAAAAAACATAATAACTTTGGTCAAGTTCTGCCATTTGTCTCATTAAAAGGACATATCATTGAGTCTGAAAAGATGTGGGTATGGGCCTACAGTGCAGGTTGATTTGTTGTACGGCTGCTAGACTTGGCCAATCTGGGTGAGGAAGCACGTTCGGGTTTTTCACCACAGATGTCCCAGAAACACTGGAATCAGCTAGAATCAGCTGATTCACGATAAGGTAGCTAATATATCTTGTTGCGCAGAAATACTATTAACTTTGTTTTTAGTCTAAATTTTCATCCTTTTTCACCTACTATTCGTTTTTCAAACCGGCTTCTCGTTTGGCCTTTGGCCTTCTCTCTTCTACTGTACCCTTGCTTTTATAATGCATGTTTTTCCGTGACCATAGTTTCCGCTCTGCTTGCATGTTTCATGAATTCAACACCGAACACATTAGTCCGAAGAAGTCCGAGCCTATCCATAGACCGCATATTCCAACTCCCATTGATTCTACACATTGTTTTTTAGTGACATGGAAAACCATGTTACCGGCGGACGGGACAGTGTTGTCATATTAAATTTGACGGAGAAAAAGAGCTCGTGCAATAAATTTCACCGCCAGAAGGAAACACTAATCCTTCAACTTACTCTAACTAAGAACATGGGACTGAAGCACTCCGATGAGCACGAAGCGTTTTAAAAGTATTATTTTATGTCGCCCAAGAAGAGTTAGCTAGCTTGTTTGCTCTTGACTTCCAACAACATAACTGGGAATGAAAAATCGCTCTGCATTCCTGTGGGCTTCTGACTTTGCGGTTTTAAAAATACAACTGACAGCTAAGTTTTAGAAAGTCAGCCCTTCTCGGAGGTTTGCTATGAACTGTGATTTTTACCCTACGAAATAAAGCTTTGATGATCCAGAAGACGGTGAACAGACTTATTTAGTGAGACAGGATACATATGTATCCAAAGCGATCTGTAATCAGACACGGTATATTGGCCTGATGCTCACGAGGCTGAAATTCACATAACAAGCCAAATTCCTCTTCTATACAACATGGGCGTCTTTGGATGCGAGCTGTGCGCAATGATACTTCCTAACCAATTAACGAATGAAACGTAAGTTGCGTTTACGCTAACTGAATTACAGTCCGATACGCTAAATTCCGTGAGATAAACGGTGGGTAATTTAACTTAGATGCAGTTCATGCAAATTAAACGAGGAATTGCCACCTAATGGTTTTGGATAACATTTACGCGTGACAAGGACGGGAATTCAGATATTTTTTCAAAACCATTGCACAATCGAACGCGTTCAAATCAACATTTTTTAGAATGCAGTCTAGTCGGATTCCGAGGCATCAGTTTTGACTCGTTCGCAGAAAAAGAGCAGGACTCTTAAGGAAGTAAGAAGAAATTTGTGCGAGTTTGTGTCATTTTTTCAATGGCGGTGGAATTATTCTCGTTTGTGAACTATTCCGAAAGTTAAGCTTCTTAAGGAAGCAGAGTGCCTTGACTGTTTACATACATAGGGCTTGGGTATATGAAGTTACGGTGAAGTGTGGGCACTGCAACTGAAAAAAGGCTCAACTAGCTGGGTACACTTTTACTAAATTGTACTCAGGTGATGCAAAGATCTAGGACAGTAAAATTCTCAATTTTTACTTCGTCATTCATTCTTCCGTCTCATTCTTATAGGAGTCATATCTTCTCAGTCGCCAGTCAGTGCTGTTCCGAATGTTTTTACAGAGTAGCATAAAAAAACAAACCTTTGTTGCATTGTTTGTGCCCATCTCTGTTTCTGGCATTTGATTATTCTTGTATTATTCTTGTATTCTCTTGTCTCCACACATAGTAATATTTTCAGTTCATAAAATATTTATTAGTCTTGTGTTTTTCCATCCTTCTGACACCCATTTAATTGTAGCAAATCGGTGTCACGGCAGAACAATGCCGAAGGTTTATCGAGTACTTTGAACCGTCCCCAGAAAATCGAGCGCTTGGATTGATGGGGATCGACGGTGAGTTTCATACAATTATGCCTTTGTACTGGTTGATTAAATTCCATGTGGTGTTTAGTTGAATCCTTACCTATACGCGTCTCACCTGAAGGACAAATTTGGCAACCATTCATCCGTTATTCGTAGTTCCTGAATGGCATTAACTTCGCCGCGTACAAAATTCAAGTGAACCCTCTAGGTGTACGGACCACTACTGCCACTCCACCACTTCAAATAAGCGTCACCACATAACATCAGGAATATTCTTCTACGAAGAAGACTGTCCACTGAATGGAGTCTTATAGTGTCCAAAATAACTTCGTACATACACACTAGCATTCCACCGCTTATGTTTTCATTTATACGGGATTCAGAGCACAAACGAGAAGGAAAGCGAATATTTGTATCTTGCACGATCGGTAACCGTTTTGATGCAGACAGGAAAAGGATAGCTCACTGATGCTTCCATTTTGAAAACACCGCGCGGACTCCTTCCCTATATAGCTCTACCTAAATTTCGACTTTTTTTCTTTTTATTGTCAAAAACCTGTATCCTCACACCCAGTCAATATTAAATTTTTCAGTTTTCCTCATCAGTTTTTGTACATCCGACTACAAGTTTCATGATGTTTTACCAGAAAAAGTGATTACTTACACTGAAAGTCAAAGTGCACTCTTCTATCCAGTAATTACCCACACTTGTGGCCAGACACATCTAAGTCGAGATTACTTCGATTTGTCCCAGCACAACAAATTATCCCGGTCTAAACCGTTGAGAATTTTAATCCTAACTGCATTCTACAAGTAAAGTCACTCGGTGCTGAAAGGCCAAAAAGCACTGTATGGCTGTTTCATCTTTTCTGGGAAGTCTAGGGAATTCTATGGAGGGTCGAACATGCGGCATCCCGAGCAGCATTTAAAAACCATACCTGTCGACCAGGGTTGGCTGATCACTAGCGTGATTAATTCGATCGCACTTGAGCAGAATATGGCAGCAGTCCGTCACGAAACTCACATTATTATTCACATTTCCACTGGATCTTCGATTAACGACCTCCAGTATGTTATATGTTTTCTCTTCTGGACAGCGTACTTATAGGTTGATTGTCTTTGCACAGTTTTGTAACAAGCGCACTGCTGAAAAAACGTATGTAAAATACATATAGGCTCTTCAGCATAGATGGACTTCAATCGCATGTGGAATTTTTGTCAAATGTCAAAATCCTTACACTCTGCCATTAAATCACAAACTAGTCCGTTGTCTCTTACTCTGACTCGTCATCGATGCAAACACTCATTGGCCACACAGATTGCAATTATTTGTGCTTTTGTTAGCGACTCAGTCTGACATATAATAACCTTTGTATACGTTGACAGGATTTACCGCTTTCCTGCTCTCCCGTGAATGCGATGCATTCAACGCAACGCACCTGAACGTTTGTCAAGACATGTCGCAGCCCATAACACACTACTACTTGGCATCCTCGCATAAAACGTGAGTTGGTTAAATCAAATACCATTGTCTTTATGTGTATTTGTTAGCATTCTGCAAAAAAATCTCCGTCTTTCTCATGCATAAGCGCATCTGAGGTCTACTAGCTACGCCAAATTTTGTGTGCGCCTGCTACTGGTTGCTGCTTGCTTTTTGTTGTCCCTAGACAAATCAATAATTCGCATTACCTTCAGCTTTTTTCTTGTCAACCCACCAAAATAAGTGACACTTTTAAATCAGTATACTTGCTCTACTTCACTCTTCAATTGTCGATATCAACGCATTGGTGCAACCTGGCGACAATTGGTCTTATCAATGCGCTAATTTATTTTGCATATGTCTTCATTTTTGAGTAGGCAGGATAATCATACCTAGGTAAAGCATCCCTCATGCGGTAGATAGAAACGAAATTTACCTGTGCGTAAAAATTACGAAGGGCTTTCGATTTATCGTGGTAGACGAATGGAGGTCGTGAATAGTCCTGATTATAAGAATGCAGAGGTTGGCCGAAATTCACCAACAGTTAAGCTGGTAAAACGTCCACCACGCAGAGTAGGGGTTAATTGTGCTCCATATGGGTGTTGTTTCGCTCACGCTGTGTCTGAAGTTTTCTCAAAGTTCCAGTTTTTGCGATCCAATGTAAACAGCAATCACCCGGTCCCGTGGACCTCAACTCCGAAATCTACACGAACACAAGTCCAAACATGCATTATGAAAGCCTGAACGATGTTTGAGTGATCAGCCATCAACCATGCCTTCACTTGTCATGTTCACTGGAGATATCTTTGAACAAAATGATTAATCAGTTTAGTTTTCAGCTCTAATCTTGTCGTCCGATCTTACCTCATAAGTTACTTATGAACTCTCATTATTTATTGCAGTGCCAGGACATCTAAATGTCTTCAAAGAAATTTTTCTCATTTCAGTTTTCTGCTCGAAGACCAACTGACTGGACCTTGCAGTGTCGAGGGATATCGGCGTGCGCTGCTCTCGGGATGCCGATACATTGAGAGTAGGTCGCCAGCTGTTTACCCGTTTTTTAACCTTCCTTTTGCCACATAGCGTTCCTTCGGTTGACATCAGTTTCAAGCTCCAGTCTATTTTAGGCAGCATTAAAAAACGAGTTTTCCAAACACCTACATGCACTGTCTCCTTGAAGCATACTTGAAGCATACCGAAACAGTCCTTTTGAGGATTTAACGTAAACACTTATTGAACTTCTGGATCAATGAATTCGTCACTGATTTCCCTCACAAACATTCGTGTTGAAAGATTCTCCTATAACAAGGCACCGTTTGTTGCATCCCGTAGCGAGATTGCTCAGTGGTTAGAGCGCGACTTCACTGACCGGAAGGTCCGTGGTTCGAACCCGACCTCTACCTCTCGACTTCCCCTGTCTAGGCTTGGGCAACCTGGCAGTATCCCGGGCCTCGTGCTTCCTTCTGGTGGCATGGCAGCTAGGCACCGAAAGCGTGTTACAGCTGAAAGACTTATTTTATCCCGTGGCGCTTTGTCAGTCAGGCCTCGTAATCCAATCGTTCATCCGTTTCCGGTGAGATATCAGCGTCGCTAGCGTTTTGGCACATTCGCATCGCATAGCCCTGTGGCCGAATCCACTGATGGTTAACAAAGGATGCGGTCGTCAAGGAAAGAAGTGTCGATAACGCTGAAACCAACTTTTTCAATCATCCCACAGTAAAAATGTCATACCTTTAACATATGCTTTGGAGTGCCGATTTTGAACTAGCTTAAATATCAGTCCAGAAAAAGGAACACCAACGCAACCAAGTGGGTAATTTGTCTTGTAAATTATATCGGATCCGCAAGTCCGTGTCCCTGCTTATTAACTAGTGCCTTGCCAACCTTGGCTGTGGGTAGCAAGTTTTCTTTGCTAGAGAGTCTGCACCTCATATTTGTTTCAAAAAGGACGCAAACTTGTCAGTCAAAATCACAACAAATCAGTCAGAAATGCGGACTTCGGTGCTGGGCGACGATGATACCGCGGAACGGTGATTTATCTGACATTGTAAAAATTAACTGAACTTTCTGCATTGATCCTGTGTCAAAAGTGCATCCGGGTAACTTCAGCCGAGCCTTCACAAACGTCTGGCTTTTGTATTTTAGAAGCAGTCTTAAATAAAGATGGTTTGTTTCGAAGAAGAAAACAGTGCCCGACTGTTTCGTTTGACGCGGCCATTTAAGTCTCAACCAAAACGTGGCCGCTTAACTTCTACTTCGTGTTGATCTGGTCGTCACATGACAGTCGAATTGAAACTTTTGTTTGTTAGAAAAACCATGCTTACAAGGTTTTTTCGGGAATTTGTCGTTTTGCGTTATTGCACCCTTTAAGTTCGGATCGACTTTTAGCAAGATTTATCACTGCTTCTATATAACAAGCTTCTGCATATGGTTATTTGGTAGCAGCTTGTAGTTTAATGACGATATGATAGCTGTTTAGTGACTATTCGTTCTTACAAAGGCTTCCAAATCAGACGTGTACCGAACAACAGGAAACACGTGGAGGCCCCATTACCACCGTTTACTCATCGTCTACTTTAGTCTACTTGTGAATGTATTGAGTACCACAATTTATTGTCTGAACCTAGATTTCTATCCAATTTTCGTAGACTCTTACACGACTACTTGCACCGAAATTCCACAAATACGCTGGGATAATTTTTGGATGAGTTCCTTCCTGCTTTTGCCTCCTACATTACTGGTGATCTTTTCATTCTAAAAAGTGACTTGACTAATCTTTGCTTGTTTCTTATCTCCGTTTGTGAGCTAATCAGGAACGAAACCTAGCTTATCAAAACTTATGATTTATACGTCTGCGGGGTGTGCACAACTGTCTGAAGTCTCTGTAACCCGACTGGTGGATTATCGTTCTTTTCCTAACTTCCATGCGCAGCTTTGCCTATAAACACCGTGTCACTCCAGATGGTTCTGATTTGCCGATTAGCTTGTTTACCTCCGGCTAAGCTTGGTTACTTGCTCATTGAATTTCGAATTTTTCATTGGAAGAATTATCCCTACACAAAGACTGATTAGCTTCATGCAACTCAAATCATTTTGAAGACGAAAAAAGCGCTTTTATAAAGGAATAAACTTAGTTCTCGGATACGACAGGAAAAATAATTGAAGTTAGCTCTCTCTTGCTTACTGATGGGCCTGAACACACTGATTTGTATCCACTTTGTTGTTGGGAGGAAACCTGGCAGATGCTCTCCGCCTGAGTTTAAGCTCATCACATTCGAATAGTTCATCTGATTTCTCCGTCCTCTCCTAGTTTTTTGTAGTCCTATTAAGTCTTCCAAATCAGTCATCATCTAAATACTTTGAGAGTTATCTGGTAACATTAAAATTACCAACTGTGTTCAAGAACATTGTGCCCAAACCTCGACAACTTTTATTCCGCCCACATTTAACTGCTTGTGTTTGCGTGCCTTGAATCAAAATCTAATTTTGAATACGCACACAAATTTTAATCGTAATTAGTGAAACGGTTTGTGTTGCGTGAAGTGGCTTCATTATTGGGCAGTGCAACTCCTAAATCTTTATTACTTTTATTGTCTTTCTGCAACTATCGATCGTTAACCGCTTTTTTAATGGGAATGCACCAATATCCTACGCAACAGACAGGACCTAGTATATCTATCTATATCTCTCTTGTGTGGTGTCAGTCGGTGTTTTGGGGACAGATCGCGGTTAACCAAAAATTGATCAGCAAGACAGAAAGCAATTTTCCCTACTTAAACGCTGGTACCCTTGGATACCAATGTTAGACGGTGTTCTTGGTTTGACTATGATGGGAATATCTGGAGAAACAAAACAGAAATTGAATTTTATCATGTTTTAGGGGATTTTGCTTGCATGTATTGCGCCTCACAATTGCTCTATATACAGTGCCCAGTATCTTTTACTGTTGAGATTCGTGAAGTGCAATAGAGCTGTTTATTTGTAGTTTTCTAAACAACGTACAAAAACCCGGAACCTCATCTGCGTGAATGAATTTAATATTTGTGAAAATCCATATTCCGGATAACTTCCGAAATGACTTCAATCAAACATGATGCAAATAAACAGCCAAAGCATGAATTTCTGTATGAGTTTGTTCAGAAATTATTACTGTTTTTTCAACTACCATTTCTCTTTTTTGTTAATTCGAATAGTGGAAATCTACGACGGTCATGATGGATATCCAGTAGTACGAAGAGCCAACTCAAGGCCTCCTGGCATTCCTATCCAAGTTGTGCTAGAAACTATCAGCGGTCTAGCCTTTCATCGCTCTGAGTAAGCTTAAAACCGAGAATTCTTTCGATTTAGTTAAAACGATGCAGCTAAACCCATGGATGCTTGTTTTAGTTAAATAAGGCAAAAGTACTATTTTTTTCGATATAATACACCACTCATTTCGACAACCCTCTACTGATTTCGCTCTTGTTCAGGCTCACTCCCGTGCTCCTACCAATATTTTTTCACTTGAGGGCCAACGTTACACAACTGGCAAATTACACTCATTTGTGAATCGCTTGGGTGTTAGCTGGAGACTCAGCTGGATCACTCATTTAAGATATTCCTCAAGTAAACCTTTTTGTTTTATTGTATTCCTGTGTACCAGCTGAACTTTGAAACTTGTAGGGTTTTACTTTCACAGACTGCTGCTTGAAATTTGTTTTCAGCTGCACTTTCGTTTTTATATCCGGTAAGATTGGTCTAAGCAATTGTTTTTTCAAAAAGTAGTTTCGTTTGACCCAAGCAAAAAATGCCGACAAATTTGAACCAATATCCAAAGAACCCAACGATGTCGCATTCTGTTACTCCTGTCAGAATATACAATCCCTTAAACTAACTTGGTTATCCTGAGAAACTAGCTGTATATTTCTTTAGTCGTATTGTTAGATTTATTCTTAAGGGTTGTTTATACGTTCAAAACAAGCTGTAAGAGACCATTACCCTGGACTATCGGCGATTCTACCATTCCTTTTCAGGAAAGGTGACTAGGATCTATGCTTACCACATTCTAAAAGAACACATTGAACTGAGAACTGCCATCTCGAATGGATAGATGTTTTTTAGGATCGAATAAGGTCTCTGGATCATAGCCTCGTACTATCTGGATTTCTGTTGGCTTTGAATCAATAGATTTACGAACTTCAGGCTTTCCTCCCAGTCTGAGTGCTGCGCCGAAGTAGATTAGGTCCAAAGTAGACTGCAAGGCGCATTGATTAAAGCAGTAGGGATTTCCGTGTATCTAACTCAGATAAGTCTTGAGACCTGGAACATCCTTGTGGTATCCTTAGTATGTGCATGTCTCCGGTAGGGTTTGTTTTGTGGCACAGTCCGTCAAGATGGAATGGAGATTGAAGACTAATACGAAAGACTACGGGTATTTGGGAGCCAGAGCAACCGATTCACACATGTCTTATATAATTGAAATGTTTATGATGGTGACGGCCACGGGGGCTCCAATAAACAAATGATCGTTAGCTGAAGGCCCCGTAGGCACAACACTCGAAATGACTATGAATTAATCTGATGACTTGAAGCCCTTGATCTGGAGTTACCTGCGGATCTGAAAAGAGTTTCTATATAGCCAAATTTATTGCGTTTTTTCACTCGGATAACCGAAGAATACGGCGTTGATGCGCTTCAATACTAGTGGTTGCATTTCGTTCCACATCGTCTCAGTTTATTTCATGTTACCTTATAGCATGATGAGGAAGGACATAGTAAACCGGGTTGATGTGCATCAGTGAACGTAACTGAGAAGTACACATTGTTTGACATAGAAAAAGTACAGCACACTGTATCCAAAGCTGTAGAGTTAGGTAGCGACTCACACGGTTCCCGCTAAAGTAATGTGAATGTACATTTTGGTGAATACTGTAGTGAACAGCCGAGTGTGAATTATCCAAGCCAGCCGGTTATTGATATAAAACGATACCAAATGAGACCATTCGAACGGGAGAGAATTTCATTTTCACGGCCCTGAAAGGTCTCTAAATGTAACCAGTATTTGTGTGAAAATATGTTTATCAGAAGATTCTAACATCAACTGACTTAAAAACAAATCTACTGTTGATATTGAAACGCCTCACATCTTCCCTGATCGCTCTCTCTTTTTGTCGCTGAGCAGCTACCCACTCATCATCTCGATTGAGCACTTTTTGTCCCACGCCCAACAAGTCACACTAGCCACCATGCTACGCTGCTGCTTTGGACCACGGCTGCTTCTACCCTCCACAGAATTCCTGTTCACCTTGGGAGATGCTCAGCTGGAAGCTGAAGAACATGCAGAAAGGGATTTTGAAGGGTATAGAAAAAACAGTGTGACCACAGTTAATCTAAGCAATGAGACCACCATGTACTCCGGGGACGGAATGCATGTGCGATGGCCTTCACCTCGAGATCTGATTGGGCGAATTTTGCTGAAAGGTAAACGCCTGCCGAAGGGAACAACAGGGAACGTTAGTACAGAGAACATGAATGGGCGCGGGTTTGGAACAAGACGATTCGCCAATTACGTAAGCAATACACCTCATCCCTTACGTATACGGTGTGCCATATCATGTAAAAATGTGAAATTTGACTTCTGCCTTGACCTACCGTGACAACAGTTCCTGATGATTGTATAACTTCAACACTTTAGTAAAACTGGATCCGAAAAATTGTATTAGTTGTCGCCCAAAAAAGGTGGAGCCTCGCTTTTCGTCGGCACTCACGAATTTTCAGCATGAAAGATACTGTCGACAAAAGTGATATTCATACAAGCTCTGAATCAGATTTATGAGTAATTTAGTAGTTCCGAGTTATAAGTTCATCGATGATCAACTGATCATTCCGTGATTTGGCATAAATTTAGTGCCTACCCTAGCAACGACTCACAAAGACTAGGCTTCCTGTACCGGCTTTATGAATTATTGTATTTAATAGCATATTCCGGCTCTTAAACAAACGGTCATCCTTAGTATTCAATGGAAACTGTTATTAATTTCTCTCAAAATATTTCATCCATGGCTTTATCAATTATCATTAAAACGTATTTTAACGCGGTTGTTCAGTTAAATAAAGGTTCCAATAAAATAGCTTTTTGTGTCAATAGATTCATTGTGTGAGTTCGCGTTGAGGGGTCAACAGTATGTAGTTTAGACACAAAGAACCTATAGGAAACTCGCTGCTATCAGAAGTTTCTCTTCATTAGACAGGGGTTCGGCGACAACACTGCTTTACCCGTAACAGCCAGGAGAGTGAAAGGTTTATTAAAGGTTATTGTACAAAAAACAGATTAGTGTACAAAAACACATCCCATCAGCGGTATCGTGCACCCAGGTGAATGTGATAAAAAATATATCAATTGTACGGTTTATTCCGTGGTACTAAATTAAGCTTCTCTGATGTCCTCAGCTCAAACAATCCGTGAGCATGTCAGTGAGATGGTGCTTTTGAGCAGAGTAAGTTGATTTCCAGAAAGCCAACAGCTATAACCGTGGGAAAAACTACGTCCACTGTTCTGGACGACGTCTCCCTGTTTTAGAATGTTTAATGTGGACTTCATTTTCACTTGGCTTGACAGTAACTGTATCTCAAGCTATAGAACCTGAAAGAAGATCCTCAGATAATGAGGTGGTTAGTTGAAATATTGGTAAACTAACTGAACTATGTCTGTTAACACTTTCAGAGTAGTATTTGGGCCCGAGTTATTTAAGTGCATTAATTATCTAGCCTTTTATTTCCTAAACAAGCTGAGGGTCATGATTTTGTGAACCATTCATTCAAATGTTTACTGTGCCCGGATCGTCCCATTGCTTGGTCTGTGCAGTGGTACTTCGTGGCAACGGAAGGCGGTAGAACTAGATGATCCCTGCAAACAAAAATACACCACCATGGGTCAGTGAGTTTGACAGTTTCATTCCATCCGAATGTGCATTTTTCTACCAGCATCTCCGAAACAAGTTTTTCTTCACATATGGTGTCAGTCAAACAAGTGTGGTAGGCACCTACTGTCACAATAGAGGGATTTTTTTAAGCTGGTGATGTTGCGGTTAAACAAACGCAATTTGTTAACAGATCAAGAATGCCAGTTTGGTTAGTGCAGGGGCTTCGGTCAAAATGTTGTTTTCGAATTCATATCATTTGAACAGGAGCGATTCCGCAAGAATTCCTATTAATATTACCAAACTTGAATTCGTTTTCAAAAACCTATGATGGCTGGTCTTCATTCAAATACTTCTTGACCAGGTTCGGACAGTATTGCGTTTCCATAAAACCGTTCTCTACGTATCTTCGCACCTCCCTGTCTTCTTCTGGGTTCTCCTCGTGAACCAAGATATTGTGGTTATCCATTTTGCAGCTTCCAGCCCATCAGTCTTCGGTGATCGCCAAAGAGTTATCTGACCTCTTCTTTTTCGACTGCACAAATAGCTCCGCACTCCCTTCATCGGACACCGGAAATGGTGAGTTTGTTGTGGATGTTTTGTCCGTTTTCTCCGCACCTTATGTTGTCCATAACTAGACTGTCCGTCTTCAACGCCCTCACATTTTTGTGCTTGCACAGACATTGAACCCATACCCCAGTTGGGGTATTAACTTAACGGACAAGGTAAATGGAACGTTCTAAATGCCTTTTGCTCTGCTTTGATCATGATTTATTAAGTGTAACATACCGACTCGTCGCTTTACTTCATGGACCAATCATGTACAGCCAACCTTCCTTCGCTTTCAGTGTATTTCTTTGTTTCATTTGTGCCGGTGGCTGCTTCACCTCCTTAAACCCTTTTGGCCTGATAGCTTTTTTGATTACCAAATTCTAAATTTCCATTGGCTGGTTTTCGATGACGCAATAATTAATCACTAGGATGAGTGACTGATACTGAGTGACATTATTTCCTCCTATGTGATTCAGTTTTTTGGTGTAATTTTTACTTCTGACACCTTTTACATCTAAACATATTTATGTGCGGACTGCGTTTCCTGAGAATTTCAGACGATAATAAAAGTTCTGCTGAAAATTAGTCGAAAACGTTTGATTGGCACAGAAGATTTCACAGATTAGTGTCAGCCAACTTGACTAGATAGGTCAGTCGTTCGATTTAGCTAATCAGCTACCGTTAATCCTTGTCCTCATTCGACTGACTTGCCACCTCGCTACTAAGTAAAGCCATCTACAGTTACGACCTATCACCTCTTAAGTGCTTAGGCTTAGACCTAACCTTCGTCTTAGGCTTAAGTGAGACGAATTAGGCTCACCATCCAAGAGTTTTGACATTGATGGGTCCTTCAAAGGCTACAAGCAACAGCGGAACTGCGCAGACCATTGACAATAAACCAGTTCCTCGTGCATTGTCTGCAGTTCCCTAACGGCTTATGATACCCGGTGCATTAAGTTTAAACGAGCTGACAGTGGGATCTGGAGAGAAGTAGTGCAAAAAGGCTCTGTTTTGCAACTTGAAATCATAAATTTTTCACCAAACTAGTATTCGACTGGCCGGCATGACAATCTACTGATCTAATCTATCGAATATGCATGGTTTTACAATTAACTAAGCTTTTCAATCCATTTGTGATTCATAGGCTCAATTTCCACAAAACCAAAGCCAGTTGAAGCACGCCTATATCAGTACACCCGAAGCTCAACCGCCCACATGCAATCCACAAAGTTTGGTTCGTCCCTAGTTGTCGTGGGTACCCACGGCGAGGCTGGACTACCCGGACGCCATTCTTCAAAAAGTGTAAGATGTAACACAGACAAACTGCGCGTGCATCCGTACCATTTCGTACAAATTAGTGAGTCAGAAGCTTCAAAGGCTTTGGGTCGTGCATCAGGAGATCTGGTACAAGTGACAAGAAACACCATGCTCGAGGTCGTCCCAAGTCCTTCAAGAGCAGATAGCAGCAACATCAATCCGGTTGATATATGGGCCTGGGGTGGACAAGTTGTCCCCTTGAATTACCAGACAGCCGGACTTGTTATGGATTTAGCAACAGGGTTTTTCGCAAGAAATGGAGCATGTGGTTTTGTCTTGAAGCCATCCCTGTATCGGACGGTGTCATCTTTCTTCAATCCAGTCGCCGAATCCTCAGTTGGCTTACATCACAACCCTCCAGATACAACACCACAGGTGATTTTTTTCGCCGTTTTCTTTAGTCAAGTCATACTTATTGTCTCGTTCATACTATGTGTTGCTATTTTCGAGAACATAACATACATAGTAAGTCCAACTGTAAATTTTGGCTTGATGATTCTCCCACGTTTGCGGCCTTTAGGGAAAATATATATGAATCCGACAGGCAGTTGCAATTTATTGCTGACATGATTTGTCTCATAAGTCCAGTTTTGATTGTTTTTGTTGCAGTTAGCACAGGCATATTGAATTAGGCAAAGTTAGGCGGGGAAATGTTCTGCTGATCAGTCAGGTGTTCGATTCGCCATTTTGGATAGAGCTAAAAGGTTTTAAATTGCACATCCCATACATAATGAAGTGTAAAGTCAGACCGGGCGTTTGCTTGTCGAAAACAGTGATTTCCAACGATGATAATAGCCCGCTTGGAGAAGGCAAATCTGTAAGAACATGAGCCTGCAGCTAAACACTGAGATGTCAAGATACCTAACTTTCGGCACGTTCCTCACCAAAGTCTACAAGGAAATTCACGAAAGCCTGATCAGTTGGCAGACACTCATTTCGCTACCCGAAGGATTCGACAATTTCCAACAGCACAATAGGTACAATTACGAAGTTGTAGGAAACAGGTTAAAATCTGATATTTCAGATTTCAGATGTAAGCTTGGTCAGTGCTTTCATTTACCATTTCCTAAATTAGAGCAACGTGTTAAAGAACATGTTTTTTTCTTCGAAACGTCCTGTTGTTTCCTCACTAGATGTTAACCGATCAGGAGACTTACCCACTTGTAAATAAGCAGTCCGATTTCCTCGCCTAATTACCAGCTCTTCTGAATGATTTATTAGGTTTCAGACTAGAATTATTGGGGATGACAGAACAGTTATTGGAGAGTATACAATGTTCCCAAAATTTTCAGTTTTTTTCGTGTTCAACCAATCCACATAAGCTATCACTAACGGTTATAAGTATCGCTTATCAGCGTTTTTTTTGTAGAAACGGTCATATTCTTCTTAGTAGTTTTTCCGGTTTGAAAAACGAGAACGCGAATAAAACATTAGGTTACACGTAATTCCGTGCAGTTTGAAAAATCGTAGTATTCTAAGAGGTCCCGTTTTCGTTAGGTCGCATACTCACAGCTAAATAGTGGGATCGGAAAATCCATTTGGCCCTCGTGTTGGCAGAAGCACTCTTTTCCTGGTATACTTTTACTTCGTCAATATATACATACAAATTTCTTAACATTGGATGACTCGAGAATGCTTCAAATGGATGGAGGATAGCATGGCCTCAGGTCAGTACGTAGTGGTATTATTTACACAATAAAGTAAGTTTCGTTTATAAAGGAAACTACTCACAACATTGCCGAAAACTCTTCGACAACCCACTACCGGTTTTGCTTTTCCTGGGGTCGTCAGTTGGGCTCAGTCCTTGAGTTTCCGTCAACCTTTTGTTCTACTTGTGCTCGTACGGATCAGGCTGAAAAGCAACAATATCAACAGCTTTCTCCTCCAGGTTTTTACTCCATTGCCTGCAAAAAACCGCCGCATGTATCAGACTAAGTTAATGTGGTCTGACAGTGTAGCGATACTGGCGATGAGAGGCTGATACTACTGTGGGTTCGATTGCACGCAATCCACCCGCTATTGGACAGATTTTTCACACCAGAACCTTATCTGCTGTTCTCAGGAGGATTAGCATGCAAACTGTATTTTTCGCTTAACACAACGGGCCAATCTAATGAAGGGATTTGCGTGACGAAAATAGATCAGGAGCGAGTGATCTCGGTTTCCTTTGTAAATTTAGATTTTTCGACTGAGGATACTCAGTGCCCAACAACTCCCCAAACCAAGAGGTTCGATCTCCAAAGGAGATACAATTGAACCATACGTCGTTGTTGAAATCCACGGCATTCCGGTTGACTGCGCGGAGCAACGGACCTGCACTGCGCCAGCGGGAAACGCGTCTGGTTACAATGCCACATTTGATAGCACTTTTGAATTTTGTGTACAGTTGGGTAGTCTCGCTCTGGTGCGTTTCGTCGTGTTAGATGACCAGGCGATCGGCGATGACTTTATTGGTCAAAACACAATTCCATTTGACTGCCTACTGACAGGTGAGTGTCCTTTAGTTATTTCCTTTCATCATGATATGAAAGTTTTGACACGATTTTCAAGCCATCCTAATGTCCAGGGTATACTTCCGCGTGATATACTTTTCGGTTTAGAAGTTAGAATCCGCTGAAGTAATGTATCGCCCATGTGGTTCGCAAAGCTTTTAAAACTACATTGGACGGATGATCGACAAGATTACCTGGCAATTTTCACAAATTAAATCTGGAATGCACCCTTAAGGTAACCAACGCACATGCTGAACGAAGTCTAGCTATGCAGAGTTAACTCACTTTAGGACGGAACGGGATTTCAGGTCAGTGCTCTCCCATTAGTTGCATAAGAGACTAGGCGAAAGGCCGCTAGTTTGATTAATTCTGGTTCATCTGTTGTTCGAGTTGATAACCTATTGTACTAAACCAGGGTTTGATCCACAAAGCCGCCTTCACGTTATCTCTCCAACAACTGTTCTGATAACCTATATAATTTTTCGAAAATGCAGATGAATTAATGTATACAATGGGCGTTGGTATTTGAATTTGGACAAGGCTGAATGCAACCGTGAGAGAATCTGTGGGTAGGAACACCGAGTTCCTGAGAACATTTGCAGCGTAACGACCATTGTTCATTGGTTTCTCACAAACGCGACAGAACAGTGTGAAGCTTGAAGAAAGAGTTGTGATAAAGTAACTACATTAGACGTGTGCATTACATCGAGTCAACTAGCGAGTACATATAAACTGCGGATATGTTACCGCACTCTACTCATCCCAAACACGGAATTAATAGAAGAATTGTGGTCATGTTTGCAGAGAATTAACTAGGTCATGCATTTTATCACCTGAAGCTTCCAATGGTGGGCTATCCATTTTGCCGATGAATAAAATCCAATTTCATTTTCAGACTAATGTAATACCAATATAACGGTCAGCTACAGGAACTGCCCTAAAGCAGCCGTAACTGCGGTGGTAGCTGAACAGTAATTTCGGAGTAGAATGATCAAGTGACAGTTCTTTAAGGAAAACGTTCATGCATCTGCAGGTTAATCGACTTTCTTCATCGTGATCCCAGTAAACGTGATGGGATCCAGAACATGTTGCCGAATGCAACACAGGTCACTACAAACACAGTGAACAGATAGTTTTTTGCACCGTCCGTCCAGAATGGTTTGGTTAGCATTTTGAATACTTTGGGCACACTAACTAACTGGCTCAAAACTCAAAACCAGATATCTATCCAATTAAAGATTATGTGCAGTACGGACTTTCGTCATCTTCAGTACAGAATGTCCAAGAAGATGGATAAAAATCAATGTGCGCTAAACTTTTGGGAGACGTTAAGCAGTTCACGCGCAGTTCATTTTATAATTGTACGCCGGATGTATCTAGTGGCTAATTCGACTTTACCTCATATGGTGACATAGCCGTTTATTTACTGATTGGGCCGAGTCTGTCACTTACTTTATCTAACCGAAGCTAATCGATAGAATCCAAACGACAAGTATTCTAACACCCGTTACGGGACGAATACCTTCAGTGGAATCGTCTTTATACGTGGGCTAGATTCGGAAAATCAGACCAAATCTGACGAGAGTTAACGTGCCTTCTCTTATTTAACTCAGTGTTTCTCACACCATACAGACAAACACAAGTTATCGTCAACAATTCCGTGAAACCCATAACCGAGTTATTTCGAATCTGAGGATCCGGCTCAATTACTCGCACTTTAGCCTGAGAAAAGTTTTCACGGATATCCACCCAATATATCAGATCGTCCTTATAAGGAGATACCATTGATTCATCCCCTCGTTTGCTGTTAAACTTGACCTTTCCCCTAACTATTTCATTCTGACGGAAGGTACCAAAACTGGAACGTCATTCAGCAATAAACCGCTTTTTTCAAACTTATCTAACATTTTCACCCCATGAAAAAAAGAGAAAATATGAGAGACGTGACTGCTAGGCCGCACTAGACTGTGCATGTCATCGCCTGTTTACTGCTAACCGTTGTCAAGCAATGCTAGCTCACGTCATAGTCCGCTCAATATATTCACGTGCGCGTAGTTGCTCTGAGATCAGAAGGGACCGGACCAGGTGATATCCTTCAAAATAAACACAATATATCGACAAATAAACTCATTCGCAAATCAATTTGGTTTTCATGGGAGACTCAAATGAATCTCTCGTTCTTGCTGTTCTTCAACTGAACGTGCTGCACAAAAGCCGCCTCACTTTTCAGTTGGTATGATATTCGAGAAACCGCAGTATATCTTCGTAAAGGAAATTACTCAAAATGTTGCTGAAAACTCTTCGACAGCCCACGGCCGGTTTAGCCTTTTTTTGGGCTCATCAGGTAGGCGCAGTCTCCGAGTTTCCATCAACCTTATGCTTCATTTGAACAGTCCAAATTGGGTTCAAGTAGGACACGGGGACTGTGCTTACCTGATGAGCCCGAAGAAGAGCGAAACCGGTCGTGGGCTGTTGAAGAGTTTTTAGCAAGCTTGTGAGTCTTTTCCTCTATAAACAGAATGTATGTTAGTTGGGCGGAGAATTCCTCTCTCACACTAGTGATGTCAGCGGAAGCATCAGAGCTCGCTTTCAACAACAAATGAAATTCAGTGTTTGGCTGAAAGTCTTTTCATTCCGTCTTCTCATCAAAAATCACCATGACCCAATACCTGATGAGACTGGCAGATGAACTCTAGCATCAGCATGCTAGGACTCATCTTTAGCATTCAGGTAATGTAATAGTCATTTCGTGGTGCCGTTACTACATGGAAATATTTACCATCTAGTTCACAACGCAGGATTGACATTTGGGTAACTCAGCTAATCCTCCTTACAAACCCATCTCAAATTTCATTCTGCCGATAACCTCGTGTGAATATTTGTCCGACGTTGCATCATCACGCTCGGGTAAATATTTGGTGAATAAATATTTCTCAGTGGCCGATTCGGAGGGCTCCAAATGGCTAAACACTGATGTTTTCATCACGTGAGTGCAATGAATCATGAGGATCAAAATTTGAAGCCTCCTTGTCTAGTTAACGATAAGCTGAGGTACTTGGTCTATATTTCTGGACTACAATCATCAAATAATGCAGAAATTAGCAAACAAATTCTTATAAATTTGCATCAGGATCAGAATTCGACTCCACAGGTTACGACGGCTTAAACTGTAGCCCGACCCCACCGAGCACAATAGGAACATCCCACTGTGCACAGAATAGCAGACGAATAAGATTATTCGAAGTCATCACTTAATCACAAAGCAAACACAGAAAAAATTCCAAATCAGTAAATAACCACCAGCTTGTGGGAATTGATGGACTTCGCATTTTACTGCAGCAAATGCAGCAGGCGTGGTCGCGAAGTCTAAAACCTCCATACAAAAAAACAAAGCAAATATGTATTATTAATCATAATACCAGCGACCTGTGGATCAGCGGGACATTCTGACAGTTGAGGAGTTTCTTGATAGGCAATCCTTCTCATAAAGTTGCTGAAAACTCTTCTACAGCCTAGGGCTGGTCTCGCTGTTGATGGAGCTCATCCGGCAGGCTCAGTCACCGCGTTTTGCCCAACCGTATGTTCTGCCTGGGCAGCAAAGTGGGCTCAATTCGTGAAATACACTCACCTGCAAACTATCTGGTCCTAGCGGAAGATTAAATTGAATCCCAACTGAATCTCCCGTGTATGATACTCTTCAAATGTGTGCGCTGCGCAGATGCCGTCTCTCATTTTACGAACTACGCGAGCTGGTTCGTTTACTGCGGCCGCTAGCTTAAACTCACCATCAAGTGGTTGTAGGCCCTGAATAACCAAATTCATATCAATTCTTGGATTAATGGGCTCAAAAAAATTTGATGCCCCATAATTTCTGCTCCACAAATTTATTCAATTCCTGCCTCGTTTGAAGAAATCATCGAGCGAATAAAACGTCTGAGAAATTAACAAATATGATCCTCTGGAATTAGTGCCCCGAGGAGACCCTATCCTGATGCGATAAGCAAGCAATGAAGATTCCGTGTTTTCTCATATTGCTGGACAAAGTTTGCACCAACTTGTTTTTTGCGTTAGCTATACTGCGTCATTCGACCTGCCGCCAAAGGAATGTTGACACTGAACGGAAATTCATGCAGTTTCACAGTCTTCATTTTAAAACGTTAGTGCTTTGAAACGTCATATAAAACAAGTTTATCCTTCGGAAATTCACACGAATGACTGCTTGCTTTAATTTGCTTTCCTAAATACTAGTTCCGGCACGCAATAACTCCAAGAAAGGAACAAATTTGTTAATTCCCAGGACCGTTTCTCATCTGAGAGAAACTCCTTGCTTGACTGATACCAAATTAGGTCTGGTCTTGTGACAAGCCTCTCCAGAAAGCTACACTGCTGCTTTTTAAAAAGGGCAGAGGGTAACGTCAAGCTGCCTCCATTTGCAGAGGCGTCTTCCCATTAGGCAAAATTTAATCGAAAATTCATTGATGCTTAACTGTGACAGCGGTTTTTCTGGAAGCCGTCGACTCATATCTGTATGGCATCCACTGTAAAACTAACGCAATAACCTAATCCATATGAAACATTTCCTGAAGATCTACATTACTTATTGGTTTTTCAGCTTCGTCCTTCTTTAAAAGCCCAAATATATTCGAATCATTTAGCTGGGCGAGACTTAGTTTGACACGGGCTGATATCATGAATAAGAGACTTGAACTTATTGAACAAAAGGGTGGCTGAAATATTTCGCCTTCCACGATGAGCTGACCGTTCGCGAGATCCACCAGTGAACTTGTGCCAAATACTTTCGGGATGAATAGGCTTTCATTTTCTTGGTCTTTCGCTTTTCTTTGTTAATTATAAAGTGTATTACGCAATGCTTTCTTCAGTCATTCGTTTTCATACACCAGGGCTTTCGATTGGGAGTCCCATTTTCATTTCTCTCCCCAATAAACCAATTTTTCTCTCAGGGTACCGACATGTCCGTCTACGCAGTGACACCGGTGAACCGATCCCACAAGCGACACTTTTTATTCATGTGACAATCACAAGCAGAACAGAGGAGGGTACCGAGGTGAGCGGTCAGGTAGTATTTCACCTGCCTATCCGGCTTCGGAAACCAACACTGAATTTGTTACTTAGAGTTTTGTCAGTAGTTCAAAACAAATGTTAAACGGGCCTTTTGGTTTGAGTGGAAAACCACCTCATCCTACTCTTTGGTTTAAACTGTGGATTTTTATACAGAACTTCGACTGCACTCAAGTACAAGTTACATTGAGTTGTTTAGCATGTTGCATTGGACAATGACTAACCAGCTAGCGCATTACGGGTGTTGGGCAGGAAGCCCAGTGCGCCAAATTCGCACGACTCACATATTCAGATATTCTATCCTAACCCAACGAATGCCCCCTACCGCACGTACGTTTCACGGGTGACGAAAGGGAAAAGTACTTTTGTCAAGTCAAGCGGTTATATGGTTGCGTCCAGCCCACTCAAGCTGCCCACTTATGATTGCCTGGCCCACAGGCGCCGGATTAGGAATGCACTTTCCGCCAATTAGCTTAAAAATGCACTCAGTCCATACACCAACCGAGAGTTCTCCGGACTGCTAAACGCGTATTTGAACACACAAGCAGCAAAATCAACTTCCGCATGCTTTAGCAAAATTACGGCCACCCACTAAACCCAGACATTCAGCTAACATCCATATTGAAAACTGCGTGGGCAAATCTCTGATTTTTTATCGGTAGTCAAAGCAAGAGTTTATCGGGGTGGTAATGACTGCATCTCTAGTCCGGCGCAAATCTGCCGTAGCAGTCAGTTCTAGTTATTTTCATCCCCGTGATCAATAGTGCCAGATCCTACCACCATCCCGCCACCAGCAGCGAACGTGATACCATACAAACGTGTTCTGCATGTCATAAGTGACCAGAACTACTGCTGGGAGACTTCTCATAAATGTACGCTCCACAATATTGCGGGCCGTTTTTAATCTAATTAAGATAAAAACGCTTACACTCTAGAGGCAAAATGATCTCCCTGACTCGGCGGCTGGATAAGCTTGGAATTAACAATTCGAGGACCCAGGTAGTTGGTTTCGTCTTGTCTGCCGCCCAAATAATATGTATACAGGTCTTTTTGTAAGTACAAATGTAGAAAAGACTTTATAGTTCATACACATGATGCAAGTTCTTGTTCTGGAGACTCGGTGAAGCCATTCGTGGTCGATAGCACATTGATATGCTTTCATGTAATGTGCAGCACATAGACTGTCTCGTGGATATTCGACGAAGTTCCAGTTCTGAACTTGCATGAGTCCTCTCTCTAAATCGCATCAGGTATTTTTTGCCCGTACTAGTGCACGACATTATGTCCATGCTCCTTACACGATTTTTACATAGATAGGGTCAGTGGATAGTTCTTTCTTCTTACAAAATCATTATCTCACGGAACTGACCGACTTCCAACTTCCTACTTAGTAAGGACACTTAATGAACTCTGGTTTCGATAAGAACAAGCAACCTTCAAACTGCTGATTGTGGTGCTGTGCAACCAATTCCCTTACTAACATTGTGAATAGCCTAAGTTTTCGAAGGTGCTATTCTTCAGTCCGCTCTCCTGTACCTGGTTTATACGGTTGAATCTTTTTTTGGCTGCAGACATGTTCATCAAGTGTTCTTCAGCGCTGGAGGGCCAGAAAACGACAGCATACGCAACTCAAGAAAATCGGTACATCAACGTTCGATGACATATTCAAGGTACAGTCCCCGACTAACCGTTGATCTAAGTTTTTCTTGGTCATCACCCTAAACTAAATCTGTTGCTTTGTGCACCGATATATGTATTGGTGTCGGTCTTTGTTTCATTGTGTTAAAACAAATTCATCCGCGTTTTTATGATGAACAAATTACGATGTTTTTTAACGGTATGCGAATGAATTCTCGGTTATTTTGAGTTTCTGAAGAGGAACGTTTTGGGATCACTAGGTTCTACGGTCTGGAAATGTTTCCTGCATTCATTTTCTCTGAATGTTTGATTGACTTCACTGAATTGTTTGCAGGATGAAACTCACTCTTCGATTTGTTCGCTACCTGCACACTACATGCCAATGTGTTTGCCAATGAATATGGTTCTCTTCACTATGTAAAAAGGATTGCGGAGTAAAGTAGTCATTTTATACAAGATATATTGTCTTTTAAGGTTCATACTTGACTCCACTAACTTGTGAGCCAAGTTCTGTTAACTAACCCAAATAATGCCCTTTCCAGCTGAAAACTAATCGGTCAGGCAATATAGTCAGTGAAAAATGATGCACTACGTTTTCTTTATTCAATCCTCACTCTCAAAAATCTTTTGAAGTCATGAAAGTTTGCCATCTCTATGGGGACCTTGAAAATCCCGACCAGTTCAGTTGTAACTCTTAATAAATATTTTGTGTGGAGTCATATGGATGTCTATTTTACATGAGTTTGTAACATAAATCGGTGTGCACGAGGTGCAAGGTGATGGGCTACTTCAGTTGAAGCTGACCATGATACTAATCTGTTCTATCCGGTAGACTGAAACGGGGATTTTCAACCTCCTTGTTCTGAAAAACTCTTATTGTCTCTTCCAAGGAACAAACTCAGCGGTTAAGTTGCGCAGATGCAGATTGAAAGATTCGTGGCTCAAACTCAACTCTGGTTTTTCATTGCGCCTCTCTCATCTTGAATGATCCGGCAATATCTTAGCCCTCGTGCCTAGTTCGAGTTCTCTGACAGGCATACATCACAAGTTCACCAAAAGAGTCCAGAGTTTAACATAGAACGTGAGTAAAACTCCACTTAACACAGGATGCGGACGCATCCCCTTCTCATAGCTGAATGACATAATTGACTAAGGTGACTGTGAAGTAATGATCCTTACCCCGTTGATCACAGATTTGTTCAAATAGGGCTTAGGTGAGACCCAACGAATTTACCATCTTTTATGTTTACGAAGTTGAAACTTGCATTTTTTGGGTAAAACTGAGGAACACATCGTCCACATCATCCTCTGAATTATTCAAAAATCAAGTATAGCTGACGGACGCGGGCACAGCTTCCGATAGGACATACGAGAATATAACTATGTCTTACCCTAAAAGTGAAAATCTGATGAGAATTCTTGATACATAGCGCTGTGCTCATTAACTCTGAAGATACGGTTGGGGTCTCTCATGAATAGGTCACTGACCTACGCTGCACCCAGATGCAAATGTCGCCAGCCCGAAATCAACTATCCCTGTACTCCGTTCGAAGCTAATACATGAAAGGGACACTATCAAATGCTTGACGTTCCCACTCAGACTTCACTGGAAGTGTTCGTAAGTGGTTATAATCCCCATCAAATTCGGCGTAGGAGCGGAATCGACTCCAAACATCTTCCAGCTGATTGCTAATGCAGTCCAATATTCTTCTGGAAAGGGGCCCCTCCTTGTCGGTCACAAGGTCGGACTAAGCCCAAACAACTACACTCATGTACTCATGCTACCTGTGTGTTCGTGCCGCTAAGTATCATGTTCTTCCATTCATTTTTAAAAATGGTATCAGGGTATCAGCTTAACCAACAAACCGCATTCTTTCAGGAAAGGATATGCGCTTAGTTTAAAAGTCTTATACTTCAAATTGCATATTTTTATTACTCCATGTTATAACATGCGATTTATGATGAGGGGTGAATGCCCTTAGAGTAGGAAGTATCAAAACCTCATCACTTATTCATAAAGACGTTTAAATTGCTGCTCATCGAGCCTGTAGGCTTTTAGAGGCTTTACTACCAATAAATCCGGGTTGTCCAAACTAAAGGAACACTTTGAGTTTTTTGCCACATCTGAAAAGATCCTTCTTTATCTGTACTCTGCTTTATTGCAAATGAACGTTAAATATTTCACTGAACTTAGCGGTTTCGTTATAAAAGCTTCTTCAGCAATCGAGGTGACGTCACCAGTACGTAAAGATCAGCGCGTCGGCGGGGAGGAAATGTTGTTTACAGCTCACTAAATCACTAGCTTTTTTCCAGAATATGCTCTTCACACACCCTTATTCCCAAAAATCATTCCTAGCCAACGCTGGACTAGTCCGTTTGAAAATGTCCAAATGATCCGCCTTCTTTTCATGGAGCGCTTAATTCGGACTGTCTACATATAAATTAGTCGAGAGCACTCCAGACTTTCAGCGGCAAATCTAGACTTCTGAAAATTGCACTTGAAGTTTTACAGACCGCTAAAAGTAGAGGACTCTGTTATTTTGTGCGTACTTGTCCAGAAGATTTGGCAATCCACCCTTTCAGTTGGCAGGCTGTAGTTAATCTAACTGAAGCAACCGCGTTCTTACTAACTTTCACGTCACGATTCAACTTTGAGTGTCTCACTAAGTAATGTGGATCGCAAACTATCTGCTCTATTGTTTTGGGCATTCCATTCTTTCTTTCAGTCCGCCAGCTCAGTTGTCCACCAGGCTGTTGAACTACGCAGTAAACTGTTGACTGCATTTGATCATTTTCGTCGATCCTGTGGTGAGACCTCATCAACAATGTCGATGGCCCAGTGTATACGAACTTTGGCCTCAAGGATGAACGCAGCATGCGGAAGTCCGGATGCATGGCCTGTGCGAATGCGTATACGCCCGGAAGATGAACTACCCCATTTGGAGTTGCTGGGATCAAGTCCTATTTTTGGATCTACATTGTCCGTGTTCCCAGGTCTCTCAAGCGTAGGAGAGACGACGTCAATAAAAAATTCCTCTTCTCGAATGTCACCGGCTCCCAGTTTACAACGATCACCTTCCATCACATTATCGTCTCGCAACTTTTTTTCGCGTAGACTTAGGCGGGACAACAAGTCTGCGGATGATGACACAGCGTCTACGCTTTCGATCGATGTTAGTTCCAGCTCATTTTCTAGCAATAAGACTCAACAGAAGGAGCATTCTCCTACTAGCCTATCGCTTCCACGTCGACCCAGTATACATTCCAGTACGAGCAGCATCTCGTCACTTTCAACGGGGGGAGTCGAGAAGATGCGGCGCACTGTAGCCGAGTTTGAATCAGTAAGTCCTTCTATTTCATAACCAAGCAACTGGCGAACAAATGAACTATCTGAACTGCATTCTCATTGTATGTTTCGCCAGAAGTTACGACGTATCCCGTTAAACAACTCCATTAAAGAACAGGCTTGTGAAATGGGATACTGGGCGCTGATCGTAGTAGTACTGAAGCAGCGAGAAGTATCACAGTGGCAGCGGATCATTTGCTTAAATAAAAAAGTTTGTTCTTTTTTTCACTCGTTTTCATTTGAAGAACAGACATTCGACACTTTGGCTCTTTGTGGGATTCAGTGATGCAGGGCTTAGGTCCAAGGGATGCTTCCGACAAATTCGAGTATGGCGCACGAAGAACATGGGATTCAAAGTAGAGTTTCCAGCTTGAGTTTTTTTTTGCCTGTTGTGAGGTTTGGGAGCACGATTCCAATTCCATCTCAAGATGCTTGTGAGTAGTAGGTGTACCGCAGTTTGTTTGCTGAAAGTCTAGTATAATGCTACTTCCAATGCATCAACACCGACGTAAACTAGAGGGTCGGTATTCGGTTAGGATATGAAGATCCTGTCACATTCACCAGCCGGCCTAGGCATGCCGAGTTAACTGCAAATCCAATACGCTGTCTCTAAGGCAATCCAGCAACCTCAAAAAATCAGTATAATTTCCGGTACAATAATAAAAAGTAAACTACGATTTTACGTGACTCTCTACCTGGTCCTTCATAACCATACTGTAAACTGAGGAAAATGCTGAACAGCTATGTATACCCTTTCATTCTCACACACATACCGCTTCCCGGTACATTTGGGACCATATTCTTTAACGAACAGCAATCTTCAGAAACACTATGAGGTATCTGTGTTCGTCTTGTGCCCAAAGTCCACGAGTGGGCATCACCCGAGATTATTTTTCTTGAAGAATGGCGGTCAAATTAGTAATCAAATGTCGGATATGTAGGTTCTCACTTTCCGGTGTACCTGCCATACTTTGTAGAGCTTCTGTATTTTCACACATCTAATCCGGCTTTTCGCTAATTAATGAAGTTCTCAAACAGTGGGATGTTGGATCACAAAGCCAAAGGATTAAATGGGAACTTTTAAAGTCAAAACAGCGTAGTGGAATTATATGTTATAATCTGACGTTCTGGTTGCCGTGATCACGTTTTCTCAAGGATTTCTACAACTGCTTCAGTAGAGTCAAGTGCAGCATTTGGGTTAGCTATCAAGGGTTAGCTATCTGATGGCTGTGGTCCTGATATCAGTTGGCAGTCAGATGCGACCAGCGTGGGTGGGTGCCTTAGCTCTGTATGTGTGTACGCGTGATTGAGCATGTACTTTGATTAGGATGTGCCTCCGTTTGTTTAGTTGGCTGTGATACATCTTTGTTGAGATCCCTACTTGATATCCGCCTACTTTGCTTACTATGGTGTTGTTTAAAATGTACACATTAGCACGTGCTGCAACTGCCGGACTTGCTCAAAGTAGCTGCACCAGCCGTGGCATACCACCACAAAAAGGAGGTAAAATGCCATATTGCTGCTGCCACCCTTTTGTTGTACCGGCTTATCGATTGCATGCATGCTTTTGCATTTTCAGACAGTTTCCTACGGAAATTCCGCCATCAGATTTACAGCTCATAGAGGTATAACAGGTTTCTTTTGTACCCGTTTCCCGTTGAACGATACAGTAATATTCCTGTAGAAACTGGGACTCGCTTTATCACCGCTAGGATCACAAATTAGTTCAGGACGTTTTGCAGCTGATCGACAGTGCCTTCAGTATTGCGTTCTCCTTTTTCGGGAAACCAGATGATGTTGCCTTTTTATAGCTTGGATTCTCAATACTCTTGCACCGTGGTAGAGAGGAGATACTCTCGAGTGGAAGTTCTGCTCGAGTAGAGCAATCTTTGTCCACAAAGTTCGAGGTTAATGGTGCAAACCAAAGAAGAATATAAATTTGCACTTAAGAAGGACATTTAGTTCCAGAAACACTGTTCATAAAGTTGTCAATAGTTCACGGTCATTTCTGCCCTTCTTGGGCGGAGTCCAGCAGTTCCCACCGACCTTGTGCGAAATTCGCTAAACCGGTAGTGGGATGTCGAAGAGCTTTCAGCAACCTTGTGAGTGTCCTCTCCCCAAGATCATATGTTGCAATATCTCGAATAACGTACCAACTGGAACATGAAAAGGTCTTGGGAGAGCACATTTAGCTGGAGAATATCGTAAACGAGAGATTCAGCTTAGATTCATTTGAATCTTTGGTAAAAACCAAATGGATGTGCAATCGAGTGTACTTCTCGGACACTCTCCTTCTATCATCCATATTCGTGATGCACACTTTTACGCTGACTGACACAGTCTGTCCCACTATAAGAGCCTCAAACCAACCAAATGGAGATGTGAATGGCAAAATTCAAAGGATAATTTTTTGCTGAAAATCTTCGACCAAACTGTCATGCCACAGAACAGTTTCAGTTCTTTTGGCTATTATCAATTAACAACAACTAGCGAATCAGCGCAGTTGGACGATGTAATGCTGTTTCACTCCATCTGCCGTTAAGTCGGCTCATGTGCCTGTTAGGGACCCTTGTCCTCGAGCTCACGTTTTCCCTATACTAAATGCCCATCGGCAGCTGTCTATGTTCGCTGGGCTGTCAGTCAACCAGACAGCTGAGAGCACACGGCCGATTAACGTCTTTTAGCTCCGCCCGTGGGAATGGTGGGCCAGCCCGTTTATATTCCCACGAGTCCCGTGGCAAGTGAGTGATGAAAATACACCCCTACATGCCAAATTGCACGACAATGGGAGTAGGGTGTGCGTCAGTTAGACTGAGGACGCACTGCGGAAATGTGATAGCGGCTGGCGAGAACAGTTAAGACTAACAAAGCCTAGTCATCGATCCCTGCCTTCACTAAAAGTTCGATCGTCTCAATGCCATTCTACTAACACCGTTGAGGGAATCTGTAACTTAATTTGGGGAAACGCGTTGACATCTAGTGAGCCGTTAACAGAGGTCTTTTCATCGCATAAAGACCCCGTCTACAAGAGAAAAAATGTTAGGAAAAAAATATACGGTTTTTATTTACTTCCTTCGAAAGTCCTAAATTTCCAACTCCCACAGTTGCGTAGTATTTCGTATCCCATTCAGAGGATTCATTGGTCTGAATTAGTCTAAACCCAGCATTCCGAAAAACTGACGATGAAATCTGGATGCTTAAGCTGCCCATTCACACCTGACGAACATCATTGTCTGCAGGGTGTCAGTATTGCAAATGCACTCATAGTACTCAACGATTACTCATGAAGCATAAGAAAGTTCTGTAGAGGTTTCTTAAATTTACTGCTTAAAGTCCACATGACACCTTAATCTCTGGTTTGTAACACTGAAGCACAGAGTGCCGTGGAGACTTGCGGAGCTCTGTTGAACAGAGGCGGTGTTAATGTTGGGTGTTGGTGTGATTGAAGATGAGGGAATACCTTGTACTGGAGGAACTGACATGGTGTAAGAGTCACGTCGGGTTCACCAATTGTTGGTGCTCTAGTTGTGACGTAATTAAGTTGATTATCAGAAGGTAACAAGCACTAACAATTGGTCCTGTGCGCGTGAGTGTGTGTTGAGCCTAGTTGTATGCCTATTTATTGTGCGCAGTGTGAAGAGAAGGGTGTCCCTTCGTGTTTGATGCTTGCACGAACATCAATACAACTTGACCTGATGTGTTGAAGTTCATAAGCCTGGCGCGTTACGCAAGTGGTAGCCGCGTAAGCAAAAATGGATGAGAATTTGCAGTGTGCAAGTTGTCGGCTAAGGTTGCAAGTGGGACAGGAATTGTCACGTGGTTTGAGTGTTTGTGACGCGTGATCTGATGAGTGACCTCTACAAGCTAAACAACACTGTCGGTTCAAGTGCACACTTGTTATAGCGGACGTAAATATTTTCCAGACTCCTGGGCGTTCGGTTCAAATGGACTTAACCTTAAAAGGCCTACTTACCATACTTGTAGCATGGAATTAGTTTTCATTCGGCGCCGGTAGAATCCGAACTGCCTCTTGTCGAAAAATGCGAAATTCCACGAAAATTCTCCTTCTGGGTGCACATAACTTCCACTGGCGTGATGTGGTTGGTCATCAAACAACGTAACATGGGGGTACAGAACACACATTTTGAAGTATGGAATTCAGCAACGGTATGGATCAATTGTACTTTACGATTGATGGACAAATGAGAGTTCACTCTTAACACTTACGGTTTGTACTTCTCAAGGCTTGCTTTCCATCTTAATTCAACCATAAGTGATGATGAAGCTTCAAAGCTCAGTCAAAGCGAACCCTTCTCTTCTGCGTAGATTTCACTCTTGGAGTGTCTATTTTATTCTGTAGGCGGCTGAAAAGCAAGGTAAGATTGATTCATCGTCCTACCGATTTCATCCTTTTGTTTTGTTCCTGGGTCCAAGATAACTGTCAGCCTGAAAATACCTGCCCTTATTCGTTTACCGCTCAAAGCAAGTATAACGTTTCCCATCGATTGTCCCACCATTCATTGAAAAATGAACCGGTTTCATTTTACTGAGATTGGTTTGTTTGGCCTACAAACAAGTTTTTTTGTTTTAGTGACCAAGCATAAATTTCTAAGAATACTCTCATTTACACCCGAATTTGGTTTTGACAGGAAGCTCAACAAAATCCAGCCGAAACCCTTGATTATTATGTTCCACTCCATAAGTTTGACTGAAACTCGGGGACTGAATCTATCTGATGAGCCGCAAGGAGGGTGAAGCCGTGCGTGGGCTGTGGAAGAGCCGTCAGCTAACAACAAAGCATATGTTTAGTTCTGCCTTCATAATAACCGTTATAACTAGTTATTTACCCAATGCAATTCTATCTACCTCGACAGGTTATCGAATCCGCAAAATCGGTTATCAAACAAGGACCCTATCTTCGAGTCAAGGTAATAAGAATTCATATGTACGAGTATCATTTTGCACCCGTACTGGTGGTTTACCTCCCTAGTTCCCCATCATGTTCACCTTCCTTCACCTTCTGTCGGTCCGCATTGTGTCAAGTGGTTGTTTGTTATGTTTCAGTTGTGTTTATGCTGGACTGAGGGAGAATATTTTCGAAGCTCTTTGCCGTCGGTCGATGTCCTTTTTGTACCACCACAATAATACTAAAAGTTCTAAGTCTATTAGTGTGGTTCCGTCTTGTGACATACATAGGAGTGGCTCAAAGTTCACACTCACTTTAGGCAACAAATTATAACTGTGAAAAAAACAAGGCTTGACATTTTTTGCGGTAGACCACATAGGAATAGGAATGCAACTAGGCGTCCCAGCCTGCAGATACAGTCAGTCTAAGCTGAAAGCTGCATCATCTTTGTTTGGAACGATCAGTATTATGCATTTATCACCCACTAATATAATTCAAAGACACGAGTTTCCGGTTAATTGCTGAACACTATGTCATGAGTGATGAGTGACTACTCAGCAGTATAGCTTTCACTCATACCGGGTATAGTTCCACTCATCCTGTTACGCTGCAGATGCCCCAAAAGGATCAAACGACTGTATAGTGTTTCTCGGATTTTCTTTAAAAAGGAAACTCATTTTCTGGGTAAAATCTATGGTAAAACTTCAAGATCTTTCCACTACATGCTAATGTATGTATAGTATTTAGTGTATTTATATTTTCAGTATAGTGCACCATTTTCAGTCAAGCAACTTCACACGGCTTCATTCACTAATTGAGATCTCCCAGGTAGCTTGGGATCTTCAATAAGCTTGTCTGTGTTCTTTCCAGTCCATCGTTGGTTCTGTATATCTGCCTACTTCACCAGGCGCGACCAAACAATTCCAACACACGACGTTAGGTGATCTAATGCTCTCAGGATTTTTCGAGTTAAGACCCATTTACATTTTGACAAGAATGTAGACTGATCGAGCTAATTTCCGCTCGAAAAATACAGAAACAATGGTTGAAGGACTGACAAACATTATTTTTGAGAAAGCTGCCTCAGGTTTTACAAACTCCGCAGGTTCAAACAGTAATTGAAATTAGCGAAAACTTATTCCAAACGGGTGGTTGCTTTACTTAATTATTGATAATGGGATAGCTGAGTTTGTCACTAGCATAACCTAATCAGAGTACCGCTCAGTTTGACTGTTAGTGCCGATGGTACACCAAAGCGGAGAGGTCTAGCATGAACACGTAACGCTGAATGGTGCAAACATCTGGTCGGAAGCCAGAGCTAAATTGTTGCGTCAGGGGACTTGACACTTAAGTTATCAGAGTCTCCGGTTGAGCAAATCAGTTCAAAATTATCCTCTGAACGGGAGATTTGTAAAGAAATCCTGTTTTACACGATGGAGATCTAATGCATCGCTTTCCATAGTTCTACGCTGAACCAACTGAAGCTTTCGGGCAACTCTGTTTTCTGTTGTATTTCGGCAGCCAATGCTACCGTTAGCAGGAAGACATCCGCAATGCGCATTCTTTTCCACATGGCATAGGACTGTTAAAATCGATATATTGTCTAAATGTGTTGTTTTTTGCTTATGTATTCGACCTTCATGAGTTTCAGTACCCTAAAACTCAGATAACACTGAGAATGAAAAGTTAAGTTCCGAGTTCAAACTGCATATTTTTATTCGATATTTTGGCATCAAGCGAAAGTGTTCATAAACGACCTGAGATTGTATTAAATATACTGACGCTAGTTGGTGAAAGACTACGCAGCGTGGTTTACATAAACTTCCTCGTCATATGGTTCTAAACTGGCCATTCCCGTCGATTATCCGAGAATTTCCACAGTTCTGAGATTAGTCCACTCGAAAGTAAATCTGTCTGGATTCCACAGTGCAAAGCGACTTTCTCTGGCCGCGGTTATCGTACTGTGAAATCCCCTACTGGAGGATATCCCGGGCACGATGAAATAGCCCAAGAAGGATCGAGCGGCGAATGCATAATGTGATATATTTTTCCCGCCAAGTCATCAAAATTGACCGGTACGGTTTGTTCAAAAACGCCATACAAAGGTACCATCCAGCTGGCCAAAACCATAAGGTAACGATCTCAGCCTTCGTCATAGACATTATTCAACAAGCACCACTGAGTGCAGAGGGCATCAGTAGCCTACGTCATTGGACTTCATTCAAAACTATGTTTTCTGAATAACAACACCTTTTCTAGGGCTAGTCCAGGGGTAGTCCAGCCGAACCTCCATAGAACTGATCAAGGCAGTGGATTTGGCGCAGTTCACGAGCGATTCTCAAGCTGAATCGTAGCTTCACGGCTATGCAAAAACATTCATAAGCTGACCAGTCAGCAATATTAATAAACTTGTTTACGATGTACATCAGAACATTCCTTGTACTATTAGACCATAATTTCGATACAGTCCAATCAGTCACACTGAGGTTTTTGGAGTCATGTAATATGACATTACTTACTACACGTTAGTAATCAAAGAGTTCTTCAATTGTAATACGATTTCGGTGTATAACTGCCACGAGGGTTGTAATACTACCAGTGCGCCCAAGCCTAGACATGAACAGTGAAAAAACAAGGTTAGTTTTGAACCACGGACATTCCAGTCAGTACGGAGAATCGGCAGAAAGTAATCATAGTAAAAAATATGAGTAATTAATAACAGTTCCAAAGGCAGTATGCAAATAAAAGTTTGAAATTGAAGGGGAATGGTCACAAGAAATAAAGACTAGGAAGATTTGGGCGGACTTAAATCATGTGACGAAAAATCAGTGCTGCTGAGTAGTTCGAATGTTTGAACTCATTTATTTTTGACAAACCTTTCTGAAGGCTGGCGAGCATCTGTCAAAAGAAACTGTTTCAGCTACTTTCATGGTCAAATATACTTACTCCTGAAGACGAGTGAACCATTTTAATCGGTTCCATATGTTCCCATTTGCGAAGGAGTTGACACTGAAGATTGTGCGGTTAATTGTTAAAAAGTAACTTAGTAGACGATGTGTGAGGAACTCCTATTATAATTTAGCTCGGTAGGGTAGAATTTGTTTCACATGTTTATTTTATTCATCCATAAAATGCTTGGTTAACTGGCAGCTTCGGCCGGTTAAACTATACGGACATTAATTTGACCCCTTTTAATCTGTGCTGCCATAGGCAACCTTATATGGTCCTGTTGATGCTGCTGCATTTCTTGTTTCTTTCTGTTCACAATCAGCTACAACAAGCCCAAAAATCTGCACTTGAGGCATATACATCGTTCTTGGAAAGCATGAAACATCCATTGAGTGATTCTAACCATGCAACCCGAGGGGAAGATCAACTGGGAAGACCCGGAGATTCTTCTAGTCTGAAGAGATTTCAGCTAATGGGAACTCTGTCAAGACGTCACGATTCGAACCGAACCAACACTACATCAAACTCCCAACGAGGCGAAACCAAATATGACGCGGGAAGTGTGAATTCTTCATATTGCCGTAAAATGTCCCGTACGGCCGAGAGCGTGACCTGGAATCTACGTATTCTGACCGGACAAGCGGAGCTTTTGTCCATTACACTGAATGAGTTAAATACGTGGCTAAGACAGGCCCGCGAAGCTGGCGCTGCCAGCGGTCTTTTGATTGGCTCAATCGCGTCTGATACAGTAGAACAGATATCTGATAAATTAGGATCCGGATCCTCCCTGAGTGATCCTGCTCAAGACCCCGACTCCAACCAATCGACAGTGACAACAAAAGATATAGCCACAACATCAGCGGTCGCCTCTGATCGAACACGACCAAACCACAAATCAATGACATCCGGGTTTTCAAACACTGCATACCCTTCTAGTGCAACCTTACCTAGGCGTTTACTTTCTCCAACTAATTACACATTATCCACGTCTTCGCTTTCGGGACCTAGGAGTCTAACTTCATGCTTAAAACCCTCCAATTTGATGAATGCTTCTACCACCCAATACTCTGCACCCATGCGTAACGTGATAACCGAGCAAACTGGGAGACACTCTTATGGTGATGACATAAACACTCCAAGTCGCTCACGACATACAGTTACGCGATCTAATCAGCAAAGGCTTTAACTTCATACCAAGTGCTTTCTATTCTCCACAGATGATGTGTACAGTTTAGCATCGATAATCATTGGAACAAATGAAGAGTCCGTACTGATTGTTATGAACTTTCACGTTGCCACGCATCCTTTCGCAGCGACAAACTGCGACAACTACTAAGATTTGCTTTCATTCCCCCGAAAATTTATTTTTCACCCCAAATACCTGGCGTTTGTCCCCAGTTGATCCTCTTTGTACATTGTCCCAACCACCAGATCAAGAAAACCAGCCGTCCCTCCAGCTTGCTCATCTGATTTTCTTTGCAGAGCCCTTATGTATATTGGTAGCAACCTTCCTGAACTATCGCTCTTTTCTGGGTATGCTGTGCAATATAGATCTTTGATGAGCAACGTTTATCCTAACTCTTGCTAGCTAGCTTCACTGGTGTAGCGACGACTGTACGGTGTGTTTTCACATAGCAGTCAATTTTGACGAAATTTGACTCAAAGAAGGGTGACAACAGTGGACAGTTGTCACAACAAACTAACAACTGATTAACCAACGTGGAATTTTTCTGTTTATAAAACAATGTGTGAGGCGGTGAACAACAGACGGCTTGGGGAGAGGTCGGTTTCTATTATCCCTATCGTTTTAAGTTTACCTTGCTTTTTGAACTATCAGCTTCATAGAAATGATACTTGTGAAAGGAAGAAGGCCTTCGCTGCGGAGTTGTCTATTTGAGAACACCAACTTAACAGTTACAGACTATTGAACAGGGGAGCAAAACTCTCACATGCATCTCGTTTAAAAAATGAATATCCACCTTCTCCTTGAACGCGTCTTCCTGAACTTTTCTGGATATTCATTGACTGTTACTCAAATCCACGCAAGTGCTACAAAGAGACTCCGCCAATTCCGTAACAGATCTCACTTTTCAAGAGACGCAACGCGATTTACGAGAAGACGTGCTACTCACATGCCTCATCAGTAGTATCCACCGTTACACTTGTACTACAGCCAACTATACTGTCGTCAAATGTCACATACTTGATGAAATAGGTTGGCACAGTTCACAGGCTAGTGGGGCCACCATGGTAGTGAGTCAGTGTGAGAATTCGTTGAACATAACCATTATCCCAACTTTTATTTCCATAACCGAATTCATCCACCAAACACCCATCTATGAGTTTCATATGACTTAGAGTTTAACTTAAGAATACAGGCTATCGGCTGTCCTCACTTTAAACCCGATGTGAAAGCCGGATTGCTTAATCTTAGGGCCTACCAGCTACATTCACACGTGTATGAATTATGAGCCAGAAACAACAATAATCTTCAACTGCCCAATGGACCTGTCATTTCGTAGTGATACGTCTCTAAACTCCCAATTAATGTGAGTTGCCGTGATCCCCGTTGGCTTGATGTAACTGACAAGATAACCGCTATTTTTGTAATCGAATCGGCAAGAACATTCATAGTGGCGTTACATTGTTTGCTGTGTCATTCAAGTAGAAGCGTAACAACAGTTGCGCTGTACTTGTGGGGGAAATTATAGCAGACCTATTTCTCATACTGATATACTTATTGGCCGGCATTTTGAGCGTAGGTCGGTAGTGTGGGGGTGGAACATAAATTTGGTGTATAGCAAAACTCAGGTATAGACAAAAGATAGGGGTGATTTAAATTGATACGTGGTTTTGAACTGAAGCATAAAACAATTGTAACTGATGACTGAATCATAACCGAAGCCATAGTTCAGTTTCAGCCAGTTAACTTCAGTTTATCAACCATGCAACAGCGGACGTTGGCTCCATCTGATAGTGTCTCGGTCAAACGAAGATGGGAGAGCGTGGGAAATATAGCCAAGCATTGCAGATGATGGTGTAATCAATTAGTTCACACTGCATATTGCTTTGAGGGAACTAGGAACTGAGCAGCTTCACACTGATGCACCGGCGCCACTAACTGCGTAGTTGAGCCATTTCTGTCACAGTAATTATCCACTGATGAGTCAAGCCGCAGGATCCCTATTCAGGTGTCCCGCAATTTCCAACCAGACAGAGTTTGGTGCTTAATTTTTTCATATTTTGTTGCCGGGTCATACAGTGCCCACTTCTCGGCCGCTTCCCCTCAGTACAGGGCTGGATGAAAAGAGTTCTGCGAGGCAAACCATCCTCTGACATACGAAGTGAGTGTCCTAAGCAGTGTCAACTATGAAGTTTAAGTAGCTTACCAATTGGAGTGGAGATCCTTTTTCCTAAGATCTGGCCTACTTCCGCAATACCAGTCCGATGTTCCCACCAAATCCGTCCAATTCTTCGGAGGTACTGATGGCGAAATACCGACAGATTTGGTACACACCTGCACGTAGAGGCCATTTTTCTAATTCATAATGTAAGAATCAAGCTGCCGCAGTATATACTCTTACCTTGCTCAGCGCACTGTCTCCATGCCTGCACCATAGATGCCGGAGGTTGGCAAAGCTACTTTGATCTTCCCTATTGCAGAAGTAATCTTGTTTTCGGTCAGTCCACCAGGAACTGTGCAACTGTCCAGGTGAACATCAGCTATCAATTCCACTGGATGGTCTGCAGCCATGAGCTTTTGGTTTTATCTCACAATGCCTTGTAGTAGCAGTCTATATTTTGTAAGTGCGAATTGCATACCAAACCGGGCGGTTTAATTATTTAGGTTATTTAGAATGGATTGCACCTTTGAAGGATCTTAACTAAGAAGGGAAATATTGCCCGCATTCTCAATACGTGTGAGCGAATGTCCCGTAAACTCCGAGTTTTCACAGGCAGGCACAGGAGTCTCAAAAAATACATCAGTAAAAAAGTTAAACTTAAATGGTGGTAGAAGGTAGTCTCGTCTTGGACTACTAGTCGTGGTGAGCTCAGGAGACAGCTTACTGTATAATCGTGTGTGACCACATGAGCTCGCATACAGTACCCTCATAGGGATATACCTTCCGAAAGGATGCATTTATTCACCAAACACCACCAAAGTTTCTCACGATCGCCAATAGAAGGCAGCTGTCAGATCAAGAAAAACGACCCACTTAAGAGGCTTGAATGAACATTGATGTCCAAGAACTATCCAGAGCGAAACCCTCCTTGCTTTCCACGAGTTTCTTCCTTCCATAATTGGTCGACCTGCGAAAAAATAATACCAGAGAACAACCTTGGATGCCACGGCTAAAAAACTGATGACGTTCTTCCCACTTTTGCATATCGGGCTTATGGTTGGGGAGTTTCATTCCACTAGTCTTTTGTTCTGGTTCCAAATCTTCCGTATTAATCATCAGACTATTTTCAAGATTTTCAACTTCTATAAACAGTGTCTTCTTTGACCCATCTGGGTCCTGTGCCTTGATGATATTTTCATCCGAATTGGGAAGGCCCGAGCAGCTTTTGTGAACCTGCATCACCTGTGGCGTAGGCGTGACATCAGCTTATCCGTCAAGGGTCGAGTTTACAATGCTGCAGTGGGATCAGAAACCTGGCCGCTGCGCGCCGAGAACGTCAGAAGACTTTCAGTGTTTGACCATCGATGCCTTCAGGGCATTGCCCGAATCTGGTGGGAACACCGGATCAGCAATGCTGAAATTCGTCGAATGGTATTCGGGAGAATTAACTCACCCTCGATAGATGAACTGATCACTCTGCATAAATTGCGCCGGCTTGGCCACGTGCTGCGTATGCCAGTCGACCGACTTCTTCGAAGGGTTCTTTTTGCACAACCACTTGAAGGGTAGAAACAAGCCAGAGGCGGTCAAACAATGACTTGGCAGCGAAGTATAAAAGCCATTACCAGCAAACTCAGCTGCGCTGGTCACTGCCGTCTTTCTGGATGGGGACCCCGAGACACGCCACATCAATGGTTAGAGACATTGTCAGACATGGCCCAGTCGTGCCCTCAATGGCGCTCATGCATCCAACCTATTGCCTTCAATGCATAGCTCCCTTCCCAATCCCCCACTTAACAGTCCATTGACAGTGGTGGATTTATGCACCAATTTATCAGCTCCCGCCTCCAATGCGCAGCTACCTACCTCACCTCCCCAAATCACCGGTGGACGAAACTGTGGCAGCTACAACCACTGTACGACAAGTACACGGTTTTTACAGTTGACGATGATGATGATGATGATGTGCCTTGTCGCATTGGAGGAATGATGCTTCACGCTAGAGTTCTGATGATTACAAGGGTTTGGTGCTACATCGTGACTTGCTTGGTTATTCCAGCTGAAGTGTTGTTCACAATGTTTGGCCCATCTTTCAAAACGACAGTTTTGCCAATGATTCACCCTTTCGTCCTCTTCGCAAACTGTTTAGCTGACACCTGTTTTCTTTTGGACGGTTGATCAAATCAGCTGAAACGAGGTGCAGCTGTTGCCCTCTCCATCTGAGCCTTCACAATTCACCCTTGTTCTGTCATTCTTTAGGCTGGTAATTATCCGGCGTTTGATGGATCTGTGTGACCAGTTGTCCATATGGCTTTACTGGCAGCAATCAGATGGCCAGGTCTCCACGATATTCAGTGTCCATATCATCAAATGGAATAGCCTGGACAGACACTTCTGAAGGCTGACAGCATCCCTTTTTTTACTCTCATTCAACCTTCAACCAGACTACGTCACCAACATAACTGTGCGTTTCCGGTTGCTTTCCAGCCAGATCAAGTACGACACTGTCGAGCTACTGAAATTCGTCGAAGTTCATGAACGGAATTACTTTACTTCGGCAAACGTAAAGTGAAGCGAACTGATAAATGATCCCGCACGATAGAATGATCGTAGCCAATTTACGTACCCCAGAAGGAACAACAATCTTTAGTTGAGGCTTTCCATCAATCACGTGATCTAACTGGCTGTTGACCTCCAAGTAACTCAGTGTAAGCGCTTGTGGTGAAAGTTCATATTTGGCAGGGGCAGACGATGTTCGGCACACAAATGAAGAAGTCCCTCTCCAATATCGCTACGCTTCGTGTGCACTGAAATTCTACCGCCCAACTCTACTTCAAGGCTTAATCATCCAACTTGGGAATTCGTACCACCCGCCAGTTTTTGCACTTGAATGAACCCAAATCAAACCCAAACCGGATCCTCAAGTAAAGACTGAAGGCAAGGCAAACTGGTGAGTGATAAAGGGGCATAAATTCCAACCGGACAATATCTACACGGGATCTGATCAAGTTGTCATGTATGCGTTGGGTGACCAGTCGCAATGGTCACCGCCGTGTTCAACCCTGTAAGAACGTCAAGAATGTTCGGTTTTCCGAATATGTGGTAGTGAGCGATTGACGGTGTGATAAGGTGAGCATGCACTTATATCGTTGACCGGTCATCGGTTGGTGTTGCCTGGAAAGGGAAGGAGAGAAGACAACGTGGCAAGTTATTTGGATGAATGAAGGTAATGACAAAGGGAAGATATAGGTTGTCGTAGAGTAACAGGATATGTACAGGAATTGAAAATCCAGCAAACCGCTTTCAGAGGAAGTGTCTATTGATGACACAGTGTCTTCGGTAAATGAGACTGCAGTTTACGCACTTACGTATCCTTTGAATTTAGTGGATCTCTTTTTATGGAGTTCATTCCATATAAATGGGTTCCGAACGGAGGAAAGTTCCGATTCAACGATGTATGCATGGGGATAGTAGAAGTGTAGGTTTACCTTAAAATGGTGGGCTAGTAAATTACAATCTCATTCTGCCTGACCAGAGTTTATCATTCCTGAACATCTCTTATTATGGAAGGTACCTTTGGCACCTTTTTTAATCAGTGGCTGCAGTGGTTATTCGCTCACAGATATGCCTACTGAAGTGGCCGAATAACAACTTCTTTTATCCCCAACTCGCCTCCAGGTGTGTTGAACTGTGGACATACTTAACTGATGAGGTTCAGGGCCTCGTCAGTCTGAAATGCTTGCCTACAGGGGTCTGTGGCAAAGGAATACTTGACATCCAGATCACATATGGGAATCGGCGCGGAATAGTGCAATCTTCCATTGTTGGAAACGCTTACGCTCTATCAAGATAACTTAGTAAAACGGCAAAATTGTGAGTAGTGTTTAGCACAGTTTGATGAATGAGGAAATGTAAGCAAGTTTAATATCACCTGCAATAAAAACACCTTGAATCTAATAGTCGCAGTGACAATGGTGCTATTATGTGCAAGAGACTGGGTTAGTACCAAAAGCACCGACTTAAATTACATCACAGGGAAAGTGGGAAAATATTTTCTGTCAGTTTCCTTCCTGAACATCCTGTAATACCTATCCCTCGGAAGGACTTCATAAACCTTACATCAGTTCGCTAGGTTACGATAAGATAGTGGTTATGGTTAAAACTAAAGGTATCTCGGTCAAAAAATTCAATTTTAACCTCGTAAAACTTCTCATGCTTGCCATTGCTAATCGTATCCTCTAGTAATGCTAATCTTCCATGAACGGCCCTGCTAAAATGGAGGGACTTGTTTTGTCGGTATCGTACTCTGACCAAATTCATTGATTAGCCAGCCCAGTATCTCAGGTATGGTGGATGATAGCTTGAGCCACCGTTATGGAGGGGAATAATCGCTTCATGGGAGAAAGTTTGGAACCGATTGAGAAGCTATCGCTGCAGTAGGGCTTGGTAAATAATGTGTAGTTTTTAAATGGATAGCGTTTCACTTTTGACACAAAAGCTTCATTAGACCCAGTGAGCAGGTCACCAAGTGAGCCAGGTTTTAAGGCAGACGGAGAATCAATCAGTAAGATCTCTTCAGAGTAGCACACCTGATCAGTATTGAATGTCAGTTAAAGGGTCTTATTATTTAGTGTGGTCGCCTAAATCTTTCTGTTGATAGGTTGGGAGATTTTAACTTATTTTTAGTCGGGTTAGGTTCCTTGATCTTCCGGTTCAAAGGTCTTCAATTGATAATTCACCTTTGATGCCATTGGTAAATTTCGTTGGTCTGTGTGGGTAAGTGTTACGACACTTTAGTTGGGGTAGGGATTGTTTTGGATTAAGAGAACTTCAGATCTAAACCACTTTTGTTAATGACTCCTCTTGCTGGTAACCGCACACCAGCTCGACCCATCTAACACCGTTATCCGCAGGCTTGCCACTTCTGCGTCCTCTGTTTGATTTCTACTGGGATGCTTGGTGATTTCCACCGCCTCGGCCATTAGTCTCTGTGGTGTGGACCGTGGTCCCCGCCTCAAAACTTCAACATTTCCTGAATTTAGTTTGTGTCCCGTGTCCAGTGCATGTTCCGCCATTGCTGAGTCTTTTAGTCTTCCATCTGCGTTTCTCTGCAATCTGTTTATTCTCCTCCTGTGCTCTCCGATTCTGGTTTGAAGTTCCATGGTCGTCCGCCCTACATAGATCCCAGTGCAACCGTTGCATTTAATTTTGTAGGCACAGTCCCTGGTTCTGTTTTTGGCGAGCGGTAATGCTTCAAGTGCACCAGTGCATGCGCGATTTTTCCTTTCTGCACTAAATTCGCAGAGATTAAAAGGATATATCAACTGAGTTTACGAGGCAAATTTGAACGCTTTACAAAATGCAGGAAAACCCACTCAGAGGACCAAATTAGGTTGCAGGTGACCATCTGGAAATCTGGATTTTCAGCTTGTAATTTTGCATTCGACCTTTTCTGTTGAAAGCCTTCAAGGGCTTGGTAACTTTTCACCTACACTATTACCGATTTTCACAAAATTGGATAGTTATTGGACATGGAAATATCAAACTTACGTACATTTTGTGACAAAAGTCGCTGCTGTGATGCTTAGTGGAATTTGAACAGAGAAAACCGTAATTACCAGTCGTAGATCAGAATAAAGACAGCATATTTGTCGCTTTGTCAGGGTAAAATGTGGGAGAAAATGCAACACAATTTATCCTAGTAACAGGAATTTAGTTCCGAAAAACTGAGACTTGTCAAGTAGAGTTTCACATAGGATTAGAAGTGTTGATGCGGAGGAAGATTTATGTTGTCGTGGGCGATGTTTTTTTATCCTCATGGAGCGAAACAGCTGTGTTATATGAATGATTACCTTAAAAAGTAGCAAACCAAGGGTTTAGTGGTCGCACCTTGGTGAAATTAACTTTCGGACTAAGACGACTTTTAGTTCTAAATTGGTGGATTCTCTGCAGTGTTCATGAATCTGCGATGGTGACCAGGGGCCGTTGGCCAAATTAAGTGAGTTCACCTGCAAAGCTAGGTGAGAAACGGTAACAGGTTATCCGTTCGACGTGCTGGAGAGGGAGTGAGAGAGTTGACTGCGTGATTTTCTATGAGGTTGGTGTTGAAGGCAAGCTACAGAGGGACTGGAATTTTTTGAGAGCAATATAATATATATAAGAATTCACCACTGCTACTTTCGGACTGGTTTTGGTCAGTAATCGATAACAGGGTATCGGGAGGGTCAGAAGGGCATAAAGTAAAATTTTGCTAGGCTGGTATGAGATGGCATCAAGCGGGAAATTAACTCTATTAACGTCAAGCAATCATTCAGTAAAAAAACAAGAATAATCAGCAGGAGTATCGTGTTGTATCTACAACCTGAACAGTGATGTACATTTGATTCCAATTTCGCAAGACGAAACGATATTCATTGGGTAGAGAGTGAGACTGGTGCGGAGAAAATTGATCTCAGACAAACCAATCATTTTAAATTATTGTCGTGTGTGGGTGTCAGCTGACTGATAGCTTGTGCCCCATGACAAACACGATAGATGATGTCAGTGAAAACAGTTTTTCGGTAAGGCAGATGCAACTTCTTGGATCAGAGACAGCCTTGAAACAGCTTCTCATAGAAATTCCAGTCATTCTTAAACATGTATTCAATGCCGTCCACACAATTATTGGAAGAACTAAAGTGGGCCTGCAAGGCGTAGCATAATGAGTGTAGCATAGACAGTTCGTGATAAAATAATGGTAGTATATTGTTGAAGAAATTCGGGAACTTCGCTAACCTAATAAGCTCCAAGAAGGGCGAAACCGGTCGTGGGATGTCAAAGAGTTTTCAGCAACCTTGTGAGTAGTGTGTAACGTCGATACAATGTCCACGTGGTTTTTAGTTATTATTTTTAGTCTCAGAATACCGTAATTTTATACATCCAACTGACAGAAGAAAACAGAAAAAACTAAATCTGGAAAACTACCATGAAAAATTATATGAGTGGATGCTTTTGACCGAATACGACCATGGACTGATCAACTATACTCAACTAGGAACCGAATACATAACATCGTTTGAAGTTTTGCCAAAGCTTTGCTCGCCATCCCCTACATGTTTTATAACTGTACTCTTGATAGGTTCATCTGTGCTGCAATTTCGCAATATCATTCACGACACTCACGCCATCAACATACTGATGCTATTCACGCCACGAAACAAATCACATCGCTGCCAGCTGAAATGATCTTTGACCGTGAAGTAACTGTCCGGTAGCGAAATACACTCATTTTCAAGCAAATTTGGTTTTGCGGGAGACTCATCTAGAACCTAGCTGAATCTCTCGTCTATGGTTTTTTCAACCAATTGAATGTGCTATACCAGGCCGCCTCATGTTTCATTTGGTGCGATATTCGGGATATCGCGATACATGCATAGACCCAATATATTATACGTGGTATTTTAGCTTCAGTTATACAATTCCCTAAATTATACAGACTGACAATTTTTGCTCGCATCTTGATGGCAAGCACACTAACCGTCATACGCATACGACCACGAACAGCACACCTACCGGTGTACGTAGAACCGATAACATGAAACATGAAGCTTCAGAGGGGCAGAAGAGGGTTGGAAATCCTGGGGCATGAATGCGCCTAGTGAATTCAAAACGTATGTTATACAAAAGATGGCTCTGACATTCTGTAATGACTAGTTAGTATAACCTGTTCTCCATCATCTAACAAACTAACACCCTGTGCATATTTTAAATTCACTGACGCTCCTACACTACTTTTTCCTTTTCAGGTTTCCTAAAGGCAGCGAGAAACTGGTATGCGTAGCAGTGTCCAGGCATTTGAAGTAATGTGTACAACGCACTCCCGTACTTGGCCGATCGCTAGCTTGCATCAGTTTTACCTGCATCTCGCTCACCGTAGTTGGGTTTCAGCATAGCTGAGGTGCCATTACGCGTGCTAAGAATGATGTGGGTTTCGTGCACCTACAGTCAATTCAAATGTCTTATTTGAATAGAAGTACACAAGTTAATTGCCTTGATCCTCGGGGAACCGGTTCTCGTTCCTCCAAGACTTCATTAGATTTTACCACTGTCTTCATGAAGCTGGAATTTGAAGTGTGCCCGGCCCAGCAGCCCGGTGGCTTCAAACTACGGAAAGGTAGATTTCTACTCCAGAAACTGAAGGAATATCCAACTGGTATAGCGCAGCTTGATGTGAACAGGTCTTATAAAAAGATACTGACACAGAGACAGATGTCCCACTACATTGTTTTTGATAGTCATCGTGACCTAGATACTGGCCCTTGTCAGGTTGCAGATTCCTAACGTCATATTTGAATAACTCACATGCAGATGGTCTTATTTTGTACCTCTGAAGGGTGTGATCCACCACCTGAAGTATTCAGATAATACGTTGTATTTTAAATGTTTGTGGTGGATGAGAATGTGGTTCATTTTAGGAGGTGCTTCGTCGTATCGAATGGTTGATGCGTAGGTAGACAACGTAAGGAAACATACCTGTTCGAGTTTCCACTCGTGTGAATTGTGGTGGTGGGATATAGACGGACGGTAAAAAAAAGTAGGATGGTTGAAGGTAATCAGTGGAGCAGATGAAACCTGCTGCAAATGTTGAAGCAGGTTTGAAAATTCAAAAATTCAAGTGTTTAAATAGCGTGAGCGCGTTGTCTTTATTAGTTTCTTGTTCGAAAATGAGGTAACCGTCTATCAACAACAAAACACAAGTATGCAAAAAAGCAGTCGAGCGATCGGTTCACTTGAAAATCTACACGTTAGAGGCTACAACACAAACAGACAGAACAGGTGTAAATATCGAACGGAAACTGGTAGCTGTGATCCGAATTAGACGATTGGTTAAACTCACTTGTCAGGCCTACAGCTGGAACCTAAACCAAGTTAGACACGGGAGAAAATAACGCAGAAAAACTAGGTGCGTCAACAACCACATATTTCCGTTCATCTGCTTAGCCGTGTGCAGCAAACAAGACGGCCATAATTATTTTGCCATGCCACGGCCGATGACGCATGATGGTAATCCGTTTGCGTAATTTATGATTGTATGTGGACCTAGTCACTGCTAAATCATGTAACTCCAGAAAATTCAGCGCCGCAGGTCTTCAGTCAAATTATTTGTTTTCAACCTAGTAGGGTAATCCAGCTTTCGAGAATTAATTTGTCATACCCTTACCTAGGTTTATGTGCATAACAGTACCTACATAAAATATATTATATGTTGTACATATACAAGCTCTGCTCTTCTCCCGTGCGAGGTACCCCCAAAAGAGGTGCAGCAAAGAAAGGAACTGCTAGTTGCCTAGGTTTGAATATATCATATGCGTGGCACTGACTGTTCAAACAGAGGGCTGTTGAATACTGATAGTTAATGCTTCAAGGCGATGCGAACCCAAAAGCCTAAATAATCCGAGTCTCAAAGTTCGATTAATGAAGACAGAAGGTAACCAGCCCATGACAATGGCTCAACCAAGATACCCTATAGACTCATCCAAATACAAACAACTAAATAAGTGAAATGTCCGAATCGTTCAGCGAACCATCGTACGGTACTCGAAGTAGATTTTGGCTCAAAGGCATTGTATGGCCCTCCTCACCACCGTTCTAGAAAATTGAGTTGAAGACTGGTTCGTTTCAGAGTGGGACTACAAAAGTAAGTGGAAATCTAGTGGTTCATTATATACCTGACGCTTAAGTTTGCCGTTTTTAGATACCCTGCATTAAATATATCACACAAACCCTGGACAAGTAGTTTAATGCGCTGACGCATTACATATCATGGTCTTGAACAACATTGAGATAAAGTTTGGCAGGTGGCATACAGTATCTCGTCACTCTACCTAACTCTGAATTTGTCAGACTTCAAAGTATCTATCTTCATTAAACTGTGAACCTAGCTGATTAATTCATCACTGGATAGAGCTGCACACCGTATCAAACGACCCTGGTTGTGTGTTATCCTCCGGAATGAGACGAGAGGGTACATTACCGTTTTGCTCCGTGGGCATTTAAGCCAACACACTGTCAATTTTCGCGCAAACTCTGGGTACATTTTGTTGGTTTGCATCTTCTACCCGTGAAGTCTGTACGACCCAAACGCAGGTGGCATCTTACTCATCCACTAAGCACCTCTGGGAACAGTTGGATGAACTTCAGGAATGCGTAAACTCGCGCGAAACTAATTCTGCCGAGTGTTTTTAGTGTTCTGAAGTGCTTTTTTGTAATAAGTGCTTTTCTGAACCGTTAGTATTAACTCCAAGTTTGAAAACGACATTTTTTACTTCATATGCTTGTTAGCACTGTAGTTTATTATCTAGTAACGCACTGGTCGGACCCATATTGCTGACGTTAATTACTGACCTGAAGATCTGAAAAATGTACTACATTTCACCAATTTATTATTTTCGCGTTGTGTCAAGAAATAAAATTTAAAATTGTAAAGTTCATTTAAAGCATTTCTGCTCACGAGAGCTGTCCCCCTACAGGGATCACATTTGTTTAGTCCCTAACCGACGTCAGAATATGAGAATCTCCGCAGTGTTCACATTCGGATTGATTGTTCTTGACGGGATCCGTCTGTGGTGCATTGTCAATAAACAAGGGCAAATCAGGTGCTACTAACTATCCAATCATTAGCCAAACCTATCACAATTAGGCATATTCGAACAGCCATTTAGAGGTTCGGAGTACTTCAAGACTAGTGAGAACACAGTAATTTTGCAGGATAAAAAATGAGAGTTTCCAGTAGCAAACTGAAGCCATTTTCTCGATCGATTTCTTGAATAACTACACAAACATCAGCTTAGCTCTTTGTTCAGTGCGGCAAGACCTGTAACAACAAATCAGCACACAGGATAACGGGCCAACCAATTGAACTATCCCACCGAACAACCAATCGTGACCGCCTTAGCAGCGTATATCATATCGTGTATATCAATACACACGCAACACTACTCAACGCACAACCACCGGCCCATCGTGACGCCACACTATGCAACCTAACAGCGTACTGATGATGCCACCACTACGGGTGATAAAACGTTTGCATCCAAATTGCCCAGTTCAGCGAAAAAAACCAACGAACAAACCAAATCAATCCTACTTGAGCTACCAACATTCTCCTCATTAGTTTCATTCTTGCGGGGAATCGGCAGTAGTGCGCATCTCACAAAACTCGAGATTGTTTTGAAATTACCAACCGGGGGTCATGCGTTTGAAACTCCCTGGAGTTTCGTGAGATATGCACCCCAAATTATTATCAATGAGACTGAAACAGTTATGCAACGCTTCCGAGCTTTTCAGCCAAGGTTGTCCTCACTAACAGCACGGAATCCATATTGAAAATCATATTCAGTTGGCTAATATAACATTTCCTGACGACATAAGCTACTCATAGGGGTACTGAAAATTCTTCGACAGCCTATGACTAACTTCGCTCAACTTCCGGCTCGCCAGGTGGGCGCAGCCACAGAGTTTCCTTCAGTCAACCTCATATGCTTGAACGCCAATTGGAAGCAATTAGCCAAATAGTCCCATGTACACTAAATCAGCTATAACGGGAGATTCAACTGCAAACGAACTCAATCTTTCGCTTATTTCCCCCTTCAACTGAATGTGCTACTACTTATTAGAATGCTGAAAACTTCTCAAACAACCACCACTCTTTTCACTCTTTTACTTCTAGAGGTACATCAGTTATGCGCAATCCCAGATTTTCTGTGAACTGTATGCTCCACTTGAGCACCAAATTGAACGCAGTTCGCGAACTACACTCATCTGCGAACTATCTGATCTTAACGAGAGACTCAACTGAACCCCAATTGAATCTCCCGTTTATGATACTGTTCGGAGGAATATGTTCCTTAGGCGCCATCTGAGATTACAAACTGTGCGAACTGGTTCTTTTACTGCAGCCGCTGGCTTAAATTCACCTTCAATTTGTTGTGGGTCATGAATAACTGTAAAATTATATCGAGTCTTAATATGGTGGGTCAACGAAATCATTTGACACGCTGTAATTTGTACCATGCAAATTTATTCAAGTCCTGCCTCGTTTTAAGAAACCACCGGGCGAATAAAACGTCTGAGAAATTAACCGATTTGATCCTGCGGATTTTTGTGCCCCGAGGGAACCTCATCCTGATGCGATAAGCAAACAATGAAGATTCCGTGCTTTTTCATATTGCCGGACAAAGTTTGCGCCAACTTGTTTTTTGCATTAGCTCTACTGCGTCATTCGACCAGCCGCCAAAAGAGTGTTGGCACTGAACAGAAAGTCATGTAGTTTCACTGTCCTCATTTAAAACTTCAGTGCTTTAGAGCGTTAAATAAGACGAGTTTGTCCTTTGGAAGTCACATGATTGACGTCTTCCTTTAATGTGCTCTCCTTACTAGAAATTTCGGTGGGCAATAACTCCAAGATCGGAACAGATGTAATAAACTTCGGTACGGTTTCTCATCTGAGCGAAACTCCCTGCTTGACTGATACCAAATTATGTCTGGTCTTGCGACAAGCCTCTCCGAGAAATATTCATTCAATCTTTATAGAAAGAGCAAAGGGAAAGTCAGGCTGCCAGCACTTGAAGAAGCGTCTACCCACTGAGCAAAATGAAATCGAAAATTCAGTAGGACTCAAGTCGTGACCGCTGCCATGCAACTGCGTAATACGAACAACACGACATTCAACAAGCATTCTAACTGCGACATTTGTGAAACCGAGGGTAAAGTACGAATGTTTGGTTGGCCGGGGATGTTTCGTAGACAGTGACGCTTTACCTGTGTGCTAAAACGAGTGAATGAGACAGTGGTCTATTAAAAAGCCGTCCACCTGTTTCAGTAAAGCATCCATTGTGAAGTTAACACAATATTTATTCCATATGAAATATTTCTTGAAGATCTATATTGCTTGTTGGTCTTCCCGCTTCAGCTCTTTTTAGGAAGCCCAAATGTATTCGAATCGGTCATCTAAGCAAGACATTTCCACCTGGGTTGTTATCTGGTATGGAAAACTTACTGAAGAAGACATTCGTCTCTCAAGGCTTAATATGTCAGCACATTCAGTTGAAGAATTTCATAAATGCGGAATTCAACTGAGTCTGTCGCTAAAGCCAAATTAGTGTGCGAATGAGTATACTTAGTGAATAATTCGTCTTGTGTAAAATTAGTGCCAGAATCTGTGTGCCCGCTGAGAACACTCGCATGAACAGCCGGAGCGTGTTGACAGCTATCGGTTGTCCCACACCAGGCAGTGCAATCACCAGTCTTACGCCAGCCATCTAATACGCACTTCTGGTCGTCATATGGCTTTGCTCACATGATGTAGGCTGTATCAGTCCTCTATTTACAAGCAGGTCGTGAAGAGATGTTTGTTTCTGTCCTGTAACACAACAATTGGTTTAAAACACAACTGTGTCAGTATATACAATCCTCGCAACATATCCTTTGCTTGCCGCTGCTTTTTCGAAAAAAAAGAGTTATGCCAAATTATGCCAAGGGTTAACGTCATGTTAACGAATTGCAAAAGGTTTTTCACTTCTAAATTTGTATACGAGTATGCATAAAATACTAGGATTGCGTGCCTAACATTTCGCAAAGAATATTTGTTTTTCATCTCAGGATAGAAACAACTCAACCATTTACCTGATTCACTCACGATGTATGTAAGCGTGTTTTTCACGTTTCAGGATTTACGGTTTCGTTTTTGGTGTATGCCATCATGAAGGGATAAAAGGTCATTCTGTTCTTTAACATTTCGTCTCCTCGTCATGAATTTTAAAGAACTAGCAGTGGTGTAGTAGTGTTTTATTTATTCAAAAGTTCTGTTTGTGAATCTCTCTTTGAAGCCACGTATGAAATGTGTTTTGACTGAATCCTCCACACCACCCAAACAGGATGAAATTTGTCAGCTACCACGAGAGTAGCAATGATACAAATCTTCTCAGGTGCTGGCCTGATTTACAGTATCACATTACTTGTCTGATAGAGAAGTCCAAGTTCTAACTATTCAATAGCTTTTTGGTTTTCTCCGATGCACTTGGAAAAGGTACACTCAGCTGAAAAACTGTGGATTTCCCGACCAAATGCAATTCTGTCAGAATTATTTTTCAAATTCAACGGCTTATTAGTTCGACACAGGATGGGCTGAACAGGCGGGCGGCAACCCAAGAAAGACCGGAAAACCAAATTGTTTTACAAATAAGTGTGATAAAAAGACAAAGTTATGTCATTCCAACATATCCATAATAAAAATGGATGGGTTATATTAGCGTCACTCATTCAGAGCAGACAGCAGCAGTGGCTTCAGAAACATGACAACAAGTCATCCTCCACGCCATTCTTGAAGTTTGCTTGATGATGCTTGGTGACATTGGCACCCAACGAAAGTGAATTCAGGCTCATGTGGTTGCCAGTGAGCCTTGTGTGTTGTAGGCGGATATGCTGCACCGTGATTCCAGGCCATGCTGGAAAACGCTCGATGGAAATACTAGGTATTATTCAATTCAAATAATTCGATGCTGCGTATTTATTCTCTAGAGTACACAGTAAACAACTGAAGTGTTGTCCATCCAAAGAAGGGGTTTTTATCCCAGCCACTGTACACCCCGCAAGAACAATATGACAGCTGCTGAGTAAGCCGACCGTGTCCAAAACTGCCTTTTTTAGGTTAAAGTGATTGGACGTGTCTAGACATCAACCATAAAACGTTCTGACCAAAAACAAAGGGTGTCTCGGTACGATTTTTAACATCGTCCAGGAGAAAAATACAAATGTCTCCATGTCGAATTAAGGCTGCCTAAAAGGAGTATCGCTGCAGTGCTCGTCCCCCGCGCGATTTTCCGAATCCCATTCCCTGCAAAACGGTCAGTTACCCGTACATCTAATGGGTGCACGTGACAGCTGCCCGTAAATCTGACGGTAGGAGACTATCCTGGTAAGTGTGCCAGCCTCCAAGCGTCGCGTGCTGCACCACCACGTGTGTGGTAGGTTGATTTGGGTTTTTCGGCAATACATCATGCACAAAAATCCACGTGAGAAATGAGACGTAAGCGCGGTATCAAATAAACCGCAGATCCTATTTTTCGTCCGACACATGTATGTAAGCTTCCCACGAGCGCAAACTTACGGACTACGGGAATCTGTGAAATGTAGATAGGTTGCTTCGTGATTCTCATGTCACCAAACAAGGGTCTTGCATTAGAAACAACAACAACAGCCATGTTTATTGCGATAATTTAGGCGTAACCCGTGCACTTCGACTGTATTGGCACGTTATATGCAAGATATTCCAGATACTTGGAGAATCAAGCCCACGTTCCCAGTAAAACGGACGACAGCATCATCATCCTCAACAATAACAGCAATACTGATGCTTCACTGCCGTAAAATCATGCAAATATATTTTAAAAGAGACTCACAATAGAAAGAAGAAATATGACAGGGAGGAGGACTTAGGAATACCACAGAAAGTCCACAACTTTAACGCTCAGTCAAACAAACTGGTCAGTAGCTGACAGCGTAAATGCTACTGACATCCATCAATCGCTACATCATTTAATGTCTTTACCTAAGTACATGGAGAGTCACGTGGTATCTATCCTAGGAAATGAACAGAACCAACGATGTCAGACTTTCCGTAACACTCATCATTGCCCTCTGAAATGTCAACTTCTGTCCACCTCTAGGTTCACGTCTCTTCGACTTAGGCAGGAAAAAAACAATCTTCCCGGGGACCGGTAACTAGGCATGTGTAACAGATGGCCCAGTCAACGCAATTTGCAGTACTGGACTAATCCATTGAGTGGGGAACGGACTGCTTCACCAAGAACCCATTTCTTGATCACCTCATTCCGATTCTGTTGATTCCAACTGACTTCAGCATTGGTGGTCAAAGGCCAGATGTCTTATCCTCCGTCCAGAATGGTTAAGTCTCGCAGCCGCACAACAGTTGGAAAACGCAGTTCTGGTCATTGAGATTCATGTGTTGACTTCGTCTACCACACTATTGTTAGAGGTAATGCAACTTCCAAGATGCTTATAAGGTTCCACAACGTCCAGTGTGTCTCGTCGAAATCTCAGAGGTAGGTTCAAAGACCATACTTCACGCAGCATGACTTTGCGACCTGTGGACACGAAGCGCATACTGGTGGACTGGATAACCTTGATCAGCTTTTCCATTGCCGCTTGCGCTTCCTGCTCTTCTTAAAAAAGTGAGTACATTGTCGTCTGCATATCTCATGACGACAAGGTTCTAGCTTGGATACATCTGAATCCCTGGGTTTTGGAACCCCACAGAGTTCCCCCAACACTTCACCAATAACGAACTTAAACAAAATCGGATAAAGCGAAATCACTGTTTGTGGAAAAGCACTTGGAGAGCTCCTCTTACTCTCTCACGCGCCAACAAGTATGTGAATACAAACGGTACATTATTCTCACTGACTTCTTGAACATATCGTGTTGCGCAAGCGTGTTGAAAAGAACGAATCCTTCGGCAGAATCAAACGCAGCACTGAAGTCAAAGAACACCCAAGAATGTTGGGTGCCTACACGCACATCGCTGCTCTAGCACGTGGCGGAGTGTGAAGATGTAGTGCTCCCAGCCCCTTTTCGGCCGGGATCAAGCTTTTTGTTCTCGGGACTCTTTTTCATGCGCCTTCATAGAACGACGTAAAATAAGCGACGCAGAGTTTATTTACAACGGGAGTTATGCTAATTCCTCTTTGATTGTCACACCCAGTACGAACATCCTCTGTGAAAATGGACACCATCATCGACTCACCCCAGTTAGTTGAGACGGTTAATTCCTTCCAGATATAGAAAAATAAGTTAGACAGGCACCAGCTGAAAGTTTTACCTCCACCATTTCACAAAGCCTGTGAGTTTTTTTAGGATTTACAGCTCAATGACGCTTGAAGGAAAAAAGCATTCGCTTATTTCCGAAGGGGGTATTTATCCGAGCTCCGAGCAATTTTAGGGGGCTGTACGAGATCCAGGGTCTAAGTCTCGTTGGTTGAACCATTCCACAAGCGGAGCACCCAAGATATTGCAGGGTTACGGACAGCAATCGACGGACAGTGGAATCAACATCAGGAGAAGTTTTGTTCGACTTCAGTAGGACTCCAGTAACTGGTTCTAGTAGACCTGATTCACATCATGGTCCACAGGCTTATCAATGGCAAGGGGAGGTGTGCCAATCTTGCGCACCTCTGAGAGACACAATAAGAAAGAGAAAAAACAAGCACGTGACCCGAATCCATAGGGCGATAGTCAGGAACTAACCAACGTGACGTACAGCCAGCGGTAATGTGGTCTGTCTGTTTTGCGGTGGGCTTGAATGCGTGGGGCACCATGTGGCCAGGTGGCTTCGGTTGTCTCGGATGTTAGTACATCACAGAAAGAGTCTGTGGTCATCACAAAAATGCAGCAGGCACTAGCAGTTGTCCGTGCGTGTTGATTCCTGTACAAGACGACCAATCAAGTGAGAGTCAGCCGAGCACTTTGAACAACAATTCTTGTGGCCAAGCGCTGCCTTTCGGTTGGATGCTAGACCTGAAGTAGAACCCTTTACGGTGAACCTGCAACGCCGTATGGCCTCGGAGGTCTTGATTGCACATCTTTTCTCAACCGCCACCGAGCTTCTGGTCCGGATGATCTTCCAAGGCATTGTTCAAAAATGGGGGTGAAGTACTCTGTCAATGCATGTCTGATCTGCATTTGGGAGAAGGATACTGTTCCAGGCAACTGCGGAGAGTCAGTGATAATGTTCATTTTTAAAAAAGGTGGCTCTATTGAGTGCGATAATTACATGGGAATCAGTTTGGCCGCAGTCTTAACAACATCTTGGCGTCACTTGTCCTTCGCCGCCTTGTGGCGCCTCGTGAAGGACTGACTTTAGAGCAGCAAACGGGATTCCGGACTGGCAGGGATCGCATTAACCAGTTTTTCACAGTCCGTCAGGTGCTAGAACAACATCATACGCAAAAAGAACCCGTAATTTCGTTATCCCAGGATTTCCAAGGGGAATTTAACTCAGTCCTTCTTAAGACGCATTCACAGCAAGGAACGCCCCGGAGGCCTATGGACGTAATAAGTTCCTTTTATTCTCAGATTTCCGGGCATGTGGGTGGCATGGGTGCTCACTCTCTCTATTCGTATTTGCTCCCGCGGTTAACGGATTTATGAAAAAGGTCTTTAAAATACTGGGGTTTAAATGCTTACTGATGAAAACCTTGTCAAAATGGAATAGCCGGACGACATTGTTGATATCTTCGAGGAAAAAAGGAGGCGCAAATATTTTTGGAATAACTGGACAAAGTCATCCCATCCTTTGAAATGCGTTTTTCACCCAAAAAGTATACGGTCATGCTCGTGAGCATGCATTCACTGAACACTGCTCTTACAATCCAAGAAGAGGCGCTTGAAGTTGTGGCGCGTTATACGTATCTTGCAAATTCTATTAGTTCGATAGTAATGTGACAGATGAGGTCATTGCACGAATCTCAAAGGCTCGGGTCGGGTTTGCTAATTTAAAAAAACCTATGGCGTCAAAGCGGTGTATTCTTGAATCTCAGTGGACGTGTGTATCAGGCTACAGTACGGACTGTTTTGTTGTACGGCTGTCAGCAGTGACCCTTTCGGGCTGCGAAACTGAGACATCTTCAGGTCTTCGACCACCGTTTTCTTAGAACCTTTGTTAGTGTGAGTTAACGAGTCTGTAACGAGGCAATTAGAAAGCGAGTGTTTCGTTGTCCAATGGGGGCTTCGACCGAAGTGTTTGTCCAGCACTAGAAGCTGCGCTTGCCAAGCTTTCGTTTGCCCAAGAAAGTGGTGTTCTTTGTCCAGTTGAATGTTACGCAAGCAGAGAGATGGTAAATCTTTGACTTGGCAGAGGGGTATGAAATAGATTTTGAAAGTCTGGGTGCTGTCCGTGCAACTCATTTTCCGGGGTGGGGTCCGCGTTGCCCATACTAGACCTGGTTGGAGATACTGTGAGTTATTGCTGCTAATCAATGTTACTGGCGTTCTGGATGTCACCCTTCGTCCAGATTTCCTGGATGAGTGTCTGTAGGTGTATACACCTTGGAAGGATTATGGTAAGCTAGAACCAAGTCTGTTTCCCATCCACCTTTTTCAATCCTTCACAATGAGTCTTTCAAATAGAAAGAGGTTATACGCCAGCGAAGTATCAGTGCTGAACATTGATGTAATACTGCCGATCAGGATGATGCTGATGGTGATGATGAAGACGAAGCACACTCGAATTCACTTTACTTATGAATTGAATCCACCGAATATGGGAGAACAACATGGCGTTTGTTTTCATTGGTCTCCATTCCACATGGAATGCATGTTATTTCACATCTGTACTGCTGGATTGTCATCTGTAAAGGGATATTGCTAGTAGTGTCAAAAAAGTCAATACGAGACGTTTATTCAGACAAACTTCAGTGCTGCGAAACGGGCGAGCATTTCAGTCACATGTAAAAATCTAGGTACACGGAGGGACAGAAGCCGTTATTTTTGGTTGGAGTCGGTCCCCCTTTTGTAGTTTGAAGATTCTGTAGAATTTCATGTCCATGGTTTGGTAATTATCAAGTCTTCTGTGAACAGAAGCGACTAATCAGACGAATATTTTCGGCTATTCACTAGCAGCCAACCGACTGTCTGACTAACTAACTAACTAGCCTAAGCTTTTCGTTCAATTGTGGCTTCAGAGGAATCGTTCTTTTCTCCTCAGACAATATAGACAGCGAGATGAGTCCTAATCGAGATGGATCCTACTCGCTGAACTTCACCTTATCGCTAAATAGCGCTTTTCTTCTAGAAGGTTTTAAAATTTTCACTTTCATTGCATCTGCACTCGTGCTGCATTTGCGTTATGGTCAGCTAAAAGACCTTCCTGATCCTCGGATGTGGTAAATCTTACGAAACGTGTTAACTTCGACACGACCACTCTGTTGATAAACTGCTGCCTTCAAAAACTTCATCGACTCATGAATACGAGGCATTTAGTCTCCGGCCTTGATCCATATGACTGGAATTAGTGCAGTTAGTTAGTGCACGCTTGCATCTCAATCACTCGTCACATGTTTGCAGTTGTAATCTCAACCGTTAGTATCGTATGGATAAACAGTAACTGTGCTTTGGGCGGCAACTGAAAGGTTCATAAACGATGTTTTTCTGCTACTGTGTTTAAACCTCATATTTGTTTCCACGATAATTTTGTGTTTCCCATAGTACTCCAGAAAAAGTACCTTCGTTCAAAGTTTTGTTTATCAAGCTGGTTTCTTAACAATGTGTGCATTGTTCATTTCGGCATACGTACCTACGTACCTTTAGCTAAAACTTTACACCTCACTATTATCCGCGCGCTATTGTTCACTTGACACAAGTTCACGGTTGCTTTGGTTACGTATATAGCGTAAACCACCTACGAGAGATACACGTAACCGCGAATAGTAGTTTTTAACGGCGGTGGAACGCTCGTATCACATTTGTGTGTTTTAGCCCAGGAATTGAATCATATCGACTAAACACGTTTGTTTTACCAGCTTTTTTCCACTATCCAAGCACACAAAATTGTGTCAAATTTGTTTTGTTTTCGGACAAAGTTCACATGATTCGTAAATCCACTAGTAAGCTGAAGTGAATGACATTCGCTGAGAATTTGAACATGCTCATCCGAATAGGATCAAGCTGAACAAAAACGGGCGCTGGTGGAGTTTCATATGCTATATGGTAAAATAGTGTCCACGTTAAGGTTTCCTTAATAGCAACAGACTGGACAAATTTCATGCTACAGTTGTCTCAGTCCGTATAAGCTACCCTCAAAAGAGCCCATCCCTCGGAGACCACAGCTCTCTCGTCCTTTGAAAAGGAGTTCAAGAATAAAGTGCTTCTTACAAAAGACCCCCTCGCAGAACATACTGCCTTTGACCTGCCCTCGAGCTGACCTCTCCAGAAAAAGGCACTTTTATTGGTCTTTGGCCCTCATACTATTTGACATGAACGCGGTGAGATGAAATATTTAGCCCATTTTGTTCACGAATGTTTCAGTCCCTCGTGTAACGTTTCACTATCCGTGATATTACTTTTTCACCCACCTTTCACATGCATCACACATAAAAAAGCGTTCCACTGGGCATGACACACAAGGTTGGTTAAGTCTTCGAGAGCCCACGGCCGATTTCGTCCTTCCTGGAGCTTTTCAGGTAGTTATCAGGAATGAGGCCATTACTAACAAAAGACTCAACTGGATTCATTTGAGTTTATCGTCAAAACCAAATTTCTATGCAAATGAGAGCAATTGGCAAAGTGTTCTACTAGTTGAACCAATTCTAGCTGTGTAGCCAACACGCTTCATCTAACCGGCCACCCTGGCTTTGTGAGTTTTTGCTTCGGGATTCGGGTGCGACTGACAGTAAACCCTTAAGCCTTCAGCGAAACTTTGGATTAGCTTGGATTAGTAAATTTATTGCTGTTAATATTGGAATAGACCTACTGCGTTTACAAACAAGTACCCTATTTCGAATAAATTCCGACTGAATGGTTCATTCACAGCAGTTGTTGAATTTTCGTACCAAGACACTCAATTTCCTAGCTCTTTGGGCAGATCCAAATTCGATTTGCAAATTAGAAATGTCAGCGTGCACTCTACTAAATGTCAGAGAAGAATTGCACCAAGTGTTCACACTTCAAAGGGTGACGTACAAACATACTTCCAGTAATTAGCGGTTTTCCGCACCCAATAGCAGATTCTTGGAAATGGTCGTATACCGGACACGATATATGAAACTGAAAATCTTCACAGACCATAAATATTTCACATTTATCACAAGTTAAGTGCTTTTTTCGAACTCCGCAATAAACACAGTCCCTAAAAATACATTAGCGGACGCGTTGCTTACTGGAGAGCTAGATTACTCAGGCAAAAGGAAAAGACAAATTCTGAGACGAAATTCCAGTCAACAAAGTGCTTGGTAAGCGGCAAACTGTCTGTGTTCCACTGATAAACTTGCTACTTGAGACTTAACCGTACTTAGCAACACCGCACAAAGCAAAATGCGGTCCACTATCAAATTTGCCACGATGGCAGTAGTAGATAGTTGGTCTAGTCTGAAAAGAACGCCTGAAATGGTTCAATAAATGTAACCAATCTTGAAATACCGTTGCCTCTTATACTTGAGCTATAGCAATAGCTTTGAGGAACCAAAGAAAAATTGATTCCTCGCAAAAAGGAGAAATGGAATAAGTCAACTAACCGTTTTACGGTAATGTTACACTTATGTGTCCGACAATACCGATTTCAGCCCATCCACTAAGGTTGCTGTCGCAAATTTAACAAAATCAAATATGCCGGTACGCTGGTTACGGTTCAGATAGTTTTTCATCGTGACCACTTCTTCCATTCTTCCACCAAACGTAAATCTCTTGATGTCATACATTTTCACTGATCTAAAAACGTGAGGTAAAAACACCTTCCATATCGACTACATTGAGTAATTTACCCAACTGTGAGGAGAGTGCGTGAAAGGGCAAACCAAAATAGTGTCTGTCCTAGTACGCGGGCTACAATTAAAACTCAGGCTTGCATAAACTTTGTCCGCCTACATTTGCAAATCAACTGAATTCAGTGGGAAAAACGACAGAAAATTGGGAACCAGAAGCAACAGTTTAGTTTACCGCAGCGTGACGGTGAAAAAGCTGGGTAACATACAAGTTATGCATGAGAGAACTAGTTGAGTTTACCGCAGCGTGACGGTGAAAAAGCCGGGTAACATACAAGTTATGCATGAGAGAACTCGCACACTGCCTATTCATCTACCGCTTGCGAACATAAAAATCCGAGGAACTGCGCCTACCTTATGAACACCAAGAAGTTTAGAAGACCGGTAGAGAATTCAACAGTCGTATAACCAGTTTGTCACACCAAAAGAAAGATTTATGCTCATTTATTCGGCCTGATACTAGTTATTAAGTTTGCGGACAAGTAAGCCGTATTACAAAATAAACCGGGTTTAAAGCAATGATCGTAAAAGTCAATGGAAATATGGTAGTAGAGTAGTGTAAGGTTGGATTCCGAGGTGTTGTTGCACAGAAGTGCTGCTCCCTATAGTGAATACTGTCTTGAAAAGTGCATCGTTAAATGGACATTTTGGCAAGTATGTTTGCTTTCAATGTGTGCATATTATTCCGCAAGTGGCACCATGCTAACATATGAATCTAAAATTCACAACTAGGATCCTGCGTGAAAATCAGCCGAATGATTTCCCGTTTCCAGACAGTCCAAGTGACAAAGGCTCAAGCATAGATACATTTGTTGTCTGTACAACGTGGTACGGAAACATACGGTTTAGCTGTGCTCTCTTGGAAAAAAACAGTGTCCATCATAATACTGTTGTGTAAATGGAACGAGACATCCAAACACTTTCGACAGTGCCAGCAGCCACCACCTCGAGTGCTGAGACGATGATCTAAATGGAAAGTGACATCCAAAAAAATGCATCATCTACTACATAATGTTGCCTTGCCAGATGTATGCGGAACCAATTGTAGCATAATCAAAGAGGTAAGAAACCTCTCGTATGGATGCACTTCAGTGACCGAGGCCGAGGCCTTCCACGCTCCGAAGAACCTATCTGAAGAAACACTTCTGTCAGTTTTCTTAATGACTGGGATGCTATCATCTTGTTTTCTCCTGAGATAGTCGTTCGTGAAGTGATCCGGTCCTCTCCACTCGCCCTAGCAGCTATGACCATATCGAGATGGTAGGCTGTCGGTTATCTATATAAATCGCGTGGAAGGCCAAATATGCCTCTATGGTCGTTTCGCCCACTACTTGTGGGTTTATGCAAGTATAGAAAAGACCTGTGACTAAGCCGCGTACAGCGTGCTGCAACCCAACGGGCCTGAGTGCGCAAGTTGCGTGCAAAAGGAACCAAAGCGCCGACCGCATCGCCAGAAAAACAGCCTCAAGTTTGGAGACCACCGATCAGCTCAGAAAGGCTTTCTTGCACGCCACATGCGTCGTCAGTAAAAGCAAGACTGGTATTGTTTGTGTATGCGTGTGTTCAGGTTCAGGACGGGTATCCAGTGCACTCCACTTACTTTTCGGACATGCATTAGGTAGCTGAGACCCTCATTTCTACTACTCCATGCCGTCGCTTTTTCGCGTGTGATGCTCATGGGAGCCGACTTCAGCGTAGCACTGGCAATCTTGCCGACAGATTGAGGAATTTTCGGCAACAACGTGAAATTTATTTATTGAGGTGGATGAGGCGCTCTACGTGTTGACTAGCTGATACAGCTTTCAGTCTCATCAATCGCAGTCCTTCGTTCTCAAATGTTTGGTACCGGAATAGCAGAAGTGTTTCAAGTAAACCATTGCTAAATGTAACCTCAAGTTATGCGACTTCCCCATGAAGGTCGGATAATTGACACAGCCCTTGTTCGTAATATTCTTTTGATCACAGGAATCTAGATGACACGAATACTGCTTCAGTCCTAATGACACACTTTTTAACACTTACGATGATGTCGTAAAAATGGTGGATAATTAGTTGAACCCGTTGGTCTCACTAGACTGATCATCTCCGGTACACATTTTCAACTTTGAAAGTGACATTCTCATGTGGCAGTTTAAGGGTCGTCGAACCGCCTGACTGCTCTCTATACTCACCAGATGAGTTTTCTGGACAAAATAATGTTTTTTCTAAGGGATACAAATGCAAACCGGGTATGTAACTGCAAATGAGAACATACGTTCAACTTTTGAGCTTCCTCTCGACAACCGACGTACAATAGTACCCTTTGGAGATTTCAAAGCGACTTTCCTGGATGATCCAGGAAATGGATTCGAACTTTCCATGGAGTATGACACCTAAGTGGCCGTCTAAAATCGCACAACTTTCAACATTCAGTCTGTCTCTCATGAATAACCATGGCATAACCATAAACCAGCGATGTAGGCTGCTACCGCAACTTAGGCCATAAACACGTTTCAAAGAATGGATCCCAGGTAAAAAAAATCCGGCTACCCATGTTTTCCACCCTGGTTATTATGTCAGACGGACTGGAACTGCAGGCGCAACATCGTAAGATTTGTTAACGGTGTGACAGCGCCTCAAAACTGCTTGATGTGTCAAGGTAGTTAGTTTGCATGGCATGGCTCACAGAAGGTGGATTGCAAAGTAATCCCTCGTTGCATACTGTATTCATGCCGTCGGTAATAACAGCTGAAGACAGTCCGAAGACAAAGGGCGAAACCGGCCGTGGGCTGTCGAAGAGTTTTTATCAACCTTATGTGTAGTGCGTTCCGGGTGGATAATCTATTGCGGCATGTCGAATATCAACTGAAACATGAGGCGGTCTTTGTGCAGCACATTCAGTTGAAGGCGAACATCATAAACAAGAAATTCAGCCGGCTTCACCTGATTCTGTCGTTAAAACAAAACTAGTATGCGACTGAGTTTAGTTGGCAAAATTTCGTACTATTTGAGTTCAAATAGAACATACGGTTGGTGGAAGCTCGGAGGTACTGCCTATTTAACGAGCCCAAAGAATAGATGTGAAACCGGTCGGGGGACGTCGAAGAGTGTTACACAAACGTACGAGTAGTATTCCTTCGATGAGGGTTGTCCTAGAAGTGTACTTACACCAAATTCGTTTGTTCAAGTTCATTTCTCATCTTAACTGGGTAGTAATTGGCGCACTTGTAACGTCTGATCATATTCCTCCTTTGGATGATTTAGACTTGTATAATTGTGTAAAGCTGCATATGTTCTTTATACACAGGCATCCTACTATGAAACAAAAGTGGTGTTTTGGATAAGCTGGCAAACTGATTACATAAAGAACACGACTCGGAATATTTTGTGGCTTAAACGTGTGTTCGACTGGACGCAAAATCTCTATTACAAGGACTCGAATTTGCACGATTGTAATCTGACACATGTACACTTGAAACTGTGGAATTCCCTCTGAGGACGTTACTCTGTTTAATCTAAGCAGTGTATGGGTTAAAGTGATTTTACGTGTGATAACCTGAGGGCAACTCCAAAGCTTGAAACAAATTTACCCGCAGGGTTTTTCAATCACGTTTCATGGCTGTTTATCTTACTTACAGGTTTGTCACCAGGACAGTCAAGCGCAAATCGCCTCAGAAGCCAACTTACCCAATTCATGTTTTTCAGCCCATCCGGTACCTTTCATTGAAACTCAAATGTTAAACAGACTGCGTTTAAGTAAATGTGAAAAAAGGCCAGCATGAGCGTAGCTACTCAGGCAAAGTTATTCAGGTGTATCTTTTACAGACTGTGACATCTCTTTTGTTCTGAAAAGAGCTTCTGAGTTCAGGAATACTGTTATCTGCTCGCCAACTCACTTCTCCTGTGAGATCCCTATTGGTTGTTGGCAAGGGTTGCCTCGGCGCTATTCAACTATAATTCTCTCTTTGAATTAAAGCTAATTAGCAAGTCAGTTGCAGTGCACATCACTGGATTGCGTAAACTGAACCGTTTCATAGGCGGTACTGAGAGTTTTATGAAACCAAGACAATCCCACTAAGCATGGCTGTTTTTCACAAGAAAACGCAAAGCTAATGAAGGTTTTTCATAAACCTCTCAGAGTAGCGGATAAAAAAGCAGTTTTCTGCGCAGTTCAATCCAGCGCAACTGAAGAAGCATAGGGAATAAATTTGGATATTGTAGTATGTACGCTATGGAAGCACCAGGGGACAGTGATTCTCCGAAGGCAGGTGTTCACGACGATTTCTGTGGATGGAAAACAGAAACAAAGCTCATGAGCCGAAGCCCAGTAAGCAAGGTTGTACATCACCAATACTTACATATAAATCAATCAAACTGGCAGACACCGTATACTACAATATTCATTATATTATACTCAGATGGTTTCACTGAGCCAGATAGAAGAGTCTGTTCATGACTGAGTTCAGTTTTCAATTTAGTTTGTTTGAGCACTCTGCTTCCAAAGGCTTCTTCGTACATACATATTCACGTCTTATCTCGTTTATACATACCAGAAGAAACCGGTACACATTGAACTTTGTTTACCCGTTAAAAGGTAGCTTTAAACGATTGTGATTGTATTAATGCTACAGTAGTTTCCAAGCGAATCGCATCCTTCCACGATGTGTGCACAAACGCACTTGTAATTACCTACAATATGTCAACTCCAAAGCTTGAAACAAATTTACCCGCAGGGTTTTTCAATCACGTTTCATGGCTGTTTATCTTACTTACAGGTTTGTCACCAGGACAGTCAAGCGCAAATCGCCTCAGAAGCCAACTTACCCAATTCATGTTTTTCAGCCCATCCGGTACCTTTCATTGAAACTCAAATGTTAAACAGACTGCGTTTAAGTAAATGTGAAAAAAGGCCAACATGAGCGTAGCTACTCAGGCAAAGTTATTCAGGTGTATCTTTTACAGACTGTGACATCTCTTTTGTTCTGAAAAGAGCTTCTGAGTTCAGGAATACTGTTATCTGCTCGCCAACTCACTTCTCCTGTGAGATCCCTATTGGTTGTTGGCAAGGGTTGCCTCGGCGCTATTCAACTATAATTCTCTCTTTGAATTAAAGCTAATTAGCAAGTCAGTTGCAGTGCACATCACTGGATTGCGTAAACTGAACCGTTTCATAGGCGGTACTGAGAGTTTTATGAAACCAAGACAATCCCACTAAGCATGGCTGTTTTTCACAAGAAAACGCAAAGCTAATGAAGGTTTTTCATAAACCTCTCAGAGTAGCGGATAAAAAAGCAGTTTTCTGCGCAGTTCAATCCAGCGCAACTGAAGAAGCATAGGGAATAAATTTGGATATTGTAGTATGTACGCTATGGAAGCACCAGGGGACAGTGATTCTCCGAAGGCAGGTGTTCACGACGATTTCTGTGGATGGAAAACAGAAACAAAGCTCATGAGCCGAAGCCCAGTAAGCAAGGTTGTACATCACCAATACTTACATATAAATCAATCAAACTGGCAGACACCGTATACTACAATATTCATTATATTATACTCAGATGGTTTCACTGCTGTTCAGAATAATAGCTTCATTTTATTTCGTGGAATTTTTGTCCACTCAGTTGGTATCTGGGGGGTTTAAAACCAGCAATACTAAAAGAATACGTGACCGGGGCTGTTGCGTTTAAACCTTACAAAAGCAACCCAAATATCCCTCTCAAACAGCTCACTAAGATGGGTAAAAGGGTTTAAGCAAATGTTTTCCCAAGTCTTGCAAACAGTCAAAGTGTGTGCTACCCCCCAACGCATTCCCAGTGGGAATAAAAGCGTCGAAATTGCACTGGAAGTCATGAATGGCTTGTTCCAGACTTGACGGCCTTCGGACAAGAACGAGTAATACCTCGACCGGAGTTAGTTCCAATTCTGTAGATTATCTCAGTACATTTGAGGAAGCTTATGAATTGACGGTAGACTGAGAAGAGAAACTAAGATAGATTTAAAGGCAAACCAGAAAGAAAGTGCTGTCAATCATTTTTGCAAACTTTGTTGAAGCTGAGCAAGTAGATAAGGTTAAACTTCAAAGCGCGGTAAATAAAGGATCCAGGCAAACCTCGTGAACCTGAAAAGGGAACTCTTGTAAAAGCTCACGATAACCTAACAGTCTGGAGGGACAAAGCCCTTCAGTTTCGCGAACGCGGATAGGGGGCCTGTTCTGTGAAAGCTAACCATAACCTAGTGGTCTAGAAGCACAGAGCCCGTCGGTTTCACGAGCGCGGATATGGTGTCTGCTCGCGTTTGCTCGGTTGCTTTCATGAAGGAAACTACTCACAAGGTTGCTGAAAACTCTTCGACAGCCCACGACTTGTTTCGCCCTTTTTGGGGCTCAACAAGTAGGCGCCCCAAAACGGTGAAGCCGGTCGTGGGCTGTCGAAGAGTTTTCAGCAACCTTGTGAGTAGTTTCGTTTATGAGAGCAACCGATCAATTACCTAGGATAGAGATTAATGGATGAATGGGTCATGACAGAAGTTCATATGGAGCAGACCACAGAGCGTGGATGTTTGAGGATGATTGGTAATATATTGTCTCATACTCAAATGTTATCCTATAAGATTTTGTACTCGAATTTTCGACTCGCCTTTGTGCTGCTGAGTGGCTTCGATGATTTCCATGCTTGCTGACACACACGAACGGCAGTCGGATTTGACCTCCAAATCCCTTTTAAATTTTATTGCTAGAAGCCAAGGTTTTTTTTCAATGTCCCTGGTGTCACATTTTGCGTAAAAGAAAGAATGACTTCAGATCAAATAATAAGGTGCTCGGGATTATGGTTGGTCTGATTTGAGGCTGAGTTTCCCTGTATTTTTCCTGCTCAAGTTTGGATTGGAACTGTATGAGGGGATGAAAATTTAAAATCGAGTTTGCCACCGACCTATTCCATCTTTGTGAACAGCCACTACCAGAGGAAAGAATATTGTTCACTGACTGTATCTTTCCCAAGTTTCAATCGGCGTCCAACCCCATCCACTGAGTTTTGTCTGATTACTGAATCCAGCTTGACCTCATGCTAATTCCTCCATTCATTTGCTTACTCCATGTACTTTTGATCACCAATTGTTTTGCTCATCTGTATCCGCCACTCACCTTGCTGCAAACGCCGTCCAGTCCGGTACTGGTATATTAGCGTGCGTGTGTGTGTATGTGCGCACCTGACCCACTTACCCACCCGTGTTCGTGTCCCGTTTGCTGAGTCTGTCCTGACTTGCTCTGTCGTGATTTCTGTTTGATCGCACCGCCAATCAGATTCGCGAGATCGGTCTCGCAAGGGACGACACTGCCGAGCCAAAATTTTGCTCGCCGTTGTTTGTTACGTGGATCTTGACAGTGGTAGGCTTGCGCACTTTATGACGCTACGAATGTGGAAAATTTAGGTTTGCTGTAAGACTTTACTCACCTATGTGTTGATAGTACCGCAGATTTTCCAACCCAGTTCCTCCTTTTGACATTCGAGATAATCAAACCTGCACGTGACACAAAGTTCCGTATCGGAAACCTCAACACTCACTGTGAAAAATAAACATACTGGCAGTGCTTATATCCATATGATCGCTGATTAAGCCAGTTTTTATTCAGGTATCGCACGTTCCCCTGTCGACTGGAAACAGGCTCAGGCGCTGCAACCTACCCCGACATTTTTCGCCGCGACCTCATTTATTCCACTGACCCTGATGTCATTCATTACCAATACTTGTCTGTTCACGCTGCAGCAACAAACAGAATTAGCTCACCGGAAGAATAATTCACTTGACGAGTGAACCTTCCACTTGAAAAATTATAACCTGAGGAGCCAGTCTGTACATGGAACGTGATGTGGTTTCCGTTATTAAAGAATAAGTGGTGCTATGTCATGCCTGCCTGATAGCTAATCACTCTGCTGATCAGTTACTCATGGCCAAACGGCTAAGTGTTCAGTCACTGGTCAAAAGGTCGCGGGATCAAAACAGTTCCGTGAGATGAACGCTGCTGATGACTCCCAAAGGGGTGAAACAGTTGTACACTGCTTCCGGGGGCTTCAGTTACGGGACAAAATCTTCACTGAAAATCCGCAAATCTCCTCACAGTACCAAGAAAGAAACAAAAGTATTAACGTTCCAAAAGCTTATAACTTGGCCACGGGATCGGGAGGGAATGACAGCGGTCGCTTGGCCGAAGCCCTTCTTGAGTTTTTCAGAATCCAGGTCTAGTGTGGGATACATTTTTGACCTCTTCGTCCAACCCAGAAGTACAGAGGAAATCTCATTGAGGATAAAATTAAGTAATCAAGGGCCATTTCGCATTTGACCAAAAACTAACACGGAGTACAGAATTCACCTAATCCTATAATGACGGATCCTTACACCAATGGCTTCTTCAATGGCTAAGACCTTCGTTCTGATAGATGTCGACAACTTTTTGATACTTTGTAGATAGGTATTAAGGTTTTGACATACCTTCATTTGCATATCGATTTGGTTTTCACGGGAGACTCAACTGGATCTCTTGTATATGATATTCTTCCACTGAATGTGCTGCACCAAGGCTGCCTTATATTTCAGTTTGTACAATATTCGAGATATCGCAGTGTATTTTCATAAAAGAAACTACTCACAGTGTCGACGAGTTTTCAACAACCTTTTGAGTAGTTTCCTTTATGAAGGTATAAAACTATTGCTATTAATATGATGCACCGCTTCCAGCAAAAGACCATGTTCTGGATCTGATGATGTTGCAAAACTTGAAAACATAAAGCGAACTATGATGAAAACTCTATCGGCGGTAGATTCATCATAGTTTGCGTAATCTACTAAAATGCATTATATTTATATATATCCTCTCACTATTCATTGAAAGGGGCAAACGATTCGTCGAATATCAGTCAGAATGTTCTGGCGTCTTGACTCTTTCTAACGTTGACTACCAATCGTTCTCTGAAGCTGTCGGACCACGTTCGAGTTACTCCAACAGATTCCGAAGTTCTCCACCGGAAAATGCACAGTACTTTTCAAGTACACTCATTTGCATACCAATCTGTTTTTCACGGGAGATTCACCTGAAACCCAGCTGAATTTCTCTTTTTTTGATATTCGTTCCACGAAGGAAGAAACCGGTTGTGGGCTTTCGAAGGATTTTCAGCAACCTTATGAGTAGTGTCCTCTATAGACCATTTATCTTTTTCTGTGAAACGCCTAGTTTTACTGCTTATGTGTGCTACGAATTTGTCGGTCTGTAGACTGACGATCAGACATGTGATTGTCAAACGTACCTTATTATTACCTTATTATTGTTTAAACTCCTGATCGAATGCCTACGCATTCTTAGCTCCACCGGATCTAGTGTGCACGGTTTGTGTGGCGCAATCCATCAACCAGAGGAGATAAGGTCAGATGGTAGTAAGAAAGCTGGCTGACCATATGGACTTCCCAAATAAGAAGGCTGCTCGCGGACGCGTGAATGTTTAATGCACATCACTTAGTGATAAGCGTATGGGTGCGGTAAACTCTTCAGAATCCATGTTTTTTCTTAGGAGATGTTTTTACCACTGACAAAATCATTAGGCCTCCCATTAGGGACATTTTATGTGCGTCTTGCGTCAGTAGCTCACCATTAACTAAGACAAAATAAGCGGTCTTTGGATGATTTTGAGTATGTACACATAGGGCAGACAAAAAGTTAAACTGTTAGACGGAAGTCAGACCCGTGACCCGATGAGCGAAACTCAGCAGAAATCTGTTTACCTAACGACTTCCATGAACCTCATTCGAGTGAAAAGTTAGCTGATCAAGTTAGTTTTCTCTATGGATATCATGGTATGTTTTATAAGTCATACGCGTCGTCATCTTAGAGTTTGCTGCACGTGATACGCCATTAGCCCACGTGACTGTACGGTGGTAACTGTGGTTTGGCAATGAAATCCCTTTGGCCGGCACCGAGTCAGGCTGCGTCACATTGGACTATTTTATTATTGATGTTGAATGCATCGTGTTCAAATAGACCCAAAAGCAGCTCACCTTGGCAGTCAGCTGGAAGATGGAAAGCTGAAAGTCACAGCACTGATATCTACAACCTTGAGAGCAATCGTGAAAACAACAAATGAGCCAGCTGCAACGGAAGAACTAAATATAGTTTAAACTAGAGATGAGGATGACAATGTTCAATCCAGAATCAGCTTATTTGAAGTTCAAAACACTGCTTCCGGTCTATCTAGGGTCTTTCTAGAGCTGGCTCCACCTCCTTCTCTATCGTGTTATTCTACATGAATCTATCAACTCAGTTTCTCGTCGCTTTTGCAGATGTAACATCTACTAATCCAGACATACCGTCGGAGTTGCCTTAGCATCAAAGTCAACAACGAGAGAGAAGTGTGCCTACGACGTGGTCCACACCCGGCCACTACCAGTGTAACGGTGGATACTACTGATGAGGCATGCGAGTAGTATGTGTTCTCGTAAATCCGCTTCGCGTCTCTTGAAAAGTGAGATCTGTTACGGAATTTGTGGAGTCTCTTTGTAGCATTTGCTTGCAGTTGAGTAGCAGTCAATGAATATCTAGAAAAAGTTCAGGAAGACGCGTTCAAGGAGAAGGTGGATATTCAGTTTTGTAAACGAAATGCATATGAGAGTTTTGCTCCCCTGTTCAATAGTCTGTAACTGTTCAGTTGGCGTTCTCAAATAGACAACTCCGCAGCGAAGGCCCTCTTCCTTTCACCTGTATCACTTTAATTTTATCATTCTAACATGGGGTTTTGCTATTACTGAGAACACTGAATGCTGCAGATACCACTTGTAAGGGTTGGTGATGATATAATGCCCGCAACAAGTTACACGGCGAAAGATCTCGCTGATAGCTGTCGGAATCCGGCTCAAAGCATGCCGACCAAAGTCATCCGCTCAGGGTGCTTCATCTTCTTTAGTCAGTATTGCTGAGAAACAATCAGAGCAATCATTTGAACACCGGCCGCGTAGCGCAAGCTACCAACGAAGCACTCCGTCTCTGAACTAATTACAATCAGGCAAATTCGAACAGTCAATGGAGGGATCGGAACGACGTCCGGAAGGATTGTGTACTGATAAAAAGGTGCACAGACTTCGGTGACTAACACGAGAGTTTATAGTAGCTAACGAAAGTTCTTTCCTGATCGATTTCATCGGTCAAAACAACAATGTCGCCAACATTTCAAAGGAAAGCCTGAGGTATCCTGAGGAAGGCAATAATATGGGAAAGTCATTTAGAGTGTTATTTCGTTGCGAAGCTCAAAGTTGAGAAGTTGATCCATCAGTAACCCAGCAAACATGAACGTCCTTCACTAGTTGGACGTACGACAGAGTTCATCGAATTGTCGATTAACTCAAAAAAATGAAGACTCCTGTTTTTCCACGGAAACCATCCAATAAATTTCTGACGCCAAATATGAAAATATAGCAGCAGTGTAGCTGTCTGCGATAATAAACCTCGTTAGTTATAATGCTTGAGTCTTCACAACTGAAATATGCAGCGTGGATTACACAGACACACTTGAATATCACTAAGTTGAAAAAGCAATCCGCTGATATCGTCTAATGTCAAACGCTTGATCTGATGAGGACTGACACCTTCTGTTGTGCATCAAACCATGGCGTTCCCGCAGGAAGATTTGCTTTTGTGTTCTGCTAGTTGAGCTTTGGGCCATTCCTTTTGTATTGATTAGGGTAACACAGAAATTGGGCTAAAGTTATGGGAATACGTCGGAGATATCCTGGACGTAAGGCAGATTTATAGTCAGACCATGCAGTCTTCGGCAAAAGAAAGGGGCTCGCTTACAAAAGAAAGATACAGTGTCTCGATACAGTTGATAAACACGTGTCATGTTTTTAGCGAGGTAGTGTAAGTAAAGTGGTCTCACAAGATGAAACATATTTTGCAAGGATAATAAAATTGCTTATAAATGTTGCTGGTCGACAGTGCCCTAACATTCCCTAAGAATTTTGATAAACAGCACGCCAATAGCGCTGCTTATAGTGTCTAATTTAAGTGGCCGCGTCCATGTGAGACTTTGATGTTCCGAGGGTGGCTACCTAAATAAAGTCCGAATGAAATTGAGAGGGAATTTTGTGAACTAGTCTGACTTGCAAATAACCAGACTTTTTACCTTTGCTTATGATCGACCCTCAAGGAGAAACCGTTGCCTATCAGAATAAGAACTTGAAATTTACACTATCACGCAAGGCGTGGTCAGCTTTAGAAAATCGGTGCCTTATGAGGCACCTCACATTCTATCAAGTCTTTCTCATAGGCGTAGAGTCTTTCAGCTGTTTCCATCGCATAGTTAGTTCTAGTTATTTTGCTGGGCGGAAGGCTTCACTACTTTTTGAGTGCATTGCAGGAGCCATTCCGTCACTATTTGACATTCAGTCTAAAAAATAAAAAGCACCGACAAAGTCACCTCGCACATAGCGCCTTGAAATTTTAGGGTTAAGTAAAGCTTTAAGAACAACCGTAATGCACCAGGGTGAACAGATGAACTGAGGGATTAGGCAAGTGAAGCATGTCCTATGAAAGGAAGCTAAACTTAACTTACTTCCCACCTTTGTTGAACTCTGACAGTGATAAATTGACTCGCCATTGTTTTAAAGGAAGTTTCTTTCTGAAAACGTTCACCAACTAATAATTCAGAGGAATTAGAATTACGAATGAATGATTTTGTTCAAAAAGTGCACTTAACCTATTTGGCGGGCTCGATGGTTACTTTAGTTGGGTTCATCAAAGGCAGTATTTGACCGGGAAGCCAAATTTCGTTCTCTCTTCACTGTTTAGGTGATCCAGTTCATCGTTTTTGAAAACAGCCCGGAATTCAGCCTGGTCAGAATGGTTCAAGTGAACTGTGAAAATACATGGTTCCCGAAAAAAATTCTTGCGTCATCCGTATCCTCTCGTTTGCAGACGACGGTATCCGAATTGGTGTTGTCAAAATATCTCGGTTATTTATAGCAGAAGCATCTTTTCTGTGAAATTGGAAATTACAACATAAGCCTTTGTGTTAAGCAGTTTCAGCATGATACATTCCGCTTTTGACATCTGGACTAGGTTTGATCTGGTTTTCTGTAGATATCGCAAGGACTTGTCTAAGAAACATCAGCAGCGTCTGAATTGCACTTTTCACGCATAAAACAGTAGATAAAACGGTCACTTTCCATCAAGGACTATTTTATTAGTTCTATAAAATTGTACTTCACTTTTTGTGTGGTCATACATCTTCTCCAACTGGCTCAGTTTAAAAAAGGCACCTGCTCAGGAAACCTATGAGTGCGGTGGCCACAGATATCGACGTTTTGGTGTAATATTTTTTATAGTTTGATAAGTGTACGACATATTTAGTGAAGTCATCAGCAACTCCATTCATTCTTCCTTCGAGTGTCAAATAGCTTCACATAAACTTGGCCATCTTATAGCGGTGTAAATACTCACGCCGAAAAGTCCCCGCTTTGGATCTCTGTTGGGTGGTCAAATATTTTGCAGTCGTTAATTAAACCGGGGAGCAGTATTTACTGGTTTTACAGAAGGTCCTTATAACATTATCGATTCCACAGTATTTTACACAGTTCAGTCGATCTGACAATGCAATCGGTGCTATTTAATGAATTCGCTTTTGATCGTAAATCAGATTGATGGTACCCTATGAGTTGAAAAGCCCAAAAAAGCTGCGTTTATAGTTAAAGACAGCTCAACCACAAGTGGCTTCATGAAATTTCACTGAGTCTTGTAAATCCTCTTAGTACTTTCGGTTATTTAGCTTCTGCAATGAGGACATAATAGGGGAGTTTTAACTATTCCTCCGTGTATACTAGAAGTGGAAATAGTTCAATCTAACGAGTATGGATTTCTCATATAGGAATATACTGTAGTTAGTCGATATAGAGGGAGTTCCATACCAACAATATATAAAGTTTTGTGTTTTAGCTTTAAGGTTACTCTCTTCAAATAAAGGATGAACAATCTTTCTGGATGTCTCAACTCGTGGTTGCCATTCTCATTGGTCGGTGGCGAGTCTTTCGCCGATTTCTATCCAACTTTGGCTCCAGAGAATTTAACCCAGATATCCTGCACACCCAGACATTCATCATCGGGCTATTCAGTGTTATTCAAAGTTTCTACCTGATCGGCTTGATGTAACCACCAGGCCTGGCGCAGTAAATGCGACTCTGATTACATCGGTACGTGGGTGGCCCATCAAATTTCAGGTTCTGTGAGCTGTTCGAACCGAATGATTCGAAGACACCACCTCTTTGTCTGATATTAATTCTTCAATCTGTGGACTAAGCGATCATTCATTCTTAAGTACTGACAAAACCCTCAGAAATTTGTGACACGAGTGCCTGTTTCATGGGAGCGCACCTTGAAAGGAATGTTACTCTATCAGATTGCTTTCGTTTAGCCATGCGATAAAATTAGGACAAATACTCTATTTAATTCAGAGTGAAGCAATCTTCAGGCCTTAGTGATAGAGTTGAACTGTTGATATTGAAGCGGTACTGATAGGAATGATGGACGTTTCCTCTGTTGTAGGAAAATTCTGAAAGGGGAGGAAATCTGAATGCCTTAAGAGATGCCATCGTTGAAGCAGTTGATCGTCTCTTAGAGTCAGGGAAACCTCACTCCTGGGGAAGACTGTTGTATGAAGCAGCTTATATTCCTACCCCTTTGATCATTCAGTTTCTCTCCCAATTCGTAGACATTTTGTGGGGATGTTTTAACGCCTGTAGCGCCAATAGTATATTTTTGTCCCTCAGGGAAGTAGTGTATTTGCAACAATCTGTGCGTAAAAAGAATAAATGCTCTACATAATGCATATCGCGCCTGTTTAGAGAGAGTCGAAATATCATAGAAGAATCGTTCAACGAAAAATGATGCAAATCGCCCATTGCTTGCCACTTTTCCACTTGTTTCCTATATACAGCTAATTGGTAGGCCTGAAAGTTTCAAAATTTAGATGAATCTTCATAGTAACCCGGTCATTTCATACCACACTGTCACAAAAGACAGAAATATCTATCAGGATGCTTCCGAAAACTTGCTGCTTATTGCTCACTTCAATGGTGGAGTCAAAGCTTGATGGGAGATTTCAGAATAATCTTCGAGTACACGTAATTGAAGCTCTTCAAAACAAATCTCACTGTAGACGTAATGCGCTACTCATAAGGCTGCTGAAAATTCTTCAACATCCCACGACCGTTTTCGCCCTTCTTTGGGCTCATCAGGTAGGCGCAGTCCCAAAGTTTCCGTCAACCTTATGTTCTACTTGAACCCAAATTGAACTGTTTTCGAGAAATACACTAATTTGCAAATCAATTTGGTTTTGCGAGAGACCCACCTGGAACCCAGCTGAATCCCTTGTTTGTGATGTTTCCAGGCAACTAAATGTGCTGCACCAGGCGGCCTCATGTTTCAGTTGCTACGACACTCGAGATATCGTGATACATGTATAGACGTAATGTATTAATCACCATCATCATCATAAACGAGAGATTCAGCTGGGTTCCAGGTGGGTCTCTCGCAAAACCAAATTGATTTGCAAATGAGTGTATTTATCGAAACCTTACTATAATTCGTCCCTTCTCTCCTTGGCTAGCAAGCTTAACTTGACTCGTTAGAGTGTTATGGCTGATTGGTTGAGTATATCACATATTGTGAGTTGATGCTAATCCAATTAAATGCGAATTCGAATGCAAACTTTCCGTAAAATTATGCTCAGCTTTACTATCTGTTTAACGTTAAAAATATTTTCACAATCGGCTGCAGGCTAGCGAATCTATTTGAATGATCCGATTGCAATGCAGTGCTTATTCTTTACACTCTGACCAAAGTACATATACGATAGACACATGCTTGAAATGGAACCACCGAACAAAACTTTTCATTCTAATTTCAGTATTCGCATTCCTGAACGGAGCTAGGTGTTGTGGATTTATCAAGCTCATTAAGATATTATCAGACTTTAGAAACTCAGCTAATGTAGTGGAATTCCTCATTCCTGAACGCCACAAATGCTGCGAAATCTGGTCGAAAAACGCATGCAACTATCTCAAGCTGGAATTAACGCAGCAAAAAAGGACAAACCAAGTGTTCTATAACACACTGAATGCGTCCGGTGTGTACAACACAACTAGATGCCAGATATATATGCTTAACTGATAGTAACTTCCATCTGTATAGATTTACTGCACGCAGTAGATTAGGGAACCGTTTGGTGGACTAGTCGTTTAAACTGGGCTTTAGCATGCCACACAAGCTAACTTTCATCACGAAATTGCTAGCAGCTAGCTGCTAGTTTGCTGACGCGATTAAGCAAGCTGCAACAGAATAGCGAATATTTTCATCTGATATCATACCGTAAATTGACGGGAAACCATATCAGGAAAAAATAGCAATCCCGATAATCACGTCAAAGCCAACGGACAAGATAATGATATTGCAACCGAGGCCATGGAAGATATTTCGACCCTGTATTCGCAAGACATTTATTTTGAAGCAAAAAATATCTATAACGACGATGTCTTTACCAAACATTGCGAAAATATTCCCTGTTGTGTTTCTCAGGTGGAAGTTTCTTATGAAGAGGGAACACTGTAGTCACAGTGGAAACTGCCGGAAATGCATCCCTCTTCGGGTTTTTGACTACATGGTAGTTTCTTATAAAGAGGAACGGACACCTAGCTACATTATATCCGTCTGAGAACTAGCCAGAACAAACGATTGCTTGTTTCTGAATGCAGCTGCAATCTCCCATGCTTTCAACTGAGTTACGCGGTAAAGTGCCGGTCAAAATCGCTGTCTTCCAATCATCTTCCCTATTTTTGACCCAAAAAACCGACTAACTCCTGATTTCTTGCAAAAAAACTGTATGATGCATTCAAAATGCAGCTGCTCTTGAGATGGAATTTGCTGCTTATTCCACATACTCACAGCTTCATCAACTCTAATCGCCAGAAACGATATATTGGGAAGGGTCAACTGAATCATGCAAAATAGGAAAAGCAGAGGATGAGTGGTTTTGAAAGGCAATACAAGTGCAATACAAGTGCAATTCATTTTTACGACGATCACTCAGTTTAAAATACAGAAACTGAGGGGCACGGTGTGAAGCTAAGGAAACCATTAAATAACCTCGAAAGAAGGAACAAGTTATGTTCAGTGCCACATGAATGTGAAGATTAGGTGATTCGGCTTTGCGTGGGGAAATTTTCGTATACTTATTCATACGATTATATTCAGGTGTTTATCACTCATTTGTGGATGTGGATATACAAAGTATGAGGTGCAGCTGTGTCCGTACTGATGTTCGCTCCATTTTTTCGTCCATCCTACAAACGCAAACCTTTGCGGACTGGCGATACTATTTTGCACTCACTGATATCAGTTATACGATAAACTGCCAGCATTGATGTCACATCCAGTTTGATGAGCAGCTCAAATTGAACAACACCACCGGCCTGTGCTATTGTCTAATCAACTTTAGAGGTATTTTGGACCGTTTTAAGCAGCCAAGAAGTAAGTACTATCGGACACAGCCAGTTTGAGGAAAGACTCGTAGATGAGACACCTGTCATCACTACTAACCTACAAGAAATGAAATCATGTACTGAGACCCAACGGTTTTGCAAATCTAGTGCGCCGATACCGGAAGGTTTCATAGAACCATTTGTTTGAAGTCATCAGAGACCTTAATGATTGTCTCAAGCAATCCGACTGGTCGCGTGTCACTGTAAGCAAGCAATACGAGTTTGTTCTTGAAGAAATCTCATCAACTCATCTGTGTTACAATATTTCCTGCCGAAACAAGAGTACTTTCAATTCGGCTTGCCCTTTCCAATTTGCCAACATGCAATCCGCGTTTGCAAAATGTAACATTTCTCTCGACTCGAGTGGGGCACGCAAACGAGGACAATCGTCGCTGTCACGTAAGGACAATTCGAGAGCGCACAGCGTGAGTATTCTAATCACAAAAACAATTTTCCAATGCTACACCGAAGCGGTTACGGCGTCGCAAACACTTCAGTCGATGTGGGAGCATCAGGACACTTTTCCGCGCATGTAGCCAAACCACAAAATTTGCCCGACTATCACGAGGACATCGTTTCTCTGTCAGAAGTTCGACTACCTGATTCAAGATTGAGAAGTTTCAAGATCCCGGGGACCGATTTATCTTACTGGCCGTAGATTAGTCGATAGGCGTGGACACCATGTGCTTTCGTCAGTTCTGAACCTTTATCACCGAATAGACCGCTAACTGGCTTCCCTGATTACCAGCTTAACCTCATCGTCATCTCGGTTCACTGATCGACAGTGCCAACCGATCGTCCAGTCAAAGATGAATTCGATGATGAAATGTGAACTATTCTGAACAAGGTGAGGAGACCCGACATCCTCATTATCACCGGTGGACGGCAGACTAATCTGAGCATGCCACGAACACAAAGTGCGAATTTGGAATGCAAGATTAAATTAATTTTGTTTATGGTTTTCTTTCGAATTAATTCTTTTCAGTGACCTAATCTTTTTCGCTGTACATAGGGATCGTTCGCGAATTATTTAAATAAATTGCCTTGTCATCCTCAGAGAAGTTTTTGCGGTTTTTTTTTGCCAGCCTTTTGACAGCTGTCTGACATCAGTCTGTTGAAGATAAACTGGATTGGAACTTACATCCGAATCTTTGTCACGTGAACCGTCCTGATCCTCTCCCAGTGCACTTATTCTGCTCAGTCTGCACCGAAGAGAGCACACTGGACTGCAGCTTTAATTTTATGATTTATCCTCTTAAGTGCATATCTCTTGTTGTACCAAGATTGGAACCGTGATATAAGTGAACGCTATACTACTGCTCTACCAGCGCCTGCCGAGATGTAGTTAGGGACTGTTCGGTGGTCTTCTCCAGTAGATGGCAGGCCAAACCAGGCAATGTTATAAGTAACTAATCGAAGCAGCGCACAATTTTGAATGGTTTTGAATATAATCGAAATGCGTAGTATGGAAAGAAAACAATTGGATAAAAATATATTTGAGGGCAAAGAGTTCTGGAGACAATTTTTTTAGGCAGCGTGTCTGGTCATATGGATTGAAATTACGTACTTTAAGGGGGGTAACACCATACTGGCCAGTGCCTTGTTAGCGAAAGATAGAAAAACACGCCCAAAATTTGCTCATTTTCGGCCTGTAGTTTCAAGACGTCGAGTTGGTCTGCAACAACTTTGAAGCGCCCATTTTATGTTTCTCGATTCAAGTGAAACTGCTTCGTGTGAGTAGTTGAGAAAAAATTGAACTCACCGAAAAAAGATAAATATTTACTTTTCACTTAGTCGAACACTGATAGCTTGAATCGATGGAGAAAACTTTCAAACGGTGTGCCAAACTTTCAAACCTTATTAAATGAAATTCTTCACCTGGTCATGCTTCTTGGAAATAACCCCGAATTTTTAACTTTTTCGCAACCAGCTGAAATAAAGGACTCTGTTCTCTCAGGATATCCGTGTTTAATATTTACTTGTATCTACCTACTGCGGGAGTGAATTTGAACCGGTTCGTTTTTGGGTGAATAGAGATGGTTTTCTGTTCAATTCGGGCGCGGTACCGTGATACACAAATACCATTAGTTCATCCTAGGTATGTTATTGCCATATCGCAAATTTTCCAAAATACCTCAGCAGGAGTTTGATGGATTCGGTAAGCTGAAGAGGACTGTTCAGTTTTTACCCGGACACACGTCTCGTAAAACTTGCATGTATTCTGGAAGACGTGGTTTTCACATTCAAGCGTAATGGGCGAATAATCTGTTCCCTGCCCGGGCGTGAGAAAATTCTTGGACACCTTAAAACAATCACGTGCCATGTACCTCACTATGTGCCACAGATTTCTGTAGCTTTCACGGGACAAATTCAGGAACTGTTTGGCTGCGTGTCATATAGTTGATAGGCAAGATGACTCAGTGGTTAGAGCGCGAGTTTACTGACCGGAGCGTCGGCTGTTCGAACCCGACCTCCGTCTCTCGACCTCGTGTCTAGGCTTGGGATTCCTTCGTGCTTCCTTCGGGTAGCATGTCAGCTAGGCACCGAAAGGGTGTTACAGCTGACAGATTTCGATTTTTCTCCATATAGTTGATGAAAACTCTACGATAGTCGATTGATGATTTTGCCTTTTCGGGGAAGGTTGAGTCTCGGTCAATCTTGTACCGCAAATGAACAACTCATTTTGCATATGTATGGTTAGACATTAGAAACCCGACATTTGTTTTTCAAACGGCAGATTCTTTAATGAAAAATTCTACATTGATCTGATAAAAATTTGCAAGTTAATTATTCAGGAGACCAACGTAAAGTGTAATTAATTTGGAGACTATGATTTCGGGATATTGAGGTAACTTTCCATACCCCACGCTTAAATTCGAAGTTACCACACTCTAATAACGAAAAATCCAAGCCAGGTTTGTAGTTACCAATTTGCGGCTGTTTTCTAATGACTTGGTAGTGCATTTCGTTCACGTCATTTCTCAATTCCCCCGCTGCAATGGAGACACGCATAGTTAAATACAAGTTGATGACTGTGATCCGCGCTTGCTGATGTCCCTTTAAATTTCGAGGCTTTCACTGAAATTTATAGTCATCGTCCATTATTTTCGGTGGAACCAGATAGTCCTAGCATGATAAGAGGTGGACGTTTCACAAATCCAACTAATTTACCAGATTACTGGAAGAACAACAGAGTCAAAACGGAGCTATTTTTCACTGCCTTTTCCAATTAATCTCCAGAATTTTCCAATCAAAGCCACTTTAACGGTAATTTCACCAGTTGATGATTTGGCTAGAGTTTCCTTTCACGTAAATTCTAAATGGTCATCGAGAAATAATAATTACTGGGACGCGTGTGGTCAGTTCCAGAATGGACTGGGTATAGGAGGACTCTTATCTTTATTGTAGCTCATCCAGTACGGAGCAGAAGTGTTGCCCAGACGGTCTTCACTCACGGTTTTTTGTTTGAGACTTGTACTTATTTTTTTCCATCAGCACACACGAATGATTTTCTTCAGTTATTTTTGCAAGTAAATTGTCAGCCTGATGCACTTTACGTTCCGTGTTAGTGGAAGAGAGGTTTTCAAAGACATAATGCAAGATAGCTACGTGACAAATCTACAAAATCGATAGATCGATAAACGTTCCATCCATCTCATCAAGCAAGGCGGATGAAGCCAGCACCTGGATACTGTGACCATAAGGAATTTTCGGAACTCATTGGCACTGAACGTCGTATGAAGCTGAATGGGTCTGGACATCCAGAATTTAGGACACAGGACCAACACCGTATGTCCCAGCCACGCTTGGGTACTTAAGGCCTAATCACTTTTTAATCGTGCTCAAAGGTGCACCAACTCATTGGCGCAGATATTGCTGGTTGTTATGCTTGTGAGCTGGTTCTATAAGCACAAATCTCTCGGTGAACGGCCTCATAGTTTCACGGAATTGTCTCTTCCGTTCCGGGCAGTTTGATTTTGCCTGATAAGCAGTTAGATGATGTTAGAGTTTTGACACTGATATTTTGTACAACACACCATATCTTATGTTGAGTACCTGGAATACCTCGTGTTGTTGGTAAGCAGCAGAAGTGAATGAATGACCAAGTGCCGGTAACTTTTCTAAGGAAAGTTCGATTCCATGTCGATTTTTCTCCATATAGTTGATGAAAACTCTACGATAGTCGATTGATGATTTTGCCTTTTCGGGGAAGGTTGAGTCTCGGTCAATCTTGTACCGCAAATGAACAACTCATTTTGCATATGTATGGTTAGACATTAGAAACCCGACATTTGTTTTTCAAACGGCAGATTCTTTAATGAAAAATTCTACATTGATCTGATAAAAATTTGCAAGTTAATTATTCAGGAGACCAACGTAAAGTGTAATTAATTTGGAGACTATGATTTCGGGATATTGAGGTAACTTTCCATACCCCACGCTTAAATTCGAAGTTACCACACTCTAATAACGAAAAATCCAAGCCAGGTTTGTAGTTACCAATTTGCGGCTGTTTTCTAATGACTTGGTAGTGCATTTCGTTCACGTCATTTCTCAATTCCCCCGCTGCAATGGAGACACGCATAGTTAAATACAAGTTGATGACTGTGATCCGCGCTTGCTGATGTCCCTTTAAATTTCGAGGCTTTCACTGAAATTTATAGTCATCGTCCATTATTTTCGGTGGAACCAGATAGTCCTAGCATGATAAGAGGTGGACGTTTCACAAATCCAACTAATTTACCAGATTACTGGAAGAACAACAGAGTCAAAACGGAGCTATTTTTCACTGCCTTTTCCAATTAATCTCCAGAATTTTCCAATCAAAGCCACTTTAACGGTAATTTCACCAGTTGATGATTTGGCTAGAGTTTCCTTTCACGTAAATTCTAAATGGTCATCGAGAAATAATAATTACTGGGACGCGTGTGGTCAGTTCCAGAATGGACTGGGTATAGGAGGACTCTTATCTTTATTGTAGCTCATCCAGTACGGAGCAGAAGGGTTGCCCAGACGGTCTTCACTCACGGTTTTTTGTTTGAGACTTGTACTTATTTTTTTCCATCAGCACACACGAATGATTTTCTTCAGTTATTTTTGCAAGTAAATTGTCAGCCTGATGCACTTTACGTTCCGTGTTAGTGGAAGAGAGGTTTTCAAAGACATAATGCAAGATAGCTACGTGACAAATCTACAAAATCGATAGATCGATAAACGTTCCATCCATCTCATCAAGCAAGGCGGATGAAGCCAGCACCTGGATACTGTGACCATAAGGAATTTTCGGAACTCATTGGCACTGAACGTCGTATGAAGCTGAATGGGTCTGGACATCCAGAATTTAGGACACAGGACCAACACCGTATGTCCCAGCCACGCTTGGGTACTTAAGGCCTAATCACTTTTTAATCGTGCTCAAAGGTGCACCAACTCATTGGCGCAGATATTGCTGGTTGTTATGCTTGTGAGCTGGTTCTATAAGCACAAATCTCTCGGTGAACGGCCTCATAGTTTCACGGAATTGTCTCTTCCGTTCCGGGCAGTTTGATTTTGCCTGATAAGCAGTTAGATGATGTTAGAGTTTTGACACTGATATTTTGTACAACACACCATATCTTATGTTGAGTACCTGGAATACCTCGTGTTGTTGGTAAGCAGCAGAAGTGAATGAATGACCAAGTGCCGGTAACTTTTCTAAGGAAAGTTCGATTCCATGGACACTGAAAAACCTGTGGATCTATTTACTTCTGACGGGTTGGTTTCCAGCGCGGAGCTGGTGAGAGATCCTGACTGATACTGTTGTCATTCAGTTTGCGCCTGGCAGTTGGAAATGTCGGAGCTGAACCCTCGAAAAAAAACATGTGCGGAGGATGCTACCATACCCACACCATACCACACCAACTAGCTCCTGTGAATATATCTATAAATAAACACATGGTAAACCATACTGTATACTGCACCAATACCATCTGTTTACCCATGATGACCAAATGTTTCTATGGGTAACCCATACAACTTAGGACTGTATTGTATGCTGGGAACATGCGGTATTACACAGAAACACAAGGGAAGTGTTTTGTCTGTCGCTTCACTAAATGGGACGTGAACGGATATGTGACGTAGCTCAAAGTGCCCTTAGACGGGGAATGGTCCACGGCCCCCTGGATGATATTAAAAAAACTGATGATTAGGCTGGACCGATGCAATGAAAAATTAAGAACAGGCGACTTTTGTTTGATCGTATTCCCATTACCGAATCAATGAAATTTTCAGTCGGCGAATTCAACGGAGATGAAAGGGACCTACGGTCCACATCGAGTGCTTCCGTTTTTTGCAACAGGCAGAACACTTCTAGAAACAATTAAGCTGCTACCCCCACTCCTAACTAGGGCTTGCAGTGCTCAGCTATGTGGAGTGAAATGTTAGGTTTCAGAGGCAGGTAAATTTCTCAAAGAAGCCAAATTCAATACGAATGAACAAAGCACTCGGCCCAGACTGTCTGTTTTCCACTCCGTTTTACACTAGAAGAGCAAAACCCGTACAGAACCAGGACAGCAGTGTGTGATGGTGGTTGTACTTTGCGGGAGAAGTAAATATGAGGATATTAGACGGATTCTGGACCAGTATGATATTTGGTTGGTACTAGAGGGACAAACACGTTTCTTTTGAAAGACTTGCCATCACTGGTGTAAAAAGCACACCACCCACTTATGCGCGCTTTGTGACAGACGAGGTTAACGCACGGATCTCAAAGACCTGGATTGCTTTTGCCGATCTGCGCCACCTGTGGCATCAAAAAGGTATCTCAAATGCTGCGCATATCAAAATACATTGTGCACTATCTTGCTGTACGGCTGGGAAACTTGGCCACCTCTGGCGGAGGATATGAAACTTCTTTTGGTCTCAGAACTATAGCTTTGGTTGTTTGAAACCAATGAATTCCGATGAGGTCATCAGAAAACTTCACTGAATGAATGTCAGTATTGCAAGTTAAGTTGGCTGGGCCACGTGTTAGGCAGGCCGAATCATCGCCTGTTATGACGGGTGATATTTTTTTAGCCTAATTCAGAGTGGTCAAAGCCTAAATGTGGACAGAATTTGACATGGTAGAAGAGGATGAAGGATGCTGCGAAAAGTGCGGATGCTGTTTTTGGTGTTCACCTTCGAGAGCGTGGTCCACATGACCCTCTGTGTGATTGGTTGAAGATACTTGACGATATGGTTTCTAACCAATATCAGTGGCCTTCACGCTGTCAGCTCTTATCCAGATTGTCTGAGTATTGGAGATGAAGGCATCTAGAATATTTGTTGTAAGTTAGAAGTAGGTCCTTCTCTTTGTCCCATTTTTTCCTTCCCTTATCAGGCTACATTTAGATGAATTTACATGGTCGTTCAGTAAGCACTAGTGTTCTAATCTGGTGTTACTGTCAGTGATGACGGCTGAAGGAAACTGAACTGTCCGTTTTTCACTTCTATTTAAGTTCACCTAAGGAATCAAGCAATTTACTCATGGATTCATGCTAGAAAATGATCAACTGCCTTTTCTGTGACTGTAGCACTTTTGGCCTTGAAAGTCCTCACTGAAATGACTAAGCAATAGTATCGACTTCCTCAACAAACTGACATACAAGAATTAATCCCATTGTCGCTCGTATGCCGACAAGTTATGCCGAATTCTTAGCCCATTTGAGTACACACTGATGTACCAAGTTTAACACTATAAACTTCGAGGTGGTAGCCTTGTTTATTGATAAGCCGCGGTTTTATTCGCAAAATTCCAACCCTATGTTTTGGGTTGGGAAAGTGTCTTCAAAGCGTTAAATATGGATGTACACTAAATAAACCGCTCAATACAGGGAGATTATAACACATCGATACGCTACGTGGATAGTTTCTGTTTACGGGTGACTACTACGTCAACGGCCACCATGAAATGGTATAAACTTTTAGAGTCCTGTGGGAATCCGAATTCGCCTCGATCAATTTTAATCACTCATGTCTAAAGGAAACAACGGACGCATCGGAGCTTGGGATTGTTTCTTTCTATTGATTTGGATTTGTGGAATCCACTCGTCCGTTCCTGGACTAGCGACTCCGAACAAATCCAAAAATTAGCATTTTTAGCAGAAAACGCGAACAAGCATTGCATCGCAATCAAAATCAATCAGACCGCATGTAGATCGGTTCCACAGAAACACATTGTATTATTTTCTGTTTCTCGCGCTGTACGTTTGCAAGCTCCAGTTCCGTGACATTCATCCCAGCATTGTTTACAGTCTCAGGCAAGCCGCAATCGGTGGTGAATATGTGAATGTGGAATTGGTTTGGTTTTATTTGATTAACGTTCATTGAACCCTGCTTTATACAACAACTCGGAAAATTACTGTTGTGCGGAATAGTGAGATTTCAATTAGTCAATTTTCCGATGACAGCTGCTCCAACCCCAGCCCAGTGCCAAGAGTGAGCTACGCCATCAGTGACCGTATGCTTGGGATACCACAGCCGTCGACGAATTCAGGCCTCCTGACTCGGGTCCAAGTTTTTCATCTATACGAAGTACATGAGCTTACTTGAATTTGTCGAAATACACTCATCTGCATACCAAATTTGTTTTCGATGAAAACTCACCTGAATCCCAGCCCTTAAGCAACTGGATGTGCTGCACCGCGTTGTCTCATATTGCAGTTGGTACGATATTCGAGATACCTCAATACATTTTGTGGACATAACACGCTGCTCATAGGGTTTCTGAAAACTCCCTTGCAATCCATGACCGCTTTCGCTCTTCTTGGGGCTGGGGTTCACGTGAGTCTCCCGTGAAGATTAAATTGGTGTGCAACCAAACGGAGTCCGCTAATTTGAAAAAATTCGGGTTCAAGTAGAACATAAGCTGAGGGCGACTCGGAGAGTTGCGCCTACCTGCTGAGTCTCAAGAAGGGTGAACATTCGAAGCATTCTCAGCAACCTTATGAGTAATGTATTACTTGAATTCGTTTTTGATGTGTTTGCTCTAAGAAATATGAATAACTACAACGCCAACATAAACAGGAACCAATCAAACAGTCATCAAAAATCTGTGAATGTTCACGTTGTTCTCGGACCCTCCCACCTCCGTCCCCACAAGCCACTTTCGTAAAAGTAGATTCATCAAAAACGGGAGATTCAGCTGGGTTCCAGGTGAGTCTCTCGCAAAAACCAAATTGACTTGCAAATTAGTGTATAACTCGAAAAAGATTCGTAGGTAGATTTTACAAGATTATAGGGGAAAATATCGGGGTCTCTCCGCAGACAAGCATGTTACGTTCGCAAAGTCAGTGGGTGCAGTTTGAATTGAACGTAGCACTAATCGCCGCCTTTTTTATTCTTCATGATATCTGTGAAAATTCTCAACAAAAATAAATCGACAAATTCCTCCCTAGCTCTTCAGCAGAAGGCTCCCAGAATTCGCTTTAATGATTTTTGGTTACCGTGCTTTACTGAGCACTTTTACATTGGTAGCACAATACCAACATGTACGATAAGGGACGGAACTGAGAGATTATGGTAGCCAATACTTGTGCGACAGCAGTTCTGCTGGTTGAGTCATTTAGTTCGAATGGCTCTACCATTACTTAATTGCGACCAGTTGAAGAATAAACTTCAAATATGAGGACGGATTCTGTGAACTCTGAGAAACTGTGAACTTTTCGGACCATAAATACATCTGGAGCTTGATAAAGGGGCTGTGGAGCTACTGACTAGGACTGAGGACCTGGTGGCTGCACACAAGACAAGCCAATAAGAATGGGTTCAATTTCTAGTGCAGCTGCGATTATGCGGGCCTGTACACCATTTGAACGTACATGCACCATGGAGTCTGTCTAGTGATTCCCCCAAGTATCCACAGTGGTTTACTTGCTTGGAGGCTTTGTGAGACGTGACCTGATTTGATACTGCCCTTATCTTGTGAACGACGTCTGGGATCACATCATCCTCTAACGCCCAAGCGGTATTTTAAGGCTTGGTCTCTAGGAGGCATTGATGCGGCATTATTATGTGACAAATTTAGTATTGCTCTAATGACATATGGTAGTACTTAGACGATAAAAATGTAGAGTGGTGTCACACAAAAGAGTTACCTTCGAGAAGAATGTGGATTCGCCTTGGTAGAACAGCGTTTACTATGCATGCATTCTAATAAAAGGGAGCAGGGAGTGATTACTCAAGGAGCTAGATAATGCAAGTACTGGTCATCCTGTCGATTGTCACATCCACCAATCAAAACTGCTGAATCCGTTCACTGGGACCGTTTAGGTTTATCTGGTGATTCTCTCCCATGCAGTGATAGTTGCTGAGATGCACCAGTCACGATTTGTAGTTGACGACTGACATGTCCATTGAAGTTGTGAACAAATCAGTTAGCATGCTCACACTGTGAATTGCCAATTTCTACGTATGTGTCAAACGGTTTTGTAGATTTGTTCATCGGACTTAAAGTTGCTATGCCTTGCGGCAGTCAACTTTCGAGCTCAGCGGCTTTTACAGTTAAAAAAACGAAGTAGTGTCCCCCCTAATGTCGGAAAGGCTGAAAGTGGTCGCATCAAAATAACAAGGGACATATATACTTGATCCTCTAGCCGGTGTAGTTTACGTCCGTAAGACCCGGGCACACATCATTACTGAAAAAAGTAGCGTGTTCTTTACAGTGGAACTTTGTGAGTTCTAATACCGGAGGGTGTACAAATTAAGGCTGCGTCCGTACCAGAGTCAAAGGTCAATTAAGCCACGGGCTGATTTTAGCCGGTAGTTTACTCGTGTGCAATAATCGTCATTTACTGAATGTAGTCTTAATCGCCAGTGGTGAAACTACTGAAGTAAAAACCTGCTGGATTCTTTTCTCACTCCATCTCATAGTGTCTCGTCTTATTACAAGAAGATAATTAAATTTCCATTTATTTGTTCCTTCCACGTATATTCATCTAGGCTGTAGGTTGTTGGCTCTTGTTCTTGTTCTTTCATCACATGAAGAATGTGGATGTAGCTTATGGCGATGATGCACGCTTTTCGATAGAAAATTCTACTTTGTTTAGGTCGGCTAATGACTGGCCGCTGTATCCTTGTACCTTTAGAGGTTCTTTTCTCACCACTTCATTTGGTTTTGTCTTTCACAAACAAATTATCGCCTAACTCCTGGACATTCTAATTTTTGCGCAAAAGGCACGTCTATTTCGCCACAAAAAACACTGTAGTCTAATTCGAAACAACTGCTGGAAGGAAGACTTGGGTACAGTGTCTGACCGATACAGCGGAAACAAGGTGAGCTAGGTCTGACTGAAATAAAAATCAAAGTGCGGCCTGTAAAAGCTAGATTTGGATTCCTAATGGGACAATATCCAATAGTTTCCGTGAGGCCTCACTGCAAATGCTTCCAACAGCATGGAGCAATGCTCTTGTTGTTAATTTCGAATAAGCAACAGGTGAAGTGAACTAGCAGTTAGAGCTGTGCAATATATATATATATAATTCATTACAAGCCTGTGAAATTCCATTCACGACCATAAGTCTACCTGACTGCATGTTGCAGTGATCACAAGTTCTTACCTTGCAGTGTCGGTTGTAAATCTAATGCGTGAACTCAGTGTAAATCGTTTAAGTGAGTTTCTGTATTTTGCCGTCCGAAAGACCAAAGTTTCAGTGACAAACGCAAATTGCTAAACGGAATCGATAAATATGAAGTTGATCTTCCCTGTCAAACAAAGGTTGACAGTTTCTGAAGTTTTCAGGTCATGGAAGGTTCACAAAAGGTCATTTGCACTGTCTTGAATGAAACTACTCACAAGCTTGCTCAAAGCTGTTCGATAGCCCATGATCGGTTTCGCCTTTCTTAGGGTTCAGCAAGTAGGCGAAGTCCTCGATTTTCCGTCAAGCATATGTTTTAACTTAGTCTCCCGTGAAAACCAACTTGGTGTTCAAATGAGTGTAGTTCGCGAACTTTTTGTACTGCTTTTTTTACCCAAGGGCTGGCATTCACCTGATGGAAAACAAAGTATAATTCTAGATGTTAAGTAACGTGTAACGCTTGTGTGAACCGGAGCCAATTTTTCTAGTTGATCGCAACCAAAAAGGGCTGGTAATTGTCAGAACCAATTCAGTGCCTACTCGATCGTTCGTTCGCTGTCGTCCCATACCTAGACGTCATGCCGAGCTCCAGACAACACGTATGAAAACCTACGCTGTAAATCCTAAAAACGTATTGAGCTGTCAGTACAAACAACCTGACTGTTGCTGGGCTACGTAACAACAGTGTGCTTGAGATAAGTTAATCTAATTGCAGGTGATTGTCCATAAATGCAGCCTGTAAACCGTAAACTGAAACGGTGGTGTCATTCTGGTGTGAAACGTTTGGTTATAACCAGCTGCTGACTTATTCAACGACTGACTGCCTTTTTTCTTTCTTGTTCCTAAGATTAATCGTTCCCAACTTAAAACAAGGACGATAGTGCCGTGGGCTGTCACGAAATTCGGTCACAGAGGGACGCTGCCACCCATACTTGTGCTTCGATGAAAAAGTTACCTCTCCTGGGCAGTTAAGTTGACTTCAGAAAAGGATGCAAACATTTCAAGTTTGTGTCGCTTTCAGACTACAGGAAAAGTTGACAGAACCCAGGTGGATCCTATGCAGACTATCCTAATAGCCTGTCTAATCGTTTTTAAAAAATAAACATGTGCTTGTTTGACTGGAATTCCGTCACGAGAATGCAGTCTCAAGGTAAACAAAGTGAGCTTGTTACATTCCAAGATATCAAACTGGCAACTTTCAAAACTCGTCGAAACAGTCAACATGTTTTTTTCTTTAGCTAAGCGCCGCCCAAGACGTTACCAACGGCATTTTATGCGTAATGCCCAAAGGATCGAATTGTAATTGTAGTTTAGCGTTCCGTCCCTCAGATTTAAAAGCTTCTTTCTCGCGTAACTGTGTTCCCTGCATTTAGCAAGTTGTGTAGCATATCGAAATGCCTAATGGTAAGCAGGTAATGAGAGCAATTTGATACTTCCCATGTCTGATCCCACCAAACTCATTCCAGTCCTCATCCTCTGTATCATCATCCTCTGTATCATCATCCTCTGTACCATCATCATCATCATCATCATCATCATCATCATCATTATCATTGTCATCAGCAGCAGCAGCGGCAGCAACAGCAGCAGCTTGCAGGTGGCGCAGTGATCCTGGCTGTCCCAGATTACGGATGCTGTAGAAATTGGAAATGGTTACTTACGCACTGAAGTTAGCAGCAGTTATAGTTGAACGACGATTTATTTTGTGGTGATACATGTCAGGTATCAGTGGTGAGATCGGAAAGGATGCAGGCACGCGGGTGGTTGCGAGGAAGCTGACGGGTCTCTAGTGAAGAGAATGTTGGTAGCCCAGGTAGAATGGATGGTCACTGGTTTGTTAGCCAAGCTGGACAATTTAAGTGCAATTAAAGTACAAACCGAAGACCACTGTCTCTGCTCGTTAGTTTGTCCCGTCTTGGAGTTCCCACCCAGGGGAAGTCAGTTGCCAGCCGTAGTGGAAACATCCTTCGCTTGAAGAAAAGCACATTACATCTACCCTGTGGCCTGGTGAAACCATCGCCATATTTCAGTTCTCACTCTGCACGAAAGCCTGATCAGTGACAAGAACATGCTGATATTCTAACTGGGGTTAGGGTTGAAAGGTTTCAGTGCTAGTACGCTTGCCTGAAAGGCTGTAGGTACGCTAGTTACAAGACGGTAATGCCTTCAGATTTACCCAAAGACGCATCAATCACATCCTTATAGCTCTGACGGCTGTCCATGACCGATGAAATAGTTGACTTAGGCCAATCCTACTATGGAAGATATATCGTGCCTAAAGATGGAGAAGCTGTTGCCTGTTACTCTGAATCCTAAAGATTTTCAGGTAAATAATCCTCCACGTGAGTTTGTGACGATTAACTGTTAAGGTGGTTAAAGGAGCGAGCGCAACTCACGCTCCAGGCTATCTGTTGTTGCAAACGATATTTCGTCTTCATAGGCTGTTGTTGTCTGTGTTCAATGTGACCTGAACCGTGTATAGTTGACTTTGAACGCCATAGTCCTTTCTAGTTTCTTTACGACGCTTAATGATGCGGATTTATGGTAAAAAGTAACTCTGACCTGTTGCTGAAGATGTAGTTCATTCACGATTGTAGTCTGTACTCAGTGTGTGTGCAACTTATTTCATCAACTTCGTCAATTTCGTCAACTGCGGTCTTGAAACACTTTCGCGTCAGACAAAGTAGGTCTCTCGAACACATTATGTATTCAGTGACCACACCAGGTTTTGTTTTGGTGAGTGATCAGCAGCAGCATCGAACGTGGTGTGTGCGTTAGGTGTTTATAAACAGGTTTGAATTGGAATGCGAAGCTTTTATCCGGAAGTTGTTCTAAGTTAAAATTTGTTAACAGAGGCACACCTGCTCACTACATGCGGGTTGAGAGCCGAAATTGTTAACCAGTCTTCCACTCACGACATCCGTAGATGCCTGCTGGGGGTGATTCCTCTCGCTGTTGCAATGAAAGGAATTAGTCCACAAGCAATGTACGTGGTGAAATAGTTGTGATTCATAGTATAAGAACTTGAAATCGCCCTGACTAAGACAAATGTGCTACTGTAGGAAACTCACCACTACCTGGTTTGCTAATTTCTTCCCATGTGTCGTAATAAAATTAAATTGAACCTGGGAATACGTTCTTCTAACTCCACTTGTCAATGTCTTCCTCAGCGATTTTTCAACCGAAATTGACTGTCCCCAATTCGATATAGCCATTCAACTCACAAATGCACTGTTGCCAAGTTCTGGAATCCTGTTTGCTGGTCGCCCAAAATTAACTTCAAGACGCTAGCAGGTCTATTTTCCACTGGAGATTTTCTACAAATCAAGCAGGAGTGCCTGATAGACGCAAGTCTTCTATGACCCAGCTGTGTAGGCTGGGACGTGGCATGTTCGCACGATTGGCTTATTCTATCCGAAATAAGAAGGTTCAGACCTAGTTCAGCGTCCCCAGGTTCCATTTGGTACACTTTCATGAGAACTCTGAGGTCCTGAAGGCCAATATAAACACCGGACCTCCTATTTGCCTCACAATTACGCTGCCGATTAGGCTGCTAAGATCATAACCGCCCGAACCACCTACGATTTCGGGTCCAAAGCACGATAAGCCAAATTGTCTCTTACCCCAACCCTGTCGTTTGCTCGTAAAATCTCAAGGTTTTCCTAGGCTCCTTCTAATTCATATGAACTACTCCCAGAATTGGTCAAACCCAGATTCATGTCGGCTTGGCGTGTGACGCAACCTGTGTGGTAAGCCCAAGATTGAACCAACTGTCACGACGCCCCAGTTCTCCAAATGAGCAAGTGTCACTGAAGGTGAAATGAATGATAAATACGTCAAAAATACATTTTAGTTCTAAACGCTCATTGTGCGGATTTTATTCAATCTTCCTGTACTACAATAGGTCTGGTAGATGTAATCGGTTTTCTACCAAAGTCAGATCCAATCAAGTTGGTCACTCCTTGCACGGAATCACAACTCTGTTTTGTGGAAAAAGACAATATAAGGCCAGTTTTCTCAATGCGACTGGATCCGATGGCGATGGGCAAATGTCTTCAATGAGGTTTTATTTACCCCTCTCCCAATCAGATCATCAACGTCACGTGATTCTTAGAAAGACTCCGGGCATTCAAGCCTATCATTAAGTTATCTGACTAGTACACCGAGTACCACAGAGACTTGGTTTTCCCTGCGATCGCTTTTACCCCATAAGATCAGTGAAAAGTTTCATGCGAATATGCGTTAACTTGAGTTATAGGCAATGAAGTTTGCTATTTAAAGTTTGGGGAACCAACTTCATTCTCTTAGAAGCCCGTGGATGAATTTTTATCTTTTATGTTACAAGAGGAGAGGAGAAGAGATTTTGGCCGCTACGTAATATAATGTGTAGTACGTGTGTACTATATGAAATAAATGGCACAGTTAAGATTATGCTCAAAGACTTGGTAATGGCTTGAGTATGGTTGTCCTTCGAGCACGTCTTGGCCGTACCGGAGTTCGAAATCTAACATCTCACATGCGATGCGAGCGCGTTACCAACACCGCAGGTTTAAAGCGTTCGTGGCGCTATCTGATTGGGAAATCCTGACGTGCTGGTCAATCGATCCACACGTCCAGGACAGCTACTAGGTCACCGTTGAGCAAACCAACCTGTTCAAAACATGATAATTCAGGTCCGTCCAGCGTGCGCCGATGGACTACTGGTCACACGTTGGTCTCGCATGTCAGATGTCCAGAGTTCAGGCCCCTCCACAGCCAAGGAAATGCGTCGCTAATGGGCTCTAATAACAGCAAAGCTTGAATCCAGTACTCCACCCTTTTGGACTCACCAGTATACCTATGCAGGTCTGGGTTGAGGACTGCTCAGATGAGAATGATATGGATGTGAATTTGATTTTAAGTTATGACGGACTACTCACTTTTCTACCAAATGTCCGTGCAACTGAATCAGGTGTATCAGTATACCATACCAGATCGACATTGCATTGGTCTCAACTCTACATATTCAGAACGAGTTTTAAAGTGTTTTATTTATTTCTTAGTTTTCTCTTTGTTTATTTTTCAGTCGGTTGCCTTTTATCCTTGAAATGAACTGTGGTTTTTGCTTCTATAACACTGATTAGTTTAGCTCACCTGTCACCTGCATTCATTACCGTAAACAACGCCAATTGATCTTCGTTCGATCGTTTACCTGAAGGAATATCCAAGTCAATCCAGGTAATCCGATTTTGTTTTTATCTGTGTTCCCAAGACATGCTTTTCTTCTGGGATCTCCGATGTCTAGGCTGTCTGGTCATAAAATCGCACGCGAAATGAAAAAACACAGTGCACAGCTTGTGAGTGCAAAATTTTGATGGATTAAACGGGAGAAGCACCTGCTTATTTTCATTAACTTATTCAATATTCTGTGTCTACTTTCAAACTATCCTGTCATCCAGATTGGCTTGGAGATTTACTGCCTCATGGGAAGCACACGTGACCAACTGTCTACCTCGCTACGAGCGAATGTGCCACCGCGACTGGTGCAGCGAAACATACTTCTTTGTTGATTTTGGTCACGACATTGCCTAGCTGATTTAATAACATGCTGTGAAATTTGTTCCCAACGAGGATGTACCGTCTGTTTAACTGGGTATGTGCATGATCGTGTCGGTGCTTATATCTATCCGGCATTGACGTAAAAGGATGGTTTATGCAGTCAGTGGATAGTCTAAATGGTTCAAATGGCCAGGATTTCAGTCAGATACTTGGAGCAAATGGGTCACTGGGGATAGCCGGCCTGTTTACCACTTTGTAAGATATTTTTCGCGTCCACTCGTTTGTGGCAGTAACCGAATTTCCCGAATCTTTCAGGAGCCAAGTCGTCTAGATCGATTTGTGCAGGTCCTGTGTATATAGGCTGCAAAACAGCGAAGTGAATAAACTATCACCTTCATAAGACTCTAGATTTGACACTTTTTCAAGTTAGATGGACTGGGTGAAATATCAGGATACTTCAGTAGTGCACAGATCATAGTAACCGGCTGGGTACCTTAGATAGAACATTCAAAATCTGAGCTCTTGGTACCTGAAAACTCAGTATATTTACGGGAGGTCGCAGGTTCGAGACTATCCGGAGTTTCGTGAGATGCGCACTGCTGATGATTCCCAATAAGGATGAAACAGCTGTACAGTGCTTCTCGGCTTTTCAGCATAGATTGGCTTCACTTACAGGACGAAATCTCCACACACAAAAAACAAATCTCCTCACACTACCAACAAACTAGAACATCTCTTCTAATTCTACCACTAAGGCTAACATTTTTTATCAAATTCTGTGTATTCTTTGGCTCGCTGTGTGGCTTGCTTGGTGTGCCTTATAAAACCGCATCGTTCTGTTCTTAACGTCCGAATCCGGATTGACGGAGAGATATCCAAAGATTTCGTCCCACCTCTATGTAACGATTGCCTAAAAGCAGGTGTCAAGTGAAAACCAGGAGACCTAGGTTCGGAGTACCCATCCTACAGAGAGTAAACGGTAACCTCAGGTGCATCTTAATTCTGATGCACCAAGATTTTGCCTTCTTCAAGCATTCCTCCCTAAGCCAAAAGTCAAGGCCCCTGCCAAGTATTTGTCTGCGCACTAAGGTATTGTGGGCTTCTAAGAAATAGACAAGTTTCTTCAATGGGAATTCCTTATCACACATTTTCGGATGCCTGCACATCAGAATCATTCTACAAGGAACAGATGAGGAAATGTCATTTGTCGTGCATATCTATATTTATCCCACAAAAAACATGATCAGTTAAACTTTAAATCATATACTTAGCGCCGACTGGCCGGAAGCCACGGGGTTTTTCGGTGCCACATCTATGCAGCCACAGATAAAGAAATAACGAAGACAGAAACTTGTTTCTGCAGCCTCACTTGCCACCCAGTAATCCGTTAGGAAGTGTACTGGTACATGGACCTTGATACTTTAGCAACCCTCTCTTCAACGAAGCTTTTCGAAAGGAAAGGCCACGGACGACAAAACAACATTGGAGCACGGGATTTCTCCCGCTAACTCTTCACCGAGGAAACAAAACTCGCAGAACCAGAGAAGAGAGACTCTCTGGTTCACTCACATGGCCGTCGTCCCCCCGAGAAGAAACACGACAATGAAGATATGCAATGCAACTAACGTGGATCTATTTATTTTCATCATTCGCCACAAGCACAGTTGACAAGCTGTCCTGCCAATAAACTTTTCTTGGAAGGACATGACTAGGTGTAGCAGTTTAGCCAAAGACAGGCGCTCAGAACACCTGCATGCGTAATGCTTTCGAATGACAGGAGGGAACAGCACGGGTTTACTCAATGCCTGTCGAGTTTCCGGTCAAAGTAGTAAAAGCTGCTCGAATTTATCTGGGTGGAGAAATCTTCTGGCGCTTGTTAAGGTGAAAGTTGAAGCATTGTCGTCCCTTTATCGATCTCATTAGAACTAACATGAGGCCTGCGGCAATATGTTGATAGTTGTTTTACTCCCTTTAGCTTCGGGAGCAAAATGCGTAGGTTATATAAATAGTAGAAACAGTGTTGAACGGACAGTAATATGGTGCTTTTTCAAGTCGCCTGACCAACGCCAGCCTAATTAAATCGTTTTCTTCAACTTTTTTTTGCACATGGTGTGGGCTGGTTCAATTTGATCGGCAGCTCCTCACCTACGGATGCGCAATGGGATTCGGGAGAAGTTGGCCGGGTCAGTCTGATGGCCAACGTCTAACGGATATCTGGCTGCTGAAGACGAAGAGTATCAAGTTGACCTTAGATCCGACGGTTTTCCTGATATTCATAATTCGGCATGTGTTCTGTCGCAATTTTCAATATGTACCCATCTGTCCTGTCTGCGTGAGCGCCTTCGAGGCAGTATCACTAGTGGGCTACATGAGAGGTAGATCATCATCACCATCATCATCATCATCATCATCATCACCATCATGACGCTTTTCATCAGTGACAGCAACATCAGTGTTGACACTGACGCTTCACTGCCGTACAGCCACAAATTTCATCTAATTATATTTAAGGCCTTAGAATGAGAAGAATAGGAAAAGAGTGGATAAGAGAGCCAGTGTTTGCCAATGTCAAGCATTCTGAGGTGCCCACACCCCCAAGCGCTCAGTCAGGCAATCTGGAAAAAACTGACAACGCGAACGCCACTAACATTGATCAATCATCATTTCCTGCAATGTCTCAAGCCAACCGCAGGAGGGGTACGGAGGACCCCATCCTGGAAGTTGTAATGCACTAACAACATCCAAACTCCTCATAATCTCATTCACACCCCTCTGGCGGTTTCCGCCATTCTGTAGGAGGCACGGAGAACAACACTCGGTTTGGTTAAAGGTGCTTCGGCTTGCCTTGCACATGGCTGAGCCACTATAGTTGATAAAGCTGGACATTTTTCACGAATAAATTACCTGGTGCGTAACCAAATACCCATTTTCTAATTACCTAGTTACGAATTCGTTGACGTCATCTGACATCAACAACGTTCCTGAAGCATCTGTGGTCAAAAGCCTGAAGATACCTAATATCATCTGTTCGCAAAGGCCATGTCTCGCAACCATACAACAACACAGCTTTTAAAGTGGTCTGCTACGCGCGACCCTTGGGACCGAGTGATTTGCCTTTTGACTGCCCTTACTGTAGCCTGGTACACACGACCCTTAAGATCTAGTGAGATGCCTTTTTGACGCCACAAGTGATGAAAGTTAGCAAACGCGATGCATGCCTTTGGGATTTGTGCACTGAATTCCTCAGATACAATTCCGTCAGAGTTAATACAACTACCGAGTTATGTAAAGCTCCCTACAACCTCCAGTAATTCTACTTGAATGGTGAGGGGTGTGTTCAGAGACTGCACGTTATGAAGCATAACTTTGCACTTTGAAGATGCTAGGTGATATGATGGTGGTCAGTTTATTTAACAGAGCTTTTGCTGCGTCTTCATCTTCAAAGATGAGGGCGATGTTGACTTCGTATTCCAGATCAACAAGGTTCTCAGCAGTAACAACGGGGTTTTGAAAACCTCACAGCGTTCGCTTCATCAGTTCATCCATGACGAAGTTGAACAAGAATGGAGGGAGTGGACACCCTTGTCGGGTACCACTTTTGTAAGGAAGCTTTTAGAGAGCTCACCATGCACTCCCACACGATCAGAATTATGTAAACATAGGGACCGGATTATGCTCACTAACCTCTGGGGCACACCCCATCCAGAAATTGTGGTTACCAGCATTGACGAATCGACAGGATCGAACGCATCCTTGAAGTCAAGGAATACGATGATTTTGGGTCGCCTGTAGATATGGCGTTGATCTAACACCTGACGGGATGTGAGGATGCGGTCGACACAGCTGGTCGAAATTCCGCTTGATGCTCAAGGGTCAAGGATTCGCGTGCATAAGGCGCCAAAGAATTAGTGAGCCAGAAGGTTTGGTACAAACAGAATGAAAATAACACCTCTGTGAGTACCACATTCACCGCAAGTGTCCTTTTATCAATTCACCCCAGCTGTCTGCGACGGTCTCCTCCCAGGTAGGTCCAAATAGGCTAGACAAGCATTGGCTGAGAAACACACCATCATCCTCGAACAGAATAGGTGGAACGTCGTCAGGAGCAGCAGCAAAATTATGCTTCATCTATACGATATACACTCGGGCGCTTCTGAGGTGGAATTTGGTTCCATATTCACAGTCCACCTTTCTGTTGATGGCCAGGATTTCTGATCGGTGGTAGTAGGTGGCCAACTGATTTGTTATTCAAAGTGCTCTGCTCATCGGTCTAAACGTTCTACTTTGTTGGATACCATTTTGGTCCCTGATAATCTCGCTGACAAGAGGCTTCCAAGGACCAGTCGAAAGAGTCAAGTGTAACAGCTTGAGGAGGTTTCCAAAATTTTTTGCATCTGCCATTTTTTCGACCTTTCGCATCCAGCTTTCGGCCTGCAAATACATTCAGTTTTACCCGGTATCGGATGATGCATCGGGTGGAGTTGTGGTTGCGGCCACGGGTGAATCTTTCGCTGGGCCGTTAGCAAAGACGTGATCCTGACAGGAAACCCATGTTTGGATGAACTTGACTGGGTTGCACTGAAAACAGGAATTCAGGTTTGTAGTAGCGCTTTGGATATCTTTTCCTAGAGGCCGTTGATAGCCGACAGTCTTACAGGCGTTGGAGGAGCCGATTCTGAAAGTTTCGCTTGATTTATGAATCCACTAGCTTTTCAACGCCTAGGCGAGGTGTGGGTGTTTTACGTAGAACTGAAAAGCGCAAGAAAAGCAGCAGCGCACAAGCGCACGGTTGGAGACCACGCTAGTAATTCAGAAGAACTGGCAGACAGTGATAAATCCTGGCCGAAGGTAACTGACGAAGATACGGTTACTTTGTATTCAGGGCTGGTTTGTTGGTGGGAACCACTTGGTCAAGCGATTTTCGATATTCCGGAAGTCGGTACTGCAAGGGAACACTCTGTAATCTGTTACACATCTGAAGTAGGCTATCTCCATTGTCTATGCGTCTGGTGTCCAATCCAAGACGACCACTAAATCGAACCTTATTAGGGCTTAGTCTATTTAGTTGATCATTCCTATCACCATCAACCACAACGCTGCCTAAGTTTTTAACCCGTTGCAAAAAAAGTACTTAGAGTGTCATAGAAACTATCTTTGTTAAATTCAGGGTTACAGTCGTTTGGAACGTAAGCAGACAAAATGAACAAGATGCGATGAACCTCGCTTTCTCCAGATTCTTCCACAAACTTTGCTTGCATGTCTAACTGAAGAAGCCCCTGCAGCACCAGAGGTGTGCAGCCGGATCCTGGAAGACAGCAATGGGGCAATCAAATAAACTGCATTACTTGCATCCTCTCTCCTTGTTTCTGACAGACAGCTTACATCGGTGCAGACGGGATCTAGCGTACGAGTAAGAGCCACCTGTTGTCCTACTTGCATTGTCTTGTCTTACTTGCATTAGTGCTAAGTAAACCGATTTTCGGAATGGTTAAGATTGTTACTGAAGTCGGATGCACAGAAACTGCAGCTGAGTGTAATGCACGGCGAACGAAGCGGTCAGTCCTAGTGCTTGGACCTGCGGAAGGAGTATTCAAATTGGGTGGGGTAGGGTAGAAGGTGGGCATTAACACTCTTATAGACCAAGTCGCCACACATATTCTAATCCCCAAACTAGGGATCCAGGAGACTGTGTTCTTTAGACCTCTAACCACTGACCAACCAGAGAGACTCTGTGAGTGTTGCACGGACACCACCCAGTATAGCTCAGCGGGTCACGAAAAAACACAAACCGACACATCACTGTAAGATTTAGTCTCTTTGTGGCAGTACGTAGAATGAATAGAATGAACAGCGAAATCCTCTGGTGATTGTTGTGCGGAGCACACGTTTTACTGAAAGTGACCTCGTGCCGTATGTCGGTGTTATACCTCGGTCCTCTTTGAACTGATGAAACAAGTATGTGCCTTTTTTCGTTGGCTAATTGAACCGGTGCTTTCTTCAGGAGTTTCTTTTCTGCATAACCTCCTTGCGGGGCGAGACGGCCCAAGTGGTTAGAGCGCGAACTTACTGACCGGAAAGTTTGTGGTTCGAACCCGACCTCTGTCTCTCGACTTCCCCTGTCTTGGGCAACCTAACAACCTGACAGTATCCCAGCCCCCGTGCAACCCTCAGGTGGCACGGCAGTTAGGCACCAAAATGGTGCTCCAGCCGAACAATTTTTTTTAACCTCCTTGCTCTGTAGAATAAACCCTACAAACTGGCCCGCGATTATGAACTATCGGGGTATTACCACAGGACTGTAAATACTGACAGTTTCGAGTGTTTTTTAGGAGATGGAACGCCTCAAGAAAAAAATGAATGCATCCAGGAAAGATAGGCTCTCTCTCGGTCCACAGTCATACGTAGAACGGAATTTAAGGTGGATGAAATTGAGAATGTCTAAGAGAGACCAAAAACGCACTATAAAAGCAATAGAGAAAATATCGCAAACAACTCTCGTACACAGCAACGATTTTGAAATTTCAATAACTCCTACTTGCATTGTCTTGTCTTACTTGCATTAGTGCTAAGTAAACCGATTTTCGGAATGGTTAAGATTGTTACTGAAGTCGGATGCACAGAAACTGCAGCTGAGTGTAATGCACGGCGAACGAAGCGGTCAGTCCTAGTGCTTGGACCTGCGGAAGGAGTATTCAAATTGGGTGGGGTAGGGTAGAAGGTGGGCATTAACACTCTTATAGACCAAGTCGCCACACATATTCTAATCCCCAAACTAGGGATCCAGGAGACTGTGTTCTTTAGACCTCTAACCACTGACCAACCAGAGAGACTCTGTGAGTGTTGCACGGACACCACCCAGTATAGCTCAGCGGGTCACGAAAAAACACAAACCGACACATCACTGTAAGATTTAGTCTCTTTGTGGCAGTACGTAGAATGAATAGAATGAACAGCGAAATCCTCTGGTGATTGTTGTGCGGAGCACACGTTTTACTGAAAGTGACCTCGTGCCGTATGTCGGTGTTATACCTCGGTCCTCTTTGAACTGATGAAACAAGTATGTGCCTTTTTTCGTTGGCTAATTGAACCGGTGCTTTCTTCAGGAGTTTCTTTTCTGCATAACCTCCTTGCGGGGCGAGACGGCCCAAGTGGTTAGAGCGCGAACTTACTGACCGGAAAGTTTGTGGTTCGAACCCGACCTCTGTCTCTCGACTTCCCCTGTCTTGGGCAACCTAACAACCTGACAGTATCCCAGCCCCCGTGCAACCCTCAGGTGGCACGGCAGTTAGGCACCAAAATGGTGCTCCAGCCGAACAATTTTTTTTAACCTCCTTGCTCTGTAGAATAAACCCTACAAACTGGCCCGCGATTATGAACTATCGGGGTATTACCACAGGACTGTAAATACTGACAGTTTCGAGTGTTTTTTAGGAGATGGAACGCCTCAAGAAAAAAATGAATGCATCCAGGAAAGATAGGCTCTCTCTCGGTCCACAGTCATACGTAGAACGGAATTTAAGGTGGATGAAATTGAGAATGTCTAAGAGAGACCAAAAACGCACTATAAAAGCAATAGAGAAAATATCGCAAACAACTCTCGTACACAGCAACGATTTTGAAATTTCAATAACAGTCTTGTTCAATCATCCCTACAAAATATTAACTAATGCTGGGCCCAAAAGACTGCCCATAGCAACAGCACCGACTTATTTATATGTTCGTCCCGCAAATTTGAATCTAATATTGCTTGTACAGTGTCAAATTAGATCTTTGATGTGGTCAGAAGGGAGACCTAGACTCATAGTATTTCGGGAGATAAAATCACAAAAAGTCAACTATCTCGTGAATGGGTACATTGGTGGATAACTAAACAAGGTCAATGAAAATAACTTCTGGAAAGTCACCATGATGTTATCCGGATTGTCTACCAATTCAGAGAAATCCTCCAAACAATGATGAGATAAGCTTTTGCTACGGAGTCCAGGATTTTCAACCAACATGTCGATTTTTCTAGGGTGAATTGTTCACACACATGATTGGTCCTAGAGAGGCAACGTCCTTCTGTATTTTGGGAGCGCAGCACGTACTTAGAGATGTAGTCTTCACGGGTTTCAGATATTGAAAATTCCGCCTGTGTGATGTTACCCATAGAGTTTCCAGATGTCTGGTGATCTGTTTCCCTAAAAGTTGGTCGTTCTTCAGTTTATTTCCGCGTTTGAAATTTCGAGTGTCTGAGAGGTTACTATTCATTTTGCATAGGTACTCATCTTTCTTCATAATAATTGTATCGGATATTTTATCTAGCTGAAAAATGGTAGACTTTTTACGTCTGTCAGTTCCTTGATGGTTTTGTATTGCTTAACTTTTAAACAGCCTTGTTGTACCGAAGGGAACAGATACTGGTGTGAAATGTCGGATACTTTGGCACGGGACGAGCCAGCATCATCTGTTGATTTGTATGCGTGGTCTTTCAGTTGGCTGTACATGCATTCAAACTGCTCTTCGTTTTGCCGAGCTTCTTTGACGAAAGCTTAAAATTGAGTTCAAGTGACAGTACTTCCATTTGGGGGCGTGTAAATTTGGTTTGAACGAGGTTTTGGATGTGTTTAGAAACACCACTTGAAAATTTGAACACCTAGGCCAAAAGTTTGATGGAGTTATTGAAAGACCGTGGCGTTTTTTAGTTCAGCTTTCCTTCCGATGCTTTTGCAAAAGTCTTCAAATTTAACCCACCACATTAGCATAATCTGAAAGAGAGTCTTCCAAAAATGCTTTTGAGTTTCGAAATGATCAGCGTATCCCTCTTGAGGAGACACAAGATGAGAGCTAATAGATTGGTATGGTTACCTGCGAGCCGCTATCGTTCTAGGATCTTGTAAAATTGAACAGGAACTCGACGGGCGAGAACGCATTCCTCATAGAAATCATTCTGTATCCTCTCATCTGCAATCCTGCGTCAACGAACTGGTGAGCGGTGGCTGAGGTGAGAAGCCTTCTTTTCAGGAAACTGAAATACGGTGTTTACTTTATCCACCTCAGTAGAACTGACAAAGGATATCCGATGCAATGTGTCAATAATATCTCTTTCTGTCTTACTAGTGAGCAAAATTTCAGGTAAAAATGGACAAGCAGACAAGGAAGTGAATGTAAAATGTTCTGTTAAAAATAGTTCCAGATTAAATTTAGGCTGGATGAATTTGACAACTACACAGAAGTCAGTATAATTTTGTCAACTGGATGTTAGGAACCGAATAACTTTCCTGGTTTCTATTCTGTTGTATTTCTTACAGCTTCTTTTGCAGTTCCTGAGTCGCTAAAAGATGAGCGCTGATTAGGATGTGCGTTTGCCTTGTTTGCCTGTCCACAACTTAATTAATTACGGTATTTGCACGCGGTAATTTGATATCTTCACCGAGTGCGTCCCCAATAAATGGACAGCAAATGCGCTCCGATTTAGCAAACCCGTTTGATCGGAATCGGTACAGTTTCTGAAATCCAAACCGTAGTCTGATTTGTTTTTTTACGAGTGAGTGTACAATCCTTGACTTGTATTCACACCTCCAGCACTGCTTACGCTTCCTGGAACAAACAAGTTACTTTTACTCCCTTCTCTCGATTGATTGCCCTCAAATCAGGACACAAACTAATTCAACACTTGTTTGTTACGTTCAGTGATCATTTTTATCCCATTAATGCGCTAAGTCAAATTTTACTACAGTTCCCAATTTGTCACATTGCCTGGATCGCGCGCAAGTGACAGTGGTATTTTTGGTCAACTGGCTTGATTGCCTCAGAACCAATCAGCAAATGGGGCTTCAACTGCGATACGATTGGCTAGCTGTGTATTATCGATAAATAACACATGAAGCGCACACCACTCGGTTGGTCGGTTCCTTCTCCGAAGTAATCCGTTTTTTACTCATGCAACCCTCTGTGGATGGATGTACAGTGACTGTCTTAAGTCTTTGACTGTTACGTCGATTTTCATCAGACAACGGGGAGCAAACCACAGACTCTGACACTTTCGATGCAATCGGTTATAGTAAATCAACATTGCAACCAGTCCCACGCTCTGATGGTATCGACTGCTATGGAGAACAGAAATGAGACAGAAGAGCTGAAACTGAGTACGAAAAAACAGCCAGTCGATTTGAAGGCTCTGGATGAGCTTGTCTTTCAAGAAGTCAACGCAGACACGATTTCGTCCGTTGCCATTCTAGGTAAACGCATAGTTCGCCAATACGCGAGTGAATTTATTTTACCCGATGATACCCGCATCGCAGTCAGCAGATATGAGGCGACTAAACCGTCGGAGGACCATGAAGAAGTAACACTGAGTCTTTCTATAGCCCTTCGCTTGAACGAACAACAATTAGCCAAAGCAACAGCGACTGCAGATCGACAGGATGACCAAGGAACAGATTCCGGAGCGGTGACTAGCATGTCGGGAACAAGCTCCGATGAAATGTTTACCGACACCTCTCTAGGAATGGACAGGGAGCATTACTATGGAGCGAAGTATGATTGGGAGAATCCTGAGGTAAGTTCACGAGATGTTTTGTTGATGTAGGACTGTTTGAAACAGATGGTTCTTAGAAAACACAAAACTGATGACAAATATCACTGGGACAACCAAATACTGGTACCAAAAGTGAATAACGGCATGAGAGATTGGACTTGCAGTACAGCGAAAAACCATTCTTTTACTATTCTAACTGTGATTATCCGTACGAATTTGAGCATTAACAGCAATGCACTCGTCTAAGAGAGCAAGCGTGAGAGTGACCGCCTCTAACTGGAGCGCAAAATAACGCTGGCTCAAGAGGAGAGGGTTGCCGCTAGAAAAAATGTCTCCAAGGAAGCTAGCTAACATGCTAATAGTGGCGTTTTGGCTTCTTGTGAACTGATAGGACAACAAATTCTCCAAACAAAAACCACTTACTGACATGTCGAGTTAAGGCTTTGAATCCATGCAAGACCACTTCTCAGGCGCAGGTTTCAAGGGGCACAAGTTGTAAGTTACCCTATAAATAACGCATTGTAGAACGCTTCCGTATACACCGAATTATACAAAAGAATTTTCGGGTCAGGTTTTGCTTTCCCAAACAACCTGAGCCTTTCATGGTGAAGAAATCATAAAGAAACGAGCATACTCTATCCCCCCAATGGTCGTAAAAATGCTGTCATTGGGAGTGCATAACCTAAAACCCTGACGTTTTTAGAACGATAAGGAACATCGTTCCCAAAGAAGATATCGGTGACAGGCCTGTCATACTTTTGAGAGGGAATGAAGGTCGGAATCCAGGTAGGTTTTGTGAGTGATGAAAGACCTACTATACAATGTCTCTGATGAAATACGAGGGGAGCTTCCCAGGTGGTTTGAAGGCAAACAAAAGTCTATCTTAGGATGATAGTAGGCAAGAAACGTCGGACAGTCAAACGCCTCGTTTCAACAAATTATTGACAATATCACTTTTTTTTGGTTTGTTCTCTGACTCGATATTTGGATTGCAAACGTTCCGTCACGAATCGAGGAGACATCGTCAATGATGGGTTGTGTGAACTTCTGGGCCGTCGAATAATCACAAACGAAACACTCTGGAGGGATGATATGTACGTACTACTGGATTGGCGCTTATCAACCAGTCCATTTAAGAATAAAATGGTGACACACAGGCACGACGCACGTTGCGAAGAAAAATCTGAGACACATTGTGCTATCAATCCAAAAATATGGGTGTGCTAATTGAATTGTATGTTCGCTATTACACAGAGGAGCATGAACTGCAGCGAACGAGCCCATTGCTGAACAACCTGCTCCCCATAGTTATTGCACAATAGGAATGAAGGAGAACAACACATTGATGTTTCTGGATGTAGTTGCAGAGCATCAAGCGGCACATTCAAAAGTGAAGTATGATAGAAGGAGATTCTCACGGACCAGATTCTGAACTAGTTTGGTAACTACCTCAGCTGTCACAAATTGAGGTGTTTCCATTCAGACGAATTGGGGGCGAGATGGCTCAAGTGGTTAGAGCGAGAATCTACTGACCGGAAGCTCCGTGGTTCGAACCCGACCTCTGCCTCTCGACTTCCCCTGTCTAGGCTTGGGCAACCTGGCAGTATCCCAGCCCTCGTGCTTCCCTCGGGCGGCATGGCATTTAGGCACCGAAAGGTTGCTACAGCTGAACGATTCAGACGAATAGAGACATACCGCAACAAAATACTGTTGAGGATGAACGACGAGAGACAACTTTGTCAAATATTCCCAAGGAGCTTCATCTAGATATCTTCACAAAATCAAATCTATTCATGACAACGAGAAAACTTAAGGATTACGCTTGCACATAAAAAACCACTCCCGAAATGAATGATTCATACTCAAAACCACGTGAAATGACACTAAAGTTCACACCTGCAAACATTGAAAAAGTCCTTCTGAAAACCGAGGAGAGATTGGATGCAGTGAAGTACAGGTGTTCTCTACAAACCGAAATTCGTTGGTCAGACTGCAAGAAAACGGCCACTAGAATACAAAAACACAAGGTTGGCGGCAAAAGGCATATCTCTGCGGTTCACTGTACGAAGACAAAGAAAGATGTCGGTAGATTAGGACGACGGTCAGCCACTTTCCCTATCAAGAACAAACGAAAGGCGGGAAAGTGGCACCCCATGAAAAATGAATCGACAACCACATCGATACTGACTCAGTTTATCAGGCCCAAGGAACAAAATGATTAACTAACAGATGGACTCTGATCCGCTCCGCAACGCAAACAACGGCACGATACCGAATGGACTAACCAAATCAAAAAAGGTAAACCATTACAAATGGAAGCCTGGCCATCCAGCCAATCAACTGGAAGAAAACCACACCATGACGTAACAAGGGAACGAACCAATTAGAACAGACCAGAACCCCGAAATAAATGTATTCGACGAACCAACCAAGAGCAAGGAAATGAGATCACAACGCAACTCAGATCCTAGCCCGAATAGTCAGTGAGGGCCATCCACAACCAACTAATCACAGAAGAGATATTAGAGACTCTTCACCACATACCGAATGCGCCAACGCTGGTAGAAGTAGGGAAGTGCCCAACCAACTGCGCAATGGCGTTGTCTTCTAGGCTGGTGACCAAATTTCCGCAAGTAAATTGCCAAGCTCGGCGAAAAAAAAACAAGGGCTGTTATGCCTAAATAAGTGTCATATAAAGGAATCGTTAAAGGCCTTCGACGAAATATTCAGTCAGAGCTGTTGGATTTTTCTGTTGTCTGCTCCTTACTTCGGCACTGTCTAGTCTTATTTTGTTGTCGAAAGACTTCTAATTGCCTCATTGCTCATATCAACCCAAGCGGTGCAGAAAAGGCACCACGGCTCTATTTACCAGAACTTAGGTTTCTTATGAGGGAACGCAGCTGCGCTAGCCTTGAGGTTGGGCACCCTTCGAATTGCGGAGACCTGCAAACAGTACCCTTACAGCTGACTATAGAACAAGCAGACTCTGAAAGTTTCCACAACTGACCCATATCCACTTGGTAATCCCTTGACAAAGCAGGAGTTGATGGCAAATGGTTTAGATGGCATCTTGTGTGCAGCAATTCTGACTGTCTGACCAAACTAATCCAGTCAAACAGGAAGTGAGCAAAACAAGTTAAAGATGTATCGTCGTGCCCCAGTTAACTCTGTAGTAACTGTCAGGATAGCATGTAGATTTGGCCCAGATCACGTGAGCAGATTCTAAGCAAATGCAAACTGCTAAGCAAAATGTTTAACAGATCGCACGAAACGATGAACCATTTGCATGGACCTTCGAGAAATTCGTTTGATGATAAAGTATCGAAAGTGCTTCCGCTAAAAATTACTAGCCAAAAAATAACTAGCTAGCTAGCCGAGCCAAGGAATAAAGGGATAAATAAATTCCAGTTAACTAAGTGATTGACTGATTAACAAGTTAACTAATTGAAGGACTGTTGGAGAAGCGAATGTTTGGATCCGTCGGGATTTTCGTGCCCAAAAACTTATCTAACCTGCGAATCAAAACGGCTCTGAAGTTCAACAGATTTACGGTCCATCAGCTGAACTAGGAAAGATAGTCCTGCACTTCATAACCACGATGCCTATTCTTGCTTCACAGTAAGTTCACAATATCTTGAGCCATCTGCTCGATGCACATGGCTGTTGCTAAGATATCTTCCAGCTGAATTATGGCCAGCGGTCGAAGAAGTAGATCGTCTTGCCACAAGCAACGAAGATGCCAGCTTTTAGATTCAATGCTTTCTTGATAGGGGTTCAGAAACACACCTTTTGGATATGTTACCTATACAAGGCCACTACAATAGGCGTAGTTCAATGATGCAGCTTCTGGGGTTTACGTAGTGTGCTTTAAAAAGCCCGTTTCACTTGTGGGTCGGCCAAAACGAAGAACGGATTTATCGAAAAGCGGAGGGAAAATTTACTACAGGACAGTGTCTCATCTGAACTAATATAAATGCGTTTCAGAAAGATCGAAAGTTAAAAACAGTGATTTTTGACTTTGGTTAACCTGGCCTATGGTTGCTCACAAGCAAGGATTAATCGGGTGGAGCAACGAAACTTACTGTGCGTAAAATGGCTTTTGAGGGACAAGTAGAAACCAGCAAAATGCTGCGAATATTCTTCATTTATCATGCCTCTAAGGTGTTGATACCTCTGTCGACCAGAATAGTCCTGGAATTTATTCTGCTGGGTAAAATGGTGGATCTTTGCCAAACATAATTTACCTTTCGCCGGAACAGTCTTGCAACATTTTGGTGTACAGGAACGATCTCGAACCATATAGTGACGGACATTTCGTTTCTTATTTGGTCTGTATTGAAGTTGACAAGCGAACGTCAGGTACTTCAGGTCACTGTAGTGTTAAAACGGCGTCAGAAGTTTAGTCCTGGTTGTATCCCTTACAAAAATGTGGCTAATAGGGCGCCAACTATGGGACATGGACGTACCAACACGAGAGGAGAAAACGATGACACCATATGGTTCATTGATATCTGAGGACTGCATTTCACTCTGTAAGCTAGCTCCTGAAATCGTAGTCATAGTCATGGTAGTGATAATTCACTACTTCCTGCAATACTGTCATATCAGTGTAGGAGATATTTGTGAAAAGAGTTGCCTTGTTTCAAACCGAACCCGAACTTATTCTGACTGTTGATGAGATACACTCATGTGCAAATTAAGTTGGCGTTGGCGAGAGATTCAATCGAATTCCAGCCAAATCTTCCATTTATTATGCTTTTCAGCAAATTTAGCCGAAGAATAACAACAATGATATATTTAGCTATCATTCAGTTGCGTCTCCCGTTAACATGAACTTAGCTTGCAAGTGAGTGTATTCTGCCAACTGAGTATAATTTAGTGTTCAAGAAGAACATGAAAACTTGTGGACTGTGCCTGAATGACAAGCCCCGAGAAGGCCAAAACCGATCGATGGTCGTCCGAGGGTTTTCAGCAACCACATGAGAAGTGTGTTCCGTCGAAAAGTGGTTCTTCTTTCTATGCCCTCACATGGCGATCTACCGCAGGTGATATGCCCGAATTTTTGAAATGCTCTTGCATTCTGACTGCCTTGAGTGTCTGTTAAGGGAGGGAATGACCGAAGTAAAATATTCCAGGTTATAGAAGAGTTACTTATAGGTGACAAGCAGAAAAATTGGACCAATAGTATCATTTGATCAGTGTTTTGTGAACGACGCACGATGGACCCTTACTAAAACAAGATAACCATCCTAACTTTGGAAGAGATGCCATTTACTAAGGTACTTTTGATAGCTTTCTGGTCATTTCTAGGATCTGCGGATCTCCATCTGAAACGGCAAATGACTTTGTTTCTTCGGTTAAAAAAGGACCAATTCGGAAAACCTGGTTGCGAAATTAGTTCGCACAAATACAAGCAATATACAGCTGCCTATCCTTTCCACACTTTGTTGAGTATAGCATATCATTAGCTGTAGTTCTTTTTTCATTTTTTCATTCGAATTGTAGGTTTTTGAAGAAACCAGATTAGTACAAGTGAACTTATTAGCACACAGCAGCATTCTTACGGCATTTGGGACCACAGTGCCACCTGTGTACGGTGTAGAGCTCCTTAGCTTCTAGGCTAGTGAAAACATTACTTCAAATACCCTGTAGCTTTTGTAATCCGTCAGGTTCAGCTTGATCAAAAGATTAATGGTGGAACGATAACTAACTTTTTAATGGTGGTCTTACAAGAACCAATACAGTCACTAGAATAGTTGGCAAATGGGCTTACTTTATCAAAATTACAGCAAACGGCAGTGTGTTGCTAAAAGTGGGACCAAAGTGACACAGCCAACCATAAAATCAAAATGGGAGGGGAGTTAACATGCAATTATCATCAAGCCCACTGAGGGGTACAATTTGGTGATCTCAAAAGCAGTCGCACGACAACCGACAAGCATCCGATCAAGCTTACCATCCTTGTCTTAGTCTGGACCAGGCCAGAATATGTCACAATGATTTAGTTTTCAGGCTCTGTCGGTTGCTCCTCAAATCTCTCGCATCGTCTGACTATTGATCACGATATCCTTAATCATATCCTGTATACACTGGGAATACCACGATCAACGGAGCAGTGTTGTCACTTTTTATGGCTCCGTATACGTGTTTGAGCCTGAAGAGTTGCATTAAAACCCCAGAACGAATGAAGCGGGGGCATAAGAATTTTGTTAAGTGCACACCAAGTGAATATATTGCCTTCGCAATATATTACCATTTCATCCTTACGGTCTCCAGCTAGACTGAACGGTAGTAATTTGTGAGACAGGGTAGTCAGTGGGTAGTAAAAATCATTCAAAGATCAAACGAGTCGTACAAACAATGGCTATTTCAGCAGTTGGCTTCTTCTCTCCTCAGGGCGGGAATTCTTCCCCCCTTTGTCAGAAGGCCATTGCGTCGACCTAACAAGAGTCACTGTTCTACAGTGCGGGTTTTGTCCTAGCAAACAGCGCAGGTACAATGAAACTGTTGCATTTCCTACACCTCAGTTTTGTCCATCACAATGATGATGAGCAGAGTTTTACACCAAAGCAAACAAGTTTAATTCATTTGGACGGGTCTAGCTACCATTATCAGCTGCCAGGACAACTGTGCTAAACGCATGCGTGTTCAGGCGACAGTGATACGGAAAACCACGATTTCTGATCATCTTATCAACTTTTAACAGAAAAAACATCTAACCCAACGTTTGATTTGGTTCTTTCTTTGACAAACGTGTACGCTGTTACATACGTAAAAGTCTAATCTGAACTGCTGGATTACATCATGAACGACCAAGGCAGAGAACATTATTGATTTGATTACATTCGGATCAACTGTGGCCCGTAGGCTATAAAAACCCACAGTCGTTTAAATACTTTCATGGTTTCGGACGTCACTGTTTCCCCCACTGTTGTAGAAGCGTGGACATATCATAGCTTTCGGCACGGTCTCTGGATCGATACGCGCTGTCACTCAAATGTGGAGTTCCTAGTGGTTCCCTGGAAATCCATTGTTCAACTTCCGTTGCCAGTTGTCACAGTCTGCCCGACATTTTTTCACGCGGCAATGTCAGATTAACTTTTGAGTTTTACCTTCTTTTTGGAGATGTGCTCTTTCCGTCATAGATTTTGCCGATTAAGCTGGTTTTACCACAGCGGAAAAGCTTATTCAGCTATCTTCTTAGGGTAAATTTAACCTCTATCATATAATGCTACGCTCCTGTGCTCCAAGGAACAGTAGGTTGGTTCACTTACAAGTGACCATATTGTCTGACTGTTAGATATCACCCAAGTTATCCGCTCTTTTCCGTTCACCTGTTACTCAGCAGGCTGTCGTTTTGGGGTGACTGTAGTGTTTACGAGCCTCGCAGAACCACCTATGTGCTGTTAAGGTACACCGCATTGATCTCGTAAATAAAGTTCACCTTGGTGTACCTGCAGATTCATGGTAGATCATGAAACATAAACCGCAATTACGAATGTACATTCTTTGCTCTTATGTTCCTTCGACAGACGAAGTTTGGACCAGTACGGCCGAGAGTTCCCCCAAGTTTGAGATGTCCATTCTTCACTTTTACCTTAGTGTGGACGACTGTCCAGTTGCTAAGTGGATTCCCATTTTACATCTAGAAGGTCAAAAAACAAACACGGGATTTTCAAAAGAATTCTGCAACTGTGTTTTCTGTTTTGACCGGCTGAAAGATCTATTTTGGGCACACGCTTGATTTTTTTCGGTGGTGAGAATTCCTGTTAGATTTTCAGATAATTGTCAACATTTGACTAATGTTCTGTCTTCGGGAGGAAAACCGTGAAAGTTTCTTAACTTGAATTAGCCTTTGGAAGCAATATATAATGAGCGTTTTACCACAACTTAAAAATTTTAAGTAGCTTCGCTGCTATTCAACTAAAAAAATGCACTGGTGTCGCTTGTGTATGAGTTTAGCTGCTCGATGCCCAAAATTAAATTACCCAACGGCTGAGAGTATGCAAGCTTCAGATAGAATTTCCAGTTGGGGACACAAATCGTCCAGTAATTTCATTTTTTCGGAATGACTAGTCATGCGCTTCTTGGAAATTCTAACTTAATTTTCCACGTTAAGATTTCAGTCAGTTTTAAAGCGCTCTCCCCAGGAGCTATGGGTATTCATAATTAACCGCTGCTTAGAATTGTTTCGAATCTGATCTGGATGCACGCTGAAGATTTCCGCCCCCTTCTTCGCATCCTCATTTTGAATTGCGAAACAAAACAACCGAACAAGGATTTCTTTCATCATTTATCGAACCTTTTCTTACACAACTGTAGCAGATAAGGTTTGATTTCGCATGGTTTTTAATATGGACAGAGTCACTAGTTCTACTCATAATCAGACGTCTTTCGCCCAAAACCAGACAATGTTTTCAAATAACGACACACTTGATCAAAAGCTTGACTACTTTGCTGTGGAATTCGATAAGTCTTGCTAAGCGAAATGTAAACAATTTATTTGGGGGACCTAAGCCTGAGGACTCCCTTAGAAGTGAAGATATGGAAAACGTAAAGGTCAAAACACGAGGATAATTGACATTTTTACTGATAGGCTAAGCCATAAATTTTACATTGGTTCATTTTCTATGTAACATTTATTTTTTGACCAGTCAGCCCGTCTTGAATAAGGTAGCAAAAATAACATGCTTTTTTCATAAAAAAAGAGCTTCATTCACTGCCAAGACGAGCACATCGTGCAGGTAGGCTTTTGCCATACAATGTTGTATGTATTTTGCTTAAGGTTTTTGCATTTAGGAGTTCCTGGAAAAGCCCATCTTGTTAAAAAAAACCGAGCACCATATGGCGTATAATTTGCAAAACTGTATAGGGGAAACAATGTAGTGGAATAAGATGTTATAATATGACTTTCCAGTTGCCATGACCAACATTTTTCAAGGATTTCTACGATCGATTGATTGTAGGTGCTGTTGCCTAGTCAGTATATAAAACATTCGTTTTTTCGAATAAAGGCATGTTCACATGGCTACCTCATACAAGGTAGATTGACCGGTTAAAAAATAGCTTTTACTTAGTAAGTGAACCAAAGTAAATTTTATCGTTTGTTTCAGCAGAAGGAAAATGCCAATTATACCTTGTCGCCAGCATGGTACGGGTGACAAAATTTTACTTTCAACCCACTACCGATTCTGTCGTTTTTGGAGCTCAGCGTTTGCTTGTTATCTCAGTGCGTACTACAGCCGTAGTACTGGACTTCCGTGAATGGGTAGCTTATACTTGAGTTTAATTGGCAGGCAAGGTATGATGACTTGGAAAAGATCAATAAGGTAAGGTACGAATAAACCACCATTTAGTTACTGCCTTAACGACTTCCCAGAGGGGGCTGTATTCACCTTTAAAGTATTTACTATCACAAATTAAGAAGTTTGAAAGATGACATTTGTACTTATCAGTAATAAAATGAAGTACTGCTGCCTGTCGCAATTTAACCTGACTTCTTAGCGTTACTTCTCCAATCTATTTCTGTTGTTTTTTCACTTTTTTTTTACTTTGTTGGGGGGAAAAATATGGTCCTGTGCAAACCTCAGTGGCTTACAAAATGACGACAATGTCAACAAAAATTAGACCACACAAGGAAAGTTGGATGATTTTGCATCCAATAAGAGAGCTTTTTTTCATGGAGGCTCAGCTTCTGGGCTCAGTGATTCCAATGGTTTAACCTGTTCTTCACATAAACAAATAAGTGAAAAGCTGGAATTGCGTAGTACCGCGTATGTGGCAGGTATTGAAATAAAAAATAGCGAAATACACTCATTTGCATGCCAAATTGGTTTTTAAGAAAGAAGCCTGCTTAATTTCTTATTTATGATGTTTTAAGCAACTGAATGTGCTGCACCAGGCCGCCTCATGTTTCAGATGAAACAATATGAGTAGTTTGTTGCGTCTGTAATTATGCTGTTCAAAAATAAGCGATAATAAGGTATTTTTCTCTGCTTGGGCCAAAAACATCAATAACCCGAGTTGTACGATTATTCAAATGGTTGTCTTCTATGCGCTATTCTTCAAGCATGCCTTAAAGGATGCTAGTGCCATTAGGAAGCATAATACTGTTCAGTCCCGTGGAAGCAAAGTATTCTTCCAAGAAAGGTCAACTGCTTTCTTTGTTCCAGCTGGCCTCTCGTGGGAAGTACTGTAAATAGTCCAATTTATTGACAACCAACAAACCAACATAAACTCACATACCCTCGATTGGTACGGTGTGCTAGTGATCAGAATCCACTAGAGAAAATGCATTTCAGTTTTTCGTCAACCACCAAGGGTCTAGAACTTTGTGATCTTCAACTCGTAGCATAATACCCAGAAACCGATACCTCGGTAGTAAGTAGTGCATTAACCAAATTCACTTAACGGGAACAGGGACACACTATATTGTCCATTTCGCCCATTCGATCTAATTTGTTGTGCTACATTCCGTTTTTTTGTGTTACAATATAGCTTTTCTATAAACAGGCTTATGTTCTCTAATAAGTTCCATCTCCGATGATGAACGAGCGCACTTTGAATTATAGATGCTGGATGTCGGTTGTCTATGTTGATGTGTACATTATTAAGGTAGCCACGTGAGGCCTTTTTCCAGGCCCACAAGCTTCACACCCAACAAACGTCCTTGTTTTTACCAGTTAGCTGTTAGCCAGCAGAACTGCTCAATTATATGCAAGATGAAGACAGCCTCCCTGTTTCTACGACAAACCCTACTGACAATTGGTTTTCCTTTGGTCCCAGGAGATTTTACTTGCAATATAACCGTCAGTTGGAAATTAGGGCTATCCTTCTTGGACCAGTCTCCAAAGAATAACGGGATGCGTTTTTGAAAGATACAGAGCAGAAAGGGAGAATTTAGCGCACATGTAACCAACCTTCTTACACATAATTAGATGCACATTCTGCCAGTTTCCTGGACGCCTAGTTACAAACAACCCTGTGGGCGTTATTCACATTTTCTGTCAATAAAGATAGTCATACCGATTAGCAGCAGTTGGTAATTTTAGTAGATCCCGGAATTACTCGTCTACACATCAGGTCAGCAAAGTATCATTTAAAAAGCCTTTCTGTTTTTTGCAGAACTCCGATTTTCGCTGAACACTGTTGACTTACATAGTTCGTTTTGTTACTTTTACTACAAGATCGGTTTCACTGTTTCTTTCGGTTTAAAAGAACGGGAAAAGGAGTATCCTACTAAGAGTAGCAAAGTATGATGACGCGTAGAAACTACATCCTTCATGCATTCTGGTGCAAATATGTGCTGAGCTTTTTTTATGTGGTGAAAAAACTGAAGCGTAGGTGCTATGGGTCACAAACTTCTTAACAGCTCAGCTGATTTAAGGTTTTTTACATAGTCAGTCTGAATGGTAGAAAGCAAGTTATCCATCTGGTCAGCACTGGCAACCAAACAACCTTTCATTTCACCGAAACAGTAAACGTCTAAAGAGTACCTTCGCTACGTAGTCTGCGCCACTCATACAGAAGGAAAAAGCGGGACCAAGGATAAATCAAATCTGGCTGATGTTTCACCTAAATGATGAAAGTGTAATCCAAGTTTAGCTGTAAATATTTTCATACTTATTGGGGATCGTGCGCACCTCACGAAAATCCAAGGGGATGCGGTGTTTCCTCTACCAATCCTAGTTACCACTTAAAAATTGTAGTGCAAGAGAGGAATGTCACAAGCGAAGGATTCGATTGAGACTTGGATTAACCTTTCGTCAACACCGACTTAAGTAAGAAACAAGTTTTTTTGTCTTGGTCGCCAGGTTAAGATAGTATAAGCCCACCTTAAACAATGCCTCCGAGTGGCCGACCAGGCAATTTTTGTCCTCGATCGGTTTTAATTGTTTCCAGTCCGGGCTTCCCTAATTGCTTATTACAGAAGTTGATGACTCATCTCCTTTTGGACAATGAAGTACTGCGTGGCATTCCGCAACAGTATCAACTGAGCCGTTCGCAATCTATTCTAGGTTATACCTACATGAAGCACATCAGTAGTCCACCACAGGTGACATACAAACTACTCGCTAGCAGTTGTTGGTAGTGTGAGTAGATGTGAGAATTTTCAATAGAATTTTCAATGCTGATAAAACTAATCTATCCTAGAGGGCGGAGAATTAATATACACTTGTCTCATCCTTATTGAGCGTCATCAGCAATGCATATCCCAGAGAACTCATGGAGTTTTGAACCCACGAAATTCCGGTCAGTATTTGAACGTTTCAACGTTTGATCAGTTGATCAGCAGTGTGATTAGCTCTCACTTAGGCAGGACAATCGTAGAATCCACATCACATGACCACTCGCTATTGAAATGTCATCAGTCCGCTACGCACGTTTTCCGTTGTAAAATCAGTACTAGTTAGTATATCTAGACCATCTGTTTTAATCGGAATTGCATATCCAGTAGATATGAGCGGCGACATTCTGTGTATCGGAACAAAAACGTTCAATAAGGTACACCTAAAAGGAAGACCGAAAAGCTTTTAGTTGTATGAGTGCTCTTTCTGTAGTGATCTGTTGGATACATACCTAAATGCCTGAGGAAATCAGCGCTTAGGTCGAATCCAACTAAAAAACCAAAATTTAAACATCAATTTAAGTAGGCTGTTTACTTCGCTAATCAACGGCAGTTGTGCAGGATACCTGTTTGGCAGCAGGTCTTCTCTGATATTCGTTTCACGCGAACTGTATTGTCCACTAATTTCTGGAATCTCGAAATTTTCATTATCTCCAGCATATAGTTCTACCCTCATCGAACTCAAACGCATCATGACAATAAACGCTGACGGCTACAACAGTTTTACCGTAGCGCAAGAAGACTTTGGATCTGTTCCAACCATGTAGCTATTGGTTATGCCTTGATCAGCCCAATGGGAAAACTCAACGCTCATTCAGTGCTTTACTCACGTTAGCCAAACTCACTTTGATTCCAACAAGCAGCCAAAACATTGATAGACCGAACGGAAAACCTCGCGCCAAGCAGATGTCTGCTTAGATTATCTCTACTTCCGCTGTCAAAGGCAAATAAAAATAGAACTCACAAATGAAACACTCTGTGAATGTGTCATCGAAACAGGCCTTTAGAGTACTTAGCAAGATCCTACACAATTTATCAAGATGTAGCAAGTATCCAGTGATATTTAGATTACATATGCAAATGAGACGTTTGGTCTCCACACAAGCGATGATGAAGTGTCCAACTTGTGGATAAGTTGACTGTTATTTGATGACTGTTCTTTAATCGCAAATTAAAACAAAACTCGGGAACAATGGTCCTGAAAAGTGGATGTTTCACATTCACAGTCATAATTTGAGAAGTTTCTCCTTGATTATCACATCTGTCTATTTGAAACTCAGAATGTCCAAGATGAATGATGTGTGCCTTGCATTGTGTCTAATAGTTGGAAAGCACATTGCGTGAGGCTAATGAAATATCGAGCCACCAAACCTGATTTGCACTGAACATGACTTGGCAATCCACCTAGGTTCAATTTTCGCCAGCCTTGGTGAAACATGCCAACTACCCACAACTTGCCATGAAACAAACCCTAACACCTTCATCCCGAAGGTTATGGGTTCGGCACATCCTCTCTCAAACCAACTAAAGATAAATTCGTGTATAGTACTGGGTACTAACAGGAGTACATCAAATCCATGAATCTCGGCTCAAGAGAACACTGACACGGCCTTAGCGTTGTACATTTCGCTGAAGACTCAAAATAAGTGCGAGTGGAACAAGTTTTACATCGACTCAGGCAGATTTACAAGGTCACAGTCAACCTAAACATGCAGACAACCAGTGGTCTGTGATTTACCTCCCATTTCAACGGATCCATTGAAGGCATCCGATGAGAAATGAAGCTTCCGCCATTAGGTTAAAATGCCATCCTTGGCTCATACACTCAACCAAAAAGTAGCTTGATGGCAAAACACCCGCTAATTTATTCATTCTGATCAACTCATTTGAAAAAAGCAAACTGTGAAAGGAGCGTACGATAGGCTCGCTTGGTGTCACGCCGCAAGATAACTCTACGCTTTTTGTCAGGTTTGTCCCCCTCATTTTTGTATATCACTGCGTTATACTTTTACTGGGTGTGTGGATAGCAGTTTTGATGGTTACCTCCATTCCTGCTTTACAACACCGTTTCATGCCTAATTAGACTTTCACTTTGCCTCTGAATTATTCATGAGTGCCGCTCAGTAGATCGTAGGATGGGATAGCTGAACAGGACATTTTGCCTAAATCATCCAGAACTGGCTGTATTTTCTTCTCATGGTGGCCACCTTGTACACTTAACCCCTGTCTGATGAAAAGTTCATAGAGCGCGTGTACGAAAGTTTAAACGTTTGTGACCTCAATAAAGAATTCTCCCCACCAGTAGTATATTAACTGCTTCATGTGCTGATTCTTCGCCCTTAGCTGGAGGTTTGTGGATCCAACCTCAAGAGCTAATCGTCCTGAATGATCATCAACCAACAGTTCATATTTGGGGCTAGGTAGCCCTTATAAAACTTTTCCTGTTGGTTTCTTGGAAGCATATTATTTGGTGAAATAGAAAATTCTAAGTTCGCAAAAATCATTTCCCCCACAAAGGTCAATGCGTCCTGACAGTCTTTGGTTCGCAGTCCGGCAGGAGTAACAGGTGAAGCTCATTACAGCTTCAAAATAACTGTCCCACCCTGTTATTGTCCGGGTTCAGCAACCCTCTCGGACGGAACGGATCTGGTGTATACTTAGTTTGCTCATAGAAGCTGAGCTAATTTAGGACAGTAGAAGTCCTGGTTCGCAGAGTCTATCAAAAGATTTTTTCGCAAGGATGCGGTTTTGGCTGTCTGTTTGAGCGTGCTTGTGTGTTTGTTGTCTTACAGATATTGTGGTAATTGTAGTTATGAACACGTTAACTGGAGCGCAAAAGTTTCCCGTCCAATGAAGAGGGAATTCAATTTCATACAAATCTCCAAAACCTTTAACAGGACTCGTATCGAATTCGTTTTGAGTTTTTGTAAATCAGAGGCGGTAAATGTTGGACTTTTGGTCTTTCACACGTCTATTTAGAAAAATGTGCTCAGAACTTATTGAGAGTTACTCCGGTCTCTTCAAGGATGTCCTTTGTTTCAGACAAAACCCGAATTCTGATGAAAGCGTGAAGAACTGTTACGATGCTCGTGATTCTTGTTACTCTTATCCCAGTCCCTTCTGACCAGCAGCTATACAATCCTTCGAAATTTTGTACATTCTCCTCTATCCAAACCAGGAGCATGAAAAGTCTCCTTCCAATAATTGCCTATTATTGAAGAGTTTCGATAAAATATACAAACAGGGCATCAATTTCTGCCCGTTCAGACACACTGATGGCTTTTTGAGGATTAATCACTAAGTGATTTCCATAGATACAAACAATGGACAATCTAATATACGCTGAGTAGTACGGCAAACATTAAGGCAGTAACTTGCAACTGAACTGAATTGTTACTTGAACTGAGTTGTCCAGGGCAAGCAACAGTAACCCTCAGATCTCAACAGGAAAGTTAGACTGGACAGTCTGTATGCACTTTATCAGGAAAATACTTTCCTCTTGTATTCCCTCTTGAAATTTTGCGATATTCTTTGGTTCTTTAGACCAGGCAGTATCTTCGTTTACCCACGCCATAATAATTCAACAGATGCCCCATTCAGTATCATATGGGAAGTTAAAAAACAGCTTATTGGTTATAGTACTGGTCAATGAAATTTGTGAACAGCCCACCGCTGTTTGCGCCTTTCTTGGTCTCATTGTGCAGGTCTAGTCTCTTAATTTGCATCACCAAAATGTAAGACACACACTCATTTGGAAATTAAGATGGAGCTGACCGAAGTAGGCTGTCCAGAATTTAGGTCATCCTTATGAGTAGTATGTTAACATGCTTTAATATCCTAAATATTATTTCATCTGAAACTTCAGATGACCTTTGTGCAGCGCACTCAATTGAAGAGTACTGCAAAAGAGAGATTCATATGAAGTTCGACTGGGCCTGTCTCCAACACCCACCTAATTTGCGAAAGAACGTTCACAATCGCTCAGTTCATTCTCAAAGAGAAAACTACTTCGCGATGTCAAAATTTAGACTTTAAGCATTAGCTCCTAAATGGCCTTTGTTACCTCAGTTTTCCCCCTGAATTGTGGACTGTTAAACTTGCCTTTTTTGAGCCTGTCCTTAGTCTTAACCTACTTTGTTTCGTGTTTACCTGATTTATAGTGGTACCACGCTCAGCCTTATTGCTCGATCCGTTGACATGACATGAGGTTCTTGTCCAGTGTTCTCAATAAAACTCAGAAGGCCTGTTGATGCTAGTCTATGGATTTACCACACTCGTCCCAAATACGACTTTTATTGTGGCTAATTTCGGACCTTCTTTGCTGGCATTTTCCCCTCTTCAGTGTATTTTTCCTATGCATACCTTGCTTTAGGTGTTGCAGTTAATCTAATCAGTAAGTTTGCTGCTGGTGTCTCACAATTGATGTTGCTTAAGGGGAAATTTAGCTCAAACCAGGAATGCAACGTCACTAAATATCATAAGAAAAGCGATTTGAACACCAGATGTATGGCGTCATTTTTGGACAGGAATCTGAAGGTATCGATCAGTCAGCTAGTCCCATCAAATCGAGTCATTTAATCAATCATTCAATCGTGACACCCTTTCGGCTATTAGTTGCAATGTCCTTTGAAGGAAGCAAGCAAGCTAAAATATGAAGAGATACAATAGATGTAGATGGATTTAGTTAAATCTCGTTACTTCGACCGCGAACTTAGTCACATTTCTATGAGCGAAACGGTAGTTTCAAAATCGGGCTAGTTTGTGGGTAACATGTGACGAACCAGCAGACATAAACAACCATGGAGACGAATGGATCTCAGGTATAGCGTGGGCTTTAGATACATATACCGTTGGTCAACAAACGAGCCCAAATGCTTTCCCTAACAACCAGCTGTACCCCAACCGCGATTTTGTCTGGTTAGGTCTGCGTTAATTCGCGTAACACGGATCAATACACAGAGTGTTTTGATCACCCTATTTTTTTTGTGCCCAAACTCTTGCAACAAAATGGCCAAGTTGAGCACAAAATTCACTGACCTTGTCTTATGGATAGTTTGTATTGTTTGTACAAAGCAAATTTGTAATAGTTGAGAATTCTGATTTCGAAAATTTGAGCGTCCACACTCCGCTACTGGAAATGATCCACTAGATGAATACATTACTCTACTCATTGGTACAGAAACTAGGTGAGAATTATGTGCGACTGTGAATGTCCGTTTGAAAATGGTGGAAACATTTCAATTGAGATTAATATGCTGTTTATCCAAATGACCTAAGGGGGATAGTTTTCGAATATGGGTTTCCATTATTGTTATTCTTACCAGCCAAGATTGCCGTTGACTGGTTTTTAACCTTTATGCTTCCGAAGCTGCTTACTGCACATCTAATCAAGAAAGGACGGTAAAAGATGAATGTCTCATGTTTTAGAAGCTATTTTGGAACAATACTCCCATTACTACCTAATGAACACTGTGCTGTGCGGCAAAAATGTACGGCGTCCGTATGAAAAACACATTAACCATTAATTTATGGTTTTCAGTGTTTTTCCATATCGATTTGGGAAAACGGTTCATGCCTTAATTATTTATCCGTGTGGGAAAAATTATTTATAAAAACAATACCACATAGGGAATGAAAGTACAATGCCAATTTGATCGGACAGCGGAGCCGAGGTTGATCCTATTTACGGATTCCAACTCTCCGCACACAACAAGCAAAGGAGGGCATCTACTCTTCGTTTGACCTTCGGCAACCGCAAATATTTGCCCCAAAAGTGTTTCGAGCTAGAAGTACCTTGTAGTGACTGTACTGTTCTATTCTTGGTTTATGCTCTTATGGCCGACCAATATGGTCTTACACGGAATCATTCAAAGAGTCCACCAAACACCAGTCTTTGAATATTGTATCCGTCCAATTCGTTGAGTTGGATAACTTGAACCCAACTGTCTCTAGGTGACCGACAAAACCTACACCGGTATCGTCTGGTATCCCACACGCAATCAAAAATAGTTTCATGCCACACCGGCCGTCGAATTATGCCATCTGCCTTAGCTACTATATATAGCAGGACTGATCCCCTTCTTCTGCTTCCACTATTCCGTTCTTCTTCTTTTCCTTACTCAGTTGCTAGTGCTGTTTCCTTTAGTACCGTTCTTAAGCACCGACAAATCTGTCTGCAGCTGATTACTGTTAACTGTAATATTGACGATTAACTCTGCGGCCATGGCCGCAGACGATCATCCTTCAAGCCCTGTCGGTCAGCTCATCTGGTAGTCTTCAAATTGCGAGCTCTGAAACAAGCCAGACAACAGACTGCCTTCGTTTGAACACTTGACTCGCTTTCTATTGGTGTGCTAACTCAGAGACCAGGATTCAGGACCCAATAGCGATTGTAGAAAGGATCTCCACATCCGCTTCCTTTCGCTTCAGCTTGCGCACCTCATGTGATCCATAAGCCGCTGCGGCTTGTTCTGCTGAGGTTGATATTGTTTTAAGCCACCCGGCTAAAGGCTCTCCGGTTGAATGGTTGCCTGTTGGTAGTCACCTCTTTACTGTTCGTTTGGCAACGTCTGTGACGGTATCCCGTAAAAGCGCCAAGAACCGCTGCCCGTTTGTCGTATCTGCGCAAGCCCTAACAGACTGCAGCTCTGATACACTTAAAACCAGCTTATACGACGCTTCGAGCACCTTGTTGCGGCGCTCTAGGAGCTAAGATATTGTTGTGTTCCCCCTGGGCTGTGAATGCCTAAGTAGGTAAACTTAGCGCTGCAGACGCTAAATTGGGTGGTCCTCTCTGACAGGATCACAGCGAATGCCCATTTCTTTTGTGTGCTAATCAAATACTGTTTCCGTGCAGTACCAACTGAATCTACATGAAGCTAAGCGCATTCGAGCCAACGTGCAACACGGACTGATCACCATTATTTATAGGTAGTGTGGGACACTTACTGACTATCGCTCGTTCTGGAACGCCTCTATGCGCGCATCTCGCCTGGCTATTGAGAAACTCTCAAACCAGAACCACCCACTAAAGTCCCTTGCGGACTATAAGTCTTCTAATGTTGACTCTTACTGAAACATATTGTCCACAGCCCTGCAAGGTGCCGCGCGCACCACTTGCCGAATGGCGCAGTGGACCAGATCTAAACAGTGGATCTCTAAAATTGCTTAAAGCACGGACACGTATTCCTCCTCATCTGTAAGGCAGTATTACTCAAAGAACTGTCAGACTTCAGGTGAAAAAGAATCTGCGAGAATCAAGAAGCTTTGCGGATCCAAAAAAAATTGAGGCACGAAACTCTGGGAATGTGCGTATATTATTTCAGCAGATGCGCGCATCAGGCCCAAAGAGGCTCTTGGTGAGCAGAATAAGCATTAATTAAACAGTGGTGGGGGTCACAGAAGGCATTGAAGAATATCAACGGCTTTTCCAGTAGGCAAGAGTGTATAAAGTTCAACTGCAGAGGTATGACGGGAAACAGCCGGTGCCTGTCAGTTCAGTTTTAGACCAGTCACCAGGTAAGCGGGATGTCAGCACTTCTTATTCACCCTCAAACTTGTCCTGCGCTCGAGTCATGTATGCTTAAGTTCATTAATTTTAATATAGTCATTAATTTCAATCCATTTCCATTGTCATTTAAAAGCCTGCTTGATAACTCACGACTTTTGTCTACCTAGAAAGCGTGGGTAAAGGTTAGCATTTTTGTGCCTGCTACGTAAACAAAGCAACCGGAAAACAATTTCTCGTTTAAATCTTGAATTAATTCAAGGTTTCCTCACAAATCACGCGTGCTTTGGAGCAAAATTAATGAAAATGAAATATGAACTCAGAGTCTCGAAGGTTGTTTGAAAGCTGGCATGAGCTTCTCACCACCCATATGCAGTTCAGATAAGGAACCACCCAGGATTACTCAACAGACTATTGCAGCAAGGATTCTGCTGTTCTGAAGGGATTGCTTGAGGACAACTCTGCGGCAACTGATTGATCATCCGAGGCTCTAAGGAGAAACAGCATGCTGCGTGCGCCAAGGGTTATGGGTTCCCATCACACGGACAAAATTGAGCTACAGATTTTAATTGATGAAACGGCAGTCCTCGATATTTTGAGAAGCAAGAACCGTTTTGATGCACTTTTCTTGCCAGTATTAACCACACTGATCGTCTGTTACTAACAAGCTAATGCTTCTAACTAAGTATCTCCTTTGCTCTGGGCTACGAAATTTTATCAGTTAGTAGCCCAGCTAATGTGAACTATTCAGCACGCATGCCTAATTTTGTCTTGATTAACTTGTCTAATCACTGTTGCAAGTATCTGTATATTCAGAGCTAGGATCGAAGTCCTGTCCATGCGTCCTGTGCACAGTGGAGTGTGATAATAGTTCTTGCGATACTTCTGGTAGCCTTAATATCTTGTCATCAGGTGTGCATCCAACTCAATATACCGAGGTCAATGTTTAGAGATGTTACGCCCGAGATGAGTGTAAAAGCTTCATGAACCATATTCTGTGAAGCACCCTCCAACTAAGATGGAACATATTGAGGCCTGTGAATAAAAGAAATAGAGCACAACTCCTCATCTTCGTCTTGTCAAAACTTTTAGTCTTCTGGCAACCACTTCTGTGAAGAATAACAGCTTGAATTTCAGCTTATCACCTAGACCACCGAAATGCAACGACCGGATCCTATGGGCCATTCGTACTTGTATTTGATGGACGAAACAAGGCCAGTGCCGAGCTGGGAGGATCTGATTGACATTTATTTATTTGATCAATGCTAATGGCTAAAACTCAGACTAAATGGCAAATTAGGGACAGTTCCATCATCTCGGCATCTGCTGTGGCTGACCCAGAAAGTCTTCAAGCAACCGACGTTTGTTTGAATACCAGTTTGACATTTGGGAATAGGCTGTCAGGTAACGGGTTAGCTGGCGTTAGGAATTAAGCTGTAAGGTGGCTTCTTCAGTACATCGGGTAAAGTGCGGACAGAATAGTTTTCCTTCTTGCCTCTCTTACCATCCTACTAGAATATTCATCCCAGCGCAAACTTTGACTCGGGTCTAATCCAAAAATGCAATATCCTAGGCAGCTCCTCAAAATGGAGTTTGACGTGCTCATTTGGCTAAGTGCTGACAAGCGTAGCAGAATAAACTACTAACTGAAGCTTCGCGTGACCACTCCTCATTATAGTCAAAACCATTTGGCATAATTTCTGGACCGATTATCTCAGAGGACGTATTTGAAATATTTCTTCATACCAAATCGCTAGAATTTAGGTTTCTTCCGATATTTGGCTGAGTTTACTCACGCAGATTGAAATGAAGTTCTAAATTCACATCGGTGCGCGAATTCTATTCGAGTCTAACTAGGTGCTGACGACGGTCGATAGTGCCGGTCCTGTGTTTCTTATGCGTCCGGAAATGCGAACACATTTGCTTGTAGTATACACTGCTACTTAGCGTGCTGGAATGAAATATGAAGCAGTTGTGCATCCATTAAGATAAACACCTGAAGGCTTCATCTATTCTGCGAAAGGTTAAGAATATTGATCAATCTAATGCCTGTCTACGTTGAGCGATATGGATGGTGTGGAAAAGGGATATTCCACATGGAAGATAGAAGTTGATTCTCTTTGATGCTGCGTATCACTTATCGATGAAATATCAGCAGTTTCTAATATATCAAGACTGACGAAACATGAAAGACCCGCCTGCGTTGCAATGAACAACTAACTAACCAAATACAGCAACCTTATGAGTAGTGCATTACGTCTAACTAAATACACCTTTAATTGACAATTAATTTTGAATAAATTGGTTAGAGCGGATTAGAAAGCCTAGTAATATACACTCATCTAAGATTAGTTTTTTCCCATCTTTCAACCACGATCGTTATTTGCTCAGTTCTGCTTGGAAGTGACTGAAAAAGATTGAACGGACGAATGTTGACGAGACATTTGTTCACACCAGAAAGACAAAATCACTTTCTTCCTAATTTTTTGTTCAAAATTCCACACAACTCGTTCTTCTTTAACCCTGGTGCGAAGTTATGGAAACCTGGCCTCTGTTGATTTACCGGATTCTGATTGGTCAGCGTGCAACAACACTGATATTGTGAAGATTTGTGCAACAACTGGACAACAAAAATGGTGTAAACTTCACAAAACGCTTGGGTTCAGAACACACTTTTCGGGTTGGTTCAAGAACAGATAAATCGGTGCACCGTAGCAAAGCGGATAACAGGATTAGCTCAATGCTGGGCGAAGTAGTTGTTGACATCTTGGTTCGGAAGCAGCCACCAAATCTCCAGTTTTACGCCACCTAAACTGCTGCCGACATTGAACCGCTGGCCATCCGCGTTGGACCTATGGCATAGTCTAACTAGGTCTTATCTCGTTAAGCCCTTCAGGCCTAGTGCTTTAGTTTAGCGTTTCCACAAATTTGCGTGAGGTGTGAAGGACATCTGACTGCGCAAATAGTACCATGATGGGAGGCGCAAACTAGCACAGCACGAGATGTTGGTTTGACAAACCGGCAGCTACGGATTACAGCAGTGGCGGATTGCATCAACACTTTTGGCAAATTAACTGCACAATCAAGCACAACGTGAACCGTGTCTCCATTGAAGTCAGTGCTACTAAACAGTGTTACTTGAAAAAATCAATCATTCTGGAAGAAGCCACGAACATTGGCAATGGGATTCTACCAAACATGTGGTCGAAGGAGCTGAATTGCAGCCGTTCTGGCGCATTTCCAATGAGACCGGTGAATAAACTGTTTGAACTATTTTGGAATTCCCCGTAGGTCCCCTTCGCAGACATTCTCCTGTTACCACCACGAAAATAAATGAATAAAGACGAATTACCACTTCGAAAATCAGAAAAGTGCATTACCTGTAGGATTACTTGACTGATTTTATGGACATCAAGTTTACCAAAGTTCTTGAAAAGCCCGTATCAGCTTAAGCCAAAATTATAACTCTTACCTTGCAGCGATACTTATATGTATGTTTTCTCTTCTAATTGCTGGATTATTCGGTACCTCGTGCGGCGGGTAGGTGTGATATTCACAAACTACTGTTTCTGTCGCGGTTTCTTCCTAATGAATTAACACATTTGACCTGTTGTAACACATCGGACTTACGAGCTATCCGGAATTGCATAATTCTAGAGTCGCCGCAGGAGAGCTTCACTATCTGCTTGTAGTCATGGGAACAAAATGCAGATTTACTGGTCATCAGAGAGTTTATTACCGAGCTGCTTACAATCAGCTTCTTTCTAGGACGTTCTAAGTGCAACATGTTTTGTCCCAACGGGTCTTTGCATGCTAGGCCATGGACGGGTGAATTTCCGTCCCATGTTCTGATGTTGAGCCATGCTGGTATGTAGCGTGGCTATGTTCGGCACACTCGATTACGAAATTTTTTTCGCTCATAGAAAACAATGAGAATGCCCTATTTCAGGTCCGAATAGGGTCATGTTATCTCGTGACGCATTGGCAACACGTTATCAACAAAACCAAAATGAGCTATAACCCACTTTCGGAATGTCGTATCAACAATCCGGTTACAGAAAGGGAGTACGATTTTCTCGGATTGGTCTCCTACATTGTTTTTATGGGTGTAGCAGAGTATACTGAGTTACGTGTTTCGTTCAAACTCTTCTAGTTTCGCAGTTTACGTCATGCATGTGGAATGAGAATTGAAATGACATAGTGCATCGATGAGCTGGAAAGTGAGAACTACCCAGCTAGTATACAACGCATGCTAAGGTCATTTCTTCTGTCTGACCGAGTCATGCCGTTATTTCTGTGTGTCTCATTTACATGCATCGTGCACTTGAAGCGAATGAGCGAGAGAAAAACACCGTCTGCTACGACCGGCCGTTCAAACACGTGATATTAAATGTGAATACATAATCGGTCTAAAACATCAAGATCATCTTTTTATGTAAACGCCTCATACATACCTTCTAAATGGAAACTTTTGCATTAAGATAACAGGACAGGTCTCAGTAACTTGCATTATACTCGTTTCAGACAGGTAGTTCACGTGATTTCTGAGGTTTAGGTCCTACTGATCACGAAAATCTAGGACGATGTTTGTCTACATGAACTGCCTCCGTCATTTCTCTCATTCATTGCTTGCACGAAACTCTTTTCGTGGTTATTCAGTCCATTTATCTAATGCGTATGTGTGCGTACAGTGTATGTTAGAAATCCTCCCCCCAAATTACTTTACTTGACTTGATAGAAGTAGTTAATCCTGAACGAAACCAGTACACACATGGCTTGATAGTGCAGCGTTTATGATTGATGTTCTTTTCTGCTCGTACATCATATGTAGGAAAATAGCATTAAAACCAAGGGGAGAAAAACAGCCGAAAAAAACAGCCAATCCCTTTTATTCCTGTTTGGTTCGCTGCAATATGCAAAGAAACGTGGCCAACTTTTATCCTATCAATGAGTTAAAACGGAAAGTATGAAAGAACCTGTGATAAAGTGGAGTCTGAACTTACAACTTTCAGAAAACACAAACATGTTTGTGCGCACATAAAAAGTGCTTGGTATGGGCATGCATCTTGGTAGTGTTCAGTTACCATCAGTTTTGCGAGTAAAAATATAGCACATGAAAACCGCAAGTTTGTCTGGCCACATAGCGGTTCTCCGCCATCGTTTATATTCAAGTGAACTCCGCATTCATACGATAAACCTGGTGTATGGTGTTGGTCGAAAGTCGCTGTCACACTTTCATGTTATTGGATAGGGTTCTGCCTGTCTTCGCATGTGCCGTTTGCTTTCCCATAAAGACGTCTTCCAAATTCCAGGCGAGCACGTTGTGTTAACAGGTGATCTTATCCCCTGAGATTGCCAGGGTAGCTCAGCCAGAAGGAAATATATTCGACAAATACTACCTACTTATTAAATCTACTAGAATTGACTCGGAAAAGGGTTACTGTACCATCGATAAATAATGATTCCACAGTATTTCTGCTTGGTTTGATCAGTGAGAAAATCATTTATATCTTGAAGTTACACACAGAGAACACGCAAACTGAAGGTCAAAGGTTACCATTACAGACCACTCCGAGTAGGATGACAACATTTTTAAGCCATAGGTGGTTGGCTCAACTCATAAAGTGAGGTAAGCACGCTGCCATAGTGACCAATGATCGGGAAGCGCACACAGATGTAGGTCCTTCAGAATTCGTTTTGAGGAGCATCAGTGGTGACGAATCACCCCCAAAATGAACAAGACATATAAAAAAGGATAACCGTGAGAAGAGGTCATAGCCGTATTCTGCTGTGTGACTGGACAGCTGAGCAAATAGGTCATAGTTCTGTTTTAGGATTGCAGGACTAACGTTCCGTTGAAAGAGAACTGGCTGCTTGGAGGCGCATTAAAACTGTGGTTGCAGTAACTCCATTATGGCACATTAATTGAAAGGAAATATGTCCATTCAGAACAGTTTTGGACATAAAAATGAGATGAACAGATAAAAGCTTAAGTATTATTTCCCCTTCATTGTCACATCGCAGCTGCAACAATAATCAGAAAGTTCATTACAATCCCACTCTTTTTGACCAAGCTGATTTGAGAATACCTTTCCCAAGCCTCTAGCATCTACCTACCTACCTAAAATGTTTGTCCTAGTTACCCAAACCTCAAAGTGACCAAAGCTTCACTTAGGAGACCGACTGAAAAACTGGCTTCACTGTCATTTCTCCCACCGTTAGGTAAATTTTGACTAAAAGGCAAATGTTGCAGATGGCAATTTCCACGAAAATGGAAAAATCTTGAACTGAACAACTCAAAAGTTGATACAGAGGAACAAAGATCGACTGACGGACGTTAAACCAGGTGAAATATCCTGCCGTTACTTTGCTGAATATCCCAGCTCTTGTCATAAGAAGGAAATTGTTAAACCCAGGCAGTACTCTATATTTATTGTTCACTGTAAATTAGCTAAAACAAGCCCGACTGAGAGTGAGTAGTCTGACAAATGAGGTAGTTCCATCCTGTTTCTATGAGGCCCTGGGGGAATGCTGTTGGTACCTTAGCCTCGAACTACACTGAGCTGCTGAAATAACTTTTGCCTTTTCGTAAGAATGTCAATCGCGTTGATGGATTGTCCGTGCAACATATAACTTGCTGATGACAATTTTGGACTGTAGCACGAAACTGACTCGTGCAATAGCCGTAACAAAGCCTTATTTTGACGACGTGTTGCACCAACCGCTTTTGTTTTGCATATCAATGATAGGCCATTTTGGCTTTATAATATAATCTGAAACGTCACGAAATCACAACTTCGATTTCCAGGGCTCTGGATTTCGGAATGATAATAGAGCGGAATTTAACCAAATCATTTTGGGGATATAAATGCTGCAGATGAAAACTGAACGCGCAACAGTTAAGTGAAGCTCTTTGAGGTTTTAACCAACAAATATCATTAGAATATTACCGATGTGGCCTTCCAAAGACTGGTCGGCATACTGTTTGCATTGGGCAGACCAGCAGACAAACGAAGGTTTGAATCAACAAAAACAACCAAAAGATTCTGAGGTGCTCCGAGAAACGCAAACGAACTGGACCAATTACAGCGATGCTTAGCAATTTAGATTCTGTACATCAGCTAAGAACCATGGAATAGGCTTCGAAAACATCCATATACTACAGTAAAATGACTTGAACGCACAGAAGCGCTCTGCTCAGTCAGCGACTAGTCTTCATGCGTTAACGAGTCTGAATATTGAAGTGTCTGCCATTAGATCAGACCTAATTCATTGTGAGATCACAGCGAACATGATAGTATATTGAGCAGTCTTTGTCAGTTGTTTTAAATTAGTCAATTGTTCTTTGATAAAGGCCAACCTCGGTGATCGAATCATCAAACAGATTCATTCAATATGTCTGCTGTGTTGCTATCAGCATCACCACTGTGTTGGATTCTGCTGACAGCTTTATTCGTATCAGGACTATCGGGTTCTTCCAGGTTCTTCTTTTGGGTTCTTCTTGTTTTGACAAAAATAATGGATGAAATGTGGAAGGAAATCTCTCACTCGTCACCAGAGTTTCCATCAGTCACTTTACTGATGTCCGTCATCTTCTGGCTAGATGGTCAAATTATGCCAAATGGGGAGTGGCCGTTAACTTCAACGAAAGCTTTCACACCTGCTGGACCTCCTATACCCAAGGCATCCCTCCGTTATCCCTTGAATAGCAAGTGCCTTTCACGTGTCTTTGTGATCTCTAGTTGCTATTATATTTAATCTAACAGCATTTTGGACTGCTGATCGTGGCAACGTTCAACTTTGTTTGATCAAGACGTAAGGCAGTCCTAAAATCTAAATGCATTGTATTTTTACTCTGCCACTTATCCTTTCGTTGATCTTTTATCACCAAGACTGCATTTTTCCGACAGCAATTTGGCTCTTTTTGCTCAATATAGCTTGGTCGCAAAAATACCTGATACGCAGTGGTTTGGATGGCCCTACTTTGGTTCGCATGTTCATGAGGCGAACCAAATTGTAACCAAGTCCACACAATCAAACTATCAAAATCAGCTAGGGTACCCTGGAAGGATCTGAAGCGTTTAATTAAAGCTCTTTTCTGCTGACTGATAAGCACACGAACTAACTGAAAGATGTGAACATTTGTGTTAAAAGCTTGCACTGTCTCTAAAGGAACCACGATAACTGTATGAGATGGCAAGGTGTCGTCAGGAACAGGAGGTTGTAAGGGGTAGTATTCCCGATTGAATGGGGAGAATGCGATTTTATTTGAATTGTCAAATTTAAGGCGGTAAAATGACATTGGTGCAGGACCCCACTCGTCAACGGTTTATTACGAAAAAAAATTAACGAAAATTTTCTCAGGGACCTTGATTGGGACCAACAATTTTACAATCCGAATTGTTTTCTTGCAATGCTAAGATTTATAGAGTAAGTTATTTGTGTCTCCCTTCTGATGCTGTTGTGTATAGTAGTTATCTTCGGCACCTCTCAAGTTGCTTTTCTTTACAAAATGGAATGATTTAACGACGATCACGATCATTTTTTGAATACAGGTATTGCAAATTTAAGGCCAGTTTTTTTCTAACCACCCTTCCCTCAATATGAGGCTGATCGTCCAGTAAAAACACTCCAGTGACGTTACACCCAATTACAGAGACCAATTACATGATCCACAAGAAGTCTGATAATAAGAGTGGTAAAAGTACTGGAGCTCTGTTTATACTTACTTTTGGTCTTTCTGACGAGAATGCACCTTGAAGAACATTGTTCAGGCCAATCTAGCACGGAAAATCACTGCGCTATTTGAACATGACGACCACACTCAGGTGCCACCTTTTGGTCCGAAGTTATCGGTTGATGGTCTCGTTTCCTTCCGCCCAAATCCACCTTATCACGCCTATTCACTCTTGTGACAATGGCATTCTAAAAGAGATACTGGTCCTTCTCCGGGGAGCTGTTTTAGATAAGGTTGTGCACTGTGTCGTGACCGATGGGAGACACATTTTTGACCTAACGTAGAAATGACTTTATGAGAATGTTTTTTTCGTGGTATTCATGTCATTTATGGTGCTTCCTACTTTGGCAAACGAGTGTATTTGTCGAGATCTGTCTAATTTGGGTTCAAGTAGAACGGAAAATCGGTGACTGTGCCTACCTGATGAGCCCCAAGAAAGGCGAAACCGGTCGTGGGCTATCAAAGAGTTTTCAGCAACCGTGTGAGCAGTTTCCTTTCTGGAAATCTATTACGTCTCAAATATCGCAGCAACTGAAACATGAGGCGGCCTCTGTGCAGCACATTCAGTTGAAGAATATCATAAACGAGAGATCCAGTTAAATCTCGCGTAAAAACCCACCTGATATGCAACTTAGTGTATTTTTCGGGACTTAGAGTACTTGTCTACGTCGGATTCGGGTTGATTTCACTGGTAATCACTAGAACATTTTGAGGGGTTACACCAGTCGTTAGCATTCATTTGAAAGGTTGATGGCAACACGAAGCCGTTTGAGGATCAGGTATGTGTGCATTCGCCCCATAAATCCCTCATAGACTTTACTGGCCCTATGTGAACAGGCTCTTGAAGAACTATTAATTTTAGTATTTAATATGGCTCACTGTATGCAAAATGATAACCCAACACAACCCGTGTAAATAGAAATTAACCACAGGGGTTGTAACTTCGTTTAATTCCAGTATTTGACCAGCATATAAATGATTTCACTTGGGACCTAAACAGGTCTTTAATGAATGGCCCCTCCCGCCCACGGACATTTTAGTCAGATATTATCAGCGGAGACAATTTTTAAACAATGTTTTTCACCCTAAGGTTATTTGCGTCAATATTAAACAAAAGGGTAATCTGACATTTAACCGATTAGAACGGAACATCTCACGGGCTTTCAACAAATTAATTACAACTTTATTCAACTTCTAGTACGAAATCCGTAGGCTTGGCATGCCAGTCATCACATTTCTTCCGAGTATCGATTGCCATTTGGGAAGAACAACAAATAATCAATAGACATTCAAGTCTCCTAACAAGTTTTACAACTTCATGGCATATAAACAAGAAAATTTATATTATTCCCATGTTAGTCCTGCGCGCTGGCTTGGCTTTCGTTTCTCTGGAACATAAAAGCCGAAACATAAACCCGCGTGATCCTCATCCGTTCACATGTGAACCTTGGTAATGTTACTAGGATGAACGAATTCGGCTCACCGATGATTAATCAAAATTTTAAGGTCAAAAAACTGAAACATGTGTGGCCGATGGCTATCAAAGCTGCTCGATCTGTAGATCACTGTGATAGCATTACGCATCATGCGGGACATTTCATGACAGGAACGCACCTAGAGCCTTCTCTCTTAAGGAGGATTGAGAAAATTTTTATGATCCGAATCCAGAATGGTGGCCGAATTCTTGTGAACAAAAAACCTAACCATCTCAGCTACGTGTTGCTTTTACCAGTCCATGAGTGAGACAATAGAAAAATACTGACTCCTGAAAGACTCACGAGGAATGTCGTCTTGAGCAAGCTGCTGTGTCTGCATAGGTTATAGGGCAGAAGTACCCCAGAGCAATAAATACCAGACCGAGTAGAATGGTGTACTTAACTGCCCGTTTTTCAACTAAGCCATTTCAATCTCAATCGATTTGTGGCTCCCTCTGCAATTACTTCGCAGCGATTCCTTCGAATATCGTCAAGATAACTAAGTCATATTCGCTAAATAGTTATCATCAGTACATCGATTGGAACGACGAATAAGCAGAGACATTATCAGGACATAATCTTAGTTTCCGTTCCAGCGCAAGGGAATCAAACAATTCCATATGCTTAGGCCAGGAGATGACAACAGCTCACAGTTCTATTAATAGAATTTTGACAACCACAAGTCCAAACGAAGAACAGGAAATGTCAGGTGGTTCGTTTTGTCGAAGGGGTTTTAGTTAGAAAATGTCAGACTCATTATGTGATACGGTGCTTTTTACTCAGATCAGATCCTATAAATAGAAAGTTGTGAAATTCTTACCTACTAGAAATCTATTGACAAGGCCATAGATTCCAATATAGCCTTTGTATCCGTAGCTTAAACAGCACTCATAACATTGCGATACGATAGTCGTTAGCATGAAGGGCTTGATAACTCAGTAGCCTGTTCTTTCATTAAATCTGAATAAGTAGTTCTTCATGAGCACTAGGATTGGGTGAAACGACTAAAACTTGCTCTCTGGATGCGGAGAAAGCAGCTACAAGGGTAAGGTCTCACTGTTATATATATATATATATATCATGGAAGGCAGCCGTTGCCACTAGGGTAACGATAAGCAACGGTATAACTCGTGGTTTCTTTCGCCGTGACAGCATCCACCTGATTCCAAAAATAGTTGAGGTTGAAATCTGATCTGAGGATCAAACAATATCGGGTAGCTAGCGGAGAACCCAAAACCTTACTGCTCTTATTGCTGAAGTTGGATTATGTAAAACTAGCCTCGTCCCACCTGAATTCTGCAAATAAACCACATACGCTTCATTGGATATCTGAAAAATGTAAAAGTTATTTTACATTCCAAGTATAGTGCATCACAGTTAGTACAAAAAAAGTAACCAAATGCACCAATAAGGGTGCAAGAAAGATTCCCCTATACAGGCATTTGTAGTTTGGCTTTTATGGAATTATACTGGTGGATCCAACCCCAACTTAGAGCCTTGCTCAAAAAAGTGATCACTACGATGTGTCATCTGAGGTCTAAGAAAACACGAGATTTTCCTCCTATTCTGGTCAGCTCAAAGGATACTTAAGATGACTCAGAAATGCGAGTTTTATTTCTAGACCAGAGAGTGTCTTCCGACACCGCGCACTCTTCATTGAAGCCGGGCCATTAGCTTTAAGGCGCTACTGGGTTTTGTGGGTGCAGTGCTCCACCATCCACATAACGACCCACTTCGTAAGAATTTTCTGTCCAGTATGATTGCAGGTTCATTCGATTTTGGCGAAACAGATAGGCTTCTGATCCACATGAAATACAACTACCTCCACACTACAGATTTCAAAGGTTATATTGTGTTCATAGTTTTGATATCGTGACTAGTTTAAGCAATCTTGATATCTCAAAAAAACAAACTTGGTCATTTCAGCAGCGTAACGAGGAATTGTTCACGAGAAACTACTCATCAGAGTTGTGCAAGCACAACATCCGTTTCCCTTACTGACGAGATTTCGGGGGAGTGGATCCGATGTTGTTCGTCGTGATTTTTTGTCCTGTGCAAGATAGGCATAAACAGACCAAATGCTCCTCTCCCTTTTAAGCGGTTGCTCCGCAGACATGCGATTTACCTTTGCATATTCATATTTGTTCGCGTTAAGTAATATGTGGTTGATCTCCAAACATTATCCCAACTGGTGCAAATACCGAAGGGATACGGTTGACATAAAAGGGTGATTTATGTTTCGAAATGTTTTTTTTATCATACACAGTGAAACCCACCAATGAGAAACATCCATAGGTGGAACCAAAATATCTCTAGGCGCGGATGCCTATTTTTCATGGATTGTGCAGACATACGTCCGAATATGCAGCAGTGGTCGATGCACTTTCTTAAGCCTACTTGACGTCAGCATATCGCAAATAGGCTAACCGGTTTTCTGCTGGGCAGCAGAGCTGTTTGTTTTTCCCAAAGACCTTTGCAAGACTGACATTAAGACCAGGTCATAGTTGCGTTATTTTCAGTAATAGTTTAATACCTTCCAATCGTATTCTTTCCGAAAAGCTGATAGCCCTAGTGATTATTGAAGGAGCTGTTCCGAGGTCTGTTTCGCTATCCAACACAAGGGTGCTGCCTAATGTTATTCAAAAATTTTATTTTGTTTGTGCCATACATGTCACAGGACGAGATCAGGTCAGGTTATTTGCAGTCTTTTATCTGACTAAATTGCGATAATGATTGACGTTTTATTCCATCTGTGTATACTACCAAACTCTGTTTTTCCAAAGCGCGCGACTTCAGTTCACCCATCCGCCACATTATGGATCTAAGATATGACAAGCCAGAGCTACCATTCAAAGTTCCGTACTGACGAGCAATGTGTTTTCAAGAGGTCGGGTGGATCGCCTTTCGGATTCCACTTCAAACAATCTTAAGTGTATGTGTAACTACACTGGTTGTGGATCCCTCGTTTCAAGCTTGAGAGATTATCATAAATCGACCTGCTCTTCTCGCTTTTCGGACACCGAAATAAACATTTTAGTACTCAAGAATATGGTCTTAAGTCTGGAGCCAAAGCTGTCACCTTGTCGTTGTGGTCGGGCGTCCATACTACAAGGATCCTGCGGTTCATACTGCCTGGAACTCAGTTCCCAGGCATGCCAGGAAGACCAGAGGGGAGTATCCTAACAAAAAACTGCAAATTCCTGTACTGAGAATAATCGCATTGCGACGCTGTTTGCAGGTAAACTAGCACTGTATTCTGCGATAGGATTGTGGAGGTAGTAAGACGTTTCATTCAGGTTACCAGCGTGTCCACATTTATGGAAGCAGTGATGCTAATTTCCCTTTAGGAATAAAAGGTTAGAAAAGGCCGGCCTAAAAATCACGCACTCCGATTGCCCAACATTTGACCATGATCACCGGCGCATTATTCAGTTCGGTCGACATCCTTGTAAAACCAGAGTCTGGTGCTCAAAAGGCATCTGCTGTCTCCAGCCGCATTGGGAATGATACAGTAATGCATTACTCCCTGCGTCATCAGACCAGCCCCGCCCCTCCCCCTCAAGGCTATTTACTCTGAGAAGGGTCCCTTAAGGAGATCCTAAAAACTACCGCCTCGTGGTTCAGACGTTTGAATCGGAATCAAAGCCCACCATCCTCCCACTACCTTGTGGGTCAGACTTTTGAGTCAAAGGCTCAATTTGGGTACCTCAACCAAACCCGGTTCTTCGGCTTGGGCAACCATGAATTGTCATCCGCCCTTACAGGCCTTCGCTAACCGGGCTTCCTCAGACACGCTCTCCGTCCATCGCATTATCCAATGCGATCAACGCATCCGCCTGCCCCATAGCCATTGTTCCGTGTATAAACCATCGCCCGGAAGAAATAAATTAACATAACCACGTACTTACCTCAAAAGATCTGATCCACGTTTCAGACTTCAATGTCCGCAATCTACTTCAATTCTGGCAACAGGCATCTCTTCCTGAAAACTTCTTTCCATATCTATCGATATATGTTGTGAATTTGAAATGCGCTTATAAGACCCCACTTTGTTCGTGCGTCTCAATCCACTTAGGACGAGCTTAGGTGTTTCACATTTCACTCTTCGTGTATGTGGTGACTCGACGCAGTGGCCCGGGGTATCTAAGTTGTGGGAGTTGCACCCAAGGTTGAAGGCGCCTTACTGGACTGGATCCCAGTAAACAGTAGTTTTAACGCTGTGCGATTGACCACCTCAATTGAGACCAATGAACGTAGATGTCGTAAACGGTGTTTATTTGTCGTGTCAGCATACGCCCCGACAGACAGCAGTTCTGAGACTGAGAAGGACGGATTTTATTGAGACCTGTCACAACTGTTCTGGTCAGCGAGAAGGACGGATATGGCGACCCTGGTGGGTGATATGAGTGCCCATCTTGGACAACTAAGCCCGGAAGAAGCACAGTTAGGTGGTAAATGTGGAGTCTATGCTCAGCGTGAGGCGACTGTTTGATCTGTGTGCTGATCGTCATCTGTTCCTAGCCTGTACGGACTTTCAGCACAAAAGCTCACATCGAATTACTTGGGGGCCACCAATCGCAAGGCAATCATGGACTCGATTGGGCCATGTGGCTATCAGTTACCGATGCAAAGCCACAATTCAACATTGTCGTTCCTTTTGGAGTACGCAAGTTGACCCTGATCCTTCCAGTGTGTTGGCCAGGTTGTCAGTTCGCTTTCCATCAGTATCACGAGTGAACAAGCAGAGCAGTTCCATTCATCATCTTCGACAAGTTCCAGTAGCTCAAGAGTATCTGTTTGATCTGCCTAGGAGGCCGCTCGGAACGCGCAGTCATCGGATGACGAAGACTGCTTAGAGAATGAATGGAAGCGAGTTAAAGGGGCTGTGTTCTCAGCTTTCAGAACTGTTTGTCCAAGCCATTGGGCTCGACTAATTGAACACTGGATATTGTTGAGATCAACAAACCTAATAGCTGCCAGAAAGGCCATACCAGCAAATGGCGATCTTGATTGCGCATGCACCTCCTTCAGACACCGCATAATCAGAGAACGCTTGTGGAGTTCGCAGACCCAGGAAATGGAGAGGATTTTGAATGCGGTCTGCAGCTGCGCTCTATTTTAGCTGATTTGATTCCTGAGGGTCTGACTGAAACATCGACACCGGCCCGGCGCCAACAACAGATATCCAGTATGGGATATCAATTGTTCGACGCGATAAGGCCCATGAACTGAACGGCCTACACTACGCACTCTTTGAAGAAAGTGGCGAGGTCCTAGTAAACTGTCTGACGACCATACTTTAAAGGATTTGGAACTACGTAAGAATATCAGTGTAATGGGTCTCCTTGACCGTCATCTCAATTTTCAAAAAGTGCGCCAGAACGTCATGTACCTGATAACCGTCGCATATAAGGTGCTCGCTGGCATTATTTCTCGCAGATGGATGGATTGCTGGAATAGACGGATTCGTGAGAATCAAGCTGGGTTTCGCCCTGTCCGAGGATGCACCAACCATATATTTACCTTGAGACAAGCTCTTTAGCAGCGTCGCTCTTTCAAACGTCCAATGTTGGTCGTTGTCCTTGATCTTAAAGCTGCTTTTGACTGTGTCGATCGTCAGAAACTTTGGTGGTGTCTGGTGATCATGCTGTTCCTTTCAAATTTATATCCCTTCTGAGGACACCATATGCGAACTCCTGTGTACGGGTACGAATATATGGCAAGCTTTTGTCTGAGTTGACCACGTCCAGTGATGTAAGACAAAGCTGTATTTGCTTTTCAACTTTGTTATTGATGTGCTACATGAAATCACTCTGCCTGCCTCTAAAACCTCGGTGGTCGAAACGCTCGCTCACTCACAGACATTGAGTATGCGGTTAAGATGCTTCGAGAAGTGCAACTCCTTTTAAATAACCTAAATAACTCTGTCGCACCGCTTGGCATGGGCTTCACACCTGCAATGTAAAGTGCTGCTACAAGACTGGGTGGGATCAAACTCAGACACCATGCTTGCTACCACGAGCCAATCGACGTGGTAGATAAATCGGCCTAACTGGGTAGTCGTATAAGTTGTTTGGAGACGAGATTATTTCTCCAATAGGAAAGGCCACTGCAGCTTTTGCCAACCTCCGACACGTATGGCGCCGAAGTAAAATCAAGTCCAGGGGAGAGTTCACACTGCGACGGTGCGATCCGTGCTGGTTTATGGGGGCGAGATGGCCCAAGTGGTCGACGCTTGTGGAGTTCGCAGGCCCAGGAAATGGAGAAGATTTTGAATGCGGTCTGCAGCTGCGCTCTATTTTAGCTGATTTGATTCCTGAGGGTCTGACTGAAACATCGACACCGGCCCGGCGCCAACAACAGATATCCAGTATGGGATATTAATTTTTCAACGTGTTAAGGTCCACAAACCGAATGTTCTGCACCACGCAGTCTTCAAAGAAGGTGGCGAGGTCCTGGTGAACAGTCTGACGACCGTACTACAGAAGATTCCGAGCGAAAGCAGAATAACAGTCAAATGGAGCTCCTCTACTGTCATCCCAATCCACAAAAAGCGAGCGAGAACGTCATGCGCCTGGTATCCGTCGCATGTAAAGCGCTTTCTGACATTGCTTTGCGCAGGCTGATCGATTATCGATAGAAACAGTTTCGTGAGAATGAGGCTGCGTTTCACTCTGACCAAGAATTCATCAACCATATTTTTACCTTGAGACGAGTACTCGAGCAGACGTCTTATGTTGGTCGTTTTCCTTCATCTAAAAGCTGTTTTTGACTGTGACCATCGTCAGAAACTTTGGCGGTGTCTGGTGATGAAGGATGTTTCTTCTAAATTTATATCCCTTATGAAGACACCGTATGAGAACTCCGTGTACGGGTACGATTATATGACAAGCTCTTGTCTGAGTTCACCACGTCCAGTGGTGTAAAACAAGGCTGCTCTCTCTCGTCTTTCCTTTTTAACTTTGTTGTTGATATACTACTTGCGATCACTCTGCCTGCCTCTGAAACTTTGGCGGTGGAAATTCTCCCTCACTCACAGATATTGAGTATGCGGTTAAGATGCTTCAAGAAATGCAAACCATTTTAAATAACCTAACTAACTCTGTCGAAGGCATGAGCTTCACAACATAAAGTAAGCAAAGTAAAGTGTTGCTACAGGACAGGGTTGGGTCAAAACCAAACATCTTGATTGTAGACGAGCCAACCGACGTGGTAGGTAAGTTTGTCTACCCAGGCAGTTCTATAATTCCGGTGGATTGGCTGAAAAGGAGATTATTTCATGAATCGTGAAGGTCAGAGCAGCTTTTGCGAACCTCCGACACCTATGCCGCCGACGTGACGTCCGTCTGTCTGCCAATGGCAGAGTTTGCACCACGGCATTGTGATCCATACTGTTTTGTGGATCAGAGAACGTGGCCTCCACACGCAGATGACATACGAAAGGTGTCAGTGCTTGATCATCGGCGCCTCCGAAGCACCAGTCGGGTCTGGTGGAAACACCGGATTGGTAATGCTGAGGTACGCCAGATGGTCTTAGGAAGAAGGAACTCTATTGCGATAGATGAGTTACTCACGCTTCATAGTTTACGCTGGTTAGGGCCTGTATTCCGCATACTAGAAGACCGCCTGCCCTGCTGATTTTGCCCAGTCCTGTGTTGAGTGGAAACGACCGAAATGGACAATGTGTGACCTGGCAACGAAGTATGAAAACATTAACCGGTAAACTGAGTCGGGTTGACAAATGCCGCCTCCTTGGATGGGAACCACGTTACTCACCTCACCCATTGTTGGTGACACTGGCAGAAATGTCCCAATCGATCACGCATCAAAGCTGTCACCTTCAATGCGTAGCTGTCGATTTCCCGAACTAACTTAATATGCCATCGCTTCCAACGCCTCTCCCACACTCTCTCACTCTCCGGCGCTCGAAAATGTGGCAGGTGGAACCAATTTACCTATGGTACACAGTTTATAGATGATAAATTGAAACTGAATTGAACTTAAGGTTCACCTCCAATCACAAACCTCAAAGACAATGCCTCGCGTATGCACATCTACTTTCCTCCACCTGGCGGTCGATTACAGAACTAAGTCTTGTATTTACGACCCAATAACACTAGTCTTGAAGTAAGTGTATCAGTCTGAAGTATGATTATTTCTCACTCGGTGGTCCTTCTTTGCACCTTACCGCTAAAATAGACGCTAACGATATGAACTCCTCCATCCACAAATTCAAGAAATTAGGTAAATAGCAGAGAGGAAAAGGTAAGACCTACTACTTAAAAATGAGGTTCCACAAAAGTTTTTGACCCCCTGGAACCGTCTTTTATCGGTTTCACGAAATACCTTTAATTTTGTTGGGGGTTTTAACTAGACGTCCGGGAAAATTCAAATTGTCTCTAAATGCCCTGTCTTCTTTAATAAGCGGTTCTAGTTCACTGAATTCTGTCGTCCGTATAAATGTACTTACTGAGACACCTAATTTCCAAATTACAGGGAAATAAGCTCGATACTGGTTAACTTAATTAATGTTATTTTGATTTTTCAGTGCAGCAGCACGAAATAAATAGAACAAAAATATAACTTGGTCACCCCTGATAATACCCATTATTTAGCTTTCAGGTAAACTGCGCACTCAGGTATGTTTCCCGCGAGTCTTTAACCTAACTGCACAATAAATCAGTTGACTAATACCCCTTGTATTCAAATTGGTATCCTCCCATTGCTGTTATTAGCAACGACTGAATTCATTAAAGTTGATTTGTTACTTCACTAAAAGCAGCAGAACTGTTCGACTGATTATTTCTGGTCGGGAAAAATTTGGGTAGTTTGAAATCGGGCACAAATTTACACTTCGTTGATTTTCTACCAGTTATTGTTTGCCCCCAAAAGATTTGCTGTTTGTGGTTGAAGTCAGAATTAGTATACCTGAACGGTATCAATAACCGTAAGACGCGGTCTAACTGCTTCGTACTAAATCCAAAAACTCCATACTTTTCCCTGTATAGCAGCCTGGTTTTCTTTCCGTCATTCCATCAGTAAATGAATCGTAATTTGTTCACTGTGGTACCATAAATTTTCACTGAATTCTCACTATCCGAACAAACTTGTCTTGATGACCCACAGCCCAAATGTTGGGCTGAGAGGATTCGAGGTTACTTAACCTATCCTGTATCGTCCACCTGCCTTCAAATTCCTCTCAGAGTTGGGTACTGATTAGCACTACAAAGACCCAGTCCCTGACTCCTATATACCAATTTTTCAGAAGCATACTAAATAACCATATTTAAAACGTTTGACTCTGGTACGCTACAATTCGGTTCTACCAACATCCGAGTAATCACATCAATCGTATAAATTAACGGAACCTGAAAGTGCCATAGCAACAGTCTGCGCAAACCATCACCAGTGATCCAGGCGACGGATAAAGCTATCATCTGGTCCAGAAAAGGAATAGAATGACTCGAATGTCAGATCGTGGGACGAGGTAGCAACAGAAACTTCCTTTATTGTCCTTAACCGTATATGGTCACGATACTTCATTATCGTCTGTTTCTATGGTTCAACACACATCTCCCTGAGCAATTGCAAGGTCGTTAAAACTGACTGCCAATACTCGGTGTTACAACCTCGCATCACGTTAGACTGAATCTCTCAGAATAGACAGAAGATTTCAGCCCAGGATCCACTGACCAAGTAGTATTTGGAGACCAGTTATATTGGTGTTGTTCACTCAGCAGTTATTGGAATGTTTTGTCAGAAATTTTATTCAAAATTTTATTAGAATTATTAGAAGTAGAATTATTAGGATTATTAGAATTTTTTGTGTTTTCCGATAGGAAACCGTGTAAATTGAAATCGACAGAAAGAAACTTTTTATGCATGCTGAGATTTATCTGCCACAGTATGCAAATCCAGTAGCGGAAAGGCAAAGTTCGTTCACGTTGAAGCGACGACAAATTGGCTATAAAGGGGCAAATAAGCTAATTTGGTGATAAGCTGGTTGGTAAGCTGTATTGCTTATGGTTACTCTCGAGTCTCCACCAGATCCATGCTCTGAGTACTGTCCAGCTGCCTTTGTACCAGTTTGTACCAGTACCGACTTTATTATACGTTAATGGACTCAACTTTCTCAGGTCGAGCACCACTGCAATCATTCTACGATCGTTGGGCCTTTGAAAAATGAATCCAAGTTCATGGGCAAGTGATCAGGCGTCTCACTTCTGAAGATGTGTGCAAACTCCTCGGCAGAAAGCACTTATAGGCTGTTTACCATTGGTACAGACATGAGGATATTTGAACACGTATTTGAATAGATATTTGGTTGTTGAATTCATTCGTCCAAGTTACTGAAGGCATTCTGAAGTCTTATTACGCCCAACATCTTGGACGTTTGACTGCTGGCCCAGAGTCATAGAAATCGATTCCAAAACCGGTTACCTTCGACTTTTTAGTTCCACCTAGTGAAGTTTCTTACTAAGGGTCATTTCGCAGCCAGGCACCAAACCGACACGGTATAAAGCAAACTGTTATCAGACACACCAGCGTTGCCTGTCATAATAACGCGACGGCTGCACAGTTTTAAGTGAACAAGCGCTTGCTATGGGAAACTTGGGGGCTTGAGAATTTAGCAAATAAATGGGCACTTCAGCTCCGTCAATTTTATTCAACAGCAGAACCGGCTGAGTCAACGTGGCATTGCTAGGAGGATCAACAACTACGGTTTTGGCGCTCGACAAAGCTGCCGGATACATTCTGGCTTCAGGTCATATCTGTTATGAACGGAATGATCTCCATTAAAAAAGTGCAGTCTAGTGGTGCACGAGGAATAATCCACTGAAGAATGTGATGTATAACTGTGAACCAGTGGTTTTGATTCCAACCTGCAAGTTGCCTTGCGTGAAAAGGTCACAGAAATCCTCCACTGTAGTGAAACGAAGTAACTGACGTGTTGATTGATCGAATCTTCGCAGGAACGTCAACCTACTGGTGAACGGCCCATGTACCTTTCTTTCTTTGCGAACTGTATATAGGCGCGTGCAGTCTTCCGCAAGTGGACATTACGCGTTTTTAATTAATGTTACTCCACTGAGATACTTATTTTGAGGGACAGGTATGTTCACAGTGACTGCTCACCGGTTTCACTGATTGGTTCAACAAATTTCAAACGATTGTAAAAAATAATGCAAACAAAACCTACATTCGCTATAGTTAAAACGATACCTATTGGTACTCTCAAAGAAGGTCGCGGTAAAAAAGTGGTTCTCTCCTTTGTTTTATTGACGATCTTGAGGAATAAATAAAATGATTCTGCGAAGAGGACATAAAATGTTATTTATTTGTTTTTACTCTTGTCTACCAAACACTTGAGTTCTGTTCTCCTTGAAAAGAACCCGGTTGAACGAAAATGCTAGCGAAAAATTTTTGCTGTCTCTGGTAGCGTGAGCTATCGATCCACCAGTCTGTCACATTGTTTTGGCTTACTGAGGTCACCGTCTTTTTTCCTGCCTACTGAACAAAGCAGGCAGGTGACAGAAAGATTAGCATTTCTAAAGAAAACATCACTCAAAATCTCCTCAGGGTAGAACAGGTTTTAATTCCACTAATCAATCAATTTTTTGCACCCTGTGAATAAGAATAGGCATTGGTCGAAAACGTTACGCGAAAAGAGGCATTTATTTTGATTTGTAATCAGAGCTAGAGATTATACACAGGTCTGGACTACACCTGAACAAGCATCTGTTAGCTAACGTTACGCAAACCATAAAAAAATCTAGCCCAGTGAGATCCAAGAACTTTCTAACACGCTCGCCTCGCATGTCAGATGTCCGGGGTTCTAATCCCGACACGGCCACTGGATATGCATTGCTGATGAGCTCTAATAAGAGCGAAACTCGAGTCCAGTGCTTCCCTTTGGTGTGGACTCACCGGAATAATTGCGCCAGAACAGGAGGACGACCGTTCAAACGATAGTGGTGTGAATATGAACAAAATACCTATCCCGCAAAACCCCAAATGTAACTTAATATAGGTTTGGTCTAGTAAGCCATCGAACATTTGTTCGAATTTGGCTCTCAGTAAATTAAATGGTATTCGTCAGTTGTTCTTACGAACTGACTGGCTCTGTGGGCAACTGGTCCGTTTGTCCTCACCAAATTAATTGTTTCAAGTTCTCTTATTAGGTTTTCAAGCTGTCCGTGACTGAGCACCGTCCTGAACACACACGATATGGTGGCACGTTTCCCAACACGTTTTCAAAAATACAGACCGATCATGTAACTGTTTTGTCTCAAAAACTGGCGCAGACAACCATAAACTCCGATGCTAGCAACTACAGCTGAATAACCATATGTATTATTTGCTGAGTTATTTCAGATTCTCAGTATATATGTTAAACTCCAAGTAATTCTGCTGCATCAAGAGCCAAACGGGTGGGGTGTCTATTGCACATGCGTTCTCAGTTAATACTGAACTTTGTTCACCGCTGGATAGGACCATGATGGTCCAGTTACTTAGCCATCTTCAACAAGTGTTACATCCATTTATCCACTGTTACTCTTCTGTTGAACTTGATTACTGTTACGCACCTCAAATGAGAACAAGGCCCAGACGTCGAGTATTGTTATACCGTATTCGACCTGTCATTACCTCTGAACAACTTGCACCGTGTTACAACTGACTTTAAGTCATTTGTTGCGGAGCAGGGGTAAGTGACACAAGAAAGATACTCAGAGGACTGTTTCCCCCAATAGTGACTTTCGTGTGGTTAATTCAGCATCGATTACATCCTCCATACAGAGGACAATGTCAAGGTCACTAACGTGTATTGGCCTCACAGTTCGTTCTAAGAGAATGAACAATCTATCTGTGAGCAAGGAACAAAAGTTTCTCAGACATCCATCTCAAGCGCCACGCAATTCCTGCGGCTCTTGTTACTCAGTATCATGGATTCAGTATTTGTTTATTATGATGGAAATGCAATACTGGTGTTTCTAGTTTTGGTAAATTAGTGCAGGCTGTGCACGAAAAGTGACATACTACTGAGACACAAAAAAGTCGCTTTACCATTCATAGCGCACGGTAGGATATTTCCGGAAATTCGATGACCTCATTCGTTTTATGTGCATCTATTTGATTTTACCACATATCATTGTTACACCTGGAATTCTGTGTAACTCACTGCTTCAGGTAACTCCTTGCTAGGAAACGGACAAAAATTAGAGAGCGTTTTATCATCTACAAAGATCTGGTTGTCTAGCCATTAATTTATCTTGATGTAAGTGGTCAGATCCTCTGTTGTTTATCCTCTGTCCTTTTCAATGGATAAACTTGCAATATATTATAACCACATAGGACAATGTACCACCTAAACACATTTCCAAGAATACGCTTCTCAAAATGCTCCCGTTAAATCCACAGAAACTATGAGTGAGCTTTGTTTTACATTAGAGACCACCCTCAGAAGCTCCGCATGATTTCCCTTCTATGGATGATGGTAATGTATATGAAAGTAAGGCTGTAGACAGCCCTTGCAGGCGTCTGGTTTTCAGCAGTTCGCTTATCCAGCTCCCCGATTTGTGCGCACACTCGCTAGCTACCAACCAAATTGCCTAATTTTCCCACATACTCACTTCAACTAGGGGTTGCTGACATGAACTACGGTACTCAGTTATGCAACAACACAAGATGGGGCACAACTTTTAGCTCACTTTGGGTCGTTCTGTCCTGTCAGTCCTTGGGTTCTCCAGTTCTCTCCAGGGAACTTGATAGCAGAATGCCTTCCCCATCATTCCTCTATGATTAGTAATTTGAAGTGTGTTTTGCCTGAGCCTCTTTTAATGCTGGGTTCATGTAGTAGTCGTTAATGCAGCGATAGTTCTCCCAGCCTGTAGAGGTCAGAAGAGGTTAAAACCTAACACTCTGTTGAGAAGATATAAATAGTAGACACCTACCTCTGTTTCTTTAGCCGAGTAGGAAAGCATAAAATAAAACAACCTTCAAACGTAATTCCATCCCACTCAATGACAAACCGTTGCTGAAGTAGGATTTATCAACTACAATAACAATACAATAAAGTACCTCAAGGTCGTCTGGTTCTAGTAATGAGCGTCGTCTTTCGAGGCTGAGCAGTCACATCCTATACTGAAGAACGGACATATAAGCAGTTATGGTAACATCCAATGTAATCTCTCTTCCTCTATCTTAGATAAATCGGAAACGATAATACCCTTTCAGGCGAGGAATTTTCGGCTGAACACTGATAAGCCATGATGACAGACGGATCGAGTATCCTGCAAGGTCTACTGCATCTCTCAAAAAGGAAGAGACCGGTAGCGTTGTTCCTGAATGACCAGAAACCCTGATCAATCTTTTGCTGAATGGGGTATCCGACATCCGGGATAAAAAAAACGTGATATCAGGTTTGCTATCTCTGAATGATTGATGACGAACCCTGTCGAATCGATCCCCCTTGCCGTACGGTGTCTAAGACAACAAACAACACAAACTCTCTGCGAACAACGACAACCCAGTTATTAATAAAGGACCCTATATTCAAGTAACCTCCCATCGCTCCATGTGTCCAAACGCTGCCAAACGGTATGGCATTCGCTTTGTGAACACGGTGATAGCCCAGTCAGATTGTATGAGCCAAACACTTGCCGATCGCAAATTTTTGGCTTATAAGACAACATATTGTGACGTGAACGAACCCAGTCACTCTCACATCCTCATTTGCCATTGAGAAGTCGAACAAGGAAGTGCTATACGAATGTTAAGAAGGGTTGTTTATGTGACAAGACCACCAGCATTTCTGAATGAAGCAAAACCAAACTATGCCAGCCTCACCATCGGACGCACAAATATTTATTTAAGTCTCCTGAAGGATGTGAATGTTTTGTCATACACGAATCCTCCCAGTCCGCTAATGTAACCAGGGCAGGAAATGAGACGTCATATACCGGTTATTGCACCTAAAAAGATCGGTCAGCTACTTTACAGATGTCTTGGTAGGTTAAATGGCCAAGGCATTTATTCCCTCGCTTGCCTTCACTACGACCTCAGGGACAGCGAATGAGAGATCAAAGGCTGACAAAAACAGCCTGCTCCAATAGCCCTTCCACAGTCAGTGGGGATAGTGTGGAACCAGAGTGGACAATCATTCGAAGTTGCAGTTGGGAGGCAGCTATTCGCCGAGTCAGTTGGGGCGCTCCGGGATGGACAAGCAAACATCAGTCAGATTAATGTCAAACGTAGGACTAAACCACATCAAAAACTCCTGAACGCAGCCACAACATTGACTTGACTGTGGCAGACGTACCACCTCAGATAAAAGTGAAACATTAGCCAGGACTTCAAACGAATCCTAAAGAGTTCGAAACTTAAAGGTAATATAACATCGCTGAAGAAGAACTACTGGCCGAAGTAGCGGCTAACCATACCAACCTCACCTTAGAGGACATATTGCCCCGATCGGTGAGTATGGTCAAACAAAAAAGAGCTAACGCGGAATTCAGAGATGCTCTAACCGTTACTCTCGCTGAGAGGAAGATAACCAAGGCTTTACTAGACAACTGCAAGTCCGTCGCGCTGCTGAGCCGTGTTTTAAAGCTGTCGCATTCATCCCGTCTGACTGATAAAGTTATTAAATCCAGTGACCCAGAAGAAAAGGGTGACTCTGCTGCAAGTTGCAGCACACATCAACTTCATATAATTCTAAACTAGTCATCGTCAAGAAACAGGACCGTGTATTTTCGTTGTTCTCCACGGCTACCGAGTATGCAGCTTTCGTGAAGAACGATGCTGAAGTGTGGTGAGTGAGCAGTCCGTTCTCTGCCATAGTCTTGTGTTGCCCATTTGATAGCATACCGTACGTTCAATCAGACGTCCACTTCTCTCAAGAAGGGGGCGAAACCGGCCGTCGGTTGTCGAAGAGGTTCAGCCACCTTGTGGATAGATTTCATGAAAATATGCTGCGATATCTCGACTATATTGTACCAACTGAAACATTTGGCCAGCCTTAGTGCAACAGATTCAGCTAAAGAATATCATAAACGAGTGATTCAGCTGGGTTCCAGGTGAGTCTCCTGTAAAAACTAAATCGGCATGCAAATGACCGTATTCGTCAATCTTCGTGCAATTTGAGTCCACGTAGAACATTACGTTGACGGAAACTCAGGGGCTGCGCCTACATGAAGAGCCCAAATTGAAAGGATGAAGATGACTGTAGTCTATCGAGGAGTTTTCAGAAATCCTGTGGACAGTGTTCCTTCAAAAAATTTGAATTATGATTCACTTTCCTCTGCCATGTGGATCTGACACCAGCTTGATTTTTAATAGAGCAAACCTTAATCTACCTGGTAAACGCACCAATTCATTAATCCGTTCAGCTGTTCCAACCTGGTCCTGTAGGAGACACATATCAGCACTGCGATATACCAGCCATGTGATGATGCTAGAATTGAGCCTCACAAGTGTCACCGTACTGACCAAGCACCCTTTCATGAGTCCTCCTTGAATTTGACTCACAAGTGGCGCCATCCACCATTCCATCTTAGTACACTGTATAGATCAGTTGTCCTGATCTTATTGGACCGTCGTAAGCCATTGACTGCTGATGACCTTCAAGCTGCCCTTTCCTCTTATTTCAGTGGGCTAAACATAAAGCTCAGCGCAACCCGCGTCTGATATTACCTGTCCTGCGCGAGCTCTCTTTAGCGTAGCTCAATGTGACAGACAAATCCGAAACCATCTACCAAACTTATGCATGTAGACTATCCACTCATACGTCCGCATTCGGAATGTGAGGATCATCTTTACCCTATGCAGCAAGTAAACCCTCCAAAGCACGGTTAGCTGAAGAGGACCAACAATACTGAGGTTAACGATGATGAACACAAGTTTGAGGAAAATATAACATGGACTTCCTTACAGAAAGCCCCTGTTTCATCTATTTATACAATTCGTGTGATACAGACCGCCAGATACATTTTCCCTCTTTCCTAATTCACGATTATCCTAGGCGTGCACTTATCTGTCACTGGGAGACAAAGGTCTTCTATTTCGAGGCGGTATAAAGCTACGAGAAGCATCTCTCGTTCGAGTTTGAGAGCTTTAAGAGTTCCACTGCGTTGCAATGTTACGTTTACGGAATACCAACGAAGTGATCCTGAATGAATGATTTTTCATTGGTCTATCGGCACTGGTTTGTACGCAGAACCAATGTATGAGACATAATCAGAACGTCACTAGCATGCTGCCCCAAGTAGTTGGCTTCCGAAACAGATTTTTCGTTCAACGATAGTTAAACCACCGTACATCTAGTCATAGGTCTTTCACTGCTAGTCTGGCTGAAGGATGCAGGAGTAAGGTATGGATGCTTAACGCCCAATGTTGATGAAAACAGCGGGCGTAGTTTGAGTCGGATCAGGCTCTTATTCAGTGTTTCGGCTGTAACAGTCACTCACCAGCGTCAAGGTCAAACACGAGCTCAAACTGTGCGTTCATCAAGGCAGATATCTTCCAGCCCACCATTCCTCTTGGGAAGGTAGCATAGCTACTGACGGAGGCATGAACACAGAGGTCACCTACAGGAACAACCTACTGCTTTCACACTCCTACTCTAGAGGAGAATACAAATTTACACCACTCCGGACTACCTCATAACATGATTATATTTATCACATAGGTCTTGCTGCTCCCCATCTGGAGGGCTTTGGACACTGTGGATATCACATTTATATTCTGGAGATCCCAGGCTTATTTGCTTTTTTCAGTGTCAGCATGACTGAAGTGTAGTTGTGCATTCAGTCAGAAAACCCTCCAGTTATGGCATTTTTTAATGAACAGCTGCAGCGCAAAAGAGCTGCGTTACTGCTGATCTATCCAAACACTGACAGAAGCAGTCGCTTAAGATTCGGACCACATATCTCTCGATCGCACGTTGACCTGTATGGAGGTTCGGGTGATCAGGTTCTTGTTACTGTTGCCCAAGCTGCTGCCACCGGTTAATAGCAGCCACACTATCTAATGACGGAAGATTTGGAGCTATCTTCAACTGTGGCAGTGCAAAAGACTGGCAGTTTGGAATAGGACGTGGCTTCTAAGTGAACATTTCCATCAATATTTTGTAGAACCTAGCTTCTGCAGAAAAGCACTAAATTAACCATAGCATTGATGAACAAGAGCTGAGAATGGCTACCATTTGATCATAATTTGGATGAGTCTCAAGGCAAACCGTGCTCAGTGCACTTCTGCAGGAACGAATAAAGTAAGTGGAAGTGGAATGAGCGGAACACTGGAGGAGAAAAGGCTGATGATCCCTGTGTTAAATAGTCTACATTGGCAGGGACTATCCAATTAAAGTTGTGGTCATTAGAATTTAATCTACCCAGATTCGTTTTTTTACTCTTATTTCCTAATGGGAGTTGATGTTGTGCTCATGGATGAGCGGGACGGACAACCGCAGTCAAGTGTCCTGATGCTGGTTCCGTTCTATCTATGCTACTTGCGCCTATTTTAGTAGGCGCAAATATTTGAACTGTTGACCTGTCCTGCTGTTGAAGTGGGCCGACAGATGGAGAGCAGACAGCGAGATGCCTCAACAGTGTAACCCTTAAGTTTATGTTGCCGCTCAGTAGTGAGAGATGAATCGCACGTTTAATGTGACAAGCTAACGTGCGGAAACTGAAGCTAAATCCCATGGAGCTACTACGTTATAGTGAAACAGTGGCCATTGAAGTATGGCTATTTATTCGTCTCATTCAGCATTCAGAATGGCTTTTCTCTATGCTTCTGTGGTAAACTCCATTCAGAAATGGTTTGAGATTTAACACAAAAATTTGGACTCCAGTTCTAGGACCACAAAGGGATAGTTAGAGTAAGGGAGACTAAGTTTGGAAGTAAAAGATAAACTTTAAACTTGAGAATATTTTACCGTGCCTGCGTTAAACTGTCTCATGCCGATTGTGTGGAGAAAACTTCAGCCACTCTATAGGTTCTAGAAAGTTATAAAATTTTGTTTAGCATAAATTTGAAATAAGCAACGTGGTCTGTCGACATCTTTACATTACTTCCACTGGGTACAGATGCACATAGCTCGAAAAGATTTCAAACGATTAAACATGACTGTCTGAATTTGATTCACAGCATGGAATTACAGCAAGAATTCCCCATGGCTGTTGCAGGAAGCAAGCAGTATCAGTTGCCATAAGGACGATTTCCAGGAGGTACTTCTGAATTCACATTGTCTCATCAGAGGATGAGTCATTACAGGGAGGTTTGTTAGCTATGCCCAACTCGTGTCCAGCAAAAGTCTTTACCCATAAAACCTGCCTTATTTTTAACGCTCCGTTGCCTTTCTAATCAACTCATTTTTTAACCGTCCCTCATTTTCGGTTGAGTTAGAGTTGCGGAGAAAACTGCCCTGGTCTTTGGTCGTAATATCTACGGAACATTTAGTCTGAGAATATAGTGAGTTGTGGATTATTCTGTATTGCACGGTTATCGTGTCGTTCTTTTGGAGCGTTTCTCAAAAAAGTAGTCTATTGTGGAAATCTGATAACATTCTCCCAGCCATACTAAACTGTTGTCACAATGTTGCTTCTGGAAATATCTGTCAGATATTACAAATTAGTGCCTTGAAGAAGTCCGATGGCATCTGACGCTCTCTGTTCTGGTGGACCTAGTTGTATTGACGTTTCACCAAATAAATTTGTGTCGAGGGCTAGTTAATCAGTAATTTCGAAATGAGTTACCTTTCTGTGCATTATCTAGAACCAAGCAAACACAGTTCATTATTTCCGCCTATCCTTCAGCATATGGATTTCGATGAATCTGGAATCGGACGAGAGGACATTCGCACATGGCTTAAGCATTGTCGGACACCACGAGGGTTACGAATAGTGGATTACATAGATGACGATCCGTGGGCGGCCACTATTCTATTGACCAACTTCAGTGCCAACGCAGACCTACTCCGCCAACTGGAAACTGGCTGTCGTACTGAACCGGAGGCCTACCGAATGGAACGACTTCAACGAAGGCGTAACTGGGAAACTATTATTGATGTGCGCCGAGAACCCACAGTTCGATCAATTGGTTTGAGTCGAACACAGAGTGAAACCGATTCGATCTCAACAGCTTGTACAAACGTGGATGAGGATCAGTAATTTTCTCCTAGAAACCTTCCAACACCTTTTATTTGTTCAAAACATTGTCCAGCATTTCATTACATCACATCTCGGACATCATCTTGAGATAAAACATGTAGGAAAAGAACCTGGTTGACGGAGAAAGAAAAGTACGGTATCCTTTTACAGCTCTGTGCAAGTTTGTTTCTTATTTGTGTCAGATCAATACACCCTAGCTGGCATCATGTGCGCAACCTATTTTCACGGTATGCTTTCAGCTAGAACACGGTGATCGATAAACGGCATTGATCCGTCAAACAATTGTGAAGATTGCTACCGTACACAGCTTCAGTGATGATACATGTTCATCTCTTCATTACTGTAAATATTCTGCTATACCTCAAGATTATCTGAATAACAAAGAGTTGAATTCAAAGCTTGTTTTCGTTTTACACTTTCTGGACTATTGGTTGCGAAAGTTGAATAAACAATTGCCTCCAAAACTCGTGGGATGAATGGAAACTGAATATACCATATGGGACTGATGAATAAACCTTTGTCAACACACAAAAATGGCCGCGAATTTCGCAAGCGACCATTTGCTTTTTGAAAAGTGATTCAGTTGTAAACAACTTTAACGGGTTTCACACCTACAGTGGGGAGCTCGTGGCAAACGTACTTGTCGACAAAACGAAACTAAGAATCCGTTGGAAACTGAAACTTTCTCTGCAAAAGCGCGTTTCGAGTCTGAGTGAAAAACGGTTTCATAAATGTTGATATGAGAACGAATAAACAATATCCTTGTTTTTTACCACACTCTAAGTTTCGGATGAAAAGTTCTTTTGGCCCCAAATGTACTCAGTATGATGTATAAACAGGTTTACCTTATACTGTGTTGCTTGCACCTCAGTCCCGACATTTGAATGTCAACTCTGACCTTATCTCCACGTAATGAGAATGACTACAATAAAGCCAACTTATCCGGGCTGCTGAGATATCCCAAAAATCGGTTCAACAACAGAGCTAATCGGATTATGTGTTCTGGGTATCAGTAAGTTGGATAATCAAGCTGCGAGTGACTTTGGCCATTCACAGGAAGAATTTCTCCATCAGTGCGAGTAGCCACAGCGATTAATTCTTTACGGGAAGGCTTCAAAGTAAACACAATTGGAAACGGTTTTCAGGCAAGAAACGACCTCTGACAGCGATGATAAGAGAATCTGGGTTTATTGAATGAAGGAAAGCAGACTGGGTTGTACTGTATCTCAACACCGACGCTCCTGTAAATTGTAATCTTGGATTTGAAACAAGTGGGAAAGTACATTGTGCAAATGGTGCACAGTTTCCAAGAGTTCAGATAGGATTTTCCTTACAATCCTATTGCACGTGAGTAGACCGCACGATCAGAACTTAGTCACTTTCTTTGAAGCCCATGACAACTCAGTCAATAGAGTGAGAAGCAAGGGCTGACAGCAACTGACGTGTGGTTTGCAAGACATCTGCCTGGATGAAAAAAATGCTGTATGCTTAACGCGTAACACGAATTGCCATCAAGTTTGTACAGGATTGTTTACAAAAGTAATGTCGTAGCAGAAAAACGGTGGTTGCCATCAACGAAAGACTTGAGGTAAATACCAATTTGAAGGCAGAATTGGAGTTTATAACAATTAGAGGCACTTTAGTGAATAAATCACTAGTATAACCGGCGAAACTTCTTTCTAGTAGAGAGAAAACGAACAGCGTGAATTGTAGCCAAGTACAATAGCATGCATATATATATATATTACATATGCATATATATATATATATGCAGCCATCATTGTGGATGGGGACCGCAGATGCTTCAGACTAAAAGGACAAAGTGACACTTTTAATAATATCGGGGTTGAAAATTCTTCGACAGCCCACGACCGGTTTCGCCCTTTTTAGGGCTCATCAGGTAGGCGCAGTCCCCGAGTTTCCGTCAACATCACAAACGAGAGATTCAGCTGGGTTCTAGGTGAGTCTCTCGTAAAACCAAATTTGTTTGCAAATAAGTGTATTTCGCTAATTTCGTGCACTTTGGTTTCAAGTAGAGACATAAGGACTGTGCCTATCTGATGAGCCCCAAAAAGGGCGAAACCGGTCGTGGGCTGTTGAGGAATTTCAGCAACCTTATGAGTAGTGCATTACGTCTACACATGTATCGCGACCTCTCGAATATAGTAGCAACTGGAACATGAGGCGGCCTGGTGCAGCACATTCAGTTGCCTGGAGGCATCACAAACGAGAGATTCAGCTGGGTTTCAGATGAGTCTCTCGCAAAACCAAATTTGTTTGCAAATGAGTGTATTTCGCTAATATCGGGGTTGTGTACAAGTATTTACGATATCTAACCATTATCTATTTGAAACACATACGGCTTCGCGAATAACCACGTAGAAATGGTTTTGTATTCTGGTCGATGTGTACTGGAAGGACAGTTGGGACGATTGCAGTCGCGAAGAGACTGGAACTTATCACGATGCGACACCAGTAATCCAGTGAACTATGCGGGAGAAATCCCATACGAAAACAAAAGATGCGGGTCACCGGGCGGACCTCGGACAAACTGGACTTACTGTTATGAGGGTTAGAAAAAATTTGGCAACAGTCACCCTGTAAGCTGAACTACATTCACGGTTTTATTCTATTCATCCCTGCCTTGTGGTCAGGTTTTTTTAACCGTATGTGTTGGTTGAGCACAATACCTACCTGGTTTGAGCGCCTCGGAAGGAGTCCAGCTACACTCTGATAATGCAATACACAATTAAAATCACTGCCACACTATGTAAACTTCTTAGTAAACAGGCCGGAAAACGACTGCTGCATCCACTTTTTATCGATGGACGTTCACCATATTTATAAAACCCGAACACAAGAAATAATTGAAGGAAATGAACTTGCGTGTCATCATCGTTACCCAGATGCAATCAACCACGAATTTCGAGTGGCTCTGCTAACTGTGGCTCTGTTACTGTTGATGTGTCCTTTTCCCCTGAGCCTAGTGTTTGCTATAAACGGCTGATTCTGTACTGAAAGGGTCTTGACCGTTATTTATACTGTGTGAACCAATAAACTTCGGCGTTTAAGCGAACAGCGCACTTGTTTAGAAATGTACATGTATAGTCGTCATGGCTAGATGTTTTAGTTCACCACAGGTAGCTCCTGGTGATGAGACATTAAAGTGCCATTAGGTAATGAAGGTTCGATTCTTCGTATAGACGTAGTGCATTACTCAGACGGTTGCTCAAAAATTCTCCAACAGCCCTTCTTGTGGCTCATCAGATAGGCGCAGTCCCGGAGTTCCCGTCAACCTTATGTTCTACTTGAACCCATATTGCACGAATTTTGACTTATACACTTATTTGCATACCAGTTTCTTTTGACGGGATACTCGCCTGGAACCCAGCCGAATATCTCGTTTATCATATTCCCAAGCAAGTGAAGGTGCTGCACCAGACCGCCTCATGTTTCAGTTGGTACGAGATTCGAGATATTGTGATACATTGTATAGACATACATTACTCACAAGGTTGTTGAGAACTCTCCGACAGCCCACGACCGGTTTCGCGATTTCCCGAATATTGTACTAACTAAAACATGAAACGGCCTGGTGCAACACATTCGGTTGCTTAAGAACATGATGAAAGAAAAATTCAGCTGGGTTCCAGGTGAGTCTGCCCTCAAAAAAAATTGGTATGCGAATGAGTGTATAAGTTGAATGTTCAGTGCTGTTGATGGCGATGAGGATGTCTAGATTGAATGCAAAACGTAATGAAAATGGTGAACGTCTTCCACGAAATTGTAGTGGCAAACATTTTTTCGGGTGCACTGAAATGAAATGCATTTGACGCCCCCACTGTTGGATCAGTTCGGTCGTGCCGCCGCCAGCTACAGATGTGAGAATCAGTTTTTGATTGCTGCTTGTAGTAGACGGCACAAGTTGGTTCAGATCACAGTTTCTTCCGGTTCAGACTTTGAACTTTATATTTCGGGAACCATAAACATTCAAAGGAGCCCGGGAGAATAGTTTTATGGCACCTACGAACAGGAATGTTCTGCGTGTGCTATTATCGTGCGTGCGCACAGGAACCAGTGGGAATCGAGACACCCAGTGCCAATCCTTAATAAGAGAGAGTGCACAGAGCATAAATTGCTTGGATCAGTTTGAATAAGACGGATTTCAACTCAAAGGGCTCCTGTATATGGGCAGATAATGTAGGTGCGATTGAATCACATGAATTTCTGGCAGTATCATTGGAGGCTTCATGTTGTGTTTGACTAAAGTTTTTGGACGTGTTTAGGTAAACGCCTTCCCGAGAATTGCAGCCACTCATCCCTCTAAAAGTCTTCTGGAGCAATCGTCCCAACCATGGTATTTTGGGCTATCCAACTAAGGTAACGAATCACTAACTTGCCTACTGCTGAGACAACTAACTTGGTGTGTGGAATACAAATTCGCATCAAGCGATTTCAACCAGATAGAAAACAAACTGCTTGAGTAAAGTCACACATCCAGCAAATCAACAATAACTATTTTTAGACTTCAAACAAGATTTTGAGCCTCTATACATATTTGGACGAAGGGGAATACTTTGTGGAGCTTTGTGGGGAACTTTGTGGATGTGCGCCAAGCTCTCTAGTTCAAAACGTCTGTTAAAGTTCAAGCTTATAATGGAATGTCTAAAAGTTCACCAGTCAATAGGTTCCACCAGTGTTACTCTGTATGTCATTTTCTGTTCGGTTTCGTCTTCAGTGTAATCGTGGAATGCACATTTCAAGGGGCCGTTAACCAGGGAATCGAAGTAGACAGGTGTAACCTGGCTCCAGCGTCTCTGCGACAAAATGGTTGGTAAGCGTAACAAATCTCAAGTAAATTTCATCAGGCAACGGTGTTGGGAACATGTACTGAAAGCACCTAAGCATCCACCAAAGAAAGTATTGTTCACAGAGAACAAATATGCGCACGGACAGACCACGAAAATTCAGCACGTTAAATGAAAGTTGAATCGTCGCTCCTTCATCGTTTGATCCACATGATTCTCATTGCATGTGGCTTGCAATCTGCAGATGACACTGCACTGCTTACGTCGTCGGAGGCTTCTTATTTCTGTGCAAACTTGAAAGCTGTCGTTGACTGTCATTGTGCTCACTACCGCCTATTATTTATCGGTACTAACTTATGACCAAACGTGATGACACCCAACGAACTCTAAGAGGTCAAGCGACAAGCGTGCTTCAACTGTTTTTCAGCGGCTGAAGTTGCGACTGTGCTGTGCAGTTGTTTGGAACAACACCCGTCTGAATCACTATTACTCAGGATTCTCAAAGCGACCACCCAGGAGCCTTGAGTTCCACGACTTATCACTAATTTAACCAGCGGAACTCCCAGTCGAGATCATCATCATCAGCATCAAAGGCAGCAACATCAGTGTTGACACTGATGCTTCACTGCCGTACAACCATAAAGTTCGTCTAATTTCATATATATATATATATATATATATATATATATATTAAAAACCCTAGAGTGAAAAGAAGAGAAAAAGAGTGGATGAGGGAGGGGACCTAGTGCTGGCCTATGTCAAGCATTCTGAGGTGCCTACACCTCCAACCGCTCAATCAGACAATCTGGAAAGAAACTGACAGCATGAACGCCACTGACATCGATTAGCCGCCATTTCTTGCAACGTCTCCAGCCAAGCACAGGCGGGGTCACGGGGACCCCATCCTGGAAGGCGTACAGCACCAACAACACCCAAACTCTTCGTGATCTCTTTCACGCCTTTCTGCCAAGTCATGCGCTGTCCACCTCGCGGTTTGCGCCATGCTGAAGGAGGCACGGAGAACAACACTCGTCTCGGTAGACGGTGTTTCGGCATGCGTAGCACATGACCGAGCCATCGTAGTCGGTGGTGCTGGATGATTTCCCCAATTGATGTACCTGCAGCACAACCAAATACCCGTTTTCTAATCACCTCGTGACTAACACGCTGACGCCATCCAAAACCAGCCACGCTTCTGAGGCATCGGTGGTCGAAAACCTGGAGACGCCTCACATCATCTGTCCGTAGAGGCCATGTCTCGCACCCATACAACAATACAGCCCTTACTGTAGCCTGGTACACACGACCCTTAAGATCTAGTGAGATGCCTTTTTGACGCCACAAGTGACGCAAATTAGCAAACGTGATTCGAGCCTTTGAGATTCTTGCACTGACTTCATCAGACACACTTCCGTCAGAGCTAATACAACTACCGAGGTATGTAAAGTTTTCCACAATCTCCAGTGATTCTCCTTGAATTTTAAGGGATATGTCCGGAGACTGCACGTTCTGAAGCATGACTTTGCACTTTGAGGGTGCAAGGCGCATGCCAGAAGATGGTATGATGGTGGTCAGTCTGTTCAACAGGGCTTGTGCTTCACTTTCGTCTTCAAAGATGAGGGCGATGTCATCTGCGTACTCCAGATCGACAAGGCTCTCACCAGCAACGATTTGAACACCGGGGTTTTGAAGACCTTCCAGCGTTCGCCTCATTATTTCATCAATGACGAAGTTGAACAAGAATGGAGAGAGTGGACATCCTTGTCTGACACCACTTTTTGTAGGGAAGCTTTTGGAGAGCTCGCCATACATTCTCACCCACCCAGAAGTATGCGAATATAGGGACGGAGAAGCCTGAGTTGGGTCTGTTTAACGCAATGTGTAACATCGCGGACTTAAACGCTATAAAGTTTGTGTTGGTTGCCATCTTGACAACCCGCATATTTGTTTCACGAATAGAAATGATACATTCTGAAGCGGAAAATTCCTGATCCATTATCTCGGTTGCTTTAGCCCATGTATCGAATTGGTAAGGACTGGCCAGTCAGTTATACTTTCCCGTCGACGTCCCTGGATCAAGTACAGTGTTCACAAAGTCCTCCAATTAGTGATTACTGGGTATGAGTGGCCCAAGTAACTGACTTTCTATCTTCAATATTGACGTGAACATGTAACCGTGGTTTGCAGACAGTCTGTCCAAATTAGTAAAGTTAGTATATTTGAGGATTCTGTTGGATGAAGCGGACGACTGCAGTCTATGGGATCTATTCACCTGCTCAAGCCTTGTTGCTCCTGGTTTCTGAACTCGGATCAGTTGTGGGAACCCGTTACCACTTGTGTCATTCGAATGATGGTCCTTCAGGTCAAATGTCTGCATCAGATAAGTTAACCCGAACCCGGCTGTCATTTGCAAGCATGCTGTATGCATGGCCGCACTGAGTGCACTGCAGACGGAATGAACGTCCTGCAACAAGGTCGCTTGAATCGATTTAACCACGTCGGTCCCGAACTAGACAATGCATGTAAGTGTGCAAGAACCGCGAATTAGAGCTAGCGACCTAGTGGTAGCACATTCCGCAAACCAGCTGAGGAGATGATCATCTGACTTGCGCAGTAAATTGGAAGTTTGGAGATGGCGAAAGTAAACCTTAAAAAGTCAAATTTGTAATTCATTATGAGCTGGAGGAAAAGTACCTGTTTGCGGATACTGAAGTCAACTCTTCACATCAGAAAGCAGAATTAGTTACCATCGTACGACGAAAGAATCCCTTTCTTTGATATCACCGATTCAGTACGCTAGAAACATGCTGCGAAGACATCAGTTGTTTAGATAACCATGCGACGGACGCTTGGTTTCTATCGTTTTAGAAACGTACTATGTGTGAATTGCACCGAACTAAAAATACATCATCCAAGCTAGGGTCTTGCGTTTGCAGAAACGATCGGTTGATATTATCCGACCCCGAGACTCACGTCAAACTAATCAGTCCGGTTGGCCGGTTACGTGTGTCTACACGTTTGCTGGCCGTTTGACGGAAAGAAATGTGATCCTGGACCCTGGTGAATACAAGTTTCTGGGAACCGTATAAGCGTAGGGCATTTTACCAGTGATTTACCTGGGGCATGTTCTATCAGAGGACCACAGAAGCAAAAAAGTCAAGAAAGAGAAATCGATCCTACGCTATTCTGCCCGTAAACAGCTGAACTGCGCTTAGAATAAGAAAACCGGAAACCTGATTAGTTGGCCGTGTTTCCGTTGGATACAGAGTATGATACCCTTTACTGTTGAATGTTAGTTTTTCCTTATTACATGAACAACTTTTGGCCCCATCAAGTGATGGCCCCATCAACTGTTATCAACTAGCGTATGCAAAATGTATTCTGCAATTGCTAGGAATGATACTTTTGTTGCCATTTTCTGCCCGAGCTCCAAGAAGAGATCCCGACTCTAAAGTGTGTGTATAATCTGTTTGTGGATGTTACACAGTATTCCTCTTAGCTCACGTAGGACATCCATCATTATTCATTATTACATTGATCTGAAAATTGTCTGCTTGAATTTGATTTCAAATACTCAAATGCTGCTAACTTGGATGCGTTCACTTGAGACCGAAAACTGATAATTAAACGTTTCTTTTAATTCTTGCATCCACCAGTGTGTATTTTGCGACTTCTCCGGAGTTGAATTACGTAGTTGTTCCGCATAAGGTCGTCATTATTTATTTTGTGACGACTAATTGTTTTGGGGCGACATGGCTCAAATGGTTAGAGCGCGAATGTACTGACCGAAAGGTCAGTGGTTCGAATCCGACCTCTGTCTCTCGACTTCCCCTGTCTAGGCTTGGGCAACCTGGCAGTAGTCTAGTCCTCGTGGTTCCCTCGGGTGGCACGGCAGTTAGGTACCGAAAGGGTGTTACAGCTGAACAGTTTTTTTAATTGTTTTGGAGCACTTCACCTGTGGATAACGACACCTCCAGACCGTCACAGCACGCGGCGTATAAACTGATATTCATGTGTATTGCAAGCTACTGTAGCCTTACCCTCAATCTGTTAACACAACCATAATAAGGTTGTCTCCTGGCATGTAATTGACAAAGTACAGACTCTGGGATCAGTGAACATCTGTTTTTTACTCTGTAGACCTGAGCTTCTTCCATGAATCCGCGGAGCTTGATTGACAGATGCTTTTGTGAGGTGGGCACCAGTATGCTCCGGGGGGAAAATAACAAACAGAAGATGGTTCTGTCCATCCTAACTTCGTGTCAAGAACTGAAGACGGTGCACCTATTAGACAAACGTAATTTGCAGTACACGCAGCATCCGAAACTCACAGAAAAGGAAGATATTTCTTTGATGTGGTAAGGCCACGTTGAAAGGCGGAAAACCAGGCCATGGATAATATCACCTGGAACTTTGAATAGAACGAGGCTAGCGAAATACACTCATTTGCAAAAAAACTTGGTTTTGCGAGAGACTCACAGGAAACCTAGCAGAATCTCTCGTTTGTGAGTCTGTCGCAAAACCTAATTCGTTGGCAAGTGAGTGTATTCCGCTAATTCCGTGCAATTTGGTTTCAAGTAGAACATAAGGTTGACGGAAACTCGGGAACTACGCCTAGCTGATAAGCCCCAAAAAGGGCGAAACCGGTCGTGGGCTGTCGAAGAATTTTCAGCAACCTTATGAGTAGTGCATTACGAATATAGAACGAGGTTATCTTTCATATCCTTTAACATGGAGTCTGATGGTTGGGATGCGAGAAATGGATGCAAAGAAAGGGTTCAGTTGAAGATTCTTAAAGGGAACTAGATAGCCACTTTATAAATTGGGTCAAGGAAAGACTCCCTGCTTCCCTAGATTCCAGTTATTCGTTGAGACCCAAGATTATTCAGCCACACAACCTACCTCACAAAATTGATGCTTCTCAACGTCATGACCATGGATTGACTAGCTTGCAGTCCGGATTTAAATGCGATCGGCATTGTCTGATGTCTACCGTCAACAGTAGTTCTGCTCTCCATCGTGACTTTTCTAGATTACGTAAAGCGAGATTCACTATCAAACATGTTTGAGCTAGATTCATACAGAATATCGTCAAATACCGAAAAATGCGGTTCAGATAGAAATTCCTGAAATAGTTGACTATATGGTTGTTTTAATCAGCTGTCAAAGCTATTTTAGGTAGCAGCTCACACTCCTCAAGCACACTAGTTGCGACAGGTTGACTTAATTGCTTCCATAGTCAATCCCAGGTATATCTTCTATAAAGTGATTGTTTAGTCGCTCACATTCCAGATTTTATTGTTCTCGTATTAGGCTATCCGAAGAATTCGAGAAGAATGTTTCTGATCACAGTGTGAGCATCACGCATGATAAGCAAGGGCGAATTTCGAGAACCAGAGGACAAAAATCATGCAAACGGGCATGCAGGCTGGCATGAAGATCTAGCTATGTATGGAGAAGGTGGGAATATATATATGTATTACACTACATGTCAGCCAAGCATGTTGTAAATTTTTTCGCCCAAACACTGGATACGTTGATGAGAATCAACTGGTCACAATCACAAGCGCTCGTAAGATGCAGCTAGATGGTGTAGGCTAAAGGTTTACGGGTAAAAGACCCACTCGATCCAATGGAAAATGACAGAAATGCACTGTTCAAGAGGAAACAGGGGCAATATCACCAATGGTACCAATAAATGGCATCACCAATAAATGTACAAGTGAAGAACTTCACTCTACTGGAAGTTGAAACATTGAGTGACTTTTATCTATTTGGATAATACAGTAAGAGGGGAAAAGCTGTAAGACGTCGACATTTCGCTTTTGTCCTTTCAACCACAGTGTTGATAACGATCAATTTTACATCATAAGTAGGTATAAACAGCAACAAAATAGTGGAACAGAGCCAGTCGTATGGCTGGCCAATCAGGTCCCTTTCGTAAGTTCAAGGCAAGCTGATAGCTTTGTTCAGGGACTCTTGTGCTCATAAGCTGGGTCGGTATTGATTGATCGACATGGCCTCGCTGAACTCATACTAAACAAACTTACAACTGTTTCAGTTCGCCTGCATTTGTTTTGTCAACTTGAGGGGTAATCCGTGGGAAAAAAAAATTTCACCAAAATTTTTCTGAAATTCGCATATTTCATTCGGCGAGTGGATAATTAAGACTGTATTTCTAGAGGTTTTAGTTAACTATTTGTCTCGTTTCACGGTGTTCTTAACACTTTCACTCAGCAGTAAACTAGTGCTATCAGTGCACATTTTGATAATTAAATAGGCCTTTCGTCAGATACGCCGACCGTGTTCAGCATCTTCGTTGAAGGTTTTCGCATTCAGAGGTAACAGCCTTGTGTTGCAAACACGCTCACTGTTATAGTGGTGTTATACGGTGAAACAATTAGTCAGCACTAAATTAAAACACAAGTTGATGGTCGATCAAAATTAGTCTGGCAGTTGATTCAGACTGAAGCTTAATCGATCGAAGTCAGGCTAGAGGATCCACCATCTCTTTGTGCTCAACCATTTCTTTGCCCATTCAACGCGATCAACTAGCCAATGATCGACCCGCCAAGATCAGACACAGAAAATGTGACGGGACCGATACAAGTTGTTCCGAGCCGCTCTCTACATTTGTACTTCCTAGTTCACTTTCCTTTGTTAGTAGGAACTGAAACAAATGTTCCCTGGCGCAAGTGCTGTGGTTCCAGTTGGAATATCCAGCCCACATGATCTGTGCATTCACTCATTCAAAAGTCAAACCTCGATTACCTCTTAAAATACCCGAGTTTTAGTCTACTTTTTTGTTGCCTGTCCAAACACCATTAAAATACCATGGGTCTGACTTTTTTGCTTTTTTGGCTATGTTGGTGTGTTTGCCAGGCATAATCTTGAGTAGCTCGAAAGTTCTGTATTTCTGCATGTGTTTATCGACCGGTAAGAGTGCAATACTCGTCTAACAACAGGGCTTTGGGTGCAGTACCAGTAGTAGTAATAGCGCGGCAGTCACCGGAATAAGCGGGCCAATCATGCCAGTGGCAGCAGAACCAGTGCGCCAGGTCGTATTGATTTTATGCGGGTGGTTGATTGATATCGATCTGTGATGAAATGCTGGCTGCCGACAGACACAAATCCACACCACATTCATGCGTCTATAATCATTACAGCCAAACAGCCTTCACAAACATGTGATGGTTGTCAGTCGGAACGATGCGCATTTGTCACCGAAACCAGATTTCATCCACCTGTAGCCCGCTATGTCAATCGGAACTATTGGATTTCCTACTCGATTCTAATAAGTAATCAGCTGTGGGTGCCATAACTTTGAGTGTGTTGTGAATCGAGTTTTTTTTTCAAGACGGCATTGTGTAACTAGCCTCACTGAATGTGTGTTCCAGGGAAATGGCACATCTTTCGCCAACTCCCATAAAGTTGGTTAAGACTAACAGCTAGTTATTTTTTTAAGAATTGAGCCCTATGGCCTGTCCATTTCAAACTCTTCACGTTGAAAAACCAAGAGGCATTCTTATCTGAATCCGCATCACACTAGAATTTGAGTCTGAGCAGTGGATTTCAAGGAAACAAAGGGTATCACTCTTAGAGAGCATCCACCCACCGTGTGCAGCGATGTTGACCAAACTCTAAACTGACAGCTTGCCGGTGCAACACACGGTATGCTTAGAAAAAATTGAGTTGCTAAGTTGCTCTGTGGGCTCTGTGGGGCCTTTGAAATAACGTGACCTATTGTATCTCCCATATTTATGTGAATTGCATCATCTGCAGACGACCGCGTTTACGAATAAGCTTCGAAAAAACAAAGCAAGGGTTGTCGTAAACGTTAATTTAATTAGAATGGTACTCCACCTTAGTTAAAAAGCTAAACCTGCAAAACTAAGCACCCATTTTATGCATGCATTTGAATAGTCTGTGTCGCTCTTCAAGATAGACCAAAGTGGATATCGCTGGGTTTTGGTCGTTTTCTGAGGATTGGTGCGTGAACTGGGTTTGTCCGTGTTTTGTCTTCACCGAGCGGCATACGCAGTACACATCCTATGTACGATCGTATCGACTGTGGTACTGGAAGATTGTTCAGTTGGAACTCAGGCCGACTTTGAACCAATCTTAAACCGATAACTACTTAAATGGTTTATATTGTTGTTGTAAAAAAACCGAACTGTTCAGCTGTAACACCCTTTCGGTGCCTAGCTGCCATGCCACCCAAGGGAAGCACGAGGGCTGGGATACTGCCAAGTTGCCCAAGCCTAGGCAGGAGAAGTCGAGAGACAGAGGTCGGGTTCGAACCACGGACCTTTCAGTCAGTAAATTCGCGCTCTAACCACTTGAGCCATCTCGCCCCCGTCGTTGTTGTACGACAGTCCCCACCCACACCAGGGGATTAACATCCAGTGCACTCGATGGAGTGAATGTTATTTCTTGTCCTTTGGTCCGTCAGCACCTACAGAAAATTCCGAGTTGCAGAGTTCGTTATTCAGGTGCCGTGATAGTGAAATGCAATGTTACAGCAGTGAATTGCTTGACATGTTTGAGACTAGTTCATCATTCGTTAAATTCCGCTGAGTGGCTGCATCCCTCCCATATCTCTCTCACACGGTAGTGGTCTCCAACGACATAATATATTGGTTTTATGAGTTCTGTCTGTCTTGCAACCTGAACAGGACAACAGCAGCCATTCTCTTGTCTTTTACAACAGCCGTGACCGGACAGAGCTCAGGTACATCCTCACAGGGAAATGCTCGAATGTGACCTTCTCCACAAACGACAAACCCCATGTGGGTTGAATAAATTTTTGCCAGTATTCAATGTCTATCTTCCACATATATTGTTCTCATCTGTACTTTATAGAATAACTGAATGCATTGCAGTTTTGTTATTACTTTGATCATGTAAAATCCCATGGTATATCAATGTCTAGTCTATTTGAAGGATATGGGACGCCCAGTCACCCTTATCCTCATTCCAACAATAACGTTTTCCACATCCACTGCTCAGATGTATTTTAAACGGTAGTATGGTGAGCCTGTCACCCGATGTGACAGTCAGCCCTGTTGCTATTCATACCCGTTCGTTGAGTAACTCTTGTCAAGGCTTCCTGTGTCGCGAACGTTCTTTCAAAGCTTTTGTAATGTGCATCTCTCTTATGCATGTCCAACTACTGTTTTCTCGCTGATTTTTTGTGTTGCAAATTCACCGTCGGTTATGTAACGCTGTCCTTGACTTGCGCAAGCTAACTTCACTTGCGCTGAAGAATGATGAGACTGTGTGCTTCTGTCCACGTCTCACAACTACCATCACTCATACAAACGACTGCAACAACAATGCCGAGGATTGTTGTCATAAAACGGTGGAAACTTCTTATTACAAGAGGAAGAAGGGAGGTAGGATTTCAGTGAAGCTGATCGAGCATCTTGGGTACGGCAGCTAGCAGCTCCTTGTGACCAGACAACAATGTAGTACAGTGGGTAGCGAGTCAAAAACTAACGGGACATGAGACCTAAGACGTAACCAGAATTCAGCCATTGAGAACGCAGAGTTCGGTCACAACAACCAGAAGATATACAGCGCGTAATGCAGGCATTTCGAATAATCTTATCAACCGCTGCGTTACTTTCAGAGTAAGCGAGTAGCAACCACAGTTGAGCGATCCATAGGCACGCCGTGTTGAAGTCAGACAACCAATAAAAGTCACTTGGCCGTCACCATGGTTACTTGACCTTGTGAAGTAAAATGCTTTGGACACAGAATTGGCTGTCGGCATTTGATCAATAACACCTCACTGATTGCTAGGCCAACCGAGTTCACGTCACGAAGCAGCGTAGAGCACTGCGATAATGCAATGGTTCGTAAGGGTTAAGTTAGCCTGTCCGCTTATGAACAAGTAGTAGGCTAGTCACACAAAACGGTCATTGCAGAGTTGGGAGACACTTACAGGGATAAGTATATCAATATCCCATATATAAACCCCATCGCGACGCGCTGCGCCATTAGCCAATTTTTAGTTCGCAACAAGTGCCATCAACTAGAACAACTCAACAGCTTCGTACTTTTTTCTCTAAAAAAAAGTGATTCTCTGGTTCTTTCAACAGGTGTAGCTATCTATACGGAGGCAAGTCATTTTAGTTTGAATCGGTAACTCAGTGATGTTTTATTTCTAGGGTTGGGTTCACGCCTCATAATACTTCAGCTAGCCTACTGGATCCGTTACATGATCAAAAACTGTACTAATTAGAATATTCAATGCCTTGAACGCAGACAAAAGTAATAAACTCAGTGGCGGATGCCAAATGGTGTCAATGAGATGAAGCTCCACGTTTTTTTTTCACAGTTAAAGCAGAATCAACTTGTTCTAAATGTACTTCACTGTTTGCTCATCTGGTAATCACCAACGGAAACCTAGACAACGGATCACAGTTGGTTTAAAGTGCAAATTGTAGGTAGTTAAACTGTCGGACTACCACACTTCAGTGAATTCAAATGACTGTCTACATCGCATGCAGTTGTTTTTTTTTTGCTGCGGCATCGACTGGCTGTCGGTACATGTTGAACGTCGTAACAACCAGAATACCGACTCAGAGGAGAAGATTTTCCGTGTCTTTTGAATAACCACGAATCAGAGCGAGGCGTATGCTTCAGCCTAGTGGCTTGCTTCTGAAGTTCGTCCAGCAGTGGTGATTTATTCTGAAAGCCCGGTATTAGTTAGAAGTGAAATGGCCGAACGCCACGTTGAATAATGCGCGCGTTGCTTCTCTTTAGCAGAATCTACCGTGTACGGCATGCCTTGTGTCCCGGAATATAATGGGTCTCGAACGGTGTACGAGGCGTTGATGTGCGTCTGCCATGTGGTTTCAGCCTGCATACCGCAGAAAACGCTGGTATATGTGGGTTGGACTACTCAAGATCTTGGGAAGCACGGCTTTGGAACAAGTATCTAGAATGTTCACCGTCAGTCAGCATAGAATCAAGTTATGATAAGCAACAAAGTTGGTTAATTTTAAGGAGAAACTCGTCCTACCTGGGGTCCTGTGAACCCCCTAACATCCACGTGAGTGGGTGACTTCTGTCAGATGACTCTTTCGAGTCGATTTCAAGTTTCTGTGGTCGGGGAGGTATTAACTAAGCAGGTGGAGACATTTCATGGTGCTTTCATGTTGAAATTTTTTACATGAGCAATAGTTTGGCCCTGCGAGGGGAGTGCGAGTTAGCCTGGCAGCTGATCAGCTGTCCGGACGACATAGAGTTCAAGTAAATTCACGTTTCTGATTGGAATTTACGTTGATTAGGCGTCCGTTCTCAATCTATCTCGTGTCATGAAACACGACAACAGAATTCAGTGGAACGTCGGTCACCAGTGGAAACTCCCTTAATTAGTCGCCCGGACCTGATTTGTATCCATATTTCCGGTTGATTTTAAGCTCCGACGTTTAGACGGTTTTTGGAAATGAGCAGGTCAATTGTTGAGGTTTAGTACACCCGAAATCTCCGTTTTCATTCTGGCATTAGCGACAACCAGAAAGGAAGTGGTCAGAATATTAAGTCAACGCCCTTCAACAATAGTTATTGTAGACGTGAACGGCGAACAGAGATCACAGTACCACAAGGTTTAGGAGCTCACACTCACCTGTCTGCCTCATCGGTCTCATGGTTTTCAGCATTGCACACAACCGCCAACCCATCGCTACGCAACACTGCGCACCCTAACAACGCATTTATGATGTCACCTCGATTGGTGATGAAGCGTTTGCAATCAGATTGCCCAGCTCAGCAAACAATCCTATGACCAGTGGCTGTTTCTTGTTGTCCTTGAATGGGACAAAATGTAAAAAGTGATAAGTAGAATGCATCAAAAGTGAAGGTGTTACTTGCTGGGATTATAGAGACCGAAATTAGATGGCGGGGCTACATAGGCTGTGTTGGCCAGTTCGCTAAAAACTACAGCATGCTGATCCGTCAAAAGATACATCGAATCATCGACGATAACTGCCACCTGCTGCCTAACCAGGTAGAAGATGTTTGTTAATCTTTCTGGGTCAGTCAAAGCTTTTGCGGCAAGAGACCTTGTCACGGGCTGATCACCGCTCGTTCACTTCCTGCCTGATCGAAGTTTCTTAGACGACGGTATATGCGGCTGTAGCTCTACCGACATTGGACTAGACAGAGTACACCGTAATTTTAGTAAGCTTATCAGTGGACATGCATCTGACTCGGAAAGCTTACTCAAGTTTTTAACACTCGACCCATCAGTTAGCTTGATAACGGCCAGATGGCGGAGGCAGCCACGCTAGAACCCGCGAACTTTTATGCACCTTTCCCGAGTCGTAATGGTGGACTGACCGAAAGCAAGGAATAAAACCTTGTCAGTAATCGATTGACCGACTTCTTTCGGGCTCCTAAATCGATGACGAAACAGGACGAGAAAAGGGCTGCTGTTTGGCTTTGCTTGTCATGTATGCAGAATTATCCCCAGACTATGACCATACAACTCCTCCAAAGTGGGGGAACTCGTCGACAGTGACGAGCAGACATATTCTTACTTGGAGGGCACCAAGTGTATGGATGAGAGCTGTCGGTCATTTTACTGGTTCGCGGTGATCTGGAGGATAACTGACCACGTTGCACCAGTCGCACACGCAGTCGCACATGTTTGAATATCTAAAGCACTTACTTACCACCAAGTGGTGCGCGTACATCAGTCTGTCTAAATCACCCAGAGTGTAACTGAAACTAAATCTAAAACCATCTGGGTGAAAAAATTGTTCTCGTGGATGTCATTATTATTAATTGTTGTTGTTGTTGTTGTTGTACTATTGCAAGGAAACAACACTACCGATGACAGTTCGTCATCGTCAGAAGCTATCTACTCGAAGTTTGGGCAGCTAGTATCTTGGTGGTCAGAAACACTAAAAGAACAGTATTAAAGGGCATGTTTCGTCACTATCTCTTTCTTTATGCCACTCATATCTATCTTTTGAGTCAATTTACCACGTTACTGCGTGATTTTCTAAACACCAAAGCCTGTGGGTGTCTCTAGCCAACTTGTCTCCCAGTGGGTACCCACACTCAGACCTCCACATACGTCTGTTTATCATGCGTCTTTACTGCTATTTAGTCAGTCAAGAACTTCATTCTCAGTAACCATGTTGAAAGACTGCGGGCCGATGCTGTCTCCGAATTCACAGGCTGCCTCGTTCTTCACTGGCATCAACTGACACACAAAATTTCAAAGAATCATCGCCCGAGTTTGTTCAGAAAAGACTGGATCATGGATTTCATTGTTTTCTAAGAAATATCGTTTCATTCTCAATTCGATATTTTGGAAGGCATTGGCATCTTAAATAACGATTATCTGATGGTGTGCCGATACAGAGGTAACGGACCATTCAGTGAACATTTGAGAGAATTGTTGGTAAGTACTGTTTATAAAATTTTAACACTGGTCTCTTTCCGTTGTTTTCTGGAATCGAACCTTTGCATAATCACGGAGAGAACAAACTTGAATCAAAGCGTGATTCGACTATAGAACTTTACTACTTTGAAGACATCACTCTCTGCTTTTTGTCCAAATGTCCCTGACTGCCACGATGCCCACCTACACGGAACAGTGGCTTCTGGTGTAACTTAACAGTGGAACCTCTAAAGAAACGATATCTCTTTTCAGCACACGATCAGAAGTGGGTCATAATCGAACCACATATTGTGATTCTGCTCTATTTAGTATTAGTGTCTGGCACAGAGTAGTTTCTCACAGCTACGGATAGCAGTGCACCGGAAGGTAATTACTAAGAGTGACAATATATCCTGTCTGAGTGCAAATTAATTACATTGCTGGCTAGCTGTTCGTGGTAGAACGGTTAATCGTCCTGACCACTGGCCGGGAAATAGAGGACTCGAAGTCCGCTTGCGTTTCGTGAGATGCCCACTGCTTACGATTCCCATTAAGAATGTAGTGGTTTTAAAGTGTTTCTCGACCTTTAAGCGCAGAATGACTTCACTTGCAGGACGAAATCCCCAAATCTCCCCACACTTCTGTTAAATACCAAGATCCGGAATGGCTGATAACCAAGACTTTAAATGTGAAAATAGTGTCACAATGAATTGGATCAACAGGTATCAACGGGTACAAGTCGGCCCGTGCTTTTGTGTCATTCAGAGTCACCTGTACTCCAACGGCCAGCGCAGCACACAGGAAATCCTACAGATGATGTAGTTATTCAGTTATTCTAGGCAATCTTCAGAATTAAATTTCCTCTAAGGCTCCCTGTGAGTGAGCCTTTTTCAATGAAGACAGTACATTTTGGAGAAATACACTCATTTGCAAATCAATTTGTTTTTCGCGAGACTCACCTGGAACTCAGCTGAATCTCCAGTTTGTGATGTTTTCAGGCAACTGAATGTGCTGCACCAGGCTGCCTCATGTTCCAGTTGCTACGATATTCGAGATATCGCGATACATGTACATACGTAATGCACTACTCATAAGGTTGCTGATTCAGCTGGGTTCCAGGTGAGTCTCTCGCAAAAACCAAATTGATTTGCAAATGAGTGTATTTCACGAAAACAGTCCAATTTGGTTTCAAGTAGAGCATAAGGTTGACGGAAACTCGGGGACTGCGCCTACCTCATGAGCCCCAAGCAGGGCAAAACCGGTCGTGGGCTGTCGAAGAATTTTCAGCAACCTTATGAGTAGTGCATTACGTACAGTAGACTTTGCTTAGTTTCAGTCTCAGCTCCTCGGAGGCAAAAACCTTTTGTACACAACCCTTTAGGGCTTAACAGTGGCTGGTTTTCGGTCGCTTGCATTCCCCGACGCATTTATGGTATATGTTCAATTTTCATATCACACTCATTGTTATTGCTACTACCCATGAACGCATTCATTCGCATCAGAGCTGGGTAGAAACAGAAGAAAGGTGGTCAATCAGATTTTTTTGGATTACACCAGCGCAGATCCGTCTCACTCGCTCCAATGCTGTTTGATACAACTATGCCTCCACCATCAACAGCATTTACCAATTTAGAGGGACTCAAGTGCAGAAAATGAGAAAACGCCAGGAGTACCGAGTGTGACAGACTAGAGGGGGTCGCATCTTTGTCAGACCATAAAAGCATTAGCAGAAGAGAGAATAGTCACAGTTCAAAGCCAAATGTTAAGCAACTGTGGATAACAAAACAGTCAGACAGTACTCAAGGAATGTCTGCGTGCGAATGGCTTCGAGCTAATTATTTTAAGTTCCTTGTCCATTCTTTATTGACGAAACCACAAGAATATGGTCACCTCAGCCAGGGTAACTTGTCAATTACACGATGCTTAAAGAAGGTTCCAAGTCACAAGCTGACAAATTTAGCTACTGGGAGGCGTGGATGCAGCTTACTAAGGAACGTATGGTTAGTTTTTTTTACGCAAAATGCTTCATTCATAAGTGTGATGCGAAATCTAAGCATGCATATCAGGTTCATAGTACACAAATGTATTTCTAAATCGACCACCACCAACCGATTGCTACGCACCACTACGCTCCCTAACAAAGCACCGATGATGTCACCTCGATTGGTGATGAAACGTTTGCAATCAAATTGCCCAGCTCAGCGAACAAACCATCGACCAGTTCTAAAACTCTTCTAGTCAGCACACAACCATCCGACGACTTCAAACTCCGTAAAATTGAATCAGATTCTGTTCATTTTCAAAACAGAAAACATTGTAGTCGAATCAGTTGATTTCTTCGTGAAAGTATGTATTATTGAAGGCATTCTTCCATACTCTGTTCTTCCATTCTCCGACCTTTCATCCAGTTACTGGCTATATTTCGTCTTGCGCCGAGTATTACCGCAAATTGTTTCCGTTCTCGTTCATTTTCAAAAGCTTGGCATACGGTCCGTTGTATTTCAGTAGAACGTATCGGTAATAGAGGTCCCGTGGATCCACTTCACAGGTTACGTCAGGATAGCAGCTTGGTCAAGATCTTCTGGTCTAGCCGTCGTACAGGCTGTTCGATAGGTTCAGCGATCCGAGTATAGCCAGTTGGGTGTGGGTTGCATTCGTTATGTGCTGACTCACCTGACGCGGCTCCCTTACCTGCTGTCAGATACATGAAAGGCACAAATGGCTCCAGGTTAGCTTAGTGACGCTGTACGGCACCGAACATATCGGATATCCTGGCAATTTAAACGTGGGCCTAACTGTCGTGAGACGCCATACGCATCGGATAGAGCCAGAATGTTGATTCATGTTATCTTCGGACCATGTTAACTCCAACGTTCAGTCGAACGGGCTGGGATTTTGAACAGTCACCGACCATACCCTGATTCTCTGCTCCCAATCCGGCGCATTGATCAGCTAATTTATTGCCAAACCTTTCTGTTTAGTGGCCTTCAAAGTTCGGTGTTCGTTGGCTGATCCCCGGACAGGATAAAAGATGAAACGCCAATACCGCTGTAACTCTCCTACCGATATAGACTTAGTTGTTGAGTACTTGTTTGCAATAATCACCATGTCTATATTGTTCTACCCACTTAGACAATGGCAGTGGAGGACTGGAGCCTGGTGAACGCCCTCTGGACTTGCATTCTTTTTCGCATTAACATGTTTTTTATGGTTCCTTGGCGTCTGCTCCTATTGTAGACATCCATTTCAGCACTTTGAAAGCATAGTCTACAATACCAAATAGCCTAATTTGTTGCATAAAAACTGAACCACTTGTCTGTCAGTTTCTCTGGTCTGCCCCTCCGATCTCCCTCATTTTTATAGTCAAGATAAAGTTAGTTGGCGTTATAATTTATGTTGCTAACTAACAGGTGGAGGTCAAAATATATTGGAAGAAAAATTTTCTCATCTGTCGGACGTTAGTTGGGGCCTGGTTACCGTAAAGATAACTAAAGCTGAGAAATGACTATCAGAGACTATCCAACTGAAGATACTACTGTCAAGTGCAATTCACTCTACTGTTGCTTTTTATTGTTCTGGTAGTCCTAGTAAGATGGCTGGTTCTTCGTTCCCTCAATCCCATACAGTTTCCGTTTAAAACTTTTCAGTGCTTGTTTTTCTTTCCTTGGTGTACCGCTTTCTGAACATTCCGTCAGTCTGAAAGAAAAAAGTTACATTCTGCTTGTAAAGGAAACTTACTACTCATAAGGTTGCTGAAAACTCTTCGACACCCCATGACCAGTTTCGTGCTTCTTGGGGCTCATCAGGTAGGCGCAGTCCCCATTCTGTTTGCTTGATCCAGCAAACTCGCAGCTGTATATTGTCGGGTCACCTGAGATACCTTGGTTGATTTAATAACTGAAATGTGTTTTGACACATGTATTTGATACGTTACAACCATTTATTGGATAGAAGGCATTCTTTTTGCGGCAAACGTTTTCAGGTGATGTTTGTTTTGCTTTCACAAAAGGCTCTGTCACTCTTTATTTTCTGCTTGCTTTTGCGTAAATCGTTTTTTTAAAAACCGCTATTTTGCATTCGCTACTAACGGGTTATCTTTAAATCTTCTCTTCCATTTATTCTAGTACATCACTGAAAGTTCACCTTCGAATGGATTCGGTGGTGAAGGTGGTATTTTCACTGGGTAGAGGTACGTCATCAGTGTTGGCGATGTTCCCTTGACTGGGGACGAACTTTTCGCAATGCAACTACCAAGCTCGGCGAACAGATCAACACCAACTTAGCAGCGCATGTAAGCTATCTTTGTTCTGCATCATTAGGTAGGATCGAGGTTGCGCACCGAAGGTGAAAGGGAATTTAATTTCTGAATGTTTTGGCTCTCTACTGTTGAAGAGAAGTCGACTGCTATGCGAAATACTATCCGCACCTTCTGATTGCTGACAGAAAAGGTAGTCTTCCGGATGAGCAGTGGAGCCAAGATTTTTAGGTCGGGTTGGAGTTTTGCCTACTATTTTAAAGGTGAATTTCACGGAACCCGGACATATTGATCCCTTTTGGGGAAGAGTCTCAATTCGAGAGGGACCAATTGAGGAGACGGCAGTGTATATGGTGCACAACGGAAAAGGACCAAGAATATTTTTGTGTGAGCGGAAATTTTTAAAACTGATGAGCTAGTCCCGTTCGGGCTTGCAAACATGCTGACCATGACCCATTTCTCATTACCAGCGAAGTAGTAAACGAGTAGCAGCGAAGTCGTGAATAAAACGTGTTTGTTTAGCAGAGCTATGCACTACTACGGTAGTAGTGGATTCTGTGAACAATGGTGACAACGAATCTCGGCGCAGTTTAGCAAGAGGCAAAGGGCAGTAGATAAACAAACAGGCAACTACCTTCAATCGATTTTTTAAAGAACTAATGATGTAACCATTTTTGAGCGACTGTCACCGTCTGAGTCAAACAGATATCGGCTGCTCAGCTGCACAGTGGACAGTTCTGGTGGTGAAATGGTCTACGATGAAATGGATTTACATTAAAATGAACTGCGATAAGTCGGTCAACCACAAGTCTTTCACGACCGAGGTGTGCACACGTTCAAACATCCAGCGGATCTGGGTGCGTCGATCATCACCGCAGATCACCATGGTGAGTGAACGAGCGGTTATAGAAGTATGCAATTGCAAGTATTGCAATACCGCGTGGATGATCTGGTAATATTTTCCGCTGTGGGTTGCTCATTATGAAGCGTCTATGCGTCTTAAATTTCACAGATAGAGACGAGCACTGAGCGACTTTAGCAGGCAGAGCACTTAAGATGTGTTATGGCCTTTCAACAGCTGTCGTTGCCCGTAAAAAAACATGAGTGAGAAAAGCGCGTAGCGATTGGATAAGTAGTCAGATAACCGTTTTTCGAACTAAGCCACCCATGTTGATGGAAAAGGCAACACGTTTATTGCATTCAAGCTCACTGGACTATTTCTTGCACTGCACTGCATCAGCCGGTGATACCCTTTCTCTCAATAAAGGCTGTACCAAAGCGGCACGGTCTATCCAGATAGACTTGCCGTAAAGCAACATTTGACTTGCCCTTCAGTTTATAAATAGGCTTGTAAAGTGTGGAGTTTAGGTACACGGGACAATAAATCTGAAATTCAAATCAGATTCTTTAAAAAGAATAATGTCCAAGTAGACTAGTAGACTAGATGTTATCTTTCAACAGAGGCGACCAGAAATCGCATCCTATCTGCACGAATGAATACTCTCGAACCAGGCACACGTAGTTCTAGGGACTAATCATACACATGCCCAAAACGGTACCACCGCCGTTCCCGTCGACTCAACACGTGTCAGACACAGTAGCAAGGCGACAGTAGAAATCAGAGTTGTGTGCATTGGAGAATTTGGCATCCGTGCTCAATCGGTCGTGCGTGGTGTCAGCATGCATGAACGGCAGAACAGCTGTCGCATTCTGGGGTACAACGTGTACTTGAAAAATTGATCTGTGTTTCTCCGTCATCCAAACCGCGCAGGCCTGCAAACCTGGTTGGCCTATCGTGTGCGGTTGCTGTCCGCCACTTCCCGCGTGTCGGAGACGCGACACACTTTGTCTGCCAGATAACCCACACTTTTATCACACACTCGGGATCGATCGATAGTGGACGGACACGTAGCGGAAAGGTACAGGCGTAGGTGCGGCGGCGCGGGTTGACATGGCTCCTGCGCCTGTGGTTCTTGCGACGGCTCAGTTAGCAACGATCGCACCAAGTGTCCAAAATGGATGGCTGATGACAGGTGCTGTGTGTGAAGAAAAACGCATCACGGAACCCGATCAGACCAGTTTGACCAGGCTGACAGTAAAATCAAGGTAATTCCGAGGCAATCTGAAGTAATCAAACACGCTCTGCGCGGTCTTTTATTGTGACGCGGAAAGCACTTAACAAAGCCTTGGCCTGGAGTTTGGCACTTTAATGTAGGAGGTGGTTTGAGTCAAAGCCAGCCCACTGCATCCTTTTTACAGGCTCAGTATTCCTCGGCTTTCATATCTCAAACAAAAGCATATCGGAATATCTAAATACTGGTGACTGTCCTGTTTCAGGATTTTATCTTTACGTAATACGGATACTTGACATGTTACTGGATGCCCCAACGACGGTATGCGACACGACGATATGCACTTATTCCCATAAGTACAGTTTAGTTCACGAACCATAGTGAGAAGAATACACGGGTCTACAGATACCCTCAAACCAAATTCATTGAAACAGAAGAGAGATTCGCTCTTTCAGGTTGTTCGATTCAGACACGAAAACATATCTCTTCAAAGAACCTAAGAGACAAAGACTTGGTGAATTGGGGTCGCATTTTGGAAAGATTAGACTGCTTGCAACCAAAGTCTTCACGCCCGGGCCGATGTTCCCAGGAAAACCATGACATGAGAAATCACACCTGTGCCCTAGTTGAACTGTTGTGTAATTGTATCGTCAGTATTTATTTCTTCGGAGGGAATTCTAACCAGGTTGTGAATATCAGTAGTTGAAATGTGGTGAAAAACTTGGGAGGAATTGATCAGTTACATCGAGCTGTCCTATGATTTTGTCCAGGTTTGCTAGAACACACTGGCACGGCAATACACGTGCAATGTCAGAGTAGTTAAGTCAGCAGTTAAGTCAGACTAGTTGGTCTTTGCTTGAAACCAATGGCCTCATTGCTTCCTCCGCTTTCATCTTGTGAGCCTCTTTCAGCGTTCACCACGAATTTACCACATTCCTGTTTTGTGACGGGAACTTTCCTACTGCCTCCAGCGTCCAGCGAAAAACATTTATTACAAGAAGAAAATGAGATCCAACATTGAGATCGGCATGATAGCACGTTAGAATATGGATCGCAAAACTCAGCAAGTAGCTCCTCGTTTTCTTGAGACGTTGCTAGGGGCTTGGGTCCGAAAACTTGAGTAAACCAGACTTTTGATTAAAGCAGCCGTGGTAGTTTTGTTTGATATATCCCATGGATTAAACCGCATACACAAAACGGAAAGATTTTAGTTTTTCACAGCCACCAGCCCATCGCTTCTTCCCACCACGCCCCCTAACAACGCACTGATGATGTCACCTCGATTGGTGATGAAACGTTTGAAATCAGATTGCCCAGCTCAGCGAACAAACCAACGACCATCTACGCTACCTGAGCTATCAACATTTTCCTCTACAGAAAACTATTTTTCACTCTTGTTTCTATTTTGACCTGAACAACCTCGTTGTAACTGAGACCTCTTGCATCCGCCGATTTTCATAACATGTGTGCACCGCAAGTGCTGCATAGATGAGAGACTTTGTGTTTTTGATGCGTAATCTAAATGGTTTCTGATGTTTTTTAGCGAAAGCAATTCCAATGCACTTTTTCTGTAGGAAGCTGAACTGGGAACACTTGCCATCGAACAATCAGTGAATAAGAAACAGAAACTATCCGAATTTTCCCAACTTTTCATGTATTGATAACCACCTACGTTATTGAAGGTTGTGTACTCGTCTTACAGGCAAAGCACGGAACATCAAGGGTGGGGAACACGAAATGCGACAACTCCTTGCCAGAACAAACCGTCCTGGATTTCTTTGTTTTGGACTACAGCCGAGGCAGCAACCTACGCCGTGATCCTAAATGGAAGTTAGGACATCAGTAAACATTTTTGGTGTAGATGTGCAAGGATACTTTTGCGTAGGTTTTTTTACGGTCTAGATACACCGAGATCTCTTTTAATCGAAGGTGGTCAGCTGAACAAAACAGCCGACCAATAATAGGAGTTTATGCTGTATGACTTTAGTTCGGTTAGTTAGTATAGAAAAACTACCTGCCGAATTAACGCACTTTCAGCGCACACAGGAGTGATCTGATCAAATAAGATAGAAACCACTACTCATAAGGTTGCTGAAGATTCTTCGACAGCCCACGACCGGTTTCGACCTTCTTGGGGCTCATCAGGTAAACGCAGTCCCAGAGTTTCCGTCAACCTTATGTTCTACTTGCACCCAAATTGGACTGTTTTTTCGAGAAATGCGGTAAAATCGGTCGTGGGCTGTCGAACAATTTCCAGCAACCTTATGACTAGTGCATTACGTATAAACATGTATCGCGATATCTCAAACATCGTAGCAACTGGAACATGAGGCGGCCTGGTGCAGCACATTCAGTTGCCTGGAAACATCAAAAACGGGAGATTCAGCTGGGTTCCAGGTGAGTCTCTCGCAAAACCAAATTGATTTGCAAATTAGTGTATTTCTCGAAAGATAGAAACCATTTTAGGCAGCTTAAGGCTGGCGGTGACGGAGATGCTCAGAGCCATTCATGTTTTCAGGGAATGTTGATAGCAAGTAAAGCAGTTGTTGCTATTTTTAACCTCGGGAACGATAAATCATTAGTATAGAATTCTCTTCATCAATTATAATCTGTCAGCACTATTGTGAGAAGTTTAAAGAAAAAAGAAGTCCAACTCTGGACAATGGTTGCTTCACCAACGTCAGATCGACTTTGGACTACTAGAATGCTTTCCGATAAGATGTAACGCTTAACCAAGCCTCCCACAAGGAAAAATGAATGCTTCCACGAAGTTTTTTCTATAGGTAAAATGTATAAGAGGCATCGTACCCCACACCCACATCTGAATGTTTTCAGAGACCCGTTTAAAGTGTAATGAGGTTTTCGTATTTATGTGAATGATATTGCACATTCACACCCGGAATATACAAGAGTGGGCCAACACTAGAAACCCGTACACCAATTGTCCGATCTTTCGCTCTGTGTAGTCACAAAGGAATAAGAGTTGCGCTTCTGTGCCAGACTGTGCCAGTAAGAATCGGGAAAGAAATTCGATTTGTGAAATTAACTTACTTGGGTGCGACAACAAATGAACTCGTAACTTACGAGACCCCATCGGGCCTCACTTTGGCTGGCCTTCGATTATTACTTCAGCAAATGCGGTCACACGCGTTTATCAGTCCAACCGATTTAATTGAAGTCATGAAGCTAAATATTGGGTTATGAGGGAAAACCGGCAGTCGCTTGACTTAACATTTGACTGGAAATCCTGGATCGATGGAAAGGGCGCGGATACCGCTATATTCCCCTTGTGGGAAGAATGCGGGCTCTGTCTGATAGCAGCAAGTTGAATCCCTCGGAGAGCGAAACTATAAACGAAATCCATTCTGAATTTGTTTTCTTTGAAGCTTGTTGCTTGTACTGAGTGGACGATTCTAACTCCTACACTGCAGTCGTATGTTCTTGTGCCTGACGTGACCCTAGTCACAAATTTGGGTGGCTGACCCTGTCTGATCCTACCGTTTATATATGCATTGGTGCTAAGAAGACATAATGAGTGCCGTGCGCACAGGCCGTAGTCAGCGACCATACCTATCATCGGGAGGCTTGTATCGTGCAACTCGCGAGGACTCAGTGACGGCGGCACTTTACCATTAACTTGGATGTAAGTGATGCCCAAGGTCCATACCAGGTGGCAACCTTGTTGACAGTTCCATATCAACTGGTCTTTGCACTGATCTGAATAATAATCATCATCATCATCATCATCATCATCATCATCATCATCATCATCATCATCATCATTGTCATCATTTCTAAGAACATTACCTGCTTCCGACTTGGATTACTTTACCGGAAGCAAAAAATACAGCACACCTCTTCAAAGGGTTCATTGTGCTGCTTTACCGTAGTGATGTGTTGAAATACGTGGTAAAATTCACGGCCATAGATACTACTAACTACCTAGTGTGTGTAATGCATAAAATGGCCGTCGGTTACTTCTCAAACGGTCGTCATGGCGAATAAATAAGTTTACTCATGCATACCAATTAGATGCAGACGACGAGTAATGCTAGTCAGCATAGCGAAGGGAAATTTTTCAGGCGACTTCAGACATGTGGACAAGTCAGCCAGTATACCACTAGACCAACTCAGTTCGATTTCTGTGATGTGAAGGTGGCAAGCTATCGACGACTGTCAATATACCAGAGCTCTATGAAGAACCAATAATAGGATAACCATGCGGTAATTTGGTGTGGCTATGACTTGTTTCGTCTATTAACACCAAAGTTGTATGAAGCTGTGTGATTTGGATCATTACTGGAAATCATTAAATTCAATGTGTCTTCATGACACCACACAGATGTAGCGACATTTTTGCTAGTGAGTTCCGAGGGGGACCGGCAGTAGCCCTTTTTAAAGACACACCAGAATGTATTCAAAGTTGGTACTCTTTTTCACATTAATCGACACTGGTATACCAAATGAAGGTGGAGCAGACATGTATGCACACTGTGGGAAGTAATTAATCGCGGAGAAAGGATATCCCCTTGCAGTCTTTTGTTATTCCAAAGTACAATGGCTCTTTCTATTGCGACCTCAACTTCGAGCCAATTAGGACTTGAGCGTCATGAAGAGAGGAGGAGAGTAAATCATATCGAATCCCGAAATACGACGGGTTGAAAAGTAAGGGATTTCTATGAATACCACTATATTTTCATTCTGAGCATCTTCCGTGATTTCGGCCTTTGTATCTTTGCGTCATTCTTGTCTGAGAGGTCCTCGTCGTGTGCTGGTGTGACTATCATGGCTAAACCACATCAAAGGAGGAAGCAGTGTACCCTGGTTTCGGGCGAATTTTTTTTTAATGACTTGTAAGACGAACAGGTTACACAGATCGGACACTTTGATTTTAACGTCTTACCGATGAATATGTTCTTTCATGATCTTTTGCAAGGCTATCACGACGAAAGATAACCCGGTAAACCTATTGACCATACTGACCAATGATCTGCCTACCAAGACTTTCCGACAGCTTGGAAATTGAACAGCGATGTTCAAGAACCTGTGATTAGTGACGGATTTTGTAGAATCTGTACTAATAATACTTTCAGCTTCTTTTTCAGTGTGACCGTATTCCTATCCATATTTCTGACATTGCGTACCGGTACCAAACAAATAATGTCAATAAATCTGAAACTGAGCTTCAAGTGTTTGACGAGGTGTGGTCACGCGGTCGTAAACAATTTTGCATGCTGCGACGTAACGACATTTTGTTGGATCAACGATCGAGAATGGTGTGGTTTTAACAAACTGAAGAGGTCAGGTGGGCCTTGCCTTGATGGCTGCTTCAGTCTGACCACGAGACAGCACGAGGTAAAACGCGAAACCATCAACGCATCAGCATCGCTTGATTAAAGTTACAGGATAAGTAGATTTAGAGATGTATAGATGAACAGAAGAACTGGTTGTCTACACAGATGCTATATTCGATAAGCCGTTAAGGTGGCGGGTAAACCCAGCTACGGTTGCTCCTAAACTTAGTCTACCGAGTTACCTCCGCTTCTGGTCCAGTCAAACAGATTAACAAAGCCGTATGAGGGAAGAAATGGCTTTATTACATTGATGCCCCTCAATGTTTTGAATCTGATCTGCCTGTTTTCGTACGTATATATGCGTGGGCTATCCATATTATCCGGCATTCTCAGAGGATCAATATGTACTAACTAGCCCATAGCTAATAATCTACTCTACCAATCGGACAAACAAAATTGCCCGGCATTTGGAAATTGGATCAGAGAAAAGTCTAAACGAAATGTTTGTTTGACATCAGGTAGTAGAATTGCAACTCTAGAGATAGTTGAGTGTGGAACTGAAGAAGAGTCTGCTTCAAAGAGGGTCACTGAAGAGTAGGAGTGTTGTGATGGATTCACACTCATATCGTTTACTGAGAAGCCTGGGTCCCAGAAGGAGACATAGTAACATACTAAGATTGCACTTGATATCACGAGTTACTTGTAGGACCAAATATGTGTATCTCTTTCTCTTCCTATTACAGATGCCCGCGATGAGCTACCACGAGCCTAAGACTGGAAACAGTAGTCCCTTATACACCCCCACCTGAGTGACCTTGAACATTTTTGACATCTTGCTCTACTTCTTCCCACCGTTTCTTTTTCAATATACTGCGTTGCCCAGCTACTGAGAATGTGCGCCCCATGAGACTCCACTAACGCCAATTTCCATTTCTGCTCAGTTCAGAACTGGTGTGCACCATCATTACATCTTTGAGAACGTCAACAGTCGCTAACTTTCTGACTACCCTCGCTACAATACCATAACTGTTGTTGACCACCAACTTCATGGTACTCAGTCTGAACTCAAATCTCGCTATATCAGCATCAGGAGTTCTTCTGTATTCTAAACATAGATGTGGTTCCTAACACGGAGCGAAATCCATCCTCTTCCTACAACAGAATTTTTCTAGATATCGCGATACATGTATATATACGTAACGCACTACTCATGAGGTTGCTGAAAATGCTTCGCGATATCTCGAATATCGTACCAAGTGAATGATGAGGTGGCCTGGTGCAGCACATTCAGTTGCCTGGAAACATCACAAACGGGAGATTCAGCTGGGTTCTGGGTGAGTCTCTCGCAAAACCAAATTTGTTTGCAAATAATGGTATTTCGCTAATTTCGTGCAATTTGGTTTCAAGTAGAACATATGGTTGACGGAAACTCGGAGACTGCGCCTACCTGATGAGCCCCAAGCAGGGCGAAACCGGTCGTGGGCTGTCGAACAATTTCCAGCAACCTTATGAATAGTGCATTACGGATATATGCATGTATCGCGATATCTCGAATATCGTAGCAACTGGAACATGAGGCGGCCTGGTGCAGCACATTCATTTGTCTGGAAACATCACAAACGGGAGATTCAGCTGGGTTCTGGGTGAGTCTCTCGCAAAACCAAATTTGTTTGCAAATGAATGTAGTCCGATAAGTCTGATGATTATTCTCAAACGTAAGCCATTTTCCTCATTTTCACCCACTACCTGCTATAACAATCCGTAATCGGTAGTTTGCGGACAAGCTAATCTGCTTGGCACTGATACCATTAACTGTTCTCCGAACGCCTGAAACACTGAAGAATTGACCGACTGCTGCAAACAGTATGCCATCAAACATATCATTTTATATTTTGTATACATTAACAGCTAGCAAAAGAAGGGGGAGCTGGTTCTTCAACTGGAAGACATGGTATCTAACCATTCAACGATTGTTCGGCTTGTCTTTGTTCTTGTTCAAGCATGACGGAATATAACACTAGTTTATGTGTTTAGGGACAAATACGTGTTTATTTATAAGGACTATCACTTTGCCCTGAGGACGGCGAACTTTTTGACGATCAGTTTGTATATATCAAAGGGCAGCACACGTATCCTATAGACGAGGTAAGTGGATGAGTGGCTTGATGGCAACAAACCTTCTCAACTCTTTGACAGAAAACTGCATAAGCGTTACGACAGTGAATCGGTTCTGAACGATTTACAAATGAATGGGAACTGCGTCCGGAGTCCATAATTCGTCACACAGATCATTTCCCATTTGAAACCGCACGGAGTTGGTCCGACGATCGCGCTATTTTTTTCGAAATCTGTTCCAATCTATTTGAACTCACTTATCACAATTTACCCCTGTCCTCGATTTCCTCTCACCACTTTTGTTCGCCACTGTGCCAAACAACCGTAGCATCCCATTGCCGTCATCTCAGTGGCCACTAGTTTGTAGGCATAACGCCAGGACGTCTTGATTGGTTCACTAATACAAATATTGATCTCTAAATGGCAGAATTTTCCATCAGTTAAAATCGATATAACTACCGTTCATTTCCAGCTACTGATTTTGTTCCGATAAGGAACTATGGTCGAAAATCATGGCTTTGAATGGAACTAAATGCGATGTGATTGTAATCGTTAGATTGCTGTTGTCATCCATAGAATGTACGGTCGCACAAGTACTGAAAACTTGCGATACATAAATAAACGGTGTAATCTGAAAGACAAACAGGGCTAATTAGGAAGAAGGCATTCACGAGATCACATCCCAACAGAGAATTAGTTTTCAAATCTTTCTTACTGGTTGGGGAAGAAGTTGATTAGATCCTTATACAAATTAAACCGACAATCTTTGCTGTGATTTCACAAGATGTTGCCACGCTAACAGAGCCATGTAACTAGTTTCTATGGTATTTCCCAGCCACAGATCAGAGCAGAATGAATTCAAGTTTTTTATTGGGTAGCCTTTGTGATCATTCTAACCGTATTTGTAGAGTTCCAAGTAGGGTTTTGATGTTACATGGAGTGGTTTGACTACACCCGTCAGGATAATGTGACTGTGATATCTAGCTAGTACTTCTGATAACTCCCGCTACGGGGCATCAAAAACACAGGACTTGTGGGCACTGTCCAGCAGCTGTCCAAAAGGTAATTCTGGAATGCGGGGTCAGCATCTCAAATGTTAAGACAAGCGTGAATGACGAATGTTCAGATTCTGTGGGGCAAACTTTTAATTGTCCTAATAAATTTAAAGCTATTCCAACCAGAGTATAAGTAGTGCAGTCAGGGACATTGGAATTTATCCGTAACCCCACCACAGGCCTCTAACAGGACTCAGTTATGGTCGAATCCTTCAACCAAACCGTTTGCTGTGATTTGCTCCGCCTATCTGTACGATGTCTTCACTTGGCTGATCCACCTGAACTTGAAACTAGCGATTTCTGCCTAAAACTCTAGTGAATGTCACTAGCTAGTTTCAGTGAACATAGTGCCTTTGTATTATTTTAGAACTGTACACACTCCAACTGTGGCACAGGCTGATTATTTCAAGCAGAAAGTTTGGTGTGCCTTCATAAATTACGATGAATTTGTTTATCTGAAGTGCAAGCTACTTGGTAGATTTGGGGAAACTTTCGACACTCTGCATCTCTTGTTTCTCCTCTAACTTACTGGTGAACTTTGGTTAATTCGAGTAACGTACTAACCATTTTGTGATACGTAAGCCAAATATAGTTAGCTCGGAGGGAGGGAAATTCAAATTGGTCCTTGTATGATGATGTCAGCTGCCTTTGTCGATTTATTTTATCTATGAAACGGACTGAAACACGCTTACATTGGTTTCACAAAAGTATTGACTGTTTTTCCCGTTTTACAACTGTTGTTACTTTACTCCAACGTCCAGATCCGAAACTGTTCCGGAGGAAGCGAAAGAGCACTTAAATTATTGGCTTGCATATTGGCTTGCCAGTTTAGAACACAACGGTTGTTTCACTAGAGACGGATGCATCCTGTTAAATCCTACTAGTCTGTGAAGCCTGATAGATCTTCAATTACTGACGGTATGACATTTATTAGGAGGATGCTGGTGTTTGAGATTAACTCAAATTTTATGTGCCTGAGGTTGAAAGTTCGGCTTTGGTGCAAACACGCATTAGGCGTGTGAATGTACTTGAGGTTTCGAGAAATACACTAATTTGCAAATCAATTTGGTTTTTGCGAGAGACTCACCTGGAACCCAGCTGAATCTCCCGTTTTTGATGTTTCCAGGCAACCTTATGAATAGTGCATCACGTATATACATGTATCGTGATATCTCGAATATCGTAGCAACTGGAACATGAGGCGGCCTGGTGCAGCACATTCAGCTGCCTCGAAATCAGTCCAATTTGGGTGCAAGTAGAACATAAGGTTGACGGAAACTCGGGGACTGCGCCTACCTGATGAGCCCCAAAAAGGGCGAAACCGGTCGTGGGTTGTCGAAGAATTTTCAGCAACCTTATGAGTAGTGCATTACTTGAGGTTTCTTATGTGTGCACAGTTTTCCACTTTAGGTTTGTCTACCTCGATTTGATGACAGGCCGCACGTCTGAAGGTACAATCCGCATTTTCTAACTGCCTGCCTCATATTCTAAATTCAGCATTACATTTCGTACAACGTCTTTCACTTTCAACATAGTGGCATAAAATAACCTTTGTCCTTTGTAGCTTGTTTCCTACCATATATATGCGAACATTGCACACCCATTCCCTTTCTTAGCAGTCCTTTAAGCCTAGTTTGATTATCTAAATCAAGGCTTATCAATCTTTGCACGTCTACCACATCTCGACTCTTCTAGCACTCGTCATTCAAGGAAAATTTATCTCATCACAAATATGTGTGTCACTCACGCGCTTCGGTGGACAGGCTGCCAAGTAACCCTAATGTTTTCTACTAGCTTTCTGTTAAAGCATAGGTCTGATATGCCTGAACGCCTGGAATCGGGGGCACCACAGTGTAGTTACATTATCCACAAATAAGTAAAAGTTTTCATCATAACTGGACAGGAAGAACAAAGGGTTTGTGCCAGACTACGATGGCCGAAAATGTTCAAAGCCTGCTTCGTGCACCGAACCCATCTGCACTGAACATAAACACACAACTCAGCTCAATGGCAGTCAGAATTTGTAATTTCGGTGAGTTCTGAATTCATGCGGTTCACAGAATTCACCCGTACCGAAGCAGTGAAAGTCCTGAAAATAAAGTGAAAATAACAAACATGCATTGGTGCATACACCCATAGAGCAAAGTGGTAGATCATTCCCTAATACCACAGAATATGAAGCGGTGCACAATGGTGCTCATCTGGGTGGACGAGATGGTGAGCTAATGGTTCGCTGGTTTGTACCGCATCCTCAACGGGTCCTTCCAATGACTGCGATCCTGAGAAAGTCTGTTTAGGCTGTTTCCTTGTTATACCGTCACTCAGTATACTGATAATCTCGCCTTTTATCAGCTGCTGAGTTGTGCAAAAGATATTCCGCCAGCCATCACGCAGAACGAGTCCTTGTTCTCAATTACCTGATTTCTACGGTGTTATCTGTCTTGTAGCAACAACACATGTTTTACATGTATATGACACGTTTTGTCGTACCTCAGGTCAGCTCCTCTGATTGAGTGCTGGTACAAGTCAGTCACTTTGTGGGCAAATGGCTCTTCAAATGAGGTTACTGAAACCTGGATGATCATTGTTGTAGATTCCACCCTGTGGGACCGTCATCCGCTCCAATGCTAAAGTATGTTTCGCTTCATCCATAGGTTTCTGCAAATGGCCTCTTGCCGTAAGGTCGCACATCGGTTCACGTCATGCGTGAACCCAAGCAATTTTCTTTGTTTATCTTTGGACAACCAGCATAGTCATAACGCTGCCTTCAAGCAGCTCAAGCTGCACTCTCTTTTGTGTAGGATAGGTTCGTATTTTGGCGGTTCCGCTTAATACTGACTATTACTCAATATTCCTGTTTCGCCAAGTGTGCCCACGCTTGTATAAAACACTAATTTGGTGGCGAATCTCATGGAGACGAACTAAGCTGTCTTCTTAGTGCGAGAAATACAACGGCGTCGATAATTTGAGACTGTGATGAGGTGGCGAAAAAAACTGGTGGGTAGCCCCAGTAGTTTCAAGTTGGCCGTCGCACTGCTAAACATAACTCGACTTGTTGCGAAACCTATACAGTGAGAAGCCACCAACAACCAAAACCAAAGTGTGAAGCAGGTTTCAGGCGTCTGTGACGTTGCCTGACTAGGAAGTTCTGATAGGTGGACCAGTCGACCGACAGAACCAAGATATTTTACTGGGTCGTCGTTTGGGCCGTCGGGCTTTCCACTCATATCACTCACTTGTTCAGACGCAAAAATTCAGATGCATCCAGCGTGCGTTGCTGGACTTGTGGTAACACTCGCTTCGCACGTCAAATGTGCGGAGTTCAAACCCCAGCAAGATGAAGCATGTGTACTGCGGCTGAGCTCTAATAGGAACAAAACTCGAGTCCAGTGGTTCCCCGCCTTTGAAGTGGACTCATCAGAATGATGGTGCCAGGGCTTGAGGACGATTGTTCAAACGAGAGTCATGTGGGTGTGCATTCTACAACGAGAAACGCCACCGACGCAGCTATTTAGAAAGTTACCGTCATACTGGTTGAAATTGATTATCTTTGGCAAAGTACCGAACTTATTCTGTTTTAACTGCTGAAAAAATGAACAGAGGTTTCGTGAAGACAGGAATTTCCTAAAAGGTCAACCTCGATTTTCGAAATCATCCCACAAAACGAAACGAGACTTTTTAACGAGGCTAAACGTAAAGTTATATTAGCGCATGAATTGCAGGATGTTCCGAATCGTTGTGCGTATTTTGCACATATAACCCTTTCAAATCCTAGCTTATCATAAACCCACCGATTGCCTATCAAAACTCTCTGAAACCTAGCCTATCATTAAGTGAATAGAAATTAGGGCCTTGGTGATCAGTGTACGCTGTGTGTTAATGACTGATGTTAATTGTTGATACATTCTGACTCAGGTAAGCTAGCCATCCAACAGGACACCCATTACATTATCTTTCTAAACCAAACCTTGTTTCACGCTACATCCACGAGCTTAATGAATAAGCACGTTCTGTGATAGTTCGCATCTACTTTAGAACAAACATCCAAACCCTTTGGGACGTGTGCATTACGCATGATACGTATGTGGGTTTTCGCAACCTTGTCTGCGTTTAAATGGATAATTTTGTCTTTCGCCGGATGAGTTTGTTTAAGGCTTTATAAAACTGCACCGCGGATTCATTCACTGGATCGATGGACATACCAACAGCTTTTCGCTCATTCGCTTTCCGTTATCATATGCCATCCACGAGGGGGCAGCCGATGTCGCAATAATAAGGCGAAGGCGTTCAGTGCCCAACATACTCACCTACTTTCCCTCATGATTCTCCACCAACTGTCTGGACTCAGACAACATTCACGATGACTGCCTGTCCTCACTGTCTACTGTGCGCGTTAGCGCTGAATCATACGCACAATTATCCGCGCAGTCACGCCTCTCGCGTCGCAAAATCGATCGATAACGTCGTCATGGCTACTGAGGCTTTGGTCTATAATCGGGGCCACAGCGTAACCAATAGCCACAGTTGACATTCGTAAGTGACGCTTCTCTGACGAAGCTTCACTGACCTTTACAATGGTGACTTTGACCGTGGACGAGGAAGGTGGTCTTTATGAGGAGGAATTTGTCATATCAAAGGCACTACTACGGAGGTTCACAATATTAATGCGTCAGCTCTCGAAGATTTCCACGCGGTTATCTTTAGTTGATAGAAAGCTTTAAACCAGTGTTGACTCAAACTTCCACTTACTCCGTGGCCTGACCGTTAGGTAGGGTGAGAAATTCACATACGGGAAGACCGCAGACATTTCTTCTACAGAGAGTTCGACATCAATGATGTTGCCTTGTTGATTACACTCACTGGAATGAACCATGTCCTGGTAGGCTGATCATACTAAAGTAGGTCGAGGATACGGAGGATAAGGATGGCAAAGATGTCGCCCAAAACAATATCATCAGCGCAGTCTATGTCATACGGTTAGAGTTCATAGCTCAGACTGGTCTCCGTAACAATCCCCACTGAATCCTTCCAGCATCAGTAGCATAGCTGTACTGAACTAGTGGTAACAACGATTCGTTTTGTACACCGCTGCATGGGACTTTATCACCGGGTTACTCATAATTCACCCAGATCAGGACTTTGGCGGCGAGATTGTATTACCAACAAAACGTGCCAACTTGGAGACACGTTTGGCATTGTATTCCACAGTCCATCATCTCGGTTTGGTTGTGTGTATTAGCTATAAACCATACACCAAAGGTACGTCGCTTCCATCTGCCATAGTTTCAGTCACCCGAAAATCGGAGAGAAGGGGATACATAGCCAGGCAGTAGAGACGATTGCTTAATAATTTATATGGTGTTGAATCAGTCTGGCTGTTTGAAGAGACGGGGAGCTGGACAGCTACGCACTGAAGGTGGTGGCTCTTATGTTGGTAGGGGCCACTAATAGGATGACTGAGTTATGTCGCCAGTGTCATCAGTTGCTGGTATGTTGAGTTCTCGAGTCCGCATCCACAGAAAGGGCGGTTGTCGACTCGATTGAGCTTACTGGTTAGTGCCTTCATATTTCCTTTTCAGGTCCTAGACTGTCCGACTGGCAACCTTTTACTCTTCAGCATACGGCTGACGGTCCCCTGACACATGGAGTACATGTCCTGACTAGCACAACAACAGAAATGTGAGTAACTCTAGATGGTTCTTTGTCTTTCGTACATGTTCGGCGTACGGAGGCCGCTCTTCTGATCAGAAGGAACATCTTTGATTGTCAGGCACCGGCAAAGTTGTGTGGAAAGAATACGAATAAGATTCTTCGATATCTCTTCTACTGGCTCAGGTATGTATAAAACGACGTGAACCGCCATAGTTCCCGGCAATCTACAGGCTCAGCAGGGGGCTCCAAATCAAGAAAAACGACCAACAGTAGAAATAGTGGCACTGTTCGAAAACGTATCCTGAGACCAAGATATGGTCGATGCATCGTCGGCCAGGGGAAAACCCCGTTTTATTCCCACAAACCTGTCGCTCCTGATAGTCGATTAACCTGCGCAAAGTAATGTCAGTGAGCACCTTGCAAGCCACGGCTACTATATCATGCCACACTGGTTTCCGCATGACGTTCTTCCATCCAGCTTCCCAGCTTAAATGTCCTTCAAGTGTACAGCCCATCAGTCAAGAGGACAAACCTGTGCTTGAATTTTCACTCCACCGTTGCACAAGTTGTTTCGCTGCCACTCATTTTTATTCTGGCCAGTTGGCCAAATCACTTAAACTAAGGCGCAGCTGTTCCCTGCACCGAATTTCTTCTCCCTATCCTGGATCTTAGCAGTTTACCAGCGTTCTCTTCCGTTCTTTGGCCTCTTTATTGCCGGATGTTCTAGGGATCTGCATGAGCCATCCAGGACATTAGTTGCTGGTAAGGTTTTTCTGACAACAGTGAGTTCCGCTCACCTCAATGAAATGCAGTGTTCATTTGGTTGGCTAGGATGGCTTAGGCTGGCTGTCCTAAGTGGTGAAAGCGTAGCTTCTTCCACTCTGTTCTTTTCATTCCCTAAACACTCGTCATCACCAGGTTCTGTATTTTTCCACTAGCTCTTTGGATAGAGCAGATCTATACTGTTGACCTACTGAGACTTGTTGAAGGAGCGTTAACCTTTAATTGAGGTTTTCCATCGGGGACTGACGGCTTCATGATGCAATGAGTTGATGACCAGGTGGTATTTGGTGGCATTCAAGTTATTGGGTGTGAGTATTTGTGCTGAAAGTTCGTGTCAGCCAGAAACGGACGCTGATCATCACACAGCTACAGAAGTCACCCCTCAAAATTGGTACAGTGAGCATTGACCCCACGTTGACCATACAACCGTACTTCTTCCGAGGTTAGTCGTCTAACTTGGTCGTTCATGCCGGCTGTCTGGAAAACACTATCCGTCCTTCTTGCTAACCGAAGCATTAGTGACAGATTTGGACAAAGCCCATCTTCCTCAGTTGCAGAAGTGCAGTCTGTCAGGGCATGTACTGACACGACATCTTCCAGCCGCATCCAGCTGCTTTGATCTTAATTGACCCATAGAGGTTCACAAAACAAGTGTGAAATTTGAAACTTCTGAGGTGGTCCCAAGTGGCATGATATGCATGAATGAAATTGAGTTCTGTGTGCATCTTTCGGAGATACAGCATACATTGAAAGAAGAGGGTGCAAAGTTTTGCCGAATCTGTCAGAGACCACCGACATTGAAAGACGCGGTGTGGATCATATCTACTGATATAAGTAAAGGTTTCTTTTAGTTTATTTCACTGAATGGCAGCTTAGATGCGTAGCAATCGCTGGGTGACTGGTGGATGTATTGACTACAGTGGGCGAGTCAAACTTTAGGGAGGGGATGAAGACGGGATTCGGTGAACGAAGAGGTGAAAGGTGAAGTGATACATCTTGGTTGCCCAAGTCTGAGACCTGGGTTTGCTTGAGTCACCAAACCTTGGGCCTTTAACTTAGAAGTCCGATCCACAGGGTAATGAGTATTAAGGTTCTTAAGGGACTTCATAACCTAGTGGTTTAACTCTCTCGGCTGCGAATGACTGGCCTAACCGGAAATTACATGTCAACAAAATCGAAAGTCAACAAATCGATGGGCATCGAAATAGAGAATTCGAGACACATACCTAGTTTTAGTCGGCACAATTGACCACAGGTTCGCCGTTTACATATCGTCAACCGAAGATAGCCTCCAACAATTTGGTTTGTAGTTTCGCTAACTGAAGCAATTCGAGCTTTTCAACTACCGGTGATTATGGGGATCTCGGGTCTCGTCACCTCGTTTACAATAGTTCACAGTTCATCTTGAATTCATCTTTGACTGGGTGATCGGTTGGCACTGTCGATGAGTGGACCGAGAGGATGGTAAGGTTAAGCTGGTGATCATGGAAGCCAGTTAGCGGTATATTTGGTGATACAGGTTTTCGAAGTGAATGACTTCATTAGTGATGCGCTTCAGAGCTGATGAAAGCACATGGTGTCCACAAATATCGACTAATCTCTAGCTAGTAAGATGAATCGGTCCCCGAGATCTTGATACTTCTCAGTCTTGAGTCAGGTAGTCAAACTTCTGACAGGGAAACGTCCTCGTGATAGTTGAGCAAATTTAATGGCTCGGCTCCTTGCGCGGAAAGGTGTCTTGATGCTCCCACACTCAATGAAGAGTTTGTGACGCCGTAGCCGCTTCAGTGTGGCATAGGAAAATTGTTTTTGTGATGCGAATACTCATGCTGTGACTCCATGCTTGTCCTTACGTGACAGAGACGATTGTTCTCGTCTGCTTGTCCTACTCGAGTCGAGAGAAATGTTAGATTTTTTAAACGCGGATTGCGTGTTGGCAAATTGGAAAAGGCAAGCTGAACTGAGAATACACTTGTTCTGGCAGGAAATGTTGTAACACAGATAAACTGATGAGATTTCTTCGAGAATAAAATCGTATTGCTTGCTTAAAGTGACATGCGGCCAGTTAGATCGATTGAGACAATCATTGAGGTCTCTGATGACCTCAAACAAATGGTTCTGTGGTATCGGCACACTAGATTCTCAAAAGGATTCGTTCTCAATGTGTGATTTCATTTCTGGTAGGTAACTATCGGTCAACTGTAACACTATTTCTGTGCCTAGCTGCCATACCACCCGAAGGATGCACGAGGGCTGGGATACTGCCAGGTTGCTCAAGCCTAGATAGCGGTCGAGATGCAGAGGCCGGGTTCGAACCATGGACCTTCTGGTCAGTAAATTCGCGCTCTAAGCACTGAGCCATCTCGCCCACTTTGCAGGTTAGTAGTGATGACATTTGTCTTATCAGCGAAACTTTCTTCAGACTAGCTGTGTTCGGTAGGGTTTACTTCTTAGTTGCTTAACATGGTCCAAAATACGACTGCAGTGCGCTTGAATTTCACTTGGACTGCCTTTCAACACTGTTCATCCTCTGATCCTCCTATTTTGCAAGATTCAGTTGACCCTTCCAAATATATCGTTTTTTGGCGATTAGAGTTGATGAAACTGTGAGTGTGTGGAATGAGCGACAAATTCCATCTCGAGAGCAACTGCATTTTGAATGCATCATGGGGTTTTTCGCAAGAATTCAGGAGTTATTCGGTTTTTTGGGCCAAACCCAGGGGAGTGGGGTAGAAGACGGCGATTTTGACTGACCGCATAACTCAGTCAAAAGCAATCGTTGGTTCTGGCTCTTTCTCGGACGGATATAATGTAGCTACCTTACCCGTTCTTTTTTATGAAAAAATACCATGTAGGCAAAAACCCGAAGAGGGATGCAGCTCTGGCAGTCTACACTGTGAATACAGTGTTCCCTTTCTCTATAGCGGGGGTTCCTCTTGTCAGCGAAATCTTTTAACCGTTCCAACACGAAACTTTTCACGTCCATTTTTGCTTCATGAGCGGTAGTAAAATTCATTCTGATTTCGATTCTGCCCAATCAGACTTGGTTCTTCTCATCCAAAACTAGTGGAGACAATATGAGTAGTAGGCACTTTATGGTTGAACATGCGGAACGAAAGCTGTGAGGTTTTACTGACGGTTACTGCACAAAACTATTTTTTGCCAGGGCAACAGATAGGTTACTGGGTATGACCGAAACTATCTAGTAAGAAATCACGCAGCAAAGACTGATTCTCAGGGCAAGATGATGCGGGAAAAGAATCTTCTCCCCCAAGAACTGGAGAAGTAGGTCAGGTGGTGGCTTGCCGAACTGGGGGCGCATTTCACGACTCGTTAATTTTCCCACATTTCCACGTCTTCAGCTACCAGTCTGTTGGTAGAATTCGTGCATAAAGCAAGCCATTGTTATCTAAGCGTGAAACATTACTCATAAGGCTGCTGAAAACTTTTCAACTCACGACCGTTTTCCTCCTTCTTGGCTTCCTTAAACTATAGCTCAAAATAATGAGACGCTTCTTCTTCCCCGATTGCTCTTCCCTAATAGATAAAAAAATTTCAGTTGCCTCAGAACTCACCACCTGAGTCATTCGAACTTAAGGCTTTAAAAACACCTTATTCTGTAGTTTGATGGCAGAAGGCTTATTCACATGGTGATGGCGTGGCCGGACCGGTCGATAATACAAGAAAATTGTCGGGTTTCATGTCCGTGTGTTTGGCGATTGGTCCGTTCTTAGCCGGGAAGCTCAGTCAACCCTGCCATTGTAGTCTCAGAAGCGAATGGCTGTTTTCTCACCTTCCTGTCATCAACGCAACCAAAGCTTCTCAGGTCCATCAGCATACGGCTTTTATTGGAACAGCACAAACAACATTCGCTAACTGGTCCTCATGCATTCGAAATTTCATTGGAGTTTACGTAGCCATATGGGCACAGTTAGGTCATATTTCCAAACAGCTTTATAGGTGGACTAACCCGAATGATCTATGGTTGGTTAAACTGTACGTGGGTTACAATACGGGCAGATCACATACCTCTAGCATATCATAGGTACGCTTGATTACGATCCACATTCGATGAGGAATGTAACGCTTTTCCGAAGTCAATTTCCCTTCAAATTTCGGTGGTTAGTGCTACCATTTTCGTACTTTGCCGTGTGAGTTCGGCACCGAACCTATTAAGGTCAAGACAATACCTCTGTATCATTCCTGTGCAAATGCAAGGGGACGTTTGAAAACAGACACCATAACGGGCATTCATGAAAACTAACCGAATTGTCCCTATGTGAAGCATGCAGTTTCTTTGGAAACACTCTGAGTTGCATCAAAAATTTAATAAGACGGAAAAAAGAATAATCACGTCTTCGTACTCTTTATTAGAAGTAAACGATGTTGCTGCTGGTTTTTCGGGAAACTGAATAAAACATCATTGACGGATACCGTCGTGAGGTCATATGCGGCTAGAAGGCTATGTAGGTAGTCATGACGCACATCGCCGGCAAACTTTTGCTCAAAACTGGCTGTGTCACTTAACACTCGCCGGTTTGAACGTGGTGTCCATCAGAATGAGATGTATAACTGTTGATCAGTTCGCTTAGTATGGCTACGTGCCCCTTTGGGTCCAAACTCAAACACCTGCATAAAAGTGTGTGTAAACCAAAAGCGACTGTGAGTGATTAGAAAGGGATGAGGGATAAACGTAGACTGACTTCCGAAAAATTCAATAAGACAGCCAGTTGAAGAATACTATGCATTGTAGACGTTCGTTGGTAGTCGAAAGCAACACGGTAGTGAGCTACAAGGAAGGCGCATTTTGAGAGTATCCAATACCATCATGGTAATAGAAGGGATTTTGGCCAAAAGGAGAATTAACACCGAGCCTCGAAAAATAAAAGTTTCCACCCAAAACCGCTATATCAGTTTTGTGTGACACACCGAGGGTATCTCCAAAACCCCTAACCGTTACATCGATCATATGCATATACGCATAGCAACATTTATCGGCTGCTTCGAGACCGCGACGAAGTGATGCCTAGGCGGTTGTTTGGTAGCGAATCTGATTCTTTAGAGCAGTAGTTTGAGATGCTGAGACGTGTGTTACGTATGCCCAACCACCACCTGCCGAGGAAAGCTCTGTTCTCTGTTCAGAGCTATCAGTGATGAAAGTTTCGTGGGGGAAAGGCCATCACATGATAACACGAAATGAACGCGGCTAGTGTCAACCTGAGTGCTGTGAGAACTACACACCTTCCAGGCCAGGACTCACGTGATCCTGCTTGCAGATGGCTGGAAACGCTGCAGGATGTAGCATGCATCCGATTCCAATGGCGCATATCGCCATTTCCTATTCGGATTGCCCAACTGAAGTTCGCCTATATTTGTGTACTCGGTTTATGTCGGATGTGGTAACGACTAGATCAATCCTGCTGATGGTGTCTTATTTCGAGATGATGTTCAGATGTGTGATCCGTCGAAAAGTTTTCAGAAACCTTATGGGGTATTGTGGTACATTCATGCCACCTTCTAAATTCGCGCTCACATCATTCTGTTTTGAACAACCATTCTCCTGTCCAGTCGCAATTGTTGTGATGAGGGAGAAACACGAGACTTGAATTTCGTCCCTATCAAAGCTAATCAGTAGTGCACATCATTGGCCATGCTGGGGTTTGAACTCCGGATATATGACGTATTAGGCGAGCGTGTTACCAATGCACCACCTGTGCCCGCTGGATATGTCTAAATTTTCACGTCCAAACGGTGATTTGATTGTCCAGCAGGTTTCGAGCATCCGTGGCGCTACCTACCCGGGAAGTCTTGACAGGCGAGGCAGTCGATCAACATAACCAGGACAGTTACTGGGTTGCCGTTCGCGATGTCGGGCAAACCAGTCGCATTGCTCAAGCATGAACACATCGCTTGTTCATATGTGAAAATGCGGACCTGTCCAGCGTGCGCTTGTGTAGTAGTGGTAATACGGTCGCCTAGCACGCCAGATATCTGGAGTTCAAACCCCTGCACGGCCAAGGACGTTTACTGTTGATGAGCTCTAACAACAGAATAAGTAGAGTCCAGTGCTCTTCCGTTTGGTGTGGACTCACCAGAATAACTACGCCGGGACATTAGGACGACTATCCAAATGAATGATTTGCACGAGATTTCTATAACTCCCGCAATCACCTAGAAACGCAGCTGTCTGTTTTGTCCTTATCAGCACCAGCAACACATCATCCACATGTGTTCAAGTGACCAAGTTGATAAGACTATGAACTACCTTTTCAAAAGGAAACTACTCGCAAGGCTGCTGAAAACTCTTCGACAGCCTACGGCCGGTTTCGGGGCTCATCAGGTATGCGCAGTCCCTAAGATCCCGTCAAACTTATGTTCTACATCAACCCGAATTGGACAGACTTTGACAACTATTCTCATTTGCATGTCAGTTCGCTTTTCACAGGAGGCTCTGCTGAATCTCTTGTACCAACTGAAACTTGAAGCAGCACATCCAGTTGAAGAATATCATAAACGAGAGATTCTTATCAGATGAACGTGTTGCACAAAGGCAAAATCATTTCCTTGTTGATATTCAATAAATCACACAATAGTTTCTTGTCGGAACATGCTGATCACGCGGTTGCTGTGCTACGCCTTGGCAGCCCACGACCGGTTTCGTTTTTCATGGGGCCCACCAGTCAGGTGGATGGTAACGTGGTAGGTAACGTGGGCGAAAGTCCTTATGAAAAGATTGTTGTCCTCCCCAGGGTTTTGATAGTAGTGCACGTGGAACCTTTTTTATGAACCTTTTTGATGGTCTATCCATAACCGGAAGAGGGAATGGTAGGCGTTTTTGGGAAAGCAGATGAGGCAAGATGGCTCAGTGGATAGAGAGCGAATTTACTGACCGGAAGTTTCGCTGTTTGAACCCACCCTCTGCCTCTTGACTCACCCTGTCTAGGCTTGGGCAAGCTGGCAGTATCCAAGCTCTCATGCTTCCTTCTGATGGCATGGCAGTTAGACACCAAAGGGTTTTTAAACGATATTTGGGAATGCTTCTACTATTCATTGTATGTTTGCAAACAGTAGTTAAGTGATGATCGCTAGTATACAAGCCAGATAAGACTTCAGAAAAGTTGTGGCATGTAGATGTGTGCTGTTGACAGGCCGATTTACCCAGGCTAATTAATGGTCCAAGTAGGTCAGATCTGCTTAGTGTATCATTTTCTTTCGTAAGCATCGCAAAAAAATTTCGTAAAACCTCAATGAGTGTTTCCCAGGTGGATCATTTTATCCTGAAAGAGGCCATAACTTATCCATTAAATGCGATTCACCAGCAAGTTGTGTCATATAAGCCATTTTCGCCGACACAGTAAAAATTTTCCTCTTAGCTTCAGTCCTTCAAACCAACCTTACAAAGTCACTGGCATTCCTCGTCATTTTACACTAAATATCATTGATCCGTTCTGTATTAACTCAGTGTTTAAGGTCACAAAATGATTCCTTGAACTCACCGGGTTAAACCGCGCACAACTGTGAAATAGACGCGACTAGTGGACACTGTTCCAACGGCTGCATTGGCAACTAAGGATTGATCAGATGGTCATTGATCTGTTCACCGAGCTTGGCACTTGGCTTGCAAACATTTCTTTCCCAGTCGTCAGTGTCTATTTAACTGCGCACTGACGGTATCTCCTCGACTGGGGACGAAACGTTTGCAAACCAATTGCCAAGCTCGGCGAACAGATCAACGACCATCTGCTCCACCACCAGTAAACACACCTGAGCTACACGTTGAGAGCTGCATTGGCAACTGGCACTAGTTGTGAAGATTGGGCAGTCCGCAACAGTGGAACCGCAATCCAAACCTCTGGCTGCTCCCATTTGTGACAGGTTTACTCTGTAATCACCATGTTATACCCGTTTGGCGTGGACTAGGATTCTAACTAGTAAAGGTCGATTTCGCGTGGTTGAACGTCTCGTCCTGGTTTGGGGGCCAGTGTCAAATAATCAGTGTCAAATAATCAAATAATCGTCATATAATCAGAACCTTTGACCACTTATAACTCCGTGCTTTGCGTGAAGCTGGGACAGAATTTCTTATTCATAATGTCATGGTAACGCGGCATGACCGACACGGAATTCCTCTAACTGCTTGAACCTTTCTTTTGTGTTCTTCCTATTGCTCACCTATTATATCCTTCATTTCACAGGATTATGTGCAAGGCATTCTTTCTTAGAGTGTGCTTATTATGATTTATCCTGCAATTGTAGTGCACTTGCGCTCAGAGCTGACCTAAATGTTTGCACATTAATAAATCCACTGCTACTTCTTGCTACTACGGTCGCCATGACGACAACAATGCACTGCTGGCTGCGATAACAAAATAGCGCAGATGCAAGCTTTGATTTGCTAAGTGGGTGCATTCTGGCCAGACACAGCAGTCTTATTTAAGGATAGTGAAAGTTTTACCTGCACTTTGTTGGTATTTCTACGGGACTATCGTTTCATCGTACGGAGAAGCGCAGCTGCCAGACATTATCAACAATAGACTAATGTTATCTTACCAGGCATAGTCTTCCTCATAAATGATAATACCAATTTACATTCTGTTCGGATAAGCTGAACAGCCAGATACTGATTGACCCCAAGGAGATGGTTGATAAGACAAGTTGAAGAGTGACCAGACAGTAATAATTACATTCGCTTTGTCCTCACATCTTTAGCTGTGAACTACGATTACCACGCTGACTAAGATGCTTCCCCCACGACTGTTAGACCTAATACAGTAGTACCAGAGAGGAATTCCTGTTGTGGGTTAGACAATGTGGCAAATAAGGGTGCCTGGCATGTTTTCTCAACCCTTGGTCTACCCGTCATGGCGTCTATTTCATCCGGAGAAAAACGCGGATATTCCTGTTTTCCTTATATATTTAGTCCTGACTGGGGTCCTCCCATACAGATTCTTGACCTACAATCAAAGGTCTGTTCATGTGTTTGTTCCAACATCCGTGCCTCTGTGGAACTGAGCTAGAATGCAGGCGTTTTATCACCTGGATGAAATAACTGGAATAGACATTTCTAGCCAGCATTGATTGATTATTCATTAAAATTCCAGTATGTTTTTTGAGTATAATGAAGTCAGTTCAAGTATGGAGATGTAAATGAAAGATGACCAGTTATTTGCTGCTTCTATATAGAGGTTGCCTTTCGGCTCACTGCTCACTACACTGGACAACAGGTATGTTAATCAGTAGTCCAGAGCATCGTATTCAATACTCAGTCCATCTATATGAAGTGAACTCAGTCAGGCAGTTTATAGTAGAACCTTGAAAAACAACAGGTGGTGTTACTCATAAGGTTGCTAAAAATCCTTCGACAGCCCACAACCGGAGAAGAATTTTCAGTAACCTTATGAGTAGTGCGTATAGGTATATACATGTATCGCGATATCTCGAATATCGTAGCAACTGGAACATGAGGCGGCCTGGTGCAGCACATTCAGTTGCCTGGAAACATCACAAACGGGAGATTCAGCTGGGTTCCAGGTGAGTCTCTCGCAAAACCAAATTTGTTTGCAAATGAGTGTATTTACTTGAGTGCTATTTGTACAAAAAACAGAATAAGGTTGCACAATAGTTACTGATGCGCGTGTTTCTGGCACACACTGACGCTGTCTCATACAAGCCAGTATTGCCTCATCAATGTTTAAGCGTGTAAGGGCCCTGTGCGCAGAAGAAATTGATCGGATAGCAGTCCAAATTGAACTAAAGAACAAACTTCGGGGTAGTGGATATCCAACTAGTTTGATTAGGCGTCAGTTACGAAGTGTGCCGGTACCGGTGGCGAAACCAAAAAGAGAATGGCTTGGAACGGCTGTTATTCCATATAAACCAGGGACATCGGAGATCATTCGAAGGATTCTAAACACGGTCAACATAAAAGTGGCTTTCCAGAGGGGGAACACTCTGCGCTTTGCACTGGTGCAAATGAAGGATCGCCTCCCTGAAAACAGAACCAGGGACTGTGTCCACTAAACTAAGTGTAACGAATGCACCAAGGTCTATATAGGACAGACTGCCAGGGAACTTCATACCAGAATCGGAGAGCATAAAAGGAAATTATACAGGCCGCCGAGAAACGCAGATGAATATCTAGTGTTACTGAAAGACTCGGCAATTGTGGAGCATGCACTGAACACGGGACACAAAATAGGTTTAGAATATGCTGAGGTTTTGAGGTGAGGACTACGGTCCACATCCTGTGATGACTGATGGCCGAGGAGGCAGAAATCGCCAAGCATCCCAGGGTTAACAGAATAGAAGATGTGGAACTGGCAAGCGTGTGGAGAGCGGTTTTGGATCAGTCGAGGTGCGGCCCTCGGAAGGAGTAGTCATCACCTGAATTCCACTCAACCTCAGCCCCCCCCCAAAAAAAATTGTCGCAGACCAACAAAATCTATCAGCGGTAATCGCGGTGAACCATCAATTGAAGAAACCCGATCAGAATTAATTTGAAACCCCCCCAATCCATCAACACAAGAATTTGACAACCACACTAACCGACAAGAGCCGTTAATTGACACTCAAAACTGATCCAGTGCGCTAATGTGAAGTGGTATTACTGATTGGTTCTCCATCTGCCTTTAAACCTGGCCAACTTGGTGACTTGTTCACCTGGCCTAATGAAGCTTTTGTGTCAAAAGCCGAACGTTGTCCAGATAAAAAACTACTTGCTTCGTGGCTCTGATTCTTGCGGTTACGCGCTTCTTTTTCCCAACCGCCTTGACTCGGTTTTCGCCTGCATATGCTAGCAGTGGAAAGTCAGTGTGGACCTTGCAACACAATTTTGTTACCTCTAGTGTGTTGTAGATAGCAAACCCGGGTCGACATACTAGTCGATAGTATTTCAGGACCAGACATAGTTCAGCCTTGCTTTATGTGGTTAGCTAATCGACAGCCTTAGGAATAACGCGATACTGATAAACGCATGTTCTGTTGGTAACGTACTGCAATAAGATGCAACCTTTTTGAATTGACTGCATTCTATGCGTTTTATACACTCGGGTTTGCTGTAAAAAAGAAGGCACGAGGAGTGTTATTTCTGAGCAGTACTTTACGATCCCAAATGTCAGTTTGCGTTATGTTGGATGTGTAGTGTACGAGAATAACAGAAGAAGCCTGGAAGATCGCAATACGTTTTCTTTTGGGATCACGTTGCAGATGCTGAGACACAATTTGATTTCAATGCTCCTCTGGAAACTACTGCTCACTGACCGCCGTATACACGCTGGCACTCTTCTGGTAATGGCGCTTTTTCATGCTTAAGATGTGGTTGGATTCAGTGAGACGTCAGGTTACTGGTGTCACCGATTAGGTAGTCAGGTAAAATACGAACGTCACCTCAGTACATTGAATAGGGTCCACCGTTGGTTTAAGCGAGGATTTATCATGCTTTATTGTTTCTTAACCGCCGATAAGCTGTCTTAGTAGAATGCTTTTTCGACATGTAGAGAGCCCATATTAATTCAACCGATTCTAACGAGTACTTTCAGAGTTGGGAGACAAAGCAGCTAATAACCGGGAATGGTAAACATCTCCAGCATAAATTGACAGCTTGTTCCCTGCTTATAGATTAATAGGCTCCGAAAGTTTACAGCTTATCAGCATGACCCTCTGTTTTCAACAAGGAAAATCGGTCATGGAACGGTCAAGGTCTTCAGCTACGCCATTTGTCGAGAAAACGGTAATCCCTAGCGTACCGATACCTCCATTTCATCTTTCCGGCAACGACCGGGCATACTAGCGAACAAAGCCGGAACACCGTTGGCAGACTAATACACCGCAGTTTGCTGGACGGCAAACCAAACGGACCAGCAATGCAGACCATACTCGTTTGCTTCAGCGCTAGTGGTAAATGCATTCCAGCCTATCAGCTTTTTCTTCGTACTTGATCCAATCACACCAGACCGAAACATTCCGTGAACCTATGGCATTCTCATTTGTTATGGTCTTGCCTGCTGGATGTAGGATCCAATTGGCATCAAATCTGCCAACAGATAGAATGTCTACCCTCCAAGCTGCAGTCGTGGATGCACAAGTATCACGATTGGTCATCGGTAAGCGCTGGGACGAACGCTCTCAAGACGAATGTCCTCATTGGCCTGCTGGCGAAAACTGATCTAACAGCCTATTTGTCGAGGATTTCTACGCACCGAATTGTCCAATTCTCTTAAAGTATTGCTAGCGCGACTTCGTGCCATACGTCTCCACAGTTCTTGGTGGTCGGTTGTCGCCGCAACGTCGGCCTATCGCCCGCATAGGCGCATGAGCATGGCCCAATGAGCCGAGGCATGGGTAACTAGGATTGCACCAATGGATGACGCGGCTAAACGAGTCGCCAGGACACCTGCCAATCACCCACCGCTGGATGCTTATTCGCTCATTATTCTGCTATATGAACACATACCAGACAGCGAAAGCATTCCGCTGCGTCCACCGACGATGCTCAGTACATTCGCCACCGTTTTTGTTAAAATGCACTGCGCGCCATTTTGCGCGCCACTTTTAAAATTGCGCGTTCGTTTTGGTTTCCTGCTTGTCGTGGTACTGTTTTGGCGACAATCCCGCGAATATGTGAGTAGATGCATAATATATGATATGTTTTTCTTTCAATCGGTAATGGTAACTGGCCCTATTAGTGGTTTACACATCGAGTTGACTAAACAACCTAAAATTGATTTCGTTGCCATCGGTCCCATTCAATTAATGTGTACTCAGTTTCTGCTACTTCCTTTATAGTGTCTTCAAAAGGAATGATTAGCAAATCCTACCCGGTTAGACGTGGTATAACCCAAATAGAGTCTTATGAAACGAACTATATGCAATATTCACGGGCTGATGCAGGTCGTTTGTGGATTGCTCGTGAGATATCTCGCCTCGGGTGGTTACAGAAACAACCTTTTGTTGCCAGCAGGCTCGAGTTGTGAATCGTAGAAAAGCAGTAGCGTACAAAAAGCCGGCATCCAGCGTCTGCATGTTGGTGGAGAGGAGAACTAGTGCACAGGTTAGCTGTTTTTTCTGGTTCAGCTGTAGCACCTCTTTGGTGCCTAGTTGCCGTGCCAACGGAAGGAGGTACGAGGACTGGGGTACTGCCAGGTTGCCCAAGCCTATACAAGGGAAGTTGAGAGGGGGAGGTCGCGTTCGAACTACGGACCTTCTGGTTAGTAAATTCGCGCTCTTACCACTGAGTCCGGTTTGATTCTAGGCATTTTATACTCCCAAGGGTAAGCGGCAAGGTTCGAAATCAGCTGCCCCTAGGAGCCTTGCAACACGTCATCTTAATCAGAGACTAACGGTTTTGAAGCTTGCTTCACTGCCATGCAACCACGAAGTATGTTGCTTATAGTTGGAGCCCTAAAGTGAGAAAACGAGAGACGAGTGAATCCGTGAAGCACCTGGTGCTAACCTATCACATGCATTTTCAGGTGCCTACACCTTCAAGCGTTCAATTAGACAATCTGGTGACGACACGAACGCCATTGACATCGATTGTCCGCGACTCCTTGCAGTCTCTAACCAAGTGCGGGGCTGGTCACGAGACCGCATCTTGGAAGGTCGACCTCGCCAAACAACAACTAAACTCTTCGAAACCTTGTTCACAGACTTTTGCCAAGTCATACGTTATCAACCTTGCAGTTTGAGTCGGTATGGAGTAGCCACGGAGAACAACCTGGCTTCGGTAGACGATGTTTCAGCCTGCGTAGCACATTACTGGTTAGCACAACTGTTGGTCAACAATAGTTTCGGTGGTTGGCACTAAGCTGGAATGCGAGGTGGCTCAGTGGTTAGAGCGCGAATTTAGTGACCGGAAGGTCCGTGGTTCAAACTCAACCTATGCATGTTGACTTCTGTCCAGGCTTGGACAACCTGGCAGTATTCCAACCCTCGTGCTTGCTTCTGGTAGCGTTGCAGGTAGGCGCCGAAAAGGTGTTACAACTGAACGATTTTTTTTGGAATGCAGCATAAGCACTCCTGATCTTTTGAATGGATTTTTGCCCGAGTTACATTTACCGTCGGGCCACGTAGTATAGTGTTGGTGGGTGTGTTGATCACTATTCAGACGGTAGACAATGTATTGGGGAACAGATTCAACTCACTATCTATATCTTGCAAGTTGCGTTATATCTGAAGATGACAGATGAAGTCGGCGGTCGAATCTCAGAGTTCAGTACTACGGTTGCCAATTTGCGCCACTTGTAGAAGCAGAAAGGCATATTACTGGGTCTCACAGGAGGCTTGCATCAGGTAACAGTGCAGGCTGTGTTGCTATGTTGCTGTTGCGAGACCTGGCCACTTCGGGTAGGGTATATAAAACATCTTCAGGTATATGACTAGCGATGCCTTAGGATTAAGGCTGGAATCGGCTGAAACCAGCGAATTCGGAATAATCAGGAAATGAGTCTTCGGAGGAGCAGGCGACACTTCACTCAAAGAATTCCTCTAACAATGTAAGCTAAGGTGGATGAATCATGTGTTACGCACGCCGAGGAGAGTGTTGTTTTTCGTGTCTAATTTGGAGTGACAGAAACTAGATGTGGACAGAATTTGGTATGGCTGAGGGGAATGATGTTATGAAAAGTTTGGTCGCTGTTGATGCTGTCCACCTTTTAGAATGGGGTCCACATAACCTCCCCTGTGTTTGGCTGGAACGATATGGCGACTTACCGATGTCAGTGGCGTTTAGACTGTCGGTTTCTATCCACGATTAGTGGTGTAAGGCAAGACTGCCCTCTCTCACCTTTTGTCTTCAATTTTGTTGATATGCTGTTTGGAAATTCTCTGCCTGTGTCTAAAACCTCGGGAGTCGAAATGATCCCGGGACGTTCGCTCACAGACATCGAGTATGCGGACGATATTGCTCTCATTGGTTCAGATCCTCCCCGAATGCAGACGATTTTAACTAACTTGAATAGCTCTGCCGCACGGTTTGGCATGCACTTCACACCTGCGAGATGGCTCAGTGTTTAGAGCGCGAATTCACTGACCGAAAGGTCCGTGGTTCAAACCCAACTCTCTTACTGTGGATTTCCCCTGTCTAGGCTTGGACAACCTGGTAGTATCCCAGCCCTCATACCTCCTTCGTGTGGCATGACAGTTAGGCACCGGAAGGGTGCTACAGCTGAACAATTTTTACGGCAGTGAAGTATCGCTGTTGAACACTGATGTCATGCTGTAGATGATGATGATGCTTCGAAGAGCTCTTTTCGCTCAGCCCTGTGCTGAGTGGAAGCGACAGAAAGGTGGACAAACACTAACCGGTAAACTGAGTCGGGTCGACAGCTGCCGGATGGGGACCCTGGGATTCACCTCATCAATGGTTAGTGACACTAGCAGAAATGGCCCAGTCGTGCGGTCAGTGGCGCACATGCATCCAAGCTGTCGCCTTTAATGCGTACCTACCCAATTTTCGAACAAACTGAACATGTTCATCGCCTCCAAGGCTTGGCTGTATATGCCACACCCTTCCGTTTTCCGGTGATCGAAACTGTAATAACTGTAACCAATGTGTATATGGTACACGCTTTGTAGCTGATAAATTGATTGATTGATTTCTACCCAGATTGTGCGGTTGCGTGTTGGGCTAGCCCTAGGTCTCCCTCCTTGCAACATTTATTGTATTTTGAGGGTTTATTTAGCTGAATTGACCGAATAGTATGTCACTGAAGCCCTAGTGTTCTCTGATATTACTCTCAATGATGATTATGAGCCACGGACTTTTGAGTCAGAGGGTAAGGGAGGGGTCCGCGAATGAAGCGCTACATACTCCCAAGGTGGGTACGACCACCAAACCCTCTTCTGCGGCTTGGACAACCATGGTCATCCGCTCCTGTAGCCATTCTCTCACCATCACTCCTCCACAACCGTTCCCTACCCATCTATTGATGCAGTGTGATCAACCCATCCGCCAGCCCCCTAGTCATTGTTCCATGTCTAAACCATCGCCTAGAAAAATCAACCGAAATAACCACTTGGTAACCTCAGGAGATCTGACCCACCTTGCATCCTCCAATGCCCATACTCTATCTAATTGGGCAACAGGCATCTGTTGCTGAAACGTTGTTTTCCCTCTGTGTCGATGTATGTTGTTTCTCCGAAACACGCATACAAGACCTCCAGCCACTTAGGACGTGTTAAAATGTTCCACATTTCACTCCTCGGGTATTTGGTGATCCCGACGCAACAGAGCTAGATGTAGAGTCCATGCTCGGTGTACGGATAATGTGAAGTGACTGCTTGAACTGTGTGCTGATCGTCGTCTGTTCCTATTCTGTACGAACTTTCAGCACAAAAGCTCACACCGAATTACTTGGAGGCCACCAACCGCAAGACAGTCATGGACTCGATTGGGCCGTGTGGCTATCAGTTACCGATGCAAAGCCACAATTCAACATTGTCGTTCCTTTTGGAGTACGCAAGTTGACCCTGATCCTTCCAGTGTGTTGGCCCGGTTGTCAGTTCGCTTTCCATCAGTATCACGAGTGAACAAGCAGAGCAGTTCCATTCATCATCTTCGACAAGTTCCAGTAGCTCAGGAGTATCTGTCTGATCTGCCTAGGAGGCCACTCGGAACGCGCAGTCATCGGATGACGAAGACTGCTTAGAGAATGAATGGAAGCGAGTTAAAGGGGCTGTTTTCTCAGCTTTCAGAACTGTTTGTCCAAGCCATTGGGCTCGACTAATTGAACACTGGATATTGTTGAGATCAACAAACCTAATAGCTGCCAGAAAGGCCATACCAGCAAATGGCGATCTTGATTGCGCATGCACCTCCTTCAGACACCGCATAATCAGAGAACGCTTGTGGAGTTCGCAGACCCAGGAAATGGAGAGGATTTTGAATGCGGTCTGCAGCTGCGCTCTATTTTAGCTGATTTGATTCCTGAGGGTCTGACTGAAACATCGACACCGGCCCGGCGCCAACAACAGATATCCAGTATGGGATATTAATTTTTCAACGTGTTAAGGTCCACAAACCGAATGTTCTGCACCACGCAGTCTTCAAAGAAGGTGGCGAGGTCCTGGTGAACAGTCTGACGACCGTACTACAGAAGATTCCGAGCGAAAGCAGAATAACAGTCAAATGGAGCTCCTCTACTGTCATCCCAATCCACAAAAAGCGAGCGAGAACGTCATGCGCCTGGTATCCGTCGCATGTAAAGCGCTTTCTGACATTGCTTTGCGCAGGCTGATCGATTATCGATAGAAACAGTTTCGTGAGAATGAGGCTGCGTTTCACTCTGACCAAGAATTCATCAACTCTGAAACCTCGAAAGTCGAAATACTCCCGGGACACGCACTTACAAACGTTGAGTATACGGGCGATACTGCTCTCCTTGGTTCAGATCCTTCAAAACTTCGGACCATTTTAAGTAACCTAAATAACTCTGCAGCATGGTTCGGCATGCTGCACTTCGGCATGCGCTTCACATCTGCAAAGTGTAAAGTGCTGCTACAAGACTGAGTGGGATCAAACCCAAACGTCATGCTTGCAGGCGAACCAATCGAATGTTGTAAATAAATTTGTTTACCTGGGCAATTGTATAAGTCCCGGTGGACTGGCTGGAGATGAGGTTATTTCTCGAAACGGAAAAGCCAGGGCAGCTTTTGCCAGCCCTATGGCGCCGAAGTGACATGAGTTTGTCCGTCAAGGGTATAGTTTACACTGCGTTGGTGCGATCCATATTTTTTTATGGATCAGAGAACGTGGCCTCTACCCGCACAGGACGTGAGGAGGATGTCAATGTTTTACCATCGGTTTTGGTCAGTGGTTAGAGTGCGAATTTACTGACCAGAAGGTCCGTGGTTCAAATCCGACTCTCTGCCTCTCGACTTCCTCTGTCTAGGCTTGGGCAACCTGGCAGTATCCCAGCCCTCTGCATCCTTCGGGTGGCACGGCAGTTGGGCATCAAAAGGGTGCTACAGCTAAACGATTATTTTATTATTTTTTTATGGATCAGAGAACGTGGCCTCTACCCGCACAGGACGTGAGGAGGATGTCAATGTTTTACCATCGGTTTTCGGACGATATTGCTCTCATTGGTTCAGATCCTCCCCGAATGCAGACGATTTTAACTAACTTGAATAGCTCTGCCGCACGGTTTGGCATGCACTTCACACCTGCGAGATGGCTCAGTGTTTAGAGCGCGAATTTACTGACCAGAAGGTCCGTGGTTCAAATCCGACTCTCTGCCTCTCGACTTCCTCTGTCTAGGCTTGGGCAACCTGGCAGTATCCCAGCTCTCTGCATCCTTCGGGTGGCATGGCAGCTAGGCACTGAAAGGATGTTACAGCTGAACGATTATTTATTGTTGATTATCGGTGTCCCCGAAGCGTTGGTTTGGTCTGGTGGGAACATCGGATTAGTAATGCTGAGGTACGCCAGACCGTCTTAGGCAGAAGGAACTCGATCGCGATAGATGAGTGACTCACGCTTCATAGTTTACGCTGGTTAGGGCCTATATTCCGCATACTAGAAGACCGCTTGCGCTGCTCATTTCGCCCAGCCCGTTTTTGAGTGGAAACGATCGAGATGGTCAATGTATGACCTGGCAACGAAGTTTGGAAACACTAACAGGTAAACTGAGTCGGGTCGACAGCTGCCGGATGGGGACCCTGGGATTCACCTCATCAATGGTTAGTGACACTAGCAGAAATGGCCCAGTCGTGCGGTCAGTGGCGCACATGCATCCAAGCTGTCGCCTTTAATGCGTACCTACCCAATTTTCGAACAAACTGAACATGTTCATCGCTTCCAAGGCTTGGCTGTATATGCCACACCCTTCCGTTTTCCGGTGATCGAAACTGTAGCAGCTGGAACCAGTGTGCCTCTGATACACCGTTTATAGCTGAAGACTTGATCTGAGTTGATCAGGGGCTCTTTGAATGTGCTGAACTGAATGGCTTTGCATCAAGCGGGGCGTTCCAGACGGAAGGTGATCTGACAATGTCGCAATCAAAGTTTAATGGTGTGCTTCAAATGAACGGCAATTTTTTTATCGAAGCTGTTCGCCGGTGTGTGAGTACCACATGGTTCAAGGCAATCCACGACTGGTTCGCCTTTAATTCACACGATGTCAGCGCTTGTTCTGGAAGTTTGTGCTGACTAGAAGCAAATGATCAACACAAATTGAATAAGCTGTTCCCATTATCCGTTCGCTGAGCGCCAACCCCCAATCGGTCTCCAAGAGGGGCTTCACCAGGAGATCGTTGCTTAACCTCCTAGTATCGTCGCCGGGAATAACCGCGACCATTGTTTATAGTATCTCTCTCAGCCTCAGAGGTACCGTCTTTCGGAGCATATGTTGACACAAACAAACCACTTACCACGTCGAGATTCGTTGACCTTGATTGAACGAGTTAACTAGCAGCGCAAAGACGTATGTTTGCTCGGATCCAGTCCATTTAGACGCATTCAGCCCTGGGTTAAGCACAACCCCTACGCTGTAGGTTCCACCCTTCATTGCGTCGGGATCACTAGGGACCTCGATAGTAAGCTCGGGAAATATGGGTTCGCCGCGGGTGGTTTGAGCTGAATAACTGAACTGTGGTTTTGTATATGTGTTTCGGGGACGAAATACAATGATCGAAATGGAGATCAACGTCTGAGCAAGAGCCATTTGCTGATGAATTTGACACAGTACGAACGTTGGAAGCCAAAATTTGGAACACATCTCCTGAATCAAATAAGGGTTTTTAAGAATTCGTTTCGCTGGGCAGATACGGAGCAATGGCTAAATGAGTCAGGACTTTGGTGAAGGACATCTGGGGAGGAGTCAGTGGAAAAAACCGTCTAGCTGTAGCACCCTTTCGATGTCTAACTGCCATGCCACCCGAAGGAAGCACGAGGGCTGGGAAACTTAGGTTGCCAAGGCCGAAGAATGGATTTGGTTAATTTCCCCTCCTTGGGCCTTTGCTTCAAGTCTTACCAACAATGCAGTGGGAGGATGTAGGGTTTTGTTTAAGGACCGTTCCCCTAATGTCTGACTCAAACGTCTGAACCGCGAGGTAGCGGTTGTTAGGGTTTCCTTGAGGGATCCTTACCGGAACAGAGGGTTTGGCTGGCCCGAGGGCGCGGGCAATAATGCGCACAGCAGGTGCCTGTTCAGTAACACTGGACTCTGGTTTTAGAATTATTTTGACCATACTGAATAATGCGCTGGCGACCACGGTCAACCTTTGGGGGATTGGAGTGTGACCTTTTCTAACCCGTTCTTCCTCGGAAGAAGACAGCATTGCTGCTTCCCTAAATATAGATACGCTGGACGCATGAAAGAAGCGCCTTACTACCTTCACGTTCGTATCTCAGAGGATAGTACAGGGTTACCTCCAGACCACCTCGTGATACAATTTCCCGTTGTTCTTCGTCAGACTGCTGATTTTTGACCTTGTTATGGTTGGGCCTTATAAGGAACTGAGTTCCAGCCAGTATAATACGAAGGACCATTGCAAGACGAGCCTGACCCCGACGGCAAGGTGACAACCTTTGATCGGGACTCGTAAGACGATGTAATATGAGCGACGCACAGTCTAGTTACAACGGGGGTCAGAAGAATTCCTCTATAATTGCCGCATTTTTTACGAGTACCTCTCTTCTACTGACTCACCCCTAGGAGGAACCCTTTCACCCAAATAGAGACAAATAAGTTAGACAGGCACTGACATGAGTTTACTTCAATCCTCAAGCAGAGCGTATGGGAATTCCTTAGAGCATGAAGTTGGGAGGTACTCTCGTATTTCGGAAGCCGTCGGAGGTTTCAAGTTTACTCGCCAAAGTTCCGTTGTGGGTCGTGATTCCGACCGAGCAGTAGCAGATGGTTGAGTGTTCAGCGCAACAATTCAGGCATGCTTAACAGAGTGTCACCAAATGTTTTCTGTATTAGACTTAGTCTTCCTCTAGATTAGGGCAAAACATGAATAGGTATCACTGTCACACCTTCGCATGCTAGAATATTGAACATGGATGGTCTAAGCTCCCATCAAACCGCTCCCATTCCTCCGCTCACGGGCATATACCTAGGATGGCTTAGTGGTTAGAGCGCGAATTTACTGACCCGAAGGGCTGTGGTTCAAACCCGACCTCTGCATCTCAACTTCTCTCTAGGCTTGGGCAACCTGACAGCATCCAATCCCTCATGCACCCTTCGGGTGGCATGGCAGCTAGGCACTGAAAGGGTGTTACAGATGAACGATTATCTTATTATCTTTATACATCTAGGACATTCTTTTTGCTACTTTTTCACGGCCGCTCCAGTTTGGCGAAGGAGATTGTTTGTATGCCCGGTGACAGTAGAAGGTAACTGGTTCTGCTTGAGGTTGACTGAGTCACTTGGTAACGGTCCAAAGATGATGGTTGCGTGAGTATGTTTCTGAGCTCGGTCCGTGAGTATTTCAGATGATCGGCATCGTGCATGCATGCATATTGTTCGAGGAACTATCGGTCAACTGCTCTAACATGCCGACTTATAGATGCCTTTCATGAGAGACAAGAAGTTACAAGGGATACCCTTCATCGCCAGACACTGCCACAGTTTCTTAAGATCAATTAAGATCGAGAAATACGATAGTTAACCATCGGAAGGAGTGGCGCAGTCCCAGCACTTATCAGAAAGTGAAGATATGATCGATGTAAAGCCAACTTGACTCTTGGGAATCTGACTTGTCCGATGACGGACCAATCTGCGTTGGATAATGCCACAGAACACCTCGGAAGCTATAGCCATCAGACTGGTACCCAGGTGGTTACAACAATCCTGAGGTTTATCGTGACTGCTGAGCGTGTGCAAATTGACTTACTACTCAGCTAGATTGTATTTTTGTTCGCTTTTCTTTATGGCGTTTGGTATGCCTACGAGTATGGGCCGAAGACAATCGCAGCTATCTATTCTCGGTGGTTGAAGGCGAGGTTAACGTATGTATTCATCCTTGTCAGCTTCCAACGCCGCGATCCACGGACGCTGTGGTGATGGCAGCATTTGTCACTTTTGACCATATTAGGCTACGCTTTCAATCGTCCACTGGAACGGCATGAAGCCGGCAATGACAGCCTCCCAAGTTCAGATTTAGGTTTGTGCCAAAAATATCCAGACAGATGTAGCCGAAATTTGAGTAGAAGAATGCTGTCTCATCCCATTTAACTGTTTGCGGATCTAATCGCTCGTTGCTTATCGTACCGCTCGGCCCAGAGGAGAATTATGTATCTAGTATTCCTGGATTTCCAAGGCGCATTTGACTCGGTTGACCGGTCACGAAGAGACTGGACCTTACCGTGGTGTGGCGGTTTGCGCACCTCAGAGACCCATTGAGCTATACTGGGGAGTGTCCCTGCGACACTCACAGAGTCTCTCATACCAGGTTGGTCAATGGCTAGAGGTCTGACGAACACAGTCTCCTGGTCCTCCAGGTTGGGGGTTGGAACATGTGGCGAATTGTTCCGTAGAAACAGTAATGCATTTGCATTTCCCGCCAAACACCGCTGCCTTGCGGTTAGGCTTTTGAGCCAAAGGCTTTGGTTGAGGACCCTAATCGTCCTCCTGTCTAGGTGTGGGCGCCCTGACAGTATCCTAGCCCACGTACAACCATGAACTGCACACATACAAATAAACTCATGCCACATCGGCCGTCGCGTGGTACCATCAGCCGGGTCGCCTTACTTGCTGCATACAGCAGGGCGGGTAAGCGAAAACAGGCTACTGCTGACGCCTCCCTTCTTTCTCTTTCACATACTTTTTCTTCCCCCTCTCCCCACCCCATTAACAACTCTCTCCTTGTAGGCCCAGCACTTAGGACCGATGACTCCGTTCGTCTTGCATCGGTTTTGCGTGCACCATCTGCTCGTCACATGGCGCCGACATCCTCAGGTATCTCCAAACCAATCATCAAGCCTCGACACTCAGTCTATCTGGCCGCCTTCAATGTCCGAACTCTGAATCAAGCAGGACAACAAGCTACTCTTGCTCTCACACTGGACTCGCTTGGCATTGATGTATGCTGTGTCTCAAAAACAAGAGTTCAAAATGCAAGCACAGTGATTGAGCTACAGTCTCCACTCGCTTCCGACTGCGCACCTCTGGTGATCCAGAGGCTGCTGCAGCTGGATGTGCAGGGGTTGGTATCGTCCTAAGTCACCGGGCGGAAGTATCCTTGCTTGACTGGATACCTGTTGATAGTCGCCTCTGTGCGGTTCGTCTGGCAACGTCTGTGAAGGAGTCTCACAAGCGGGATGTTGATCGATGTTTGTTTATCGTGTCTGCGTACGCCCCAACTGACTGTAGCTCCGACACCGTCAAAGACAGGTTTTATGACGCCCTGAATGCCCTGCTGCGGCGAGCTAAAAGCTCAGACATCGTGGTGGTTGCTGGAGATTTGAATGCACAAGTGGGCAGGCTTAGCGTATCTGAGACTCAATTAGGAGGTCGACATGGATTGGACTCGGTACGTACGGACAATGGGGAACGATTGCTTCAGCTGTGTGCTGATCGCAGGCTGTTTCTATGCAGTACTAACTTCCGGAATAGCCGAAGTCGTCTGGCCACATGGTGTCCTCCAACGACACGCCGACCACAAACTCAAATCGACCACATCGCCATCAGTTACCGATGGCGCGGATCAAACTGACTGCCGGTCGTTTTGGAACACATTTGTGGATTCCGACCACGCGCTCGTCCGGAGTCGCTTCTCCCTACGTTTTCCAGGACCGCGTAAGGTGCGGACAAATCGCTTGGCAACTGAGAGACTGGCAGATCCGGATGTTAGACGAACTTACCAGAATCGTCTTCTAGGGTCTCAAATGCTCCACCATCAGATGTGAACGCATACTGGGACGAGATTGCCACCTCTTTGCATAGTGCTGGGAATTTGCCTGTGGCACGGCACCACCAGGCGCACTCAAGCACTGGATATCAGACCGAACGGTGGCACTGCTTAAATCTCGGAGAAATATCCCAGCCGGCCCGGAACATAACTTGGTGCGACGAATTATCAGACGTCAAGTGAAGGTGAGTGTGAAAGCCGACCGCGAAGTGTGGTGGACACAGAAAGCCAAGGAAATGGAAGAGGCCCAGAAATCCGGTAATGCCCGAAGATTATTTCAGTTGATCCGTGCGACCGGTCCCCGGAAACCACCTGTGAGCGAAACTATCAAGGATCGGAATGGAGTGACCATCTCGAATAAAGAAGAACGTCTCGACCGATGGGCCGAATACTTCGAACAACAATTGTCATGGCCACCAGCTGGCGCCCATCTGGAACCCACAGGTGACGTAGAACCCTGGACGGTGAACGTGGAACCACCTACGGCCTCGGAGGTTTATGACTGCATATGTTCTCTCAAGCGCCACCGAGCCTCTGGTCCGGATGACCTCCCACCCGCATTGTTCAAAGATGGGGGTGAAATCCTCAGTCAACGCCTGTCTGATCTGTTTGCCTGCATCTGGGAAAAGGAGTCTGTCCCAGACAACTGGGGAGAGTCGGTGATAGTGCCCATTTTCAAAAGGGGCTCGTAGTGAGTGTGGCAACCACAGGGGATCAGCTTGACCCCGGTCGTAACGAGACTGTTGGCGTCACTTGTGCTTCGTCGCCTTACGGTGGCTCGTGAGACACTGTCTCGAGAGCAGCAAGCGGGATTCCGGCCTGGTAGGGGTTGTGTTGACCAAATCTTCACACTTCGTCAGGTGCTAGAACAACGCCATACGTATAAGCGACCCACAATTCTAGTATTCCTGGATTTCCAAGGCGCATTTGACTCGGTTGACCGGTCTGTTCTGCTTGACACGCTTGCCCACCAAGGAATGCCCCGGAAGTTCGTGAACATAATAAGCTCTTTGTATTCCAAGACTTCCGGACGTGTGAGAGTATACGGCGAGCTCTCCAAAAGCTTCCGTACACAAAGTGGCGTCCGTCAGGGATGCCCACTCTCCCCATTCCTGTTTAACTTCGTGATCGATGAAATAATGAGACGAACGCTGGAAGGTCTCCAAAACCCCGGTGTTCAAATAGCCTCTGACGAAAACCTTGTCGATCTGGAATATGCAGATGACATCGTTCTCATCTTTGAAGAGGAGGAGAGGCGCAGGTGTTTTTGGATGAACTGACCAAAGTCATCCCGTCCTTTGGTATGCACTTTGCACCCAAAAAGTGTAAGGTCATGCTCCTGGACATGCAGTCACTGAACACGCCACTTACAATCCAGGGAGAGGCACTGGAAGTTGTGGAGCGTTTTACATATCTTGGAAGTTGTATTAGTTCTGATTGTAGTGTGACAGATGAGGTAAATGCACGAATCTGCAAGGCTCGGGTCGCGTTTGCTAATTTGAGACACCTATGGCGTCAAAGTGGTGTGTCCCTGAATCTCAAGGGACGTGTGTATCAAGCTACAGTGCGGGCTGTTTTGTTGTATGGCTGTGAGACTTGGCCTGTTCGAGCAGCGGAACTGAGACGTCTTCAGGTGTTCGACAATCGTTGTCTCAGAACCATAGCTCGTGTGGGATGGTGTCGGCGAATCCGTAACGAGGCAGTTAGAAAGCGAGTTTTGGGTTGTGCAACGGGTACTTCCATTGAAGAATGTGTCCAGCACCAGAAGCTGCGTTGGTTGGGACATGTGTTGCGCATGCCTAATCATCGTTTGCCGAAGAGAGTGCTATTTTCCGTGCCCAATTCAGAGTGGCGTAAGCAGAGGTGGCCAACCCTTGACCTGGCAGAAGGGTATGAAAGAAATCACGAAACGCTTGGGTGCTGTCGGTGCTACTCGCCTTCCAGGATGGGGACCGCGTGATCCCCACTGCGCCTGGTTGGAGACGCTGCAAGATATGGCTGCCAACCGATGTCAGTGGCGATCTTGTTGTCAGTTTCTATCCAGATTGCCTGAATGAGTGTTTGGAGGTGTAGGCACCTCGGAATGATTGTAGTAAGCCAGCACTAAGTCCTTCCCCATCCATCTTTCTTTTTCTTCACAATAAGGCTTTCAAATAAATCATGGTTGTACGGCAGCGAAGCATCGGTGTTGAACACTGATATGTCATGCTGTCGATGATGATGATGACGTTATCCCAGGACTATAGCTCGTGTGGGTTGGTGTCGGAGAATCCGTAACGAGGTAGTTAGAAAGCGAGTTTTCGAGAACTTCCATAGAAGGATGTGCAGCACCAGAAGCTGCGTTGGTTAGGGCATGTACTGTGCATGCCAAACCATCGTTTGCCCAAGAGAATGCTGTTCCGTTCCAAATTGGGAGTGGCGGAAGCAGAGAGATGGCAAACCCATGAGTTGGCAGTGGAGTATGGAAGACATTACGAAACGTTTGGGTGCTGTCGGCTTCCAGGATGGGGCCGCGTGATCCCCTGGTGGGAGATGCTGGCTGCTAATAGATGACAATTGCGTTTTTGTTGTCACTTTCTATCCAGGTTGTCTGAATGATTGTCGGGGGGTGTAGGCCCCTCGGAATGGTTGTACTAAGCTAGCGCTAAGTCCCTTCTCCGTCGAGCTTTATTCTTATCTTCACAACGAGGCTTTCAAGCGAATGGTTGTACGACAGCGAAGCATCAGTGTTGAACACTAATGTCATGCTGTCGATGATGGTGATTATGGATAGGTAAAAAAGCTTCTTTTCTATGATGTGTCGAATTCTTCGGTTACTGTAGTCTAGTCTAAGTGAGGCCAAATTTAGGCGCACTTTTCTCTATTGTATCATATCACAGTTCAAACTATTATGTTCAGATTATTTTTCGTGGACCTCAGTTTCAGTCAAACCAGGGCCGTTTTAGCACTGACATTTTAGACCCTTTTTTCAACGTTCAATTCTCGGTTTCTTTTTTACTTCGTTCACAGGGATGGCTACATACATGCTGGGCAGGTTGTTCCGGCTCAAACAATCCTTCAGCCAATGCAGCAGACATTATTGATGGACGCAAACGGTACGCCTCAACCGACAACTTTTGCTGTTCAAGCGAGCGACGGGAGCCTTATTCCTGTACAGCTTGCGACTTCCGCGGGAGGTGGACAAGTTATCATGTTTCTGCCAAGTGCAGCGCAGCAAACCATCTACACAACCCAACCTATTGTTTCGGGAACGGCTACGGCATTGGATGCTAGCCTGACTTCTCAGCAAGGTCAAATTATCGGCACCTCTGTCGATGACGAAAACCATATACTCCAGCAGCTGCAGCAGACCACCCAAGTTCAACTTATTCATCAGACGCAGGCAACTGCGATGCCACAAGCTGTCCCCACAGCACAGGTTGTGCAGGTTTCAAGTCCTAAGAGTGATACTCAAGCACAGGCTATCGGAACTCCTCAGACTGCTCCTGGTCTGTCGCCCGGTGCAACTCCGGGAGGCGAGGAACCTTTATATGTCAACGCCAAGCAGTATCACAGGATTCTGAAACGTAGACAGGCTCGTGCTAAGTTGGAGTCACAAGGACGCATCCCAAAAGAACGGCAAAAGTATCTGCACGAGTCGAGGCATAAGCATGCGATGAATCGAATCAGAAGTTCTGGAGGACGATTTTTTTCACATCCAAGCTATGGGGACGCCGAACACGCATCAACGAAGACCCAATAAGGTTAATCGAATGATTTATTTTCGTTTTGTCTTGGTGGTTTCGAAAAATTGTATGGCCGTCACATTATCTTGTCAACTTGCATTCACCCCCTTGGGTCAATCTATTTCGATCTGTCCCGTCAATAAAAGAGTTTTGCGGTACTTCGTGGAACTCGTTGTCGATTTTTTTACCCGGCTTTGATCCACTTCTTCAGACATTCACTGCCTCCTGTAGGGATCGGGAGACAGTTTTTCATGAAGTTTGACAGCTGTCAGCTGCGAGGTGGTCGATGGTGGGAGAATTGAGAGAGAATCTCGCTCTCCGGCCAACCTTTGCGCTAACAACTATACTTTCTTGACGCATACCTTTAGAGAAACTTGTTACCATCAAGCACCTAATTGTGGATGGGTGTTTGATCGTCCATAGGTATGGGCTCTAGCAATGCAATATGACGGACAAATAGTGAGATTATTGACTACGGATGCGCACACTCGTCTCACAAGATACGAAGGGCCATCAATGATGGGAAAAGACGGTTCATCGTTACCACACGCCCACAGAGGCCAGCGTATTCGAGGCAGGAATTAAATGAAGGATAAACAATGCCAAGATCACACGTAAGCTAGCCCTGGATGCTAAGCTGCACACTTACCGGCTACTTTGGACAAAGTTTAATCCGGAGTAGCCAGTTTGGTACTCCGAGCAAGCATTTCTGTCCAGTCGATAATCTTCGTAGAGCTGTCTTACTTCGGTCCCTTTTGGCTAAGCTACCTTAAATAATGTCCATCCACTTCTCTTGACGCTTACGGTTCCCGAGTTCCGAAAGTAGACTTTTCCAGTATCTCGGAGCACTGTCAGAATCGCTCGTACTTGACCATGAGTGAGTGCGAATTGGCAAACCATGTGTGGCCGCTGTGGGACCCACTTGTTTTTTCTGGTGATTGCGTGTTGCCACTGTGCCAGCGTTACTCGCTGTGTTACGGAGAATAGATAACTTTCACCGGCGTACTAACGAAAAGTCGAAATTGGCAATAATGATGCACTGGTTTGAACAGTACGTAATGCTTTCGTTCCACTCTCGTGGGGTTGGTCTTAAGTCCAACCATCCGTTCCATGACCAACCTTGTTTGACAAGTTCACCGCATTTGCTGTTTGCCCAATTGAATTATCTTTTCTAGTAAACGGAGATACCACGCCCACTATAGTTTTTGGTTTTTTTTCAGGCAACCCTCGGTGTTGTTCTTGCTGTGAAACGTGACGCGTAACCTACTGTCAGCACTACGTCGTTTGTAATGTGACGTACATTCAGGAACCTGTACGTCAACACATTGCACTCGTTCCCCAAACCTACTCAGAAGGCGCTCGACAATTTGCCGGACTCGCTAAAGAATCTTTCTGTGTGTTTTTGTTTTATTTTGTCCACTCTGGCTGACTTCTCTGTACGTGAGTCATCGCGCTCGTTGTCATCGCTCGTTGCTGCCACCGCATCCAGGATAGTAGTTTATTGGAGAGCGAGGGAAGCAGACTGAAAGAGCAACTTTTTGTATATCTCCTTCCTCTATGTTGTCTATTCTCTGACCCCTTGTCCTGTACATAGATTGACCACTCTTACCTGTCAGTTTACAATCTACAGCCCGACAGCGCATCCGACTTTAATTTTTGGACATGGGATTCACTATGGCTTGCGTGCTTTTGCGGACTCAACGGAGAACATTATTACTAACCAGTTTGCAAGTTTAGAAAATCTGATCGTTAATCTATGATATCCGTTCGGTGCACAGCTGCCGTGCAACTCGATTGAAGCACGAAAGCTGAGCTACTACCAGTTTGCCGAAGCCTAGATCAAAAGGCCAGGATACAAATCATACGCCTTCGGGTCCGCATCTTCACACCTCAACCGCTGAGCTATATCGAGTTTTTAGGGTGACTATTGTTTGAATATCAACCCAGCAGCTTTTTGTTGAATCGCGGCATATGATTTATTTACCCCCAATTACTGCTTGTGAAGACTGCTTGTTAGTATTGTGCCATTCAATCGGGCTTTTTTAAATTAGCGGCTAAACGAACCGCGTGCAACTGCGAACCTCCGGTTAGTTTCTATTTCAGTTTATCTCGTTTTCATTTATTGAATTGAGCAATGGAATGATGCAGGTCGCACTGCGAGTAATTGGGTATTCTATAAAAACTGACTGGAAGTTTTGAAGTTTCGGTTCCTTGTTCGTGATGCTACTTCGATAATTGTGAGTGATTCAGTTGCTTTCAGCGTTTCTTGACGCACGATCATGGAGAAAGGCACGGCGAATTACAAGCATTGTTTTCTGCACCACCGCCTTGTCTAGTAAAGAAACTCAGCTCTGTATGTTGAGGTTAACGGGGCTGTCGCGATTCAGAACTTTCAAGAAACTGGTCTATCCTCAGATAGCCAAAACAGGTAATAGTCGCCTCAGCTCATCGACACATCCTGGTGGTACGTTTACTTGGAGGTAAATCGAATGCTAGTTGTGAGCCCCTTTTACAACTCTGTGCCTATAGTCACATGTTCTCGTTGATTATGAGTTTAGATGCAGTGGGCACTGTTTTCGGCCCTGTCACTGGTAAACAAACTCGCCGTCCGGTTCCCCACTAGGTTACAGGATGTTTATCAAAACTCTCCAGGATACCCCATCTGTCAGTTGAAAGGTTCTTGAGCCATGAATTAAGAAGCACACCAAAGCTTGTTGTGTGAGCGGCCCCATCGGAGGGCATTGGTCGCAACCGCAGCGAAACGCGACGCCGAAAATCTTTGTTGTGGTGCTTCCGAGCACGTTCACGACAACCGGCCGATCTCGGGTCTGTTGCTGCCACTCCTTGTGGGGCTGTGATCCCATCGGACTCACAGGATACTTTGGATAGACAATCGGTTAGACGTCAGCCCAAACGGAACCTGAGTACGGACAGTGGAGACATTCAGTGCGCTCGAACATGCGAGAGCCGATTTACCTAATCCGAATAACGGACTGGGAAACCACCCATTAGTGAGTGACGCAGTACAGGAAAGCTAATATATATGACAAACCGCAACCAGGATTGCCGACCAGAAAGTCCTTGATAACGGTCTAGTCGGTCTTCTGTCTTTGTATCTGTGTGTCATTGGACTCGCCCAAATCCTATCAGAGTCTGTCAGCCTAGATTGCTCTTAAGCTTATGGAATACGAGTATGGTCTTCCTGGGCTTCTGGGCCGGATGAATCCCCACCACCGTTATTCAAGGACGCTGATGGATCTGTGTTGTGCTTTGGTTAAGTTGTTTTTACAATGTGGAAGCAAGAGTGTACCTCAGAGGACTGGAGCTGTTGGTCATTGTACCCCTGGTCAAAACAGTACTCGGGACGACCGTTAAACTAACAGAGGTATAAGTATATGGTTAATAACTTCTTTAGTGCTGGGACGCTTAAATGCGGATCCGAGGCCACCAAACAGTATTTCAACCAGCTAGGGTGTGCGCTCACCACGTCGAGGGCTTCAGCAACGCCAAGCACACCGCTGACTAACAGTAGCTGTTTCCCCCACTTCAACGAGGCCTTCGGCTTTGTAAACTGAACCGCTGCCCACCCACTGAATTTTCGGTCGACACCTCATCGCCATTGAGCTAATTTGAGGTAGGGTGAGCTACTCATAGCTAAGATAAACCATGGTGATACGTCTTTGACAGTGCGCAAGACTCAGACGCGAGAGAGCCGTATGGCCCGAATTTCGGTCAGGTAATCCGGCTTGTCTAGAATGACTGGCAGATCGGTTGTCTGGCTTTAGGAGAACAATGTGTTCTCAGGATGTGCAGACTTTTTTACAAGTGCTCCTCTGGAAGAAATAGTCTATCTGTGAATTAGGGCTTATCCTGATAGTACGTTGGCTCCCCTCAGCGTTCAAAGAATACCTTCTCACTGAAAATGTAGAATTCTATTTTCAAGGCTCAGTGTACTGCCAAACTCACGCCGTTAAGCTTATGTCTGGCTGGTCGATCCATGAGGCAGGTGGAAATGGGAAAGTCATAGCACAAAAGTCAAATTCATCTCTGCAAGTGCTACTTAGATGACATTTTCGCTTATCAGTGCCTGCAAGTGGAAGAAAAGCTTTCCGTCTCCAGTTCCCTCCATAAGAGCCTCTTCTTCGTTCACGGATCCCAGGATAACAAATCTCGCTTTCTTAAACGTACTGTAAGCTATCCAACCAGAGGGGCTGATGAACTGCTCGCTCTATGATGATGATGTCTGGAAGAGACAACGCCAGAACTTTTAATGCAATACAAACGTTTACTGGTTTGTATCTCATTTCAAAGGGCCGAAAAAGTCTGCAAGTCTACCACACTTGGACCTATACACTTATCTGCATACCAATTAGTTTTGACGGGAAATTCACCTGGAGCCTGACTAAATCTCTCGTTTATGATGTTCTTAAGCACTTGCCGCACTTGGCTTCGGGCTCCAGATCCTGTTGAACATCATTAAAGAAACAGTGTTCAGAATAATTTTAAAGAGACGTCGCCTAGTGACACATCTACCGGTCGTTTATCGAATCCATGAATGGATTATCCGAAAAGGTCTATATTACGCCACAGTGGAACGTACCTTTTGTAAACCGCACAGAAGAAATGTTTGTTTCTTCATGTACTGCACAGGAGTTTCTGCTATGCTGGTCATGTGGTAGTGCCGCACAACTAAGGATAATTTTAGTATCTTAGAAAACCCCAGTTAAATTATTAAAATGGTTGGTCAACTGTTACCAGGAATATGCCCAAAAGGATTTTCTTAGCTTGCTAAGGATTAACCGGTGAGAAGTGCGGTTGCACAACGCTAGCAGTAGACAATCTACTTATGCAATAGTCAAGTTTACAATCACATAAAGAAATCGACGCCGGCTAACTGGTTAATTTAGGGTTACTGACGAATCAAATATGCTTGTGGATGACACGTGCAGGCAAACGCGACAAAAGCACTTCCATCTCATGGTGTTTTACGGTTTCTTTTAAATGAGACAAATTTACACTGGTTAGCTGTTACAAGTGATCCAACTTGATTAAATAACAACCAAATGGCAGGGTTGTCGGGTAAAAAAGTCAAAGTAGTGAGATAACCGCAAAATAAAAGGCAGCTAACGTTATTACTTGTTGTTTATAGCTGTTTCTCGTTGTGACATGGGAGAACATCTTTAAAAGCCATCATCATCAAGATAGCAACACCAGATTAGAACACCGGTGCTTTGTTGCTATATCGATTTGTTTGAAGAAAGCCTTAGAATGAAAACAGGGAAGAAATGGGGCAGGGAGAAGGATCTAGGACTGGCCTACAACAAATATCAGACGTCCCTACATCTTTAACATCCAGTCAGACAATCCGGATAGAATCTGACAGTATGAGCGCCACTGACATCTGTCATTCGCCAGACTCGGGTGAATGTGAAAGGTATTGAATGCAGAAGTCGGTCAAATTTCTCTTCTTCCCAACTGGCGTGCTTTTAGACTTCTGGAAGGTCCAAGTTTAAGAACGAAGACTGAAATCTCTGACTGACTGTCCTAGCCACACTACAAAACAAACGACTTCCGGTTGATGCTGTCAATAGTTGGGCTGACTTTCGTGCAGTGGACTTATCTCTAAATTTGTCCACCGCAGACGAGCAGGTGTTACATGCGGCAGCGTAGACAGCTCCCGTCAATGGACAGAACAGCGTCAAACAACGCATATACATAGCTGCCATCACAGACACGTGAAGTCACCCCACCCACTCTGGCCTGAAAAATGGAAATGAACTGGTTCGTTTCCTCAGAAAGTATAACAGTGAATTTCCGAGCAAAACTGAGAGTCAACTTAAGGCAATCATCTAAAAGATAACTGCCAGAAAACTGTCACATCCGTTCTAAGTCACTGGACAGGTATTCCAGAGTATATAGTGTGAGGGAGAATGAGTCTTTTGAGGGATAATTGTGTGCAATGAGGGATAAAACAGATTCGTAGAACTAAAAGCAAAAGAAAACAAAATGATACGGAAAATTTAAATTCAAGATACACCATAATGGGATATAATGTTGCAGTCCAACGTATGCAGCTTTGTTCTAGAGCCCTCAGGACCAGTTGAATACGTAATCCGCCCTCCTCTGTGATGACGGGCGTGTCCCTGGGATCAGCTGTAGTCAGCTTAGACCTGCTTTTCTCTCTGTGTTAGCTCTGTATGCATGTACGTGTGGTTTGACTGGGATGCGACTCAGTCTACTACTGTGCCGGCTGACTTCACTTGTGAGCTTACGTGTAACTAAATCAACACGGTACAATATAGTGGCTAACTCGCATCCAAACTTTTCCTGGGTGGGTGGGTGGTCCTTGCCGCACTTGGCTTCGGGCTCCAGATCCTGTTGAACATCATTAAAGAAACAGTGTTCAGAATAATTTTAAAGAGACGTCGCCTAGTGACACATCTACCGGTCGTTTATCGAATCCATGAATGGATTATCCGAAAAGGTCTATATTACGCCACAGTGGAACGTACCTTTTGTAAACCGCACAGAAGAAATGTTTGTTTCTTCATGTACTGCACAGGAGTTTCTGCTATGCTGGTCATGTGGTAGTGCCGCACAACTAAGGATAATTTTAGTATCTTAGAAAACCCCAGTTAAATTATTAAAATGGTTGGTCAACTGTTACCAGGAATATGCCCAAAAGGATTTTCTTAGCTTGCTAAGGATTAACCGGTGAGAAGTGCGGTTGCACAACGCTAGCAGTAGACAATCTACTTATGCAATAGTCAAGTTTACAATCACATAAAGAAATCGACGCCGGCTAACTGGTTAATTTAGGGTTACTGACGAATCAAATATGCTTGTGGATGACACGTGCAGGCAAACGCGACAAAAGCACTTCCATCTCATGGTGTTTTACGGTTTCTTTTAAATGAGACAAATTTACACTGGTTAGCTGTTACAAGTGATCCAACTTGATTAAATAACAACCAAATGGCAGGGTTGTCGGGTAAAAAAGTCAAAGTAGTGAGATAACCGCAAAATAAAAGGCAGCTAACGTTATTACTTGTTGTTTATAGCTGTTTCTCGTTGTGACATGGGAGAACATCTTTAAAAGCCATCATCATCAAGATAGCAACACCAGATTAGAACACCGGTGCTTTGTTGCTATATCGATTTGTTTGAAGAAAGCCTTAGAATGAAAACAGGGAAGAAATGGGGCAGGGAGAAGGATCTAGGACTGGCCTACAACAAATATCAGACGTGTCAATATCTGCAACACTGAATCAGACAACCTGGATAGAAACTAACAACATGGACACCACTGACTGGTTAGCCGCCATATCGTTCACTGTCTCCAGCCAAGCACAGGGAGGCTCACGTGGACCCCATCCTAGAAGTCGGACAGGACCAGCAGCACCTAAACTTTTCGTAACATCCCCTTCTGCCATAGCAAGTTCTGTCAACCTCCAGGTTTCCGGCACTCCGGATTAGGCATGAAAAACAGCGCCACTCTTGGTGGGCATGTGCAACCTTAGGTCGCACCGTTAGATACATTTTTCAGTGAAGTACCGTCTGTTTCACTCAAAATTTGTCTCCTAATCTCTTCATTGCGATTTAGTTCGTTTCAGCCACATTTCTGATGAATCAGTGACCAAAGAGCTCCAGAATTGTCAAGTCTCGCAGCCATACAACAATGCAGCCCGAACTGTAGTCTGACATACAGGCCCTTTGAGACCCAACGACATGTCTTTTTGATGCCCAAGTGGCGCGAATCAGCAAAAGCAGTTCTGGTGTTTGAGCTCCACGCGTTTATTTCGTTTGTCATACTACCATCAAAGCTGACGTAACTTCCGAGATAAGTATAACGCCCACAACTTTGGTATCACTCTTAGAGGTACGGTTAAAGACTACACGTCCCGCAGCATGATTTTGCACTATGGGCTCGAAGAGCATGTCAAACGATCGGATAATCTTGGTCAGATTTGCTATTGATGCTAGCACCTCCTGTTCTTTTTTCCAAAAAATGGGGACAATGTTCTTTGCATAGTCTAGTTTGACAGGTTTACTGCTCGGAGAGATCTGAATACCGGGGTTTTAGAGGCCTTCCACTGTTCGCCTCACTACTTTACGAATGAAGAAACGTAACGAAAATAGAGAGTAAACATCCTTATCGGGCACCACTGCTTGTAGAATCTTTTTGAGCCCTAAAGGCCTCACAAATCGGTAAGTTAAGTGTAGCTGAAGTTTTATTATCAATAGCGAACTGGATATAACAGAAAGTCGTCACAAAGAATACGTCCAATTACTATATGGAACTAAGTTCCGAGTGCCGGAGGAGGTCATAGTATAGTGACAAGGGAAATAAAGGAGAAGCCAGGGTGGTTAGGCAGCTAGGCATCTCATAATACAGTGTACCATAGACTCATTGATCATCATTATGGCTAAAGTGACTCAGATAACACTTTGCCCTTCGGCCAATTTAAATGCTTATGATTGTCCTGAAGATGCTGGGAAATTTGGAGAAATTAATTTAGCAGGTTTAGAAAGATGGCAGTCATAGACAGGCAGTTCTGCAATATTGGTCGATATTATAAAAAATTGTTCAGGTGTAGCACCGTCTAGCTGCCATGCCACCCGAAGGAAGCGCGAGGGCTGAGATACTGCCAGGTTGTCCAAGCCTAGACAGGGAAAGTCAAGATGCAAAGGTCGGATTCGAACCACGGACCTTCCCGTCAGTAAATTATCCCTGTAACCACTTGAGCCATCTCGCCCCCAAATATTTCAACAATTAAAGCCATAGTTTTTCTTAGTGAAACTTGAATCTGCCTTACCCTCCACCAAATAAACGCATCGGTAACAGAAGTTGTGTTACGTTATTCAAACTATCATGTCTGTGCACAAAGTAGCGGAAACAACTTCATTATTCATCTCCATCATCCATGTGGAAGCAAGAGCCGCAAAGGTCTGTGTCAGCCCTAGCTTAAGTTTACGCCAGGCAAGATAAGGAGTACTAGTAAATTTGAAAGGGTGTCAGGGATTCGGCTTGCGCCTGTCGTTATGGAAGTTAGGATCAGGAAGAAGGCTGCGAACAAAGCTTATTTTCTGTTATTTATTTATTTATTTATTTATTTATCTGATACCAGAAACCAGGTGAAAAGGTTATGTGAAACCAAGAGGGCATACTCTTCAGTGAAAGAAAGAGGAAGAATAAGCGTGACGGGATTTAGTTGGCAGGTGCACATGTCGTGGGGTCACGAAATGAAGTGAGTGACGTCAGTGACAGACAGGTTTGTGGAGCCGGATTTTCCGAAGGCCAGCTCAAGTTCAGAGGTGGCGCACGTTTCTTTTGGGCGCAAAGTTTTGGGCTCAGCAGTTGGATTTAAATCACCCCTGCAATCGATGATATATTGGATCGTACCAGCCGGAATATATAATCGAAGGTGTGCTCCTTGTTGAGTACGTGACTGGTTTTGGCCAGGTGTGGCGCAGTCGCGCTTGGGCCAGGTTCCTTCCAACTATCAAGCAGAGATAGGATGCTGTCCGATAAAAGCCTTGTCGTACGAATAACGTATGATGCTCGACACGAGCATACTCACGAGTACACGCGGAAGCTGGTGGTACAACAGTTTGTCCTTCAAACGAAACCTGATGGTTCGGCTGGAAATGGAAATCAAGTACAGGTTAGTGACCATGTGTGTCATATTAACAGAGCTTCTAAGCCTTCTGATAACTAGACCAAAAACGAAGTCACCACTGAATGAGAACCATATGTAGATGCGCTTCTTCCCAACTGCATTTTGTTTAGTTTTGTGCTTCATAGATTGCATAGTTTTTAACACGAACTGTTCAGAATACCCGTCCTGCAAGAATGTGTATCCTAAGGGCCTTAGTTCCTACACTGATCATAAGATTGCTGAAAACTACGATAGACCACGACCGGTTTCACCCGTCTTGGGGCTCATCAGACAGGCGCAGTCCCCGAGTTTCTGTCAACCTTATGTTCTACCTGAACCCAAATAGTACGACATTTGACTTACAACCTCATCTGAATGCCAATTCGGTTTTGATGGGAGACTCGTCTGCAACCCAGTTGAATCTCTCGTTTTTGATGTCCTTCAGCTGAATATCGTACCGCCTGAAACATGAGATAGCCTGGTGGAGTGTATTCAGTTGAAGAAGAATATCGCAAAAGAGGGATTCAGCTGGGTTCCAGATGAGTCTCAACCCTATCGATCTAATCTAGCTGTACAGTAAGCAAATACCGTGGTGGTAGCGAGCACATCCATGAAGCATGGCAAAATGTGAAAGGAGTGTTCACTGCTGTCTCAGTCATGCGTGTAAATAGGTTACAGTTCTATTGCAACGGAACAAAGCTATCGAAATGGGTATACTGGCCTGTCAATTTTCGCCTTCTGTGGACTTTGGGCCCTATAGTCTCATCGTTCACCCTTTAAATATTGGCTTAAAGGAAACTTAACTGTTCATTCCGTTCTGGCTCGACAGTAAGTTTGATACTAGTGTGAACCGAAGTAGTATTTCCGTTGCGCTGATAGCTCCGTCTGCAAGTACTAAGATATCGTCCAGTTAGCGATAATACAATACAATAATAAGTGCGCTTAGTAACTGAGTCTCAATTTCGGTGATGGAAACATCTGCCTAAACAGGACATAAAGGAGATTCCATTGTAATCCCGTCCTTCTGTGGATAAATTCGACTATTGGGAGTGAACTAAAAATAAAAGGTACAGAGTAGAAGCAGTTTCTTAGAGTCCAGGATGAGAATGTCGTTGAACTCAATCATATCACAAACGTAATCTGTTGCGGTACTTTAGTAAACAACGACGTGACATCCGCTCAATCATATCACAAACGTAATCTGTTGAGGTACTTTAGTAAACAACGACGTGACATCCAAGAAGAATATAGACTATTAAACAACCTTCATATCTCTAATTTGATCAACGAACCTAAAGTTATTTCTCAACCTGTGTACCGACTGACGAGCAATTTGGCCAAGGTATGATAGGGAGAATTAGACATTTCAAAGATAGACCAAAGTTATTCCACTAGATCCGGCTTAGCAAGCATCCAATAGCCTCATATTTATTTCCCTGAGGGACAGGTAAAACACTGACGAAACCGTCTTTTCAAGCTTGGACATGTGCCTTTGCGTAGTTCTTATTTTTGTCGGGCTGAAAAACGATGTCACTATCAGAAGATTTTGCTCTCCTAGGACTTGGTACAAAAAGTTCGTGGAGGTATTCGTGAGCTAACAAGTCAAAATATGGGTGTCACACGTGCCCATTGTGTTTGATGGAGACAACATCAAACGGTTCATCATATTATGCACGGTAAAGTCCCCCACAATCGTCGAACCAAGAGAAAAATCACACTCTTTGGTCGATTCAAGTGAGATTTTTGAAAGGTAATTAGTCTGAATGCACACACTGAGGTAAGGTTTCATGACATCCTTAATTCAGATGTCTTTCAGTTACACGGATATTGGCTGGCCCCGTACGCCATACTCCAATTTAGGCAGCCTAGCGGGGTTTAAACAGTTGATTCTTCTGGTAACTTTTACCTTCTCGTAAAGGCTTTAAAATCAACCCTTATCCTTTTGTAGTTGCCAGTGATGAACTTTTATAAACTGCTGAGCCAGTAAAATAGAAGTATTTACAATACCAATACAACGGCAATCGGCGGGAGAATTGGAAGAAAAAGTAAATCAATGTAAACTGGATGAACTTGGTGGTAAAATTTCAAGAAGAAATTTGGTGCCCTCAGAATGGGCCTTTAGTCCTCTCTTACACGCAAAAGCCGTGGTATTATTGCGAATTACAGCCAAACTTAAACACAACTTAACTGTTCACATGCACCAGCCCGGCAATGCAATATGATTAAAGTATGATGATTTCTGTTGGCGTGCAGGGTTAATCTATTACTGTGCAACCTTCAGTTATTGAGTCATTAAGCAGCAGGTTTGGATACGCCTAGGAAGCCAACAAATGTGTACTTTACAAAATTACCCTCAATGACTGGCTACAAAACAACCGGTTGTAATTGAAAAGTGATTTTGCGAACGTTAACCACTCTCATTACATCATGGCATTTTACACGCCTAACGAGAACCCCTCTCTCCTATACAGGCGGATAGAAATAGTGAAGGTATTTCAACCAAGATGGTGCGATAAGCGTGCTCCTCAAGAGTCTTTGCTATACTGACTGTGTTGTGACACAACACTGGTGAGGAGGACCTTGAATGTCCTCGCGGGTCTCGGTCAGAGTGCTAGAATGGTTGCCCAACTCTTTCGAGAGACTCATCTGGAACCTAGCTGATGTTTTTAAGCAACTGAATGTGCTGCTCCAGGCCGCCTCAAGTTTCAGTTGTTACGATATTCAAGATATCGCGATACATGTATAGACTTAATACACTACTCATAAATTTGGTTAAAACACCATAAACGAGAGATTCAGCTGGGTTCCAGGTTAGTCTCTCGAAAAAACCAAATTTGTTTGCGAATTAAGTTAGTTCGCTAATTTTGTGCCATATTGTTTCGAGTAGAACATAAAGCTGACGGAAACTGGGGTACTGCGCCTACCTGATGAGTCCCAAGACGGGGCAAACCGCTCGTGGGCTGCCGAAGAATTTCCACCAACCTTATGAGTAGTGTATTACGTCCATACACTGCGGTCTTGTTTTCTTAAAAATTCTTTTTAGGATATCACCTGACTTATCGGGTTAGTTGTTCACGTTCGCCGTGGTGAGGAAATTTTAGTTTCTGCCAATTCAGCTACCGTGGGGCCAGCGTCACTCATGCCCGTTATGTCCGAGCCAAGCACCTCGTACTCCAGAACGTTACCAGGTAGACTTTAATCGTCATAAAGATTTAGCAGGCTTGAATGACGCATCGCCGGATAGACGCAATGTAAGTGTTAGAGTGCTAGAGTGTCGTTCTTCCATGGAATTTGAGTCCAACCATGGAAATTCTAGTGGGGAACAGGCGCGTTTTACGCTCTGCGACATCGTTTAGCGACGTATAAGTATTACCAGAAAGCTAGGGAAGTACGTTCACAGTCAATTGGTTACGCGTTTATGGTGTGCAATTGTGCTTTCGCACAATCGACTAGTCCCAAGGCAGTGGTGCCTACCGTTTCTATCAGTCTTTGTTCTTTTTATCTCTCAGGGCCAAGATTACCAAGCTTATGGGAGTAACCTACTCTGATGAAGAGACTTTGTTTTCCTGAACTAAGCTAATGGTGCACGGTAGGGAAGTGAGTGAACTTGAGCCCTATGCCACCAGTATCAGAACCAAAGGCACTGGTCATACCTCAGCCAGTATTGGATGTCGAATCACCTTATTGGCATATTAAGTGGAAGCCAACTGAATCGTCCCCATTGCTCGATTGTGTTCAGACCATTATCAACAGGAATGAGCAATTGGAAGTAAAGTACCGAAAACTCATTAGTGTTCCACTGGTGCGCGGTAGACCGAAGGGTGTGACTTTACTATCGCATTTGGAGTGTTCTGACCAGCTGACGCCACATGTTTAGGAGAGGATGATTAGCAACAATGGAAAAAGTGCTCGTTTGACCCACTGCGCCGATTCGTACCTGAATTTCGGCGACGGCAATGGCCTATAATTTGAGTAGCCAGTGAAGTGCATATGTTCACTTACAAACGATTTGTTGGTGCTGTGTCGCCATATGGCCTTTACAGCTAAGCATCATGGACAGTCACTGTTTCCAGTAGAGTCAAGTAGTGGGCTGTTGCCACTGAACGATGCTCAACCATAAACCACTGATGATGAGGTTAGGTCTTTTGTCCATGGCAAGAGGACTAAACTGAATGTTGTTCGCAATATTTCATCGGATACTTGCAACCCAACTGTCTCTCTGGGTGTCTTGATGTCGTTACTTTCGAGCGTTTGCCAATCAGGTTTGCGCTGGTCTTGTGCCAAACTGTGTGTCATCAGCTGGGGATGTCACTGCTTCTCAATCGGTCGAACTTTGGAACGCAACACCTGCATCTTTGGCTAGGTGTGATAACTGGAATTCCTCACTAGCAGTTGAAGTGCCTGTGAGGAGCAACAACCACCCCTGCACCTCCAATGCAAGCACCCGAAAGAGTCCTCTTCCAACAAACGAGGACAAGACAGTGGGGTGCACGAGTCGTTCATTGATCAGGATGATAATTACTGCCTGCAATGCACCAAAGTGCGAACCGCTACGAAATACAGTACCGTGGTAGTGTACCGCAAGAGGCAGCCAGTGGTGACAAATTGACGCTGATATCTACGGTGTATGCAGTTCGTCCGGAAGTGGCTGTGAGGGGTTGGCAACAGACTGGATACACTGCAACCATTGTCATTTGGGCTGCATTGTAGTTGCATGGGTAGTTTACTGGAGAGTCCAGTGTTCTTGTGTCAGCAAAACGTCACTGCGCAGTTTGGTGTAGGAGGAGAACAAAGGCAATTTATACCTCAACTTCACGTATATATATATATATAAATATATATATATATATATAATGTGCTGCTGGATGTGTGGTTGGTGGTTGCTACTGTAAACTCCATCCCCCCTAAACGTGCTGCAGCTGTGAAAATCAGTATGCATTTTTCACGCAAGCTGGATGAACTTTACTAATTTGCCAGACATTACTAAATCTGTTCCATTCTTTCTTGTCTGCAGGTACGAATGTTGGATGCAGATTCAGTTCCTCTGCATTGGTTTAGCTAATGAAACCAATGAGACGAGCTTCGTTTCAACCAAAGCATTAGGTCTTACGTTGAGGACAAGCTTGTTTAGCATACGCACAAAGCATATAGTGAAGTATGCTCTTATTTAATAGATTAAGCCCTTATTGCTGAGCAACAGATACACACAGTACATACGGCTTCGGATGCGACCAGTAGGCTTTTCAAGGCTTGTCCAATCCAACCGTGAGATCGCTGAAGTACACAAGGAAGAACAACGTCTCTGATACTCAAAGCCGTGGGACACCATTTGCAACTCTACAATATCGACGGTTCCGAAGTGCACCCCATCAGCCAGACCCGAGGTCACAGGGCAACAAGTGGCAATCGGTTCCACAGAATAGTTGGGTAGTCGAGTACTTTCATTCGAAGGGAGAGTAGCCTTCCTTGAGCCAGTTACAAGACATATGCTTACATATTTGGCCCTTTTTTAACACTCACCAGTTAATCAACAACTAGGCGGAGTAAGAACAAGTTTTGGGATGCATGGGATTAGATGGAAATACTCGACCATTTCTCAAGCGTAGTTGCTCGCACGAAAATTGAATGCACTTCATATAGCTTTAAAGCTAAGTGAGTTTCTTTTAAGCGTAAGTTCAACCATATCATCAGTAAAGGGAAAGTTGCAGACCTCTCGTAATTCCATCTCGTCGGAGCTGGCCGTGGTGAACTTGCTGGGAAAAATATAAAACCGCGGAGTGCACTCTGTAGGTTTCGGCTACCACTGTCAGGTCATTCTTAGGTTCTCCCAATCTGACACTTAAGAGGTGGACCGTCGCCCTAAGCTAACAGTTGCTTCTCCGGCAGCGTCGCACCAAACTGCACAGTGCATTTTTGTCTTTGTCCGTGTAGCAGTTTGGAATGACTAATTGTTTCATTCAAACGTACAGACATTATAAATGGATAAACTCCTCCGAGATGACAGCAAAGATCATCGTCGATCCGTTAGCTCCGAAGAATGGCTAGATGGTCCCTTTATCATAAACCATATTGCAGGGGGTCACTGATAATTACTGGGATGCCAACAAACAAGATCTCGTTTTAAACGAAGACGTACGGAAACCTCGGTTTTGGTATATAATACAAAGCAATTAACATGTTTGAAGGTCTTGTTGATTCCCCATGTGAATCAACGGTGATCAGCGGTAATTCCCCTTCTGTTCTGACTACTCACGAGTAAAGTTTATTGTAACACCGTTTTGTTTTCTTGCTGCCGGTTTTCCCCCTGTTTCACTCCTATTTAATGTCTGCCTATCCCTCAGTAACCGATGTCACTATTTGTTGTCCGTCCGTCATTAACCGCAAGATGGCCTCAGTTCTGCCAATTCCCAAATGTCTGCTCTAACAGAAAAACGCACCGACCGAGGATCGAACTCAGAGCTCCTCGATATATATATAGCGATAGCGATATCGCCTGCGATATAGCCTTTGGCGAGGTTTGTTTTAAACAGCCCTAACCTATTTTTGTATTACCTGTATGCTGCATCTACCAGATAGCTTTTGGCGAGAATTGTTTTAAACGGACCTAAGCGCGTACTCTTATTTGTCACCTGACACGAGCTGCTGCAACGCGGCGTCAGCAAAAGAGTCCCTTACCTCCCGAACGTACTGATTGTTTTCTGCGCCGTTATCTCTATACGGTCAATTTACACTGACAGACGCTTGTGCATCATTTGTCGCTTACTTGTTGTTGCTTCCAGAAAGCCCTGCTGCCTCACTGACCATTTTGCGCCCCTGCCGATTGCGGTTTTTACTGATTGCACGTTTTACTTAATTCACGATGTTTATTAACCCGTTTGTCTATAGGACCAGCTCCTGACAGTTCTCAATACATCGTCTACTGTCCTAGTCCGTCTGTTCCTATTTCCTACTGGATACGACCTGAGTATAATCTGATAGCCGCAATCGTCCTGTGAGATCCAGCGAACTTCATCACAACACTTTTTCTTATGGAGCTCAGCTCCCATTAAGTATAACATTGTCAGAAAACAGCATAAATTGTGCAATGGAGATGCGAGGGCCATCTCTGTGGATGATTGCCTTTCCCAGCTATGCATAACTAGTCCGTGGACAATACAGCTTCAGTAGGTAACCTTCGGTGAATTGCCAACACAATGGCATCATTTCTATTAGGAATATTGCTCACCATAGGTGGAATACATCATAAAGCGGTCATCATGATAACGGTAATCGTTGTCACTCACCTCAACTACTTATCGTCACTGCAGCATGCTAGCCCCGTGTCAATGTGCGGTGTTGATCATGAGGCCCCATCTACACGACCTAATTCAACGGCTAATGACGGCCCGTCATACTCATAACTGTATTCAATATCACTTACCTTCGCTACGTATCATAACTGCTAGGCCGGTGTCCAAGTGTGACACTGATTATGAGGCCTCACCTATGCACGGTAGCCTAATTTAATGGCCAATGACGGTCTTCGAATCATAAGTGTACGCGTTTTCAATTATCTCGAATACTTGTTGTAACTGCTAGGCCAACTTCTATGTGTGACGCTGCTTATGAAGCCTCACCTATGTACAATAACCTAATCCAATGACCAACGACTGTCTCTCACGCACATCTGTACGCGATGTCGCTTATCTCTACCAGAACCTATATAGGCCGATGAAAATGAGGCCTCTACTATGCGTGGTATCCTAATCTAACGCCCAACGTGGGTCTGTCATACTCATAAATGCAGTCGATATCGCCTACTTGGCTACTTATGGTAATTGCTAGGCCTGTGTCTATGTGCAACGCCGAATATGAGGCCTCAACTAGGCTCAGCAGCCTAACCCGTTGGCCAACGACGACCCGTCACGCTTATAACCGTACTCGACGTCGCCTACCGTGGCTACTTATGGTAACTGAAGGGCCCGTACACATCCTCGTAACTGACTAATGCCCCAACTATACATAATAGACCAATCCAACGACCAACGGCGGTCCTTCATATCAATACATGTCATCCGTGTGCCAACCCCATGCCTAAAAATACACAACCACCTTTAAAAAATAATGTTTCTATTTATTGGTTGTATCGGTACAAACGTAATGTGTGGTCAATCCAGTTCTCAGTTTCAGGAAGCCGCATTTACTCGACAGGATTTCTGAAAGGAAAAATATATAATCAATTACGACTCGTACACACTCCATACACACCTTTAAAGCACATAATTGAACAAAGTTGTAGTGGCCAACTCACCAAGTGCTTACTAAATCACATTGTCCACGCTGAAGCTGGGGTCTTACTGTTATAGGGGTAAACCCACCACTTGCTCAACTAGTCCCGTGTGTACATCGATTATTCAATAGCGGTATCCGGCATCCATATGCATTATAGCGCAGCGAAGTTAAAGCTAAAGAGGGGTGTATATGTGTCAGCCGTAGACCAAGTGGTATAGACTTGAGCCCGGGATCCAAGGAACACATGCGTCATCATACGTGCGCGCATGGATGCAGGGGTAACGAAGACCTATTGAGTGGGCGGGTACTTGGTGTCAAGTCTGCTCAATACCCGGCAATACCGGTTTGGACGCCCTGTTTGCTGTTATCCACCCACCTGGTCAGCTATTTACATCCCCAGAGATCCCCAAGCGGACCAGAAAAATACCTGCGATCTTACATTGGCTTCGTATTACCTCTGCAAATTCCCTTGGCCAACTCAAAACCCTTGCTCACAGATTTGCACATCTTAGCCCAATCATCTCAAACATGACGTCCGTTACGGGGCTGTCCAGAAACCGAAGTACGGCAGTGCAATAATGGCACGGCACTGCCATACCCAGTTTGATAGCACACCCGCAACTAATCCCTTCCTACTCTCGACTGTACCCTTTCGCCTACTTGGTCCATTACCTGCAACTACGAACAAACTCATGCTTAATTCTGAATGTAATCTTATGATCATGCCTGCCCGATCATGCTACCCACCAGTTGTGAACGAACCTTTTTACTACCTTACACTTTGTGAGTGCAGGGTGCATACCAAAGGACGGGATGGTCAGTTCACGCAAAAACAACTGCACCTCCCTCCTCTTTGAAGATGAGAACGACGTCTGCATGCTCCTTATCGACAAGGCTTTCCTCAGCTATTTGAAAACCGGGGTCAGAAGACGTTAGTTAGTCAGGAATTGTGACCACTTTTGGCCGCTTGTTATTTCGGGCCGATCTAACTCACATCATGTTACCTTCTAGAAGTCTTTCTGAGACGTGTTACTGTGCTTCCCACCAAATCCAATAACTTTCTATACAGTTCGCGTTCGGCTCGTGTGTTGCCACATCTCTTCAAGGAACTATTATGCCCGCCTCCAACAGCGACACCAGTGAGTCACTACAGTTTAACTGTATACCATGTCTCTGAGATCCCTGCTACCATTTACCCGCTTTGCTGGTCCCTCCATTTCATCATCCCCACTTACGCTTTTGTGACCCTGGCCACGAGCCCAATAGTCCAAGGCCGCGAGGCCTCAGCAGTTGTTTTTGGCTTCAGTTCAATTTGATCGGCTGGATGATGCCAACTGCTGCTTCACCAGATCTGATGTTCTGGTTTCTGATTTTCCACAACATTTCTCTTGTCATATTTCAGGCATGAAGCCTCTTGTTTGCCCTCCCTCGCTTTGTTTTTGCCCGCCACCTTCAAATCTAACGATCTGACCTTGCTTGATGTTCTCTTCGGCAAAAGAGCTTCCTGCTCTTGCCGGTTTAGTGACGACCACGCCACCATTGGATACAGCTCACCGCCTATGGCGCTGTCCTCTTTCCCACCAAAACCCCCTGTACTCACAGTCCCACCAGTCATACCTTTATTCTGACTGTAACCTTATGATCATGCCTGACGGCATGCCCACACAAGTTGGGAATAAATATTATTATTATTTTTACATGTGCCGGTATAGACACGGCAGTCTCATGCATTGTCTGAATTACAGCAGTGAAACGCATGCGCCCTCAATGGACCCAAGAATACTCTGGCACGCCGGTCTCAATTTGTGACAATTCCTGGCGAATCGTAGCTATACTAACAACCCTAAACGACTCACCCAAGATGTTCATGTACGGGGCTGTCCACGGACCCAAGTACGGCATCGCGATGACGGTACCGCGATTATGTACAGTCTGATGGACTGCCCGTGGTTCTATATCCACAATATTTACCGGATGAGTGTGTTACTTGCACCCACAAGATGGCCTCAATCCGTTTAAGTTGTGCAAGACTTGAAAGCACTGGCCACCTTATTGTGCTGCACGCTTGTTCTGCCCATAAACACACTAATTCTACCAAGATCACTATCGATGGTTCGGTATAGCCTTGCGCCTGATGTAGCGTGTACTGACCACCATAAAAACAACTTACTGGCTGTGACGAATTCCTTGGCTTGGTTTTGCAGGGCACCTGCCACAATGATAGGAGACTTTTCGTACACAGGTCGTTAAAAGCTGCTCAATTTTGAGTTTGCGGCGACGCAGGGGCAAATTACTGTCCTTGTCGTTTCGAGATTATTTTCAAACGCAATGCAAAAAAACACGTGAAGAAACCGGCTCTTGCACACCGGCACCTCCGTCATCAGGGCTACATCACACGCAGCAGAGTCGGTGACTTGCGGTCTGGACCGGGCAGGTAGTGTATCAAGGCCATCGGGGCCGTATGTTTGGATGGTATATAAACCGATGTGGAGCTACAAATGGCCATTCCTTGCTTGCTCCGCTTGCTGTCGGGTGCACACGACGTGGCGAAAACGACCAGGACGGCGTCGACCACTGTGCGGCCGGTCAGTTTGTGATGGTGACAGTTTGAATGTATTGTCGTTTACGTCTGTGCGCCTGCGTAGTTTGTTTGCGAAGTATGGTAATGTAGTACAAGCAGATTCTACTTATCAGGGTATTAGAGGTGGTTACCACCTGTGGCATGTGGTAATTACCGATTGTAACGGTGTCGGTCGTAGTGGGTTTTACTCCGTTATCCGAAATGAGTCACAGGGGTGTTATGATGTGGTTGTGCGAATGATGTCCTGTGAATGTTGTCCGAACGATTGTGGTAGATAAGAGTAAATCACAGCTTTGCAGCCTGAAGACAGCGATGCCTGACGCCGCTGTTATTTTTTGCTCTTTTCATGTAATTCAGAGCTTCAAAAATTAGGAGTAACAAGCTTATGGGTGACTCAATCGGATAAGGAAGTTTCGTTTGCCTGGCCTAAGAGAATGGTGCATTGTAGGGAAGTGAGCGAGTTCGAGTTCTTATGCCACCAGCATAAGAAGCCGGAACCAGGAGTTCTGGTCGTATCTCAGTGAGCAGTGGCTAACCGACTTGAGTACTAGGGCGAAGCATGCTGTGACATTTGGTAATGAAACCACTAATCGGGTCGAATCTGCTAACAGGTACATTAAGTGGAAACTTACTGGGTCTTCCTCGTTGCTCACCGGTGTGCAGGCCATAATCAACAGGAATGAGCAATTAGAAGCTATGTTCGTTGTTCCTTATATGGCACGTAGTATCGCCAATGCATGCAAGCCATCCTCGTCTAGCGCGTAACAAGCACGCCTCGTGGGCAGGAGAGACGGGAGATTCTCTGAGAGCAATGCTCAGTACATACCTCACTATTTGCTCATTATTCAGGGTTCACAAATGATTGGGAAACCTTTCCTTATGTGTACACTTCGTGTTAAAGGGTCAACAGAAGTAGAAAATCGGTGATCAGCTCTGGCATAACCACAGACACTATCGTTGATCCCATGGCTGCGAAGGATGCACCGATAGTTCCGTTATTATTACCCAGAGTTATGAAGGTTAATGAAAATACAAGTTCCGGTAACCACTGAACACAGTTAGCATGATACATGGCCTTCGAGGTGTGATTTCATGTTTTCTAGAATTACATGTGCTAATCATTTGCATCGAACGAGTAACTGTATCATCACTAGTGATCCATGCTACGTGAATACAGTGGATACAACACAAATTACTAGCAAATGTGGGATACTCTAATGAATCACCTTTTTGTGAACGACATTAAGCACAAACATCACCTTCCTTTGGTCATATCGTTATTGTTTGAGAACAACATGGACGATTACACTTGTCAGAGGCAAGCCACGTTTAACTACTGGGAATTGCATATTGTCTGCCTTCATTACATTTAAAAATCTGTTACCAATGAAAATTTTTATCAGATACAACCGCATTATAATGTTATGCTTTGTTGAAGAGGTTCAATCATAAACCGCAAATCGGCCATCTTGCCATTTTTGAATCTTCGCGCCATAGAAATTTCAGCCAATCAAAATGGGGATGACGCCGCAAGACACTTGATCGCCACACGCAGCTGTGGCAGCCATACAAATATAAATTCCGCGCCCATGGTGGACCTCGAGTATGTTTAAACAGCTTCCAACAAAACTGTGCCCGCATGGGAACATCTTAAGGGACTGAATAAATGCCATCAAATGCTGAAACTTTATGTAAACGTTTTCCTCCTCCCAACTATGGTTTCAGAGAAATTTTCGGTATGCATCTAAGGCTCGGCACCACGTCGCGCCACCGACCGAAAGACACTCCCCTCACCTCCCAAACGTACTGATTGTTTCTGCGCCATTATCACCCTATATGGCCAGCTCAACTGACAAACTGTCCGTATATGTATGTTTGTACATCGTTTAGTGCTTACTTGTTGTTACTTCTAGAAACCCCTGCCGCTTCACTGACTACTTTCTGCTCCTGCTGATTGCGTCATTATTGATTGTATGTTCGCTTAATTTACGATGCTTACTAACCCGTTTGTCTGTAGAACCAGTTCCTGTCAGTCCTCAATACATCGTCTGCTGCCCATGTCTGTCTGCTCCTATTGTCTACTGGCTGCGAACCGCGTATAAGCTAATGGTCGCAATCATCCTGTGAGATCCATAGCCTCCCAGATCGTACAGCCCTTGTGAGAGTGTTTTATATAGCCGAACAGCCCATAAGCATCCGCAGAATACCTTTCGTCCAACAGTTGATTCATTAAGAGGGACTGAAATCAGTCAAAACGGGATCAGTAACCACGTGTTCTATGGTATTAAGATCGCTTCTGTGAATATTTGCCAAACTGCACCTACTGACCGCTCTCGTAACACCCGACACAGCTACCTAAGATGAAGATAGACTACGGAACGTCAAAAGTAGACTATGGTAAAACGCTGCAGGACATGAAAACTAGGCCATAATTGCACCAGGATGTAATTGTTTCCCAGATGCCACCCTGAAATAAGCAGTCACTTTGTGGTGAGTCGGTCATAAATAGGAAGTTAGCCAGGCCTCCTTTTTGGATGTTCCGGCCACTGAGGTTTCAATCATTAGAATTAGGGCAAAGACGCAAGAAACATGATCACACCTGTTATGAGACATGTGTTTTACGATTTCCTTTCCAATAACAGACGGGTCTCACAAAGCCGGGAGGATAAAGTAACTGGCATAAACTGGGCCATACAGTCCTTGAGGGAAGAAAGTGTAGAAGCGGTCGGACGACGGACCCGTGGTTCGAACCACAGCCCACCAATGAAAAACTTCCAAGCGATATGATTAAGTTGGTGGCGGGATAGGCGTGCCAGACGGCGGTGATGCATGCGTCGGTCGCAGCTCAATTCCGGGTGACTTCCGCCTGACTTCTCTCTCTTTCACCCGCCAGTGAGCAAATGGCTAGACGTGATCTGTTTTTTGTCTTTTCAGCTTTTACGCTTTTGCCTATTAATAAGAAGACAGTCGTAAAACACAGCTCTCGCAAAGGTTAGCTCCAGAAGTAGCATTTTTATTAAATAGATTTCACCACGAGACAACATCACCATTGCTGAAAGTCATCTGTATGAAAAGGTAAGTTGAGGGCAATTCAAAGTTCTGAATTTAATAGGCTACTCAGCGTAGAAATTTCTGGGTATGCGGTTCAGGTTACCAAAAACACAAGCGCGGACTCTCTGCTTACATCATACAGCGTGAATGGCGTGGGTAGCCAAAAGGAGATTGAGTGAAATAAAAGAGATAAATGAAGAGCCTATTGGAGCACATGGGCATGTTTTGCAATCTTAGGTTAACTTAAGCACTTGATACACATATGAATTGGCAACTGTGCACATCCAGCTTGGCTAACCGTGAAATTTTCCAAAATGCATCCTTCGAGTTTTTTGGACGATTTCTATCAGGGTTTTAGCATCCAGCTTTTCTTATCATATGCACAGGGTGCGTTTAGAGTATTCTTTGGTTGAGCCTTACCTTGGAAGCACAACGCTTTTTCTGCAAAGCATTTGCGAGCGGAATAAAACTCTTACGTCAAGCCGTTGCAGTTTGTTGTATATGTGCTCAGACCAAAAGTCACACTAATCTGCCGTCATTTTGTGTGATTTATTTTAACTGATCCCCTTTCTAAATTTTTGGCGCGCATTCGACCTTGAACTTGCTACGCTATGGCTCTAGCCGCTCACTGGAAGCACATCCAAATTATTTTCGCCAAAACTATATAGTTTTCAAAGCTGAGGCTTTTACGGGGAGTCGGTCTAATCCATTTGCACTTGTAAGTGATGTGTTGCTCATAGCATTTTGTTTAAGTGAGCGAAATTTCAAGGTCACGCACCATCACCGATTCGCATTTTGCTACCGGTTTACGAGAGAAAAGACGCGAAACCGCACTTTATCATATTTCGGCGTTCTTTAAGAATAACATAACACCTACAGAGTATGCAATGAAAGTTACACCCAGGAAAGCCGGTCATTGACGTTTCTTTGCTTTACACTCCCCAGATTTATTAAACGAGTTAATTTTGTTCAGTGAACTTCGTCACAACATATTTTCTTATGGAGCTCAGTTTCCACTAAGTATAACATTGTCAGAAAGCAGCACGAATTTTGCAGTGGAGATGTGAGGGCCATCACTGTGGATGATTGACTTTCCCAGCTATACCTGACTAGCTTGTGGACAAAACAGCGTCAGGAGGTAACCTTCGGTGAATTGCCAACACAATGGTATCATTTCTGGTAGGAATATGGCTCACCATAGGTGGAACACGTCATGAGGCGGTCATCATGATAACGGTAATCGTTGTCACTCACCTCGGCTATTTATCGTAACCGCTAGGCCCGTGTCAATGTGCGACACTGATTGTGAGACCTCATCTATACACGGCCAGCTAATTCATTGGCCAATGACGGCCTTAAAAGCTCATTTCTTCACTAGAAAATTTTCAGCTAGTCATTCACTTGGGCTCGCCATATGGGTGAATGGAACTTTCGTTCTAATAATAAAGCGTAAGCCCGAAACTTTGCAAAGGTTAACAGTGCCTGATGTGCTTAAAACTTGAACCAGTCTGTATATTTATTTCAACAGTTGCTCCACTTATTTGAATAGTTTAATCACGTTTGATCCTTCCCAGTAGCTCGATGCAGTAAAACAGATTTTGTGGCTGGCAAATATTCGTCGCAACATTGTTTTTTCAAATGTTTACGTTGCAGAACTATGGGTGCTAGCTTAAGCTGGCGACCCGTCATAAAAAAGTTCAGCTGTAGCACCCTTTTGGTACCTAGCTGCCATGCGACCAGAAGGAAGCACGAAGTCTGGGATACCGCCACGTTGCCCAGGCCTAGACAGGGGAACTCGCGAGGCAGAGGTCGGGTTCGAACCAAGGACCCTCTGGTTAGTAAATTCGCGCTTGAAACACCGACCATCTCGCCCGCCATACTCATAAATTTGCTCGATGTCGCCTAACTTGGCTACTTATCGTACCTGCTGGGTCAGTGTCCGTGTGCGGCCTTGACTATGGAGCATCGATTATGCGCACTATCCTAATCCGTCATACTCACAACTACACGCGTTGTCCCTTATCTCTGCTACACTGTCGCCTCACTGCAGTAGTTAGGAATTGTGACCACTTTTGGCTGCTTGTTATTTTGGGCCGTAGCCTAACTCATTTCATTGTGCTTCCTAGCAGCCTTTCTGAGACTTTTCTTATTTTGAGCCCCCTATATAGACATGGCTGTCTTGTTGCCTCGTCTGAATGATAGCAATGAACCGCCATGCGCCCTCGATGGACCCAGGAATATCCTCGATCCATTCTGGCCTTAATTTGTCAGGATTCCTTGGCGAATCCTAACTGCAATGACAACCCTAAACGGCTCACTCGAGATGTTTATGTACGGGGCTGTCCACGGACCCAAGTCCAGCGTCACGATGACGGTACCGCGGCTGCCATACCCAGACTGGTGGCTTGCCCGTAGTCCACCATATCCACAATATTTGCTGGATGAGGGTGTTACATACACCCACAAGACCACCTCAATCCGTTTAATTTGTATCAGAAGTTGAAAACACTGGTCACCTCATTGTGCTGACTGCTTATTCTGCCCTGAAACGCTAACTCTCCCAACGTCACTATCGATGGTTCGGTATAGCCTTGCGCCCGATATAGTGTGTATTGACCATCATAAAGATACAAAAAACTTACCAGCTGTAAGGAATTCCTCCTTGGCTTGGTTTGGCACGACACCTGTCACAACGATGAGAGACTTTTTCATATACAGGTCGTGAGACTGCTCAATTTTGAGTTCTCGCCAACATAGAGGGAGAAATTATTGTTCTTGTCATTTCGAAATTATTTCCAAATGCACTACAAAAGAAAACACGTGAAGAAACCGGCTCTGTCATGAATTTCTCATCGCTATCGGGGAGACACCATGCGAAGCCACTGGCAGTAATTAAAATATGGATTCCGCGCTCATATTGGACCTCGGGTACGTTTAACCAACTTTCGACAAAACCCAGGTTGCATGGGGAGATCTTAAGGGACCGAGTAAATACCATCAAATGCTGAAACTTTGTGCTAAAGTTTTCCTTCTCCGAACTACTGTTTCAGAGAAATTTTGGGTGTGCGTCTAAGGCTCGGCATGCAGTAGGCGGCCTGCAGGACAACCAGAACGTCGAGGTATCCAAAGAAGCTCAAAATCTGAGCGTACACAAAGGACCGACTGTCCAGTGCGGTCTTGTCTAAGGAGGCAGGGGAGCCATCTCGCATTCACCTCTTATTATCTTGAACACACCTATAAGGTCTCTAGGTTTTTGAATGAACTGCTTCCGATAAATCGACTGCTATCCAAAGGGGAGTTGGCACCTGCAGGGCCCTGATGAAGTATGGAACGTCGTCGTGTAAAGTGCGGCAGTTTGTGGCCAATGAATTCTGCGAGCTTCATACCACCCAAGGCATATACAAATACCGCCGGAATTTTCGACCAAATCTCTTGAGTAGGCACCGCAGAGCTGGATTTTATTGTAACAGATGATGTGCCTTTGGCCTTGGCAAAATTCGAGAGACCGGACGCGTGCATGGGTCACAATCAGGGTCTCGTTCAGCTGGTTGCTATGATCGACTACCGGACGCGTGTATGGGTCACAATCAGGGTCTCGTTCAGCTGGTTGCTATGATCGACGTAGATTCCATGTGGCTTGTTGATTAGGCATCGTGGACCCCCCAGCCGAATGTTAGCCTTTTGCGCCAGCTTGGTTCGTTCAGCCATCTGCTATGATGGGCATAGGCTCCATGAAGCTAGTTGATTGGACATGGTCGTCCTGCCATATTCTGCAAGTTATAATATAGCTCTCTGCTGTTTAACAACAAATATCTGCAACTCTTCGTTCTCCCACCTGGCACGACTTATCCGGCAACAACGAAGGCAGCTTCCGCGATGTTAACTCGGAATAGCAATGAGCGAGGTCCCTGAACACGTACTTCATTGTTAGATCCGTCAAGCAGGAATAAAGAGCAAAAATATGTGCAGGATTAGCACCTCCACATATTTTGCGTCCACAAGGGCTATTTAGTTTCTATAATGTTCAATGAACTATTTCAGCTGCAGAACTGCCTGCAACTTCCGTCCGTCGTAAGCGATTTACCTTTTACCGCAACCCTTGATATCAGTAACTGATTCATGCACCTGCCGAACTCGAAAAAAGTATTGGCTGGCCCAAGTCGAACATACGGCTGCTCCGTACGAGGCCTAGCCACTCAGCTGAGGTCTACACCAATGGCTAACCGTGGCTCCCTGGACTAGTGGGATAAGCTTTGGCCTAGCGTGCGTCGTGTTCGCGGTTCGAAGCCGGGGACCGTCGTCCGCGTTCGTTTCGACTTTACTCGTTAGCACATTTCTGCACAGAACACTACTGCTTATGCTGAAGTTCATATACGGCATAAAAATGCGATTGAATAAGAAGAAGGAAACTTAAATTACCGAGAAAGAAAAGTCTTGGATATGTAATTAATTTTGAAGCGAGATTTCCAAAAACAAAATGGCGACTTCTTAAACTTTCATTGACGGAGGTTGGGTTCGTGGTCACAGAAAAGTTGTGTGAAGAAAGAGAGGTTTATGGAGGGCATTGTAAGGCACGTGGATACGTTTTGTACTGTTAGGTTTATGCATCCACGTACCTCAAACCGCACATATCTTACATGAAGAAGCGGAGATCTCTTGAAATAAATCCTCTAAATTGTTTCAGACTATTTTTTTGCTTGGTCTGACAACTCATCTTTTCATAATTTATGCGGTTTAAGCATTTACCTCGTTCTCCTCTTGCTTGTGCACAAACGCAATTTGAACGCGCGCGCTTCCTAGCTTGGGCTCACTTAAACACTCAGAATGCTGGCTTGCACGTGAACCGCATGCCCGCGGTATTGTATTACATCAAGCAACGTATTCATAATCGGTGGTGATTGATGATGTTAGGGATTCGCTCACTTGGACAAATCACCCATGCAGATAATTCGCAGAATCACATGGACATTCTACACACTGAGGTGGTAACCGTAAAAACGTAGCTTTCAACATTTTCAGAGTTGCCGCTTCATAGTGTAGAATGTCTATGTGCAATGTACATGTTTGCGTATTGTTGCAAATCATCAAAATTTGTGATTTTTTAAGTGAGCGAATCTTCAAGGTCAGTAAACACCACCGACTGTGAATATGCTGCTTAACATAATAAGAAATCACGGCTTGCAGAAAAAAGGTGACTCACTTACAATGCACAGAACCTTCAGACAGTTCAACAGCAGAAATACTTCCCTGAACACCCCGTAATCTGCAAAGCTCTTGTGGATGCAAAATATGCGGAGGTGCCATTCCTGTAAACACTTTTTTCTCGATAATTACCGGTTAAAATTTCGTAGGCCGCGTTCATTATTGGCGGAAAATTGTGCAGGTTTGTTGTTAAACAGCAAAGTCTTCCGTTAAGGCCTGCGCATTATTCTAGGAAGACCAAGACTTGGACCAGTTAGCACCATGGAACCAAGATGCGGCTAGGGGTCCACGGTGCCTAATCAACTAGCCACATGGGATCTACGTCGATCATAGCGGGCAGCTAAACAAACCTAGCTGACGCACACGACCAACATGCGAGTAGGTGACCACGATGTCTACCGGGGAAAAGGTTCAAAATAAACGACATAAAAAGTAGAGTTGTATTGGTCATTTGGATGAGTGCATATGTCCTGCCGGGAGGCGCCTGAACTTCTTCGTGAGAGGTGTGCATTTGACCATTGGCGTCCTGAATTGAGAGGAAGATATAAGTTAGCATATCAAAATATCACCATGAGGCAGGCGGCTGACAAACTGGGAGGACCACTTACACTAAAATGGGAGCACTTCGGTGGCTATAATTTCGTGGAGGTTTGTTTACACAACGCCATCTTCAGAGGCTATTTAGCATGCCTATTAAATGTATCTTTTAAGAAAAACGAGACTTACATGAAATGCACGGGGTTTCATTACCAGATGAACTGTCTGGAGCTGATGGGTAACGTGAAGTCATCTTAATCTCTTTCATTTAACTGACGCTTTACAGCGTTAGTCGTAGTAGTTGGAAATTTACTCACGACTGTCGAGTAGTTCCTCCTTGGACCGGAATACACGGACACATAGAGACTTCCGGGACACACTGTTCTGGGATTCTATGCTTTGGTCCAGGCCAGCATCATAAAACACCCTCTTTGAGGACTGGGTAGCAAGCACATCTTTGCGCTTTTTGGGCTGGCCGGTGGCTAAGAAGCAAAAGTGAATTACTCTTCTGTGGATTCACCTTTAGGACAAGCCTGAGAAGCATCACCGCACAGTGGGCAAGGTTCACCAGCACAACAGTCGGCGTGATATGATACACGGCCCGTTGCACACCAGCGGTCACTGGTATTAGTTGGCCGGTCACAGAGTAGACAAACGACCAAGTCTGTGTCCCAAGACCGCCATCTTGGTTGACGTATAGTATCATCGACAACCGATGGCAGGAAGCCAATTGCAGGCTTTGCGCCTTGACGAGGCAGGATTTGCCCCTGAACACTCATTTGCATAAAGAGGGCTGTGACCCTTCTGGGTTCCAGCCCCTGAAGCCTATCCACCACTCGGTTCAGTTGTTTACGAAGAGCGCCAAAAGCTGTCGGTGGTGGTTTGGGAACAGGTTTAAAGGGAACAACTTTGTCCGGTGGGTTGTAATCCGATAGCCATCGTTGGTGGATTGGGAAGCAAGCTAAGAAAAAATCCACAAAGAACAGTTTTTCCTGCTTGGAACCGATTGATCTACAAATACAGAGAACAAAGGTATGCAGGGGAACCACATTCAAGCACCCGGTCTTTAAGGCGGCCGTTCGCATTCTCCAGACGGTTGTTGGTTACATTACCAAAGTGAATCGTTCCAGAGTGTGTGTGTACGGCCCATTTTTGGGTGATGTACAACTAGGGGGCCGTAGAGTGAGAAAAAATCGTGGATGCGTGTGGCGCAGAAGCTGCAGATCTTGCGGTTGTAATACGATAAACAAAAAACCTGCTCTACGGTGTTTTCTAGGCGAGCCATGCGGTGGAATATGTGCCGGTTGTTCGCAGAATGTGCCTATGACCAAAATATGAGGTGCACCCGAATATGAGGTGCTTTGAAAAAATCACTCACAACGGTTTGTTGCGTACGTTTCGTCTACATTTACGACCTTTAAAAAGCGTCGGAACAACGGTGTCTGCTGCCATCGGGAGAAGCATATGTGGCTACCTTACTCTGACTGCCACACAAGCACGCGTCCGGCATCCCGAAGTTTTGCCAGCACCAAAGGCATATCTGCTACAATAAAATCCAACTATGCGGCACCTACTAAACAGAGCCAGTCGACACTTTTGGCGGGGGTTGTATATATCTTGAGTGGCAAAGATCTCGCCGAATGCACTGGCTACAAACTGCCGCAGCTCATTTAACCGCGTTCCGTAGTTCAGAAGAGTCCTGCAGGTGCCCAACTCGGTTGGCCGTCTATTAACCAGGAGCCTATTGTACAAAAACCCTGACAAATTATGGTTGTGTTCAGGAAAATAAGAGCTGACTGCCAGGTGGTTCCTGGCAGTTCCAGAACCGCACTGAACGACAGGTGCTTCTCGTACTGTTTTTTATTAACAAACACGCTCAGCTCACAAGCTTCTTCGGAAACCTCGACATTTAGCTGGTCTTTGAGGTCGCCCGCTGCAGTTGTAGTACACTAATCCGTAACGCAAAACAGTTGGTGCTTCGCTTACTGGATGGGCGCACAAATACCACATATTTGCCTTTCGTGCATTGCATTAAGGCCTTCTCAAATGCTGTGAAGGATGAGAAGGATACAGCCCCAAATTTCTCAACAAACGGGTGTGAAGCCACTCCCGAAGACATAGCACAGCAAGTTCAAAGTCGAATGTGCACCAAAAATTTCTTAAGGGGATTAATTAAAATAAATAGCAAAAAATGAGGACGAGTGAGGATGATTTTCTGTCTGGGAACGCATGCAAGTAAATGCAACAATTGGACGCAGAAATTTTTATTTTGCTCGCAAGGGTTTTGCAGAAAAATTCATTGTGCTTCCAAGGCGCGGCTTTGCCTGTGTATGAATCGGATGCCCTCCATGGGCCACCGCTCACTAGAAGTAAACCGAAATTAATCTCACCAAAACTATGGGGTTTTTGAGAAACAACCTCTACGGTGAATTAATATGGTCCGGTTTCACCATCCAATGCCAAGTTCTCATAGCATTTTAAGTGAAGGAACTTTCAAGAACACCAACCACCGCCTATCCGCATGTGATTACCAGTTTACGAGATGAAGCGCAAAATCAACTCTTAGCATATTTTAACGTTCCGAGTGACCTTTAAATGCGAGATAAAATCTACAGAATACACGATGCAAACTTTAACCAGGAGAACGGTTGATTGACTTTTACATGCTTGATAAAGCCCAACGACCTTGCCGAAAAATAAGGCCAACCATTGCACTCCATCATAATTGCACGCTCTGTCGCCTACCTTGACTGCCTCTCGCAACTGCTAGGCCCGTGTCTATGTACCACACCGATTAAGGCCTCACCTACAAATAGAAGCCTACTGCAATGGCCAATAATGGCTCTTCATAAGCATAATTGCACGCTCATCTTGGCTTCCTATATCAATAACTGAGACCATATCTATGCGCGCCACTGGTTTGAGAACTGAACTATGACAGAAAGCTTAATCCAACGGCCAATCATCATCATGACCACGTGCGTGGTCACTCCGCCATATCCGCGCTTGAAACTTTTGAAACCATTAATAACGTAAAGTTTTTGTTTACTGAATAGATTGGTACAACCTTAATGGGTAATCACTCCACTTCGTTTTCCGTGAACCAGTTTCACATGATGATGAATATGAAATGAAAAAATGTATATTCCGTTTAGCCTCATTTGTACCTTCGGTAAATCTGTTCAGATATCTTTCTTTTATAACGACAAATATGCTTCTTGCTAAATCGTTCCTATTTTCAATAAAAGAGGATCCTCATGTACCCCAATGTTGGACCCAGCGAAGTTAATGCTAACGAAGCGTGCATACAAGGAAGTCATGAGATCAGGTGGCATGGACTTGATTAATAGAATTCAAGGACCTCATGAGTTTCCAGACTTGCATCCATGGATGCCACCGTAATGAAAGGAAGGATACTTGGTGTCAATTCTGCTTCTTTGGAGCAATAGCCTACATACATCATCAGCCGCAAGAAGGACTTACTTGCCCTACAGTAGATCTAGCTGCCGCAGTTTCGTTTGCCGATGGTTTGTGGAGATATAATTAATGGCTACTCAGTGGACGCAGTGGCTGATACTATTGGTGCATAAGTGCAGGGTTGTTAGCGGACGCTTTACTGGGGAACTTGTAAGGGGAGCTATGCACTGGGGCAGTAGCTTGGTTGCACGAGCGCTATAGAGGGCGCGACTGGACCATGTCTGAAAACGTCTCCAACCATCTATGTGGCCCGCCTCGGGGTCCGTATCCAGGGCGGTGACCATGATTAGTGAAGCTGAGTCTTCTGACAATGGTTTTCATACATCGCTGCAAAATCATTGTTTGGACTCCCCTGGCTCGTTTACAACCTTCGCAAGTTTTTGCGAAAAGAGCCCTTCAAGAAGGTTAGCCGACTGGTATACGGTGCAAGTGGCCGAGTCAGCGCAATCTGTGCAGTGTGATCAGTTCATCCATCGTGGGTAAGTTAATGCTTCCGAATATCATTTGACGTGATTCAGCATCTTTGACCCAATGTCTCCACGAGACTTATTTAATGCTCCGAGGACATCGATGCCAAACACTGATGGTCCTTTGACGTCCTCGACGCGCAGCGGCCAGGCTTAAAACCAGTATACTAATGTGAAGCGCATTGAAGCACTGTCGAGTTGACCCTTGACGGAAACGCTAAAGTCACGACTACGCCACGGGTGACGCAGGCGCAAGAAATCTGCTTTGGCCTTCCCGACCCGGATGCAAGTATCATCTTTGGCTAAAACACCGGGGCTGATACAGCTGCCCAGGGAGACAAACATGCCCACTACCTCAACCACCTCATCCGCAGTCATGAGGTTATGGATCGGGCCCACTCAGTCTTGCAGTGGCTCTTTGCACTTTGCAGGTGCAAGGCGCATGCCAAGCCGTGATACGAAATTATTTAGATCATTTGACATTGTATGCATTACGGTTGCGTCGGATCACAGAAAAGCTGTCGTCTGCGCACTCACTATCTGTGAGCGGAGGCCCCGGGAGCAAGTCGACCCCGGAAGCATCAGAGGCTTGTAGTGAGCCTCCCATACTTGTATCAATGACGAAGATGAAGAGGAAAGCCTTGTCCTACGACACGTGATGTAGTAAACTCAGCAGAGCGCTTTTCGTGAACCTTCACGCGTCCGCGGGAGTTGGCGTACAGTATCTTATGGGAAAAATTGTTCCACAGATACTTTCATAGGGCTTGACGGACCACAGAACCATAGGCAGCTTTTACGTCAAAAAAGCCTACCATTGTTGGGCACCGGAAGTATTGTTGCTGTCCCAAAATCCGTTGGGGGTTGAAAACGTGATCAGTGCATCCTCTTTTGAGACGGAACCCAACCTGTTTTTTTGCGGCGTCTTCGATACCACAGCTACCGGGCTGATGCCACGGTGGTTTTCACACGGCGTCCGCGTACTACTTTTTAAAGTAGGAATAACTGTTGACGTGCTCTATTCTGGATTTTTTCTCCCCGCTCCATATCGCACCGAGAAGCGCTGTTAGGTAGAACACCAGGGATCCTCCGCTTTCTTTGAACAGCGCTGGGTACAAACCACCCGTTTTTGGGGCATCCTTACGTTCTAGTACGGCTACTTCTTACTTTATTTCTTCTTCCGATGAGCGAATAAGGTTTGCATTCCATCCACATGTGTACACTATCTTCAGAGGCTATGTTGCAGCCCAGTTAAACTGTTCTCCAAAACACCCGATCCATCTTTCCAGTCAATTTTTTGCGAGTGAATTAATGATTCCATTTTTCTACTTATCGTTCCACCGACAGTTGCTTTCATAGGGCTAGTCTTGCATATGAATTATTGCATGCTTCGATCTTAGGCTACACCTGGTTCGGACGCCCTGTTTGGCTGTTATCCACTCCATCTGGTCTGTGCTTTATCTCCTAAGGGGTCCCATCCGGACCAAGACATACCTGCGACCTTACAACGGCTTTGTTTTGCATCACGGAGTCCTTAGACCACCCCCCCCCGAAAAAGCCCGCTGCCCACAGTGTTGCACATCCCAACCCAAACGTCTCAAACATGACGTCCATCATGGGGTTGTCCGGAAACCGAATTATATTAGTGCAATCATGGCATGGCAGTGCCATACCCAGTTTGATAGCATACCCGTAACTATTCACTTCCTACTTTGGACGATGCCCTCGCCCACTCGTGCCCGTACCTACAACTGCGAACAAACTGTTTACCTGACCCCAACCGCCTCCGGGACCCATTCGTTCTAAACAGCTGGACCTTCTGCTTAGATATAAAAAACTCATTGACTCTCACTATATGTTCCTCACAAAGTCACTAATTTTGTGTAGTGCGCGTTCCGTCTTGTGCGTTAGCGCCAACTTCCTCCAGAAAGGAAATTTTAAATTAGACCCCACTCCAGCAGCGACACTAGTGAATCTCTACAGCTTCGGTGTACACCATGATTATGAGATTTCCGCTACCATTTATCCGCGTTGCTGATTCTTCTACTTCACCATCCTCACTTTCGCTTTTTTGACCCTGGCCATAAGGCCAACAGCCCAAGGCCGAATAAGCTTCATCGGTGGTTTTAGACCTTAGTTCAAATTAATAATAATAATAATGTTTATTCCCAACTTGTGGGGGCATGCCGTCAGGCATGATCATAAGGTTACAGTCAGAATAAAGGTATGACTGGTGGGACTGTGAGTACAGGGGGTTTTGGGTGGGAAAAGAGGACAGCGCCATAGGCGGTGAGCTGTATCCAATGTAGGCGTGGTCGTCACTAAACCGGCAAGAGCAGGGAAGCTCTTTTGCCGAAGAGAACATCAAGCAAGGTCAGATCGTTAGGATTTGAAGGTGGCGGGCAAAAACAAAGCGAGGGAGGGCAAAACAAGAGGCCTCCTGTCTAAAATATGACAAGAGAAATGTAAGCTGTGGAAAATCAGAAACCAGAACATCAGATCTGGTGAAGCAGCAAAGTTGGCATCATCCAGCCGATCAAATTGAACTGAAGCCAAAAACAACTGCTGCGGCCTTGGACTGTTGGGCTCGTGGCCAGGGTCACAAAAACGTAAGTGGGGATGATGAAATGGAGGGACCAGCAAAGCGGGTAAATGGTAACAGGGATCTCAAAAACATGGTATACAGTTAAACTGTAGTGACTCACTGGTGTCGCTGTTGTGGAGGCGGGCATAATAGTTCCTTTGGAAGAGAGAGATGGTGGCAACACACGAGCCGGAACGCGAACTGTATAGAAAGTTATTGGATTTGGTGGGAAGCACAGTAACACAGAGATGGTTAAATTTCAACCAACAGTTCAGCAGGTTGGAATGAATGTGTCATGGAGTCAGCTGGGGTCGATTGGGGAGTTCGTCGTATTTGCAGTTAATGGAACGAGTGGGCGAGGGCACGGTCGAGAGAAGGAATGGAATAGTTGCGGGAGTGCTATCGAACTGGGTATGGCAGTGCCGTGCCATCATTGGCCTGACATGCTTCAGTTTTTGGACAGCCCCGTAACGGACGTCACATTTTAAGGTGAGTGGGCTGGGGTGTGCAGTTCTTTGGGCAGCGGGATTCATTTCAGGCTGGTCGAGGAAACAAGGTGGAGCGAAGCCGATATGGAATCGCAGGGTTCTTTTGGTCTGTTTTGGGATCCTGTGGTTGAAGATCACCGGCCAGGTGGAGTGGGTAACAGCCAACCAGGTCCTCCAAACCAGGCATTGCCGAAGTTCGAAGCTTGGGAAGATGAGGGGGTGGGATGAAATTAGTAAAGCATGGTGAGCAGGTGGCGACCATCCAGCTACCGCACCTGATTCGTTGTTCTGGTTTATCATTTTTCGCAATTTAAAGGTTTCCCATCATGCACCAAGCAGGATTCCTCTTTCTTGCCCTCTCGTTCTGTTGTTGCCCGCTACATTCAAACCTTAAGGGTCTGATCTTGTCTCAGATTGATGTTCCCCCCAAAAGTAAGATAAACTCCTGGTAACATTGTATGCTTCCCTATTCCAGTTTAGACGTGGTCAAGTCTGTATCGGATATAGCCCACTGTTTATGACATTGTCCCTTTTCTGCGTGTTCCCCAGTAGCCGCAAACCACCCAGTCGTGGTCTATTCTAACCGTAACCATATGATCATGCCTGACGGTGTGCCACTCACTAGTTGGGAATAAACAGTGTTAGTATCAGTTGAGATAGGGCGCAACTATTTCCGGTATCAAAAGCCTTCTCCAACTACCCAGCTATCGATGTCCACCAGAGCTCTCAGTGTGTCCTAAGGCTGTTCAATATTTGGTGTTTCAGGGATTTGCGTGCACATACTGGTGGCCTACTGACATGGATTTCTTGGCATAAGTCAGGAATAGTGACCTCTGGTCGAACAGGGATCGTACAGACAGCAGTAACTACCGCTAGCGTAGCTTCCGTCACGTGTGGCCACGCCTGTTCGCGGTGACCTCTACCAGCGTAACATTGGTTTACTGTAGAGAGTTCCTGAGCCAGCTCAGCTCAGTAATGTTGAGCTATGGTAATTCTCTGGAGATTGTGGACTATCATGCTTCTTGCTAACTTGTGGAGGCCTAAAGGAAGATGAATTGCTGGGCATGCATGCACGATGGCATGGTTGGAATGAAGTTGTGCACCCGAGAAGGAAAGGGGGTTTGAATTATTGATCTCCACTGGTGGCCGGTGACTACGTAATCCGACTGGGTTTACGGTTGGTTTGCGGTTGCTGGCCCCCAGGTTACCCGATGCAAACGTTAATGCCAAAAGTTCTTACGAGCCAAAAATAGTTCACAACTGGATGAGACGCTTTCCGTTGTCTGTGTGACGGGCATTGACTCCGAGTCGACCGTCCAAATGTGATTCCAAGGAGCTCAGACGACTGAATTGGGCATTCATATCTTTAGCGAAGATCAGAACGTCAGTGCTTCTTGCTTGACGAATGATCCTGGATAAGTATCAATAGAAAATATCCTTCTCAGCACCAGAACTGCAATCTATTGGGGCATACGCTGGCACTAAATACAGACACCGCCTTTTATGTCGAGAGGAATTGAGCTGGATTCAGCCGGATGGCTGGACAGTGCAATGCTGACTGTTCACTGGGATCCAATCCAGCAAAGCCTCTTCAACTCTAATGCTGAGTGCATTTCTTACGCGAACAATTCCGCGAGTCATCGCTTCTGGAACACCGGAGACAGGGAAATATGGAAGACCCGATCTGTCTTTGACGTTCTGAGCTGCCTAAGTACGCTTGGGTCCCGTATGCCTGTTTTAAAGTCACAACACACATCAATTTTAAGAGCATATGAGGCTTCAGCGAACACCGCCTGCCTAAAGATTTAACATAAAGAACGGACTTTACGGGCTTCTATGTAAAAAGCTTCTCGTGATTAAACAAGGGCTTGTTTTGTTTATTGGTAACAGGCAGCAGGAGCATAAGCTCCAACGTTCTCATAAATGACAATCAGCTGAAGCAGCAACGGTATAATAATACTAGGTTTATTTTCCAGCTTGTAGAGAACGTGCCACTTGAAGCATGATTAGGTCGACACACCCTGAACACGGCAGGCAGCTACACAACGAGGAGGAATGTACAAACAACGAAACATGCTTACTAATTTGTGTCGTTTTTACACTAAGCGTCCGTCAATCAGAAGGGCGAGGCTAGGTGCCTAATTTTGAAAAGATATGGGCTTCGTCGTCGAGCTAGCGAGCACGGTGACTAGACTTTGGACTAGTTGAAACGGGGGATTACATGGTGAGTCAGACAGGGGCGGTGATAATTATTAGCTCGGCTAAAGTATCCAATCATAGGGTCTCCGTTGTGCTAAGGGGGAGTTATTGTGAGCACGGACAGCAGACAAATAGTAAACGGTTAAGCAACAGATTCCGAGATAATAGGTATGGATTGTAGTTTAACTGGAATTCACTACGTGAAACGAAACAAACGTGAAACAGGAAATGAATTGTGAATGGCAAAAACAGCCAAAAGGCGCTAGACGTGACTGCTACTATTTACGAACTAATAAGGAATTTACAATGTATATGTATAGGATCGCTTCAGAGAACAGGAAAGAAGGACGTGTGTGTTATTTTTGTGGTGAAGTGGACTTGGGATGGTGCAAACCCAGCTAAGACGGAGATGGCAACACTTTGCACGTCGATGTTATCCGTGAGACTTGCAGAGTACCTTCAGCCCACACAATGCATATTTTTTAAATCAAACGAAAGGATAGCTGGGAGTCGGTTGTATTCTTGGTGTTGCCAGCAAAATGACAGCCAGGACAAGTCCAAACCAGCTACAGATAAACAACAGCGGTGCTCTCACGGATTTCTTGAGTTTTTAGAGGGTCCTTTGACAAATATTTTCTGTACTCAAAACTTATTAAATAAACCTGTCCATCAGTGAGAGAGCTAGATGTGTTCTTGGTTTTGCGTTGCCAAACCGCAAAAAGATTGCAGTCACTGTTAACTGAACTCAAAGGAATCATTGAGACTGCCATGGGCCTTTAGCATTGTGCTAAATATACTGCATAATCACCATAGGTCGGAACACAAAAGCGTAATGTATCAAAGATGATACGCACTAGTATCGAGTAATTTGTGAATGAGGTACAGGAGAATACCTCCGCTATTCCTGTAGTTGAAAGAGCAAAGTTCATGAATGGGGCTTGATTTTCAGGTTTACTGCAGAAAAATCTATTGGGACGTTGTTAAATTGACAACTTACACTGGAAGACGCCATTGGAGAAGCCAGTTGAATCATACCAGCTAACAAACAAAAGAGTTTTTGAAAAGTTCGACGAAAAATCAAAGGTTTCGCGACCTTGAGGTACCTTAAAGATTCCAACAAAGGCCACGTTCCCATGTAGAGCTCACACGGTTTTCTCAAAGTTCCAAACGGCTTTCGGGATATTTTGGTAGATTTTGAACTAATCACCTCGGTCAGAGAATTTGTTGAACAGTTTTGCAACGCTTTGGATAACACGGCATAAACAAGAAATCAAATAAGGAACCACGCACACGATCGGACATGGTGACTCTCCGAAAACGTTTTATCGGGAGCTCGTATTCTCGCTAGCGATGGGGGGTAATGGGTCGTGAGGGGACACAGTATGAATGGATTTTAACTCATCTGTGTGCAGCTTTTCTTGCTTAGGCTCCAACCCAGTTCTGTCGAGTAGACCAAGGTGCATTAGTAAACCCTGCCTATAATATAGTATGGTATTTATGATGTATAAGATAATATAATACAATATAATATAATATAATATAATAGACTCATTCTTCCACTTATAGGAAGCATAAGACTTGGGCATGATTGAGCCAGATTATATGTTTTGATTGTCCACGGTGCTTTTGCTGTGAACGTTTCTGGCGGGACATCTAGCTCCAACCCTACCTCTATAAGTGGTCCGTGGATGAAATTTCCGAACTTACGAAGTGTTTTAACCTAAGCGATCCATCAACATTCCGAAACCCACGATCAGCAGAACTTGATTTACCTCTTACTCCAATACATATTCATACTACCGACAAACTGCTAGAGCCGTCGACTACCTACTAGAAGGTGCGGCCCCGTACCGCTCCCAGCACAGTGTCCTGAGCGTGGAGCGCGTTTACAAAGTCCGACTTTTGCATCCTTACGTGCACACTTGCAAATAACTTCCTAGCAGAGCGTGTTTCGCAGCGCATGCGGGCTGCGTGTAATGTCAGATTGTCTGGGTGGTAAGCCGGTGGCGTTTAGTCACGTGTAAGGCAAAAATACTCTAAAATCAATATAGAACCTAGCAATCAGCCTCAAAGTGTGTGACTGGCGATGCTTTCTCCAGAAGAGCCATGTAACTGCCGTCGTTGCGTCTTCGAATTTCACGATGCGTCTTGGAAACTTTCAGCCAGCTCCCTTATTCAGGGTAGACTAATGTAACACCTTCAGGTTTGGGCTGCAACAGCTAAAAGGGTTTAATCTGGTTTGTTCTGGTACATTTGCGTTAAATCAAAGAGAGTCTTATCTTGTGTCTTTCTGATTCCAGCACATTATTCATATGCTTTAGTGTGTATGGTTCTGGAAATGCATCATCACACCACAGCATATATATAAATATGCGTATTTATCTACAAATGCTAAGGAGCCTTTCTGTATGTGGTACAGAAAAAGAGCAACCCTATCACTTGAACCTAAAGAAAGCAACTGTGGTGAACCCAGATAAATATCTTTGGTGTAAAATATATTCCAAAAGAAGTACGAAGCGAGCTACCTCCTTAGACATGTAACCGCCGGTTGCTTTCCCCGATTGCCCCTGTAGGATTTGCCTTGGAATGGCTGACAGGATTTTTCTGTGTACGGAACATTTAGGGTGGTTGAGGAACACCCAAGTTATCTACGACTGCCACGCTAACTACTAAATTTCATCGCTTAACAAAATAATGTGTGCTTTGCACCACTATGTAAGAAGACCAACCTTCAGTAATCACAAAGTTCCTCAAATATTCCAATACACTTTTGATGAAAACTGACGCTACCCGTTTTAGCTACGTTTGTTCTGCCCCCACGCAGCAGTTGGTTTTGTTTCAACGTCTTCCAGACACTGTCGACATTGATGAAACAGCATGATCCGCCTGTGTAAATGTTTTGAAGAATCTTGCTTTAGGTACTCACGTACAGAATGTAAACCTTCGTTATGACCTGTGGCATTTGAATCGGCGACTGGTCATGTGAGCCTTTGTTAAATGCAAGTGGTTTGCGCCTCTATGTAATTTGTTCGGGCTAATTTGGAACAGGACAAGTGAGCAGTACATCATTTCCTAGGTTGGTTCTGCATCCGACAACACAATCACAGAAAAATGCGTTACTGCCAGCCTCCAGCTCCAGTTCGTCAAAAGCAGCCTCTCCGATCGTGGACACAGTCGGCTGGCATGATCCCGATGGCCAAAGCCACAAATTTATAGCAAGGTACTAAACATTCCTACATGCACCGAGTTGAGTACACTGATCGCAGAAGATCTGAGAGCCCACACGAAACAGGCGAATGGTGACTGCGGTCGAATAAGCCACATAAACCCTACCCCATCATGATGCGGTCCTCTGGAAAAGCGAGCATCTTGAGAGTGCCAAGAATAGGAATAACTTTTGGTGAGGTACCGCACAAACGGCCTGACAGGGCTTCACAGAGGATGCTCACCGATCACACAGTGCCAAAAAGCTCAAAAAACCAAATGGACACATGCTCACGACAAATTCTTAAACAACAACCAATCCGGACTTTCGAAATTTGGTACTGCACGAGCTGCAAGTAGCAGTAATCAAAATTTTAACCGCAAGGGGGACTACGATCTCCAGGCGCAATAGCATGGTGAAAACCGGACCCACAGAAGGTTTGGAACAAAAGCCCTGCTAACAAAGGACAGTTTTTGAAAGAACCAAGGGGAGAGACAGACAAGTGCGCTTCAGGGGCCTCTTCAGCGTACCGGCTCAAACCCGGCGTACAGCTACTGAATCTGCCAACATCTCCGGTAGCTTCATAGCTACCCAAATTTGGACGCAGCAAAGTTAGTGTTGAAGTGCTTATCGACAAACTGCCTCAGTTTTTCAACAAACCTCGCGATGTCAAGCAGTCATTTTGCCCTAAACGGTCGTCCATAATCGCACTTACAGAAACCTAGCTTACATCAGATGTCTCTGACGCGAAGGCGTCAGTGGACGGCTACTCCATTTTTGGGTTTACTAAAACAGCGGGATGGCAGGTGAGGTTGGTTTATACTTAACCGGGGCCATGCCCATTTCGATTGTCCTCTCAAAAAAAAACTGCTGCATCTTCCTGTGATACACTGTGGATTCAACTTTCGCTGTGCGGGAACGATTCTCTTCTTCACGGCGTAGTCTACCTTCGCCACTCGATCCAACCGATAGTAAGCAGTTCTCCGTACAAAAACTTGAGCAAATATAAGCTAGCCACAACTTCAAGTACCTCTTGCTGGTAGGTGAATTTAGCATTCTCAAGGCCTCCTGGGTGGAACTCCAGCGTATCGAGTCTAGTGGACATTGCACCGGCGCTGACTGAAGTTGCACAACAGAACGCCTAGACTTGAAATGTCGTCGCTTCCAACAGATGCCGGGTAGGCCAACTGCCATCCCTGGACTTGGTTATCGTCACCAAATGTCACTTCGTTGATCAAGTGTTAATTAAAACTCCACTGGAAAATAGTGACCACTGTGTGCCAACGTTCGAGTTCATCTCCCACTGGGTCAGAAATCCGGAACTACAGACGTGGATTCGGGATTTTCGCCATGATGGATTCCCAGAAATAGGTAGCCTCTTGGAGCAATTAAAACTAGGACCGGCTTCAGTGGAAGAGTTATAAAGACATTATCCTGAAAATTTGAGACTGATGCGATGGTCATCCCAAGAAACAGCGCACAGTCGAACAGACAAAAAGCTACCCAAGGAGATTCGGCGTCTTCCGGAAAATAGGCGCTAACCACATTTTTTATAAGGTAGCCACAGGTGACACAGAAAACCAGCTGACATTTCGTAAAATGCGGAACTCTGTAAATCAGAATTCGGTCAATGGTATATACGAAAGCAGGCCACGATACTGAACCTAGCCCGAGAAAAACAATGTGGTATTTGAGCCGTAATAATGCTTATTGATAACTGATGGGTGGCATATCGTCAGGCCTGATCATGATTTTACAGTCAGATTAACAGCATAACTGGTGGAATTTGTGTACTGGAGTTTGCGCAGAAAGGGAACAATGTCATGAACAGCGGACATTATTCGATGTACAGGCGGTCACGCTTAAACCGATATGGTCAGAAAAACACAGTTACTAGGGTTTTTTCTCTTTCCAAAAGCCAAAGCTAGACTGGGTTGTTAAGAGTTGAGGATGGTGAGCAAAAACAAAACGAGAGAGGCATAAAGAAGCATCTTGTCTGGCACGTAATAAGAAAACGGTAAACTGCGTCAAATGAGGAACCAGAACGACGGATCTGGTGAAGCAGCAGAATTGCCGTGATTCGGTCAGTCAAGTAGAATCAAAACTTAAAACCGTCGCTGATGCGTCGTGGCCTTGACTGTTGGGCTTACGGCCGTGAAAGGCACAAGTGATGATGATGAAGTGGTCAGTTAGCAGTACTGATATATGGCAGTGGGGATCTTAGCATCACGGTGTAAAATGAAACTGTACAGACTCACTGGTGTCGCTGTTGAGGTTGAAGTCGGTTGTAAAAGTTCCTTGGGAGAGTGTGTAGGTACGAACGCACAATAAGGAACGCAAACTGTATAGAAAATTATTGACCTTGTGAGGAGCACAAACTGCAAGTCTTCGGAGATGGTTAGATCCAAACTAAAGGTTGAGCAGATTAGAATGAACGCGACCCGGGGGCGGCTGGGGCCAAGTGAAGAGTCTAGTCGTGGTTACAGGTCAGAGGACGAGTGGGCGGGAGGGCACAGTCAAGATTAAGAGGAGAATAATTACAGTTGTGCTATTGAAACGGGTATGTTAGTGCCTTGACAGTACTGCACCGACATACTGGGGTTTCTGGACAGCTCCGTGACGGACGTCATTTTTGAGGTAATTGAACTGAAATGTGCAATTCTATGAGCAGCGAGATATTTTGGATTGGCCAAGGGAATCCGCGCAGGTTTTTCATGAGAAACTGCCGAGGAAATAAACCAGCTGCTTTGTTCTTCAGGGAAAGAAGCGCGGAATCCACAGGTGACCCGATAGTGGTATCTGAAGTTTACGGAGAACACTATTCAGGCATATATTCTATCTATTCTATGTATTCTATATTCTTACCTCGCCATATCCAATTTTGTCAAGATGTAACTGCGAGCAGCCTCCAACCGACTTAGTCTTCTCGGAGGAGGAAATTTGTCCACTGTTGCCCTAGCGACACACCTTCGGCGCTTTGAGGCCAGATGGAGTCCATCATAGGATCCTGGAGGATATGTCGCTTCCTGGTGTTCCTTAGTCACTTGACGAAGGCAACCTTTCATTTGCTTCCTTCCATTGGAAGGAAGCGATTGTTACGCCAGTCTACAAAACTGGTGACTAATTATCGCCCGGTAGCAACAGGCCCAGTAGCCTCACTAGCGTATTGTGCAAAGTGATGGAATGCATTCTGAAGCAGGTTAGCTCAAATCACCCCATTATTTACAACTTGATGTCCCCACTGCGAAACGAATTTCTCCCAAACCGTTCTTGCGTGACTAGCACGCTCGTATTTGTGGACAGCTTAATCCAAGCTAAGAATGATGGGCTCATATCGGATGCCATATTTTCCGGCTATGTCCCATGCGTCCCCCTGGTCTAAAAACTTGAGTCTCACAGGGTTTAAGGAAAAAATCTACACTGTATTATTGCGTTCCTGTCATACAAAACATCACGAGTAAAAGTAAGCCCTACCTAATCTTTTTAGACGTCGGTCTGCATTGGAGGTACTCCAGGCTGCGTCTTGGGACCATTTCGGTATCTGATCTACGTCAACTTCCTTTCAGATATTCTTGCAGGCCCATGTATACTCTTTGCGGACTACTTGAGGCCCTTGGTTTTAAATGCTAGTGCACTCCAAATTGATGTGGACGCAGCAAATTAGTGGTCGTTTGGCTGACACCTTCCTCTGAATGAGGAAAAGTATATCCATGCTCTCTTCAAACATGTCCTTTTCACTGCGCCAAGAGAAATCGGCCGAAAAAATACATGCCGTTCTACGGATGATTCGGGGAAACTTCTCCCGTATTACTCGCATTGATATCTGGATACTTTGTGTGACCTACGTCAGATGGCTTCTTGAATATCCATTCCAAGTTGTCCACTCAAGACGCAAGAAAGACCTACCCTTGATGAAAGTGTTTAACGGGCTTCTCCAAAAATGGTTGCCGATCTTGAATTCGTTGATTATGTAACACGCCTTGCAATGCTGGAGTGTTGTCCCCTTTGAGGTGACCCAATACTTACTTACGCCTTGCTCGGACAAGGCCTGGCCAACGGGTTCTTCACCGTTGATCCAACTAACACATGGCAGGGATATGATAGGAAGGTTTTTAATCTCAGAGCGCACAACCTCATTAGGAAAAAGTTTCTCATTTAGGGTATTTGATGCTTGGAATATCCTTCCCCCTATGGTTGTCAATGCTGCATCTAGCACCCAGTCCAAAATCTTTTAGACAACTTTTTAGTTGAGTCCTTGAGCTGACAAGATTACTGCCCCAAACTGAAAACCTAAAAAGCGATACTATACCCGTTTTTGCCTGCGATTTCCAAATGAACAGAAGCCGCCGAACAACAAGTACAAACTCTGCAAGGGATGTTTGGGCAAAAGCCTCGATCATGTGTATTAACTCGTGAATCCGTGAACGTGACCAGCCAAACGGGCAGCCAGAGCGATAAATAACTTCACCAATAATTTCAAAGTCATGACCGTTGCATGCAGAGAGATTGCACAAAACTTGGATTCTTTGGCCCGAAAGTTGAAGTTTTTGGAAACATGCGATTCGACAAGCCAAGTTCTGCGCCTAATTTTACAAGCAAGGCTGCGGTTGCGTGTCAGGTTACCCATTGACCTCGACAGCCACTACTGTTGAATGACAACTGCATTCAACCTTGGCGGCGGTCTTAACAAGGCGTTGAGGTTCCCTTTGGTCCTTGTGGCCTGCCAACCAACCCTGGTAATTGGCGGTTTCTGCCGGACCGACCAAAGCATCAAGGCTTTTGCCATGATAAAGAATCTCTTCTGCTGCTTAGAAAAACTACGGTCATACCCACCGAGTGAACATACACGCAGCTCTAAAACAATTTTTGTTAGTTGCCAGTACATCCCATGCCTCCTGCCGTAAGGCCTCCTGCTTGCCTGATCGCCATAAGGCGATCAGCTCAAATCGTGGAGTAGATGGTCGTCTCGACCAATCAGTGAGAGCTTCGCTCGCTCTACCTCAAAGGACTGTTCTGGTTCAAATATTCTGCTCGGCTTCGCAGCAGACTGACGAAAGCAGGTTGACAGTTGAATGCAGACATACTTGTTTCAACTCCCCATTCACATCAAGCGATTCCGATAAATGTACTCCTTCAGGATCTTCGTAGGGTCACTAACCGAACTGCGCTGCTAACTAAGCGTGGTATCCCGACTCGCGCGCTGTCGCAGCCCTGCGCAACATATACGCCGAAGGAAAGTTATTCGAAGTCAAACCACACCGGGGTGGGCAGAATGTAGCCTCCAGATATTAAGCGCTTTCACCGCAACACATTTGTAGGCACTTAACTGCTGAATCCAAGTTAGTATCAATGAAATTTAATAAAGGACTCGGCGTGTCGAAACAAAATTTGAGTAAAAAACGTAAGCCTTTTACGTCGGTATTAGTAACATCGCATATAATAACCCTGGCTTTAGTGGGTCTTAGGTTTTCAACTTCTCCGGCGACAAAAGTAATGCGACGCTTCTGCGCTGTACCGATAGATTTTTGAAACTATTTGTAAGGAAGCAGGGAGCAGCTGAGGTTCCTTGGTATTCAGCTGGGCTGTTTGCGGCCTTTTTTGCATCTGAAGTACTGTGGCCGGTGACTTATCGTCCTTTGGAAAACAGTGGCCGAAAACAACAGGTTGTGTTTCTTTGGTAGATGATCCTGAGTCTACGTAAAACGTGCCCGAAACATTCATAGGTGTAACCTTCTGCTTTACCAAAATAGATTCACCAGCTAGCACTCACCAATTAGTTGCCGGTGCAACACCGATGAGCAAGGGCCTGAAGACCACTTGCGTTCTCGAATTAAAAGGGCGAGACACGCTCAGTAATTATGATGCGGGCCGTTAAATTTGTGCAACCATCGCCATTCTTGGTGGCTGCAAATTAGAAAGATCACTCCAAGCCTTCTCTTTTTGCTCAATAACCTGATTATGAAATTATCCAAAGAGGAAACTAAGCATCGTGGAAGTTGTCTTCCTCATAAACTTATTCACTTTCAGAACAGTCGACTGGCTAACAGAACAATCGGTAGTTTAGACGATTCACCTGTAGGATACTTGGCCGCTTATGCCCAAGGACTGCACGATATCAAATGGCCTGTATCATCCATCTTAGAATTGCCGTAGAAGTTGGTTTACAGAAAGCAAGAAGCGGAGTCAAAAAGTAGTAATTGTCTGGTGCATGGGTGAAACGACAGGAATCACTTCACCAAATATGGACCCAAGTTAATCAGACTTGTGTGTGCCCGGGCGGCAGTTCAAACGTTTATGACTATGAAGGGTTATTTATAAGTATTATAGTAGGCGTCTGCGCGGAGTAATAAGTGGCGCGAACGGATACAGTACTAGTATTTACGATTAGCTGTCACGAAAGAGGCAAATCATGTGATCATCATGATGAGGGACTGTCTTTGTTTACCGAATCAAGCAGCATTTTTGCACGTTTCCTATTTCTCATGCAGTGATCAAGAGTTTTTTGTGGTACGCTCTTTATTTGGAAGGATTCTTCGTCTGAGATAGAAAACATGCGGAACGTGTCAGTCAGAATAAAATTATTCCCCGACTAGTTTCGCGTGCCTAAAATTAAGCGTTGTTGACTGAGGTAAACTGATGCTTCCATATTCAACAGTACTTTGTCAGTTCAGGAGACTTTCTTTGTGAACAACAGTGTCGTACCTAATAACTTTGAACAGGTTATTCTGTTTTGGTATATCAGGCAAGTGAAATTGACCCTACCATGATTCACTTATTCGGCTAGACAAAATGTGTTGCACACCAACTGTTCCCGGAATTCAGGCGAACTGTGACTGGTAAACTTTGCAGTTTTTGAGATTTATCCCTTATCATCAAACTGCTATTTGCATTTAAATCGGTGGTGTTTTTTGACCTCAGCTTTTTGCTCACTTAAACACACAACGGTCGTAAACATACCGCGGAAAAGCTCAATCAGCCTAATATAGAACAAACGCGCTACTTTGGAATCTATTAGGAGGCGGTAAAAGCAATTTCGTCTTGAACTCAGTAACAGGCTTAGGAATCTTGTTTTTCAGCCCGGAAGGCGCACCAAGCATGCAGAACCAAGGGTAATGTAGATTATTTGTTACTTCATTTCGGAATTGACTGGCAAATTAAAAGTTAATTGTAAACACAGACCAAAAGTTTAAAGGCAACCACTTTACCCACGGCTTTTAGGTTTATTGTTGAAGGCCACAGATAACATAGTCACCGTCGTCATCAGCGCCAACGATATTGGATGTACGTTGCCTGGAAAACTCGCATACTGCCTGGTCCTTTGATTCACTTAGCGCCCTCTTCGCCAGTTCAAACGACGATAGAATACGTATGCATTCACGGAAAACACCGCACACGCACGTTTTAGCAAATGACTAAGAAACCGACCAACAACTTCCCTTATGTCCTTCGCTTTGTGGAAAATCGCTGCGTTAAAAACGCAGGACCGAATTCCTATAAATTAATTTTGCTTATAAATGTAAGTCGCAATATTATTATCGTCATTATAAAATCGGATACTATAATTGTAATCACTATATATATGTATAATACATATCATGCATAATATAATATATATATAATGTGGCTTATAACAATGGTTAACATTAAGCCTAACGTCGTTGTTACCTGGGATAATTTACTGGGCTCCAGCAGTTATTATCGCTTTGGTAAACCTTCTGTGGCTATATTCGATTTTATGCTCAAATTTAAGCTTGTGTCTGTTAGTATGGATAGTTCTGTTGCTTATGTTATGTCCTATGGAGAGAGCATAAAAGAATAACTTCAAGAGTCAAATGAAGACGATCGTTGGAATCACCGTGTATTGGAGTCACTAACTGTGCGGAAGCTGCGGTAAAGGTAACAAAGTAACAAAAACTGCAGGTGCAACCAACAATCTGCCGAAATCTGTTTGTAATCGTTAAACCCTACATAACAACATTTTGGAGTGGGCACTGGGGAGCAAAGAAAGCCGATCTCACTCAGATAACACGGTTTTGGTCACCTGGTCAGCAGTGAAAACAGACAAATTCAGTGCTGCAGACAAACAACAGCCGACTGGCACAAACATCTAACGAATCAACCATGACTTGTAGCAGACAACGAATCGAAGTCAATCAGACGATGCAAAATGCGAAACGATGTATGGCAAGCATTTTTATGCTGTCGGAGCCCACTGGCTTTGATTAACCCATTACTTACTTGAATATCTTTGTGGGGCACCAGATCCTTCGTGCTGATAAATTTTCGTGCTTATTCTACCGTTTTGGCTATAAACGGTAACCACGTCACTACCAAGCTATGGAATACCGTCATCTTTAAGTCGAGGCTTTGGATGACTACTTCGTGATGTTTAACTGCGGTACCATAGGCCAAAGAGCGTCCACTTACGGGTGGGGTTACTACAAGTCTGTATACTACTGTGCAGCTGTACCAATGCTTAATGGACGAGATATTGCTGTTCGGTATTTTTATTGCTACCAGAGATACATCGTGTGCCGCAACCACACGTACGACTGCTCAAAAGAACCACAGAGAATGCAGAGGGGCCAGTTTAAGTAAAATATTTTTCGTAACACAAACTTTCAACCGAGCGCCAGATTCTGAGGCATTCGTCACCATGTTGTGATGCGTAGTGAGGACTAGGTATTAAGCAAACACAAAAGCTTTCGGTAGAAACCTCATGGCCAAAATCTGTCGGTTCACCCAGCTGTTGCAGTCGCAACGTTGTTCGTACAGATAATGCGTACTTTAAACTCAAGCAGAATGATTGGGTCTTGTATTCTGGTCTCTGAAGCTGAAGGTTCTAGTTTCTACGACGGCACATTTTCTGGTTTACTCATGTTCTTATCTGAACAAAGAAACAAAACTGAGCAGCATTTTACTCTTCTACTCCAAAGTCAACGAATATCCCACCAACCCATTCGCTTTGAGCCCAGGCGAAGACAAAAAGACCAAGATGAAAAAGGACCACGGTGAAAAACACTAAGGTGAAAATTGGTCGATCTACATTGTAACTGGTAAAGCATACCTCTATACAGGAGGATAACGGCGCTTGTACCAAACTCGAAAGCAGGTATCCAGTGCATTCCAAAAGTTTAATTCCAAACGGCTCCCGCTGCAGACGTAATCAGCACAGGCCGTGAAGACACCGGAAACTGGAGCCTTACTGCAGAACATGTGGCATCAGCCACATAAGGTCCGGCAGCAAAGGTCGAATGTCCCAGCGAATACATGGGCTGTGGGTGCTGTTGATTGAAAAACAAAATGCCACACATGGTCCTCACTTTCACGGAAGTCAAAACACTTTCCAGAACATAACCGGAAGAAAGCTAGCCTCGCTGAGATCTGAGGATAAACCTCCACGCTAACAGACAGAGTGGAATTCTTAATTTGTGCTGTGTACCCGTCTAGTTTTGCCCCAAAACCGCTCCGCCGTTTCCACTCGTGTACTTTCGCCATTTGATGCTGCCACAAGGCACTAAAAGGCATAATTTAATCAGCGGACCTCTCTGCCACCATCCGAGGATGAAGAAAATCCAACAGAGATGGTTTGCGGTACGCAAACATTTCGTCAAAGTAAACAATACTGGAGTTTGTCCCAGGACGAAGCCAAAATAGTCCCCGACGAGGCATCTACCAAGTATTACTGGGTTACGGTTTGCACCCGTCAATAAAACAGCTGCAGTTGAAGGCGCAAATTATCGCTTATTTTTCTTCGTTGTAAAGTGAACCATCATATATTGCTTTGGACCAACTCTGATGCGTTTGATCTTGTATTATTCGATCATCCCAAGTACCCAGTTAGAGGGGTTAGTCTAACTGTTCATGCAGTCTTTTTAGCAACATTATTCGATCATCCCAGGTACCCAGTTATAGGGGTTGGTCTAACTGTTCATGCAGTCTTTTTAGCAAGTCACCTGACTGCCGAACATATGCTTCGCCAACCACCACCCGACGGACATGCAATCGTTCACAAACTTCAGTGAAGTACATCAAACCAGCCCGAAGTTTAGTCCTGTACCTTCAGGACCGCGATTGAAAGGTCACCTAGATCCACTCGATCTGGTTGATAGGAAGGCTGTCCATCCTTTTTTGTAGGCAATCTGCGTGATACTACCGACCCCGAAACAACGTTACCCAATGAGACCTCACGCTAATATTTTAGCAGTCTGAAAGGTCCTTCGAGAGAGGAAAAACAGGCGTAGTGCACATGTCTACCATGATGCTATAACCATGCATGAAATACTGAAACTTCTTCGTCGTCAGCCACTGCGTAGGTATTTTTTCAATTTCATTCTAAATCCGCCGAATGGTAGCCGATGGCTGAGGGTAATTTTTCACTCGATGGATTATTGAATATGTCGAGGTATATGCAGTTGTGATGCTGTTCACCAACACGATTTTGCACTTGCGAATCTCCTCTAAGAACGGAGCTGAATCGTTTGTCGAAACGGGAAACGAGCTGTCATACTTGTCCAACAAAATGGTTTAACACTTGTGAAAATGTGCTGTGAGCTGCGAAGGTCCGCAAAACCGCCAACCCGAAGCTGTGGGATTATGATGGCGGTGGTTCGTGTTCCGGCGACGCTTTGCAGGTATCAACCCATTCCTACTTTGACAGACGAACGGGAATACAAAGCTTCAGTAACTCGGTTACTGTGAACATGCTGTTATGGGGGTAGTGAAAGTTTGTCCTTGTGTTTCAACCAAGACCGGATTGGAAGGCCTGTGCTTCGGCAACCGTTATTTAGCATTGCTATTTTCGGATAACATGTCCGACAACCTGAGTTCGTTTGACCACTCCATTCTAGTTTGTATGGATACTGGGACGCACAATAATAATAATGATGATAATAATAGTAGGCCATGAAACTTACTATATCTCGACAGGAAACTCTGGTAGTTGGCTCATTACCTGGATGACGCAGGATGGTGTAAGAGAGAATCCAAAAATGAAAATAACCCAACAGGAATTCCTCGGTTATTTAAATAAATTTAGAACTAGAACTCCCACAGTTGCAAGGTTTCGTCGAATTTCTTGCCTTCATATTTTCGGTCATAGTACACCCTGATCAACAAGACTCTTTTATTCATCTATCGCGTGCTTCTCTAAAAAGGGAATAAAAGTGAATTGCATGAAAAAACACGGACTGAAGCAGTGGGAAGTACGTAAGAATAATTAGAAACCATCCATTAGCTCCTGTTATGGCATATATAACCCTTTCTCGAAATTCATGAAGACGCCGCTACTGGCTGGGCACACGAGAGCTTGAATGCCATTCAAAAAATATTCAATGAATCAGCGCTTCCAGCTGCTCACTATGGAACATTAAACAGCTACGACTTTACTGCATAAGCTGGATGACGGGGAAACTGGTGTCCGCGTTTATTCGCACTGCGCGACGCAATTTCGTTGCAAGGGCGCACTTTACGACCCTTGATCGATCAGCTGCAATTCTCTTTTTTTACCTTAGCGGAATGCTCACTCGTGGAACTCGGACCCGATTCGGCGCCTTCGTGAGTTGAATACATACATTTTATATTAGCTAGGGAAATGAAAACAACATGATCTCAGCGAAGGAAAATGTTGGACCGCAGAAGAATGGGATAGTGACGCGTTCTAGGTCAGCACTAGGCGACATAAAAAATAGGGGTTTCGGAGTTTATAACAAGGAAGCAGGAACCAACGCGAATACGAAAAAGGGTCAAGTGGGTGTTTCTAGTAAGTCTTCTCACTTTATAACTGTTGAAGAACCCCAAAAATCATGTGATATGAGCATTGACGAGGGTGCCCCGAAAAGCATTATCCCACCACAGTTGCCTGTGCAATCTGAACTCAAGACGTTCCGTAGTGGCCGTCACGCCATACGGAGTCGTTTACTTGTGCAAGAGACAGGAAAAAAGTATCTGGATTGCGAGAATGAAGATTTTGGTGATTCGGCAACTGTCTATCCCTATGCCGAAGCTATATTCAATTACCTTCAGAACCGGGAGCTTGCCGTTCAGCCAATGCATCGGGATTTTATTAGCTCTGACGGGGAAGTGAATCCTCGAATGCGTTATATTCTCATAAATTGGCTCGTCCAAATACATCACAGTTACAAATTGCAACCGGAAACTCTGTATTTGTGCATTGCAATCCTCGACCGTTACCTCATGGTATATGCAATACATAGTAATTATTGACTTTTATAGAAGCATAGTAAAGAATTGACCAAGGACTGCTTTCAGCTGATTGGAATCGCATCACTATTTATTGCTGCCAAGTTTGAGGAGATGTACCCTCCAGACATAAGTGACTTCACGGCAGTGACCCATAATGCTTTCAATAAAAGTGACATCAGAAACTGCGAGCAGACGATTCTTCAGTCGATTGATTTTTATCTGTCCATTCCCATCCCTCTGGTTTATCTCCGCAGGTTGTCTAGGGCCGTCGATGTAAGTCGTTTTTCGTTTTTTCTGACTTTCTTTTAAGGCCGACCGTACAATGCACAATCTCGCCAAATACCTCTTAGAGCTCACAATACAGGAGTACGACCTTGCACACCTGAGCGGCAACATGCGCGCAGTCGTTGCACTGTGTCTTTCTCGTGCGCTGTGTTTCCAGACATCAAACCTGGAGGACGCCTGGTGTGATGCCATGTCTTATCTTAGCGGATATACCGTAGACGAAGTACGAGAGCCCCTAAAAATACTTGCTAGAGCAGCCTACCGACAAAATTCTCCTTCCAAGTACCGGGTGAGTACGAGTTATTTTCTAATTCATTGGTAGGCTATTTTTGAAAAATACCGTTTAGACGATTTCTACGGTCGCGTTGCAACGCTTCCACAACTTCGTTCCTGTTTGATGGAGACCTTGGCGGATTTGAAATTCGACAGCGATGGGGAACTGAATACTGCATGATTGGCGAGCCATTTATCCTCCGGAATGATTTGTTGTCATATGTGTGCGTATTTGTCACGACTAGCTTCTTTTGCATCCAATTTTAGTTACCACAGATGGACGAGATTTGATAATCTCACGTAAACTTAATTGAACGTATTTTATTGTAATCCCTTATGTCACCCTAATTTCAATACGATTTCTACGACCGACTTCTCTTTTCAGCCGTTGCACTTAAGCTCTCAATACCTCGAGGGAAGTTCTCCGTTTGTCGCGGCCTCTGTACCTACCTAGTTCAGACGAACACTCAGTGTCTGGCCGAAGACATTCCATAGCTTCAGAACAAACTAGAGGTGTCTCACTTTTTCAACCAAGGGCCAAACTTTTGGCGCAGTGAAGCATCAGCGTCTGGACACTGATGTGCTGTCGATTATGATGCTTTCAATGTACTGAAGTCTTCATTACAGTAGAACTGTAACGAATGATGGTTCCTAGAACGAACGCCTCTGAATAATGATCACCTTTGGTTTGTGTACAAAACTGCTTTCCTGAACCTTGTGGAATGGGTTCCCACATGTTTTGTGGTGAAAGCTATGGCATCTGTTCTCACGGTAACCATCTCGCCTTTTCTAAGCGAAAATTCACCTGAAGTTTTACACCATACGTCATCATTTGCGGCATTTGCAGGAACACTTTTCTCCCCCGTGAGCGGCCGCACCAGAGGTTTTTGTATTTAAAGGAGAGCATGATGGCTTTTTGGTTAGTGGCTGCATCCTGTATGTCTCGTTAATCTAAGTTGCACTGTTAGTCACTTACTGGTTTTTTCTGTGTAGTATCTGTGTGCTGCCAGCGACACCTCGCTGTTGTACTCTGACTTTATGCAACACGGTCTAGTACGTGCTATCAGCTTCATCTATCGTCATACTTTTCCGGTTTGTTAAGCTCGTTTTTCCATCCATGGGTTGTGTGTATCGCTTTCGCTCTCGTCGTTGCAAACATTTGTCACCGGTAGAGACAAAAACTTCAATGGGATAGCAACGGATGTTTCCCGTTCAAACACCAATGCATCACATTGAAGAGTGCAACGCTCACAGAGCGTGCAAAAAGGAGTGGGTTTTGTCACGCTCACGGGACTCTATGTTCACTTCCTCCTGGATCGAGTCTAAAATAAAATAATAAAATAAATCGTTCAGCTGTAGCACCCTTTCGGTGCCTAGCTGCCATGCCACCCGAAGGAAGCACGAGGGCTGGGAGACTGCCAGGTTGCCCAAGCCTAGACAGGTGAAGTCGAGAGGCAGAGGCAGGGTTCGAACCACGGACCTTGGGGTCAGTAAATTCGCTCTCTAACCACTTGAGATATCTCGCCCCAGATCGAGTCTACTGAACCCCCTAGTCAGTGACTAGAATTTGGACCTGGTTTTGATGCGACGGTTTTCATACTGCAGGATGTCCATTCATCCACAGGTTGGTCTGTGGGGGGCGAGATAGCTCAGCGGTTAGAGCGCGAGCGTACTGACCGGAAGGTCCGTGGTTCGAACCCTGCCTCTGCCTCTCGACTTCCCCTGTCTAGGCTTGGGCAACCTGGCAGTATCCCAGCCCTCGTGCTTCCTTCGGGTGGCATGGCAGCTAGGCACCGAAAGGGTGCTACAGCTGAACGATTTGGTCTGTGGATAGGGGTATGACAAATAGTCCAGGTTTTGGCGGTTGCAACACGTATTGTAGTCTGTTTCTTAAAATTTGGTCCACCCGAGCAGTCTTAGTTCGACCACCGCTGCCTTGCGATTAGGCTTTTGAGCCAAAGAATCTGAGGACCACAATCGTTCCCCTATATACCTTTGGGTGCTCTCGCACTATCTCAGCCCACGTACAAACATGTAATGTACAGATGCTAGTACCTTTATGCCACATCCGCCGGTTAGACCGGCGCATAAATGAATAATAAAGACCAGCGTCTACATCGCTGGGCGGAATAATCCCGACAACAGTTCAGTTGCCCTTTGCTATTCTGTCAGTCTTCCATTCGAACAGCTCATTTTAAGCAGTAACATTTGAATTTAAATCCCCTAACTAACTGAGGTACTGGTATGCCTTTCTTCCTTCAAGCATCATTGGGTGGCTGGACAAAATGAGCCTCCGTTCGCGAACGTTGTTCAGAGATGAAGGGAGGTCTTGATGCTTCCCTTTGATTAGGTTGTTCATACGTATTTGGAGCAAGAACGTGTTCATAAAAGGTACTCAGACCTGCTAGTCTAACCTAGGGTTCTATCATGTCTGTCGTAACATGTTTGCTTGATTCCCTTATATTTCAGTACCTATCTTACATGAGACGAGTTAGAGAGCACCAGACAAAATTTTGACCCGCCAGAGGATGCATTGGTCATATTTTTGTATTATGTCAAGCGACTGAGTGGCACAACATATACCGCTGATCGGAAATCGCGGTTTTCCTCCGCTTTACTAGAGACCTGGACGCTGTGGATAGACTAACTATCCTGCGTTCTCATGGCTAGAGGGGATGCCTTTGAAGTTCGTAAGCATAATCTCATCACCATTGACATAAACAATTGAGAACACTGGTGCCTTACTTCTGCACAGCCATTTCAGTATATTTGAATAAAGATTATATTACGGAAAGAGGAAAGAATATGAAACAGGGAAGGGTACTTATGGTTAGCCTATTCAATTTCCATAACTTGAGTTCAGTTTGTCATCTAAAAACCATTGCCATAGTCACATAAGTTTCAGCTGTTCCACGTTCGATCACCGGGGGCTGGGAGAGTGCGGGAGATACTGCCAAGCCTTAGAGGTTATGGCATGTTCAGTTAGTTCTGGGTGGGAACGCATGAAGGCGATAGCCTTGATACATGAGTACCACTGACTGCGCGATTGGGTATTTCTACCCGTGTCACTAACCATTGGTGGGATAAGTCCCGGAGTCCCCATACGGAGAGGCGCCAGTTGCTGATCCGACTCAGTTTACCGGTTAGTGTTTTCATACTTCATTTTCAGGTCGTACACTATCCACCTCATGGTCGCTTCCACTCAGCACAAGGCTGGGCGGGAAGAGTTCTGTGAGCCAGACGGTCTTCTGGCATGCAGAAGACATGTTCTAACCAGCGTAACTTATGAAGCGTGAGTAATTCATCCATCGAGAGCGTTGTTTCTTTCTAAAACCACCTGGCGAACCTTAGCACTACTAATCTACCAGACCCGACCAGTTCTTCGGAGACATTGCTGGTCAAACACTGACATCTTTCGTATGTCCTGCGTGCGTCACGTCGTGTCGGCACCAGGTGTCAGAGGTTGGCAAAAGCTGCTCTGCTTCCCGATTCGAAAAGTAATCTCATCTCCAGCCAGTCCAACAGGACTTATACAACTGCCCAGGTAAACCAATTTATCTTGTAGCAGAAATCTACACTACAGGGTTGAAGCGCATGCCAAACCGTGCGGTAGAGTTATTCAGGTTATTTAAAATACTGTGCACTTTTGGAGGATCTGAAACCAGAAGAGCAATATTGTCCGCACACTCGATGTCTGTGAGCGAACGTCCCGGGAGCATTTCGACTTCCGAGGTTTCAGAGACAGGCAGAGAAATTTCAAGCAGCACATCAATTACAAAGTTGAAGAGGGAAGGTTACAGAGGGCAGACTTGTCTGACACCACTGGACATGAACCCAGGAGAAAGCTTGCCATATACTCGCAGTCGTACACAGGAGTTCGTATTCAGTGCCCTCATAAGGGATATAAATTTGGAAGGAACACCTTTGACCGCCAGATACTGCCAAATTTTCTGACGATCGACAGAATCAAAAGCATCTTTCTGATCAAGAGAAACGATCAACGTGGGACGTCTGAAGGAGTGGCGCTGTTCAAGAATTTGTCTCAAGGTAAAGATATGGTCGCTGCATCCTCGGCCAAGGCGAAACCCAGCTTGATTCTCGCGAATCTGTCTCCCGGTATTCCATCCACCTGTACAAAATAACGCCAGAGAGTACCTTAGATGAGACGGATACCAGGCTCATATCACGATGGTTTTCTCGTAACGTTCTTGCGCCATTTTTGAAGACGGATGACAATCTAGGAGCTTCATTTGGCTGGTATTTTGTTTTCGTTCCATGTCTGGAGTATGTTTGTCAGACTGTTCACCAGGACCTCCACCTCCTTTGAAGAGTGCTGGGTGCAGACTATCTGTGCCAGGGGCCTTGTCGCGCTTCAAGATTGATATCTCCCGCTGGATTTCAATTGCTGATGGCGGGTTGGTGTCAATGTTCCATTCGGGCCTGCTTGGTTCTTCCAGTTGTGTTGAAGGAGGCCAGCTGAACTGCTTCGTTCCAGTCCTCATCCGTTTATCGCATATTTTTTAAACTCCTGCCTTCTTTTGACCGGAATTCCAGTTGAAACGGGGCCGGCACCGCAGCGACCTTCATCTCCTGGGCCTTCGAAATCCACCAGCGTTGTCTGTCGTTCTTCAAGCTCCTGATTATCCGGTGTTTGAGATGTGCGTGCACCATCACAGTCGCCTTGATGGTGTGGATTCTGACGATAGATGATCTCGACGATATCCATGTTCATTTAGTCGTGTCAGATGGCCTGAAAGCTGAGAGATATAACTTTTAACCCGCTTCCATTCAACCTCAATCAATCTCCGTCATCCGCGTGACTGCGTCTCCAGTAGCCTTTTAGCCAGATCATCTCGAGACTCTTCAGCTACTGAAACTTTTGGAATTGACCAGCTGCTCTCCTTTGGCGTATGCAATGCTGACGGAAACTGAAGTGATAACCGGGCCCGCACGATGGCGTGATCAGAATCAATTTGCGTACACCAGAAGGAACGACAGTCTTTAATTGAGGCTCCCCATCGGTAACTGATAGCCACATGGTCCTATTGAGTCCACAACTGTCTTGTGGTCGGTGGCCTCCAAGTGACTCGGTGTGATCGTTTGAGTTGAAAGTTCGTGCCGGCCAGGGACAGACGATGATCTGCACACAACTTAAGAAGCCGTTCCCTATTATCCGTACACTCAGCATCTTCTTTCGTCCAACTTGGGCATTCATCACCCGCCAGAATTACTGCATCCGTCCTTCTTACTCACCGAAGCAACCGTGACATCTCGATAAAACTCGTCCTCCTCAGTCTCAAAACTGCAGTCTGTTGGGGCGTATGCCGATATGAGAAATAAACACCGTTTACTGCATCGACCTGCGTTGATCTTAATTGAGCCAGACAACCGCATAGTGCAGAGACTTTACTGGAATCCAGTCCAGGGTGGCACTTTCAGCCTTAGGGCTGAGTGTAACTTCCACACAGCAGATATCCCGAGCCAATGAGTCAGGATCACCGGATATGCGAAGAGTGAAATGTAGAACACCTGAGCTCGTCCTAAGCGGCTGATGGTGCATGACCGAAGTGACGTCTTATATGCGTGTTTGGGAGATACAACATACATGGACAAGGTTTCAGCAAGGGATACCTGTTGCCCAATTTGACCTAGAGTGCGGACATTAAAGCCTGCAACGTGGATGAGATCTTTGAGGTTAGTAAGTGATTATTTTGGTTGATTTTTCTGGGCAATGGTTCAGACACGGAACAGTGGCTAGGGGCTGACAGTTGTTGGTAATGTTTCGTCCGACTCGTGGGGAGGGGTGTAGGGGAGTCCGGTGAGCGAAGAGCTGCAAGGGCGGGCTGCAGGGAGCCGGCCTGGCCCGAGGGCGCAGAGAGGAAGGCATTACTGTCTCACCCGCTGCGCACAGCGGGTGCTTTTGAACAGTATCAGACTCCGGTTTCAAAAGTGTGCGGTTTTTAGACCCGACATTTTCTAAGCCGTCCCTCCTCGGGGGAAGGCAGCACCGCTGCTTCCGTCGACATTCTCCGGCATCCTGAAACGAATCTTCAAGCCTCGACGCCCACTCCATCTAGCTGCCCTTAATGTATGCACAACGAGCTGCTCCTGCTCTCGCACTGGACCCGGTTGGCAATGATGTGTGTTGTGTATCCCAAAAAATAATTCAAGATACAAGCATAAGCCCCATCATTTTCTCTACTCGCTTCGGGCTGTGCAACTCTGGTGATCCAGGGGCCGCTGCGGCAGGGTTGCAAGGATTGGTATCGTCCCAGGTCACTGGGCGGCAGAATCCTTGCTTGACTGAATACCCGTTACTAGTTGCCTCAGTGCGATTTGTCTAGTGGAGTCTGTGAAGGAATCACACAAGCGGGAACTTGCCAGCTATCTGTTTGTCATGTCTGCTTACGCCTCAGCCGACGAGCTCTGACGCTAACAAAGACAAGTTCTATGACACCATGAATGTCTTGTTGCTGCGAGCTGAAAGCTCAGCTATCGTTTTGGTTGCCGGAGATCTGAATGCACACGTGGTCAGACTTAGGCATCTGAGACTTAATTAGGTGGTCGACATGAATCGGACGTGGTACGTATGGGAAATAGCAAGCGATTGCTTTAGCTATGTGCTGACCGCAGGCTGTTTTTATGCAGTACTAACTGCCGAAATAGCCCAAGGTGGGAGTTAGCTTGATAGCTAAGAACCACAGCTGGTCACATCGTTATCACTTCCCGATGGCGCGGACAAATAACTCACTACCGCTTCTTTTGGAACATATTTGTGGATTCCGACCACGCGCTCATCTGGAGTCGCTTCTCCGTTCGTTTTCCACGACCGCGCAAAGTGCGGACAAATCGCTTGGCAACAGATGGACTAGTAGATTCGGATGTTAGCCGAATTTACCAGATTCGTTTTCTGGATTCTGTTCCAACTGCTCCACCATCAGATGTGACTTCATACTGGGACGAGATCACCACCTGTTTGCACAGTGCTGGGAGTTCTGTCTGTGGCGCGACGCCATCTGGCCCACTCAAGCACTGGATATCAGGCCAAACACTGGCGTTGCTTAAATTTCTGGGAAATATCCGCTCCGATCGCGAATACAACCTGGCCGGACGAACTATCGGGTGTTAAGTGGAAGTTACCTTGCGCACTGACCATGAAGTCTGGTAGACCCGGAAACCACGGGTGACCCAAAGCATGATGGATCACAATGGATGGACCATCTTGGATAAAGAAGAACGCTTCGGTCGGTGAACTGAATACTTCAAACAACAGTGGCCACCACCTGCCACTCAGCTGGAGCCAACAGCTTAAATAGATCCTTAGACGATGAACGTGGAACCCCTATGGCCTCGGAGGTTTATTCTGCATATGTTCTCTCAAGCGCCACCGACCTTCTGATCCATATGACCTTCCACCCTTTTTGTTTAAAAATGCAGGTGAAGTCCTCAGTCAGCGCTTATCTGAATGGTTGCCTGCATTTGGGAAAAGGAGACTGTTTCATACAATTGGAGGGAATCGGTAATAATAATCATTTTAAAGAAGGGCTCACAGTGATTGTGGTAACTACAGGGAAATCAGCTTGACGCGGATGGTAACGAAACTGTTGGCATCAATTTTGCTTCGTTCCTTATGTTAGCTCATGAAACCCTGACTCGAGAAAAACAAGAGGGTTTTCTGCCGGTGTGGTTTGCGTTGACCAGATCTTCACGCTCGGTCAGGTGCTAGTACAACGTCGTACACGTAGTATACGACTCACAATTCTTGTCTTCCTGGATTTCCAGGACGCATTTGACTTGGTTGGCTGGTCTGTTCTTGATACGCTTGTTCATCAAGGAATGCCCCAGAAGTTTGTGAACATAGTACGTTGCATCTATTCTCCGAATTCCGGACGTGTGTGAGTACACGGAGATCTCTCCAAAAGCTTCCTTACTCAAAGCGGTGTCTGTCAGGGATGGCTTCTCTCTCAATTACGTGATCGATGAAATAATGAGACAAATGCCGGAAGGTCTTCAAAACCCTGGTGTTTAAATAGCCTCTGACGAAAACCTTGTTGATGTGGAATATGCAAAGCAGATCTGTCCCAGTTTGTGGCCGGAATCGAGTGATGATGCGGTGGAATATGTTGATAAATTCGGCAGCATTACACCCATACGGACCAAATAAGACGCGTTTTCTTATCAGCAGGAACATCAAATCATTGTTGATACGGATGTTCCACTGCCGTGCAACCACAAAGGTTACTTAAGTATATCTAAGGCCTTAAAGTATGATGATGCCTGTTTGGTTTATACGTCCGTCGATTGCGCAGGTGGCGCGAATCGGTAAGCTCAGTTGCTATTAAGATTGGTTAGGTTACCGCCTGCCACACTACTGTCAGAATCAATGCATTTTACAATATATATATATATATATCTTTGGAGATTGGCTCACATAGTAGCACCATGTGGCTGATCGGTTTCGGTTTTTTTCATAATTGGTTAGCGCATAACTGCAGCGGGCGTTCGCTGTTGTCCGTGCTTGTCGATTCCAATCCAGGATGACCACCCTGTTGGACCTCATAAGCGCTAAATATACCTACTCGTGCATTTATGTTTCCGGTAACCACAACAATTACTGATCTCCTAGCCCGCCGCAATAAGGCGTCCAAACTGTCTCTGAGAGTATCAGAGCTATAGTTTGTTGAAGCGTAAGCAGACACAATGAACAGACAGTGGCTATGAGCGCGTTTATGGGACACTCACAGACTCTACAAAACACCGCATGGGGACGGCTATCAACCGGCAACCATTCAACCAGAAACCCTTCATATCGATGTCCTACAACACTGCCAATCTTAGCAGAACCATCCCCAGCGGATTCTGGATCACCAGGAGTGTGCAGTCGTTATCAAACGAACTACACAGAGACGACTACTAATGGGCAACCACTCAAGCAGTGATCCTTCGGCTCAGTGGCTTACACTCATGTCAACCGCAGCAGTGGCTTCCGGATCACCAGAGGTACGCCACCAGAAGCGAGTGAAAACCAGTGGGGTGGTCCGTTCAAAAGCCGACCTTGGAATTTGAAACCTCGTTTCAAGCAGACAGCACACATGAATTGAGGGCGCGTCCAGCATACATGTCCAACTTCTTTCGGAGTGCAAATGTGAAGGATTACTAGATGAACGGCAGTGAAGCATCAGTGTCAACACTGATGTTGCTGTCTTTGACGATGAGATGAACTGAGGGTCGAGTTTTGAGGAGTGATTTTGAAGTGTCTACGGCGGAAGAGTTGACGGTAATGGGCTGCGAACGGGTCCATCGGTCCTTAAGAATGGGTCTAAGGAGGTGACGCTGCCAAAAGAGTGAGAAAGGGGTAGAAGAACGAATATGAAGAAGAGGAAGGAGAGGGGCGCTTTCTGTTACCCGCCTTGCTGTATGCGTTAAGTGACAGGACCAGGATGATGGCACCACGCGACGGTCGATATGGCCATAGATTACTTTCAATTCATGGTTGTGTGTGAGCCGGGATACTGCCAGGGTGCCCAAATCTAGACTGGAGGATGATTGGGGTCCTCAACCAAGGCCTTTGGCCCGATAAAAAATTCGCTCCACTGTAGCGCCGTTTCGGTGCCTAGCTGATATGTCACCAGAAAAAAGTACGAGGACTGGGATACTGTCAGGTTGCCCGAGCCTAGACAAGGGACTTCGAGAGACAGAAGTCGGGTTCAAACCACGGACCTTGCGGTCAGTAAATTTGCGCTCTAACCACCGAGCCATCTCCCCCCGAGAGCCTGACAACAGCACCGGTGGTTAGCGCAAGTCTGCCGGAGCAGACATCTGCTACATTTCTGGGGCTCAAATACCAGACCCATGTACGGTAATTGAGCCTTCGGTACCCTCGTTTTCGGGTGATCCTGCATCTGTTCAGGTGTGTTGCATCGCCATTGGTATAATTCTTAGCTCTCGATCTGGGTCTTTGTTTGGATTCCTGCTTTTATGCTGTCCGGAAGAAAAACTCCAGAAGAACCCATACTAGCTTTAATCTATTCCTTTGGGACTTATGTATGTGCACCCACCAAACATAGGTCTGATTTGACAAGCCTTTTATCTGTCTCTAACCACTTTCCTATCCAGCAGGGTTCGAATCGCGAGGCCCTATTCATCGTTCCTGATCCGGAGTACTCACGCCGAATGATATTATACTCTTATCCTGTGTAATGTCCTAGTACATTTCCTCGAGGCACCTGTGAAAGGAACTTTTTGTGTAGCCACTGGAAAATTCACCGACAAGTTTATCATACCGGTTTGTGTAAACCTTTCGGAAATACTTCAGAAGACAGTTGTACTTGAGAGGAGGCGAGCACCGCCAGGAGACTCGGTATGAAGTGTTTCTGAGCGCCACCGAGTAAGCACTGGAAATCAAACTATCCACTCGCTTCTCCGCTGACGTCGAGGGTAATTCAGCCAGGTTCGTTAGTCGTCATCTCAAGCATAGCCTGGTGGGATCACAAAGCTCCGGAAATAGGGGGGAACCAGAGCACTTGGAAATGGTTGAAAGCTGTTTCGCCCCCTACACAAAACGAGGTGCAAGAAAGTGGATTCACGATTCGTGATATGCTTGTTTCCAACAGCACCTTGTATCCATGCCCTTCGTTCGACCGCCCAACTCGAGCTGTGGTCTGTGAGTTGAGACTTCCTTCAGTTTGAAGGTTCCTTGAGTTTGACGGACTAATGAAACACCGTTGGGTGTGCTCATTGGGCCGGGGGATCCCACCTGTCGGCTTTTTTCCAAAAGTTTGATGGATCTTCGTGTTTTATCCTGACCAGGCGATTGAAACTTATTTGGGTAAAACAACGTATTTCAGCGAACTTGCCCCAGCCACAAGGGTATAATCCATACATCCTTGTAACGCGGCTACTGGCTTCAATAATACTACGAAGCCCAACCTCATCAGGCCAGTCAGGTAGGATTACCACTAGATAGGGGTGTCCTGACCCTATCTTCATGTTATGTCAAGTGCTTGAGCAAGGTGGAGCATACAGACGACCAGTGTTGGCGGGTTTTCTTGATTTCAAGGGAAATTTCAGTTATGTCGATGGATCAGCTGTTCTGGACAGATATGGACAAACGGAAATGCTCTTGGAGCTTCACAGCTTTCGTACACTATCCAGATGAACCACTTAAGGGTTTCCACATCACTAATGGGGTTCACTGGGGTTATCTCTCTGTTTTCGTCCAGCTTTTTCACCTACATCACAGATTGCACTCCATGTGCTCGTGTATTTTTGCGTCGGAATTACATCCGGATAAAGTTTGGCGAACTCAGAGTGTACGGAGATACTGTTTGATTGTCGTTCGTCTACACACGATTGTAAATTAATTGTTGGAAGTGGTCACTTGTTCTGGGGTGCCTTTTGCGTCTTCAACCTGCGGTCTTCCTTTAGGACTTTGCATCCCCATGTATCCATGGAAAACGGTAGCTTGTGTCTTGATCAGTTTAAAAATCCTCAAAGGTGCAAGCCGTGACGACACTGTGAAGTTAGTGCGCGCGCGTTCAGAGCGCGAGTGACGTCTCTCAATGCGATCGAAAGACCGCATCTACAAAGCAGTTTAAAGCGGTTTTGGTTTATGGCTTGACCTCAGGTTTCTTGAATTTGATAATCGATGTCTTCATAATATGGCCTGTGGTAGCTGGCAATCAAGTGGCCCGTAAATGTGCGCATGGCAGTCAATTGGAATTTCTAGTGCGGCAGATAAAGCATGCCGGGTTAAGGTGGTTGGAAAATATGTAATGAATGCCGGAGAGAGCTTTTTTCAACCCTTTTTGACGAAAGGCTCGCAGTGTGCAGTTAATGACATGGAAACACAAAACAAAAGCGGCAGCTGTATAACGACTAAGGTTTTTGCACCATCTGGACTGTGATCTGCTTGATGCCACCCACACTTACCTACGGGGTATCGCCCATAAGCTACATCATACTGAGCATGTTGGACTGGCTAGCCAAAAACCGTCTATCGTAGTATGCTGGGTTTCCGTTGCATGGAGTTGGTAGAGGATGCTTAGCCAATCCCTCTGATAACCTAATACTCCAACACAATGCCAAGATTTTTACTTCAATGGTGCCGAAATATATGGACAGTTGCAAACCTGTTAGTTTTATTTAAGGACGCAGAGCTTTGGCAATCATCCTGTTGCCCTACTCTTTTTGCTCTTGACTAAGGTCTCCCTCCATTGTTGCACATCACTTAGGCATCAGTATTTACTATTGGTTTATTTTTACCCATGATGAGCTCAATAATGGCCACTGTAATTGAAAATCCATCACTAGGTTGGTGAGCAATGCATCTCCATTGTACACCGATCGAAATTGACGAGAACCTTTTAAATTCCGAAAGAAAACAATCTGACCTTCTTAGCCAAGATTATCCTCCGCGTAGCTCGAACCATGCATTGCTTAAGATGGAGGCTCGTTTTTAATCTCTCGAACGTCTGGCTTTTCATCCATGCAAAGTTGTCATCAGGAGCTAGTGGGTCTGTGGCTCGTTGAGTTGCCTACTGCTGAAGCACACATTTGTGATATAGACGAGAGTTGTGTGCAATATACTGAGGCGATGCACTATCGAATCTATTTTTGTCGTTTATGCCGGCTCTAATAACCACCTGGGTGACAGTTCGTCATTGTTGACAGCAGCACTAGACGAGAACACTGGTGTTCCACTGTCGTACAACCATGTAAATGTATTTGAATGAAGCATAATAGTTGTTCTTGCGAAAATCGTTACGATCGTGCCAAATGGTAGAAGTGTTTCGTAACCATTCCAAAAGTCAATTTTATTTAGACTTAATACACAACTCATAAGGTTGCTGAAAACTTCGACGGCTGATGACCGCTTTCACGCTTGTTGAGGCTCATCAGGTCAATTTTATATTTTTTTGAGACGCCGACTGAATTGTAAGTTCCATTCAAGTATTTTCACCTGCACACTAATTTGGTTCTATTGGGAGACTTAACTGAGTCACAGCTGAATCTATCGTTTATGATTTTCATCAACCAAATGTGCTGCACAATGTCGTCTCATGTTTCAGCTGATACGGTATTCGAGATTTCGCAGTACACTGTAGATTTCACGCACTGACTGGTCATAAGTTTGCTGAAATCTGCTCGACAGCCCAGACCGCTTTGACCGTTCCTATTCAATCTGACCAAATGGACGCGGTCCCCGAGTTTCCATCAACTTTTAGATGTTCTACTTGAACCCAAGTTGGAAGTACTTCGCCAAATGCTCTCTTTTGCACACATCTTAAACGAGGAATTCAGTTGAGCCTGCTGTTACAACCAAATTAGTGTGTGGCAGAGTATTTGGCGAATCCCGTCCAATATGTCTTCAAGCTAGACATAAGGTTGACCGAGAGCAACTCGGGAAATGCGCCTAGCTGAAGAGCCGAAGAGCGGAACCGGCCGTGGGCTGTCGAAGGGTTTCCAGCAACCTTCTGAGTAATGAGTTCTGTCTGGAGGTTATACCCTTATGCTAGCGAAATGGAAGCCGTCGATGGAAGACAACGTAACATAGTTTTTTTTTCAAAAGTATAAAGTGAATGCAAGAGAACCGACCAATTAGTTTTAAGTAACCTTTGGGTCGAATTACATATCTTCCTTACGGATTATATAAAACAAATAAATAAAATATATAACAGTTCAGCTGCAAACCTCTTCCAGTGCTTAGCTGCTATGCCACCCGAAGAAAGCACGAGGGCTGAAGCTTACTAAGAAACCTGTTCCCATAAGTCCGTCTTGCATCAATTCCCGAAAGGGAGTAGAAACTGCGTTTTTGTCTGACGACATTAGAGAGGTCCTGCAGTCAATCCAGGAGGCATCAGTATTGGACGAATTTTCTCAGTTCACAGTGGGGTTGACAGCAACATGAGTGACTATTTGCAAAAGTAGAAACAGGTAGTTTTGTTACGACAAATGCCTTGACTTCAACTCAGAAGCAAGTGACAATGGGCGAACACTACGTAAAATGCTAAAGCGTCGACATATCCTTGAAAGTATGGTCCGTGCACGGGGCAGAAGTATCGGTTTGCAAGGAGGCGTATCCGAAGGATGGCTCATTGCCATTATGACTAGGTGAGCAAGAAATCAGCTCGTTGGCAAATTGAATATACCTATTTAAGCATTATCAATACTATAACATGAAGATCGATAAGATATATTTTGAAACCGGTGATGAAGAAACGAAGACACTGCACAATAAAAAAAACAAGGTGGGTTACAAAAGGACTTTCAAGTCTCCTTGGCGAAGTTTATCAATACAAGGCGTTTGACACGAACACTCCGTATTTGAACGGGCCCCTGGGGGGGGGTATTGTTTCAGGATGAACTGGACATGCGCCGTCTTCTACCTGGATTATCTTCTGGCTTCGGAAGCCAAACATTTGGAATCCGAGGTTGGGATAGCATGTGCAACGTTATTCTAAATATCATCCTGCATTAGAAACCCCGTCAACTTCCCTATGGTGTAACGCAAAACACTGGTGACAACACCCGACTTCGTTCAGAATTACATTCAGTGAGACAGTGTTAAGACGTACACAGCTGAACTGTTGCGCAAGACCAGTAAGCTAGTGGAAAATGAAGCGTTTGAATGCCTTTATTATACGGCTGTAAAAATTTCCAGTCGTGCACCACAGGGTGACAGTGACCTTTGTGAAGACTCCGTTCGTCATCATTATGGACAGCATGACATCAGTCTTTAACTCTCATATTTTGCTGCCGCACAACCATACTTTATTTGAAAGCCTTGTGAAGAAACAAAACAAGTGATAGGGAGAAGGGATTTAGTGCTGCCCTACCACAACCGTCCGGAGGTGCCCACACCTCAAGACACTAATTCAGACAAACTGTATAGAAAGTGACAGCAGGAACCCCTCCGACATCGAGTGGCGGCCATGTCTTGCAGCATATCCAACCAGGCACAGTCGGCGTCACGCCATCCCGGAAAGCGCCGGACTTTTTGTAATCTCTTTCATACGTCTTTGCTAGGTCAAAGACTGACCACTTTGAATAAGTCTCAGTTCCGCTGATCGAACAGGCAACATCTCACAGCTGAACAACATAGCCCGTAGTGTACCCCAAGACACACGTCCCTTGAGATTCAAAGATATACCCTTCTGACGCCATAGTTGTCTCAAACCCGACCAGAGCCTTGCAGACTCGTGCATTGGCCTCATCTATCACATTACAATCAGAACTTATGCAACTTTCAAGGCACGTGAAACCCTCCACAACTTCGAGTGCCCCACCCTGGATTGTAAGTGGCGTGTTCAGTGACTGCATGTCGAGGAGCATGACCTTACAAGTTCAGGGTGCATGCCATAGGACGGGATGACTTGGTCAGTTCATCCAAAAACACCCGCGCCTTGTTTTCCTCCTCGAACGTGGAAACGATGGCATGTGTATTTTCCAAATCCAGAGGGTTTTCGTCGACAGCTATTAGAACACCAGAGTTTTGAAGAACTTTTAGCGATCATTTCATTTTCTTGCTGATCACAAAATTAAGTGAGAATGGCGAGAGTGGGCACCCCTGGCGGACACCGCTTTGTGTACGGAAGCCTTTGGAGAGCTCTCCGTATACTTACATGCCCAGAAATCTCCGAACACAAAGAACTTTTTATGTTCACGAACATCCGTGCCATTTCTTGATGGGCTAGTGTGTCAAGGAGAACAGACCGAGTCGAATGCGGCTTGGAAATCCAGGAATACTAAAATTGTTGGTAGCTTATACGTATGACGTCCTGGGATGTAGCGGAGTGTGAAGATTTGGCTAACGCAACCCCTACCAGGCCGGAATCCTACTTGTTGGTCTTGAGTCAATTTCTCTAGCCTCCATGTGGCGACGAAGCACAAATGGCACCTAGAGTCTTGTTACGCATGGGGTTAAGCTGAGTCTCTTGCGATTATTGCACTTACCGTGGATTCGTGTCAGAAAGCGTGAATTTGTCGTCAATTGGTGTTTTCGGTCCCTTTTTTTAAAAAAAATTTTCACCTCGTGTGACAACAAAATACCCCATTGAAACGGCATTCATCACTCACCGGGTGAGAACAGTGAAGGCGACCGTTGGGCCAGATATATTGACGCTTGTTCAACAAAGGAATAATCAAGTAAGAATAATGAAATTAATATCCTGAAGCTGCAGAATAAATTTGTAGGCCTGGCTCTGAATATCAATATATAGTTGCAACCCACTAGAACTGCGGATAAGGGATGAACGACAACAATAGGGATAGCAAGTCCTAATCTGTGGGAGACAGAGATCAGACAATCGCATGGCACGAACAACAAACAGTTAATAAAAGTATTGCCATACACGTGTAGACGTAATACACTACGCATAAGGTTGCTGAATATTCTTCGACAACCCACGACCGGTTTCATCCTTCTTGGGGCTCACCATGTAGGCGAAGTTCCCGATTTTTCCTCAACCTTATTTTAATGAGGTTTTTTTAACAGACGATAATGTCCTGCCGATTTGGAATGGAGTCAGTCCAACTTTCGAAAAGCCTCAGTTTTGTCCAGCAACGCTAGTGCGGCCACTTTTATCTACAAATCAAAGATGGTTGAAAATCCTGAATAAGAGACATTGCTACTTAGTAACCGCTGGGCTGTCTACCACAAATTTGACAATCTAAATTCCGAAGTGCGGAAAATTTGGGAACCTAGATGGTCCCCTGTAACATCCTTCGAGGAGACCGTCTCTCAAGCCAGTCTGGATGAAGCCATCCAGCTGGTCACTCTTGTTCCCTTGTAGTTGATTCGACCCGCTCCATCTACCTGAAGCGTGACTCAGTTCTGACCCTCTAGAAGTCCGAACGTGTTTGTATCGGCATGTCATTTGGTTTCAAAGACAATCTTTCATCATGGGGCAAGATGGCACAGTGATTAGTACGCCAATTTACTGACCCCATGGTCTGTGGTTCGAACCCGACCTTTGCCTCTCGTCTTCTACTGGGCAATCTGGCAGTATCCCATCCCTTGTACTTCCTTCGGGTGGCACCGCAACTAGGCACCGAAAAGGTGTTACAACTGAAGGATTATTATTTGATCTTTCACCATCGGTATTCAATGGTAGGTTTGTATGTTTTCTGTCAACTAGACTAGACTAGATCAAATAAAAGTTAGTCCGTTCCACACCTCGGTCAAATGAGTATGGAGTGCTACAGGGCTCCAGGGTTCGCACGTTTCTTAATAGACCGGTTAACTTCGTTAACTTTGTAGAACCATACTCTATCTTGGGATACGCAACAGCAAGCGGGCTTTCAACTGTGTATGTGGTGCACTGATGATTTTCTTCCACGACAGGTTCTTCGGCGGAAACGTGCGTACAATGAACCCGCAACGAGGTTCCTCCTGGTTTTAGGGGGTGAAGATACGTTGGTTCTCATCCATGTGTACTGCGTGCACGGCACTTCTCCCTTATGGTGGTCGGCTTATGGCATGGGATTCCTGCTACTGCAATCTTTTTTTTGTGCAGACAAACTCCGCATTCATGCTGGTAAGAATTTCTGGTCTTCGGAATGCTCTATTTGCTCTCCGAGAGAAAATGGCGCCACGATAATTCTTTTACACAAAACTTGTATTTGCTTCTCAGTCAGCACCCAAAAACGACTGAAACCGCAACACCAGCCGGATCGCATTGTCATGACTTAATTCGGCTAGATCGGTGGTTCGGAATTGGACAAGTCTTCAAGAGTGGATATGAGTTATACTTAGTGGAACTGTAACATGTAATAAAAGGATGCATGGTTATGAGATATTTACTACTGTCCGCGTGATTGCAGTTGTTTTGCCACGAGATAGGAAAATATTATTATACAATCGCAGCATTCCCTCCTCCGTAGAGCGCACACTTACCAGACCAACCAAAATCACACTGTTTTCGAACGCACCCTTTGAAGGCGCATGCTTTGAGGAATAAATACGTCATATTTCCTCGTTCGGTTTAAACAGGCAGCTGTGACATGAGAAAAGAAGCATTTAGCAGTTGTTTTACGCAATTAACGAAGCTGAAACATTGTGGCGCCATTGTAGAGAACTGATATCGGAAAATAAATCTAACCCTTGTTCAGTTGAGTGACATTTCGTAAACAAGGCCAATTTTACTGGACAAAAGTGGAAAGTATGTAACTGTTTCGGTGCATAACACGGCTTCTTTGGGTGTATTCTCTTTGAAGGACTGTCCTGCACTGCGGAATTTAGTTCTGCAACACTTTCTGTGCAAACACCCTCGTCTGGCTCACATTTTTCTCACAAGATATTCTAAGACCTACCGAAATACGTGTGTATTTCGGATCCATGGTCTGGGGCACACAGATTTGCCATCAATGTGCTTCGGTAGCCTTGTATCCAATTTTTCACTGGTACTGTGAGACTTAAGGCGGTATTACGATGCTTCTTGAACCAGAACACATGTCCTCTGGGGTTCATTTCAGTTCATCTTTTCAACAAGAATCTCATATATGGAGTACTGCGATTCGTTAACCAAAAACAAACAGTGACGTGATACGTTACTTTGCAGATTGATGAAAAGCAGCGATGGTATACTGCAGCTTCTGTCCTGTTCGGGGCTCGCCAGGAAGGTTTCAATCGGCTGTCTCTTAATTGACTACCCCATTGGAAGTACGTGGTTAGGATCACTCACTGGTAAACCCAATCAATCAATTAGTTTATCAGCCATAAACCGTGTACCATAAGCACATTGGTTCCACCTGTCACGGTTCCGATCACCGGAAAACGGGAGTCTGGGACATATATCTAAGCCTTGGAGGCGAAGGCATGTTCAATTTGTTCGAAAATTGGGTAGCCATGCATTGAAGGCGATCGCTTCGATGCACGAACGCCACTGACTGCGCGATTGGGCCATTTCTGCCGCAGTCACTAAAACTTAGTGATTTGACTCCCGGGGTTCCCATCCAAAGAGGCGGCAGTTGCCCACCCGACTAAGTTTACTGGTTAGTGATTTCGTATTTCGCTGCCAAGTCATACACTGCCCACCTCTCGGGCTGGGCAAAAAGAGCTCTGTGAGGTAGACGGTCTTCTGGTATGCGGAGTACATGTCCCAACCAGCGCAGCCTATGAAGCATGAGTAATTTATCTGTTGCGGGAAAGTTCAGACTGGTAAACCCAGATGTCTAAACCTGATTGAATCTCTAGCTTACGATGTTGGTTCACTGAATAGCGGAAAAGTTGTCAAGGTTCAGTCGACTAGATATTCCAACTGGTTACACACCCTACTTATCAGATGACTAAAAGTCAACATTAAGTTTCCTGTCTCGGACGGTTCTGTGATAATGAAGCAGAAGTGCACCTCGAATCTAAATGCAAATCGACTACTTATACATGGATTTCATTCGATTTCCACATTAACGCCATCTTAGTTGTAAAGCGTGTTTATTTCCACAGTCACGTTAACACCTGTAGATTTCTACAGATGTGTGCCCCTACTGTGCTATTCAAGGTCGCAGCATTTGCACAAGAAGTGTCTTCAGTCCGGGTAATCAGTCTGGTCTCCAAAATACCTTTCATGACAACTGTCTGGATCTCGCGATCAAGTTAAACTGGGACCGGGTTATCCTGCTTGCTTTCTTGAAGCAGCCTCTGTTTTCGTAACTCCCATTTGATGCTGGCTAGGCAATATGAAAATTACTCACGTATATTGAAGCTGACCGTTATAACCGTTACGCAAACATATCATGTCGACACACTTGCAATTTTCATTAACTAGTGTGTTGGCCGTCGGTAAAGTAAAAATAGCCAGAAGGATACTGTATTGGGCGAAAAAGATTCGTTTACAACACTGCTCGTGACCTGGCAACATATTTGTTTCGTTTACCAGATTACCGATTCGAGGTGTCGGGCGACACAATTCGCATAGTCTTTTCTGATTCCTCACCACTATCCCCTGTTTTCACTGCATTGATGTCCCTGTTCCTATACTCTATACAGTTTGAAATTCGACTGGTCATTCATACGACGGACAGCCGACTACTTGCTTACGTCTTGCATTCATAGCTTCCTTCGGGTGGCATGGCGGCTAGGCACCGAGAGGTTATTACTGCTGAACGGTTTTCCATTACCTTGTCATAGCTGCTGACTCTCCCTGTTCACAGCTGTTTGCTTATTATTGTGGTTGAGTGACCCCTGTGGAGGAAAATGGGTCTGGCCCGGAATCGAACGTGGACGGTCGGGACAAAGTTCTGGCCGCTACCGACCTGGTCACGAGCCATGTGAGCAAGGTCATTCTACTCCGTGTGTTCCAGGTCGTTCCACTTTTCGCGTGGTCTTCTGTTGGCCGGTATCTATTTGTAACTCACTTTGGTGCATTTTACACAGCGTAGATGTGATAACAAGCGGTATGCCACACACTTGAAAATGTGATGTTTTGCACTGCGATACGTATCTATCCACCATCCTTCATACGCAACATTTCCGTCCGTTCGTCATTTTTACGTCCATTTGTGGCTGCTCGGTTATTTCCGTCCGGTAGTCTGACGGTCTCCATGTATCTTTTTTGTCCTCTTCTCTCTTTGTAGACCGCCTTGTTTCTTCCGTAATTTCATTTAATTTACTGACCTATCATCTCGGTCGTCCGGCAGAGACCATCACCAGTACCCCACACAGCCATTTGCATTGCCACAAATTGCTATTATTGACCACAGTTATGCTCTACCTCAGTGGACATATTTTAGAATCAAATCCCTGGTCCCTACTGCTCCAATTCCTGTTTCCCACAGTTCTGTTTTCTGTGTCCACACTGATATATCCGCTGTCCAATGGTCCAAGTAACGGCCTTTCTAGCTTTGGCTGTGCTTGAGCTCAAACAATAGTGGAAATCCGGTCTATGGAATTCACCATGCTCTTCTGGATTCTACGGCCTTATTGTATTTTTGCGCAAGACAGCGTTCAGGTGTGTCTTTACTTAGTACGATACATCAGTCACTCGTAACTTTCCATTATGTGCAAATGAGCCTGGATGGTCTAAGTTACTTCACTACCGACAGGGCTGTTTTGTCACCAAGCCCCCTTAATAAGCGTTGATATACTGATTAAACAATCACGAACCCTTTTGTACGGGGTAGGCATCCATGTGGTCTTTACGACTGTTCTGTCCGCGTTTGTCTATACTATCAAACTAGGTTTATGTTGTGTTGGAGAAATATTATCATTAAAAAAATCCGCTTCAAAAGTGATACCAATCTCATTAGTTGCATCGAGAAATAAATGAACCTTATACAAAGATATGGAGTGCGTTTGAATCCTGGTTACCGCGTTTTCAAGATCCTGCTTAACAGGTAACATCATTTATGCCAGAACAATATATATCCAAGGAATTTTGCCAAGAAAAGCTTGGAGAAGAAGACATCACGACAACAGCCACAACAAGAACAAGTGACTAGACGGATAGCCCTACCATACACCAAGAATATATCTGAACTGAGCCAGAATATTAACTCAAAAAGGAACCCTCTTGGCCCTGATGCCACTTTACGGATACTGATCACAAGACTGAAGGATAACCAAGATAAAACTATGAGGAACAATATGATATATCAAATGAACGGCAACAAGTGTGACGACAGGAACCAGTTTTACGTTAGACAAACTGGGAAGGAATTATGTACATAACCAAAGGAACACCCTGGGGAATCCGGGAGACATGTCACGCTATCCTTGATATCCATACACCAAGACCAAGAATGTTACAAGTTCAAACTGGAAAACGCAAAAAATCTTGGAATACGGAGACATGAGACACTGAAGCGAATTTCTGGAGGCATGGTACTCCACGACGGATTCGATCAACCGACGCATTGAACTTGATCCAATTTACGCACCGCTACGTGCAAACGACCGATAACTCAACCGGAACACTCAAAGGGAGTCCAATATCAGATTTAAAAAGCAAGAAACAAGAAGCCCCTTGGAGTCCAATCAACAAAGGTCACAAACTGGAACCCAGAGAGGTCATGAACAGAGTTCAGTCCAACAGAGATCAGAGTAGGGAGCAAGGTAGGCCAACCTCATAGGTCACGTGGTCACCCATCAGTCAGGACACAGGATAATGGAACCGCCCGACCCAACAACCAGTCGTGATCGAAGGTCAGCCCCGGCTAGCAGGACGTATATTAACACACGTGCAGCACTGTTCAACCCAAAACCACCGACTCATCGCTACTCTCCTCTACGCCCTCTAACAATGCACTGATGATATCACCTCGAATGGTGATTAAACGTTTGCAGTCAAATCACCCAGCTCAGCGAACAACCAACCAACTGAGAACAAGCATTTGGACGACGGAATAATTCACGGCACAGGCTCTCAGACGTACACACGTAAGTCTAAGCTGTAGAGCAGTCTCTAAGGCCAGGCTAGCACGAATAGGGAAGATAGCAAGCTTCTCTCATAAAGGGATTCTCTTGAGAATGAATGAATGAATGAATCGTACCTGGTGGGCGACACAGTTTTGTGTCTAGGAGAGGGATCTCTTCCGGGGGTTATGCACCAAACTGCTTTGCATCGGTAGGTCAGCTAACATGGTTTGAAACACTGAGTTCCCCTTAGAAGTTTTACTTTTACTGTGCCTATACTGTCTGTAAAGTGAAGGAACGACCGGATCGTTCACGAGGAGCTAATGAACGGATAAGCTGAAAGTTGGAGAATCATTACCCATTGCATACGCAATTTGTCAAGTCAGGTGAATTGAGTTTGACTAAAGCCCTCAAAAATGTTAGACACACATGCCACACTGCAACCGGGTTAGGAAGACGAAACAGACGGCCCTTTTTCTCCCTCCCAAAGAGAAATATCTCGTTAAGAGGACATCCTGGTATCATTCGGATAAAAGATCTAGGTGGTTCTCTGTTGAAAAAAAATGTTCAGTTGTCATGGTATCTCTAATGCTAATATTTTAGTTCTACTGTTTTTCTTCTACTGCAACTAATTCCTGTGGGAACAACATCTAGGTCTAACCGGGCTATTCCGTTAGCAAGTAGTTCTGTAGCTGTTCCTAGAGTCACTCGGATTCTTTCTTCTGACAGACTAACGCATTTTGAATCGCTTCACTGTTCTCACACGAGTGAGTAATGAGGTTGCAGCAGCCTTTCTCTAGTACTTAAGAGAAGTAGAGTACAGGTTCCAAGTGAAGCTGGATGCATCCTACAGTGAAACTCAGCAACCTGGGTCAAAATGAAACCACGCAAAGACGATATAAAATCGCACATACATCAGAACAAAAACTCCGTCTTATATTCAACGTTGTCGGTGCTGGGCAAACAGGTGCACAAGAGGTTGGTGCACACCGCTGTGGAATCAGTGATCTAAGTATGAGATCATAGTGGGACGGAAAGTGGCAATATTGAGGCGACGCATTGTTTTCACTTTTGTCAAATGGGATCTTCCATAGCTCCAAAGCTCTCGGTCACTGGATTAGTGAGTTAATTTCATATGAATGGAACAGAAGACATCAGTTTTCCTTAGTATATAAGGCGAAGCGCTTCTAGGCCCACCGCATTTAGCCAAGCTTCAGTTGTATATTAGCTATGCTCAAGTACTCATCCCTGGTGACTTATACTCCTGATGTAGCCACAACGTTAATGCATTTGACCAAATACTGTACTACAGTGCCCTACTAATCATTATAGGAGTTTGAAGGGTAACACAGTTTGACCTTCAGGGACGCTGAAATGATGCATCATAACCGAATTAACTGTACAGAAAAGTTTTTAACCAACTCCGTAGCCCCTACATTTGACCACGATTTATAGGAGAATAGCGCAGGGAAAAGCACAGAACTTACTGAAGACAACATCCAACCGCATACTGATTGCATCAAAGTTGATGAGGCTATTTAACTTGAATGCATGCATGACGGATGTGTGGTAATTGATTTAGGGACCTTAGCATTTGTTATGCATGAGCAAAGGGGATCCCTTTGGTAGAGCAGATACAGCATTAACGAAAGTGGAAAGAAGTACACCCGTTCTGAAACCTCAACTGGCGGAAAGTGCCATTCATCGGTGGGATAAAGTGCAACCTGGAGGTTTTCGACAGCTTGACTTGCTACTCGTACGATTAGGGGACGTAAGGAGGAGTTCAGATTAGCTTACTTCAAAAGGAGCGACACACTTCGCGTTTGAATGTGATTGATAAAGTAGCAAAACTATTAATACTTAATAGACGGAAGCCTCTTGACCGACGCCTACATTAGAGCACTCATTCCTTTATTTCTGGAAAGAAGAGCGAGCTATTGTCTCAACATAGCGCTGGCTGGATCCGTTTTATCCAGTTATCAAAAGCATTCAAACGTTGTACGGGATGTAAACCTCATGAAAGATGAGTAGGACACAACACATTATAAGCGTTCTAATTGTACGTATATAAGACTTTGGTTTACATCTGTTTAATGAACTGAACTATGGTAGCTTCAGCATAGACTTCGGCCGTGGATCCCCAGTGTAATGGTCTCGGTAGAAGATTGTGAAAAATGTATTTAATTGATGTGGCCCTTGGTAAAAGCTGCGCCAATTTGTTTTAACAGATACCCAAGTTCTCACAATGGGAACTACTCACCAGGTTGCTGAAAACTCTTCGCAGCCCACGACCGGTTTCGCCCTCTTTGGGGCTCATCATGTGGGCGCAGTTCCGGAGTTGCTGTCAACCTTATATTCTGTTTGAACCCAAATTGGGCTGATTTTGATAAACACACCAAGTTGCATACCAACTGGGTTTTCATGAGAGACTCAGAGAGACTCTCAGACTCAGAGACTCTCGTTTATGATTTTCCCCAACTGAATGTACTGTACAAAGGCCGCCTCATGTTTCAGTTGCCGCGATATTTGAGGTATCGCAGTATATTTTCATAAAGGAAGCTACTTACAAGGTTGTTGAGTGTAGGTTGATGAGTTCGAGCCGTTTGGGTTCAGTTAGAACACAAGGTTGGCAAACTCTGAGACTGCGCCTACCTGATAAGCCCTAAGAAGGGCGAAACCAGTCGTGGGCTGTCTAAGAGTTTTCATCAACCTTGTGAGTAGTTTCATTCATGAAACTATACTGCGATATCTCGCATCGTAAAAAAACGCAACAAACGAGAGATCCAGTTGAGTCTCCGGTAAAAATCCAACTGATATGCAAATTAGTGAATTTGTCGAGATCCCATAGTTCTTTCTATTGAGCACGCATTTTCGGTTGTCTGTTAGCAGGAACGGCCCATTTGATGAGATTAACGTTCATGCAGTGGTGGATGTTCTCCTCGAAAATTATGGACAACTCTTCGCGAACACAGTACCTTCTTGAAGGTCATGATAGTAAATATTATGGACGTTACCTGTGTACCTAGTAATGACTGACAATATATTCAAGAACAAAGGTACGGGTGGAAATGCGTGTTACGTTTACTCATAGTGATGCAACCACCTACAGCAATAGCTCTGTTCAGTTACCCTGTGTATCCCCAAGAACTGGACTAGCAGTAAAGCTGGTTGCACAAAAATGTTTTTCCTGGTAGTTCAGTTATCTCATTGGGCGTTAAGACGTGCAAAACACGATGATTCTGCAAGTTGGAGCGAGTTCCTGGTTGCAGGGTTCTCGCTTGCTAAACGGCTATTCATTTGAATCTTTTTTACCAATGAAATTTGCCTCGAAAACAACGTCTGATAGTACCAAGTAGCAACTTTCGGCCAAGAAACATCCTGTTTTGAGTTTGTGACACCTACTGGGATTTTTCGATAATTATCCACACTGAACTTACCCGCTGTTTGGTTCATCGTGGCACACGGTACATTGATGTCAAGCTAAATACTCACGTGCATCCGAAGGCCCTGCTTAGTCTTTCACTAGAGGTTCAGGACGAAAGTGAGGCGTGGAAACCTCATCCCACTAACAACAGGGGGTTATTTAAACAACTGGATGGGATTATCGGTAATCGGAACCATTCAACCAACCAAAACATTTCACCTTAGTGGCAGTTTTTGATGAACTTTTGACAACGTTTTCAGTAGCCTTGTGTAACAAACAGAAGGTTATACACTCTTCCCAATACTGGCTTCGTCCATAAACTGTACTTGATGGCAAGTCTTGTTATACAAGATCTCCTAAGATGTAACCGAAGTACTCAACACCGAAAGTATGCCTTTGTGTTTAGCCTCTGGTACATTGTCTTATATATGCTCCATTTATGTGTGTCAGACTTGGCTTCTCTCTGTTATTCACCTTCCACAACTTCGACAGTTTTTGGAAGATGCAAGCAGTTTGCATGTCTCATTCATCACTACAATTGTCTTTTACCGACAGTTATGTGATCTCTTTTGTTTTTACTGATACGTCATAGTGATAAATTCACAGCACCTGGTACCGCGAACTTCACCTGAATGCCTTAAACTCTCAGAGGAGCTACAGCCACTTCCATCCAGGGGCCTTAGCATGTTTTCTTCGCAATAGGCTCATGAGTTGGACAACTGCTGCCTTTGCGTTAAGGTCGTGGCCCAATTCGTCTGAGCGAAACTCGATACAATTTGCATTATTCATTGAATGAAATAAGTTCAAAATGCGGATGTGAGCATCACCCACTCTGTCAACAAAGAATTCTCTTGGGATTCGTTTTCTTTACATCAGTTAGTGTTCTGTATTTGATTAGAGGAAAAATAGGCTTATTAGGGAGACTGTGCTCATAGAAAAGTTAGAGTCGTTAGAATTTACTCCTATTTCACTGTGCTTTTAGACGGAGACTTCTGACAACCAAACCGAATCATTTAACACAGTTTATTAGGCCCCGACAAATCGATTGAGTTTAGCTTCCCAGTTGTACGCCGCCGAATCGACCGCCATCCGACTACTGAGTGCCATTCTATGCGCTCAGGGACGGTCAGGCTTGCCGACCAGAGTAAACCATCCATTGATTGTTCAGCCAGACGCGAGATACTCTGAGCACATGGCTATATTGCGTTCTTTCATTTCTGACTTCTGACGGTGCGCTTCTGCGGTCATTTTTTTCGTTCTATCCGTGTTAGTCTTCGTTTGTCAAATGTGAGGCCTGTCAAGAATTGTGGAAAACCTACCCCCCCACCCAAAGTCTATTTCATTACAATGGACAACTGCCATACCGATGTTCAGAGCTGATCGTCCTCTCAACGATGAAGCTTGAAAACGGGATTGACCCAAGAGCAACACAACTCTTTTCCTTTTAGAACCTAGTGTTGCGGGACGAAAACGGGGAAACCCAGGCTTAGAGACCAAGCTATACCACTTGAGAAACTACAGGTGGAATTTTCAGCCAGCAACAGTTAAGATAAACCCCCCTCCATTTTTTTTATATTTCAGTCCACACGTTCTGCTACGACGCACTTCTGTTAATCATATCCCTATTCAGTCCCAAATGCTTACCAGGCTTAATTCTAGTGCCTTTACTGTTTGTGCAGTAATCAAGGTTTTGAAGACTCCCATTTCTTGGTAACTTTTGACCTGATGCGCTAGCTCAGTTTTGTTAACGTAGGTATGTGACCTTCCTTTCCTTGGGCCAGATATAACTAAGCAGTGTGACACTACCGTGTAACTGTTATTGCCTTGTTTTTGTAAGTATTTTGGAAGCTGTCAACATGACCCAAGTGCGATACCTTGTGCATGTGGTACTTTCAGATGTTTACGGTAAGTACGGAAATGTTTGTTTTATCTAATTCGGGTGACTCTCAGATGACAGATCATCCTTAACAAACGTGATAAACTATAATGTCATTGCATCTGAATCCTCCCCCAAGATTTACGACCGCGTTTTTATCGGTAAAATGTGTCATTCGGAGTAGGGTTACGTTTGGTGGATTTGGAGAACGAGGTCTTCTACGTCCCAGATCGAAAACGGTGGATAATTCGGGTCAACTAACGAAGCCTCAGCACAGAAGGAATTCATTGGGGGAAATACTGCAGTGATTTGGCTACGCCCCGGAATCCAGTGTTTCATGTAACACGCGAAATAATCAAGGACAGATACAGTTTGTGTCTTCGTCAGGGACCACTTGAGAGACCAACCATCTTCGTCCCTGGAAGAATAGTCTTATTGTAAACTCTGCCATCAGAAGGGACCACGAAGTTAGAAAGACAGTATTAGATGACCCCGGTTAATAAGTTTGATTGGAGGGGTAAATGTAAATGAAAACCGATTGGGCGACGAAAACAAAGGTAAAACTGCCACACGGTAAAGCCCTTATTTGTGATAGTTCAACTCGTTTCTCGGGTTGTACTCAACTCAGAAAAAAAGACGAACTCAGCCAGCGAAGCCTGCTCAATCTCGTCTCAATGAATATCGTAGAGAATTAACAGTTACATTTGATTTTACACCGTCACCGTGACCTTCAACTAGACAGACTGTTTGCTGTATACATTTACGACTTCGACTTAAAGAGTCAACACATACCTTAGCCTTGCTTATGTGTTAAATTACGGCGCAGCTGGAAACCCAAAGATAAAGTAAACTAAAGTAATATGGATATTGAATAATGCTGGGGGAAATTTTGGGTTGACATCTTACACATGATTCCTATTCCCTTCACCATAACCACCAGTGTTGTTAATGCCATCTACCACAGTGATCGAAAACCGTGGAATTTTTTCCTGTCCGATCTCTTTACCAATAATATTACGAAGAGTAGTACTGATGTTTAACCCCTACAAAACCATAATTCAGAAAATTGTGAACACAGCAACAAGACGAAGTTATGTTTTTTATAAACAAAAGCACAAACAAAGTTCTATTCGACCACAAACTTTCAGGGCTAAGTACACTTAAATCTGAATTACAGTTGGTACCAAGCGCTTCGACACCTTTTCATAAAGTCACCGCTTAAAATATCTCCACTCGAGCGCTGAGAAGATAATGCGGACCCCTCATGGAAGTGTACTGGTCCTGAAGACGCATGATGGGTCTCCAACTACTTCGTTTGTGAGTCTTTGGAGGTGGCATGAAAAACAACACCACACCACACCATGAGCAGCTATTGATCAGAGATCGAGGGTGAAAACCCGTAATATGGTGCTAAACAGAGTACGCGCCTCTGAGACATTTTGCTGTTGTTCAGGTTATATCCGATTAGGGAGAGCTATATGCACGCGGAAATACATTATCAACAAAAAAATTAGAGCATTGTGTGGGTCTATGGGAATTCAAATGAATCCTTCCTTGGTCTCGTAAACACATTAAATATTCTGCTTGAATAGTCGGATAATGATCCACAAATTTCCAACCTCTTCATAGAGGAAATTATTAGTAACAAGCCGTGAGACTAAAATCTTTACAAGCGATAACTATAATACAGAACTGGTCGTTTATAGAATAGCTTCTGCTTTACAGGCTTATAGGACTTTCGGCCCTAAACCTGGGAAACTCAAAGTCATCCACTCACAGATACAGGCTCTCGTGAACACGTGACCAATCAGACCACTTCAAGGGTCTCCTGAACAAGCTTTTTACTATAAAGTCGTGATAAGATTTACTTTGCGGTCCCCTCTGCTATTCTGCCCAGAATAGATACAGACCGTCAACTCCCAACTAATTAGATAAACATAACACACTACTGGTAAGGTTGCTGAAAACTGAATATCATAAACGGGTGATGCAGCTGGGTTACAGGTGAGTCTTTCGTGAGAACAAAATAACATGCAGGCGAGTACATTCGTGCAATTTGGGACCAGTTGGAATATCCGGTTGACGGAAATTCGGGGACTGCGCCAACCCGATGGGTCGTAACAAGAACGAAACAGGTCGTGGGCTGCTGAAGAGCTTTCAGGAACCTTATGAGCGGTGTATCACGTCTAAACAGTGTATTGCGGTATCTCGAATATCGCACAAACTGAAACATGAGGCGGCTTGGTGCAGTACCATAAACGAAAGATTCAGCTGGATTCCAGGTGAGTCCCCCGTCAAAACCAAATTAGTATGCAGATAATTATATAAGTGGTTTCTGTCTTTTGCACTGATAGCTAACAACCAGATAGGTTACAGCGACTTATAGTAAAACACTTGTACTATATGGCTTCTGCTTCTGTGTTTACCCACTTCGGTATCCCTGATATATTATGCTACAGACTACTCACACTTTGTTTAATGATTCCGATAAGCGGGCTTTGACTTGAAATTGGTCATAATGCCACGTCAACCGTTTACTTAGGTGTACTATTCCATCTACAACCAACGTGCGCCCGTTCCGTCATCCACTCTCATCCTCTTATGTATTTATGTATTGTCTCCGGGCGCTGCACTACCCGTCGGCAGCAAACACAAATGGGTCTGAATTCAAGGCCTTGGCCCTATTTCTCACTCTCACAGCTGAATTAACTCTTACTCCTTTGGTCAAGAGTTAAAGCGACTTGTCACATGGTTTGACGAAGGCGACTTCGTTTCATTTCGTATGTGAACCTCATGGCTTCAGAAAGTTCACTCGACGAGAGGACCGTCGAGTGATCAGGTGGTTGAATCCCACGCGGTTAATGTAGTCCAATGAAACCTAAAAACTCCTATGTGCAAGCAGCAAACTAAGCGTTCGACATGATGCCAGGTTGCACGAAATACCGGTTCATTGAGAGTAGCGTGGGTGTATTATTTGTTTAGCGGACCGGATTCTCACGCTTTCTCTATAAACAACACAGTGTCCATTAGGGCGTATCATGCTGTAGTTCATCCTGCTGTTTGAGTTGGAAACAAAAAAACTGAACCAGGATGGCGTTTTACATGCCGTTCTGTTGCCTGACATTCACTTGACGTACTTGTTTTCGCTAACTTGGCCAAGCCTCCGTAGTAATATTGCATTGAAAACTGGTGGCGCGTGAACAGACGTCGCGATGAGTATCGTGAGGTCGGTCGAACTAGCGCCTAGCCGCGTCCAACGGTGTTATTGTGCGCGGGTGGCGTGAGTCATCCGCCTTCGTCCGGTCAATGAAGGCCAATAAAACGCGTTTCATTGTCTGACGATCATTCGGTAGCGCGCTTTGACCGGTTTGAACCAAAGTTGGAAAAGCGAAATTCACTAGACGATAACTCGTGAGATTCTTTGGTTTGAAACGTTGAAGAAGTTCTAATGGCTCTCTGGCCTTTCTGGCAATAAATGAGAGTGATCCCAGGTTAACGGCTAACCACAGACCACATGGGCAAGCAGACAATTCAGCTCGACCCGCATGGAAAAGCACGACAATGGGACAGATGGTTGTGCGATGCGTCAGCAATCAATATGTTTATCAGAACTAGTGAAGGAATATGTTCCTCAGGAAAAGTGGGATCAGCAGATGTCTCCACACATTGTATGACTCAGCAAAACTAATCAATATAAGTGACTGACCTTTACTTGGGACACAAATACAGTCATAACTAATTCGCCTCCTTAAATGATCAGTTCGGTACAGTGTGCCTTTTTTGGTCTAGCCACTTGTTTTCCCGATCGATTCACAGTGGTCGCATTCAAAGCCATTTCATGCATGAGTTAAAACTTCAGTTAATGGTTTGACACTAATTGGGAATTAAGACAGAATGCTTTTTAACACATTCTAGGATGACGTTCCCATCAACTTATTAATGGTCCTCAACGGGACATTGACTTGATGGTTCCAGCAGGGAAGGTAGCTTTGCTTGATGGAAACTCGCTGAAGAACCATCGATGCACTGCGTTTCTCAGCAAGTCAACGCGCCATCCCACAATGAACATGTTTTCCAGCATTATTATATCAGTGGTTTGTGCAGGACTACGGCTAGGGTTGCTAGTGATGACCACTAGAGCGTAGTAAAATAAATTTCCTCTCCTGTGAAAAAATCTCCTGCACAACTACTAAAATTGTTAGCTTCGCTTAACTGCGCAATGTTTTTCGAGACGTGACTGCATAGGGCTATTCACTACAACCCTGTCGGTTGCCTTCAACCGTCCCTTAGGTGATGCGATCGCTCGTTCATAGGTGACTTGTTGCAGGCTGCCACAGTGTTGCCACACTCAGGGCACTGACTCAGGCAATCTGGAGAGGTCAGGCACAGACAGATGCCAGCAGTTAATGATTTTCTAAAGACTGTCAGCTAACACTATAGAAATATGTCAACACGAAGTTATTGTCTGAGAGACGAAGAATGATTGATCTGTGCTTTCGAGCGCTTCGTTGAAAGGGGATAAGTAAAAGTTCCTGACGAAGCGCGTGCTCGACCATGCCATATAAGAGATCGTACCTTTAGTTGATGGACCTGGAGCACCAAAATGGACAGTTTTTCGGACGCTTGTTCCTAACTAACTCGTGTTTAGCCTTAGTTAACTTTCTGTCCGCAACATTTTCTGTACAGCGGCAAGACACTTTGACACCGGGATCGAACCGGCTCAGCTAAGCCCAAATACCCAGACTCCTGGTGGTGCTCCACAACCACATATATAATGCACCACTCTTAGATAGGCGCACAAACAAATTTCAGATAGAAACTCAATCTGATCTGGCCTATCCATCAGACTGAAACAAAAAAAACAAAATGGTACAAGAATAAATTGGTAGACAAAGCTTCTTAACAAATCGTATGTGGTCCCGGGATGCCTTCAATCCGTGGAGATAGATTTTCACCTATTTCGTCCTTAAGTATCGAAACCCTTATAGTGCAGAACATGAAAAAAGGTTTCGTAACTAGCTTCGGTTTTGTAGGCCATTTTCCTTCATATCATTACGTACTTTGCCGGTGATGGAGAGACTAGTGAACGCAGTAATAAATTTGAGAAACGCACTCATTGTACAGGAACATCCCGTGGTAAGGACTGCATAATAAACCACAATCAGTTTCCATCCGACAAACATATTTCGCTAGCTTAAATATTTGCCTTCAGTTTCTTACTCCGAAACGAATTACCGGAGTATAATGAAGTTACATGCCCTTAGCCAGTGCAGTAGGAATTTTTTTCTGTTTCTAGTGTAGATCCCCCAAAACACTTGTTGAGATCCCAACAAAAATACGGGAAAAGCCGTGCCGCTGCAAAAAACCAGTATGTCAAACTCTAATGCGAAGCGCAACCTCCGTTGCTTCAATTCGCACGTTATTTCGCATAGTTGAACAAACCCCTATTGTGAAACTCAACGATTTTTATCTCAAATTTTTTTCTCATCCTCGAAAACCAAAAAGTGAACTACAGTCATTGGGAGCTATTGCCGCTTTTTTCACAACTAAGCAGCCAGTCAATGAGAAACATCTAATGTCCCACTGACCGGATTTAGTAGAATCCGATGACCAAAATTTGTCTGTGTTCACCAAGGAGGAGGTGTATTACATACAAGGTCCATGGTTATACTGGATCTGCATCAAGAATAGGATAACGGGAAAACTGATGTCAGTTAATAGCAAATAGCTCAAACGGACCAGGCACAACCCGAGTCGTTCCAGCCACAAATTCTCTTATATCCAGGAGAAGAGTGTCTGGAGTCTAAGGCAGAGGCAGTGCGCGTAAACTTGCTGTACCTACAATGCTGATGGAATGTCAGGAAGAGACTGGACCTTACGGTGTTGTGACAGTTTGTGTACCTCCGTGACCAACTGAGCTATTCTAGGGGTGTCCGTGTAAAACTCGCAGTCCCTCATAGGGATTGATCAATGGTTAGAGGTCTGACGAGCATTGTCTCCTGGCCTCCAGGTTGGGCGTTAGAACATGTGTGGCGACTTGTTCTGTAAAAGGTGAAATGCACTTGCATCTCCCGCCAAACACCACTGCCTTGCGGTTAGACTTTTGAGTCAAAGGCTTTGGTTGAGGACCCTAGTCGTTCTCCTGTCTAGGTGTGGGCATCTTGGCAGTATCCCAGTTCACCTACAAACATGAAATGCACACATGCAAATAAATTCATGCCATATCGACCGTCGTTTGGTGTCATCAGCTGGGTCACCCTTCTTGGTGCTTACAGTAGGGCGAGTAAGCGAAAACATGCCACTGCTCACCCCTCCCTTTTTTCTCTTTCACATACTTTTTCTCCCGCCTCCCCCACCCCATTAATAAAACTCTCCTTGTAGGCCCAACTGTTTGGACTTATGACCCCGTTCGTCCTGCATCGGTTTTACCAGAAACATCTGTGCGTCATCCGGCGCCGACAGCTTCAGGCATCTCGAAATCGATCTTCAAGCTTCGGTGCTCAGTCCATCTAGCTGCCATTAATGTATGCACAACAAGCTGCTCTTGCTGTCACACTGGACTCGCATGGCATTGATGTGTGCTGTGTATCACAAAAAAAATTCAAGATGCAAGCACAGGCCCCATCACTCTCCACTCGTTTCCGGCTATGCACCTCTGGTGATCCAGAGGCCACTGCAATGGGATGTGCATGGCTTGGTAGGGCTCTTGCTTGACTGGACACCTGTTAATAATCACCTCTGTGCGATTCGTCTGGTGGCGTCTGTGAAGAAGTCACACAAGTGGGAAGTTAATCCATGCTCGTTTGTCATGTCTGCTTACGCCCCTACTGATCGTAGACCAGTTTTGTGACACCATGAATGCCCTGTTGCGGCGAGCTAAAAGCTCAGATATCGTGTTAGTTACCGAAGGTCTGAATGCACAAGTGGGCATGCTTAGCGCATCTGAGACTCAAGTAGGTGGACGAAATGGATTGGACTGGGTATGTGCAGGCAATGATGAACGATTGCTTCAGCTGTGTGCTGTCCGCATGCTGTTTTTATGCAGTATTAACTTCCGAAATAGTCGGAGTCGTTTGGCCGTGTGGTTTCCTCCAACAACTTACCGGCCACGAACTCAAATCGATCACATGGTCCTTACTTCCCGATGGCGCGGATCAATAACTGACTGCCGCTCGTTTTGGAACATATTTGTGGACTCCGACCACGCGCTCGTCTGGAGTCACTTATGCCTTTGTTTTCCACAACCGCGCTGGTTGCGAACAACTAACCTATAAACTGAGAGACTGGTAGATCGGCATGTTATCCGAATATACCAGAACTGTTTTCTGGATTCTCTTGCAATTGCTCCACCATCAGATGTGAATTCATACTGGGACGAGACCGTCATCTCTTTGCACTGTGCTGGGATTTCTGCCTGTGGCACGACGCTATGTGGCCCACTCAGCCACTGGATATCAGGTCAAACACTGGCGCTGCTTAAATTTCTGAGAAATCTCCCTCCGGTGGCGAATACAACTTGGCCCGACGAACTATCGGGTGTCAAGTGAAAGTTAGCTTGTACACTGACCGTGAAGTCTGGTAGACCCGAAAAGTTAAGGAAATGGAAGAGGTTAGGAAGCCAAAAATGAGCGAAGCTTATTTCAGTTGATCCGTGCGACCGGTCCCAGGGAAACATCTGTGAGCGAAATCATCAAGGATCGGAATAAAGTGACCATCTCGAATAAAGATGAGCGCCTCTTCTGGTGGGCCGAACACTTCGAACAACATTTGTCATAGCTACCACCTGCTACTCATCTAGGGCCGACAGCTTACGTAGATCCTTAGACGATGAACGTGGAACCCCTATGGCCTCGGAGGTTTATTCTGCATATGTTCTCTCAAGCGCCACCGACCTGATCCATATGACCTTCCACCTTTTTTGTTTAAAGGTGCAGGTGAAGTCCTCAGTCAGCGCTTATCTGAATGGTTGCCTGCATTTGGGAAAAGGAGACTGTTTCAGACCATTGGAGGGAATCGGTACGAATAATCATTTAAAAAATGGCCCACAGTGATTGTGGTAACTACGGGGAGATCAGCTTGACGCGGATGGTGACGAAACTGTTGGCATCAATTTTGCTTCGTTCCTTATGGTAGCTCATGAAACCCTGACTCGAGAAAAACAAGAGGGTTTTCTGTCGGTGTGGTTTGCGTTGACCAGATCTTCACACTCGGTCAGGTGCTAGTACAACGTCGTACGTACATACAACTCACAATTGTTGTTTTCCTGGATTTCCAGGACGCATTTGACTTGGTTGGCTGGTCTGTTCTTGATACGCTTGTTCATCAAGGAATGCCCCAGAAGTTTGTGAACATAGTACGTTGCATCTATTCTCCGAATTCCGGACGTGTGTGAGTACACGGAGATCTCTCCAAAAGCTTCCGTACTCAAAGCGGTGTCTGTCAGGGATGGCTTCTCTCTCGATTACTGTTTAATTATGTGATCGGCGAAATAATGAGACAAATACCGGAAGGTCTTCAAAACCCTGGTGTTTAAATAGCCTCTGACGAAAACCTTGTTGATGTGGAATATGCAAAGCAGATCTGTCCCAGTTTGTGGCCGGAATCGAGTGATGATGCGGTTGAATATGTTGATAAATTCGGCCGCATTACACCCATACGGACCAAATAAGACGCGTTTTCTTATCAGCAGGAACATCAAATCATTGTTGATACGGATGTTCCACTGCCGTGCAACCACAAAGGTTACTTAAGTATATCTAAGGCCTTAAAGTATGATGATGCCTGTTTGGTTTATACGTCCGTCGATGGGGAAATGTTGTCGGCGAAGGGGCACGGTGACAGCCCATCTCAAATATTCTGGGAATGACTACACCCACAAGCTCTCAATCAGACAATTCGGAAATAAACTGACACCAAAACGCCACCGATATCGATCTTCCGCCATTTCCTGCAAAGTCTACCACCAAGTATCAGTGGTTACTTGAACCCCATCATGGAAGGCGGATGGAAAGGCTACCCGGTCGAAATCTCGCTTGATGCCGACGGTGCAAGCTTTCGTAGACAACGAAGAATCGGGGACTCCAGAAGCCTTGTTACAATGGTAGCAGATTGTCCCCGTCTGGTTAATAATTTCACCATGTGTACCCTTCTGGAGACGGACACTCTTATGGACTCAGCCCAGTTGTTTGGGTCTGTCTCTTTCTCTCACGTGTACAGAAATAAGCTAGATAGACACTGCCTAAGAATCCGCAGCCTTCCTTGAACAGAGCATGCGGAAGCTCGTTAAGATCAACAGCACGATGACATCTGTGTAGAGATATACACTCGGACACATATGAGGCTGAAGAGGGTTCCATATTCAAAGTCTACTTTTCTGGAAGCAGAGGATGACCAAATGAATTGTTGTTCAAAATACTGTGCTTAGTATTTCAAGAGGTATTCTTTGCCGGATATCAGAGAGCCATTTTGGTGTCTGATAGCTTCTCTGACAAAGGACTTCCGGAGACCAGTAAAAGAAGCCAAGTGGAACAACCTGCAGTCTTTTCCGACATTTTCCACACCTTCCATTTCTTTGGCTTTCCCGACCCACCAAGCTTCCCGGTTTGCAGACACACAATTTAACCTGGCAATGGATGATGCGTCGGGTTTAGTTGTGGTTGCGGCAAGGAAGAATCTGTCGCCGGGCCTCCAGCAACGCGAAGTCTATATCAGAGATTTAATGTCTGGATGAAGATGACTGAATTGCACCGCAGAAAATTTTCCGCCTCTGAATAGCGCTCTGGATATCTGTTTCCAGTGGCCATTAATATACGATAGTTAACCAGTCGGTGGGCGCTGAAGGAGCCTTTCCTGATTGGTTTGATTTTTTTTCGGTCAATGGGCCTGTTGGTGGTTAAGCGAGGTGCGCGCTTATGGCACAGACATGAAAAACTCAATGGAAAACATCAGTGAACAAGTGCATGGTTGCAGCTCACGCAAGCATTTCAGAGGGGACTGTAGGCTTTACAGGTGACTAATGGCAACGTGGTCTAGTTGGATTTGGGGTTGTCTAATTTTGGTTGGCACGTTGTCAAGGGATTTAGGCTGTTCGGCACAAGTCTGCAGCAGACGCTACCCACCTCATATCCAACCCAAGAGGACCACCCAACAGCGCTCCAACAGCGGTTAGTCTACATACACGAGTTTTCATTTCACCAACAACCGCAGTGCTGTCTGAGATTTCAACCCGTTGCAAAAGAGCACTTTTGGCTTAACAGAGGCTGTCCTTGGCAGATGAAGTACAATCCTTCTGGTCGTAAGCAGACACAAGGAACCTGGAGCAATGGACCTCACTTTCTCCAGATTTGTTCACAGACGTTGACAAACGAACTGCGCAGAAGCGACTATTAACAGGTATCCAGTCAAAGGAAAGCAATCTCCCTCGATCTCTAACACAATACCCAACTCGGCCTATCCAGCTGCAGCGGCTTCTGCGCCGCCGGAACGTGCAGTAATTGCGTCTTGAATCTTTGTTTCTGACAGACACTGTCACAATTTTTATGCTGCTTTTGAGCTACTGAATGACTGCCAGTAGAGACAACCAAACAGCAACCTGGCAGTTGTTGCTGATTTCGATGTTTGCTCGGTACTGCTCACCCGATTCGGACCAACAGACCCGATGCGAATGTTGGACTTCTAAGTTATGAATTCGTCTGACTCTGCATGTTTTGTTTCACCCGAAGTAATGGTGTAGGAGAGCTAGACCTCGTTCTTACTTGTGACAATATCGGCACAAACTGATAAATATCTTTCATCAAAGGTATCATACATCTTTTTCAATGGACAAATTTAGTTCTCGAAAATCCGTTTGTTGCATATCTCATTGAGAGTACCGTATTCGATTTCCTACCTGATGAGCATGCAGCCCAGAGACCGAATCTGTGTAGTGTGTACAACCAAATACTGTGAATTTTGCTGTAGTTCTCAACTTACTGAAAGTTCTGAGACGTGGAACTTGAGACATGTTCCAGACAACTTTTTTCTATATTTTCTAGACATCGTGACGAGCTGAAACTCTGAATTCCATCTGATACTTAATTGAACCCTCGAAAAAAACAAAAATAACATAATAGTTTCAGCATTTTCATCTTCCTAATCTCAAAGGGGATTCGGACCTGCAACCCTCGGAGCGGTGCGTAGACTCACATCCTTCGGGTCGAAGCCGATCAGCATCAAAACAACCAGACAAATGTGGGACGCCAACGTCGTTATTGAAACTTTATGTCAACCATATTGAAAAACTCAGCGGTATCGGGCAAACAAATTGGTTTTATCCGTGATGCACACTTCGACTCTGTATGGGCAGACCATTACTTCGCACTCCATTCCATATTTGTATTGCTATCCTCTGTTTCCAAACATAGGATGTTTGAGGTAAACAAAAATGATGTATCACTTTTTATTTTCCACAGCCTTGCAAGGAACTGGTTAGCCGGGTACATCAGTAACGTTAACTACCCTTAATTTTTCAGTTCGTTAGCTGCCGGTACAAAAATCTTGTATTCCGTTCTGGCTTTATGAGTGCATTCAGCTGTCTTGTCATTCGTTAAGCTTTACGCCATATTGACCTGCTGAACCTAAATTTACCATGGCAAAATCATGCGGGCGCTGTTGTTTGTAAGTGTGGGTTTGCTCTTTGTTAATAAGATTGGAGCCGACGACCATACTGTACTGCACGTGGCTGGGCTGGGTCGAATGATGCATTGGCAACTGATCAGACGCTGTTCACTTCCGTCGACTGAGTCGTTAAGGCAGTCCTGAAGATGGGCCTGTCGGTTACATACGACGGGACACGTGTCAGGGCTTACGCCCCCATGGTATACTTGGTAAAAATAACCATAAACGTCTGATTGTCAGTTTAATTGGAATGCTTTATAGTCTGTGAGCCAGCCTTTGGCGATAGCTGAGTCGCTGCCAATTCCCAAAAATAGTTATTATGTATTTTCGTTGGAAGCTGCTCCAGTAGGATTTCGTGTTTTCTGGTTCTTATTTTCCAACTGAGCGGCCGAGATAGTCCAGACAAGATGAAAATTTCGGCTAATCTCTATCTTGTTGGCCTTAAAACCTCTGTCAGCTGTTTCTCTCCAGAACATTTCTCCAAAATGAGCGTTCCCGGATTATTATGTCCTTCACTGAGGGGACAGTTAGGTCGCTTCATTTCCATTTGATTTACCGCAGCTTCAGGTGCATCCAGTTCGTTGACTTTTCTGTTTTCAGCGCCACTTGCTTGTTTTAACCTAAAACACTGGAGCCATGCTTTTAGAGCACCATTCACTGTCATTGGAAGAATGTTGCTTACTCAGGCCGTACAAAAGACCACTGGTATACCTTCCGAGCTGGTTGGTTGTAAGCTGTTCATCATCAGTGTAGACAGCGCTATCGGTGCATTGAAACCAGTGCGTTGAAACTTATTCAACTGATGCTTAACGCAGTTCAGTAGCCAAATGGAAGACTAAAACACCAGGCAACACCTAGAGGCCTTACAAGTCGTTTACGATGACAGACCAAACAACTTCGACAGAAGAAGCATTAACATATCCAAAAAATGACAGCACAAAGCTCTTAAATACAAAAGCATGATTGGGCCTCAGACTAGCAAGGGTGATTGCTATGTTTCTCAGTCCAACCATCTTTCTTATAAATACATCGGCACGTAACAAGAAAGGAGACTAGTATAAAAGGTACATGTTTATATTTCAATGGTTAAACAGTGTACGAGTGTTAAAGCGGTGATGTCTTGTGTGCTCAAAACAGTACCATTAATCTGGAAAAGAGAAGGAGAATTCTGGCAAGTCTAGTGCATTTGGACGTCCAAATAACTACCTGTTTAAAGATGGGGCTCTGGATCCACTTTAAATGGTATACGAGCAGATGTGTCGAAATGATCTTATGTGACGACACCAAATACCATCTATAATGCTCACAACTCAAGTAAACGGTATTCAGGTGACTTCCTGTCAGTGGTCAAAAATTTGTTCTCGCTCTCTGTGAGCCTTATGGTACAAGAGCGTCCGATGAGGCCCATAAACCGAAGGATTTCGCTGGTACCTTGGCGGATTAGGGACAGTTAAGGCATCATCCGTGTGTGTCTGGTGAACTTAAGTTGATCAGTTTCAACCGATATAAAATGAGATCGGTTAGTTAAAACCAACATAATTTGTACATAGGTGTATTTCGGAAATAGTTTAAAACTGGGTACTCAAGTAGGACATAGGATTGGTGGGACCTAGAGGCTGCACCTGTCTGCTGGGGCCGAACAAGGCGAAACCAGTCATGGGCTGCTGGAGAGTTTTCAGCAAACTTATGAGCATTGTGTTCTGTTTCAATAGTGTGCTGCGATATCGTAAATATCCTACCGGCTGAAAAATGAGGCGGACTTTTGCAGAACACTCAGCTAAGGACCATTATAAAGAAGAGGTTCATCTGAGATTTATTCGAGCCTCTCCTTGAAAACAAAGTGATGTTCAAAGAAGTGCATTTCTCGAACAGTATCTTGTTTGAATTCAAGTAGGACATAAAGTGAACTGAAGGGAAACTCGGGGACAGCGCCTACCTGATGAGTCTTAAGAAGAAGGAAACCGGTCGTGGAATTTTAAAGCGCCTTCATGATCTTCATGAATCGTGCGTTTCGTCAAGTAAATCTGGATGTTTGTGAGGGATAATAGCGCCAACATGCCCACATCATTTACACTCACACCACTCGCTCTATAACGATCTTCCTCATGTGCAGACACTACAGTTCGGGGCACCCGACGCTCAATTGTGGAGGTGTTGGACCTGAATTTCGCCTCAATTAGAGCTAGCCAACAGCCTATAGTCTCTGCCGTGCCATGGCTTGTATTCCCGCCAGCGTATTGGACCTATCCCACTAAAGCGCGCTGGACACACATTGGTTGAAACATCTAATTAGGCGAAGATGCTTAGATGTGACCGGTTCTCCCAGTACAAAACGATACAATAACTGTTCTGGTTGCATCCATCAACGGACCCACTTGTTGGGAGTTCCAAAACGGGTAGCGAGATAATTCAGATGTATCCTTCATGCGTAGGTGGAGTAGTGGTAAGACACTCGTTTGGCATATCAGAGGTCCCGGGGTTAGTCCGTAGCACGACGAAGGGAATGCGCTGTTGATTAGTACCAGTAAGAGAGATACCCATCCCCAGTGCCCCCATCTTTGATGTGAACTGACCAGAATTACTGCCTCAGTACGGGATGAGGACTGTTTCAATGAAATCAATGGGGAGGCGGCTTCTACAAAACGCACAACCACCTACACTACGTACTCCGTCACGAAGAGACTGGACCTTACCGTGGTGTGACGGCTTGTGTATTCCGCGACTCATTGAGCTATACTAGGTGTCCGTGCAAAACTCGCATAGTCTCTCATAGCAGGTTGGTCTGACGGACACAGTATCTTGGTCCTCCAGGCTGGGAGCTGGAACATGTGTGGCGACTTGTTCTGTAAAAATTAAAATGCATTTGCATTTCCCGCCAAACTCCGCTACCTTGCGGTCAGGCTTTTGAGCCAGAGGCTTTGGTTGGCCCTCCTGTCTATGTATGGACACTCTGGCGGTAACCCAGCACACGTACAACAAGGAATCGCCTAGCCGTCAGAACTAACAAAGCTATTCATTTTGCGTCAGTCATAGCTGAATCATCTGCGCGTCAGCCAGCGCTGACGCCCTCGGGCACCTCGAAATCAATCTTCGAACCACGACGCCCAGTCTGTCTGGCTGCCCTCAATGTTCGCGCCCTGAAGCAAGCAGGAAAACAGGCTGCTCCTACTCTCACGCTGAACTCGGTTGGCATTGATATGTGCTGTGTATCCCAAGCAATAATTCAAGATGCAAGCACAGACTCCATCACGCTCCGCTTGCTTCGGACTGCGCAACTCTGGTGATCTAGAGGCTACTGCGGCAGGATGTGCAGGGGTTGGTGTCGTTCTAAGTCACCGGGCGGAAGGATCCTTGCTTAAATGGATACCTGTTAATAGGCGCCTGTGTGCGATTCGTCTGGTGGCATCTGTGAAGGAGTCACACAAGTGGGAACTTGCCAGCTGTCTGTTTGTCATGTCTACTTACGTCCCAGCCGACTGGCGCTCTGACGCTACCAAAGACAAGTTTTATGACATCATAAATATCCTGTTGCCTCGGGTGAAAAGCTCAGATATCCTGGTGAAAGGAAGAAGGCTTTTGCTGCGGAGTTGTTTGTTAGAGAAACACCAACTTAACAGTTACAGACTAGTGGACAGGGGAGCAAAACTCTCATATGCATCTCGTTTACAAAACTGAACATTCATCTTCTGCTTGAACGCGTCTTTCTGAACTTTCCTGGATATTCATTGACTGCTACTCAACTGCAAGCAAATGCTACAAAGCAACTCCACAAATTCCGTAATAGGTACAACTTTTCAAGAGACGCGAAGCGGATTCACGAAAAGACATACTACCCGCATGCCTCATCAGTAGTATCCACCGTTACACACCCCCCTCTAAAGATCGTCCGCATGCCACCGTTGTTCATTTACCTCCGTCAGGTCGGCTTTAGCAGCGGATCTACTCGGCTGCTCTTCGGGTGTATCATGCCACTTACGAAGCTGCGTCCCATTTACTCTTTTCGATCCCCGACCGTCTTGAACTGTATGGACGTTCCCCCGGCGGTCGGTAACGACAAACGAACCTTGCCATCGTAACGACAAACGGACCTTGCCATCGACTGCCCAGCTTCCGCGACCCCAATCCACTCCTTCCAGGATTCTGATGATCCTTCCACTTGACCTTCGCGCCTATGGGGAATGATCGTGCCTTTCCACTTGCCGTTTTCTGCCTAGTCCTTGCCTGAACGGCGGTCAAGTTTTCTCGAGCTTTCCTCCTTTCTTCATCTAGCTCCTCCGGAGACAAGCGTGTTGTCGGCCACAGTCCAATTTCTTGATCAACCAGAGGGCGCGGATGTCGACCGTACATCAGCATAAACGGGGACTTGCCTGTGGTTGGCTGTATGGAAGCACGATGAGCTAGCAACACCATTGGCAAGTTCACTTCCCAGTCACCTCCTTTGGCCGCCAGCCACTTCTTGATCGTTCGGTTAAACCATTTGTTTGCGGGTGGTATGGTGCCATCCTCAGCCGTATGATACCCAGCTTCTGCAAGCAATTCCTAAACTGTTAGTTAGCTGAGGTCTGGATGCACAAGTGGTCAGGCTTAGCGCACCTGAGACTCAATTGGGTGGTCGACATGGATCGGATTCGGTACGTATGGGAGATAGCAAACAATTCCTTCAACTATGTGTTGACCGCATGCTGTTTTTATGCAGTACTAACTGCTGAACTAGCACAGGTCGTCTGGCCTCAGGTGTCCTCCAACAGCTTGATAGCTACGATCACAAACTAATCACATTGCCATCAGTTGCCGGTGGCTCGCACCAGTAAATGACTGCCGCTTGCTTTGGAGCACATTTGTGGATTCCGACCGCGCGCTCGTCTGGAGTCGTTTCTCCCTTCGTTTGCCACGGACATGTAAGGTGCGGATAAATCACATCACAATTGAGAGATTGGCAAGTGCGGATAATACACGAAATTTCCGGAATCGTCTTTTGGATTCTCTTCCAACTGCTAGAACAAGTTCGCCACACATTTGCACGATGCTGGATATCGGACAAAACAGTGACACTTCTTGATTCTCGGAGGGATGTCTCTGCCAGTGGGGAAGATAATTTGGCCGACGAATTATTAGACATTAAGTGAAAGTGAGCACGCGTCCACCGTGAGGCTTGGTGAACTTGTAGTACTAATGCCATGGAAAAGACCCAAAAACCGTGAAGGTTGAAGAATTAGTTGATTTTTGCGACCGGCTTCAGGAAACACCTGTGAGCGAAACCATCAAGGATCGGATTGGAGCGCCCATCTTGAATAAATAATGCAAACGACGATTCTGGTGGCCACCAGCTGCCACTCATTTAGAGCCTACATCTGAATTATAATCCTGGGCGGTGAACCTGGAACCCCCCACTGCCTCGGAGGTTTATAATTGCAAATGTGTTCTAAAGCGCCACCGAGATTCTGGTTCGGATGACTCCAGCACGCATTGTTCAGAGATTGGAGTGGAGTCCTCAGTAGGCATGTGTTTGCCTACACCAAAATATTTGCGTCGTTGATTCCTTCCTTCTATTCTTATTTTGTAGAACGTGGCTCCCCGTTTTGTTGTTTCTGTTTTCCGTCTAAACCGCCTTTCTTGTTTTGACCAGAGCGTAAACCGCTTTTTGACCTTGTCATTGCGCATTTAGTTTAAATCAACCAAGTGGGTTTTGCCATCTTGTGACCACTTTGTCTTGATTTGGGTAGGCGCAATGTTACCCACCTGCCTATTTGTGCAGGATCCCATCTGGAAATTGCAGTTCCGAAACCTGTGTGTATAAGCTGGCGTAACTCGAAGATTTGAGTACTATTGTGTCTCCAGCAATCATTCGGGCCAGGTTGAGTTGCGTGCAGAACCCCAAAAGTCAAATCTTCCAAATGGAGGTTACCAACGAAATTGGTACCCGAATCTCGGGTATTCCGTGGATCCTGGACGTTTACCTCAAGTGAAATTTTAGAACTCTCTTGTAACTAATATGATCAGAACACGAAATGTCAGAGGTTGTTGAAAACTGAACTTGATTACCTGGTGAACGATATTCCTCATAACCTTGTTGATTGTAATATTTTTGGTCATCAGCTTCCCTTGTTATTTCAACGCTCTCCCCCTACGCCAAGCGTGGCTGTTGGTATAAGGCCTATCAGGCATACGGCATGGATTCTGTTAGGATCAGTCCAGAAAATGAGATACAAGAAGAGTAGGCTGCGATATAGGTGGAAAAAGTTGAGATGCAAAGTATAAGCTAGCGTCTCAAAAGCAGATACTATTGAAGCATGAGTCTTCAAAACCCTGGTGTTCAGATGAATGCAGACGAAAACCTCGCTGATCCAAAATGTGCAAATGACATCGCTGTCGCCTTGAAAGAGAAGGCGCAGATGTTTTTGGATGAATTGACCTAAGTCGTCTCGTCCTTTGACATGCGCTTTGTATCCACAACATACAGGATCATGCTCCTGAACATGCAGTCACTGAAAACGCCACTTACAACCCAGTGATAGATACTCGAAGTTGTGGAGCATTTTACGTATGTTGGGAGTCGTATTAGTTCGGGTTGTAGTGTGACAGAAGAGGTCAGTGCACGAATGTGCAAGGCTCGGGTCGCGTTTACTAATTTGGGAGAGGTACGGTGTCAGAGAGGCGTATCCCTGAATCTCAAGTTATGTATGTATCAGGTTAGAATAAAACTGTTTTGTCGTATGACTGCGAGCAAGCAGCAGAACTGAGATGCCTCCAGGTCTTCAACAGTTGTTGTCTCAGAACCATAGCTGGTGGGGGTTGGTGTCGGCGACTCCACAACAAGCTAATTAAGTAGAAAGCGAGTGTTCGGCTGTGCAACGAGGACTTTCATCGAAGTATATGTCCAGCACCAGACGCTGCGTTAAGCCGGCCATGTCAAACCGTCGTTCGCCGAACAAAGCAGATTTCCTTGCTCACACTTGACAGAACTGCTATTTTCCACTACTTATGAACTGACTCATAAATAGTCTTTTCTGGCTTTGACAATATAGGTCTATCCATCGTCTCTGGTATCTTTCAGTGGTCAGGCCATTATCTTCTGAATACTTATAGAGTGTTATGCGGAACTTTTTACATAAAGTGCTCCTCTAATACAACAAAGTACATGGCTGTCAGGGTACTATGCATCTGAACTTGGACGTCCATGTTCAGTCAGCAGGACCACGTTCATTTCCTCAGCCTGTCCGTATCTTAAGGTAACAACCGTGTGGCAAAACAGCGTAAGTGACCAATCAACGCATCCGGATGGTGGGAACGGATCGTAAGAGAACAAATTGTTATCACAGCTGATTTTTTGAGAATGAACTTCATGAAGTTTTTTAGTTGAATGAAGATAATTAATAGACACACTTAAGTTCAAGTCATTATGTTCAGTCCGACAGTGTAGTTTCCCTAGTTGTGTTGTTGAGGCGAGTGTGCAAGCACTAAGTCACAAAAAACATCTTTTTTAAGGAAGTTTTTGAGTGTCAGAAGTCGATTCTTTAGGGTGTGAAAATTGTCCGAAACCCCCCGTAACCAATACAACTCACTTATGCACCCTGACCACATGTAACATTTTAGTATGTCGATTCGCCATCGGTCTTTAACTTACAGGTGTAACTTACCTTCAAGTGAGACAGAGCCATATCCGTCCATATTATTTTCACTCAGTCCCTGATTGATACGCTGTACAAGTTGATCATCAACTGTTCCGTAAATTTGGTGGAAAATTTCGGACAACATGGGTCCATCGAAGTGTATTGTCGCAGTTGCGTATAGGCTGGCCCATAAATCAGAGAGTTCTGTGATTTCGATGTCCAGCACGGCACCATAGAGGGCTGTGCTGTTTAGTGCACTTATAAGCTATGAACAAGCGTGGCAAGAGAACAACCATTTAGATATGTATGCCAAGGTGGACTAATGGATAGCGAGGAAAGTTAATCAGAAATCTTAACCCAGAATCTTCCCACTGAGTGAAGCACAATTAGGCATGGTCGATAGGTACACGATAGATCGTTCAGGCTCAACTACCTCAAATTTCGGCTTAAATAGTCAAAACCTCGTGTACTATGGTTAAGACTGACCGAGGTTTACCCGAGTGTATGCTGAATACTATGCAATTTAAAGCGATGAAGCCTGTGTGATCTATGTCATGCTCATCGTGATCACTGACAGCAACACACCGGTAATACACACTTGTGTTCATCTGTCAACTCACCATGAGGAAACAAAGCCTAGATACCAGTGGAAGGAAAAAAGAAGGGCAGTTGGCGCGAAGAAGTCCTATGACCTTAAGGAAAATGCTCAAAGGTGAGGTGCCCACACCTTTGAACAGCCTCAAAATAAACACATCTGAGCATCATGTCGGAGCAATGTGCAATCCGAGGCATCAACCCAGTTTGTTTTGCGAAACTCTACCGACTTAATTTCAGCACACATACCATCAGTCCGGCTGGGAAGTAACAACAAATGCACCATTGGGGTAGGTTACCTAAAATGTCCTGCAGGGGTTTTCACCTTCTACATGCAGTATAACGTGGACCTCAACCAGGAAGTCACGAGGATCTCAAAGCACTCAATTTGACACTAGCCGTTTTCATTTCACACTGCCACGTTCTGGTCTGTCTTCCACGAAACTTTGGCCAACAATCGGTCAGAACAGAGCTTTCTTCGGTAGATGGTGGTTGGGGATATGTGAAAGATGCCCTAACCACTTCAAACTGAGAGGTTCAATCTGCCACCCTGGCAACTCATATTTATTACCAAGTATCCGCATCTTTTATGTACATGCGTATACATACATATATATGTATTTATGTAAAGCTTTTGGCAACTGATGACGTGAGCTGAGTTTCTCATTTTGCTGTGGAAGTGGCGCCGCTGACTAGTATTTCGGTACAAAACATTATGAGTAGCCCACGTTGGTAAGCCCAATAGGCAGTACTAAATCATTCCTGTGGATGATATGATCTTTTTATGGTTTATTACGGGCGTTATATTTTTATATGTGAACAAAGGTGAGCATGTGTTTTCGTACTTCCTAAATGCCATGCAGTTTTGTGTTCGGACATCTCGCTGTTTTTCACAAAGCACGTTGACAAAGTTCTAAAAACAATCTGGCAGGGATCAGCGAGAATTCCGATAAAACCCACTGATGACTCAGAGTGAAGCTGAGGTATTAAAATAGGTGTGTCACGTTTCGGATTTCACTTCACGCGTTGAAATCCCTAATGGGATATTCTGACCTCACGTCATATCAATTTAAGTTTCCTGTAAAGAAACTTGAATCCTCCGCCAGAGTTATTTCAGTAATTCTATCGATATACCCTGTAAATTTTACTAAGAATTTCCACAAGTACTGTCTCGGATAGAAAATGGTCTACCAAGCTCTGGATGTGGATTGGTACGGTTGATTTCATTCATTCCAAAGAGTACTGCCAGTGCATACTGCCTCATCAAGCTTCCAGTCTCAGTGAATCGACCATCCCGTAAAATTTTCACTTGAGATATCGCCTTGTAAGTGAAGCCAATCTATACAGCATTGTACAGCTGTCACAAACTTATTGAAAATAATCAGTAGTAGGCACCTCGCGAAACCCTGGGAAGTTTCGAGCGCTCGACATCCAGGCAAGTAGTTTAAACACTTCAGCTTTGGACAACTAGCGGCTGGTCAGCAGTGTGAGATACTGTAAAAGCCTGAGCCAAAAAGTTAGGTATTGTAACTCTAGCGGGGAGCGGTTATCGTGGGACAAACCAGCTTTCGATTCCTCTAAATATCATACCGTCATTCCAATATCCGAAACCGATCTATCAAATCACGGAAAAGCGCAGGAGAATTGTAGACGTTCCCAGGAATGTTTGGTAATCTTCACTGTTCTCGCCTCTTGACACACGTGATACTAATAACATGCTTTCAATTGTAAACATGATTTCCTGTTGCCATTTTAAGACAAGCTGCTTGGGTTCCTCGACTGTGTAGACAGCATCAGTCGAAGCTTCTTGCGATCTTGCTCTTAAAGAAACCCACTGGAATCTCAATTTGTGTCCACCTCCATTCTGTTACAAGCTATGGCTTACACCAAAACAGACATCACTCGATGAAAAAGCTTACAATGCCCTGTAGACTACACAAAACGCGGTCAAATTTTTGTTCTTCCTCGAAAATCAGCCTCCGTGTTAAGTTTGTTCGTACCATATGTCCAATTTACTAGTAATATGCAACACATGCTTTAATCACTCTCTCGGGTTTTATGCTGTATACTAATAGAAAGAGGCTGGTGGTTGATTTATCCTGAATCAGGGGAATCGTTACTTTTATGCTTTCTTCCAAAATTTGATAAGTGTAGTCTTCGAAACACACCAGGAGTTAAGTGACTGCCCCGTACCCGGCATTAGGTAATGCGTAATTAAATACTAGATGAAGAACCAAAGTCGCTAAGCAGAAAATGACATACTTCCAAGTAGAGCTGGTTGTGGCACACTCTAAGTATGTCCAACGTCCCTCTGGAGAAAAGAAGCATCTTTTTCGTTCCAAACCCTCGTGAGGTAACCCAAAATCCAAGCGGTTAAATTAAGCGGCTGCACTGGAGGTCCCAATAATTGGCTTTGAATCCGAAGTATTTTACAGGGAGCTATCTTGTGGTCAGATTTAAGTACTTTTTACCGGATGAGAAAGTAGACATTTCGTTCTTTTCTGTCTAGCCCATCCTGCCAGCACTGTCCACTGAAACGTTAAAACAATGAATTTGCACTTGTTCAACCTAACCCACCAAACAGGTTGTGGGCGATGTCTTAGTTTCACTTATATGATCTGCAGCATTTGTATCCACTATTTTGACTGTCATCCCATCACTAAGTGCTCAAACCCTTCAGGCGATCACATCTGATGACATATTTACTTCTGCTTCGAAGGATGTGTGTGAACTATTTTTCTGTGCAGTGAATGGGTTGGTTATCCGACCTCGAGTTTGGATCTCACATCCTGGTGACAGTTTGCTCGTCTGTAGTTGAGTCGACCTGACCTGGAAACGCAGTAAAATCACGCTTGTTTCTCATGATGTCAGCCCATTAGTCACTATCGATTTTCGTCCTAGAATTTCTAAATTTGTGTCTAAGTATAACAAACGTTACGCGCACATTGGGAATCGATTGTAAGCTACTCTAAGCAACTACCTTGATTTGAGTAAAAATTCTGTTGTCAATCTTAATAAGCGGACGAAATTCAGTTTGGTAGCGCTGAGTTTGCAAACTCTCATAAAGTGGCTAATCACCTGAGCTCTCTTCCCAGAGTGGTCTGAGTTTGTTCTAATAAATGACTTTGGTTACTCGAAAACCGCATATATTCTATTGTATGAGCTCACTAGGAGAGTGTAAGACGATGGCCTTCCACGTGTGGGATATTCCTTCCCTTTAAAGTGTTCCTCACTCTAAAGAAAGCTGTTGGCGTCAAGGTTTGGTCAAACAGTTTTGTCCTCAAAAGATAATCAAGAGTGAGGTGCACTGATAACCCAAGCGGTTCGTCGAATGGGGTTATCTTGCTTGTTTAAAATCGTCTCGATAGTTTCGTTATTTCAGTCTTCTCATGATAGAAACTTGTCATCAGGTGTTAGAGTGGAAAGCATGCACCACAAACGAGGGCCAGTTTCATTTTTTATCCGAGCAATCCAGTTGAAACTCCGGCCTATTCTTCCTTTGCGAACTGCTGCATTTCGAGGTGGATTTGTTGATCAGCAGTGAGTGAGCCACTGGATGCGCGTACATATTTTGTACACCACAGTTGTTTCTTGTGCGAGCCCTTGAGCCCGATGTGAATGGATTAGCGAACAAAGATACTTTCTTCCAGTAGGGGACACTAAGGGAATTAATGCAGTCCAAACTTGAAGTACAGGGCAGTATAAGAACAAAATGTGGAACATGTTGACGAAATGCATACATTCAAGTAAACCTTAACTTTGCTAGAGTTTTCTTCTCCTATATAAATTGCCTTTGAAAGATAATAATATCGGTCCGTTCTTAGGTTGTTTCTTTGAGGACGCATACCTAAGAATACAAGCTTTTCAACGGCTGACAAGGGTTCAACATCCGTCTACGAACGAAAAAAGCTGATTCCGCTCTTGTAGTCCGTCAGTATGAGTGGAAAAAACTTTGTTGAAACCGTGAACTCACCGATATTTTGAGTTTCTGTTTGACTTCCAATGCAGCCGTCCAGTTTCGTCCTCGGTATCTGTTACTCCAGTTCAGGATTTCACCGTTACTTTGCACATACCCGCCAACACGGAGCACTTGGTTTGTTAGTAAACGGAAGAAAGTAGTATCACAGTGGCCAATAATACTAAAGTTTTTTAGCTGATCAAAAATACTTGTCTCCACTCCTTCTTGCCAGTGGACCGTGGTTATGTGGTCATCAAAACCTTAGCAAAGCACCTACAATTCCTTTAAAATCCTCATATTCCCCGACCACTTGTGTTAGCCCATATCCTCGAAATTACTCAAAGTTATTCTAGCTACTGTTCCTAGCATCAATGAGTAGTCGCCAAAGTAGCTGGTGTTGTCGTTTCTGTTGTTGTTATATTGTACTCCACCACTGAAAGCATGAGGCTCACTGTCTGCGTGTGAATAGAGAACATCAGAGTAACCTCAATCCTGAGATGACACCCAGGTCACTCAGTAGGTATTCTTTCGTAAAATTGCAACACAAAACTCCAAAATGCCACCAGATGAACCGCCGCTGAACATTCGATTAGAAACGTAAACAAGAGTCAAAGATACTGCGAACGAACCACCATGGTTAGTGGGGCGAGAGAAGTTTTAACTATAATGCTATGTGTTCTACGTTCAGGGCCAACTTGGAAAGTACGAGAGAGACGTTAGAATTATAACTGAAAATATTACACTTAACATCAGTATACAAGATGCGGACGAGCAGTAGTCAGAACTGGATGGGCAGTGGAGCGCTTTTCTGGAAATAAATGGTTCCTGTTTGGATAGGAAATAAGCGCCTCCAACAAACATTATTCCAAACATTATTCCAACCAAATGTGTAACGACATAGGTTTCCTCGCTTGAGTTCCTTGCAGAATGATAAAGCAATTTGTAGTCTGGATGAGACTCTTTTGGCGATAATGAACAGTTCCAACAAACAGTAATCTCTATTAGGAATTATCAAATATATGAAAGCTTTCATTGAACGTGGGTGAAGTAGTCTCCAACTTAGCAATGGTGCGTGCACGACTTCACTTATGCGCAGGTTGATTTAAGCGACGCGTTGATGAAAAGTGATTGATCATGGCTTTCTATTACGTGAAAAAAGCGGACAAAACTTTGCGTTATTACCTTGTATACGTGGGTCCAATAATGAAGGTAACTCTGGAAAAGTTAAGAGGAAAAAACTACGGTAAATAAGCCTGCTGCGTGAATCAGGTGGGACGACAGTTTTGTAACAAAAAGAAAGACGAGGTTTGTGGTTTTAATTAGACTGCTGTTTTTAGATCCAATCAAGTTGTTGATTTATTTCTAGAGTTCATCATGTGCTTCACTTCCTTAGATTACATTTCATTCTAAATGGGTGAGATTCGATGATGTTTCATCCTCAAGCGACATACTTCATCGAAAACCAACCTAGAATCTGCAGAAGTGATACTTTGATCGGCTGTGAAAAGTAGGACTCTCTTCATGGGATTATCCTGTCAAGTAAAAGTTTGATCGTTTCCTCTGGCCAACGCGTCCTGATACCCTTATAGACCACTTCTTAGTGAGTGCGTAGGTGAAATTTCGACCGGGCTTTTTCAAGCCTGTTTTAGGATAGCCGTTCTATCGGGGTGGAAGTTACAGACGTTTGCACTTTCGTAACCTCACTCGGTAGTGTTTTTAACGGAGTCAGAATCAAGTAGACACGGCTAATGAAATTAGATCAGTTAGACAACTTTATGAAACGGAGCAGTAGCCATCACTTAGCACATAAATTTGGTCACTCGTCACTCCGTTTTAGACCTGAAAATTTCGTATTATGAATTTGGTTATCTTCAGTGCACATTTCTCCGCCTTGCCCATGTACTCTCGACCATATCCTCTGAATCACCATGAGGACACAAGAGATATGGACGTGGTATAGGTGAGCTAAGAAAACGTTTTTTTGCGAAATTGAAGACAGAACTCTTACTAACAGTTCGGGTTCTGATCGAGGATATTTGTTCGAATACTGCCGAAACTTTTTGGGACACACGAAATTACCTTCAACCGTTACCTCCTGAAATCCGTCTTCATTGGTAAATTGCAGCGCATAATTAATGCGATCTCTCCATTCATTAATATCCTGGCTTTCCAGCAAGCTGAGATCTTCATATAGAACAGATGTGTAGTTGAAGTGAACAGCCACCTTGCAAATAGTGTTTCGTGACGCCAGCACAAAGGCCCAAGTGTATTCTCCTTCACAGCTGAGCAGCTTTACCTTGCTGACCAGGCCGCTCAGTGGGGTTGCTTCCAGACCTTCTGTAAACTGAAGTGTACACAAGGAGTGTACAAGGACGAATTATTGGTGCATTTGAGTAGAATTACTTCTATGCTAACAATCGAACGGAATTCAAGATAATAATTTTCTAAAAAGGACCTCAACCATTGCTACGCCTTCAGCTTCGCAAACCACAACTGGGTCCATTTATGGGTTGGGAGAGGAGATTGGAGCTTAGTGTGTGCGCTGGTAATTGTTTTGACAATCGCAGACGACAGGAACGCAGAGTCGATTCACAATAGCAAAAGGATAAACAAGGAATAAATGCAGCATAATGTTAGTTGCAGACAGAGTATGCGGTGAAAAGCAAAAATTGTTTTGACTAGTTCTAGCTGACGAGAATGCAAATCAAGCAGGCGGCCAAAACATGGCTCCTGATGCTTTCGACCGACCACACTGTCACCGTTTTGGACTGGCCCCTACTTAACATCTACCAGGATGACGCTGAACATAGCACATCAAAACTGCGACAGTTTCGTTGATAAAAGAAGTTAACAGACTGTTGATAAATATAAGTAAAAAGGGCGAAAAGGACGCATACAATGGGTTTAGTGAAATTCGATAGTGTACACGCTATCCTTGACAGGCAAACTGATGTCAAATCGGCACCAAGAATGTCGGAGGTCAGCAAACGATGTCCTGGCTTTCCCAGTTCAAGATGTAACTTCGTTTTCCTCCAGACCGCCAGGATGTATGCAACTGTCCATTCAAACGATCTTATCTGCTTCATCGGTCAGTTCACCTGCAAAGATTAGGTTTGCATTTGATTCCACCCAATTTCGCAGCAGTACTTTACAATTCACAGGTCCGAAGCGCATCTCGAACTGTGCAATGGAATTGTTTAGCCTAGTTAAAAGAGGTCGCACTTCTAAGGGGTCTGATGAAAGAAGAGCAATATCTTTGGCGTACTCACTGTCTAAGAGCAAACACCCTGAGGGTATTCCGATCATTGCGGTGTTAGAGTTAGGTGCAGAAGATTCAAGCATCAGACTGATTACGAAGTTGAACAGTAAGGGCGACAGTGGAAATCCTTGCCTGACACCACTGGTTGTGGTGACCTCAGGGCAGAACCTGCTGTAGACACGTCCGCATTCACGAAAGAAGGTATACAAAGCCTTCATAAGAAAGAAGACTCCATAGGAGACATCGTAGTCAGGTATTGCCACAATTTCTGACGATCAGTGGAGTCAAAAGCAAATCTCAGATAAAAAATGTGACCACTGTTGGTCGTCAGAGAGGATGGCGCAGTTTGGATATTTGCCGAAAAGTGAAGATATGGTCAGGATGCTCCTCTGGTCGAGGCGAGCCACAGCTCGATTCTTGCTAATGTGATTCTCTCGATGATAGATCGAGCTGCTTAGGATAGTGCCAGACGATACCTTGGGAACTATACCCACTAGGCTCATGCTCCGGTGGTTTTCCCACGATGTTTTTGCACCTTTTTTGAATATGGGAATCACCATTAAGGCGCTTTATTCTGTGGGAATTTTTTGCTTAGTACAGACATTTTGTAGCACGTTCGTTAGGTTAACCGCGTGAATCTCGCCACCATCCTTGAAGATTGCAGGGTGCTAATTGCCTCGTCCATATGCTTTATTTTACCGAAGCAATCAGACTGTACACTGGATTTCTATCGACGACGTCGGACTCACTTCGACGTCCTACTTGCATCCAGTTTGTCCTTCTGGAAGGTGTGTTGATGGAGCCCAACTAATCCAGTCTTCGGCCCATCGTTCTGTAATTGTACTGAGGTCCCATCCTTTTCGAAACTAGTTTCACTAGCATCCACACTGTTCAGACCAGTTGGTTAAACTATCTGGAACAGGGTGCGATTGCTCCTGCCGCAAAACATTCCCCATTTCCCGAGATTTTGCGATCCACAGTATCTTTCTATCAATCCATAGGTTTCTCATTATTCGGTGTGTGATCTGCACGTGCCCTAGCAGTCGTTGTTCGCTGGTATGGTTTTCCTGACTTCAATCAGAGCCGCTGATCGTGACGAGATCCAGTGTTTAGTGAATTGTGCGAGTGTCCCATGACAGACTGTTTCAAAAGCTGTGATCATGGCTTCTTCCACGTTTTTCTAGTCGTCATCCAAATAACCATTACGCCCATCGAGTTCTGGGGGTTTTACAGCCCGACATTGTTGAGCTACAGCGACGGTTTGTAGGTGGTGAACTGAGTGTTCTTGCATCAGCTGGAACGATCCAGAGGGGAAACGAATTGATATGTGTACCGACACAATGACGTAATTGGAGTCCTGACGGGAACCCCAGAATGGACGATAATATTGTACCAAAGCTCTCATAATAGTTCAAATGAGTCCACAGTTAGTTTGTATTTGGTAGCTTCCAAGTCACACGGTGTGAGCGCTTGTACTGAAAATTTGTGCTGACCACATAACTGAAGAAACCGTTCCCCGTTATCCATTCGCTAAGCACCACACCTAAATTGTCCGAAAAGATGGGCTTCATCGGCACTTGGTCGGCTAACCTGAGCGTTTATGTCACCGACCCGAATTGTGATATCTATACTTCTCGCTGACCGGAGTAACCGTGACAAATCCCTATAGAAGCTCCCTTTCTCAGTCCCAGAGCTGCTGTATGTCGGAGCGCATGCTGACACATCAAACAAACACCGTTTTTCCACGTCGAGATACACTTATCTCGATCAATCGAGTTAACTTAACAGAACAAAGACGACTGTTTACTGGAATCTAGTCAGTTAAGGCGAATTCAGCCCCAAGACTAGGTACAACCTCCACGCTGTATGTATTACGAGCCATTGCATCAGGATCACCAGACACCTCAAGAGTAAAGCTCGAAAACTAAGGGTTCGCCCCGGGTGGTTGAGATGAATAACTGAACTGTGGTCTTGTGTGTATGTTTCGGACACGAAATACATCGATCGAGATGGAGGTCAACGTGCGAGCAAGAGCTACCTTTTGACTGATTTGATACTGAGCACGGACGTTGAAAACCAAATTTGGAACACACTTCTTGAAGTTATTAAGGGTTGTTAAGAATTTGTTTTACTGGGCCGAACTTTAGATACGGAGCAATGGCCAAATTAGTCGGGACTTTGGTGAGGGAAACGTGGAGAGCAGTCATTAAACAAAGATCTCTAAGGGTGGATAATGCTTTCCAGTTGCCAAGAGTGGGGTCATGACTACAGTAATCTGCTCAAGCATATGCGATTTTCGTTGTCTTTCCACTTGTGCCTATGAGAAATACTCAATTAGTTTACTGTGAAACAGCACACTGGAACGCGCAATAACTCCATTCACTTTTCGGCGTGTCGGACGTCATTATCCTGCGCTTGACAAGCATGCTGCTCTCAGCGGCTTCAGTGATTAAACTCGACATGCCATGCTTTACTTCTGTACGGGTAGTCCCTGAAACGTCACACTTGGTCAAGGATTTTCTGTTTTCTGATACTTTGATGACGGTTTTCTTTCCAAGTCATTCGAACGCACCATAATATCTTGAAACTAGAATTAATGGGCCGGTTACGGACGGCTGAGAGGAGACGACTGTGAATCAGCAAAAAACGTCGCCTGGTCTATTGTCTGTCCGCCTTATTTCTTTCCGACGTTGAAAGGAATTTACTCGGCTGTCCTCCATTCGTTCAGTGTCACCTTGGTGTACTAGGCAGTTTCGGTCGCAGAAGTTGATCGCATTGCACAGGGACCAAAAACGGGGTACCCTATCCTGTGCAAGCGTCATGTGCAGCTATCAGATATTATAAAGCAGGGCATCTTTAGGTAAGAGAACATCACATAACTGATGATCTAGATAACATCTGGAATCTCCAATTTCCAAAATTTTTAGAAAATTTTTTTAAAATATTTACCAGTAACACCATTAATAACAAATCAGAAAAAACAATTTTGGAAAAATGTAACATGCTAAATTATACACGTAGCTAGCAGATGCTACATTTGAACGTATTTGTAGGAAAGAATGACGACACAAAACGTTGGGAGTGAATTCGGTGAGTAATGAGGATTATGTGACTTAGGATTTTTGTCTGAGAACGACTCAGAGGACACTCATTTTAGAAAGGTAGACATACTGTTGCCATCGTCCAGATTTGACAATGGCAGTCCGCATGATCTCGTTATCATGTTGACTGGGTAAAATGTCTAGAGCCAAGGGCGTTTTAAGCGTCATAGCGTCTCCCAAGATTTTGAGGATACTGCGTCCTAAGGGGCTATACTTCATTAATCAGCGAAGACTTACTACTCAGGGAGTAAACCCAAACACGTACGTAGCAAATAATGGCAGAGTAACAATTAGCGGAGATAGAATTAAACTGAGCTATCCGAACAGAAGGAACTTGGAACTAGTTCTACGTGTGGAATGAAATTCAGCCAGAGTTACCATAGGGAATGAAAGAGGGCTTGTCACCATAAGGTTGATTTGGTCAGAGAAAAAGTAAACAAAAGTGAATCACTACTATTTCTGAAAGAGCTGATTTGAGTCACAATTGGCTGTGTTTATTGACTGGTCAAAGGGTTAGGTGATCAACTGCTGACAGGGTGGTCGTAGGTTAAAAATATCACTGGGTATGCGGAGATTCATACTGCTGATGATTCTCAATGGAGATGAAGCAGCTCAGAATGCTTCTAGACCTTTTAGTATAGACTGGCTTCACTTGCAGGTGGGAATTTTGTTTAAATTTCCAAATCCCTTCAGATTACGAAGTAACTTCGTCAAGGCCTGAAAGTGTTTTACTTTTAGAGGTGTTCCAATAACAAGCGAGTGACTTTGGCAATGACATGCTAGAACTCACCAAATTTTGAAACATTTCCTCGGTATGGTTGAACAAATCTGATCCAGATGTTTCCAAAAGACTATTCCAGGACATTAATCTACCGCCCCGGTAGACATAGCCCTCGCAGAGAAGTACTGGACGGGGAGAAAGACGGTAAACAGATGCAACGGAAACTTCAGAAGATTTTGCGCAGCCGCAATCAAGTTTAATTGAAACCTTGTTTCTGATCTACTGGAATCAAGCTGCTAGATACAGTCTTCACACGCGGTGTAGAATGTACTTACCATCATTTTGGAGGACCCAATTTTTGTTTGCTAATCGTCCTGTTACTCGTTTCTCAATCATCATTTGGATATCAAGAAAATACGAGCATTTCACACCATTAGATTTGGAGTGAATGTCAACGTTATTCTGCTGATGCAGAGTTCAAATGAAAGACTCGGAATTTCCTCGTCCATTATATAAGCATGCGTTTGGTAAAACTAGTCTGAAAATGACTTTTAACCTTCAGAGACCTATAAAACATAGAAAGCTCATGGAAAAGTAAAAATCGCTTCAACAAAATCTGCTAATCGTGCAGCGGCAATTGAGCACACAGAGTTTGCTCCCGTGATAGATCCGAAGGTACAGAAGAATTTTGGGATATTAAAATATTTGCTAGTACTTTAACCAAACCTTTTGGTAATAGCAATAGTGATCTTAGTAAACAACAATGCTTCTTTGGATACCGCCTTCTCAGCCTCCTTTGATCGCTATTAGAGATGGAATGCAACTCTATTTGTCCAGTAGTTTTATTATTCGAGTTTAGGGAGTCGGAAACTTGATAAAGAACTGTTCGATTATTTCGACTACGTTGTATCCTCTCTTCACTCATCTAACTATCGTTCAGAGCCAGGATTACCGCTCATTAGAGATCCGATAACAATGCCGTTCACTGACTACATTATCGACGCACTGTGAGAAGACACATGAAAAAAAGAGGTTCATTTGCCGCTCATTCACTTGATTGTTTACTCACAGCGCTTAAGGGGCGCAATCGTTTCCTGGTGCAAACATGAAATTACCTTCGGAAATTCATAATCATATGAAGTGACCTGGGATTGAATGCCCCGTGTTGATTGCTGCGGGTCAACAGAGATCAACAGTTATTTTTTTATTTATTCTGACTACTCGTGAGTAGCGTGATTTACACTTGTCTATTATAATGCCGTGTTGCTTTCTTGCTGATTGTTCCCTGGGCTTTTGTTCCCACTTAGGGTCTGCTTAGGCTGTGGTAAATAATATCAAGATTTTGTTGCGTCCGCCTTTACTTTCAATTTTGCATCAACTTTACCCATCCTTGAGTATCACTTTCGACGGAAAATCAGGTCATCCTAGGTAAGGTAAGTGAGCGCGCCATCCGCTGCGCCAACTCGACTAATCCGGTAGCCTTTTTTGTTTTACTTTTGTATCGCATCTACCCGATAATCTTTGTTGAGGACTTGTCTCAAACGGGCCCAAGCGTGTATTTCGATTCGACACGTGCTGCTGCGTCGCACCGTCAGCTAAAGACTGAAGAGAGATTTCCTTAACTCCAGGACGTACTGAGTGCTTTCCTCGACGTTATCTCTGTACAAAGCCTATTTACACTGTCTGACTGGCGTTGTCCTCACTTTTGTACATCATTCGGTACTTACTCGCTATAGCTTCCAGAAAGCCCTGCTGCCTCACTGTCCCTTTTTCTGCTCCTACCGGTTTCGCTAGTGTTGGTCGTACGTTCTGTTTGTTTCACGGTGTTTTTTTTCACCCTTTTGTTAATAGAACTAGTTCTCAATACACTTCTGAATACCGCACCTAGTGCTCTCATCCGTCTGCTCTTACTGCTTACCGAATACGAACTGCGTGCAGTCCGATATCTACAAACGTTCTGTAAGGTACTTAGCCGCCGGGATCTTACAACCCCTTGTGGTGACCGTGGTTTACTGTCCCAAGATCAGATCACCGACTGCAAATACGTCAGGCAGATTCCGAAACAAACTCGGCCAGCCTTACGCACTAGCCGCTACTCACAGGAATCGACAAACTTGCCCAAGTTATTTTGGATACTCCATGGAATTTAAGGGTTAATGTAACAGAAATTTCTAAAACCGTCCAGACTTGCGATATGAGGTTGAAAAACTATAAAATCAGCACCATCTATTAATCACAGTCTGTATTATTGCTTAATCCAAATGTACTGTTTTGCTCGTTGGACACAAACTACCAATCGTTTGGCTCCAATTCAGGTGTTATTAATTTAACTGAATTCATTCTATTCCCAGGTATTCCGCTTAATTTCCAATAGGAGCCAAAAGTAATTTCAAAATCCTTTGGGGCACAACCGAACATTTGTCTCTAATTCTAAGAATATCTTGGAGTATTGAGTCTCAAATGGAAGTCAACCGATTTAAAAATAACTGATCTTATTTATAGTTGTGTAATATAACACACGATTATGCTATATAAAATACGATAATTCAACGGTGATAATGGGATTTGGTATATATTTATATCAGTCTGTGTGATGAACCTCCCAAATCACGTAGCAAATTTTGAAGGTTTGTGTACTGATTCAGCTTACTTTTTTCTCGATGTGCCTCAAGGTGAACCAGTCCTGTAAGTGAGCAAGAAAAGTTAAAGGGATTGAATCGGAAAGCCTGACATTAGAGTCTTTCGTATAACTTGTTTCCAGAAGGGTAGTGTGAGAAAATTATTGTATGCTGCAGATATTATCATTCGATGTAATACACTACTTATAAGGTTGCTGAAAATTCTTCGACAGCCCACGACCGATTTCGTGGCTCATCAGGTAGGCGCACTCCCCGAGTTTCGTAAATGAGAGATTAAGCTGGGGGTTTTAGGTGAGCTTCCCACAAGACCAAATTTGTATGCAACTGAGTGTATTTCGCTAATTATCATTGGATGTTTCAGCCACTCTCAAACTCTACCAGCACGTAACTGGAAACCACGCGTAAAGATTTATTCTTGGATAGCCCTATTATAAGTAGGTTAGGTTGATAAGCAAACGAGGAGACTACGTTGCTCTTACGTGACTGTTTCAGACCCAAATCCAGTGTATCACTGGGTATTGGGTCACTTTACCCGAGCTACGAAACGGCTCTGATATGCCAGTCCCAACGAATGATGATGAGGTTAAGCAGAACAGAGGTTGCATGATTGTGCCAAGCTGGCAAAAGACTGCTTTGTTCTGAGATTAGCCTTCGCCCAGGAAACTATGCTCAGCTTTGTTTGAGGTACACTGGCTACCTATGACTCTTGACAACCACAACAAACTGAGAATATTGATGAAGGAAACGTGTGAACAGAAAAATCCAAGTTTGTGGAATGCCTATGAAAAATGGCTGGGTAAGTGACCGTTCGGGTGTGCTGAGTATAACAACTAAGTGGTTGTAACTTCGGTTACTGAACCCCTAATTTAGTGTCCCAATTAGGCAGGACAATGGCATCTTTCATATATCAAGTAAACTTTTTACTGGATCGACATACAAAAGTCGAACTTCGAAGGTTTCCAGCGGGGGCTCTGTTACACACGTTGTGATCATAAATGCGGCGACTAGATGTCGGAATCAGCACTTTAACCTTCGGCCTGTTGAAAGACTGATCCTCTTGCTTAACAATTGTAGGTGTTGATAATTGACTCACAGACAACGTCTCCTTGAAAATACATTTTTTCTAATCTGTTTCGGCAAAACATTGCAGCCACGACCACGGACAATTCGTTTTCACTTCGTCCTGCCTATCGATTCAAATGCTTCAAGCAGTCACGTGAAACTTGCCTACCCACAATCTCTAGTGATGAATGGTTGCTGGAGCACCCGGAAGCTCACCTGCTGGCTAATCTTTCACCATGTTCTCTCGTTCTCTGTCTGGGCTTCCCATCTCACAAATACCAATTCTTAGGACTTGGAATTAGAGTTGGTAAACACAAAATCTTTTCATTGCAATCGAAACAGCACCGTCAAAACTGTTTAATTAAGTTTCGAACACCTACTAGTCACGTTGATCGTCAGACTCAAGTTGCTGAATGATTTCGGTATAAATTTGTTTATCCATCTTTCGAGGCGAATGTGTTCATTCATACCGAGTAAACGACTCAGGTTGTGGTTCAAAAGACTGGTCTTGTTGAACTCAATCATAATTTGGGCATAGGTTTTTTCGTCTGTTCTACTGAGATTCAGTAGTTTCAGTCCTTTGGCAGATTCCTCAAATGCCGGTGACGAGGAACCTCTCAAAATCTGTTGTAAAAGGGAGAAAAACAAAACAAACGCGAAACAATATAAATTGATTATCGTAAAGTTACAAATAACATTGGCTAGGGAGGATCTAAACCATCCTAACGAAGCGAAGGAAGGGAAGAAAACATCGTCAATAAGCGTGAACGCTCAGAAGTCGCGCGTAGATTATAACAACAATGCGAAGGTCACTTTGCCTTAAGGAACATATCCAAAATGTGCAAATAGATAAAACGAAGATAGTTCTATTACTCATCCTGGCAGAAACGCAAAAAAGAGTTACTTTGATACCCACCCATGTCGATTACCTCAATTCAGCTTGAGTCAGAACTAATCTAAATACATTGGGTTTAAAGAGACAAAAGTTAAGTTCTTGGTGCCTTGGAGCAACAATCTGTGAGCAGACTGCAGGAAAACATATTAAATTTGGTTATAAAAAATCGAGACAATTCACTGGCCCAGTGTGTGGTTTAGAGTAATTAGGCTTGTTTAAAGTAGACGTCACACACCACCTACGAGGTAGGAGATAGTTTTTTTAAATGAACATTTAACAAGCCCAAAGTAGAAGACAAAGATTTGCAAGGATGATGCCTTTCATGATGACAATGGGAAATCTGCAAAGGATCCTCCGGTTATTAGTAGCTCACACATGGCCAGCACACTAAGAGGCCACTCAAACTGCCGACAAACTGTTGCAAACTCCAGCGAAAATTTAACCGGAATCACTCCCATTGTTTTCAAAAAAACATCAGCTAGTTTATTCATTTTTCGCTTACTGAAAGCGGACTTACCGATCTCCGAAGTCTTCTTTCAACGTCTAACCATGCAATCGATCCCTGTCGGGCGAATCCCCATTCCCATGGAAATGGTTGCCCTCTGAACACTATTGGCCCTTCACATTCAACAACTAAAATAAATTGTGCATGGGGAGTTTTGAGTCGTTAACTCCAGATGCCATGCGTAGGGCTAAATATCTTGAAAACAGGTGTTCAGTGCAGCGATTACAAAAGCGGATAAGAGTAGGGTCGGTATTGTTCTGAATTGGGGTGGTTATCTGAGGAAAGTCATACAACACCTAGCTGAAGGACCTTACCACTGGACCGACTGTGGAAAAATCACATTTATACTGCCTAACAGTATAGTTGAAGATGGAAGGTGTTCTCGACCCTTGATAACTCATTTAGTTTAAGGCAGACGGTGTCTATCTTTCTCCAAAGGTACAAACCAACCACAGCTTGACGGTCTGTCAAAAATACACAAGGTTAACCTACCCAATAGGCAGCTAGAAGACGGAGTGGGTTAACGAACCAAGGAGCCCGGCGCAGTCTTGGTATCCAAAAATGGAGCATTCTCCAGAAGTAGTTAAATGGTTAGCGAAACACACCCATTTGCAAACAAATTTGTTTATTGCGAGAGATTCACCTGGAACCCAGCTGAGTAGTGCATTACGAATATACATGTATTGCAGTATCTCGAATATCGTAGCAACTGAAATGTTGAGGCGGCCTGGTGCAGCACATTCAGTTGCCTGGAAACATCACAAACGAAAGGTTCAGCTGGGTTCCAGGTGAGTCACTCGCAAAACCAAATTTGTTTGCAAATGAGTGTATTTCTCTAGTCTCGTGCAACTGGGTTTCAAGTAGAACATAAGGTTGACGGGAACTCGAAGACTGCGCCTACCTGATGAGCCCCAAGAAGGGCGTTGGTTGTCGAAGAATTTCAGCAACCTCATGAGTAGTGCACTACGAATAGTCAAATGGTTGTCATTGACAGACACCGTATTTTCAGAATGGATACATCTCACCGTAGATGGAATAGTGAGGGACATCAAAAGCATACCTCATTCACTCTGTTTTTAACTCCGTGGAAAGTGCTCAAGACCCAGACCTAGCAATGCAATCTCCAGTATCCTGGATTCCGGCGAACATCTTTATGAAGCATTTTAAATGGAAAGGCTCAGCAGGATCTTCGCACCCATCGAAAATATTTTCACGGAATAACGTCAGTGAGTTTTACAATCACCCTAATAACTTAAATCAACATATCATATTCAGTGTGGAGATAGGGTAAACTGTGAGAACATAATGATTGTTAGATTGTATGATAAATAAGTTTACAACTGTGAGAACACAACGATTGTTAGATTGTATGATAAATAAGTTTAGTGGGAAACTAAAAAAACGTTGTACGAGAACCTAGCGGGCAGTGGAGCGATTTTCAGCTGTTCATCAACCTATCCCAGAGTGACATGGCTAGTAGTGTCTCCCCAGTGTTTAGCCAAATAGGGACTTTGTGGACAGAAGAATTTGATCCGACGGCAGTCCAAAATGAAGTAAAGGTCAGAGATGCTGGGTGTCCATCAAGTTTGACTGGGCGACGAAAAACGGTAAGGAATGGATTGGGACTGACGTTATTCCACATAAACAAGGAACATCTAGAGTTATTCGGTGGATTCCAAACGTGACTGACATAAAAGTGGCCTTCCAGAGGGGGGAATTTCTGCGCTGCGCACTGATGTAGTTGAGGGATCCCCCCCGGTTGATGGAACCATGGCGTGTGCTTAAAATGTCGAATGCAACGACTGCACTAAGGTTTATGTACGACAGACGGCTACAGAACTTAACATACTCGGTGGGAACAGAAAGGAACTGAATATACCTCTAAGAAACGCAAATATCAAGTGCTAGTTAGACCCAGCACAGAGACAACCGCAGAACGTAAAACAACTTCAGAAAGTGCTGAACTTTTGGAGCGGACTCTACGATTCATTTAACAGCGACTGATTACCGAGGCGGTGAAAATCGCCAAGCGTCCTAGTGTGAATGTAGTATGAAGCGCAGGACTGGAAAGCATCTAAAAGGTGATTCCAGATAACCTGAGCTGACAAATGCAGACGTGCGCTTATCATTGCAAAGAAAACGTAGACAGAAGTGGTTTAGATCTGATGTCCACAGCCTAAGTCGACCATGGTCCCAGTAATCTTATTTCTGTAACCAAACTGTCGTAGCACTTGTGCACCTAAACACAACAACGGCGTTTACCAATGAAAACTAAAATGTATCAATAGTTGAAGTGCATAGAATCGTAAGATCAAGGACCTAAACCCGATTACAATGATTTTAATCCCTCACCGCACTGACCGTAAGACTCAGACAAGGGCATTAACCGACAGCGAAGAAGCACAAAACAATAGACTATTCGGGAATCGCCCAATACATGCTCTGTTGAACAAATTCACCAAGCACACACATAGCTGGCGGACACCGAAATCACAATTGTTGGGGCAAATTGTTGAAATGTCTAATCCCTTTACACCAATATAGTAAGGTCTTACAGTGTTGTACTCCAGAGCTTTTTGAGGAACGAACAAGACAAGAGTTTTGAACTGTTCTACTTGTGTTCTTACGGGCAGTGTAGAAATAATAGTCTCTGTTTGACAGGGTTACAGCAGGCTTCTGGAAATTCTGGATGCCTCTGGTCCTCACTCAGACCTCAACCTAACAGTAGCCATTTACAAAAGTACTCTGAACTAGGTACATTGGTAAATTTACCCGTTAGATCACGCGTACTATATCAATTTCAAGGGTGTAGAAACAAAAGTCTTCAGCGTACCAGTTCAGAAACAATAAAATGCTTTTCAGATTTTTCAAACTGGGAAAAGATAAAAGGAGCGTTCCACAGCTCCTGTTCCAAAATTTTAAAAAAGATATTTTTGCCATTTCGCAGTGAGCTAGAAACAATGAGTTCAAAAAATGGCAGCTGTCGCCTTCTGTTCCGAAAATTTCTATAGGTTGTTCCCACCATGTGCCTTCTGAGTTTTAATCGCCCCTCAACATTGTATGAGACCCATTGACAATCCATTTTACTTTCAAACTGATGCGTAGTGTTTACATACAATGTTAGGTGACTGAGAGGTTCCAAAACCTGATAAAACTAGTTCAAACAATAGTTTGATATTTGAATCGTTTCTTAAGTTGTATATAGCGCCCTGATCGGTTTATCTAATAAAACGTGGTTCTGCTTACTGATTTCGTGGAGTCAATTTTTAAGTCGAAACTGTGCTTAGTTGTGAGCCATGTTTTAAGTACAGAGCACTTCAAAACATCAGGCCAATATGACTGCTCTTGAGGTTCCTAGGGGAAGGCAGAGAATTGTGCCAAAAAAAGGTATACCAGAAGCATTATAAACCTTAGTGCGGGGTTTAATTGGAAGCATTCTCGTCATCAGTCAGAAGAATTAGTGATGAACCATTAAGTTCATTTACTTATATTCAAAGCGCTGCAGCGAAATGACAAGAGTGGGTGAAGAAGCAACCTGATACTGGTCTGTCACAAACATTCTGATCCGCTGAAACACTCAAACGATCAATCAGACTGTCTGAAAAGAAACTGATAGCACAAACGACACTCATCGATCAGCCACCATATCTTTCATTGTCTCCAACCAAGCACGGGGCCATTAAGACCTTATCCTGGGGGGCGCACCTCACCAATGACACCCAAACTCTTCGTGATCTCTTTCACACCTCTCTATCAAGCCATAAGTTGCACACGCCGAAGCTTCTGCCTTTCCCAAGGAGGCACAAAGGATAATACTCGCAGCACATGGCCGATCCACCAGAGCTATCGGCGCTGAATGTCTTCCTCTACCGCCGTACATATTAGCTAACAAACTACCCGTTTTCTAATTATATGGTTAGGAACCCATTGACGTTTTCCGACACTAGCAACGCTTCTAAAGTTCGGTGGTAAAAAACCTGAAAATTTCCCACATTATCTTTCCGAGGAGGCCATGTCTCACAACCGTACAACAATACAGCCTTCAGTGTAGCCTGGTACATGAGACCCTTTGGGCCCACTAATATTCCTTTTTGACGCCACAGGTAACAGAAATTAGCAAAGATGATCCGGGCCCTTGAGATTTGTGTATTAAAGTCACCAGACACACTAATACAATAACGCTAATATAACTATCAGGGTTTGCAAAATTCTCCACAAACTTTATCTTCTTGAATAACAAGGAGTATCTTCGAAGACTACACGTTGTTGAGCATGAATCTGCACCTTGAAGGTGTTTGGCGCATACCGTAATATGGTTTGATCGTGGTCAGTTTATTCAGCAGGATCTGTGCTTGAACTTTGTCTTCATAGATGAAGACGATGTCGCCTGCGTGCTCAAGATCAACAATGTTTTCATCGGTAACGATCTGAACACTTGGGTTTTGAAGGCCTTCCAGCGCTTCACATTAGAGCTTACCTGAGAGGTACAACATCCAAGTTCCAATCAATCTTGTTTTACTTGGTGCAAAACTGTACACACTTTGTGGCACACCCATTTGCATACCAATTTGGTTTTAACGATAATTTCAATGGGGTCCCGGCTAAATCACTCGTTTGCTCATCAGGTAACTCTATCCTTGATTGAAGTTGTTTAAAACAAAGCTCATCAATGAGACGTGAACAGGAGAGGAAACCTGCGGTTGTTCGTAAAATCTTATTGTTTCAAACAGTTGCTGTTCGATATTGTGCATCCTTTTGGCGTCAGTTCAGTGTTTCGTGTCACTTTTATATAATCTTTTCTTAAGCAGTTTCACTGTTTGGTTCCGATGTTCACATAGTCATCAAATACACATTGGTTGTCCCTACAAGCTAAGCGTGCAATTTCCGATTCCTATGGAAAAATTAGCCCAAAATCTGGGATAGTACGGACGAAATTGTCGAAAATTTCCCAGCCATTTTGACATGGCTCATCAATCTAATCGTAAATTTCGCCTGAAAATGGCAGTGTTTTCTTTCTAGTGAAAATCGATCTGCAGTCCGAACTTGTTGAGTCGTGTTGGGAAGCGGACGCAAGCTGAGTGGGTTAACTTAGGACGAACCACAAGGCTGTTTACCTTGTATTTCTAATAGGCAGTACTATGGTGGGGTTTGTTTTACGAACCACTGCCATGGCTAAAATAAGTAGCTTCAGCTGATATGTTTGACATCGTAGTTGGGACACTTAGGGGAATCAGTGGGGGCAGTTGGATTGTGTTCCCATAATTCATTTTTTCATCATCATTGCGAAGCATGAAAACTGGTTTCAATAATGAACGATCCTTTTCTGTGTTCACAAGAGAGATTTCTCTTGGTCTAAGCATTTTTCACCAAGGCTAAAATTTTGCAAACTCAACAGAGAGTTCCGAAATTTGGTAGGTTAATTTAGAGAAGGGCGCAGCTGAAATACTCAGATTGTAACTCACTTAGCCTCGGATAAGCATCTAGTGAAGAAAAACACCATACCATTACCGTCAGAAAGTGCGCCTAGACGTAAACAAACATAAATTATCCATGATATTTATGAATACTGTGAGTTGTATAGAACTGCAAATCTCCAAATATGAAGGAACTCAGTTTTAGTTTCCTGCGTACGGGATTCTTGAGTGTCAAAGTTTGTGATTCTTCAAGCTGCACGGATGATGAACTGAGTGCTTCTGGCTTGAAAGATATAAAGGAAAAAGAATGGACATTACTGAGTCAGCACTGGATAACGTCCTCTCAGACGGATGCTCACTTGTATTTGCAAAGTGTTGACCTTTAGTCCATAGAAAGCCACAGTTTAGAAGTGCCAAACAGCATTGGTTGAAGCGATTCTTCCACTGTGTAAACGGTTATTTCTGTGTCAGACAACGACTGTCTCGAACAAAATTATTCCTTCTTCGGAAAGGAATAGTTTTCAGGTCGGTTTTGATTTGGCTAATCTGGCTGCATATAATTCAAATGAACCAAATCCCGCGTTCTTCTGTCCCTATCACATCTAATTTTCTACCGTTGGTGTACGAGCGTACACCAACCTATAATGAAAGTTACGGAGTGACTATGAAGGAGAAATCGGAGGATTTCGAAGTGCATCTAGGTTGATGTACGCACGCACACCCAACTTTTCGCCCTCTAGTTGTTAAATTTATGTCTTTCCTATGTCTGTTCGAAGTGCATCTGGGTTGATGTACGCACGCACACCCAATTTTTCGCCCTCCAGTTGTTAAATTTATGTCTTTCCTATGTCTAATCCAAATATTATCTGATGGAATGGGATAGCTGAATATGATATTCTGAATTCAGCAAGCTTTACTGCAAAATATTCGTTCGTCCTTGTCGCTTATTTAAAAGCAATCCACTGCTCGGCCAAAAGGAACGACTGGATCTTTTTCCTTAACGTAAAGCAAAAAGCCACAGATTACGACACAGTCTTGCGTCATTTGCAAAGCTTTGAAAGAAGCCCCAGAGACGCACAGGTAAAAGACAAGACCAAGACAAAATGTGTCTCGGTTATGTAGAGCATCTTTGGACACTGAATTGTGGAATCCACCAAATACTTGTTCTAGTCATGGGTTACTACCAACTGTACTTGGAGTAGAGAGGGACTCAAAAGTGTGCGTCGTCATTTGTCACCTTTGTCAGGAATTGTGACTAAGGCAAGGGTGGCAATGGTGTATAAAAACAAGAACGAGAGGGATGACCCATGTCGAAGAACAGCATTGAATCAGAGTGATTCCAAAAGAGACATGAGTTTCGGGTCCATTCCTTCTGTTCGCAGGGGACTGGTTGCATCGTACTGACTAGTGTGGCCTCCGTGTAGTGCAAAACTATGGGGTCCACATTATGCATCACCGTTCTATATAATCCGATAGGGACACATAAATGGCACGTTTCCATAACGTGGAGTGCAATGGATGACGCTTCGTCACCTGTGGACTGTCTTCTGTGTAGTTGGCACAAGTATGGCTGTGCCAACTGATAAATTTGAAATTAGACTGGTGTTTTTCACTATTAATAAAGGAAACGGAGCCGTATTTACCACAAGAACACACCTTTTCTTTTTTGGTGTGGTTCGGCTTTGCTGGCGGTTATCGCCTGCTGAATGCCACGTTGAATTTATCTTTGGGTTCCAGAAGGCCAATTTCATCTATTCCCAGTGGAATTGCTCAACAAGCGCGAAAAATCTATTTTAGCCATACTTTGGCAGTCGGTGGTAGATTAACTGTATGCTTTGCCCATGAAAGACTATCGTATACCATATGTCGGGGGAACTAACTCTTGTGTTTATTGCAGTCAACTGAATAATCTTGTCAGATTTAGCTGTCAGAACTAACTCAGTGGACCTGAATAGCAGAAAACTGACCGACGATGAATAAGTTAAGAATTACCTATCTGAATATAACGTATCCAATAAGTGGCTGTTTTTTTTGCGTGCAAATGAACTATGATGTACTATCACGAAGGCTGAGAAAAGTTGACTTTTTTTATACCGGTTGCCTTAATTATGGCTCTCTCTTCGAAAGCTGCAATGCGATTCCCTCTAACTACTGCCTACGCGGCCTAAAATTAGATGTATCCAGATGATAGAGCCTACAGAACAGCGAGTCAAAATATTCTCTCATGCTTTGATACAGTGGGGGTCGGGTTAAATTCCCTCACTTGTCTGAATAGTAAAAGCTACTTGTCCGTATACCCCTTGCCGTCTCTTCGGTAGTGTTGGGGAATATGACTTGCCCAGCTCCTCTTTTCAGAAGAAAAACCGTCAATAACCGAAGGATAGAACAGGCACTCGTTGGTACTTGGAGCGAATCATAAGCTGACGAGGACAGCAACTGCTTACTTAGATTTTTCCCACTTCGAGGAAATAGTTCAACTTTGTGCAAGCAAACACATAATAAAAACGCAACTTTTATGTCTACATTAGAAATTAACCATAGAACACGTACCCTCAGCCCAAACTTGCGACAGAAGGTGAGCAACGACTAGCAGCATCAGATACATTTTTGCGTAACACAAATGAATTAACTTTAGTACGTATTTATATTTTCACAGGTTGGAAACTTGCCACCGTACAACCGTTCAAAAACTGTCCTTCCATACAGCCTTTTGGCCCACCAGACCAGACATTCCTGATTAGGTCACCTGCCACTGATGTGAAAATCTAGCCAATGGAATGTGCAGCTTATGTCCTTGAAGTCGTTCTTTCCTCTATCAACCGACTAACTCACAAGCAGATGAAGTAAAAGAGGACAGGAAATAGTTTTCAAAGCTTCAGGTTAATCATCCACCATACGAAGCCACATTGGGTTTTTCATAGAAGCTGTCCCCGAAGGGAAAAACCCAAAACCTGTTCTTCGCACAATTTTTTGGCCTACAGTTAAAGCATGAATCAAGTGACTTGTAGACTTGTACTCGTAGTCAGACGCGTGTTAAAATATCATTTTTGGATGTCTGAAGCCTTCCATGATTTGATTTGGCAGGCGCGTACTTCAGATCAAATTTTGCGGGCCGCTGTAGTAACTAGATGGGTTGATTGATGGAGATCCTAGTTTCGGTAGCACGTCAGATGATTTTACGGCGACATTCGTGCTTTTCAATTTAGACTATCATGAATTCATTTCCTTTCTAACAGTAGTCTTGGTGGCTGTAAAAAGATCGAGAAGGAAGACAAGAAATCGTTTGTAGGTTTCGCGGAAGGTCATCGACCAGTACTCCAAGCCCTGTGTGTGAGATTGAATGATCTTTGTTCCAACCAAATATTATTTTCAGAATTCGCAAAAATAAAACTACGAGGAACTGGCATAAAAACTGATTGCAGGGCTGAAGTATGGAACTGCTGTAGGATGCCTTCTGATCGATAGAAGTTACAATAGGGTTCCCTGGCATTTTCGCTTTGACACCTCTATAAAGCGTTTTGCCACACATGCAACGATGGCCCTGTCGCCATTTATTTTTCTGGGAAACTGTTTAGTCAATTCCGAAACCGCAGACCATTACATCCGAAACCGATTTTTGCGCAAACGTTTCAAACACTGACCAAATATCATTCAGTTCTATTCACCAAGACAAGATATTTGTTAAAAAATCATCCTTGATGGCATTGATGGCTTGGCAGTGCAGGCCTCAGTCATTTGTTAAATTTTATTTTTGGATGCTTCCGTTTTTTAAGGAACGAAATACAGCGGCATTCATTTTTGATGGTATCTATCTGTTTAGACTTTACATTCTGTCCTCATAAACGCATAAAAGGGAAGGGAAATCGCATAAAAATTACCCACATTGACGTAAAGTCCCTCATAAACTTGCGTTTACTGAGTTTAATAAGTCAACATATCCAGAACTTGAGGCCCCAAGACGAAACAACAACAATGAACACTGACCACCGAAAAGTTGGTTCCGTTGGTCAAATGATGTGCTTCGTGGATGTTGTAAGCACTCACGACGGGCCGCTGTTTCTCGATTGGATGGAGTTGCTTCGTGGATGTTGTAAGCACTCACAACGGGCCGCTGTTTCTCGATTGGATGGAGTGCTTACTGCGAGATTTCGTTCTACTGAACAATCATTCTTTCGAACTTTGTTAACCACCTGAAACGTATTCCTTGACACTATCAGTTTTCACGCTTTGGGTTATTGCGCATCGATTGTGGTCCTAGTTAGCTTCTAGCTGACAAATAGTTCATCAATATGTCCTTAGAGTAAGAGGGGCAAGCAAGCACGACATCCTATTTAGAATGTTATTCTTATGAGCTCACGAAAACTCACCGGGAATTACCTACTACAATGCAAATGCAAAAAGAAGCGGATCGTGCTTGGTTCTTGCAGTCACTTCTAAACTCATTAATTGAACCATCACAATTATTCAGCTTGCCATCATCCTGAACATACGAAGACATTTCGAGAGTAGCCATATGAAATGACCAAATTGTTCATATTGTTAGATCTCATATGACTCACGAGGATTGTGGGAAATCTGGAAAAAAAGTTCACAAGAAACCAAAAGGCATCAATATTGTTTCATATTACTCGTTGATTCATCCTAATGCAACATTTGCTAATATTGGTTCAACATCAAATCTCCGTAAGAGCAAAGAAGTGCAAGAAAAATTCTACCGGAAGCAAGAGATTTGAGGGACCGCAATTTGCTTAATCACCCTCAACATGGAACAAAGCGGTCGAGGTACATACTTAGTTGCACAGGTTAACAAGCTGTAAACAAAGGCCTATCCTGAATTGAAAGAAACATCACAAACGAGAGATTCAGCTGGGTTCCGAGTGAGTCTCTCGCAAAAACCAAATTGATTTGCAAATGATTGTATTTATCGAAATCAATCAAATTTGAGTTCAAGTAGAACATAAGGTTGACCGAAAGTCGAGGACTGCGCCTACTTGATGAGCCTCAAGAAGGGCGGAACCGGTCGTTGGTTGTCGAAGAATTTTCAGCAACTTAATGAGTAGTGCATTACGTATATATAAAAGTAGAATCTAATTTTCCTTAACCTATCCATCTTAAGAAACAGTCGACCAGAACAACTGTAAAACGACATTCAACACTGATCTAGTCTGCCCTGAAAATTTGCCAGCGCAGCTACTTTGTTCGATGAGATTTTGTGAAAAAATTCAAAACATTCTCTAATTATAAACCTATTGATTGTCTATCTTCTTTTTAAACCATAACCAGACCGATTGCTTTTGTAGATAATCTTTTATGCACACAACATCAGTTGGCACTGATTATCTACTATTGTTTCATTGGACGGCAAGATTTCAGGGTACAAAACTTAAAATTTCAGGGTCGGCCTCGTGACCTGTGGCTAGTAGAATACGTTTGGTGACTGATGTGGCTGGTTTACTGTGCCGGCTTATAGTTCATCGGTTGGTTGATTAGTAGCCTGACTCGGGTAGTGAGGTAAATGCACTGAGATTTCACCTGTCCTGTTAATGCAGGGTATACCGCAACTTGTGAAACAACGAAGTTTGGTGCACTAGGCTTTTGGATTCGAGGGTTAATCCATACCCTTGATAACATTAAAACTATCATAGCAACCGAGTACATGAGACGGACTGCGGTTCTTAGTCTGTGACTTATAACCATAGCCAAGTGATCCTGTTCAAACGGCATCCTGATAGAGGCACCCTTCTCCCGTCCTCTTACAGGGACGGTACGACCAGTCTTTTCAATCTTTGGACATTTCTCCAGCCTGAAGAACTCAAGTTCTTCCCATTCTTGCAACTGCTCGATTGTTTTACAGCGTTAACGCTTATTGAGACGATTGCGACTATCCTCAAAGCTAAATGGTCTTGAGATGCGCCCACCAACTTGACTGTTAGTCAGGATTCCCTCTCAGCTGATGTATAAGCATGACCTATTGAATGGCTAAAGAGAGTTGCGAGTTGGGTCATGGTTTGGAGTTTGCCAGTGTTATCCTACCAACTATCAATATCAGCTGTCACGTAAGACGTGAATCCACATTTATGGTAGACCGACATAGCATTAAAAGGCAGACCCAAGCGAAAAGTCTAGCTCAAGGTAGATACTTCTCCTCATAATGTTGGCTGATGAACCAGAGCAACATTACTTCTCTTACAGCTAGTTGCTAGAGTTTCCGAGTGCGTGAGAACATCTTTAAGGCTTGAATAACTGATCTGCGGCCACTATATCACTGGTATTCGACTAGGTGACTAAGTTTTCACATGCATAGGTTGTGGCACACCTCTCAAACAAGTCTAACTGTTTTGGTCCCCTTTTTGTGATAGACCTTGATTTGAATTATGCATATACTTATCACCACATCTAAAACCGGTATATCAGACGACTGGCCTCTTACATAGTTTTCATCTGTAAAAAACTAACCCTGACCGAAGGCATCTACAGTCTTCTTTCTTACGTATGAAATTTCATACACTCAAACTGCTAGGCTGCTAAAGAGCGCTAAAAAAGTCGTCTAAATAAACATCGTTTTAAAGACGATTTGATGCAGAAAGCATGTACTGCAGAACTGAACTATATAATAGCAATTTCGAGTAGATTCGCAATAGTTACACTGATGGAACTAGTTCTTTATATGACATCTTAAAGAAGACCAGCACAAGGTTGTAAGCATAGGCAGATGGCGGGACTGACAGCCTCACTGTCTCCACCAGAGTTGTGAAGAACCTTTCGCCGTACAATTGCTTTTTCTAAAACAAGGTTTTACTTGTACATCTATGCGTTGTCTAGGAAGGGTGAGAAATTGCGAACCACAATCAATAACTTTCTATTGGTTAATCCGACATGGACACCTGGTCCCTTTGTCAAGGTGGGTGAGTAGGGTTCACTGTTACCCTCTGGTCGAAGCTGACAGTCGTCCTATACTGGCCATGGTTTAATTCCTCAAGAAAAATTTCAAGCCTTTCCCTTTTGAAATCATTAAACCGATGTTTCCTTTTAGTTATAGAACAAGGAATTTTGATTTTGAAAGCATTTCTTCCCAATCAAGATGGATAGCTTTTCATTTACTCATACCATCTTAACTAATCCTAACAAAACGGTTGGTCCGCATTAAACTGCGTGGACAGTGAGTAGTAATATGAAGCTTTTTCCAGTAATTACGAAACAAAGTGTTTTAACTGCAAATTACTTCAGTGGTATTTTCGAGCGTTTCCACCAAACCAATACTGACAGTGTTGCATAACTGTCTGGAAGAGTCAGAAAGAAATATTTTGATGGCACGAACTGAAAAAATTGCTTCATCCAGGAATGTGAAGACGAATGACCTTGGCCTGAGATCGTCGTATCGCAAAGTTGCCTGATGTTGTCGAAAATCTTCACATGAGCCGTTCATGACTCGCTGGAATTTTCCATCGTACGATGCCCGTTTGACCAAAAAGTTTGACAGATAAGGTAGGTTTCCGATGACAGCCACTGTTAGTCGGTCATTAGAATGATACCAGACAGTGTAGAGTAATTGTCTAACAGTCCTTGGGTTCTGTGTTGTCTCGACTGCTGTCAAAATGAATCCAGAACTTTTGTGCGAAGAAAACGTCATGTCGAGAACCATTGAAGGAAATTAGGTTAGCTTTGTTCCTTAGAAATTAGTCAGCAAAAAGCGGGTGTATAATAACAACCACAGGAAGATGAAAACACACGAACTGTATCAAAAGTGAGGACAGCTAACGCTTTATAGTGTATAATAACAACCACATGAAGATGAAAACACACGAACTATATCAAAAGTGAGGACAGCTAACGCTTTATGTTCTTATCAGTTCGATCCAGCTTCACTTCGGTACATGTGCGAATAAACTGGGTCCAAGCTATCCCTGATGCAGCCAATACATAAACCCAGCCGTTTTGTCAAACCTTTGCGTAGCTGCCCACCTGCTAATCTAGTATGCCCCAGAAGACATCAGGTTGGGCTCACCGGCTTCACACAGGTAGTCTCAGAAGTGAGAAAATCGGACAATTAGTCAAGAAAAAATGTGCTGTTTTCGAGAAATACACTCATTTGCATATCAATTTGGTTTTTGCGAGAGACTCACCTGGAACCCAGCTGAATCTCCCGTTTGTGATGTTTTCAGGCAACTGAATGTGCTGCACCAGGCCGCCTCATGTTCCAGCATTCAGTTGCCTGAAAACATCTTCGGAAGTTCCAGCCAGGTGAGTCTCTGCAAAATGAGTGTATTTCTCGAAAACAGTCCAATTTGGGTTCAAGTAGAACATAAGGTTGACGGAAACTCGGGGACTGCGCCTACCTGATGAGCCTCAAGAAGGGCGAAACCGGTCGTGGGCTGTCGAAGAATTTTCAGCAACCTTATGAGTAGTGCATTACGTATATACATGTATCGCGATATCTCGAATATCGTAGCAACTGGAACATGAGGCGGCCTGGTGCAGCACATTCAGTTGCCTGAAAACATCACAAACGGGAGATTCAGCTGGGCTCCAGGTGAGTCACTCGCAAAACCAAATTGATATGCAATGAGTGTATTTCTCGAAAACAGTCCAATTTGGGTTCAAGTAGAACATAAGGTTGACGGAAACTCGGGGACTGCGCCTACCTGATGAGCCCCAACAAGGGCGAAAACGGTCGTGGGCTGTCGAATGTGCTGTTTTGTTGAAGAATGCTCACTATGGTGAATGATGATTAGGACGAATCTGTGAAACAGGATCCATTTTAATTTTTTAGGATTACGAGCTATTGGCGTTCATGCTTCTTGTCACGTAAAGAAATGCTCAGGATTACGAGCTATTGGCTTTCATGCTTCTTGTCACGTAAAGAAATGCTGAATGACCATGAGGTGTTCCTTTTGTTCAGACCAACAAGACAGAGTGGTCCACTGTTGTAGATTTTGCCTTTGACACTGAAGTCTACAAATCAGTTGGGTAACTGTATGAAGAATACTGAGATTTTAAGAATGCTTCCGTTGAAGCGAGTGATTCTGAATCTTGGCTACCTCGGAGATTAAGCAATGATAGTAGCTTAGTGTGCTGTTTTGCGCTGATTAGACCTGTCATTCAGTCCACTGTGGTAAAGCCGTTTGGGGGATAAAAACCTTTAGGTCCATAGCTGGGTTGGCAAACCTAAGAGTGGCATTTAACGTCGACGTGGTATTCTGCATGGTGATGAGATGCTTGGGAAGTCAAGAAAGATTCTAAGGATCTTGGAAATGTTGAATGACCTGCAAGGACCTTTCTATTCTATACAAATCTAAAATATACGGTTAAAACCAGTCAGCCCTTCAGAACTAGTCTTCTTCTGGCTTACAGTAGGAACACTGCAGATAAATTCAAAATACTTTCACCGGAAAACGCAGTGGCCTGTAGAGTTTATCACACACATGTTAGGGTAATATTGCGGAACCGCTCTGAGCTAGATTTTGTACCTGCTGGAACTGTCGGTGGTACGCAGCAGTAAAGGAAGATAGGCTATGCGAATGATTCACACATGTGGAACTTTGCTTCAGTTCGATACAAGTTGTCCTACCACCACTCAGAAGTTCGGCTGCGCATTTCTGGCTCTTGTGCAGGAGATTCCAACCTTCATAGCAGGAGAGCACGGCTTAACAGTGTCAATAACATGATCACAATATATCACACCATAAGTCATAATCGACAAAGAACGCTTATGGGTTTCTCAGTAGCGTGATTTCTTTTCAGGCTTATTCCATCTCCCTATTTTTGGAAGAATGTACTTTTACCTCTTTGAAGCACATTTTTTCTTCTAGAGGCGTCTTGCTTCTAAAGGCGTCTAGAAGACGATAGAGCTCAGGAGGGTTCAGTTTGCTGAAGGGAATTTCTGCAGTTTTCCCATCTTCCGAGCATTAAAGGAAATATATCCTCACAACTTCAAAAGTAATTTATGACGTGGTGAACGTGAAGTCGGGTCGGCTGGCAAGCAGTACATAATTAATCGTAACCAGTGTCAGTCTTCGTTTTCTCTGTCCAAGTGTGACTGCAGCACATTCTATCGTTCATGCTTACTTCGTTCGCTCTCACAAGAGAATTTGGGAGTGAAAATCCAGAAGGGGGAAAACCAACACACGTTAAATGATCCTGCTGTAAACGAGCTGTTCAGGTCTGGTTAATGAAAAGATTCAATAGTCCGAAGCATAAGTTGACCAAAATATTAACAAGAAGTGAGTTGATGTAGAATCGGGGGAAGACTTTATTTGGAACCTTAAAAGTGAACAGGATTCACAAGCCAGGGTGTTTTCAATTCACTCCTAATGAAAAATAACGTATTTACTGGTGTCAGGTCCAGAGAGTTGTTCACGTTCACGTACGTCCTGCAACCCAAAAAAGATTTCCTTCAAAAAGTTCACCTTTGGCTCAGAAGGAATAAGGTGCGCTATTGTAGCCTATATTTTGAGAGGCCTTCTGAGTGAACTACCAAAAGTACTTTCCATGGATGTGCTCTCTTCTAGATGGAGCTTAAACTTTGGAAGGAGCTTCCAGAGACTACCCAGAGTCGACGTGTCCTGATGGGGATATTTTCTAGAAGTTGGAAGTTGTGTCCTAAAAACATGTTTTGAAGTTGGTAATGTATCAAAATATTGGTAGCTCAGGTGAGATTATTGATCGTTGATCAGGTGGCTGTTGACGTGTTCACCGAGCTTGGAAGGTGATTTGCAAACGCTTCGTCACTATGCGGGGAGACATCATTAATACACAGTTAGTGAACACCTCCTTGCCCGCGTGCGTTTGCATGGCATTTGAGGGCTATCTGTTATCTCTCAGCGTGATTGTCTCGTTGGGTGACGGCGTTTTTCTTGAACTTATTGATTCGTTCGTGATCTTTGTTGCGTTGTGGTCTGTTACTTTGAGTCGATTGACTATCCTGATTCATTCCATTTTTAGCAGTTTCCTTCCCCGGTTTGGCTGGTCTCCTACTAGAGTTGCATTGCGCTGTCGTCTGGTATTCTCGAAACTGATTGTTTGGTTACATCGCCCTATTTCCTCCATTGTAATGACAGGTGTCCCGGCTTCTGCTGCTTAATTTAGTACTTTAGTTTATTAGCTGGGCACCTTCTCCAATCAAACTGGTGAATCTGTTTGAATTGGGCTATTCTAATTTTTTTATGGTTTCCTCGTCAGGTTCTTTGTGCAGTTCAGTGCTCTATGTTTGTGGCGTTCGCTTGCTCTTCGTGGTTGATAAGTAGGGTCACTTTTGATAACTCCTTCGGTGGAGTGCCACGCCTCCATAAATTCATATTCTTTTTTGGTTTTCGCTTGAACCAGTATGCGAACACCGCCCCAGTCGAACTCTTGTCCTTCCTGACCTTTGTGAGCGGAGATGAAAGAAAACTAATCGTGCCTGGCTCAAGCCGGCTGTCTGGCTCATTTATTATGCGAGTCAACTTCCTCTCGTCAGACTGATTACCAGCACCGCTTATGTTACGCCTAAGATATATGGATTCTGACAAATATGTTCGCTTGGTTTATTGTCTGCTGTTAGTTCACCAATGAATTAATTTGTGAACGTTTATTGCTACTCGCACGTGCGTAAGTGGTATATTCCTTTTTGCAAGCGCGATAATCTGATGACCAGTTTATCAATGCCAGGACGATTTATGCGTTTTTTTCATCAGTTTTAACTTGACAGTTCCCGTCAGCATACATAACCACTCACTTCTAAAATCGATAACACCTGTTTTCTCCTCGCTGGTGTCCAGTTTCTTCTTTTATGCTGTGGCCATGTATCCATAAGACATTGTTTTTTGAATAAGTGCTGGGGATAGAATCACTGCTTGCACCAAACATCTGGCATTCCACTTTCCTATATCACTGAACAGTACTGCCACACCCAGCGATTGTATATTTCATCTCTGACTTATGTTGCTTATTCTATGTGAGTGCCTGGCTCTTCTGTGCGATGTTCAACTGCAGACTTTACTAGACCACCTCCCTCCACTGTTCTACTGCCACCTACCACCGTTGATAGCCTCATGAAGCATCTTGGACTGTTGAACTCCCCTAGCCCATTGTCCATATTTGGGCATAATTTCTTCAACGGGCTGTCCCCTACTTATGTACTGCTGAATGGTCGTACTGACCACATCTTCGATGGAACGGTTCGTTCGGCTTACTGTTGCTGCAAAAGCTATGTACCCTAAACGTGAATAAATCAAAGCTCTGTGGAACCTACGATATCGCTAGGTCTACGTTTGGTTTCTGGTCGGGAAGAATTGTCGACACAAAATGGAGTCCGATCCGGACATGAGGGAAATGACGAGGTAGGTTAAGAAAGTAGATATAAGAATTTTGAGGATTACGCGCTGAGTGCCGTGGTCGAGGTCAAGTTGACCCCGAGGTTACTGAGAACACACTGGGTTTCAGATGCCGCGCACCACTAGTTATTTAAGGGATTAATAGTCCACGTACTCATTGAAAATCCATTCTTTGTGCGCGTTTTTGATACAAGGCTCGGTAACTTAATTCCAAAAACAAGGATTCACATTTTACCGAGGATGAACCCTTTGTGTAACTTTTTCCTCTCTGGTCCGCGGAACAAATCTGTAGAAAGACTTGCGATTAGAAAGCAAGTATGGGAACTCTGCAAAACACACTCATTTGTACACCAATCTGGTTCTAACCATCAAGAAAATAGCGGAACTCTTGATTCAGGGTGATGTTATGCCCTTATGTTCTGGATTTTGCTGCAAACTTTATCATTACTGATGATAATCCGCAAGTGAAAAACTACATTCTCCATTGGGTGTTTCAATCCTGTTGGGCCTTGATACAACGCATGTTTGCTTTATGAAACTGAAGAAAGTTAACGAGGCTTTGTGGAGGTTTCCCACAGGGATCATCTGACAACAGAGATAAAAATATGGGATGAATATTAGAAGAAAAGGTTAGGATCAGTGCAACCAGGTGTTGTGGCTCTCATATGGTTCGCTTCATCCAGCGGCAACGGACGCTGTTTCAATTCAATTCAATCAATTCGTGCTTACCGATTCTCGTGTTTTAAACTGAGTTAAAGGTCCTTGCAAACTAATCTAGTTTAAGTCCGCTGTCAGGAACAGAGTACAATGATCTGTTTAAGAAGTGTCTTCTTCCTTTAGAGATAAAAAAATGAAATTTCAAGTAAACTTCTCTCCACCATTCAGTCTCAAATAAATTCAGATCGGAGGATTCCTTAAGTCAATTGACTGACCCCATTCCTTTCACCATTTCCAGTTTCACCTTCAACATGAATGAGGAACGTTGCGCTGACGCCATATTGCCAATATGCCTTACTATCAGTGGTACACTTCGGAAGGCGAAATCGATTTTTCGGATAATGTTTTACAATTCAGTTGCCATCTATACCCGAACGCTTCAAATCATAGTTCTAATTGGATTTAGTGATAGAACCCATTTCTCAATTTTGGCAACTTGGGTTCGTTCAATCAAGCACTTGAATATAATCAAACGGTATTTCATCTAGCGTTTTTGTCGAATTATGGAACCAGTGTGACAGTCCAGAGGGTGTAATTGTGAATACTAAACGGATGGAAATCTAGCGATCTCTGGGGCGACGGTTTTTTTATGACTGCCAAATCAGCTAATGATTAGCCTGATCCGAAGAACCATTAGTACTCCGCTGGAAAGGAAAAAAGTACACGGATTCGTCAGTGAATCAGTTATTCAACACCGGACCAGGTAAAATGAGCAAGGTAATCGAGGGATGACGCTGTTTTATCCTTCCTAAGTGCAAGTCAATCGCATTGGTGCCATTTGTAGCCGAAACGTAGTGTCTGCTAACCGGAAGGCCGTGAGTATGAAGTTCTTTAGGGACTGGCGAAGTGAAACTGAGGTTAAAAAAGTTGAAATGTCTGCACAGCATTTTTTGGTTTTTCACACCTTCACTTCAGTTGTAGAATGAAACCTCAACTAGCATATGCAAGATGGGATTCCCACGAAACGTCGACGTTTAATGAACAGTGAAAGATCGCCAAATCTCGCGCACAAGCTTCAAAAAGTTTGTGAAGGTCTTCTGAACGCTTTGAACTTGCACTTGCACTTGTGAGGGTCTCTCTGAAGTTGAAGGAAATTTGCAGGAACCTTCCGTGGATCTCTCCATGATCAAGTGCTGTATAATCTCGTCAACGAATAGGACTTTTTCATATCAAATCTTAGTCAAGTTGCTCTGTGAGCCTTTACCTTAAATTACCCAGGGTATTGAACCTTTCGCCCAACTGCAAAATGGATTTGTAAGCAGTGAGAGGGTTGTCATGGCTCGACTTGAAAAGCGGTCGCTTGTTCGAAATTGCTGTGCCATCACATCACTTGTAGTTGATGTTCGTGTATCTAACTGATATCGTTGCATCCTTCAATACAGGAGGATAGTTTTGTGGACAAAATCAAGATACACGGCGACTGAGTAGTTAGGCTACCCCACCCCTCCAACTTACTCATCCTTAGGTTTGTACAGCCGTGGTAAACGCATCGTTGACCCAGTCTTTCGAAAGTACCAGTAAGTTAAGCACTCTCGCGTACCTACATGGCAGTAACCTGCTCTGGGATTGTCATGAGAAAAAATGAGAAAACTACCTAGTAGAATGCATCTTCGTATCCCAGGTACCAAGAGGGAAACGGCCCATCATATATACCGTACACAGTAAGGGTAATGTTCGGGAAAAGGGACTTCAGGCTTGATAAGGATATACAGTAAGGGTAATGCTCGGGAAAAGGGACTTCAGGCTTGATAAGGAAATCTGAATAAACATGCAATAACTAGGTTACTTTATTACACACTCGTGTAATAACTGTTGTATGCAAGTCAAATTTCAATCTACGAATGGTATATTTATGACAAGGTAGAGCTCATTAGAATCAGCGACAAGGGGTGACTATATTTATTCAGTAGAAACCCTTTTAATGTGCCACCACCAGCGAGACCCACCAGGTGCTCAATTATCACCATTTTGTAATAGCCGGTAATCTCTTACTGACAACAGTGACCACCGGATGTAAATGCGTTTGTCCTGAACTCCTAGAGCATTCGGTATACCTAAGACGCTGAAAACACGAAATTGGTGTATTTCCATGTGCCTACGAGATAAGAGAGGCGGAATAGTCCAAATCCTTAAAAATTCCCCACCGTTGCATGAAGATCGGACTTTTACTATAAAACCAATCCACTCAACTAGTTTCTCCATTACAGGAATTGCGGTATTTGGTCAGACTCACCTCATCAGTTTGACTGACTGTCATAAAATCCGTCTACATGTATCGGTCGAATCACAGAATCACATAAAGCAACCAGGCAAGTTTGCTTTTGTTTTTGTGCGATGCATTTGACGGTTTCACACAGTGAATTAGGTTATGCTATATAGGCGATCGCCCCAGTGCCTACCGCATGACAGCTTACTTCTACCATACTTTAGGGATTTGCACTAGTCTGAATTGACGCGTCTAGTTTCTAGATTTGGAACGATGTTACCCATCAATGATAGACTAAATGCAGTGATTTCATTGAGCAGTTCCAGGTAAATAGGAAGGAGGTGAGGCGTTTTAACGGATGCATTACAGCAAAAAGTATGTTCTGTGGGCTCCTGACGTAGTGCAAGTATTAATGACGAGATGATATGATTGCGAAACGCTTCAGGGGGGGCTTACTAAAGCCCGGGTGTTTTCCTTGATCCTAAGAGAAATTTTCTTTCAATTTTGTAGAGAAGAGTATTCGGTAGGTGACTAACCGGGTGTGAATGGTACTCAAATACACGCTGCTTAGTCAGCAAATTCAAGGGTAGCAGTTCAGTATGAACTGTGGTGTAGACTGCATACGGTGTTGCAGTGGAGATAAAATCAGTCGGTTCAGTTTGCCAGCCAGGTGTCAAGAGTACGTTGCTTCCAGCTGCTACAGTTTCGGTCACCGGAAAATCATACAGCGTGAGACATAGCGAAACATTGGAGGCCATGGCATAATAAGCTAGTTCGTATTGAATCAATTCCTAAACTGGACAGCTAAGTTTCTAAGATAGCTTTGACGCAAGAGTGCAACTGACTATCACCGTTATTAACCATTTCTGAGTCCATTCCCGAATTCCTCATTCAGAATGGGGGCAGTTGTCAACCCGGATAGGTTTACTGGTTCATATGTCGTGGCCAGATCACAGGCTTTCCAGCTCGCAGACGCTTTCACTAGCAGAGGCTGGGAAAATAACTGTGCAAAGTGTCCAATTTGTAAGTAATGCCGAGCTTAAAGGGTTTTGTGTGCATCGGAAGCAACCATACTGTTTAATTATATTGATGTGCGTTTCGCAACTCGCTCGGTGTCAGTCGAGTGACGTCGTCGATGCATTAACACAGACTGGCATTTAGTAGCCTGTATGGACAATGCTAATCTCCCAGTTAGCTGTCGGAAAGCCAGTTGACACCATCCGCCTACTAAAGCATTTAGAATGAACCTATACTATATCCCCAGTATATCCCCTCTTAGAAGACCAGCCTCTCAACACAGCCGGCCTTCAAGTTCCAAATTTTTCATTGAGACAGATTGGGGCCCTTCTAAAGACCATCATCCTACGGAAGCGGTGCCTTGCATTGTCGAAATTATGCCACCGAACACTCAGTGCATGACAACTTCACGGGATATGGTTGAACAAGACCACAACACTGGAATTTGGGTAGCTTTCAAGAGATGATAGGGTGAGTATAAGGCACACGGCGGGTGTCAAACAGTCAGGTCGGACGTTTTGGTGATTAAAAGAAGTCTCGCGTGGGTCACTGGGTTTGATGAACTTCCATCCCTAGGAACAGTCGAAGTAGCTGGAGTTCAACAGTTTGACCTCTGGCCATAAGGATTTCGCGCTAAGTTCACTTCTAATGCCGCCATCCATGGGCAAACGCAAAAGCGACCAGCTTTCAGTAAAGGAAGACTTAAAACAAGTTCGGCTTCCTCTCATCAGCCGTTATGACAAGGGCCACGAGAAGAGCTGAATTTTGCATGAAACCGCGATCGGGTTTGCTTGCAGTGACTTAGGGGACAAAAAAAATTCACACACAGCTCCCCTGGCAAAGCAACATTTATCCACTCAGTCTTAAGAAACTGGCTACTTCGCGCTGGAAGCAGTTATTAAAAAACTGCAGTAGAAAATTCGTTTTACTTGAGGAGGAGGCGATGTTCACCCACGCGGATAACACGGATCATTTGAGGGAGGGGGCCATTTGTGTCTGACTGAAAATGAGCAAAACGTCCCAGTATGGGTCGTATCGCTGGAAGTTAATAGAACGATGCAATAGGCGGCAAAATGTCCATGTACAGGATGGTCAATTGCTGTGAGCTTCTCCAACTTTCTAGTCTAGAATTATTTAAAGCCTGAGTCTAGAACATGCCTTCCCTGATGAATGCATGTTACCTGGTTCGAGTAAAAAAAAACTGGAAAGACCCTGTATGGGAGAGTTAAAGGGACCTGGCACACAAAGGCTAAACTCAGTAGGCCGTGTGCTGATGAATGATGGTGTATGCTCTCTTCGATCAAGAACAAGTGGAATGACTCGAAGAACATATATTGGAGACAGCCTATGAAGCTCACTGGAGCTGAACCATTCCACTTTCCTTAAGGAGTGTGAATCAGGAAAGCTGCATATTGAAGATGATTGTTTCAGTTTATGTGCTCCACTGACTGTGTGTTCCAGATATCTGTCGCTGTCAGCAACTATGAGTGTGCTAGCCAGAAGTGAGTTACAAACGGGAGTGAGTTTACTAGTCGGGGGTTTCATACTCCGTTGTCAGCCAAACATAGGTTTTACCTAGGTTGCAAGTGGTTGGGCAAAGGAGGCTGACGGTCCTCTGTAAGGCAAAACACTTGCATCAACCAATGTAACTTAAGGAATGTGACCAAGTCATCCATAGTGGCTGAGTTCAAAATACCGTCTGACGAACCCCAAAATAGCTGGTCCAAAGTTCCGACCAGATGGGAAACGCACTTGCCACACGAGACAGTGGAGATCGTACGGCATCGATGTAAACTTCACCCTTGACAAATAAGTCGACATGATAGGCTACGCGGTTGGCAAAAGATGCCTTGGTTGTCCTACTCTGAGAGCGATTTCGTCAGCCTACGTTGGACCATGCAGATGCACAAACAGGCGAATGTACTTAGATGTCGATCGCCTCACCCGAAAACACGAGGTTTGGGATTGGTGCCATCTAGTAACGTATTGGACTTCATCTTTGTAAGACGTATGTGAAGCCGTACGAAAAAGTACTTAGGTTGCCCCAAGTGGTTCGCATCTTTGAAGGGTAAACCAGTCCAACGCGACTCCTGCGAAACCCTACACAAGAACGTGAGGTCGAGAGAGGGTACCAGCATTACTGGATCACCACTGCAAGTGCTGTCCGCAGAAACGCCAGAGGACAGTCTAGCTAAGTGACCACAAGAGGGAGGTGGTCCAGGAGCGGCCAGTCCATGACTCGACAAAGAAGTATGAAAACCCTTACCAAACAACTCAGTCACTTTAGTAATTACCATCCCGTCCGGATGGGGACCGCGGGAAGAGACAAACCAATAGTTAACGAGCCCGTCAGTTATCACTGTGTAACGCAGCCAAGGTCGCTACTGCGTCAAATCTGTCACCTTCGCTCCGTGTCTCTCAATTCTTGCCACGCCGTATACAGACCCATTTATCGTCACCAAACTGATTGGACCATTGCCTCCAACCCGTAAAGTTCATTCCCTTATTCTCCGTACCTTCGGTAAAGGGAGCTGTAGCAGCTGAAACTACTGGACTTCGATGTACGGTTCGTGAACTGAACTGGTTAGCTCACTATACAATACTCGTTTGCACACTTCAATTTCAACTGGATGACTCCAGTTAACCATTAAAATGTACCGAAGACAGTGGTGACCAAACATTCTAAACCTCCAGGTAACACAGTCGGGAAAAAATTCCCAGGGTTCTATCAGAACGTCCTACAAGTTTCGGAAAAATTCTTAAACGCGAAGACCGAGCAGGCTGATGCATATCATCCCCAGGCACGACACAATCCTCTCTTCGTCCTCTTTCACATTTCCACTCTTCTCCCCTACTCACCTTTTTCTAGCGAGGCCTCTTCAGGCCTATTCATGAGAACTGACATCCATTCGCCACCCATTGCTAATAGCTGTAATATCTACGGTTACCTCAACCGCCACGACCGTAGACACTTCGAAAATATTCTTTAAACCCTGACGCCTAGCTCACCCGACAGCATTTAATGTTTGCACTGTGAAACAACCTGGACGACGGACTACTCTTGCATGGACCTGCTTTCTATTGAAGTGTGTCCATGTGAAACAAGGATTCAAGATCCATGTGAGAGTAATCAACAGATCTCCCCATCGGATTCCTCTAGTTTCCGGTTGAACACTTTTGGTGATCCAGAAGCAGTCTCGGATAATTTTGCAGTGGTTGGTATCGTTTTAGGCCATTGAGGGTAAGGAACTCTGCTTTAGTGGCCGTTCCTTGATAATCGCGTCTGTGCGGTTCATCTGGCAAAGGCTCCAATAATGGATGTCCAATGTACCTACTTACACCCCAGCATACTGCAGATGTGATATCCCAAAAGACGATTACGCTCCTTTGAGCGCCCTGTTGCTTCGGACCAAGAGCTCCGATATTGTCGTGGTTACCGGGGATAGGGATTCGTAAGTACGTAAACTTGGCCCTGCTGACGCCCGACTGAGTGGTCGTCTAGGACCGAAATCGAGACACAAACGGCGAACGCTTGCTCCAGCTGTGTTGAGCACAGACTTTCTGTACATTACTAAGTTCCGAAAAAACGAGATTGCCTGGTCACACGGTGCCCTGCGCATGTTAGTCACACGTACATCGCCGTTGGCTATGTGGCATAAGCCAGTTGCTGCTTGTCGCTTGTGGAACACCTTTATGGCTTCAGATCACGCGCTTGTTCGTCGATGTCTCTTTGTTGCGTTATTGAGGGGCACGCAAAGTGCGCAAACCTCGCCTGGTCATTGAGAATATCGGAACTTGATGTAAAGCAAACCCGCCAAAATCACTTACTAAGATCCCATTCGGACAAAGGTCATCTGATGTTGACTCTTACTGTAAGGTACTCTCCGCAAGCCTGCAAGATGCGGGGCGCTCCGTTTGTGGCACGGTGCAACCAGCTAGATATAAGAACATGATCTTGAGTGGCATTCTGAAATCGCTCGGACGCGTTGTCGTCCTGGTCGAGAATACAATAAAACTTGGCGAACTGCCATACTTGCGGTGAGTAAGATCATCTGCGCAGGTCCGTTAAGCTGAGAGGTTGGAGGTAGCGGTAAACGGTGGTAACATGCGTTAGTTATTCCAGCTGATAGGTATTACAGACCCACATAGGCCTCTGAATAATTCCGAAGTGTCTACGGTCGTGGCGGTTGAGGTAACCGTAGATATTACAGCTATTAGCAATGGGTGGCGAATGGATGTCAGTCCTTATGGATGGGCCTAAGGAGACCCCCACATGCAACACAGCATGGAGGGAGAACGAATCTTGGATAGAGGAAGGGAGACGTAATCAGTAGCATGTTTTCGGTTACCTCTGGGCTGTATTCACCGGGCAGTGTGATTAGCCTGGTGGCAACTCGCAACGGCCGATGTGGGATAAGGTCATTCGTAATTTTGCAATTCAAGCTGAACGTGAGCTGGCGTACCGACAGGGCACTCAGGGCTAGGCAAAAGAACGACTAGGGTTCTCGAAAATCCAACCGAAAGGGAGCGATGGTTGGCGCAAGATCGCCAGAGCAGTCTACGCCCTTAGGAATCAAGTCCTTACACACGTTCCGACCCCCCAAGATAGCGATCAGGATATTGTTTGTCGGCCTTCTACCTAATGACTAACTGGCGACAGGTCTTTTGGCACAAGTACGACCCCCAAGTATAGCTTATTAGGCTATGGAGTTGCACAAATCCTCACGCCGCTGAAGGCCTGAACGTCTCAGCATCTTGGTCCGGGGCTTTGAAGTGTCCACCTAATGACATCAAAAAATTATAGGAAACAAGCAGAGAACCGTGACTAGCACAATCGTGCGAGGAAGACTTATGACCGAAGACTAAATACGGCCCGATCACTGCCTGATGACATGGAGAAACGTCAGAGGAGCCAGATGGTTTGGTGGGTAGAGTGCGAATATACTGACCTGAAGGTCCGTGGTTCGAACCCGATCACTGCCTCTCGACTTCCCCTGTCTAGGCCTGAGCAACCCGGTAGTATCCCAGCCCTCGTGTTGGCATGGCAGTTAGGCACCCAAAGGGCGCTACAGCTGAATGCTTATTTTATTTTTCATACACTTCAGAGTATAGACCTCTACGTGTTGGGACATCCTGTTATTTTATTTTTCATACACTTCAGTGTATAGACCTCTACGTGTTGGGACATCCTGGCTAAATCAAGTTCTTACCAAACATGGCTGACCGGATGGATAAAAAATCGAATGATTGCGTGGAACAATTCAATATCCCTGCAACGCAAAGGTAATGCGACAGAAATTAACGGTTCGGAGCCTGAGTCCTTACACCGCAGGCTATGGGTTAAATTTTACGGGAGTTATAGCCAGCTACACTGAACCGCTTTTGGTAGCTCAGGGGCATAAATGACCATCGGCTCGCTCATCCAGCTAGGCAATTTGGTAGTATACGCTTCGTCACAAACCGTTTTGAGGTGGAGCGCAGCAGCGCCAAAAAAGGTGTCGGGGAACGGTAGGCTGTTCTACACAATGTTTTACACGTGATCAGGCTTGGCGTCAATGGAAGTACCTGGAATTTCTCTACCAAAATCTGCCTCTCATCTAACCTGATTGGCGTCCGTTAGAGGGTCGAAGTCAGTGGTCAATTCCCCAAGCTGCAAAAACAAACTTGGGGTTGAAAATCAATACATATGAAGCAAAAACAAAGATATGTACAGTAAGAAAGACAAACGATGGGTCAGTCCCTGCGCTCGCGTTTCCTGTGCGTAGTGTCCCGGTTGCTTACATCCGCTGAGATGTTTTCACCAGGTCGCTTCTGTGCCTTCTTGGCTTCGGATAAGAACTTGCTCAAATTGAAAGGATCCTCTTCGTCGCGTTCGAACTGGACGGGACCGTCTAACCGGCGACCATGATCGGCACCAGCAAACTCTCGATCGGGTACAAACCGCCTCGTTTTTTGTAGCGCATCCAGATCAGTCCCGTAGGCGTCGCTGTCTTTTTGTCGCGGTCGATAAATATGCGATGCAAGTTCAGAGTCACCAAGCCACGGCTTGTCATATACGTTGTACAGGTCATCTGCCCCTAGAAAGAAGCGTGTAAGCAGAAAAGTACGAACTCACCTCCTGAAAATCCAGAATCGAGACCACGTGATTGATTGAACAGTCGCTGGTCAAATTGTGCTTCCCCGTCTGCATTCACACGAGGATTTGGCAAACCAAGTGCAATTTGTTCACTGATATCACGCTCTTTGTCCTTTTGTGCTCGTGCCTTTGTTTCGATATTGGAACGTGCCAGATTGCGTTCTCTAACGCGCTCCCTGGCTCTGTCTCTTCGCAGTTCCTCTCTATCGTCTAGGCCCAGATCCGCATCTATTTCTTCGTCTGGCTGCAAGCCTGGGCGTCGAAGCCCAGCTCTAAATTCTCGGGCGTGGTGAGCGATGCGTTGCAACTGCTCTTCCTTACGTTCTTTTTGTTTTTGCGCGACTTTGCGCTCAATTTGCGCTCGCATCTCGACTGCTTCACGTGCTTTTCGGTCAGCAGTATATAAAGCCTCCGCCAGCTTGGCAAAGTTCTCGTTAATGTGAACAGTCTGCAATCCTCGACCATCAGCCGCTACACGTTTATCCAGGGGTATAGTATAACCTCGTGGATTCTTCCAATTTGAAATGCAGGGGGGTATTTTCCAATCCTGCTGCTCTTTGACGGTAACTTTTCGTGCGGGCGAATGCATGAGGGGTGGGGGTGGAGATGGAGGTCCTCGGGGTATCTTCTGATTTATCCTAGAAAAAAATTTATACAAAAAAGACAGAAGTACTTGAATCTGGGAGGTTCCATTGGGTCTTTCTGCATCTCCACCATCCGGACCAAGCGTTGTTTTGCGCCACTGTTGAAGGCCAAACCTTGCTGAGTCGGTGTGTACCGTATGTACTCCGCGGGGGCTGTTTTCTCAGCCCTTCGAACAGGGGCTGCTGCCGCCACTTTCTGCTCAACTAAAGACTCCAACGCCTTCCGTGTTTTTTCGGTGGTCTGGAGAGATTGTAAGTTCGAAATACGAGGTTACCTCTTCAATCACATCCTGGCTGGGTTTTCGCAGATCCTCATCGTTGTCTTCAATCGTTTTCGGCAGCAAGTCAGTGAACTTAGAGTAAATAACTCTGTCTTTGCTATGGCCTTGACGGACCAGCTCATCGTAACGTATTCGACCATCCTGATCAGTTTTCAGGACGAGCGCATTGGAAGAGGTCTTCTGCTGGCCCATTTCAAGGGGAAACTGTGGGATATGGATCTCTGGAAATGCTCCGCCATCACTGAAGTCCTCCGGTGTACGTGGAACCCAATTTTTTCGATGACCATATGGAGGAATCGTAGATTTCGCTACAAGTGCCCTAGAACCCAGTGACAATGGAAGTGGCGCAATCGCATCCGCATCGTGTTTCTTGTGCACTGGAGTAGGGAGGTGGCTAAACAAACAGAAAGGATCGAAGAAGGACAAAATCAAACCTCAACAGCGACATCCTCGGGAAACCCGCCAAATTTTTAAACTGAGGAGTAAAACGAAGGCCCGAACTAGAAGCGTCAGGAATCCCGTTCTTACAAATGACGAAATTGCTTATATATATGCATAGAAACATAGGAATCTGCAAACAGATCAAAGAATGGAGTAAGTTGCTCGATTTTTTCAATTTGTGTTCTGGGCAAAGTTTGGCGAGTATTTGAATTTTCATGAACATCGATCGCAGGCCGCTGCTCAGAAATCGTACAATGGAATTGATTTCGCGAGAGCTATGACACTTTCAGGGTTGCTACTTCATAGGTAGAGTGTCTATAAATGATGGATTATTATGCTTATTGCCTACAATGGTAGTTTGTTTAAATGAGCGAACATTCAAGTTCAATAAACACCGCCTGTATGTTGCCTAACGTGTTAAGATATCGCGATTTGCGGAAAAAGGTTACTCATTCGCTGTGCATTCTAAAATATACACGGCCCTTGTGGATGCAAAATATGCGGAGGAGTTCTTTGCTTAATATTTGCGGAAGCCGCATTCACTAACGTCGCAAAAACCGTGCAAGTTTGTTGTTACACAGCAGTGTTCCTTTATAGCTTGCGAAATATGACGTTGGTCAACTAGGCACATGGAAGCTACGTCGATCATAGCGGAGAGTTTAACGAACCCAGCTGACGCACACGACTAATATGCTGCTACGGATCCAAGATCTCTGTCCATCTCTACCAGGGAAGAGGTCCAAGTTGGACGACATAAAAAGGCGAGTTATATTGGTTGTTGTGATGAGTACATATGTCCTGCCGGGGACCGCACGACCCTCTTCGTGCAGAGTGTTTACTGGGCCATTGACGTCCTGAAATGAGAGGAAGATATATGCTGGGTTGTGGAAATATTACCATGAGGCAGTCGGTTGAAGAACTGGGAGGAATATTTACCAAAAATGGGAGCAACTTAGCGACTCTACTACCCTAGAGGTTTGTTCGCGCAACGCCATCTTCAGCGGCCAATTCGCATGCCTACATACTGTATCCCTCAAGAAATACGAGGCTTACATGAAGTACATGAGGCCACATTGACAGACGAACTTTTTTGGAGCTGATGGGTCACATAAAGTTACCTTCCTCTCTTTCATCTGACTGGCGCTCTACAGCGTTAGGCGTAGGCTAGTCAGAGATTTACCCACGACTGTCGAGTAGTTCCTCATTGGACCCGAAAACACGGACACAGAGGCTTCCGGGAGATATTGTACTGAGATTCTGTGCTTCGGTCCAAGTCAACATCAGCGCCCTCCTTGCGGATCGGGTAAGAAGCACAGGTAGCCATCACCCACCAGGATTTGCCCTCGGTCAAAGTGATACGACGTATGCATCTCAACTTCCCACATGAGCCACTCGGCATGCAGGGACACCATTTGTACGCCGGGCTCCAGTGTGTCGAATTGGTGCACCTGGTCCTTAAGGCGCCCACTGGCATTCTGTTAGTCACATTACCAAAGTAAACCATTCCGGATTGTGCGCGAACGGCCCATTTTCGGGTGGTATGCAAACAGCGGGCCGTAAGGTGCGAGACGAATCGCGGGTCCGTACGGCGCAGAAATTCACACCTTGCCGGAATCCGTATGTTCATATTATCATAAACAAAGAACATTGCACGGCATTGTCCAAGCGGGCCATTCGATGGAATACCTGCCGGCTTTTCGCAAAGTCTGTGGCCAAAAAACATGGGTGTTATACGAGACACACATGCTTCGTGGTAGTCTCTGATAGAAAAGTAGCGCAGCATTATGTCACAGCCGAAAACGACTCTTGTAGCGCGCAGTTGTGCCGCCAACTTGTCCATGACGGTCTTAACTGGGTACCGCTCCTTCATCATTTCCTTGATTAAGTCGAACAGTTTACACATAGGGGCAAGTTGTTTCCCCTCGACGAACGCGTACATACCCGGACACCCGGTGCCCATGCCGCCCGTTATCCGGAAGGTATACAGCTTGTATCCGCAAGCCGACTATTAGGTGCCTTGAAAATTACCCAAAACGGTTTGTCGCGTGCGTTCCGTCTACATTTACTACATCTGGGTAGCGTCAAAATATCGCTACCTGCTGCCATTTGGAGAAAGATATGTGCCGATGAAGACCTTCCTCTGACTGCCGCACAAGCTCGCACCTGGTCTCCCAAGTTTTTCCAGGGCCGAAAACATAACATCTGCCACAACAAAACACAACTGTGTGGCACCTACTCAACAGAGCCGGTAGACACTCCATGCGGTAGTTGCATACGTACTGAGTGGTAAGGATCTTGCCTAATTCATCGATCAAAAATTGCTGTCCTTCACACGACGGCGTTCCATATTTCAGCAGGGCCCCGCAGGTTCCCAGTCTGATGGTGTCAGTTGATTTCACGTGTTTCGGACCAGGTAGCAGGTGTGACAGTGCGGAGTACCGTGACCTTCCTGTCGATGGATATATTACCGCTAACCGGAGTGGAATGGAAATCGAGTACAAGTATCCATCTCAGGGTTCATGCGGTATTGGTGGTGTCAGACAGTGAAAAACATTTGTTTCTGCTTTCAGGCATTTATAAGATGAAGGCAAACCAGTTGCCGGCCACTTTTGAGCATGGTACATTTCCGCTGACTATCTCAAGCGAGATATAGAGCTCTATCCATTGACCTGTGTTGTGCGGCAGGAGTCCAAGAAGCCATGATCAAATGTGGCGCGGAAGGTGGATGAATATGGCTGTAGATGAGGGGCCGGTAACAATATTTCCGCGGCCGGTGAAGGCTTGCACTGAAAAGTAGCATCATGCTTCTTTGTCATTTGCCTTGTATCTGTTCCAAGAAATATTTTCACGATACAGTTGTGCATGTGAACGCAGATGAATTACTAGCCAACCGTGTTTTAAAACATGGCAAGATAGGGCGGTTGCTTGAGCATTTTATCTAAAATATGGTCAAACATGCCCCTGTACCTGGAACTGCTTTGTATGAACCGCCTTAGATCGTAATGAGGAAACGACGGGTCACACGGTTGAGGGGGCAACATTCGCTGAGTTCACGAAAGATTATGCGGATTTTCCGCCTCCGGCCTTAACGTTTGTATTTATCTGCGCCTCTCTAAATGCCACGTAACCACCTCTTTAGAACTACTACATTTTCACCCGTGCCCATGAACCAGCACTTTTAAGACGGCTTGAGTCGTCAAATAATTTTGCAAGGTTACATACCTTGCATGAAATGTGCCTTAAATGTAACTTGGCCACGAATGTGGAACACCTTCTTCTGCAGTGAGTCAAAATGTACTCTTAAAATGTTCACTTTAAAATGAACTTTCGTGATATCGCATAATATTAATGATGATTTTTATTCCCGACTTGTGGGGGCATGCCGTCAGGCATGATCATAAGGTTACAGTCAGAATAAAGACATGTTTGGTGGGGGCTGCGAGCACACGGGGTTTTGGGTGAGGAAACAGGACAGCGCCATAGGCGGTGAGATGTGTCCAATGTTAACGTGATCACCAATAAACCGGTACGAGCAAGGTCAGATCGTTAGGATTTAAATGTGGCGGGCAAAACAAAGCAAGGCAGGGCAAAACAAAAGGTTTGCTGCCTGATATATGACAAGAGAAGTGTAAACTGCGGGAAATGAGAAGCCAGAACATCAGACCTGGTGAAGCAGCAAAGTTAACGTCATCCAGCCGGTCAAACTGAACTGAAGCCTAAAACAACCGCTGAGGCCACGTGGCCTTGGACTATTGGGCTCATGGCCAGAGACACAAAAAGCGTGTGTAGGGCTGGTGATGTGGGGGGCCTAGCAAAGCGGGTAAATGGTAACAGGAATCTCAAAAACACGGTACAAAGTGGAACTGTAGTGACTCACTGGTGTCGCTGTTGTGGAGTCGGGCATAATGGTTCCATTGGAAGTGTGAGATGGTGGCAACACACCAGCCGGAACGCGAACTGTATAGAAAGTTAATGAATTTGGTGGGAGGCACAGAAACTCAGCGATGGTTAAATTCGAACCAACAGTTCAGCAGGTTGGTGTGAATGTGCCGTGGAGTCAGCTGGGGTCAGTTAGGGAGTTTGTCGTTTTTGCAGTTAATGGAACGAGTGGGCGAGAGGGCACGGTCGAGAGAAGGAATGGAATAGTTGCGGGTGTGCTACCCAACTGGGTATGGCAGCGCCGTGCCATCACTGGCCTGACATAATCCAGTTTTTAGACAGCCCCGTAACGGACGTCACATTCAAGGTAATTGGGCCGGGGTGTGCACTCCTCTGAGAGCGGATAACAGCTAACCAATTCGTCCATACCTGATATTGCCGGAGTCGGAAAGACGAGCGAATGGGATGGGATTAGCAAAGTATTTTGAGTTTTGAGGAGACATCACAGAAAGTCTTGACGCCTACCGCTATTATGTGGGAAACAACAAGTGATTATATGAGATAGGATAGGGATGGGTTTGTATTTAGTAGACTAGCGACCAAGCAAGGGTTGAGTTAGCTAACCGGTATAAGCTCGCCGAGAGGTAGTGGGTTAGGGAAAGTAAACGGTTAAGGACTGACGGGGATGAACTTCTGGGGTGATGGAGTAGTTTATCTGATATTTATTACTTGAGTTGGGCAGAACCATAATCTAGAAAGGAAAGTGAGTGTAACAGAAATAGTCATCAGTCCCCGAAGTATCGCTATCAGCTTCAAATTAACAGGTGGTGCATGACGAATAAATAGTTGTTGGGCCCTTGTCCTGCATGCTGGTAGTGAAGGGTTTGGAACCTCTGTAAACTTATATTTCTCATTTCATATGCTCACTCCTGGGATTGGTAAGGAGATGCGTGTGTTTTTTTTGGTTAACTAAGTGCGCTTTCGTGAGGTACCACCTCAGTTATGACGAGAGCGACTACAGCTCCGTACGTCAGCGTAAGTCATGGGCATCACAGAGTCTTCAGGCTACCCAATATGTTTCTTTTACGACGGACGAAAGCCCAGTGTTTTCTTTTTTTCATTATCTGTAGTTTGTAGCTTTGCCAGTTAAATGGCACAACTGGAACGAGTTTAGTCCAGCAGCAACAAACGGAGCGCAACAGTGCTCTTTTATCGACTTACTGGATTAAATGCCATGGTCAGAACTACCCGCAATGGGCGGAGCACCCATGCTACTGGAGGGACAGCAGGTGTACGATCGCATTATGGTGCAATGTAACAGGGCGACCCTCCCTGCAGGACGTACCGACCACCAAACGAGGTTTTCATCCCTCATGCATGCTGCCAGATCTGCAAGGTGGCATGCCACCGAGCACCCATAATAGCAGCTTTTGAATCAAAAAATAACTCGAGCTACCAGATATTTTATCCGGTGGGATGAAAGCCAGCCCAACGAAACAGCTCAGTCATTTCGAACAAGCAAACGGCAAACAGCTGCTAGGAAAGGCGAGTCTCGGAGGCAAATGAGGTGGTAGCTACCATTGGGACAATAGGAACAGGACGGAAGTGGCCAGAGCGTGTGAATATGGTTAAACGATGACGGTGCGTGAGATAATGAGTCAAAGAGAGGAATGCCGCAATGTTTTGTGCGTGTGCTGAACGGGTTGCGTAGCGTATAATACATCCTCAGGTACGAGAAACTCTGACTTATGCTTGGTTTTTGCTAGTTAAGGTTAGGCAAGACAAGGTACCACTCATTAAACAGAAAGGATAGAGTAGTCCAGGACAGGGACTTAGCTGGGAGGGGCCTGGTATAAGCTGCATTAGGCAGGTCAAAGAGGTAGCAAGGTATAGTAAGGTGGTGGCCTATTTTTAAAATCACTGTTTTAATTTTTCCGTCCACTAAATGTACCCTTGTCAAACTCAGGGGTGGCCCGGACCCCGTTCATAAAGAAGATAAGAGGATAAGAGGATTGTTGGGTATTAAGTAGGGTGGCTGCGGCCTCACGCTTGAGGATATCATCTACAGACTGTGAAATGTCCTGGACTGTTTTGGGTACAGCGTCCACGGAATAAGCGGCTGAGTAATTTATAGCGAGAAGGGCCCTTGAGAGTGGTGCTTTCTTCACGGCATTAAAGGGATACCCATGAGCACTCTCGGTCAGTTGAGAGCTTGCTGATGAGGAGTATAAATTATAAATCCCAAGATTTCCGATATTCTCCGCCAGCTCTGTGTATTTCATTATCCAGGGCTTTTAGCAACTTATCACGGCGAGAGAAACAATGGTGATAACTTTTAATGGGAGGAGCAAGGTTGTGCGTTTGATGAGAGAAGGGAGTAGTTTCAGTCCCGGGAGGCCAGCAAAGATGAACAAGCCAGTAAAATATCTAGAGACAAGAGTTGAAGGAGAGAAGGACTCGGGGGAACAGTTGCGCCATACCCGCCTTCGTTGCACGAAAAGACACAGTGATCGCTATCTGGGAAGCGCGGACCGACTGCGACCGTAGCCGAATGACCCTTATTTGAGAATATTAGGTCTAAGTTATGTAGACCACGAGTGGGACTGCGTACAATCTGGGACCAACCCTCTGCACTAAGTTTGGCAAGCAGCGAGGCGTAACGAGTAGGGCCCAGGTTGAGAGACCAGGAAATATCTAGTAGACTGAAGTCACCCAGTACAAAGTTAGACGAATGGGGAAGGGCATGTGTAGTGGAGATAATAATACGGGGCAAGTCAGCAATAAGAGCTGGAGAGGGGGCCTGTGGCAGGTAGATACAATCTACCAGAACAGGTCGTTTTGTCTGTTCTATGGAGATTTATATGGCCCCTGAAATGTCTTCTAGACTAGAATCATCAATGGGGGTTGCGCGAAGTGCCGACTTGGAATAGATAGCACAGCCTCCACCTCTTGGGTTTCTCCTGGCACACCGGTGGATATTATAACCAGGGATTGGAACAGCCGTGTCTGGAGTTTCAACAGAGCCATGTTTCAGTCACACAAATCAGGCTTGGTCATGCAACACCGATAATGGCACGGAGATTGTGGACTTTTGGCAGCAGTGAGCGAGCGGTAGATGGCATCATTGATAGGTCCACTGGAAAGCATACCATAATGATAAGGAATTTTTTAACCTCGCCTACGGTGGAGTTAGGTGCTAGGAAGAAATGGGTGGGTGAGGTAAGGGTATATGAAGTATGGTTGACTAGGCGTGTGGCCGGAATAGGTCCAAGTGTATTCAGCACTAGGGGAAGGGGGATGAATATTGAGTGAAGAAGGTTTGAAACCACGGCAGAAGGTGAGGTATGAGGCTCATTATGGGGTGGGGAATATCTTTGGGAGGTTAGTGTGCATTTGGAAGGGTTTGGGTTTTAAGAAGTGTTCATTCGCATCGTCGGATGCGGAGAGTGATATGGTGCAGAAATAGGCGGAAGGTGTGGGGGATCGGTGGCATCCGAAATAGGTCTACAGTTGGGACGGAAGTGGGTGAGCGGGATGGTGAAGGCATATAAGGGTCTGAGCTGGCCGCCGGCATTTGCAGATGTGAGGTTTCACCAAGCTTGCGGTACGTGTGGTTTGACGTACTTGTAGTGTTCTGAGGAGGCCGGAGCAAAGTCCACTTACCTTGTGCAGAACAAAGGACAGATTCTCGAGGGTGAGTTACGTATCGTGGCCTTGACAATAAATGTTTGAGTTCGAAGGTATATTTTGGCGGAGGTGGAACGCGGAGAGACAGCAGGTCAGGGGGTCTGCGACGAGAACGAGTGCTGTCGACAACTGGTATAGTCAGCGCTCTGGCTTGGAGAGGTACGCATCGGTCGTTTTAGGATCTGGAAAAAGTTCTACTGGGCCGATGGAGACGTTTGCAGATTTCGCGAGTGGTAAAGCAGAAAGTCCATTTGTAAGGGCGGTGGAGGGCTCGGGGTCTTTTAAGGCCATGAAGCTAGAGACTGCAGAACCCCCGATATAGGTGAGTAAATATCCTCTTCCTCATCAGCAGGCTGTCGCTTACTTAGGTTCCTCGAATGAGACCTTCGGGTATAAGCATGGACCTGACCGGCAAGTTCATAGTATTTTATGTCTTCAAGCACCGATCTCTGTAATCTTTTGGATTGTAGTAGACATCTGCACGAAGTTGACCCCTATGAACATTGTTTCAACAAAACCATCTTTAGAGTTGATTTCCTCAAAACTTATTGAGCAAGCTCTTTTTGATGCGGTACTCATGTTTCCCTTGGACGGAACCTGAGACTTAGGGGTCACAGAGGTCACCCAGAGTGGGCATCGATCACTTTGATGAGTCATACCGCCAATTTTACCCTTACACCTTTCTTGTAGTCCCACGTTCGTTGTCCGGATCATGAAAAGCATTTGCGAAGCATTCACGTGCGAACGAACCACCCTGAGTTGTAGAGTTCTTGAAGCGCCACCCTCAGTAAAGTGTTCAAGTGCTCGCGACACATTCTTGCGAAAGAAGGAAAATTATTTGGGTGACCAGAATGCGCTCCTTTCCGTGTTCAAAATACTTATCACGTTTAAGCGCCTTTCAAATTTCTGTAAAGCAGTTATAATATGCCTTGCACAGTGGCAATTTACACGCTTTGTCACCTTGATTGATCGTTAAATGACGAGGCATTGAAGGCCTGTTTAACATTTATAGACAAACTACGTGATCATTCTGCGTATTATAATACGGCACGGTCACTCGTTTCTCCGAACAATTTGGGATTAACCTCCTTCTTACCTTATGCTTTTTAACTTTCGAGAACATATTATGGGTCGTTCACACTCATCGCGTCCTTCGCCCAATGTGGCTTTCAGTCACTTGGGCTCTTTTTAAACTCACAACTGAACAGCCATTTAAAAGAAGTGTGTGTGGAGCAAGCGCTCTCAGTTCTAACGTAAGTGAGACATTCTGGACGCCTCAGTTAGGGAAAAAAGTTTCATGCAGTGCGTTCTCACATTTCCTCTCAATAAGTCCCCAAACTCGCAAGGAAACCACCACCAAAACTGGACTGTGGTATTATTTTAACAAGTGTAAGAAAGACAGAGTAAACCCACGTCGCAACTTCCTTGTCGACGAAAGTGCTAGGAATATTACTCCTCAGCTTTAATAACCAGGCGAAAAGATATCCTTTTTAGTTCACATTCCGAAGCTACACTCTGAGTGGAGTAAAAGTCACTTGGTGTTTTCGCTTTAGATACTGTGAATGAAGGCTACACTCGCAACTGTATCAGCAAGGCACCACCTAGCTCGATGTTAACCTGGGGTAGTCTTAATGTCGACTACCTAGTCCTCTGCCGTCAGCAGTCGAAAGCTGCTTGCTGTTCCCAAATTTGAGATGAGAGAAAAAATGTTCTGTGGCCATACGACAGGAAAAAGCATGGCTGTTTTGTCTCGCTCAATGGTTTTACCACTTATGTTTGTGTTTTGATATCAACTTGGTGATGAAAAACCATTTAAATGTTTTTTCCACATAATTTTCAGTCGCCGCAAGTCACGGACACCGAACACCAGGTACTGAACATTTGATCGACGCGACAGTATCACCGCGATATCGCAGTTCGTAGGGGGACACGCTTGAACAAGAGGTTCAAATGGGGTTGTTGAGCGTCACCGTTGAATGCGTACACCTCGCTGGCTTAAAGCGAGACATGCTTTTTATCAGCCAGTCACCCGATGTAATTGGTAGTTTCAAGACTGCTGCCAATTTCACCCTCCAAGGCATGCCCGCGGAGACCGAGCGAAAACGAAACTACCATTTCTAAAGTTACTGATATTGTCCTCGGTGGGGAAAGAATGCCTTCTGCCCAAGCTATTGGAAGAGTCTCTGCGGCATCTGACCCTGTGCGCGTCGCCATTTGTTTCAGTCTATCCGATTGCCGTTTGGTGTCAGAATAATTTAGGCCATTTTTAAATTGTTGTGGATAGTGTGCTGAGGGATTGTCTCAGACTTGCTGCTCATTTGGACTTTCCAACTTTTTAGTGGTCCGGCTAGGACGAACTGTAGGATAGCCTTGCTACCTGCTGGGCTGACTTCAGGAATACACCTTGTGAATGTGTCAGGAATGATGCAGCTTCAAGCGATTGACGAAATGTTTTAGTCCTATCGCCGATAAATACGACTACAAAGCCGAAACAAAGAATACTGACGCTATCTAGCGCATGCTGGAAAATACAGACGCGACATACTTCACGTCACTCCACAGCTTCCCCCGCTCTCTCTTGCTGCCCGCGCTACCCGTTGTGGATCGTTGAACCAGCAACTCATTAAGGATCATGGTCAAGTGGTCAGCAGAACGGTATCATGGCTTTGACGCCGTTAAATCTATGTTGAGCTCAGGTATGCTTTTCCTCTGCCGCGTCGAATGACAGGAGATTGTCGGATATAAGAAGCTTGGAGCTGTGGCAATGGCACAGAAATTCCACAGGCATTTCTTGACAGCAGTCAGCAATTCCGTGTTTATATGACTGCGTGCTTGACATAAGCCAAAATGAATTACAGCCAGACTGAGCAGGAAGCTTCGGCGACAAAACTTATCCTCACACTGCTCCGAAAGGCGCCTTACGTTTCACTAGTACCCGCCTTCTTCAGACAAGTTGCTTGCGTCAGATGGTAAAAGGCGAAACTGCTTCCAGTTTTAGAGTTATTCTTCACCTCCTGGACTTTTGACACCCACTAGCATTTTCTGTTAATTCTTGGGCCCCAAATAGTTGGTGTTTGAAGGATCTGTGCGCCCCGTCAAAATCTTTTGTTACCGGTTTAGTCATCCCGGCATCAGCATAGGCTGTTGATCTTGACATGATTTGGCGTTTATTAGTTTTTAAGGGCAACCTAGGACCGATGGTCTCAAAAGCACAGGTTCTTTTCACTTTCCGATGGTCGTGCGAATAATTGATAATGCTCAACGCATTTGTGCACTGCAATGTTTTTAGAGAAATCATTAGATTACATTGAGTGACGTGGACGCTTTCACATGTCGAGCGGAAAGTCCTCCTTTCAACCAGTGTGTTCCAGGGAGAAGGTGAGTAGATAGTCTTGCCAGCAAAGGGTTATCTAACAGCCAATGTGTGCGCTTCAAAAAATGGTCACCTGATAGCAATTTACCCGGGATAACCGGACACGTCAATCGGTCGGTGTGTCGCTTGCCAGCTGAGGAGGAGAAAGAAGAATCAGGATCTAGGCTGATTGAAATCAGGCTTTTGTGGCCAAACGCTTCTTGTTCCATCACGAGAATTTTGGATTGAATTTTGTGGACCTTGTGATAAACAAATACAGCAGCGACCACTTCTTTTCTCCGACGGAAGCGAGCTCAGAATACTGTGAAAGCGGATATACCGCAGTGCGTAAAACAGTAAGCCAATGACCAAAAAGACAATTTCAATCCCCCGCTAAGCTCTACAGAGGTGGCCGATTGCCATATAGTACAAACGACTCCAGAGCTGGCCTGAATTTGGTGGTCTGCAGAAATTACTGCGCGAGTGCTTGTTCTTCAATTTATTGCCGATTGGAAACAAATGACATTCCGGACCCAATTAAAGAAGTAGCCATTCATTGACTATAATGTGTGTGTCAGCTTCCATCGAATCTTTTCGACTGTTGTAGGTGTTATTGTTACGCGCCATAAACCCCATATTTGTGCTTTCCGCTGACCAATCGACAGCGTCAAATCTCACTAGGGGCCATTTTTAACTTCAGAGCTACCATCTGACAAAGTGTCAGTTACCGCACCGTGATGCGCTGACCTCAATCAAGCCAGTCAAACAAACAGGGCAAGGGTGAGACATTACAGCACTACAGCCCAGTAAATTATTCCCAGTCACAAGGGTAGGAACAGCGCGTACACAACGGACAAAGTAGGGTGGACGGGGTACAAAAGCTGAGTAAATATGACGCAAAAGAACGGTTTGGTGAATAAGATTGAAATGCTGGATGCAACGCCACTATCAGTTACATGACGCTGCTATTTCAGAGATCACCTGAAACAATTGGTGTCGGAAGTCTCGGAAGCACAAAGGCAGCTTAGATCGCTTGTTATGTTTTTCTTACTCCAGTTTTGCGCGGTCGAAAATCTGGCGGCTTTCTTAATTACCCCTCGGAGGTTGCCTGAGCCCATAGGGAAACACCTGTGAAACCGAAACAGGGTTCCTACACGCGTTTTCAACACACTGGATTCGCGGATGGCAGAGTTGATTCCGCGACTCACTGCGTTTATCTCCATTAACTTAAAATCCGTTATTGACCGCCAGGTATTCTAGCAGCTTCTGTGGAGCAAAAGTGCGTAACTTCTCGGTCGCACTTGAGGCGCTCACATATATGAACCTGTGGGATTCCATGATAAAATATCGTTTGGAGTCATTGAATTCCGCGCTGTTTGGCAAGGTTATCTCTCTTCCGTTCGCGCTAAAGCTTGTCCATCATCATCAAATACCTGTGGGTTCAGAGTATTCTCATAGTGTTAATTCACAGGTGTCGATTATGAGGACGACAGCTGTTAGATTTGACCCATCGCGATGCAAAAAATCAAGCAACGTGTTTGATTGTGCTCTACGGCTTGGTTTGTGCTTCACACACGAAACGTGTAACTTCTCAGATTTACGGATTGATACGCAGGGGCTAGGCTTTCACTTAGGATTCCCGGGTCGGATTTTTTGTTGTTTAGCGGCTTTCGTTCACTTTAAAGGCACACGCGAAAAACAGGGTGTAGCTCCACACCGAATTCTCGGCGCGAGCCCTTGCCAGCGCAAGCGCCCTCGTAAAGGGACAACTACAAGCTACATGAAGTGTTTGTTAGATGCAGTGTGAACAACCTTGGGAGCAAGGTTATTTTACGCACCAACTAACAAAAACTAACAGAACGGTCCCCAATAATTCTGTGCAAACTGAGCTTGAAAATCTCCTTACCATGTTGATACGCAGGGGCTAGGCTTTCACTTAGGATTCCCGGGTCGGATTTTTTGTTGTTTAGCGGCTTTCGTTCACTTTAAAGGCACACGCGAAAAACAGGGTGTAGCTCCACACCGAATTCTCGGCGCGAGCCCTTGCCAGCGCAAGCGCCCTCGTAAAGGGACAACTACAAGCTACATGAAGTGTTTGTTAGATGCAGTGTGAACAACCTTGGGAGCAAGGTTATTTTACGCACCAACTAACAAAAACTAACAGAACGGTCCCCAATAATTCTGTGCAAACTGAGCTTGAAAATCTCCTTACCATGTCCTGGCTGCGTATTAATTGGATTAGTGGTGAAAAATGTCATTCAAAGCTTATTAAGACGGGGCATAAGTAGGTGCTAGGTCTCCTTGGAGGCAACAGTATCCCCACGGGCTGACGGTGCCTGAAAATCCATGCGGGCAGTGAGGGAAGGTGCGCGGAATCATCCATACATCGACGGATGTCTTAAGATGCTATTTTCATGGTGAAGTGAAAAGGAGAGCAGTGTCGCCTGACCCATCCTTACTATGCACGGCAACGGCACACGTGGAGTCATTAAAGGACATACAGGCGCGCTTTTCGCCATTCAGTAGAAGGTGGCAAGCCGGTGATTGCTATTTTGCAGCGTCCACGTCCATTCGAATGGCGCCAGCGTTGTAATACCAGAAGTTTAGGTCGTCCGTCAACAGGACATCATGAGGGTAGTTGACGCAGATCAGAAACAGGAGTGGTCTTAGGAGGGAGCCTTGAGGAGCTCCAAGGGAGACCGAAGCCAAAGAAGAGTAGTTAAAGCCTATTTTCCTTCGGAATGTTCTATCCTATAGGAACGCCTTAATCCAGAGTGGCATTTCTCCTGGAATCCTATAAACTGGAGCGTGTGTAGCAGCTGAATGTGTGGAACTAGATTGAATGCTTCCGGGAAGTCAAAATATACGGTATTCAATATGAGTCCTTTGCTTGGGTTAAGCTTCCTATAAATACGAGCAGGTTTGTCAGGCAAGAACTACTTGGGAGAAATTTGCGTTGCGCTGGAGATATAGAGTCGTTGGTGCTGAGGTTATTTAAAATGGCCTGCTTCAGAATGCATTCCAGCGCATTGCACAGTATGCTAGTGAGGTCAATAGGCCTGTACTTTTCGGGCCATAAACAGTTACCAGATTTTTAGAATGGCGTGACAACCGCAACTGACAAAACTCCAGGCAGTAACGCTTCGCCAGGACCTCTTGATGGACCAGTTCCGGCTCCAACGCATTTAAGAGGTCAGTCAGTCATGGGTTTCCCATGTTTATCCCTCGGGTAAGATGTAGTTGGCATGCTTCTGTGGCGATGCCCCATGTATTTAAATAGTAAATTTTTATTTTCCCGGTCGGGGTCCAGTGCTGCGGCCCGTTTCCTTATGTCGGTTGGCGGATTTCTGAGTTACAGCGGTGCCGCATTTTACAAAATGCCAGTTCAGCTTCTGCGCCTCCTGTAGTTAAATTTTCCAAGAATACTTGAAACCTCATTTGCAGAAGATGCCGATTCCTTCTGGCTATATTTTGGTCCGTTCAACTGCACACTGGTTTTTGTTTGGGATCGCATGATCTTCGTGAATTTTATGGACAACGGTCCTATATACCTCTTCCAGCAGAACTGGAAGCTGGTCAAAGAATATACGTCTTCCTGAGATGTGTGCCTTATGCCTTATGAACCTTATGTTGACGCAGTGACTGACTGTGATGGTTGACAAATCTGTCTATCTAGATACCTGCATCGGTTCTGATGACCGAGCTTGAGACAACATTTCCATCCAGATCCAGAAGACTAAAGGAGGTTTGCTCAACCTGTATCATCTGTGGCGTGAGTGTGATAGCAGTTTGTCTGTTAAGGATATAGTTCACAATGCTGCGCTCACAGTATACGACTATGTGAGTCAGAAGCCTGGGCACCGCCCGCTGAGGACAAAATTTTCAGTGTTTGACCATTGGCGTCTTCAAAGCAGTGTTCGAGTCTGGATGGATTCACGGATTCACGGATTCACGGATTCACGGATTCACGGATTCACGGATTCACGGATTCACGGATTCACGGATTCACGGATTCACGGATTCACGGATTCACGGATTCACGGATTCACGGATTCACGGATTCACGGATTCACGGATTCACGGATTCACGGATTCACGGATTCACGGATTCACGGATTGATACACAGGAGCGAGGCTTTTGCCCAAGTTTCCCGGGTCGGTTTTGTTCTTGTCGTTCAGCAGCTGTCGTTCACCTGAAAGGCACAAGTGAAAAAAGGGTGTAGCACTGCTCTTTAAGTTCTCAGCGCGGGGCAGTATGTTTGCCAGCGCGAGGACTCGCGTAAATAAGTGTCTAATAGTGTTTTGAACTGAGTTCTAGAGGGAGCGTGGACAACCGTCTCAGGAAGGTTATTCCACGCAGCAACTACCCGAAATGAGAAAAAAGTTTGCCTAATGAAGGTGTGCGCTCTGAGCTTAAAAATCTTCTTACCGTGTCCCCGCCGTGTGTTTGCTGGGTCAACGGTGAAAAACCTGTTGGCCAAGCCTTGTTCAAACAGGGCGTAAGTAAGAATTAAGTCCCCTCGGAGGCGACGATACTCCAAGGGAAAGAGGTCGAGCACCACGAGACGCGTTTCGTAGTCCATGGACTTGAGACCGGCAACCATTTTCGTAGCAGCTCGCTGGACACGCTCAATGAGGATTACGTCTTTCGTGCGTCCTGAATAGACAACCGGGTTGGCATATTCAAGGAGCGGTCTGACATAGGCCCCATAGAGTATTTGGAAGTCCGTGCGAGTAATACGAGAGAAGGTACGCCGAATCATCCGTAGAACAGCGAATGCCTTCGGATCAGTGATGCCGAAGTGCGTTGAAGTGCTTTCGGAAGATGTTAGGCGGACAACTTTAGCGTTCGCAGTTAGGCGCTGCAACGGCCGGTACGCCTAACCTGCAGGCGATTTGTTAGAACGGGCCATCAGCAGCTTCGGCACCAAGCTGAGCTATCATTGGTCAAAAATGAGAACCAACTAGCCGATCACGTCTCAGCACCCAAAGCGTACCGGTTGCTAACGCAGCGTCCAGATGGCGTTCGGATTTCCAGTTTATTGTTGTTGCGTATAGTTTTGATACGAGGCGCTGTACATGGGTTTCTGAGCCGGTTTCCGGTGTTAATACACTGTGTGTATCCCTTGGTGGTTCTTCTGCACAAATGGCTACTTCGGGAGGATCAGACCGATAACTGAATCAAGCCAGTGCCAGTATTGCTCGCTCACGACAGTTGATCTGATCAAATTTAATGTGTTGCGCTGGCCGGGTCACGTGCTTCGCACGACAAATGATTGACCTCGGAAATTGAAGGACCATGGGACCCACGGCTCTGAGTTGGTTGCGGAAACAGTCTGTCGATACTTGTCTGTCAGCGAAGCTGTCTGGTTGATTGGGAACCCCGAGGTGAGGCACGGTGGTTTGGAGAGACCGGCAGATATCACCCACCAGGATGCCTTCAATGCATAGCCCTCGTCCGATTTCAATGAAAAGTCCACTGCCACTCGAGTGACAGAATCCTGGATCCACCAGTAAGTGATATCATCTACTGCCTGCGGTGCATAGCTGTCCAGTCCGACTTTCCAAGAACATCGGTGAACAGAAATGTGGCGGCTGTAACCATTGAAAACGTTTCCACTGTTTAAAGCCGATGATGTTGACGAACTCCCCCCCGCTCAATGGAAAAGCTATTCACACTGCATAGGTTACACTGTTTCGGCCATGTAACTCGCCTAACCGCAGAATTGTATTTGCCCAACCGTTTACTAGGTAGAAACCAACGGAAGTCAGCGAGTTCCTAATCTGGCAACGAAGTGTGAAATGCATATCTTCAGTCGTAATAACAGCCTAAATTTCGCACACGATGAATGCGTAACAAGTAGATTATGAAGGTGCTTCTCCGGACTTCTGTTCATACTTGAACGCCATGTCGGACAGTATCTCTAACCGTTGATGTGTCCTGTCCTGAGGTGCCCATCACGCAGACATCAATGGCGAGCACAGCTGAGTTTGCTGATATTAGCTTCCATACTCCACTGCCAAGTCTTGCTTGATCTCCTGGATCGTTTTCACTCTACACGAAAAGAGCTATCCGATGAGGTTAGTTGACTGACATACGGAGCACTTAACCAAGCGAATGCAACCAACGGAGCGTGAACGGTTAATCTATCATGGGCTAGTTATTTTTGCAGAAAACCTTTCATCGTACTCCAGAATTACTGATCCGGTGTTACCACGAGACTTAGGCCGTAATTCGGGAACATTGAAGGTGAAACACCGAAATTTTTTGAAGTCCTCAGCGCGCAACGACCAGGTTTTTAACCCATATAGCAATATGGAGCGTACAACAGGATAGTAAACTCGGTGCTTGACGGATAAACTGATGTCAGGTCTGCATCACATGCGATGAAGGTTCACAAAACCTACTCTGGTCTTCCCGATCTGGGTGAAAATATCGTTTTTGGCTAGGCCACCAGTACCGATATAGCTGCCCAGATAGACAGATTTGTCCACTATCCCATCGGCTGATCCACAAGTGCTGAGTTCGGGTTCGAGTTCACCCAGTCTTACAGCAACACTTCACTTTTCAGGTTCGAAAGGCACACCGAACCATGAAGCAGAACCATTTGGGATTTTTAGTATCGCCTGTATTATGCTAGCATCAGACCCAAAAGGAGTTATATTTGCGTTCACGATATCATCATTGACCACAAAGCCAGAGGAGAAACTGGCGCTTCATTACCATACAACCATGTCAATTTATTCGAATAGACAGTGAAAAAATAGAAAAAGCAGAGGGAGCTGAGGCCAGCCTGACACATACACTTGAGGTAGTTGCACCTCGAATGCTCACTCAGACAGTCTGAATATGAACCAACGGCATGGACGCCATTGACTTTGGTTAGCTGCCATGTCGTTCAGTGTCTCCAGCCAAACAGGGGGGCACGTAGACCTCATTTTGAATGCGGAACAGCATCAACAGTGTCCGAAGTTTTAGTGACATCACCCCCATGTGCCATGTCAAATTCTGCCCATATCTCTTTTTCCCGCATTCCAAACTAGGCATGGAAAGCAACGCTCTTCTCGGCAGGCGGTAACTCGGCGTGTGTAACGCCTGGCCCAGCCACTTTGGCTCACACGTTTGGGTGCATTCTTTGTGCGAAGTGTCGTCTGTATCACTGAAAACTCGCTCCCCGATCATTCCGCTAGATCCGTTGCGCTGGATCCATCCTATTCATGCTTTATTTTTGAGAAATGAACATGTTTCAGATACCTGAAACCTGCCTGAAGTGGCTGTTTCAGTTGATAGAAGCATTCCCCATCTCCTCAGCCTTCACTGTCCACCGAAGCTCCCAGTGAAAGGAAGAATGCCTTCTCTGCGGAGTTGTCTATTTGAGAACACCAACTTAACAGGTTACAGACTATTGAACAGGGGAGCAAAACTCTCATATGCATCTCGTTTACAAAACTGAATATCCATCCTCTCCTTGAACGCGTCTTCCTGAACTTTTCTGGATATTCATTGACTGTTACTCAAATGCAAGCAAATGCTACAAAGAGACTCCACAAATTCCGTAACAGATCTCACTTTTCAAGAGACGCAAAGCGGATTTACGAGAAGACATGCTACTCACATGCCTCATCAGTAGTATCCACCGTTACACACCTTCCCCTTTAAAGGTCGTCCGCATGCCACCGTTGTTCATTTACCTCCGTCAGGTCGGCTTCAGCAGCGGGTCTACTCGGCCGCTCTTCGGGTGTATCATGCCACTTACGAAGCTGCGTCCCATTTACTCTTTTCGATCCCCGACCGTCTTGAATTGTATAGACGTTCCCCGGCGGTCGGTAACGACAAACGGACCTTGCCATCGACTGCCCAGCTTCCGCGACCCCAATCCACTCCTTCCAGGATTCTGATGATCCTTCCACTTGACCTTCGCGCCTATGGGGAATGATCGTGCCTTTCTACTTGCCGTTTTCTGCCTAGTCCTTGCCTGAACGGCGGTCAAGTTTTCTCGAGCTTTCCTCCTTTCTTCATCTAGCTCCTCCGGAGACAAGCGTGTTGTCGGCCACAATCCAATTTCCTGATCAACCGGAAGGCGCGGATGTCGACCGTACATCAGCATAAACGGGGACTTGCCTGTGGTTGGCTGTATGGAAGCACGATGAGCTAGCAACACCATTGGCAAGTTCACTTCCCAGTCACCTCCTTTGGCCGCCAGCCACTCCTTGATCGTTCGGTTATTACGTTCTGTTAGACCATTTGTTTGCGGGTGGTATGGTGCCGTCCTTAGCCGTCTGATACCCAGCTTCTGCAAGCAATTCCTAAACTCTTCGCTCAAAGCAAGGCCCTGATCGGTTAGGATCATTTTTGGCACCCCATGGTTGGCCACGATGTGATGCATTACCACTCCGCTGATCGTCGTTGCCCGTTGATTTGGCACGGCTGCCGCCTCGATCCACCGCGACAGGTGTTCTGTCATTATCACGATATATTGATTCCCGCTAGTTGTCACCGGAAAGGGGCCCATGACGTCAACGGACCATAACTCGCCGATTTCTGAGACAGGAATAGGTTCCATGGGATGGGTTGCCCTGTCGTGTCCCCTTTCATCAGTTGGCACCGCTTACAGGACACCACATAATCCATCACCTCACTTCTCATCCCGGGCCAGTAGGCCCTCTGCCGAAGTAAGTCGTACGTCTTGGTGCACCCTGTGTGTGCCATCTCATGGCATTCGACGATAAGCTTCCGTCTCAAGACGCGAGGTATCACGGGCAGCACAACATCCGAATCGGTGGCGTTCCAGGAAATTATGCCAGCTTCATTCAGACTCAGCCGATCAAAGTGACTGGAACGTTTCCAATTCCTTGTCTCCCTCTCCGTTCTCAATGCTCCTTTCCAACAAGGCGGCTGCAACCTTCCGTAACACAGGATCCTGCCGTTGGAGTTGCACCAACCTTCCGGGATCCAGTTCGACGACGAGGCTATTGGCCCCAATCATGATCCTGGGGGCCTCATCTTCAGCCTCTGGTCGTGACAGCCAATCAGCCAAGTGGTTCTCCTTCCTGGCACGTGCTGGATCGTGAAGTCGTCTTGCAACCGGAGTGCCCAGCGCGCAAGCTTTCCGCGAGGATCTCGGGTGGTCCTGATCCACTCCAGGGGTTTGTGATCGGTTTCGACATGAAATCTTTGTCCAAGCAGATATGGCCTCCACTTATCCAGGGCCCAGACGATCGCTAAACATTCTTTCTCAATGGTCAGTACGTTAGTCAGGACACGACTGGCATATTCGATAACTCCATTCCTCTGCTTTAGGACTGCGCCGATACCGCGATCACTAGCGTCCGTTGCAACAGTGAACATCTCTCCGACCCTGGGCAGTTTGAGGGTCAATTGCTGATCCAACATCCGCTTTGACGCTCCATGTGCTTCCTGGTCCATTCAAATTTCCGATTTTGCCCGAGCAAGTCGTATAGTGGAGCAGCAATCGTGTTGAAATCCTTAACAAACCGGCTGTAGTATGCTGCTCGTCCAAAAACTGCCGTAGAGACCGCTTTGAATTGGGAACAGCACAATCCTCGATCTTTGCCAATTTTTCTGGCAGTGGGCTAACCTCTCCGTGACCCACTTTATGCCCCAGCAGTGTCACCGAACTCCGAGCGAGCTGTGTCTTGGCTTCGTTTATCCGCAGGCCAGCCTCCCGGATCCGCTTCAATACAGCCTTTAAGTGAACTGCGTGCTCTGGTTCCGAATTGCTGTACACAACGATATCGTCTCCGTACACGGCAACATTCTGGAGTCCCTTCGTTAAACGAAGCATCAAGCGCCGGAATGTGAATGGTGCCCCAGACAAACCAAACGGCATTCGTCTAAATTGATATTGGGTGTCCCCAACCGTAAACGCCGTTTTCTCCCGGTCCTCCGCCTTGATAGGTAGTTGCCAGTATCCGGAACGCAAGTCGAACACAGTGAAATATCGGGAATGCTGGAGGGAATCGAAAATCTCCGCAACCGAAGGCACAGCTACAACCCGATTTACGGTCAGTTCATTCAAGCGCCGGAAATCCACAAAACCTGTATTTTCCGTTCGCTTTCCTTACAAGCACAACCGGGGAGTTGTACGCACTATTGGCTTCTTCGATTATGCCATTCTTCAGCATCTCTTGAATTTGTTTATGGACCTCCTCCCGTAGATGGAGCGGCAGCGGACGGGGGCCGTAAGGTCGAAAGCGTTCTGACGAGAGGGGGATTTCGTGTTCAATCCAAGGGCAGAGCCAAACGGATCCTCATCGCCCGTGAACAGTTCGGAATATTCCTTGACCACGGACTGCACTGACGGTACGTTACAAGACGGAAGCTTTCGGACATGCAGATTACTTACGGCAGTGCTTGGATAACCTTCAAGCTTGACTGCGCCATACCTTGTCACCAGCTTTCCCTGCTTTAGGTCAACCACGGAATCTGTGCTCTTGAGAAAATCTGCCCCCAATATCGTCTGCTCTATGTCTGGGCTGATCAGGAACGTGTGCTGCACGGACTTGTCGCCTAGGCGTATTGAGTGCATTGACAACCCGTCAATTTGCAGTCGATATCCACCTACTGCTCTCACGGCTAGCGCGCACGGTCTGCGCTCAGCTTGGTTCCCTCTCCGCCTCAGCGATACCCTGCTCCTGTATCAATCAAACACAACTCCCTCTTCCCGTCTATCTCGATAACGGCTTGTATGGTGGCTTGTGTCAGTGCGCTAATCGCAACACCCAGGGAAAAGAGGAGTACTCCAAAATTTTATTATGTACAAGTGGTCGGGTACGAGGGCATTGATTTCTCCAGTGGCCAGGCATGCCACACTTGTAGCATCGGCTCGTTCGAGCGTGCCTCCGCGATTCCGTCTTGACGGCTGCAAGCTGTTCGGTAAGTTGATCCACTTTGTTCTTCAGGTCCTCCACTGTTGAATCCTCCCTGTTCTCCTGCGATTGAAACGTGGCCAGTGGCGCCTCGGCCAACTCCCGTGCCAGATGCACCAGGTGCTCCACACTCAACTGGCCAGTTGCTCTCGCCAACCGCAACTGGGCACCAAGCGCCGGCTGCACACCTTCGACGAACTGGTCGGAAAGCAGCTGGTGGCGCGACGCTCCGTCCAGTCCCGGCAAAGCCCGATCCAACGACTGCTGCAGGCTGGCGAAGAACACGGTTCACATCCAGGTGCCATCCTGGCCGTCTTGAACCGCCTCATAGCCTCCTGGCGGTCGGCCGTCGTGTCGAACTCCGCTGCAAGGGCTTCCTTCGCGGCGGCCCAGTCCATCTTCCGAGGGCCCCTTCTGGCCGCATCCAGGGCCGCCTTCGCCCGGCCCCTGAGGAGGGTCTTCAGCGCAGCCAACTTACCCCGGTCGGTATCCAGTCCAGCGCCTCCGCAACCTCCTCGAAGTCCTCCAGGAAGGTCCAAACATCCCCATCCTCAAAGGGTTGTGGCCACGGGATCTTCATCCTTATCCTGGTCGCGGCACCAAATGAAAGGAAGAAGGCCTTCGCTGCGGAGTTGTCTATTTGAGAACACCAACTTAACAGTTACAGACTATTGAACAGGGGAGCAAAACTCTCATATGCATCTCGTTTACAAAACTGAATATCCATCCTCTCCTTGAACGCGTCTTCCTGAGCTTTTCTGGATATTCTTTGAATGTTACTCAAATGCAGGCAAATGCTGCAAAGAGACTCCACAAATTTCATAACAGATCTCACTTTTCAAGAGACGCAAAGCGGATTTACGAGAAGACATGCTACTCGCATGCCTCAGTATTATCCACCGTTACACCAGTATTTTCTTAGGCTCTTCACTATTTGGCATCTGGGGGATTTGTGGGTGGAACATTGTCGGTTGCTGGTATGGATTTTCTGGCATCAATCAGCGCTTAGCGATCTCGACGATACCCAGTGTTCATTTAACCTTTTTATCACCTTTTAATCATTTCACATTATGCCGTGTTTCACCCACGTTCTGGTTATCAGCACAATGTTGGTTTACTGCAGAGATTAGCTGAGCTAGCTCAGCTCGATACTGCTGAACTATAGCTGCCATGGTAGGCCTCGGTACAACTCACTGGTTAAGGCGCCAGCTTACGGACCGGAGGGCCCCAAGGTTTCGAGCCCAACCTTAGCATCGCGACTGCTCCTACTTAGGCTTGGGAAACCTGGCAGTATCCCAGCCCCCGTGCCTCCTGTTGGCATGGCAGCTGGGCACCGAAAGGACGCTACAACTGGGCGACTTTTTTTATGGTAGTTCTCCGAAGATGGCGAATTGGCGTGCTGTTTGCGAGCTTGCGAGGGCCCGAAGAAAAGCGAATTGTCGGGTGTGGTCGCACAATGGCGCGATCGGAATCATGTTGTGTATCCCAGAAGGGACGTTGGTGTTGAAGTGTGACCACCGGTGACTGATAGCCACATGATCTTATCGAGTCCGCGGTTGACTTTCAGTCAGTTACACTGTGCGTTTATTCATGCTGATAAAAAAACAGTTGATGATCAGTGCACAACGCCATAAGTTTAGTATCACGTTAGGCATTGTTTTATTCAAAAAACGGTGTTACTTCCAGAAAGGAAAGATCACTATGAAAGCTGCCAACTTGAATGCTTACTACCATGATACCCTGACCAAGAAACAGGAGCTTCTTCCATCGACTGTCTGTGCTCTGAGATGCTATCATGAAAAAAACTCCTTGGAAAATATTTCTGTACCCAAACGGACCCGATGGCGCAAAGCAACGCAGAGTAGTTTAATAGTTATTAGATTCCTACTTAGTCGTGTTGATTTTGCCTGCATATTCTCTGCGTCGTGAACCTAGCGGAACACATATAACTCATCTTCAGTATCCCACTTACAAGAGCTAACCGTCATTTTACGAATCTCAAGAGCTCATTTGCCCGCCGAGTTGCGAATACATCGCAGGGTCAAATATACGTCTCTTCCGGTTCATGACATACCGAGTTGCATCTAACAACGTATTACATCTGTGGTTAAAGTGTGTGGTGCTGTTCTCTTCAGTCAATCCGCAACAAGCAACGCCTATCCCAGATGATAATGTGATGCTTCCTCGTCTGGAGGACAATAGTGTGATGCAGTATAGTCATTCCATATTGGGGCCAATTTAAAAGCTTTTTCATTGAAATTTAAAATACGCCTATGTTTCATTATTGAAATTTTGTTTTTCATCGCCATAGTTTTTATACTCCTTACATCAAAAGAATATATTTGGAAAGTCCAATTGAAAGAAAGTTCCAACTTTGAGGCAAATTACCTTAAGGCAAGTCGATCGAAGCGTGGATAAAAACACGCATTTGGCACCAATTTAGCCAATTTAAAATTACGTTTACTTAGAGGCTAACATAAGTTACAGCTCCTAGTTGGTCCGATTATAATAAGGCAGATTATGACTTCCGGTTTCGTTTCATGTCTCTTCCCAAAAGATGTAGCATGCAGGGAAGATACTGTCAGTGTTTCTTGTTTGAAGAAAGGGCCCGGATAAATATCGATAGAAAGTGTCCTCACTGTCCGAACTGAAACCCGTCGAGACACATGCCGACACTACAAGCAGGCACCGTTCTTCATGTTGAGTATCACTCATCTTACTTGAGCTGGATAACCGAACAGCGCAAAAAGGACTGTTCAGTGGAATTTAGTCCGTTCAGCTCTGGAACTGAGTGCAACGCCCACGCCACAAACGACTTTGCAGAATGATGTGAATTACAAAGAGATGGGGGCTAACCGAAGTCAGCAGCGTTTGCGCTATCAGTCTCTTTCCATATTGTCTGGTTGATCGCTTGAAGGTGCAGGCCACTCAACGCTTGCGATAAGCCAGCACCAGCTCCCTCTCTTACCCACTCCTCGCCTGTTCAATTTAAAGCTTTAAGTAAATTTTGTGGTTGTACGGGATTGAAGCATCAGTGTCAGAATTGATGGTGGGTTTTAGGCCGGACCTTTTCTAACTCGTCCTCCCTCAGATGAAGACATCGTCGCTGTGCCCATGAGTGTGGACATGCTGGTCACCTGGAGGAAGCAATTTACTGCTTTCCCAAATAATAGTACGACTTTACCCCCAGACCCCCTCCTAATACGACTACTTGTAACACGGTGTCTCGCTGCTCTTGGTCTAACTGCATCCCTTTGATCTTCCTAGCATAGTTGTGGGACGTAGTCCCAGCCCATGTGATCATTGCAACGCCAAAGTCCGATCTCCACATCAAGGTTGCAGCTGGAAATGGAGACAAAATCTGAATGCCACAACTAGTAAGCCCAGTCGGTTTAGTCTATCGCCTTTCTTAGTGGAGACCACGGTACTAAACACACCAGCGTTTGGTGCCACTGATAAACGGTTTAACCACCCAGTCCTTGGCGCTTCTGTGTCGAAGCGGTCATCGTGGTAGTGTTTATAGATGAAAAACTAATCTGTGCTGTGTTCTTTGATCGGTCAGGAGGTGGGGGATTTACTTTTGGATTATTCTCCCTTTTTATGGGACTACCGAATATGGGGTAGAATATCCGAGGAGTTCAGCTTAGTCTCTGGTCAATGACGAAATGGGAGGTATGGGTCGAAAGGTGAGTACCAGGGGGTCCAAGATAAAACAAGTGTTCTATTGCTCACGTATCACGATGCATTGCCTGTCTTCTTAACCTACCTTGTTACGAAAGATTTGTTTAACGCAAAGATATTTTCGGGTGAACCGTACCGGACTGACGTCCGTGGCATGCTTTGTGTGATACAGATTCTGTTATGCCACTGAATCGGCACAATATCTTAGTTAGTTAGTTTTTTAGCCACACGAGAAATGCCTTGTCATCCGCGGAGCAAATGCTCGTCAATTTCACCGAAGACTGTAGTCCTGATCTTATTGCCGTTCAGCTGTAACATCCTTTCGGTGCCTAACTGCCATACCACCCGAAGGAAGCACGAGGGGATACTGCCAATTTGCTCAAGCCTAGACAGGGGAAGTCGAGATGCAGAGGTCGGGTTCTAACCACGGACCTTCTGTGCGCTCTAACCACTGAGCCATCTTACTGCTACCTGTTCAGCAAGGGTTTCCGCTTTAACTTTCCTGTATCCTTAACCGGGCGTGTGTATGCCTTAACATCGCGTGATGTCCTTCATTATGCGTACCGTTTCTGTAGGATATTTGACTGTTTTTTTGTGTACTCGCGTATTTGGTGCTTACCCGTTTTCCTTGTCCGATAGCTCGATCAGTGCGGCTGCACGAACGATTTGCAAACGATCTTATTGGTTGTCGGCACGTCGTTTACCAATGACGTCTTTTCTTCGGCGGAATCCAAATCCCAGTAGGCTACTTCTGAAGCCGCAGGTTAGTTGTAGTGAGTTCAATTTTAGGTCTCTTCAGGCAATTCATATCAACAAGGCGATCACAGACAAGGATGTGCCACCAAAAGTGAAGCATGTCAGAGCCATCATCTTAGCGACTTTTGAAGAACATTCCTCCAAATTTTTCTACACTTTGACTTCAGATCGTCCACTTTCTTCCAGTCCAGTTTTGTGTTGGAAGTTCCTGTACATAGTTTATAAACTCCTTCGCTCCGGACATCCTGAAGTAATTTTCATTGACAGGATTGATATATCACCATTTAAATCGCCCTCTAGTGCATCGGGGATGGAATTCGAAATGCTTCAAAGCTTTGGCAGCTTCAAGCTTCATGGGTAAATACAACATTTTTATGTCTTTATCAACTGCCGGTTTAGCAAGCTCAACGCACCAGCCATAGCTACCCACTCGCCCAATTTTTTCGACTTCTAATTGGACGTTTGAAGTTGCACAGAAAAGTTGGTAGTACTTTTGGGCCCGTTCCCCCATTATCACCTCTTGTAGTATTCGATATTACCGGGTAATCTTGAACTTACGGTTCGAGACAAAAGCACAGCACTCCAGGCCCTACCAGATCACTTGTGAGTTTTTATAGACTTCATTACACTATCATCGAGTCCGCTGCAGCAATAAATACGCTTGCCTGAGCAGCATGATTTCATTATTACATCATGACGTTCCTTCTTTACCATGTTTACCAGATCAGCTTTGGTCACAATCCAAATAATGCCGAGGTTATCGAGAGGCCACAGGCTAAAAAATACGAGCCTGGTTTCGCGTAACCATGCAAAACCCGCATGACACCTGGAATTCTCCATCTCGCACTCCTGTATTACCAAGTCGTTTAGCGTATTCTGTTGAGAGCCAAAACATTCCTTTTTCTTTAGAGAACACCTCTGATGTTCCAGAATATACGGTTATAAAAGTTTTGTCAAACAACCTCGTTTTCGGTGCCTGCTACAACTCCCGCGTTTCCCGGGAAACACCAATGGTGAGATCGCACCTAAAGCATCACAATGCTATCTTTCCTTCACGACTGAGAATGTCAAGCGAATTCGGTCATTACGACCACATACACATCACTTTTGCGATTTTCCTCATCACACTTCAAAGATCGAGGCCGGTTCCGCCCAAAGTCAAAGGGCTCCGCTGCTGTAGGTCCGTCTTTCGGAATCGGTTATCGGCAGGAGTTTCAGTTTTCCATCTTGAATGAGAGCCTTCCGCGCAACCCGATTTGGTAGAAAATGAATACCATTCACAGATTGTCGGTGTGTTTTAAGCTGAGGTTGAAACATCGGGTATCGTTGGGTCACACAATCACCCAGCATTATCCGTAAGTTAAGTCTACAGTGATATGATGACACTGTGTCCTATCGATTACTAGAAGTTTATAAAAAACCGTTGCATGAAAGACAATTGTTCAGTCGCAATATTTTTCCCCTGTGATTAACAAGACCAAGCTTGTACTTGGATGGATGAATGCGCTGAGCGATCCAGATTTGCCTCACCATTGAATGCGTTGCAGTTCAAATGGTTCACAACAAAGCAAAAGGGAGCATGGCGACACAGAGCGAAATCTACGATTGGGTAACTGACTCCTCTGTAGTGACATTATCTGTGAGACTCTACCTTCCGTTTGTTTGCAAGTCAACGACTGAGGTGCAGACATGGTTTCCATGAATTTTTTCCGTCTCTTTTCCGATCGACTTTGGTTGTATGTTTCCGAAATCATGTTCGGGAGGAAATATCTTGTTATACTCTAGGTTGTTTTTGGATGACAAGGTATTAATATCCCCTTTTCTATTTTCGCACGTATATTGACGGTCAAAGGAAGAAAGCCTTTCGCTGAGAAGTCATTTACTAGCAAATACGAACTAAGCAGTTACATGTCATTAGACAGGAATGTAAACATCTCATATGCGCATAGTCTTTAAAAACTAAACATTCGCCATCCTCCTCTTGGATATTCATTGATTGTTACACAACAATGAAGGAACACTGCCAAGCAGTTCCACAATTTCTGTAATAAACTTCACCTCCCATCAGATGTGGGGCAGAGCTTGGATACCAAACCATAGACTACTAGTATGCTTCATTACTAGTATACACCTTTACAAATGTAGTTGGTGCGCCTTTTTCCTTCTGCGTTTCATAATACCCATATCGAATTGGAGCATGGAAAATTAATCTTTTACGAAAACAGCAGCCGTTGTCAAGTTGGCTCAAGTCACACGGAGGCCAAATCAACTTGGATATCCGAAATCGAGGGTTGTGTCCGAAAATCTACCACACTACTTACAAAGATGTAAGGAAATACATACGACAGTTCCCAAGAAGGAACACTGTCCATAAGATTGCTGTAAACTCTTCGACAGCTCACGACCGATTTCGCCCCTCTTTGAGTTCATCAAATCAGCGTATTCTCCGAAATATCTGTCAGTCTTATGTTCTGCTGGAGCTCAATACACCCGTTTGAAAACTAACTTCGTTTTAACGGGAGACTCAACTGGATTCCACCTGCATCATAAACGAGAGATCTCCCGTCAAAACCAAATTAGTTTGCAAAATAGTGCATTTTGCGAGCTGCGCACGATTTCGGTCCAAGCAAAAGATAAAGTTAACGGGAATTTCGGGGATTGCACTTACCTGATGAGTCTTAGAAGGACGAAACCGGTCGTGGGCCGTCGAAAAGTTTTCAGCAAACTTATCTCCCCTCAAGAAAATTTACCGCAACACCTCGAATGTATTGCCAGTTTAAACAACGCGACCCATTTACGACACATTCAGTGTAAGAATATCATAAACATGATATCCAGTTGTCTCCCATTAAAACCAGACTATTCTGCGTGTGAGTGTACTTCGCGGGTTACACCTGTTTCGATTTGTGCTATGCAAATAGGATGTTCAAAAATAGGCAGGAATGGTGCAGTGCTGACATCCGCATTGTAGGCGAGTAGAATCAAAGCTAGATGTGTGAATTGTGGGCCATCCCATATCTGGAACCACTCTGACGGTCCTGAATGGTGTGGTGTGGATATCCTGGTCTATCGTGATTGGACACATGAGATTTCAAAGATTCCCGCTTAGAAAAATGAGGATATTTTGACAAACGTGCTTTCGGTATGTTCTTTTCAGGCCGCAAAAATCCGAAAACGCATAAAACGATCCACAAAACAAAGGTGCGACAGACTTTACCTGTCGCCGAACCACAAGATTGAGGTTATCACTGGGACAGTCTACATTTGTCTCCATTAAGGAGAAGGGCTGTACCGTGGATGTGTTTAACACCGGATAAGTGTGTGTGTGTGCTTGTGAGGTATCGGACGACGACAAGTTCAACCTGTGCACAAAGCACAACAAAGATCTGGCTCACGCTGTTGGATGGCGATTGCCTTGTCTGCTACTGCTATGCATGGCTTGTTAAATTTTGCGCACTGAATCCGGTTGTCTTTTCAGTCCCTTAGCTAACCGTATGTAATGTATTCTTTTGCCCAATTTATTCTACCGCGAAATAGCAGGCGATCGAGCAGACCAACATATTTTTGGCATTGAGAGGCACATCATTACTTTAGGTTGAAGGACGACAGGTGTTGGAATTCTCTTCCAAGAAGTTTTAAGCTTTCCGTTCAGTACGTCTATCAAGCTTTGAATGGAGGACTCATATACAACTTTAGCTGCAGCAACTGGGACATTAGATGAGCAGGTGCACTGACACACCGCATGCGCAAGCATGCCATTTTCGAATTAGCCGTCCGCATCAGAATATGTGCAAAGGCTAACAGTAGACGCAACAGCGGTGACAAGTTAGAAAAACCCGTATGAGTCGGTGAGTATGCTTATACCGTGGTTGAGTGACTTGGAGAAATAATCAAGCTGTCGTAGAGGAAGCTTTATGGATGAGGAATACTCTATATAAGACAGCCTTCAGGTCAGATTATGATGGTGGGGCAGTGCTTCACTCCTAGGCCCCCTATAACCCGCACCTCCGTCGCGACTTTCCGAAAGACAACAAGGTGGTGACGCTCAATCACAGAATGGATAGATATTTTGTGTATAAAAGGTTGTGAAGAACGAGCCAGTTTGTTGATTTATTTAGACGGATCCTAAATTACCCCTTTGTTAGCTACCATGACAGTGAAGCACCGTCGTTTGGCAATCATCTTAATGATTAATTATTTTTGACTGCGCTATTTGGCAATAGCCCTGATGCCAAAACGTCAACGAAGTAACCATGGAATCCTGACCATTTCCTCAGGTGCACTTCGGCAATCTTCTTAGGTACTTCTTTGGTTGACTTCCTTTCAAATAGTGTTGGATGGTTGTGGTTTGGGCCTACTGAACATAATTCACTTTTATAACTTGTTTTTATGCTTGTGAATAACTTCCAGCCTTTCGACGCCTTCTGTTTGCTCTCTGCCGTAGGTTCCAGTTTAGTGTTGACCTGATGGACTTTCTTGAAGAAATACTCCGCTTTCATGAGGCAATTATTGCTGCTGTGGAGCTAGAGGGCGTAGGGGTCTGCACTCCCGCGGCTCAGTGCAAAATGAATCCCTTGCTTCTTTGTCTTCAGGATGCAGCTGCCATATACGATCTTATTGTGCATATTTTGTTCAAGCTTCACGAACTTTTGGGAAGTGATGCAATGGCTGGACATCGGGAACGGTTCGCGTATTTGCATGACAAACTAGCAGCATTCTTCCAGAAGGCATCCCGTATCCAGTACTTCAAGGCATTGGTTCAAATTCCTTCACTGACACAAGTAGGTTGGCTTTACCATTCGGTGTCGAAGCTGTTGCTTTATTCCGTAGTCGATTAGTGCTTGAATTTAGCTTTCTGTGTTGCACTGTCCTAATGGGGAACTGTTTTCCGCATGACAGCTGAGTTCGGTGAGATGTAATCACCTGTTTTTTTCCAGTTGGCGTGTGTTGTGTGTTGCAGAAACCGTAATGTGGTGAGAAGTCAACTAGAATGGTTGCATATGGACCTTATTTCCATGAATCAGATGTTGAATTTGCTGTTTATGAATGAACTGTAGTTAGTCGTAATGTCTGCAGTGGCTGGCAGTATGTGCTTGTTCACAAGTTTCTAGATAAAACCTGAGGCATTTGCAATAACTGATTTGCACAGTAGAAGAGGGTTGCTGTGATTACTTGTAGGGCGTTTTTCCTCTCAAACTTCAGTTCTAGGTTCATGGTTTTATGATTTCATCCCATGGTTTCACCACTCTTCTGGGCAAGAGAGTGACTGCAGCGACTGCTGGTTTTCTTACCTAGTCGTAGTCAAAAGTAACACTGGTGTTGCCACTGGTTGCATGCTGTATTGTGCATCATAGTAGTACCGTTTTGGAGTTTGTTAGTTGATCTTTCAGAACTGACATTTGATGGTTCAATAATCTGACTCCGGTTAATATCCTTGTAATCTTTCTTAGATATGCGGAGCTGGTGTATACTGTTTCCTGTTCTGGAACCGGTGACAGCTTCCTGTCTCAATATTTAGCCCATGGTGGCCCAGTGTCATTATTTCATCCTGTGAGCACTTGATGTACGTTGTCTTTTTACCTCCATAGGGTTAGGCCCTCAACTTCTCCGCCTACCTGTTTCGTCCTTTTTCATCTGTAGTGCCCCTTTAAGACGAATAGTCTTGAGTTTAGGACACCGAGGCCCTAGTTATCATTACTGCTGTTTTCTTTCAAGCATAGGGATGGTATACAGGATTTTCCACCTCCCTTTACTTTGTCCAAAGCTCTAGTGAAACACGTTGGCCAGATATTTTGCGTCTCTAACCGTTCGAACTCGATTTGAAATGATCCAAGCCATCTGGATACATTTCCATTACAGTGTTTTGTCACAAAAGAAACGTTAGTTTGTCCATTAAGCAAATCATTTCGATGCTGTGTTTATTTAGTTAATTCTTTCCTTTTATTTCATTGCCAATCCAAATTTCCAGTGTGTTGTCGCTCGCCTAGTGAATGTTGTGTGTATCTCGGCAACCGGTTTAGCTATAGCCGTGAACATCCACAGAGCATTTCCAACGTATCCTCCCAGGTTGTTCGAGTCACAGAGATCGGACCAGTAGTCTCCTATCCTTCAAGATTGGGGTTGAAACATCTGTGGCGATGTGTTGTTCAGATGCTGGAATAAGAAAAAAGAGTAGGTAGCTAAAGCTCCTATCTGGGGAAGTATCATCACCCAACCTACGGGAGTCTAATATGGTTCGTTAGCTTTAGCTCCCGGGATAGGTTGTCGGCCTCTCAACTATCAACTAAACGTGCGCATACAAGACAATAAGAACATTCGTTTTTTTGTGTGCTCTGAAGATCTCTATGTGTGCAAGATTTGTGGTTTAAATAGTAACGTTATTTCGGTCCATCACTTCTATTCTTCATATAGACCCAAGTTTCTGGTAACTGATCTCACTCGCTTGCAATTATCCGATCGTCCCTCTCTCATCTTTGCTCCCGTTTACTGAATGGGGTTCGAGTATAAATTCAGTCCTCTCCTTATAGTCCCTTAATAACCTTTCTTGGTACTAGTACGACAGGTTTTCAATCTATAGGACAGATTGAGTTGTCATGTTTATCGGTCTTCCAATGGAAATAATGTACCCCAACTGTTTTGATAACTTAAAACCAACTGCAGAGTTACCTTGCAGTTAGATCTCACCACGGAACTATTCATTGTCAAGGATCTCAATGCATATAACTCCGACTGGCTTTTCCACTCTTTTCGCCTCCTAAATCTTCCCCGTCTCAACAGTTACTCATCTGCAAGCAGGTAGTGAATTACTGTCAGCATAATTGGAATGATCCATTCCGTAATTGACCAAATTCAGTTAAAGGTTGCGCGCCTCGTTCTATTCCCTTCACTGAACTTTCCTTTATGCCATCGCCATTACTAAGGCAAATTTTCATCCGATCTCTTCTCTTCTGCCCCATTTCCATTCGTTCGACTCGCCTTTCTAATTCCAGTCACCCGTACCAGGTCCGGTTTCTCTGCTAACTAGCAGTGTCATTCTCCTCTTCTTCCCTATAAGCCTTGAAGCAGGATTTAGTGCGATCCGAAGCTTTGGGTAGAGATGGCCAGTGGAATCTAACCTTGCTACCCGTTTGAATGATGCAAGCAAATCATTAACGTCTGCATCTCTTCTATTTATAGCCCTCGTCAACTATACTACGCAGTAAAATTGTCTCATTTCATGGGTGACATTTTAAGTCGTGTCTCATTTTTCACTTAGGCTAAGTGATTTCAAAGGAAATAGCGACCGAATTCATTCAGTACAAACTAGGTGGAAGCATGATAAACGAGAATGTTTTCCTTAGCGTCCATAACTAACCACCTTTGAAGTTTCTCTCAGACTTTTCTCTTAAAACCTCTCATATAACGCAACCAACTATGGGTCTGATGGATAGTGGTCCTACCACAGCCGGAACCAGTCGTGGGGATATCGCCCAGACGCAATCAATAATTCAGAGGTAGACTCCGACTTAGGCGCTTTTCGCTATCTGGAGCAGGATTGGTGGAGCGATGCACAGCACGTGGACCGTGGAACCAATAGAGTCCCAGCAACCCTTAGCAGCCTTATAAGTAGCCGCAGCACTGGTTAACCTCACTTTTCATCGTTTGTAAATACTGATGCCCCACTAGAGAACGGTTTTGGGATATGAGCAAAGTGGTCTTTAGATACGGTTGTGTGAGAGGAAGATAGCTTAGTAAATTCCATGGGGCCGAGAAACGTTACACTCTTCGAGCATTCGTGGTCTTTACTCTGCGTGGCCTTTTTGGAAAGTCTGATGCTCCGTCATCTACGGCAGTCAAACACCAGTATGTATTGCTGGTTTATTGTTATCAATGGTGATGGTGATGGTGAAGTGTAACTCGATTTGGCTCCACATTGAGTTTATTCCGGTGGTCACCAGTCACTGCACGTTACCTGCCAAATGTTTCCGGTTTACTAATCACAAGCAACACTAATATGGATACACAACTGGATAGATATACTTTGAAACGTGGCCACCTATTGTGCCGCTCATAAACTTGTTACTTTTAACTGGACACGCGTTGCGGCAAACACGAAATCTGAAGTCCGATTCCCTGTGATGACCATTGTTATTGACCACTTCTATATGTTCCCATATGTTTTCAGCTGACTTGTTTAGGTCGTTCGTTACTGCCGTTTTTGTGCATGACTTAGCTTCACCTACACCACAGTCATTTACCCATGCTTTTGGATCTGTTCCGTGCATAGTTCTGTCGCTTCACCTACACCACGGTCATTTACCCATACTTTTGGATCTGTTCCGTGCATAGTTCTGTTCGATAAACGTAACTAATCATGTAACCGTGACTGATCTTTTCGACCGTTTATTCGTCTACTAAAGTAGCTAGGTTGTGAAACATTTCTCCTGTCTCCCGTTTTTTTAACCTTCGCTTGCCAGGTGCTTGCAGCATTCGCTCCTTGTTGCACTCTTTTACCGTACGACTGGAAATCACACATTCCTGATATTCACTAGCGGATTATTGTACTTTTTATTCTCCCCCTTGTCCCCTAAGAGCCCACCTGACTTCTGCGTTGGATCGGAGCTTGATCGACATAAGTCTTTTCGAATTGCTGTAATAGAATCTCATTCTTCGGAAGATGAGTCAGAACCGCACCCCCCAGAATCTTCTTTCGGTGGTGTGACTGCAGTCCCTTCACGCTCATCGCCAAGTCCAACGCGTGACTCGCCTGCAACAAGTGCTGCAACCACAGATAATCAGCTCTTGCCTCTAAGTGATGAGCCGCCCGACTTTTCTACATTGGTAAGTACCTGACTTCTGTGTTTTCATTGCTGTAGGAATGGACCTGTGGAGCTTTCGGCCTTCCAAGCTCTCTAGCTCTCATCTTTTTTGGTTGTTCTTTTGGTGTGTTGTAATACGGGACATTACAGTTCACGTCAGGTCAAATCAGGAACAGTGGAACGCATCAACGGGGGTAGTTCCCATCCGTCATGAGTGCAGTAAATACGGCGCAGTTGTCGAATCAATTTACACAAGGTGGTTGCACTCTTGCCGAAAATGAGTCAGGTTACGTGAAAGCATACGGTAACAAGCTTACAGAGGGAATTGGAAACGATTTTGCGAGTTCAGAATGCACGCGATTTGTGGTCTGCTGACGGGTGTCAGCAGATTTTTCAAGAGATTGGACAATTGAAGTGAGTCATATTTTCATGAAGGAAACTACTCAAGGTTGCTGGAAACTCCTCGAGAGCCCACGACCGGTTTTCGACCTTCCCATTCGGGTTCATCAGATAGACACAATCTCCGTCAACTTGATGTTCTGCTTGAACCTGAATTGTACGAAATTCTCGAAATACACTCATTCGCACACCAGTTTAGTTCTGACGAGAGAATTAACTGAATCCTAGCTGTCTCATGGGCTATCAAGGAGTTTTCAGTAACCTTATGAGTAGTGTTCCTCCAAGAAAATACACTGCGGTATTTCAAATGTCGTACGACGTGAAACATAAGGCGGCTTTTGTGCGGCACATTCTGTTGAAGATTATCATGAACGACAGATTCAGTTGGGTTTCAGGTGAGTCTCCCTTGAAAACCAAATTTATATACAAAGAGTGCATTCGTTGAGTTGTTTTCTTCATGATTTGGGAGCACTGATTCTTAATTTTCTCCTTGCTGACCCTCTCCCTGCAGGACAGATCCAATAGCTGTCATCCCCTCAGCCATTGTGATAAAAAAGCAGACATTTTCATTCACCACAGAAGATTATTGATGATACGTGCTCTTATATTATGGGACGGAACGCTTGGCGTACAGTTCATATAGGGCTTTTTATGAAAAGTCGCGCACCACACCACGTCGAACATGGATTAAGGTTTGGGATTCCGAATTTTGAGTTTTGGTGGAAAGTGCTCCCTGTAAATCGTGCTAGACTTCAAGCGAAGTCCGTTACAATGTACTCGTCAGGATCAGGAGGAGAACGTTCGTCGTTAAGGAACCCTACTTGAAGCAGCCTTATTGCTGATCAATACAATGTAAAACTTCAACAATGTGCACCTACGGAGAATACATATCTGTATTCCTCATTCATCCATACTACTGCGGCCGTCGACGTGGACTATCTTGTTTCTCCCTCATAGTAATCTATATGTTTCTAGGTATTTACTACCCTGATACTTGATCTACGTCTCGCTTTTTTGTATCCACAGGTGACCGATTTTCATGGGAAATTCGGTGAAATTCTACTTACCCATAGATGAACACTTCCTGATCTTTATACCTCTATTTCCGATGAGATCGTTGGATTGTTTGTTATAGAGGGAGTCTCCCTCCCGATGATTTGAATTGGGCTTCCGGGTACTTGGGAGTCAGTTTGTCATGACGAAAAGGTCTTTGTAACCACGATCCAGGTTACTTTTATTTGAAGCGGATTTCCGTGATGACAGACGCAACGTTCACACAGACTGATCTGGCTATCAAAATAAAGATAGCTGTCTGGGACGCCGACACATCTGATTAGATGTTTCAAATTTTTCCAATTTAATTTGGGAAAAGACCTATGATACCTATGATACCTAGGAAGCATAGAACCACAGGTTTGTATGCCGAATGAATGATGACCTCGTGATGTACAGATGTGTGGAAACAGTTGGAATAACCAGATGTTTTGTTCCAAAGCATTCGTCCTTTCTGGCTTTCACCCAGAGCCCCTTATCCATGCTGGACGCAACCGAGAGGATGAAATATTGTAATAATGCAGAGGGTGTACCAGCTATCTTTCGTGAAACTGCAGAGAAGATCTAGTCACACTCTAGAGCAAAAGCCGCTTTATCAGAACGCTACGTAGGCTGGAGGCATACCTGTGGTAACAAACAGGATCACGAAATCGTGTGGGTCAGAGTCTGGTGGAATAAAACGAAAGGTGCCCTTCTCATCAGTAGTTTTTAATTGGGCAACGTTTCGCTTTTGGCACAAAAGCTCCATTAGGCCAAGTGAGCAGGTCACCAAATTGGCCAAGTTATAAGGCAGACGGAGAACCAGTCAGTAAGCCCTCTTCAGATTATCACATTAGATCAGTGTTGAGTGTCAATTAACGGCTCTTGTCGGTTAGTGTGGTTGCCAAAATCTTGCAGTGACGGGTTGGAGGAGTTTTGTTCCTTAATCTTCCACTTCAGGGTGCTCTTCCTTTGTTTGTCTCCCAACCGTCACAACGACAGGCTCATTCAATCATCTCTGTGTGAACTGTAACTCTTCGTTTTTCAGGACCTGATATCAGGACCACCCTTGATGACTCACGATGGAACAGTTACACAGCCTGCAGTGGAGGAACACCAAACTGAGGTGCTGCACAACAAACGTCATTTCGGGCGTCTTGGTTGCGCACAGCATGACGAGGAGTAAGTTCACTGCTGGCTACTCAGTTTCTTTCTTTTGTCCTATCACTTACTGGTCGTTCGTGTGAAAGATGCTCGTTTCTCAAGTGGTTCCATTACCTGCAAATGAAATAGATTTTTTCTCAACCAGTGATTCGCATGTCACACGTTACGTCGTCCGGATATATCACGAAAATTCGTACAGCACAAGAACACAAACTGCACAAATGCATATCATTATATTTCCGATTCATCATTGTACAGTTAGTTCATGACACCTGTGAATTTCTTCCGTTATTCTTTGTTAAGTCGTTGCTTATATGAAACTCAACCTACGGTTGTAGGTAGTTTGGTTCAACGTGAAACTGCTAAGGCCAACTGAGTTAGTATAACGGAGTGTTGTTCGTGTCATGGAAATGCTTTGCCTGGTGTTACTTCTCACTTGAGATGAAATAAAACATATTAGCGACGGAGCGTTATTATAGAACATATTTTAATGTTATGCGATATTCCATGGCATTGTTTGCATGACTGCCATTTTGCTTTTCTTTCGTGTTTATGGCATTCTAGTCACGAATTCCTACTCGAAACGGAGCTCCTCAAATCCGAGGTCCATCATCTTAAAGACGAGGTAAGTATGTGTTGGTATCGCTGCATTTGCCTCGGCAACACTGTTGTTCGAATCTTCAGTGGCGATCTCGCCTTTCAGTTCAATTCACTTTATCAGCTGTAAACCGTGTACCATGGGCACATTGGCTCCAGCTGCTACAGATTCGATCACCGGAAAACAGGAATGTGAAACGTATGACCAAGCCTTGGAAGCGAAGGCATGCTCAATTTGTTCGGAAATTGGGTAGCTACGCTTTGATGCACGACCGCCACTGATTGCACGATTGGGCCATTTCTGCCAATGTCATTAACCACTGGTGATTTGAATCCCGGGGTCCCTATTCAGGCAGGCGGCAGTTGTCCACCCGACTAAGTTTACTGGTCTTCCATGGTTACTAGTCTTCCATCGTTAGTCCTAGTATGACCTGCCATCATCAATGAACTAATAGATCAAATTTCTGCGCAACGATGGCAAGTTGTTCTTTCCCATCATAGTTGGCCGACCCTTTGATATCTATCTATCTATCTTGTTAATAAGTCTCCCAAATCAGTGAATTTGTACTATTTGTAAGGTAAGGTTTCGGTGCGCATCATGACATCATCCTTCCCTTCATTCTGGTGATAAGGCGAGTGTTGTGTGCTTAGTTTTGTTGTTTAACCTGGGGAGCACGACCAGTTTGAAGAGAACTAGATGTTAGTGATCCGTTCACATGGGTCTTATCACTGCAGTCCCATTGGGGCGGAAATTACTCAATCGTCGTATTGCTTTCTCGTGGAACGGTAACTGGTGAAGGTTTTAGCCGCTTGTAACGTTCCCCTGCTTGCTCAGTTCTCGATGCATTACAATAAAGTAGTTTTTTTGGAAAGCCTCTTCGGACATCGGTTTAAGTTACTACATGTGAAAGGTAGCAGACAGCTGTCCCATGCTTATTATATACCCATTCAATCTTCATCATTCGGTTATCCTTTTTGAAGGAGAGTTTATTTGAGCCTTTATTGACTCCGTTCATCGTTTGTACACCATACTTTCTGTTGGGTGCTTTTTATCTAAAGGAGATTACTACCTATCCTCAGTTAGTGGAATTCCATATGATGATTGTCCACTTAATCGTCCACCTCGCATGGTGTATCGGAATTCGTTTGCTTTGTTTGGTTAGCAAAGCCGTCAAAATTCCCTAAGGATATGACCACATGTTACTAGTCCTATAGCTGTTCCAGACTAGTCATCAGTAGTCAGATTCCTAACGAATTCGAACGCATGGATCAAGTCAAGCAAACTAATGAACGTCTTCCTTTGACGTCTTCCTTTTCAGGTGGTGCGCTAACAATAGGAATGAAGCAACTTAGAAAAGAACATTTGTGCACACAACTTACTTGTCTTTTACGGACTGTTCTTCCCATAACTAAACATGAATAGTGATCGGTTGTGGGATCATGTTCTGATTCAAACGTACTTACATTAAGTTATTTTAATTTCTGCATGCGTTCTTGCGTTTTACTGTGTTAAACGAAATAAAACAAGCGAGTTTCCGGAGCATTCATTCATTGCTAGCGAATCGTCTGAAACTGAGACTTGCGGAGGTGCCTTACCACTCTCTTGTCTGCTCGCAGACTTTCTGATCGTCCCGGTATTTTCGGTATCAAGTATATCTGATTGTACAGTACCACCCCCATCGAGGGGAGCGTCCCCGAAATGTTTCATCGACAATCACACACATCACAATCGCATCATCATCACAATCGCACAAGGAAGATCCCGTCGCGGGCGTGGCTTCAACATCTTTTACTTTTCTAAGAAGTTTGAAGTTCAATTTCTATGTTACACTTGACGGAATTCATGCTTTTTTGCCATCTGTGATACTTCGAATATCCCTTCGTGTTTGCCGTATTTGAACATGACTGACATAAATCAAACGGTCGAAATTACGGCAGCCCTCATCGCTTTTTCTCAGTCAGATTACCTCCATATTCTCATTCGGTGGACGGACTATATTGTTCCTTGTTGTGCTGTGCACCTCGTGACAGTTACTCATCCCGACCGACCTCAAAGGGCCTGACGATTCCTTCTCGCCGGATACGCTACACTGTGTTTTCATGCCTATTCCGACCGGTGTTCTTATCGATGGGCGAGGTGGCTCAGTGGTTAGAGCGTGAATTTACTGAGCGGACGGTTTGTGGTTCTAACCCGACCTCTGCATTTTGACTTCCCCTATCTAGGCTTGGGCAGCCTGGCAGTATCCTAGCCCTCGTGCTTCCTTCGGGTGGCACGGCAGCTAGGCACCGAAAGGGTGTTACAGCTGAGCGATTATTATTATTATTATTATCGATGAACAACAGCCATAAAATCTCCATAAACTACCGTCGGCCTATCACTTTATTCCTCCATGTTGAAAACAAAATGACGTAAATGCAAATTCTACAAAGTTTGCATTAACCTAAAATGCTCCATTTCCGTCAAGCATCGGGGGAGGTATGGCTATTGGAACACACTGTCCAATGTGTGATGCACGGAGCTCGGGAGGGAGGGGGTACAGACGGTCAACCAGTATAATGGTGCTATGCAGGTTAGGTTCTCCTCACAGGGACCATGGGTGCAACGGCCGAAGTTGTTTCCACGACTCGGCCGGACCGATTAATTGGCTCACAATCTCTGCTACAGTAACGTTTTAACATTGGTTGTGACTTTGGGTCAAGTGCGATAACACTCGCTCGATTATCATATTTTTTATCTGCATCGCAATTGTGCACAATTAGCTAGGGTCAAGCTACCTGTTCCTACAAGAACAGTCATGATATATCCACTTGTTAGTAAATACCGAGGCTATCTCACTCATTAAAGCCAGGATTACGTATCGGTGTATAGGTGGGAATCGGGACACATGTTCTCACAGGCCTGATTCAAACTTGATAACGTCGGGGAGCTTCTGACAGTTTAGGCAACTGGTAAATTTGGGTTAGTGACAAATCCAATGTCATTGTCATGCTTCCTGTTGGGGAATTTGTCGACGGTTGGGCAACTAAAAAGCATTTCCTTTTTGGTTCTGGGAGAGGGCTGTTTCCTCAAGAGTGATACAATGGGAGAAATTCCATGCCGCTAGAATTCTCTATTCGATGCGAGCGTTTCCTTAAGGAGAAGTACTGTCCTGTATGAAGCTCGAGGTACTTCACTATTTCTGGATTTACTCTGGAAATGTTGATTACGATAACCGTGTGCCTTTCTTCATCCGAAAAGTGCTCTGGCAGAAAACAGGCCCTGCTCGCTACACACCACATTCTACTGTCTTCTGCAGGGATATTTGATCGTTTAAAGGAGTTTCCTCAAAAGTCGGCCGATATTTGATAAATGTCTTTGTACCATCTGGCTGCGATTCTTGAGTGAGTGCTTTTTAGACCCCACCACCACCTTGTTTATCCTTCCACTGGATTTTACTTACTCCACATTGCCCTGGAGTTAGTACGCTATCATGAGATTATTTGGCCCGCTGCCGAACTTTTTATCAGACAATCCAAGCTCAGGACACGATTGCTATAGGGTTCAACGATAAATCGCATGGTACGTCGTCAAGTCTGGTAGGCTGCACTTGGCAGCAATGCGGTATATCAAAGGACTAGACTTTGGATTTCAGTCTCTACGCAGAATCAAGAGTTTTTTTATGTTGTGGTTACATAATTTTGGTTCACAGACAAATGTGTCAAAGTTTCTCCTTCTGTGTCATCTGAAACTCGCACTGATTTTTTTCATCTCTGCTTCACATTAGACCCTATAGAAACCCATATTTTAATCGCTGCTTTCTATTTCGCATCTGTAGCACGAGCGATTCGTTAGCTCACTCGTCGAACGGATCAAGACATTGGAAAGTGAAATTCAAGATGTCGTACAGCAAAAATCCTTACTGGAGGAAGTATGTTCCTAATATGTTTATGGGTGCTCGGTGGTTTCCAGTGCCTTTCATCTAACGCGATACCGACACGGATAACTCTGTGTATTCGAAGTTGAACTCTGATGTGGTAGCCGATAAGGTTCGTGCCCTGTTTAGTAGGTTAATGTGGCTGCCAGACACACTGTCGTTGGAAGTCACGTCTCGCACAGCTATATCAAACGCGGCTGAACATTCGAAGACTATTTCTTTCTTCGAATGTCGCGTACAATAATCCAGACACATTTCTCACTCTGAGTGTCTTTACTCTGCGTCTTTTGTTGTATTTACCTTCAGCTGCCCTTCTTCTTATTAAGAATGCGGCGATTTTCCGGGCTTCAGTTCAAACTACTAGCAGTTATCGTCCTACTTTACTGTGACAAGCTTCTGTGTTGGGTCACTGAAGTGGCATGTATTTTAGCTGAATTTCTGTGCTGCAAAGCCAGCCCTCGTGTCTTCGAAGTAAGAGTAGTACTGAACTACAGGAAGTGGTTGACATTAATTGGGAAGTTGCCTCGCTTCACATGCCGCAATTACTTACGACGTGATTGCCAATGTAATCAACGTTTTCATTCAATCCTGAAATTGACGTGATATCAGCGGGAACATTCATGGCCTACGACGCAGTGTTACTTGAGTATGGTAAAATTTGGAGACAAGAGAAGGCTGCTCATCATTGATACCTTCAAAATATTGCACTTTACCATGAAATACCGGATTAGAAATGCTTAAGTAGAATAAAAGGTCGACTACTTAACCTGACTAGCCTGCACCACTTGCGACTGCTCGATAATGCGCTTCATACGTCTGCTACCTGCTCAAGGGAGTTGTGACTGGAAGGTACCGTAGGGTGGACAGTACCTGTCTCCGAAATAAAGGACGAAAAACACACGCGTGGGTCTTAGTCTTGCTGTTGTCTGTGAGGTACTTTTACTAGGTATCCCCTCACAGTAATAGTTGGGGCCATGATTCTGTCATAGTGGCAGTGTTGTATCTAATTGCTTAGTCTTGTTTATCAGCCCACTACTTTTCTTGTCACCACATCGTGCGGTGATCCGATGTACAGTACATAAACGCCTGATTTACGGTAGCATAGATGAGCTGGACTGGTCTGCTTTTTCTTGTGGTCTTCTTTAAGGTCTCCAATCCTCAGTCCAGTTCTTTTCGGTCTTTTCGGTGCATCTGATTGTTGCAACTGACTAGACCGGAACTTTATCCAGCGTAAATTTTTACTATCAAAAGCTTGATCATTATGACATAGTCACTGAGCGATCTTCCCGTCTTCACACTTATGCGTGACATTGGTAGGCTCGGTCACCGGCCCTAGTGTAGCGCATATTCTATTCATTTCGGTATCTGCTTGGAAATACGTCTGTAATGGTTAACGAGCACTCGTCAACAGGTTCACAGAATTTCTAATTTATGGACCCCAACTTATCGACGCTTGTTGTAGGAGTCACTTGGAGCACTGCTTTCTTGTCTGTTGGCTCTCTTGTCTATTCTGACTCATATTTTCAGCAGCAGGTGAATAAAAAACATATGTAGTGCTTCTTTATGGGATTTCGGAGAACGATTTTAGATTTCACCTCGTAAGCAATGTGAGGAGCTCGACAGTTCGCTGTGGATCTATCCCAGGTTAAGGGTGACAGTTCGCACATATTTTGATGGAAGGCTCGACTTCCGTTTATTATAGGGTCGAGCAGTTCTTTATTTTGTATCATTTCACAGAGTTCTGTCACATGTATTCCACTGACTCCGTATACCGGATGATTTCAAAACAGACTGGAAATTCCCATACTCTCAAAGCTCGACCGTCAGCTAACGAACGTTTTCGGCAATCTTTCTCCCTTCAAAACAGTGTGAAGTCGGTAGTAGAAATTTCCGCTGATCTTCATGATTTGTGCAAACAGAAGCAAACCTGTTTTTTTGCTTTATTCGGCATAACGATCGGATTTAGACTGAAATCAATAACCTTTTGGTTCATTTCAGCACTGTGAGGAGTTGGAAACGAAGGCACTTTTGAATGCCAACAGGGCAGAAGCATTTGAGGAAAAGTTTGTCAAACTTAAACATGTCTATGCGAAGCTGCGTGATGAACATGTGACTTTTCTGCGTGATGTGAGTCCTCAAGTCACTCAGGATTTCTTGTCTTCTTGAGCTGTTTTGCAACCTTTGATTATAGTGTGGTTTTTTCACTGTTTACTTTGGTAAGGACCTCGGCAACTAAGTTTGTGTAAACGTCGTCGGTTGGTTTGTTGAGATTGACAACCGAATTAATTCACAGTCCCATGAGCGGTCGTGGCCAACTTGTTGCCCAGTGCAACTTTTGCATCAGCTTTATGTTGGCATCAGCCGGTTTCAAATTACTTCAAAAAATCCTTATCAACTGAGCAAATGTCACGGTATGATATAACTAATGGGACCGCTTGTAGCGACAGCAAACTCACCTTGATATCTGGATTAAATGACCGTCTTTTCTCAATTTTACTCTTTATGAATGCACTGGAAGTACCGAAAAGATGATAAATACTTAAAGGACTTTTGAAGTATATCCGGAGACATCTAAGGTGATGAGTTACTTGGAGAAAGTTCTACAGGATCGTGATAAAGACGTTTCCATGTCAAATAAGGGTGATCCGAGAAGTTTACAGCCTCTGCGCACAACGCAACGCTTTCCCTTCATGAGTCCCACTCCGTCCAGACGGTTGACCATCCGTAAATCCAACGAATGCATCGGAAATTCACATATACATCTCATGCTGGGAGACCACATCGGTCAATTTGCCACTGAGTGGGTGTCAATCGCTCTCTGGCTAATGAAACCAGATAGGCGGTACAGCGACAGCCGAGAGTAGTATCTACATGTCTCGGTTCTGCTTCGGGTGCCAACACGCGACGGGGATAGCGAATCACAGAGTTTGTTGTAACTGCTGATGAGCTACAGAGCACTCTGACTGATTCGGGGAAGAATGCAACACATCGACAAGCATGATTCAAACAAAGTACCACTAGTCACTTGTACATGACACATCGAAATATGCCGATTGACACTCGCGCACAATGGCCAGTGTCACATATGGTTTGCGCTGAGCCTCACCTGGACGTCCTGTAACTGGTTTAAATCCGGGGCAATAAGACCGAAGGATGAACAGGAAAGAGTCTAAAGCCAACAGGATGCTCAGCTGGTGGCCCATAGTTGTCAGGTGTGGACAACTGAACCGTTCATATATATGATGCATGCAGAAGGTGGTCTGGTACCCGCGCCACCCATGGGGCGCACTCAGACACGAACAAGTGACTAGCTAATGTTAGTCATCATTCAGCTAGATGTGTAAAACGCTTGTCACATATAGCACGCTTGTGGACTTACTACTCCCTAGTATCAAGGCGGTCCACTCGTACCTACGTGCATACAACGAATCTAAGTTCAACAGTAAAAATGTAACAAAATGCAATTTGTTGCAACATATTGCAGTGCAGTGGAATATAGTGCAGTACACACAAAGTAACTATGAGATAGCAATAAAAACAAACGGACTAGCCTGCAATCGAGAGTGCCAAGGCTGGTAATTTTTACCTCCTCTCATGGAGCACCTAAAAATGGACTCGGTCGCACGAAACAGGACAGTATCTAATACAATGCAACCAATGACAATAAACAGCGACACGATAACGTTAAGTGAGTATAGTGTATACAATGGTGTGCAATGGCAACAGGCGATCCGGCAAACCATGCCAGGAACTTAAGAAGAGACTACTTACATGAAATACACTCACCAATTTGGAAAGTCAACTGAATCCCAGCTAAATCTCTGGTTTATGATGTCGTTCAATTGACTTTGCTGTTCGATATTCGGGATGTCTTTCTTGAAGGAACATAAGGTTGTCGGAGAGTTTTCAGTGACCTTGAGAGTAGTCTCGCTCAAGGAGACCATTTAATTCTTTTTTAGGCTTGGGTTGTGGTACTCACTCGAGGGCTAACAGGAAGAATTCACCACTGACCTCCACCTTGGCTTGGTTAAGTAAATGCAGGTCACGTGACTTCTCTTTTAGATAAATGTAAACAACACAAGTAAGGGGTGGATTGTGCAGCCGCGAAACGCGTGAAGGAAGACAGGCATAAATAGAGCGCTTACAATGCACCGTTAAACGTTACGTTTAATCAAACATGCAGAGGAAGAATGCGATTAATCATCAGTATCTTCTTTCGGCTAAATTGCATTATGACGCGGTATGCTGATCGAAAGTGAACTTGGTGTTTTACTCAGCGGTTGGTGAAGTGGCTTTCGCCGGGACCTGTCTGACCCATACCAACCATGATCCATTCTTGGATGTGCTGCTGTGTGGTGCGGCGAATGGATTGGCCTCGTGAGGCCGAGGGGCTTGAATAGGTTCTGGCTGCTATGACTCGGGTAGGTTCCGACGCCGGTCAGTTAATGGCGCATGCTGATTGGCAGATTGACTTGTGCAGCATCTCGACCTGAGGTGTGTGCGCGAGCTTCCCGTGCATACACTGGATGTGCGACGACCAACCGCTGGGACAGACCGGGACTCGAAAATGCGTACAGGGAACTGCTACACCTGCATGCACTGAGACTGTAAAACCCTTCGGTTACCTTAATTTGAAATGACAGTTCCTTTCTTTTGATCCCAAGCCATTTGAAAGGTCGCATTGGGGCGCCTTTTGTTTTTTTACCGAGGCGTGTTATGAATGATGCCGAGGTACGTTTTTGTTATTTCGAATCACCTGAAACACGTTGGCAACTGTAGAAGCAGCCTCAATCGCTCGATGATTCTGTCTGGTCTCTCGATTGCGCACTCGAACAGACTGTGTGGGGGACGTGTCTACAATGTGTTTAGGTATTCATTGATTTGTATAGTGACTTTCCGTATATTGTTGAATCCGTTGGCCTAAAAACGTCACTGTTGGCTTTCTGCATCATGATTATTCTCAGGCGGTGAGGATGTGGCGCAAATATCAATATGCAGAACGCGTAGGTGATTTGAACCCATCAGGACCAGATGTTGATATTATGTTCTAGCTCGGTTACGACCACATTCAATTAGACTGATGACCTTCACGACAAAACCAAGCCCTGGCATTTGTACCTAGGGCCGGTTTGCTTAACCACGCAGTAAATAAATTACTGGGTCGAATAAGCTTGAACACACCCGGATGAAGCACGGTAGCTAGACAGGAACAGTCTAGACTCCGGGGTTGGGTTCGAACCACGTACCATCTGATAAGTAGATTCGCACCTCTAGCGGCAAGCTATTTAGAACCCTGTTGGTGATGTTTTCGTAGGGTGTGTTTCAGAGCTGATCACTATCGGGTAGGGTGATGGATTGTTTTAAAAGTGTGGGAGTCGAACTGAAGAACGTGTCTGCTGATGATAACCATAGACTAGGATGGTCATCGTTACAGGCCGCCATTGGTTATCTAGGGGATATTGTCGCCTCCGACTGAAGCCGTAAATCTTCAACCGCCAAAAAACCTCAACGAAGCATTGACGTTATTCCCTTTAAATAATGGCTTTTCTTCAGACGAGGGTGAGCTTAGGTAGAGAGTTGAATGTATATTTATTGTTTGTTCTGTGCTCAGGAAATCATAGAAACCATCGACCTTTAGCGATGATACCATCAGTTTTTATTCCCACACTGCGGTTTCAGCTAGCTACCAATCAAACGATGATGGAAGAGTTGGAACGAACAAACGCAAATCTAGTGAAACAAATTGCAGTAAGTCATTTCTTGTCCTTTGCGTATCTTTGTTAAACATGTGATTGATAACCGCGACGAAGCTCTCTCTCTCTCTCCTCTTCTACGTAATCCGCAGTATTTTTTGCACAGAATTTTTAGGACCATCTGATTCCTAGTCGAGTAGATATTTACTGTGGGTTGCTGTTTTAATCTTTTGTCCTGTCGGATACCACTCTTGATCAAACCCATGAGGTTTTTTTCAGGTACAGCATACATTATGAAGTCACGTGAAAGCGTGCATTTTCTGTCCAACTATGACCAACTTTTGCCAGCCATTACAGTGTTTCTTGGAAGCCTTTGAGTAAAGAGAGACCCCTTTGGAAAGGGGTCACTCCCCAGGAAAGTTCACAACAAGAATTCTTAACCAGATTTCTATAGGATTTCTTGACTCTGGAGCGACCACTCAACCTTCTGAAGAGTCCACAATTTTGTTTCTCGAGGAGCATTCCTCTAAAGAAAAACTCATGGTCTATGGTCGTTGGCTTTTTTGCTGAGCTGGGCAGTTTGGTTGCAAACGTTTGCAATCAAATTGCCCAGCTCAGCGAACAAGCCAACGACCATCTACGCTACCTTAGCTACCAACATTTTCCTCTACCAACATTTCCTCCTCACGGTCTATGGGAAATTGCTGAAAAAGCATTAAGGACCAGCTGACAAAAATGAATGACTTAGTTGTGGAACACAAGTTAACCTGCCGGGGAATCCCAAACTGCTCCTAAGAGTCTAACTAAAGTAGTTGGACAAATGCAACCACAGTTCCAAAATCCTATCGTTGTGACTGAATCAGTGTTAGGAATAGGCTTTCATTGCCATTGAAGATACCCAGCTATAAAACGAGACGTTGTCAGCCTTGCAAAAGTCCTGAAAACCATCGACGTACAAACTAAACCAGGAAATCACTCATCCAGCCATAGTTTCCCACTCCTAATCGCACTCTTCTCGTCCTGCCATCGGATATTAGTAAGTGTGCCATCGTCGGGAATTTATGTATTTCATTACGGGTTTTAATGGGCGATATTTTGTATACTGATGGAGACAGTTTACAGCAATACTTGCCATCGTCTGGAATTTATGTATTTCATTACGGGCTTTAATGGGCGATATTTTATATACTGATGGAGACAGTTTACAGCAATACGCCTTTAGTGGATGCCGATACGTAACGCCCATACAACAATCGACAAAAAAGACCCTAGTAGTGGGTGGAAGGGAGAAACAGTGGATACTTATTGTAAAAAGCTAATTTCCTGAAGGGAAACTATCAAGAGCAAAGTGCCAACATCCTTAAAACTCACTGAACCAAAAAAAGGCATCGCGTCCAAGCAAGATATCATCGGCAGAATTGATTCAGCATCCTTGATAAGCCTTATCCAACGCAAGCCTGGCGGGCGACCACAAGTAAGGTTTGGCTGGGACGTGACAGCGTGTTGACCATTGGAATAGGGTTTCCAGAAGAACCATGTGGGCGCGATGATATCCCCAGCAATGGGTTTGACAAAATCCACCTTGGTTGTGCGATCCAATGTTATGGACTGTTTCCTGCGAAACTTCCCCAGCAAGGGTTTAGAACGGGTAACCGTGCTTTTCCAGTAGCAGATGATTGACATGCCTGTCCCGATCACGTCAACCTGACAAGCCTTATTTACTTCTATAACGATTCTAATTTCGTTACCAGAAGCTGGCTTACGTGCCGTTCCACTTTGGACACGCAGCTAACTCATTTCCTGCCATGAAGACACTTGTGATTAAATACCTGAAAACCGGGCCAACTTAAAGTGCAGATGCACTTTTCTTTTGTCAGTGTGCGGCCGGAAGGTTACTTAGAATACTCGGTCTGAAGAGGTGAGGTAGCTATGTCTGGAGAAGTCTGCAGTGGGACTTCGGCTCTATTTAAACCCAAAACGGAAGCTAATTCTCGAATGGAAGCTGTCTTTTTGAGCGACTTTTAGGCGACCCTGCGACGTCGTTCGACACCGATTGTAAATTTCATCACTTGTACTAGGATAACGTTCTGCTATGAACGAGAATTCCGGCGGCAGCTCTTCAAAAACGAGATAAAAATAAGAGACCACAACTGACCTTTATATACGGTATTGGGATCCCCGAATCACTCAGACAGTCCGGTTTAGAGCAAAACCGAAATCTGTGTTTAAGTTTGGCAATATTCATCATGAGCTGCACTACATTTTTGTCAGAGGTCAAAATCAGAAGTCTAGTGGACATTTTGTTTGAATAATGATTTCTGGAGGCCCTCGATTTTCCGCGCACTCTTCCGTGACCACCTGCACCGATACAGGTTGCCATAAGCTCCTTCCTAGAGGTTGCCGTCTTGGTGGTGGACCACGCCTTTGTTTACATATGACGCCGTTGTACACTATAAGCTCTTCAATCAGGATCTGAATGTTGAAATTTCTGTTTGTTTACTTTTTGTGATGCGTACTGCCCTTGTCAAGAACGTTCGAAATCGCATCCCACAGACTGTCTTCTGTCGCTATTTGGATGTTTATTACGGTTTTCTACCCGACTTAATTCCAGGTACTAACGTCAAAACCAAAGGTTATTTATGATGCAAGAATTAGTACAGACTTAATTCCAAGTACTAACGTCAAAACTAAAGGTTATTTATGATGCAAGAATTAGTACACACATATCGCACTATTTTATACATAGACTGTTTGAAAGCCCATAATCATGCGGATTAAAGTACACCTTTCTTTCATTCATGTTCGACCACCTGGCTTACGGACAATGATTTCATATTTTGTCCAAAGTTGTTTGACTATCTACTTCTATGTCTTAGGACCAAGCGGAGAGACTGAATTTAAAAACCCGTCCAATAGTTTCCATCGTCACTCTGGAAGAGCGTGTGGTCGTGCGACCATGTTATTATTAAACGAAGTGTTAGCCGAACTACTCTTACATTAGAAAAGCAGAGTACGTAGCTGGTCCGCTGTGCTGCCGCTAACCGGAATGATGCCAGCGAAAACACAATGACACGTAACCTCGCTTTGTCCAGCACAGGTATACGCTTTCCACAAATATAGACGTATATTTGTTGCTGTTCTGAATACAGATTAGCAAGAGGTCGATCCGTCATTGGGATAATTCTGGTCATCCTGTGTGACTGAACCGGAATTGTGTTTTTTGCTCTCATTGTTCCCACATTACGTATACACAAGTATCGAAAAATTTGATCGCTCTATCCACCGCAATGGATCAATGGATGTAAGGTTATATTGACCATGATTTCGCTGTCGCTCTCTTTATTCCTTGTCACTCAGCATGATTTGTGTGTATAATACCTATATAAAGGTAGTTAGGATCCTTCTTTAATATCCTCCATTTCCACCATTTGGACAAAATGGTTTGCGCAATTTTTAGTTGGGTCCTGTTGGTTTTGTCAACAAAATTCAGTCAGCATTGGTAAGCCGCAATGAACGTATTTTTTCAGTGCTAGATTTGTTAGGTGTTTATATCTGGTCTCGTTGTGACTGTAGTGCGACCAGGCGACCGAGCTCGAGGTCACGCCCTTAGAGTGAACTGATGGCTCTTCGTTTGTAGCACGTCATATTTCGGGAAATGGGTTCATACAAATGCAGTCCAACTGATAGATGATACACGATTTTCTGACCTGAGGGTGTTTTGTGTATGCACACCTTCTGGATACTTCGTTTTTTGTTTTTGTGCACACATGTCGAGAATGAACTGCCGGCTTGTGAGAAGCTAGAGAACGTGCTGCAGAATTAAACGTGTTGGAGTAGTTATCCGTTTGAAAGTTGGTTCTTGTGGACGTTATGTGAGTGGTCCATCTCCAGTTCCTATTTGACTCCACAAGGGGTTTCGCTCTCTAAGTAGGATATCTGTAACCATATATACTAACGCCTGAGGGATTTGATGGCGATATTTAGTTCCGCGATCTGGCTGTTGCTCCCGGCTGCTAATTGGCGTCCAACCGCATTTAGCATATCTATTCTACACTCTTAGGTAGTTGCTCTGCTTGTCATGTAGTCCTAGACAATAGGTGGTCTACAAATTACTGTGCATTATGTATCTTGGTTGCCCCCCACCCCCGAGTTCAGTGCTTACTTCCATCTCACGGAAAACGATATGTCAAGTGCATCGTAACAAGCTCTTTTCGGTTGTCCCACTCTTGCAGCCCGTACGATTGAGACTCCCACACTTCTATATTATTTTTCAAAGGTCCACGTGAACTTTTTGTTTCTTTTTTTTATCCCGCAGTCACTCGAAGCACAGCTGACAGTTGTAAAAAGCACGGATCTGAAAGTGTCTGAAAATGGCCACGGAAACGGAGATGTTGTGCTCCATTCCAATGGTTTGCTTGACCGGATGGTTTCGCCAAAACCGCTCATAGATTCTTTTGGTGCACATATGCAACAAGTAAGTTTTAACTGTATGTAAGAGCTGTATTACAAATTGCTAACCCAATATATTCTACCGAAAGAGAGGGAGAAATGATATGAAGTGCTCAAAGCATTATCGCAATAAGGATGGAACCGGTCAATAGGTTCTGATGGGAGGTGGCGTGCGAGAAGGTGTATTCCTCGCGTACAAGCTTGTTCTACATACTTCCGGGTGGCCTATTCTTTTTTATGTATGCATTTTTGTGCTGTTACTTACCGCCCGTCGTTGTCACATATATACCTTTTCGGAAACGTGTTAGTTTCCTTCACACTCTCCAGTTCTGTCTTCGTCTATGGCTTGTTTATCTAAAGTTATCTGTTTCCCACTAAAGCTTGTGCCGTCTAAATCTCCAGGCTGTTAAAACTCGGTTTGAGAATAAATAATATTGATAGCCATAACGTGTAACCTAACTCAGTTGACTCTGAGTTGTCGTCTTTGCATTTAGTAACCACGAGCGAACGAATAATGTAGGCCAGTGTTAATAGAAACAAAGTAATATGGACGAAGGATGTAATTAATAGAATATGAATTGGGTAAGTGGAGTTAAGCATCTCATTTGAACAGACCAGTTACCCGTTTGGTGCGGGTATTAAGCTAACGACTCATGCTTGTAATGGATTTGCGCCGGCTGACTGACACCTGACCATTTTTTCAAGTTAAACATAAGGGTATTAATTACGTGGTGTTTCGGCACATTTACCCGGTCGGCCGAAGGTTGCTGTCGAGCGTGGGTTGTACAACGAGCCCATCGGCCCTTTCGTCTAGTTATCCAAGTACTTTGGTTCGCTGAGTGCATTGGAAAGCTAGAGCATTGTGTAATCAGTACAAAAGCGTTAGAATGAAAAAATAAACGGGACCGTGCTGTACATCCACCACTTACCGAGTGGAAGGTGTGACCTGTAAATGGAGCCATTTTGACATTTTACCCACATCAGCTATTAGACCAATCCACGTACTCTTTTTCATTGACTCATGTGTGCTGAGAAATTGCTTACGATATTCTCTCCAGTGCATTGTTACAAATGCAATGTAGCCGTGTAGATTGAACCAAGAGGTTGATGTTTCTCCTGGATCTTGTTATACCTTCGTACCTGTTAATAGAAAATCGCCCTCACTGTAAACTAGTCCCTCATTCCATTTTGCAACACGCAGACTCATTCAGTTGTACAGAACGCTGTGGTTCATCTGAATGGAACGAGTGTCCTACAGAAATATCAGGACCGCTTGTTGTCTTTGACATGTGCCCGCATCGTGGATGGATTTGACTGCCTTCGCAACAGACTGAGCAGCCCTGAGCGGGCCCAGCAGTGCGAATTTCCTACAGGTAAACTTACCGCCCTCCCTCTAGGTACCTCAGATAATTCCATTTTGTGGCTGTAACTCTGTTAGCTTAGTTGATCTAAGAGAGCTGAACAGCCATCTGTATGACATGAGCAGCCAGCATCTTTTTCAGTCAATCAGTCGTTCAGCTGTCACCCTTTCGGTGCATGGCTGCTATGCCATCCGAAGGAAGCACGGAGGCTGAGATACTACCTAAGGCTAGACAGGAGCAGTCAAGATTCCGGGGTTTGGTTCGATTCACGAACTTTCTGGTCAGTAAGTTCGCGCTTTAACCACAGTTATCTCGAGCTCTCAGTAGCAAACTATCATTTGCTTAACCAGCCCACACGTGTTAAGGCCGCTGTCTCGATCGCGCAAGTGATAATGATTTTTCGGGTTCCGTACCGAGAATTACGCTCTGACAAGAACTTTTTCGCTTGCTTCACTTTACTGTATCCTGTATTGGGAAGTTACTCGTTCCGGCAGGCACAGTGAAGATTCCACTGAAGTTTAACGCTTTGCAAAAATACTCGCCTATACTGTGCGACGGTTGCGTAGGATGGTCTCCTTATTAGGGTGTCCCTTTAAAGAGAAACTTCACCACACATTGAAGTAACACGTCATCGCTAGCACACGACCCTTTTGAAACGAGCGAGGGACAAAACTTCACACCCCCCTCAATTATTCTGGCTAAGATTGCAATCGCCATTTCATAATGCATTAGTGAGAACATGAAGGTAATAAAAGACCATTTTAATCAGCCATCTTTAGGATGATAACAGAAAACATGGTCGATACTGGATAGAAATAGAACGCTGCGGAACAAGGAGATAGAGCTACTAGGTGGGAGTAGTAAATAACGAAAATGAAAAGAGAGACTCCTCATCGCCCGTCTTCAGCCATTTAGGCGACACCTGACCTTCCTAATCGGTACGGTCAGGTTTCTTCATAACCAGATCCAAGAGTATCAGTCGACTACCTCCCTGGTACACTGCGTAACTTTGCACTTGAAAGGTGGAAAGCATATGACCTAAAGACACTTTCTTTTCTAAAAATGATGTGTTTCCGTATAATGAACAGGAGAGCTGCGAAAAGCAACGCCATTCGCATATCAATTATCAGTCGGCAATCTACCTCGTAGAAACCCTACTTCTTTAGATGTGGGAGTTTCACATCCATCAGGAATTGCTCATTTTTTAGGTTCAACAAATGAACATTACATCTCCTATTCAGATTCATTTATTGTTTGATAATTCAGTAAATGAAATATGGTGGTTATGGAAATATCAGTGATTGTGAAACCTTTTTTAATGAAATATGAAAACCATGTAGAAATTTTGTACGTCCAACCTGATAAACCTTTTTTCTTAATAGCTTCAATCTTTTGGGGGTTGATTCAGTAGAACGTTTAATGCGATGAACAGTGTGAAAGATATACAGAGTAAGTGTTCTTGGGAGGCACAGCGTACTGATAAGAATGATGATGATTACAAAAGTCATGTGCACTTGTTAGAAAATAAATACAGTACGACAAGGGAATAAGCCAAAGTGACTTATCGTTTGAGGACACCTGTTGAGAGTTCTTGAGTGAAGTTCCGAATGCGGGACGTGTCTTCCCTGCAGTATAGCTGCCACACACGTTCCGTAGTGTAGCTCGGTTGACTTCCTGTCCTGTGCGCGCGATTGTGTGTGTGTGTGCCTGGTTATCGGAAGGTACCCCAAAAGTGGAGATCCATGCGTCAACGAATGCCCGGGCGATCGTCTCTGTAGACGTGTCAGCTATCGGAGTGGCTTGAGGTCATCGTGTTAAACGGTCGACACATTTCAGGGGATAGGAGTATCCGCTGGAGTCGGGAGAGCACTGACAATATCGAGATCAACATGATCGAATCGACAATCTGATATGGCAAATGTATCGATGGGTGAGTGAGTATGGCGAACTACTTTTGAGCGTTGACATGCTGGACAAAATTTTGTCCATATTCATATTTGATCATACGAAACGTTGAGAAATGAGCTTGAGAGTTGAGCGTACGCCGGGGTCGGAACGTATGTAGACCATAAAAAAACTTGGCGGCGCTTTGCTGATGGAACGATGGGTCAGTGAACGAATGCATGAATAGGGGTGCCAAAATGATGGAAGATGGACAGACACGGTGTTGATGCCTTGGAAGTTGGAAGGTTACGTTTTCTGGTCACGTCGGGCTCACCAATTGTTAGTGTTTGTCACCTGATAATCAACCTAATTGCGTTACAACCAGATCACTAACAAGGGCTTCATCTCTTTCTCCGAGGGTTACAGGGAGCAAATCATTCAGACCGAGCGCATTGTCATTTTGAAGAAATGATATTTCGTGCTGGATTTCTGTTGCTGATGGAGGGCCGGTGTGAGTGCTCCATAGGTTCGTTGAATTCTTCTAGAGATTACGTTGATACAGGTTAATGGAATTTTGTTTAAACTGTTCAAGCCATCGCTCAAAACGTTGGTCCTGCTAATGGGTCACCGTTCCATCGCAATTTGTTTCACTGAGACTCGACTGCTTTTGGCTATTTGATCGGATCAATTGAAGTAGGGTGTGACTGTTTCGTGCAGTGAAAGCCTTCTTCACTTCTTTGGCTTTCGCAGTCCAACAGCGTTCTTGTCATTCCTCGGGCTTTTGAATATCTGGTATTTGGGAGGGGGAGGGGAGGGGATTCGTGCGCCACTGTAAACATGAGTGGCTGATAGCTGTCACTGACGTGGCGCTTGGATCTGAGTTTTGTGATGATCCCGCAGCCATAAACTGCAACCATCCCATGAAGGCCAAAGAGAAGCAGCCAAAGTGCAACAAACCCCCATACTACGAGTGTTCGTAGAATTACGTAATCTGAGGGTAGTCGTACTGTCATCTGTGATAGAATGGTGAAAACAGCATGGTGTTTCTTGCAGGTGATCAGCATATCCATATTTATGGAAGGAACAATACTGCATTACCCCGAAGAAGGATGAAGGTTGAATGTAGCCTTGCCAAGATATTTCGAAGGCTACCAGTTGGCTTTAGCGTGGTGGGACAATAATGGTCACCAGAATCTACTGTCTATATCGCAGAGAATGTAGGAATTCGCGGTTTTTTGAGAGGGGGACAGTGGAACGCAATCATCAGAATATTTTGTGCTTGTCCCGCATCTGCACGATAAAAAGTTAGTTACTCTCCTGAATGATTTCTTCACAGGGTCATTATAGGTTATTCGCTGCCGTCGAGTGGACTACGCATCTTGCCGTTTCTTACCGAAAATTTTTATTCAGAGCACAATTGAGTCACAGCATACAACCTTCTCCAAGGGTGTGTACGATGAAAATGATAAAAAAGGGCCTACTAATCGACGGAATCACCTGGAGATTGGTTCTTCTCGCACGGTTACCGCCTTAAAATTGCTGAATGCATTGTCATGTGTTCGAACGTTTTGTTGACCAACTTCGTGGCATACTGTCCAGTTTCCGGTGCCTATCAGACTGGCTGCCTCCGCGAGTCTCGGAAACTCCTGTTTCTGTTGCTGGAAAGAACACCTCCGCGAATCCTAAAAATCGGGTTTCACGTTCGAAGTTTCGACATCCGAGTCCGTCGATTCTATCCTCCATAGGTAGATCGTGGTAACAAATTAGCCCAACTATTTTGATTCAGATTAGTCCCACCTGGCGGGTCAAGTAATAGTGAGGCTTAAAACGACAACTTTTTCATTGACGTCTGTTCAAAGTTTACAACCCAAGTGATTAAGTTGGCAGTTTTGCTCCGTAAAAAATCCCATAATGGTTTAACCACAAAACTCATGTTCTCAAAGGAAACGTAACAACTGTTCATTTGTTTGATCACTTCCTAAATTTCTGCCTGCTTTCGCGTGCTAAAGTAGCTAAAAGTCATTCTTACCATCTATCTGGGTAAGGCTTAGATTTGTTCTGGTGACTCGTATGTTTTTTAATCGTATCTCTTCCTTTTTCACCCTTTAACTGCAATACAGATTATTACGTTTCTATCTTGGAAACCGCATCGGGTGAAATCCAGAAGTTCAGGGATTTGTTAGAGGAGACTTCTGATACGGGTAAGCCATTCTTCGTTTGTGTGCAATGGTTCGGCGTGCCCAGGTTTTGCTTCCACAGACGTCACATATCCAGGTTCACGTTTTTTTCACAGCGTGATTTAAGAACTCTTGTTCCTTGGGTTTCGTAACACAGTTTATCTGCATGTCTAGTCCCGTTTAGGGGTCTCGCCATCATTTGTAAACTACTGGGATATGCACCTCAGTTCAATTTAGTTTAACAACCGTGAGACGTGTGTGTATTTTGGTTCGAATCGTCGGAGTATGCGGCGACTTATGTAAGTGGAATCGTTGGTGCGGAAAACAACTTAAGAATGGTGGTTTACCGGTTAACAATAAGAGAATAGACAACATTGGTTTCGCGACATCCCGATGAGTAGTCCCAGCTCATTCGCAAACATGAATCGCGAAAAGTCGTTTCTGGCTCCAGGATGAACTGGCTTAACTCATAAACGGTAGATGGTAGGAATGGACTGACTGTATTCTTCTAACCGTTGACTAACTATGAATGCTGGTAAATGGCCAGAAGGTCCGCCTGATCAGTTATCAACCATCACGGGAGACAATGACGTGAGCTTAGAATGTTACTGGATGTTTAGGGTCAAGGCGCGTGATTGGAGCTCAAAACACTGAGGTACACAATCGCGTCCGTATTTTTTGTGTACCCGGACCCAAGCACAGTTTGCGGCAGTTCATATCCTGTTGTGAGACCGTTGGTCGTTCTTGAGGCACCTGAGGTCAGTTCCAAACGTTTGCCTAGACGTGGTGTTTGGGTTGAGTTTTGATGCAGGACTTCTTTGTGATCGCTTCACTTACTGAACCCTGTATTGCGGGCAAGCTGGCACAGTTCGATTTTCCAACCTCTGCCGCCCTTTCCATTTCTTGGACATTCTTTAGCAATAACTCCCATTCCACCATGAAACTTCTGGTCAAACGTCATTTGGGAGATATGCTTGATCTATTGGGACTCCCTCACTTGCCTCGATCAGGAACATGAACCACTGCGGGAGCTAAGTTGATTTAGATCGCGTCATTATTCCAGAATGTGAACGTTGAGTTCATACTGTTTCGAATCGTGTGCCGGCCGGTTTGTTCCTTGTTCAAAAGTTGTGCCGAGAGCTGCTACTGGTTAGACTTTCTATGGTGCCCGGTGAGTGGTCTTCCCCATAACCACAGGGGGATGAGCTGCAACACAGACATGAACCAATGCTTGGTCTTGGTCTGTCTATTTGTATGTGCGTCGACCGGCTACAAGGTCGGCGCACATTTCGCTCCAATTCCGCTTCCAACTACGAATACCGTAAGGTGTTTTATGTTTCAAACATCAGCATCGGATTGACCTGTATTAAGCCAAGCTAATAGCCGACCTCCAGCGCGAATCCATATAGGAAACTTGTGAGATTGTCTTTTTTCTAGGGTCATCTTCCGATTCGCGAAAGATGTGTTCGGTCACGATGTGTCAATGGAATCTGAAAACCCGGACCGTTACATTTATGGTGTCTCAGGGTCTTCCTAAGTCGGTTGGATAAGTTGAGGATACCCTTGTTTTTGCAGTGTTTATCTCGAGACCGACCATTATGGTGATTGACACAGCCGAGTACAAGTCTAAGAATGACAATACTGTCAACATGATGTAGACATCCCATGTTCATGGCTAAGGTGGAATCCATAATAATTCACTGGCTTGTTCCAGCAGCCAAACAATAGTGCAGTTGAAAGGATCTGGGATGGCGATCATCACTGTCCTAACTCGGTGCGTAGAACGAATTTGTCAGACTCCTCACTGTACACCCGACGATTTAATTCAACGTGCGAAGTTGCGTTGCACTACATCGGTAATGTTGCAAGATCTGAGTTGCAGGTGAGCACTTCATCGTTCAGCATCGTGCTGCACAGCGCAGTATGGTCTGCTTGGTCGAAAGAGGTGCAAATATAGACGAAACACACTACTGTTCATTGCTGGAACTTAAAGCAATGTTCCTTTATTCGCCGCTGATGATGATGATCAATGCATCTTCTGAGAAAGTCAGCACCGCTGAGAAAGTCAGCGAAATTGTACTTCGGAAGAGAACACGGCCCTAGTGAACGATCGGCGACTAAGTACTGAGCCTCACCACTGGTAGCCAATGCCTAACTAATCGATTCAGCAGTACTTTTGTTCAACAATGGGGAGACGACAGGTAGACGAACGGCGTCACCCGTACTGCTGAGGAACGACTGGTGGTCAGTACAGATTTGCAAAAGACATTCATCATTATCATCACGCCTTGGGTCTAAACTAAACTTACCGCCAAATAACGCCTCGCGTATACTCAGGTACCTTTTGCGCATTGAAATTTGCGACTAGGGGTTATATTTGAGTTCTTCATTGTGGATGACAGAATGAATGAAACCTGTCTTTCATGTAATCAGAGCTACGTCTTGTTGATGCATAAGCAGAGACCATAAACAAAGCGGTCAGTATTCCAACCAGTGTGAGTTCTTGTGATAGTGATCGGGCAAACTGCCGGGGTGTGACTTCTCACAGGTACCCAGTTAAACAAGGAAGCGTCAGCTCGGGAACTGAGAGCTATACTAGCGCCGGCGCAAACTGCTGCGGGAGCTGAATAATCAACTGACGGTTGCGTTTGATAGGCCCCAGACGTCGAAGGTGCGTTAACCTCTTTTACTTTACTTACTAGAGATAAAGCAAGAATGCGCGGAGGAACAGGTGGTTTGCAAGCTCGCTCAAACGCTCGGACATCGAAGGTTGCAGTATAAATGGAGGGAATAATGAAAATGGAACGGTTACTCGTAGGTGGTCGCTTCTCTGGGTGTCTGACCGATGTGCCTACAGCCGGGCTTCAAGGAAGAGTAATCATACAGTGGAGCAGATTGAAGTTATGAGTGAATAATGAAGGCATCAACAGTCGCATGTTTTCGCCTGTTTGCTCTGCTCTATGCTGCAAATAAGGTGACCCCGCTGATGTCATTACGCGACGGCCGGCTTTACATAAAGGTACATTTGTTTGTGCAATCCATGATTGTATGTGGGCTGTGGTAGTACAAGGTGTGCAAACCTAGACCAGAGAACGATTAAGGCCCTTCTAATATCCCGTACATAGGACGTAACAAGGTGAGAACACACTGTCTTCTAGCGGCTCCCAGTAGAAACTGAAAAACACGAACACCACAGTGCTGAACGGAAGCCTTTGGATCAAAACCTCAGCGTAAAGCAGCAGTAACCTACATACGACATACATAGTCCAATAAATTACCGCCCCTGTTCGAACTACCAACTATGAAGGCCAGGACACTTTGTCAGATCTCTGTTCCTTGACGAACCTTAAAGGAGAGGCTCTATGGATATTTCATGGGCATCCCTCATTACATCTCAATGGTTTACCGATCTCACCGGGTGGTCTCACCACGATAGGATGCGGTCTCTTTGCAACGGACCTTGGACCACTTATTATTGGCTTGTCGTAACTGATTTCCTGATCTACCCATCAGTCTGAACCTAGACACGTGGCTTGTTTCGTGACGGCAGCTGCTGGCTAATCAGTGTGCCGCTCTAGGGCCGATATTTTCCAACTCCTCCGTCCTCTGTGAAAAGGCAGCACTCCTGCCTCGGTAAATATGGAATTGCTAGCCACCTGGAGCAGACATCCTATTGCATACACAATTCTATTACAAAGGCCACCTCAGGGTCAACCTTGGACCTCATCTTAATACACTTTCCTTGAAGTACGGGGACCAATATTTTCATGTGTTCTGAAAGGAACCCAGTGGCACTCCTTCCGAGGTACTTTGCTCTTGTTGGTGTCTATGTGATGTGCGTAGAGAGGTCCGCCCCGTGACTGTAGCTGTCATTAGCCCACTAGTGACCTAAAGATGAACCTACAAATCAAATCAGTCAGCCTGGACTGTGTGGTCCTTGCGCCTACGTCATGTAAGTCCCCTATGCGCTCACCCGACGAGCCCCATAATAGCAAAACGTACCAATATATTCAAGGCTTTCGGTGTACTGATGTTTTTCCTAATTAACACCCGGTTTTATTCCGGACTCACAAGTCAAGGTGTCTGGCCAAGCCACCAGAACAGGCTGCTGTTACGCTTACAAGAAAAAAGCCATACTTTCATCAACTGACTAAAAGTTCGCGCCTCCATTCACCGAACTAGTTGTCTGCTTGTGACTTCGTTCAGGGGCAGAAGATAAACTACTGATGTGTATTGCGTTGATTTCAGGTAAAATGCCAGCAGAGCTCTTACTCCATTTTAGCTGGTTAGCCAGCATTTTCAAAAAGCATTTTTTCGCAGAATCTGGCTCCCATCTTGAAGTCCAACGATTTGTGTCTCATTCACTTTATTGGATAAGCTGAGTTGCTGTCGCCTTTTCTCCTTCCTCCCCGCTTAGTTTCTGACGAGTTCTTGCTCAGTGTGTGCGATCTCGCCTCGCGACTTTACGCGATCCTGTCGCAACACAAAGCTTACTCATCACAGTTCGATGATGGTGAGTGTTTAGTGATTTCTTAGTTTATAATTAAGTCGCATTTCGAAGTTTCTCATTTCCTTTTTCCTAACTTTATGAATTCAGATTGTCAATTGCTTATAAAACAGTTTGCTTCGGATGCTGTACAGCTCTTCCAAGCACTGGCTACGGATCAGAACGCTGGGTCCCCAAACACCCCAGATGTCACTCGGTGCCTGAAACAACTGGATTCCTCTCTTGAGCGCTTGCGAACCGTTCACTCTGTTTTAAAGCAAACTGATGATGAAATCGAGTGGCTTTCTCTTGTCGACAAGGAAATGTGTGAAACAGCAAAGTCAATGACCTCGGCAGAAGAAAGGTTCAGGGTACGTAGGTTTCTTTAAAACACTGTCCCCTTCATCCATGTATTTCATAGGACGTTGTTGCCTTCCACTGAAACGTAAGGCATTCGATATGCGTAGCAACCAGTTTGATTGGACAGACAGTTAGGGCTAGAGTTTTGTGTCGTGTCACTAGATCGACAAGCTGTATGCATTGCTTTGATGCTTTTGATGTACACAGTGCTTGCTAGTGGGACGTAATCAACTAACCCTTGGTGCTAGTCGATGGTTATGGGTTTTGGTTACATGACAGCACACGAAACGGATCTTTTGGATCTATCTGGTGACGGGTTTGCTGGGGTCGCCGTTTGGTTGAAGAAACTGGATGGTGACTTGCCTTCTGACCCTTTGGAATCATCTTAGCTACTGCTCCAAAAATGTACTGCTTTGTTCGGCCAGAACTGCGGTAGACACTGGTTGTTTGCTTTGTCTGTGTGGATATCCCTGCATCTGCAACTTAAATATACGCTTTCGTCTTGATTTGTTCGGGTATTTCTATGTCTCAGTAAAATTCTTAAGACAACCCGATAGTTCGATAAGAATCAAATGGCTCGATAATAAGCTGACGTCTCCTGAAAGACTGTGTACCCTTTTGGGTTTCGTCCTTAGGGACATTCTTAGATTCACTCGGAAATTGTCAGATTTATTAACATTTTATATCACCACCCAATGTAGTGTCACCCTTACTTCCCCCTTTGTGGGCTTGTGCGAATGGTTTTCCATTGTAGTTCCCGTTTTTGCCATCAACTCTTTGACATCCATTATCCGTCATCTGAATCGGACTTGCTTTTCACAAAGACCACTCCAGCTATGTTATGGTTTTACCGGTGTTATGGGGTAGAGTGTTTCTGCCATTGCCACACCATCGGCAATACGGCCTCGACCACCGGTCGTAATTTGATGTCGATCAACCAATGTGCTGAATTGTCCATCTTGCGGGTGAACTGAGATATATGCCACATGCGGCTTAATACGCTCGATGCACTCTTGTACACAAATGGCGTAGATGGACCAGGTGGCACCACTGCGTGGTCATCTGACATCGAAGGAAAACATAATGTTCCGTCGTCATAAACGCTATGCTTAAGGCTTTGCGCGCGAATTTGTAGTACGTGCGTAAACCGATGTTTCCAAACTGGGACGGGGTCGCCATGGTTTCTTTCATGAAAGAATTGTTTCGGTAGAGAACCGCGGACGCCTTACCAAATGTGTATTCGCACAGACAAGGCTCCGGATAAGCTTGAGTGAAAGCTAAGCCTAGAGACCGAAGTAAAACGCCCTGTTCCTCTTGTTCATCAGAATACCTTTACTCATTTGCTTCATCAAAATACCCCTCAAAACTCGCCTAATTTGGGAAAATCACTTAGTTTTTTGTGACTAGGATATTTGTCTAAACGAGTATTGTGAATCCTGTTTATGAATTCCAGGGCGATGTCATTTATGGCCTTGAATCCTCGTTGATACATGCGCTTCCGAGACACAGTTAATGCCGTGTGAAACAAAAAACCACCTCTTTTTATCCCCTTATAGACAGTTTTACAAGGGGAAGCTTTACTCTGATGCACAACTTTGTATTTCGCGTGGTTTGGTTTAGATGAACGGGACTTAGGTTACACAGTCCCACGGTAAGCTTCAATAATTTATGATGGAGTACTGAATGTAGCGATTAATACTGAAACCTTAGCAGGTGTAAGATCATTTTCGATGTTATAGATGAACCGAAAATGCGAGTTTCTTGAAAACCCAAAACTGTCCACTGAATCTCGTAAAGGGGAGGGATGATGGCATGCGCTCATTCTTATCGAAGCTCAAAATACCTCGGTGCAGTGTTCACGTCCTCATCATTATTATGGGCAGCACTACATCAACAATAGTTACTAATGCCTTATTTTCACGTAGGGGTCAAGTATCGGGCAGAATGGGAGAGCATGTTATAAGTTTCAATGAAGAAACGTCGTTGGCATCTGCAGTAGTCCAGTTTCATTTGTTCGTCTTGCTAAATGCGGCAAACTGGATGCCTAGGTAAATGTCATGAAGAGACGACCAGTGTGGTGTGAGGTTGTTTTATTGGCGTTGCTCACGGTTGTGTGATAGGTCGGTACCAAGGCTTATTACAAGGACAATACGGATCCTTAAACAAAAAGCTCCGCTCTAGTGCTGCAGTCAAAATGCACCATTGTGAAGGTATGCAGCCTCTGGTTGGTTTTCCGAAATAAGAAACAGATCCGGTTCATTAAAAGTTGGCTATTCATCTGCCGTCCTTTTCAGTTATCTAACCATTCAGAATTGTCCAGGAAACGCTAAGATTCTGGTACATAATCTTTGATGGACCACCAGCCTCGAGTTTCGTCATTTTTAGCTTAGTGGTTCTGTTACTAAGTCTGTTGGACCATACAGTAAACATTCACACTAAAGATTGAGTAAGGCTCTGGTAACCTTGGGACGGTAAATTTCGTCTCACCCATCGAGGTCAAACAGATTCCGGACCGAGGTAACCTCAGCATCATAATGTGCATCATGTACAATGTCAGTGGTCGGACTGCGTATGGGTCGTCCAAATCGGATGTTAGCCAGCAGAATCACTCTGATGTGAGCGTTCAACTACTGCCCACCTAATCAGCTCGTGAACTAGGGCAACACACAACAGCAACAGCAACCACATCATAAGTCTTAACGTTGGATTGCAATACAGAAAAATCTGCGTGACGAATTAATGTTGGGAATCATCGAGCTACGTATGATGGTTGCTCATGGATTTATTGAGAATCAACCAACCCTAATGTCTGCGTTTGATATGAAGGCTATCTGGACTCAGAACAGGAACGGCGAATTTGCATGGTGGCTGATTAAGAGATTGGCGATTGTGGTGAATTAATAGGCTGACGAATTAGCCACTAGTTGGGGATTCCCGATTCACTTTATCAGAGGCTCGATAAAAAGCCTCTGAGAACAATTGCTTTAATTTGACGGGACCTGGATGATACGTTGGCACCAGTAATTCGTGCAACAGCTCTCTGGGAAAAACTGAATCGAACTTCAGTCATTCAGTGGACAAAGAAGGAAGGGTGACATCCACTATTCATCCAGCTGTGACCACAGTGGCTCAGTGGTTAGAGCGCGAATTTACTGACCGGAAGGGCCGTGGTTCGTACCCGACCTCTGACTCTCGAATCCCTGTCTCGGCTTGGGCCACCTTGCCGTATCCCAGACATCTACTTGTATATCACTCACAGGCCAACTGATCGACATCGCTACCGGTAAGGTACATCGTTTGGTCCGTTACCGTATGTGATGTAAGATAGAGTAAACCAATATACCGACAAACTACGGAGAGATTGTAAGAAATGATTGCTCACTATTATCAAAAAGGCACCCAAACTTACTGAACCCTTCAGTCCAGTAAACAATCGATACATCCATCGACTTTGCCTTAAAACCGTATGGAAAGTTACACAGACTGGCGTCAGTTTCGGTGCATGGTATTTAATCGTCTTCCTCTCTTGAAGAGCCCCTTAGAGTATCTCGGACTGACACGGTGAAGTCCTGTTTCGACCTACTTGCTTTTGTTTTGTTTGTTCCAAAAGATGGTCTTCTCGTAGCGTTCCTGTTTTTTAGTGTTTCTCGGCACAACAATTTCCGAAATTGCAGTTTCGAAAATCGGACCAGTTGCAAATAGTTTGGCTCAGATTTAGGAAAACTGGTTGCCCCAGGAAATTTTAGGTGCCCATTTTCGAGGTCTGTACGCTAGCGAGTTTTTTTCAAAGGATTTTTGAGTCCTACTTCCTTATCTGTCTCCTTTCTGATCAGCCCCACCTAGTCGTCACTGTCGTGTGTTTTTACTTGTCTGAGCAGCCATAGGACTTTCGCCATCTCAGATGTTACCTTATCCCTCCTTACCGCTTTCAGCAACTGGCTACAACCAGCTTCTCCACACTCCCTGGGACACCACTCCGTGTGCACCAACTTATTTTGGATCGCTGTTCGGCTCTGATTGCTGCCATCAGGGATTTGGTCTTAAAATCAAAGATGGCCCAGCAATCTATCAACGTGAGTTTGTTGCTGTCTAGTCGTTTTCCATATAGAAGCAATCATGATTGGCAACACTAGTGGCTTACAGGATTCACCTTCTCCACTACCCAGTCAAGCATGACTTTGTAGCTTGTTACCTATGTGACGGAGAACGACTCGGTTCACGTTATTCTTCACGTTAATTCCTAATCGGTACGCCGAATGCCTTTACAGTTGTTTTTATGAACCGGCTTTTAGCTCTTTGCTCAATAAGTATTACACGACCACAAATGGAAACCTCAAGGTTCATTACGTTCGACTATTTTCAGCCCGGTTATGACAGTATTCGTCGCAATAAGAATCCTTATCCATAAAGTTTGTACTGCACCTTCTGGCTCTTAGAACTCAATTTCTCATGACGGAATGGTTTTTGGCTTTCGTTTGCAGTGAAACTGAAAATTTTATTTAGTATGTCACAAGCACTATGAAATTGGTCGTGAAAATAAACACCAATACTTTGCAAGATAATCGATTGCATTTCCTCTAGGACGTATTTAGCCAGAATGGATCTGAAAATGAATTTAAGCTAGGATTTATGATCTATGGAGCAGATAACTGCAGTTTTTCATGTAAAATGAATCCAGTTAATGAGGACTGCTCGATGTGGAGATATCGATTGACGTTTGCAACAGACGCACCATAATGAGGTCTAATTGTAACCCTTTCGGTGCTATGCCACCCGGAGGAAGCAGGAGGGCCGAGATACTGCTAGGTTGCCCAGGCCTAGACAGGAACGGTCGACATGCAGATGTCGGTTTCGAACTACAGACCTTCCGGTCAGTAGGTTCACGCCCTAACCACTGAGCTGTGTCGAGCTCAGATGAGTCGTAAGGTTGGAAAGCATTCTTTTATTTCAGTTATGAGTAACTGCTCGCTGGCTGTGATGACGCACTTTTTTCTTGTTGGGAACAACCGAAATCCCCAGTTGTAATACTGATATAACAGCTGCAAAAGCCAAATCAGTTTCCTCTATCTCGGCATAAATAGAATCCGACAGATTTTCTTTCACTTCAAAAAGACTTCTGAAACTACTCGACCACCTACGAGCTATGTAGCTTCCGTTAGGTATCAGAAAGCAATCTGCCTTACTGTTTGCTTAACCTTGTGTGGAATTGGTTGGCCGGAATGAGTTACTGTTCTTTTCCGGAAGGATGAATACTACCTGGTAGTCCAAGTCGTCTGCAATATATTAGGCGAAATTTTTGGATGTATGACGTTCCTAAATAAAAAATCTCTTGTTCTTAGTGAAGCGGTAGGTTTCAGGAAAAACAAAGTGAAAATTTTGAAATCAAACCTACCAGATGCACTATATAAACTATAAAAACTGCAGACGGTTTTACGTGTTAACTCTAGTTTGTCACGTGCCCGACTGCTTTACCTTCACGTGATTAGACGACGAGACCAGTAACCCTGACACGATCAAGATTTTGGAAACACGTTTCAATTTGAACTGACACCCAATTAAATTCCATGTAAATCGTTCGGTGACTAGCAAATCCCATGTGAGGATCAGTGAGTAGTTACGATAGAGTAAAAGTCGCGATAAAGTGGAAAGTCAGTCCACTAGTAGTTTTCATTATAGAGATAATCATGCACGGTTTGTCGACCAGTGTGGAAAAAACTAAGGGCACTGTGCAGCTGCTCCATTCTCATCGGGACTGGATGTCGGTGCGCATCCTACGCATTTGGATGGGGTTTAGGTCCGTCTAACCACTAGATATGTTCTGATCAATCTTCAAGATACAGGTCGCTGATCAGCAGTCTGATGATGATCATCAAGCATCCAGCAACGGTGTAGACTCAAAGCACACTACCGGTTGTGTATTAGCAGGTTTGATTTCAACGAAGGAATATGTGTTCATATCGTGTATGTGATTCGAATCACCTTCGATATTAGTGAAATTAGGCAGTTATATTTTATTACTGTTTCATGTCACAAGTTCAGTCAGCTTCCAGGTGTAATCCATGATTCCAGACCTTCTCACTGGTTATAAAATGTAACCCAAAAGTTGTTTACAGCATACTTCAATTTCCATGGCTTCGCACGACTTTCAGTAGGTTAATCGCCACTGCGAAATTCACGCACTATAGATAACATCTGTTTCTGGCCCAAAAGCTGCTCATGTTTCAGGGTGTTAATATGGATTGACGTTTCGTCGCCCAGGGCCGAATCCCAAATTTTTGCTTATAAATTGACTGTTCCACCGAACTGGTAGTGTGTGAGCTTTTTTTTAACAATAAAAATCTTACAGGTGCTTTCATCATCTCCGCAGAAAAACCGCCATTTTTTAAAACAATTTCCGCTGCACCAATCCCTTCCTGGAGCTACGTAACAGATATTCGGGAACCAACTTGCCCAGCGATTGGATAGGCTGTTTACTTGACCTGTGCATTCCCCACGAGATTTTTCAAAAATTGTTGCACGTATGATAATTGTTTCTGGCAACGGGGGGAATCGATTGTACGCCAAGCGAAATCGAAAGAATTGTTGAAGAGCGAACACCACAAATGCAATACAGTATTTTGTCCCAGAGAATCATCTGTGTCAACGTAATTTGATCAAGCCCGTAGCTCAGAATATATGCATTCACTGACCGGTTCGGACTAGATCGCTTGCTCTAGGTCAGACGAGCAGCACTGTGCACATATGGGATCCAGCGTATCCTGCTCTTACGTTTTCGATAACGCAGCGAGCAACGATAATATGCGCGGACTGTGACTATATGATATCCCCAGCTATGTTGCCTGACCCCGACTCCTGGTACAACGGAATAGTATGAAGACGAAAACCTGGACACAACTGTAATGCTCCGAACAACAAGCGATTTACAGGCGATAACGGAAAAATGACAATGCATGTATACATATATATCTATCCATAGTTTGACCTTGAAAATGCCGGAAGTTCGTTAGGACACACGAAGATAGTTTTTTGGGATATTGATATACCCAACACCTACCAAACTGTTTGGTGATGTCTCTCTACTAAACGTCACTCAAAAGCAGCAAAAACTTCGTGTGAGAATACATTCATTCTAACATAACTCTCATATTATGATTGGTTCTTCCCGCGTTACAACTACTCACACATGGGAGAGCAACGATGTCAACGCTACCTCGTCTTGTGTTTTCAAATCATTTTACCCATCCTGTCACATGATACTTGTTCATAGTTAAACACCCAGCCTACTGTGTATTATCGTAAAACCATTATCACAGCCCATAGTTTGCTTAATTTCGTGTAAGATCTTGCTTGGTTGGTATGCCATTTCTCTGATAGATAAACTTCAGTTAGCTGTAGAGGACGGTTGAGCCCTACATGGGAACACTAATCATTTCGATCCGTACTGCTTAACTGACCAGTTCATTGCTCTCTCTCTCTCTCTCTCTCTCTCGGATATTTGATTTTCTGGCTACCTGCACGCCAATAGGGACCGTTACCTCTTTGAAAACGTGTTAGGAATAGTGACCAGACCTGTGCGTGGCTGACAAAGGCCAGATAATAAACCGTGGGTGAAGAGAAGGGAAACATAAATACGTGGTAGAATGCGAGGAATAAATCTCTGCATAATTAATTATGGGATATACCGAGCACAATCTTTTGATGGCAGACAGGATATGGGATACCCTGAACTGTGCTGATCTGTTGCACTCACTTTCTTCTGCCGTCACGTCCCTTCCAGTGCGCAACATGATGTTTCAAGCGTCTCTTGTGTACTTACTCCTAGCTGAAGGAACTCAGTGAATGGCCTATGCTTGTGTATGTCGAGGATTTAAATACTCTTTGTCGAATGGGACCGAACAGAATCGACAACCAGGAGTGGCCTTGATGTTTTACAGACTGTATCTAAGTAAAGAGGGACCGCTGCGAGCTTGGCAAGACCTAGGGCTCAGTGTTGAGCCCACCTACCTTGAGCCACATACGGTGCTGGTGCGTTTCCACTGAATCCAGTACAACGATCCTGCTTAATTGTGGGTATCCTGGATTGCGTTTTCTATAATACCGCTACTGGTCCAACGTCCCCAGGAAGCCACCTGGACGTTACTGCTTTGCTTTGGACACATTTCCTTGTTCGTCGATTGACCTTTGTCGGCTGACACTACATTCATGGAAGATGCCATAGGCCACGCATTTGAAGCGGTGTTACTCAGCTGCTTTATGAGTTCAAAAAATCCGCCCGACTTTTGTTGGAAACTAAGTGCATGCCACAATTCCGCGTTAGAAGCACATTCCTTTGTGAAGCGTCTATCTGTGTAGCTATTGTGCTATTCCTCATTGACTCTCCATCTCTTGTACTTATTGCCACTCGTCTTTTGTCGACCAAACTTTATCATCACCTTCCTTTCCATTTTTCCGGTTTTCAAGGAGGACACTGTGAATTCCCAGAACTACAAACGACACGGTCGTTGGACGCAGGGCATTCTCTCAGCAGCGAAATCTGTTGGGGCCTGCGCTAATGTACTTGTGTAAGTGTTCGCATGGAGTGATGGATTTATTTGAAAAGGTTACTTCTGATCTTTTGAAGCCGAATGAGCGTGTGAAACAAAAGTGGACACTATTTCCTTTTCATTTTGTTTAACATTACGGAGTAAATAGAAACTCAAATGATTATCCTCAGCATTGGTTGACGAACCTCATCGAAAGTACCCTGTTCTCCGTGGTCATCAATTCGATCGCCAGTCTAGATGGTTAGCTTCACAAATTCTTGTCGGTATCTCTGCTGTATTCATCATCAGTTACAATGCCGAAATCGGGATAATCTATTACTGACTTCAACTGGTTGGCAGCTACTGCAAGCATCACGGGATTGCTTCAGCGTCAGGCGACCATACTGAAATATCATCCGGGCTGTTTACGCTTCGAGCACACATCTAGTACCAATATTTGTCGGCATCAATCACTTGGTCCGGTCAGACGAGCGAGTTTTACTTGATAAGTTTAGGCTTTCGGTACGCATTCAATTAGCCTCGTTAACGGGCAGCCACTGACTGAAGCCACACTGCAGGCGATGTAGCGCTTAATTCGGTCGAACGATCAATAACACAAGCATTGTGGCGACATACCTACAGTCACGATACGGCGCACTGAATCATATGAGCTATGTAACGAACAAGGTGGTGCATAACGGATATGGAGACGGTGGCAGTCTAACGAGGGATACAAGAAGGCCGTCTGCGAAAGTCCGTGAGTAGCGAAGGATAGGATGTTGTCAAAAGATTATTGATTTAACGAGGATGTATTACTTTGTCGTCCAGTCTCTCGGGTACGTGCGATACTGAACTTTTGTCTTCTTGTCCATCAACCATCATCATCTTGTCCGACAGCGGATTCAGCTGTACGTTGCCTTTCTTCAGAGGCCTCAAAAATATGCCATATCTCACCCAAATTACAGACTTTGTGCGTGTTCGCTAATCACTTGCTAAATTTCTCTATCACAATAACCTAAACGGCGCAGATTATTCGTGTTGGTGACTTGTCATGTTGTAATGACCTCATCAGCAATTTTGTATTCCGCATCGGCCACCAGCAACGATTGGTAGTTCACCCCCAACCGCAGCCCTCATTGTAACGGCGACCCAGTTGCGGATATTGTGTGACCTCACTATCTGCTGTTTATTCTGTCATGACCACTATTTAACTGTCGTCGAGCTTGACCTCATCGACTTAACATATTACCTTTTAACGACTGGACCAACAAACTGGACAAATCCTGCTGATAGTTAATAATTCCGCCTTTGTATGTGCGCCACCTCCATGAAGCTCCCTCTTGTCTGGCCTGCCGCGTGTGACTGCAACGTCTGGATGAGGGATGTGGCACGATATGCTAATCACTGGGCTATACATTCCCTGCAATCATGTCGCCGTCATGTAGTTTAACCTCGCCTGGCACACTATATGTTAGTAACTCTTAGGTCTCAAACCAACGGTAGTGATTTCCCAACTATCGGCTTGCGGCTAAGTTAGTTTTCTTTGGCTCACCGCCAAGTTAATCTTTCATAAAGCCGTATTTTTAAGGGCCTGTCAGTTTACAGCTATATCTCCGAATTTCCCATCGTCGACAGAGGTTTACTGGTCCGTGAAAACTTCCAAAGAACCCGTCCCTTTGGATGCACACGTAAAGTCGCTACGGAATTAAGGAATTCGTTTGCCCTGGGCAGGGATATACTCCCAGGGGGGGGACCATTGTAAATCGTTAAAGGTTATGACGTGAATTGACATATTCCAGGAACATCAGCAATGAGTATCCCCCTTAGGGTCACTGTTGGGAGAGGCGGAACTGATTTCTACGCTATTAGATCGGCCTGGTTCTTGAAGTGCCGATTTTTCCCTCTTTAGGCAACTGACTACTTTTTAGGATGTTTACTCTGTTTATCAGGGTGACTGGTGTGACATCTCATGTGATATATGTACACTGTAGCAAGTTTGGAAAATCCTGTTCTGTTACGACTTAAGATAATGACTTTCCTTGGCTAGTGTTGACTGAGTGGTAGACAAGCTGAAGGTTAAGTTGACGATCTAATGATTCCTAGGATTCTGTTTTGGTTCCTCAGTTCCTAGTGGACCCTTGGTTTACTCCGTCAATCACTATGTTACGTCGAAAGATATGGTCGTTTGAGGCAGTCTTTTATCGGTCTAAAAAGTCATTACAGCTGTATGTATAAAACACTCACAGAATCATCCACAAGGTCCCTCTAGAATCTTCGTGACGAGGTGAGAAGCGCCGATCTCAAATTCTGGCCAACTGATGCATGCCTTCTGGTCCGTAGCCGGCTCGCCATACATTCATCCAGTCAACGTGATGTTCAGTTATTCCGGGCGACCTGCCTGCGACTGATTCCAAACGGGGAGCAGTGTGATGCAGTTCCGCTTTACAGCAGATTCGTTATTCAAAAATTGTATTCATCTGACACTTTGAATGTGACAACCGTCGCTCAGTTTTCTCCCATGTTATTTCAGGGAAATAGATGCTTAGTTCTTGGTTGCCGATGATCGTAACATTGCTTGTGCAGTGTAGTTCCCCGTAGTTTTGGTGCTCGCAACTTTTTCGAAATACACCTTCGAGGTGTTTTTGCCTTCTCAGAGTCGACGTTTTGTGAGCGTCCAGGATAGTTCTGGATCATGTCCTGTCCATTCTCAACGACTGGGGCTTTATTGTGTAATTGCCTGGTGCGCGACGACTGATGCTGACGAGCTGTCGGTTTCTGAAGATACCAGGATAACTCTTGAGCAGTTGCACTGCGTGTTCCAAGTGTCTTCTTCGGTCATTTTGGAAGCTAATCGAATGTGGTCAGTCTGTGGCCACAAAAACTAAGTTTTATTTTTATGTTATGGCTCCTTGTCTTTTAGTAATTGTTTTTAAAACGAAATCGTGAGAACTGTGGAGAAAGCATTCGTTTTACAACTTCGCATCCAGGAGAGAGAGTACTGAAGATGGTCAAGTTTCCAGAATAATCTGTATAAACCTTCGTTTGTGCACATTCCTACTCTAAATTCGATTAGCTACTGTGACTTGTAAATTGAACCTTGATTCAACTAGCTAGTGACACGTGTCTTTCGTTCTCGCTACGGTTTCTCTCGTTTTCAGTGAAGTTTCAGACCAACTTGTATCAAATCGCGAACATGTGTTTGAGCGTCTCTTGGTTGTTGCCCAGGAAGTGTCAGCCAGCACGACCCAGCTCTTCGTTGCAAGCCGAGTCAAACTACCTCCCGATTCGTTACACTTGAGCGAATTGCAAACAGCCGTCCGTTTAGTGTCGCAAACGACTGGGGACCTGGTTGGCAGCGTGAAGTCGGCTATCGAAACGCATGAAGCCATTGGTAAGTAACATGCATTTCCTTACTGTTCAAGTGATGCTATTTTCCGTCCTATGTATGTCTCAGTTGGCTGCTGAAGTTCATTTCCTTGCTTGCGTTGGTCTCGCTGTGCCCCCGAGGAAGTCTGATTTGACTTAGAGCAATCCATCTGGTTATCCCTTATGGTTTTCCTCGTTGGGTTGCTTCAACATTTCATATTTCCTGGCTGTCCGCTAACCATCTTACAATGCGACTGTACATTTGCTTCGGTCCTTTTCTGTTACAGAACTAGATTTTAGCGGTTTAACCCTTACCCAGGCAAAGCGCATGCAGGTGGAATCGCAAGTCCGAGTGTTGAAGCTGGAGAAGGCACTGGAAGATGAGCGATATCAGCTGAGCCAACTTAGGAAACACAACTATCGAGACGAGGCTGAAGTGGAAGTAAGTTCATTGAGAAACTTCTTGTATGTTTAAATCGTTTTTCAGATTTTTTCCTTCCGATATATGTGGATCATCGTATTTTTCTAAAATATCCAAAGGGGGCACTACAAAATGCATCGTAATGCCATCTATCATTCTGGGTACCTGTTATGTCGTTACCATCTGCTTCTTGACAGGCAAGGCCAACGCAACAATGAAAGCCGATGCTTTTTTTACATTTTACTTTCTACAAGCAAGCGAGAACCCTAGCGTACAATTCGGAACACATCTGTTTGTGCATAAACGCTTTCACATATTGTACAATGTTTTTAGACAGCGGCTTCGTAAACCTGAATTTCCTGAGCTCTATGTTGGTGCCCCGTTCACCATACAGTCGTAGGCCGAAAATTTCCACGGTACGCAATGCGGACTGCAATTGTGACTGATCCATGCAAGTCCTCACCAGGGTTTTGGTAATTCTTTCAGAAGGGCTTCGTAAACAATTGGTGGTTTTTTTTAACTGTCCAACGTTTCGCTTTTGATACAAAAGCTTCATCAGGCCAGGCGGGCAGGTCACCAGGTTGACTAGGTTTTAAGGCAGACAGAGAACCAATCAGTAAGACTTTTTCAGATTAGCACACTAGATCATTGTTGGATACCAATTACAGGGTCTTGTCCGTTGATGTGGCTGCCTAAATCTTACTGTTGACGGGTTGGGGGAACTTCAAATCGGATCAAGTGAAACATGCAGCGGCCTGCCTAAGAACATCATAAACGAGAGATTCAGCTGGGTTCCAGTTGAGGCTCCCGTCAAAACCAAATTGATTTGCAAATGAGTGTATTTGTCGAAATCTGGCCAATTTGGTTTCAGGTAGAACATAAGGCTGACGAACACTCGGGGACTGTGCCTACCTGATGAGCCCGTGGGCTGTCGAAGAGTTTCCAGCGACCTTATGAGTAGTGTATTACGACTATATAATTTCAAGTTATTTTTGATCTGGTTTGGTTCCTTAATCTTCCGGTTCAAGATGTTTCAACTGATGATTCACTTTGGGTGCCACTGGCAGATTTGGTTGGTCTGTGGGCTGCGACAATTTAGTTGCGGGAAGGGTGGGGTGGGTTAGATTAAGTGCAGTTCAGATCAAAGCTGCTTCTGGTAATGACTCCTCTTTCTGATAACCGCATGCCACCACTTGTCAGCTCGACTGACCTTAAATCGTTCTTCAAATGCTTGCCAGTTCCCTGCTTTTCACTGGGATGTTTGGCGATTTCCATCGTTTCGGCTATCAGTTTTTGTGGCGTGGACCGTAGTCCCCGCCTCAAAACTTCAACATTTCCTAAATGTTTTTTTTGTCCCATATCTAGTGCGTGTTCCGAAATTGCCGAGTCCTTCAGTAAAGCTTTATATTCATCCGCGTTTCTCGGCGGCCTGCTAATTTTTCTCCTATGTCCTCCGATTCTGATTTGAAGTTCCCTGGCCGTCTGTCCTATATAGACCTTAGTGCAGTCGTTAGACTTAATTTTTTAGACACACTCCCTGATTCTGTTCCCCGGGAGACGATTCTTCAATTGCACCAGTGCAGAGCGCAGAGTGTTTCCCTTCTGCAAAGCTACTCAAATGTTTGCAGTGTTTAAAATCCTTTCCATGAATTCCGGGTTCCTTGGTTTGTGTGCATTAACAGCAGTCCCAATCCATTACCTGTTGGATTTCTCCACGAGCATCGAATTTCTTCGTACTTGACGCCTAATCAAGCTAGCTGGATATCCACTACCCCGAAGTTTGTGCTTTACTTCAATTTGGGTCGCTTCTTCCGTGAACAGGACCCTTACTCGGCTAAACATTGATGAAGCAATCGAGTACTTCAAGTGTCAGTTGGCTTCTCAAATACTGTTGTTTTTAGTTTCCCACAGACCTTAGGTGTCATGCAGTCTAAGAAGTAATTCTGGTTCGCGAGCCAAATTGTTTACTTTACATAAATATTAATTTGTTCTGGGCGTTGCCTTCAATTCAGTCACATCTTCATTTTCAATTCGGATTTTCGTCTAATCGTTTACTGAAACGAACACTTTTTGGATATTTGTGCGATCAAGAAAAATCGGTTACTTTGTGTATGGTTCCGTTCAATGAAACGCATTTAATTCCCACCTTTTCGCGCGTCTTTGCGAAAAAGGGGCTACCATTGCTTATATCCTGCTACTTTTGCACGGAGTCTTTACAGTAGGGCTAATAACACGCTTCTTATGTCTTTTTCAGGACCAGAGCGTCTCGTGATACGGATGATGTCGGCTCGGTCAATCTCTTTACATATGCAGTTCCTTTTCACCATCTTACACCAATGCAACATCTTTATTTGATCTGTTTTACACCTCTTCATTGAGTCTCAATGTCAAACGTCACACGACCTATCAGTCTACATCGCGGTTGTCGGAATCTCCTTGATCGCCTTTCCAGCCGTTTTCTGTACACCTGCCACTTGTCTTTCACCAGTTAATGGATTCGGATTTGAGTCCTTAATGACAATCTCGTCTCTTTTTTTTACCAGCACTGGATTTTAGGCAGTGATTTATCTCGTACGTGAACATGTTAATTAGTCAATGATTTTCGCCATTTTATTTTTATCGGTCTGTTCATGCGCAATTGGCATCAAGAATACCACAAAAATACTCAGCATGATTACTTTTCGTTCATTCCGCCATGGCACTTGTGGCAATAAACTTTTCAACCTAGACTTGTTATTTTGCTCATAAAAGGTCTACCTGGGCTTCGACGAACTAACCAGATCTACTTTTCTTTGGTATTGCATCGATGTTTCGGGCAGAAAAGTCGTTATCTGAAGCCAAATGCAAGCAAATGAAAAGGGTTCACAAGGTGGATTCTGTGCATGAACATCCGTACAATAACTGATATCGTCCGATAAAATCGCCATGCTCCAACTGTGTCTCCAGCAGTAGTTCAGCTGTAGCATCCTTTCGGTGCCTAACTGCCATACAGCCCGAAGGAAGCACGAGGGCTAGGATACTGCCAGGTTGCCCAAGCCTAGACAGGGGAAGTCGAGAGACAGAGGCAGGATTCGAACCACGGACCTTTCGGTCAGTAGATTCGCGCTCTAACCACTTGAGTCATCTCGCCCCCGCTGCTTCCAGCACTAGTTGGATGACTTCACTACCTCACTGTTTTAACACTTCATTGAAACTCTTCTGTATTTGACACTCCAGAGTGAGCAGTAAAATCCCATGTACTAGAAGGATTCCTACGAATATGCACGATAACACAGTTGTCACTCTGGCTTTGAACAAGCCGTAGTCATTGATTCCTATGTGATATGTTGCACACCAAAAGGTATCAAGCTACGGCTAACTCGTAGCTCAGTGGTGGCTCATTAGCTAGGGAGCCAGTTCAATCGCAGCGAATGAGGTTAACTAATTGGTTAACACCTGTGGTATGTTTTGCTTCACCGTGCGGCCAAACGTTGTTTAACAATCCGCTACAGCGTAGTGGCGCCCATCGGTGTTAGCGTGTCGGTCATTATATGGACCCGTGGTTTCAAATCTGTGAGTAGAGTATGCCATGCAGCAATGTGATTTATACCGCTTTTTGGGTCACTTTTGCTTTCCTCTGTTACAAGCATTTAAAAAGATTTTGTATCTGACCATCTGTGTTCGTGTCTCGTGGAAACATCGGGCCAGCGTTGATCAGGTTTTCGGAATAATCCCCGACATACACGCTACTAATGCTCCACAACCCAATTTGGGCCACATGCTTTGCAAGCTAGATAACAGACTTCTATTGCATGTACGCTGGACTCTCTTTCGATCGATATGTGCTGTCTCTCTGAAACAAGGATCAATACCCAAGTACGGTTGTTGTACTAACCTCCCTAATGGATCCAGATCGCTTCTGGTTTCGCACCTCGACCCAAAATCCGCTGCTGCTCGTTCTGCCAGGGTTGGCATTGCTCTGAGCCGCCGGGTTGAAGGGTCTCAGGTTGAATGGTCGCCTGTTGGTGGCCGCTTTCGTGCGGTCCGTTTGATAAAGTCTGCGCGGGTGTCCTGCAAAATACGCCGAAAATTGCCGCTTGTTTATCTCATCTCCCTGTGTCCGAAGAAACTCTGATACTCACAGGAGCGAACTTTTTAGCGCTCTATCGCGCCGGACCAAAAGCACCGGTATATCTGGTGCCGGATATACAAATGCGCAAGTAGACAGAGGCTCAATTGAGTGGTAGCCGTGGACTGGAATCGACACAGTGACAATGGCTAACGCCTGCTACCGTCATGTGCTAACCACAGACCGTTTCTATGCAACCTTAACATCCGAAACCACCGAACCCGCTTGGTCGCATGGTGCTATCTGCATGCGATCCAACCTCCAAACACGGCTAGGCCACACCGCCATTAGCTGCTGGTGATGCGGGTCAATTACTGATAGTCGCTCGTTCTGGAACAATTATGGGGAGTCGGATCACGCGCTTTTCGTTGTTGCTTCGGTTGCGATTTCCAGGAGCGTGCAAACTGTCGTGTCATTGAGAAGCTCTCACACCCTGATGTGAAGCAAGCCTACCAAAACCACCTACTGTAGACCCTTCAGACAATAAGTCTTCTAATGTTGACTTACCGGAAGGCACTGTCCGCAGCCCTGCAAGATGCTGCGTGCTCCGCTTGTGGAACGGTGTAATCAACTAAATCTAGGCACTGAAACTGGAGCAACATTCCAGATGCACTGGAAGGTTGGACACGCATTGCATCTGATCGATAGTACAATATTACTCGGAAACGAAGAGAATCTGCGCGGATTGACATGTTTGGTGGGTCCAGAAAGCCGAAAACATGCAAGAGGCGACGAACTCTGGGAATATGCTGATGCTCGCAGTAGGCATAAGAGGTCTCCGTTGGGAAAAAACAACCACTGAAAAAAACGCCCACTTTCAAAAAGGAGAACGTCTGAATTTTTGGGTTGAATACTCAACAACAATTCAAATAAGCACCTGCGGTTGCTCAACCCGATTCCCAACGCGCGACGCAGTTCGACACAGTGGACTTGGAACTTTCGATGGCTTTGGAAATATGCGAATTCCGTTTGTCCCTCAAGTGTTACCGAGGCTCTGGTCCTGACGAACTCCCGCCCGCTCTGATAAAAAATGGGGATGAAATGTCCAGTTTATATGTAACTTATTTCCCTCTATCTGGACGGAAAAACCGTCCCAACTAACAGGTCATTCGAGATTAGTGCTCGTTTTGAAAAAAGTCACTCGCAATACTGTAGCAATCGCAAGGGAATTAGTCTGAACCGCGTTGTAAGCATACTCTTGGCATTGTCGTCTTACGCAGGCGCGTGAAGATGGGACCTGAGAACAGAAAACAATTCCGACCGGTGAGAGGCAGTGTGGACCACATCTTCACATTCCGTCAAGTGTTGGAGTTACGGCATGAGCATAGGCATTCTACACTCTTGCTATTGCTGGACTTTAAGAGTGCCTTCGGTTCTGTTAGTTGGTTGGTTTTGTTCAACACACTTGCGCAACAGGGTGTGCCCCAGAAGTTCGTGAACATCTTGCGCCGTTTGTATTCACATGCTTTTAGGCGCGTGAGAGTGTATGGGAACTCTCCAAAAACATTCCTACAAGCAGTGGTGTCCAACAAGTGTCGAAGCTCTCCATGTCTGTTTAATTTCGTCATTAGTGAGATATTGCGGCGAACTCTGCGAGGTTTCAAAATCTCCGGTGTTCACATTTCTCGGAGCAAGAACCTTGTCGACCTGGAATGTGCAGACGACATTGTTTTTCACTGTGGAAAAGGGTAGGAAGCGCAAGTGTTACTAGAAAAGCTGATCCACGTCATCCAGTCGTTCAGCATGTGCTTTGTGTTCACAAAGTGTGAAGCCATGCCGCAGTACATACAGTCTTTGAACATGGGCCTAAAAATTTAAGGAGTGACACTGGAAGTTGTGGAACGCTATGTGTATCTCGGAAGTTACGTTATCTATGATTGCAGTATGACAGACGAAGTGAACGCGCTAATCTCGTAGGCCAGAATTCCTTTACCCAACCGTGAGTTGGCGATGGGCTGTTCATTTTATTCTGAATGAAAATATCTTTCATTTTATCGATTTCATAACTTCCTTTGTGAATGTGCGAGCATAATGAAAAGATGCAAAAACGGTACTCTTCACTCGAACAAAGTTTTGCTCAGCTGACTTCGGATTCTGTAATGAGGGTCTATAATCCTAGGGCATCAACATTCCTGGATGAAACTGTAGCTTAAACAGATAAGTCTTGGTAATGGATGTTGGAGTAAATGAAGCCGCGGTGAAATATACCGGGATCACTCGTTTGCCTAATTAAGACTTTTGAGTTCATCAGCGGTTATGCGAACATAAACACTGTTAGTATGCTTTTATCTTTCACAGTAAAACTAACCTCAGATTATAGGACTACACACCGAGTGGAAATAGCGCGGGGTACTGTTAACGATCAATATTCTTCACTCCTCAAGTGACCACTTACAAAATGTGGATAGGTGATGCATTCGAGTTTGGATGGTCATCCACTCCGAAAGTGACGTTTTACGCATCCCAACGGGAAACAGACAAGGACCTTCTGCGCTTAGAACAAAGGCGACTACACTCCCAAGCGTCCGGAACCAACTTCTCTTTGGTTTCCCATCAAACCAGTAGAATACACAAATAGGCTTCACCGCACACAACAACACTTAGGAGAAAATCAATCTCACTTATAAAAGCACAATAAACTGGTGTTTCGTCACGGAAATCCAAAAACAGGTGTTTTCCTGAGAGGCCTGATCTTTTCAGATGACAAAATGACAAACTGTTTGACTTTCAAACTCAAGGTAAGAACTGAGTGGGCAAGTCCATACCCGAGTGTTGTTCATGCGCGCCAGAATATCTGAACATCATCATTCAACCCAGTATTCTCCTTACATAAAAGAAGCGAAAATTCGGGTAGAAAGTCTTATAGAATGCCATTCGGATATGAGACCATAGGTTGTTACTCGTCCTCAAACATTCAAACCCGCTGATATCCTTCTGTGGGCTTCTTGCACGTCCCACTCACCAGACAGTTTTCGTTCGAGATGATCGCTGGGTCATTCCCAGGTTCCTTTATCAAGCGTCCGTGGTGCTACCTGACGCACCAGGTCAATCGGTCGGCACAACTAGAACTGTTCGAGCAAACCAATCGCACAGTGAAGTCGAACATCGTTTCACTAACCTACAAAGGTGACGCATTTGCGATAGACGCCTTCTGCTCGATACATCATTTTTATTCAATCGTGGTAGCACTTGATCGGGCACTAGCCTGCAGATGTATTGTCCACATGTTTTGCTGGAATTCACTTATTCAGTTTTTCGAGCTGAACTAAGGGTGAATTGAATTCTAGTCTTCTGGTTGCGGATAATGAGCTGAAGAAGGAAACCTAAGAAGAATCAATCGAGTCATCGGTGTGGCTTCTTCCCACGTAAGTAAAAATGTACACCTACGTTATTAGGGTTGTGCCCGACCTAAAGCTGTCACCTCATGACGGTCCGGCTTCTGTGCTGTAATGATCCTGCGGGCTATACTGGCTGGAACTCAGTTTCTTAAGGTTCAACCGTGCCAGGAAGGCAAACAGGAAGCAGCCCGACGAAGAATAGCGAGTTTCCTTACTGCGAGTAATCGTATTACGAGGCGGTATGGAGGTAAAGTCGTATTGTTCTCTGCGATAAGAGTGTGAAGGCAGTAAGGCGTTTCCCCCGGCGACCAGCAGTTCATATTTATGGAAGCAGCGATGCTGCCTTCTCCCGAGGAAGAACGGGTTAGAGAAGGTCGGCCCCAAAAACCGCACACTCCGATCGCCAACGGTTGACCGTGACCGCCGGCGCATTATTCAATACGGTCGAAATACTTTTGAAACCAGAGAGTTTGGTGCTGCACAAAAGTCTTCCGCTGTGCGCAGCTGCACTAAGAGTGAGACACTAATGCCTTAATCCCTGCACCCTCGGGCCAGGCCCGCTACCTTATGCCAAGTGGGTCAGACCATTGAGCCATTGGCTCTGGGAATGGTCCTCCTAACAACCACCTCGTGGTCCAGACTCTTGTGTCAGAGGCTAAGGGCAGTGTCCCCGAACAAAACCCTACATCATCCCACTGCCTTGTGGGTCAGACTTTCGAGTCAAAGGCTCAAGGTAGATTACCTCAACCAAACCCTCTTCTTCGGCCCGGGAAACCGCGAAGTGTCATTAGCCCTTGCAAATCTTCGCTCGCCGGCCTTTTCCCACACTCCCTCCTCACACATCGTACGATGCAATCAACCTATCTGCCACTCCACTAGCGAATGTTCGGTGTCTAAACCTCTACCCAGTAAAATAAACCAAAATGTATATTTAATAACCTCAAAAGATCTGATCCACGTTGCAGCCTTTAAGGTCCGCAATCTATTTCAAATTAGACACCTTGAAACCTTGCTTCCCCTCTCTGCCTGTGTATGGTGCGTCTCCGAAACACGCATACAAGACCCCCACTTCGGTCGTGCTCCTCAAGCCGTTTAGGATGACCTCACACGTTCCATATTTCACTCTTCGGATATCCAGTGATCTTGACGCAATGGCTCGTGGTACCTACGGTGTGGAAGTTGCACTCAGCTCCAAGGCTGAAAGTGCCATACTGGACTGGATTCCAGTAAACAGTCGTCTTTGCGCTGTGCGATTGTCTGGCTCAATTAAGATCAACACAGGTTGATGCAGCAAACGGTGGTTATTTCTCATGTAGGCATATGCCTCAACAGACTGCAATTCTGAGACTAAGAAGGACGAGTTTTATCGAGATCTGTCACGACTGCTTCGGTCGGTAAGAAGGACGAATATAGTAATTCAGGCGGGTGATATGAATGCCCAAGTTGGACGAGTAAGTCCGGAAAAAGCAGTTAGGTGATCGATGCTCAGCGTATGGATAATGTGCGTTGTGTTGTGTGCAGATCATCGTCTGTTCCTGGCCAGTACGAACTTCCAACACAAACGCTCACACCAGTTTACCTGGAGGCCACCTACCACAAGACAGTCATGGACTCAATAGAACCATGTGGCTATCAGTCACATGGTTCTATTAAAGACTGCCGTTCTTTCTGGTGTACGCAAATTGACTCTGACCACGCCATCGTTCGGGCCCGGTTATCACTTCGGTTTCCGTCAGCATTGCATACGCCAAAGGAGAGCAGCTCCGTTGGTCAATTTCGAAAGTTTCAGTAGCTGAAGAGTCCCGAGATGATCTGGCTAAAAAGCTATTGGAGACGCAGTTACGCGGATGACGGAGATTGCTTGAAGGTTGAATGGAAGCGGGTTAAAAAAGTTATACTCTCAGCTTTCAGGTCATCTGACACGACTAAATGAACACTGGATATCGCACGTCTAATGGCTGCCAGAAAGGCCACACCATCAAGTAGCGACTGTGATGGTGCACGCACATACCTCAAACACCGGATAATCAGGAGCTTGAAGAACGACAGACAACGCTGGTGGATTTTGAAGGCCCAGGAGATGAAGAAGGCATCCGCTGCAGGCAACAGCCGCGCCCCGTTTCAACTGATTCGATTAACCGGTCAAAAGAAGGCAGGAGTCATTAAAACAATATGCGAGAAAGACGGAACGGATGAGCACTTCAAAGAACAGTTCAGCTGGCCTCCTTCAACACAACCGCCGGAAAAACCCAGCAGGCCGGAATGGAACATTGACACCAACCCGCCATCAGCAATTGAAATCCAGCGGGAGATATCAATCCTGAAGCGCGACAAGGCCCCTGGCCCGGATAGACTGCACCCTGCACTCTTCGAAAGAGGTGGAGTTCCTGGTGAACAGTCTGACAAGCATACTGCAGGAGACGTGGAAGGAAAACAAAATACCAGCCAAATGGAGCTCCTAGATTGTCATCCGTCTTCAAAAAGGGCGCAAGAACGTTATGAAAAAACCATCGTGATATGAGCCTGGTGTCTGTCTCATCTAAAATGCTCCCTGGCATTATTTTGCGCAGGTTGATGGATTACCGGGAGTGACAGATTCGCGAGAATCAAGCTGGGTTTCGCCTTGGCTGAGGGTGCATCGACCATATCTTTACCTTGAGACATTCTTGAACAGTGTCACTCCTTCAAACGTCCCACGCTGGTCGTTTCTCTTGATCAGAAAGCTGCTTTTGATTCTGTCGATCGTCAGAAACTTTGGCAATGTCTGGCATTGAAAGATGTTCTTTCCGAATTTATATCCCTCATGAGGGCACTGTATGCGCCATTTCGTTTTCAGTGACAAGATTTGACAAAAAGGTGTAGGGTACTAAGGGTGATACCCGGTATTTAGGACTTCAGGACAAATAGTAGTCAGCAGTGCAGAGTTCGAAGCCGACAAAATGTCTAGTTTGGCATACTAATTCAGGCAAAATACGGAATAACGGGCGGAGCAGTAGACTGTCAGAAGCCACTGTCCCAAGATGTTTCCGAATATGACAAAAACCTTTTTACTGTTGGTGAGCTGTGTTCACTTTAGTTGATCATCCCAAAAGAAGTGCATCTTTAAAAAGGACTTCGACCCCAATGAAAACTTCCTCAGTTCTCACACCTCGTAGTTGTCCTTGAAAGATTCTATCTCTAGCAATTATAAAAACCAGAAGCAATCACAGAAACGAATAAGTTACATGAGTGCCCGGTAACACAGCACAGCGATCATCTGAGAAATAGTAACGTGTTTCCAGCAATCAATTTGCAGCATAAAAACTGAAGAGGACCTGAGCAGTAGTGGGACGAGTTGGTTGTAGTTAGAGTGCGAATTTACTGACCGGAAGAACCGTGGTTCGAACCCGACCTCTCTCTTGACTTCCCGTCGAGGGTTGGGCAACCTGGCAGTATCCCAGCCCTGATGCTTTCTTCGGGTAGCATGGCAGTTAGGCACCGAAAGGGTCCTACAGCCGAGCGCCATTACCTGAAAAGTCTTCAGCCAAGAGGGGCCGGGCTGTCACGGAGGTGCCATCCTGGAAGCCGAAACGTACCAACACCTCAAGTGTTCATAATCTCTTTCACACCTTTCCGTCAAGTCATACATTGTCTACCTCAGACTTCGCGCCATTCAAAAGCAGCCGAGAACAACGCCTTTCTCGGTAGACGACGTTTCACATGCATAGCACATGGCCAAGCCACCGCAGTTGATGTTGCTGAATGTCTTCCGAGACCCATGTACCTGCTGCACAGTCAACTACGTTTTCTAATTACCTTATCATGAATCCGTTGACACAATTCAAAACGAGCAACGCTTCTGAGACAGCAACGGTCAAACACCTGAAGACGCCTCACGTTATCTGTCTGCAGAGGCCTTTGACATTCATGCACTGACTTCATCAGACAATTCCATCAGACCTGATACAGCTATCGAAGTATATAAAATTCTCCACAAACCCGAGTGCTTCTCCTCGGATTGCAAGGGTGTCTTCAGGGAATGCACGTTCTGAAGCATGACTCTGCACCTGGTAGGTGCAGTGCGAATGCCGAAAGATGGTGGTCAGTCCATTCAATAGAGCTTATGCTTGGGCATCGCCTCCAAAGATGAGGATGATGTCGTCCAGATCGACAAGGTCTTTACCAGCAATGATTTGAACACAAGAGTTTTGAAAAACTTTCAGCGTTTGCCTCATTCGTAATCACCATCGACAGCACGACATCAGTTTTAAACACTGATGTTTAGTATTTAACCGGTGGCAATGATGAATAAGAATGGAGAGTGCGCATGCTTTCCGAACACCGCTTTTCGTAGGGGAACTCTCAGAGAGCACATTGTACACTCTCAAACACTGAAGTATGTGAGTATAGGAATCGGACTGTGTTCACGAACTCCTGCGGAATCCATTGTTGTGCAAGTACAGCTAGCAGCAGCGACAGAATCGAAAGTATCCTTGAAGACAACGAGCCCCAAGACTGTGGTTCGTCTGTTCGTATGGCTGATGTGGCCGACGCAGCAGCTATCCAGCTGAAAACCCGGTTGATACGCATAGATCAAGGCTTCGCGTGCCAACGTAAAACCACGCAAAATTAGTGGTATCAACAGTCTTCTTACAACGGGGGTCAACCTGAAAACTGTGATTACTACATTGACTGCGAGTACCCTTTTTGGAAATGGGAGCCATTATCGACTATCCCAGTTGTCTGAGACAGTCTATTTCTCTCAGATAGACACAAATAGGCTATACAAGCATTAGCTGAGGAATTCATCGCCATCCTTAAACAGGACCAGGAGCACGATGACACTCGAGTACAGATATACACTCGGACACTTCGGAGACTGAAGGAGACTTCATTTTCACAATCGACTTTGTGTTGAAGTCCGCCAGTCTTGACTGGAGGTAACGAGTGACCAAATGAATTGTTGTTCGAAGTACTGTTTGAAACCCAACGGTCCAGATGACCGCCTTTGCTGGATATCATAAAGCCATTTTGATCCCTGATAGTTTCCCTGACAAGTGGCTTTCACGGAACAATCCAACGAATCAAGTGGAAGAATCTGCGGACGTTCGCAGTATTTTCTGCACCTTCTGTTTCTTTGGCCTTTCGGATCCATCATCCGGAACTGAATGAGCAAACGGGTATGGCCTAATCAATGAAGCTGAGTTGTTGATTTCCAACCAGAGATGGGTCACTGCTTTCTTTGAATGGCAAGGTGAACAGCATACAGACATACAGTACTCAGCAAAACAGAACCTGATGTCCAGTACCAGCCCGGCGGCTGTAATGATCGACGAGACCAATAGTGAGATTAGTTCCAACCCCGTCGCCATAAAATACGAATAGTACTTTTGATAAAAGAATGTCTTTGTCGGGTGCATACAAGACTAAGATAATAGCGAGTGTAAAATATGGTGTTACACAAGAATGATGAACTAGGTCAATAAAAACCATGGAGAAAGCTAACGAAGGGAGTAAGAAAAGAACAAAGTAATGAAAGCCAGCTGTGTAGAAAAAATGCGCCCACCAAGCATGATACAGGAAGCGAAACGATCAACAACAGTATTACCGGAGCTGTCGAAATTTTTCAGGTGAGCATGTGTATGTTCCGGAAAAAGTCACTGCCGCATAGGTAGAGATGCACGCGGTGTATATGGGTAAAACGTGGATGCATGCATTGTAGTGAATAGTCAGGCCATCCATTCGCAACCGAAACGGCAAGACAGATCAAAACACGAAAGTCAAACGAAAGTGTGTTTTGCAGATTCGGGCGAGTGCAGGGCGGGGAAATCGATTCCCATATAGATCACATCCTGATGGCAGTTCGAAAGGCGTGGATTTCGATGCACCATACGAGGCAGGACAGTAAGATATAATGATATAGATGAAAATGGCGCTGTAGAGTATAACTACCAGAAGCAGAGAAATGCGTGCCTGAGAATCAATTCATACGCAGGCTAGAAAGATACATTAACGTAGAAATAATATTCAACGCGTGGAGTGCTAAACTAAACCAGGATGTGACAGCCAGTCAGAAGACGGCTCGTCCAGCGACATAAGTTCAGGACTCAAGTATCCGCTTGCAGAAGGCTGCATGCCTGGTGAAGAATTAGAGCATTGTGGATTATGGTAAGCTGGCAACAAACCTCTGGTTTGTCTCGTAGGATTTGGGGCGGGAACATGTGACGGCTTGTAACCGGATGGTGATGGTTGCACATAAAGCTCACTGGAAGGACTGATGTAACCACTGGTATCCAAACTACCGTAGCCAGAACGGCGGGTAGAAGCGTTGCCTGATGTTGGGAGGGTTGTGTTGTCAACCAGATTAGGCTGCAATGGAGCCAGGGCACTTGGTGTAGGCGTGTTTGATGAAAGTGTTGAGTAGCAAGGTGGACCAAGAGACATATAGGACGCAGGTGTGGGGACTATTTCCATGTGATGCGGCGTATGCTCTGGCGGGTAGGACAGACCTGTTGAGGAGCAGCAGAATGTCGAAACACACGGGTCCGGGTAGCCAAATGAGGGATCTGCACCGCCTCCAGAACCATCATTCCAATATCCACAGTAACTTGAACATCCAGGGCCTACAACAATGCATAACAATAGATAGTTCAGTATTGAGATTGTGAGAACTGTCCGAGAAAACCGAAAACTAACAAAAAATGAACCAGGCCCGGAATTCACAACCAAGTCGGGTCCTGCTCCAAGCTTTTTCCAGACGCCTGAAAGCCAAGCCTTACTTTAGGAAAAAAGATGGTAACAGTTAGGAAAATGAAAACGGTGCCCCTAAAAAATTTGAACCCTGGCTATTAGGAAATATAATTTAAGGGTATAAACGTCATCATCACTGAGAGAAACACCACAGGAGAACACTGTTGCTTCACTAACATACAACCATGCCAATTCAATTGAATAAGGCTTTATAATGGAAAAAATGGGAGGCAGGGGGAGCTGGGAATAGCCTACAACAAATATCCGAGGTGCCTAGACTTCCAATATTCAGCCATACATTTCAGATAGAAACCGACAGTATGAATCCTACTGACATCGGCTAGCCGCCATATCGTCCAGTGCCTCCAGCTACTTCAAATTAGGTACGGAAAATAGCGCTAGTCTCGGTAGGCAGTATGAGTAACACATGAACCAGCCAAATTGAGTTGTAGTGCTGGATGCATTCTCTGAAGAAGTACCTTCCGCTTCGACAAAGACCCGTTTTCTGGTCACACTATTGAGAATCCGCAAGTTTTAGTCGCACTTCTCAGACATCGATGGCTTAAGACCTGGAGAATTCTCAGATCCTCAGCCCGAAGTAGCTAAGTCTCGTAGCCGTTCGACAATACAGCCCACACTGTAGTCTGATAGACGCGTCCTTTGACACCCAGTGATATACATGCCTTTGATGCCACAAGTAAGGCAAGCTAGCAAAAGCTATTCCGATGCTTGAGCTTCATCATCATCTTCAGTTGTAAAAACCGCGTGCTTGCCGTACAGTGGTTACAACTGCCATAGTTTCGTTCGCAAATGATTTGGGGAGGTGGAAATAGATAGTTACGCATTGGAGGCGGTAGCTGATATAATTGATGGGTCAACACAGGGATGTCAGTGGATTTTCATAGGGGAGGTCGAAAAGTATGCACTGAAGACATTGGAGACACGCTCGCTACCGAGTGCGCGACTGGGTCATGTCTGACAACATCTCTAACAACTGATGTGTTCCGTCCCGGGGTCACCGTCCAGGGAGACGACAATGATCAGCGCAGTTGAGTTTGCTTCATACTTCACTGCCAGTTCATTGCTTGACCTTCTGTGGCTCGTTTCGCGTGGCTGTGCGAAAAGGACTCCTCGGAGAATTCGGTCAACTGTTACACGGAGTACATGACTGAGCCAGCGCAACCTGTCGAAGTGGGATCAGCTCACCTATCGTGGGAGGGTTACTTATTCCGAAAGCCACTAGACGTACTTCAGCATTACTGGGCCAGTGTCCCCATCAGACACAGGCCATACATCGAAAAGATCGATTGTCAAACAATGAAAAAATTTTGACGTCCTCAGCAGACAGCGGGCAGGTTTCTGACCTGTGTCACAATGTGAGGCCCACCGCAGCATTATAAACTCGGCCTTTGACAGATGAGCTGATATCACGCCTACGCCGCAAGTGATGCCGGTCTACAAAAGCTGCCTCGGACTTACCAATCCGGATGGAAATATCGTTCTTGGTTAGATCGCCAGGACTGACACAGTTACCAAGTAGACGACTTTGTTTAACATTTCAAACGGCTCATCCCCAAGCATGATGCAAGACCGCGTGGGCTCAAGCTCTAGAGAGCCTATACGCATGCCGTTACTCTAAGACTTGACGGAACGTGAAGATGTGGTCCACACTGCCTCTCACCGGTTGGAATTCTGTTTGCTGTTCTCGGGTCCCGTCTTCATGCGCCTGCGTAATACGACGTAAAATAAGTGACGCAGAGTCTGTTTACTATGCAGTTCAGACTAATTCCCCTGCGAGTGCGATATCAGTGCAAATACCTTTTTTGAAAACGAGCACAACTCTCAAATGACCTGCTAGTTGGGACGGTCTCTTTCGCCCAGACAGGGGTAAATAGTTTAAAGAAGTATATATTGAGGATTTCACCTCCATCTTTAAATAGAGCGAGTGAGAGCATGTCTAGACAGAAGGAATTCGATGAGATCGGAACGAGCTTCGAAGTAGCGAAGGATTTTTCCTAAAGGACACCTAGCGGGACTAAAAGCGTCCTCGTTTTGCAGGCGAGTTTGTTTTAACGACGTACACGGGTCCCAAAATTAGATTTATCCACCCTGATGGGAAAATTTCTTTTAACTGCGGTAGTAGACAGCACAAGAAGGATTTCATTCATATGTGCAACAAATAATACTACTGAAGATCAAGCACCAGCAGTTTTATGCCGGTGAAGGTTGGAGGTCATGAGTGTAAAGTAATTGCGTAGAACGATGACAATCGCTTAAGATAGCCGCTAGTTGCTAGCGTGTACGGTTATCACGCGTTTCAATCAAATCCGTTATCCCTCGGATCCTCGCTCGTTCAGTGGTGCAGCCAGCAATAAAGATGGAAGCTGTCTTGCGGTTCAAGTTGTGGTCCAAGGTGACAACTTTTTTCATCGGACATGGGAAAGGACTTCGCATTGGAGGCAGTATCTAATATCCTTGAAATGCGAACTCCATGGTAAGATCGTGGGGTAGCTATGCGAGATGGTTCAATTAGTTAGAGCGCGAATTTACTGACCGGAAGGTCCGTGGTTCGAACCCGACCTCTGCCTCTCGACTTCCCTTGTCTAGGCTTGGGCAACCTGGCAGTATCCCGGCCCTCGTGTTTCCTTTGGGTGGCATGGCAGCTAGGCGCCGAAAGGGTGTTACAGCTGAACAGTTTTTTTTTTCAGTTTTATGCATTGAAAACAACAGCTCAGATGCGAAACGCAACTGAGTACGCAACTGGGCAATGTCTGTCAGTGCTTCCAGTCATAGATGTGCACTACCTTACGGTGGCTGCCAGCGCGACTGAAGTAACTAATTGCGACCTTAATGCTTCGTTGTCAAGTTGAGGCCGGAATTGTGCCTCACGTTTCAAAGTTCCTGATATCAGCAGTGGCTACTGAGATGGCAACAACACCAATCACCGCTTAAGTACAGCTGCAGCAGGCGACATAAATGGAATCCGGTCACGTCACTCTCCAATAAAGAACTGAAGGGAATGCTCGACATTAATAATCAAATTAGCTATGTAAATTAGGGAAAACGTCTGCCAAACAATATACGACTAGCACGCCTCAAAGCATCTTTCAAGGCGCCTACTATAGCGGGACATATGATGAACGGAATTAGTGAGGACCTGACGGGGACGGAACGATTCAGAGAGACTGAAAGATGACTAACCTTTGAAGCCGACCGGTGGTGGCCCTAGCATCTCCGTGAGCGAATTTGTCGGAGGACTAGAGGAGACATGTGATTGATCCACCGAAAACTGGTGCGACCACGTGGGGTGTGTCGATGATTGTGAAGTTGAAAGGGAGGCCGGTGGACAAACAGACATCGATGGAATCTGTACTGAAGGCAGCTGATACGGTCCCATAGTATCCATTGGAAGGGGAGGTGTGTTGAGGACTTCCACATGGGACGGGAAAATGCAAGAGTTCCCATTGATACCTTTTCGTTCCTCGGTCAGACGAATCACCACCGCCGATGCATAGGTCGATATGGCTTCATTGCGAGAATGCACTAGTTCGTCAAAACGTGTGCTTGCTCCCGGTATGTTCATAAGCGCATCCAGGCCGTCGCGATCCTGTGAGATCTCTGCAAGCACACCAGCAGCGGCTCGTTCAATGGATTCGTGCGGTGAATACAAAAGGTGAACGAAAATTGCAAGGCCAGGACCACCTGGTTGAACACGCGGGGCTACGACTAGATTGGGAGCCTGAAGAGGGGAAATGGAACATTGAAAGTCAACACCCGAATATTAAACGGGCTTTTCATTGAATTTTGTTTTAAATCTCCTGATTTTTTTCACACTGCAGAGTCAAATATGATGAGCTCTTAGCTTTCTCAAGACGGCTTTTCAAGGACTGCACATTTTCATTAACACTAGCAACAAAGACGGGACGATAAAATTCACAAATCAATTGTTCAGATACACCTACCTTTAATCCACTTCTGTGGGCTAAAAGGTGAACCAGCTAGTTAGGAAATGTTGGGTCGCAACCCGAAGGGTTCGCCAACCGAGGCCATGCAGACTCATTTGTCACAGTCACATGGTTGTACAGTGATTGGCAAAATGATTCTTCAACTAGTAATTGCACATCACAGTTAGCAACCAGCTACTCGATGCTACATGGCAAGGTGGCCCGAACACACTACCGTTCAACCAACATGGGGTCGGACCATTTATCTCGTTTCTTCGAAGAGTGCATTCTTCAAAGATTAGCTCATAAGACAAATTACCGTAGATAATTTCGAACAAGTCAAAATATGAAGCGTATCATCTAACCGACCCCTGCCCTGAGTGACTGAGAACACTAGATTGGATGACAGTACCTTATGCGGCAAGGAAAAAACACTCGTTTATTCGCAATATGCCTATGTGAACCTTACACAAATTAACGCGTAAAGCAATCGTTTAAGGGCAAGATCCAAACCGACCGATGACGACAATTCATGCTGACGAACAAATTGATGTAAGGCCTCCTTACAGTGACTGTTGAGAGGTCCAGTCGAAAGTGACCGATCAAGAGGACTTGAAACCACAGTGGTGTAATATGACGCAGTGCACGAATAAAGATGTAAGCATTCATCATCCCACACGATTATTACCAGAAAAACAGAGAACTCTATAGGACTATAAGAGTAAGCATCAACTTTTGGTCGGATACCGAGGATTTTTTCGAAGAATCTGACTTTGTTCTTCCTAATAATATTCGGTTAAAATTCCAATCCACCTGCTTGGTAATCATCAGAGCTTTCGGGAGAAACAATGACTGGTAGGATAAGAAACCTGAACTCGTTCTGAGCCAACCGGTGGTTGCACCTACTTCACAATGGAGACTTAACGGGATCGACAAAAAACGGTTATCGTAGAGAGGTGGGACAGATTCGGTGAATTTCAGTGAATTTTATTGCACGTCAGCCGTGGTCTCTTTTTCAAGTCAATCGCTCCTTATTAGCACTCAAAAATCCAAGCAAAAGAGACGTTATATCAGGAGCCAGCAATATCCGGTCAGCTTACATGGTCACGTGCGTCGGACGGTTTTGTGAACAGCCTCAGTATAAGGCCGCCCAAGAGGAAGTTATAGGTTTGCACCACGGCTTCGGTACACTCAGATGTTGTATTCAGCTTTCATAGAAAATAGGTTAACAAGAGTTATAGTTCGCATTTTTTGTGACGTTATATCTTAACTGGCCTTCTGAAGCAGTACCATGAACAGTTACACATTACCGAGTAGCGACTCGTATCTGCGCGAAGTAGTGAAACACCATCTCTGTTATACAGATAATTCCGTCACTTATTCTATAATACAGAGCCCTTGAATCAATCCAACCAGTCGAAGGTATAACAATTAGTGGCAAACTGATGTTTGTTAGCTGTTTGACGAATGTCAAGAAAACTTTGCCATCCTCACCGACTTTGAATTGGCCGTGGGCTCCGCGAGATTGACCTTAACCGGCTTACAATATGTTTATTTCATCACAAGAAGTGGTGATCAGATCGCAAGTTTCGAAACCAAAACGAACTGACGGAATTCTTCGGTTAACCATACAGCCATCAAGGGTTCGGTTTATTACCCATCATCACTAGCACATCTGACGTAAATCAATCGATGCGTCTAATCCTTCTAAACGCTACTCTGGGTGCTTTCCGTTTGAGCCTGTGTGCTTTGACAAATTCGTTCTGGTCACATTGAAGTGACACAAATCCATAAAACAAGCGCCATATATAGAGTTTCAGAGGATTCACAGTCAGGTTTATGGCGAGTTGATGTATACTGAATGAAGTATTTCGTTTGGTATATCCTTGTTGTTCACTTGAGGCGTTCACTTAACGAACACATCAGCAACGTTGAGATATGCTTTTTTGAAGATTTCCCAAACTTTACTTACCAAGACACGAGTGGTTCCCACTCGACTAAATAAACAAGTTTCATCCTCATCCCTTAGCAATGGTCTGAACAGCGAATGAGTGTAGCATTCTCCCCTTCGACGTTTGTGAACAAATTGGCCCCACGGGTTTTGTCAAGTCGATTCGCTTTTGGAAACCCTCATTTTATTAAGCAAAATCACTGCGGTTTTATTAGTGTACAAGCAATCTTCCTGGACGTCGTTCAGAACGCTGCATTGATCGAGTTTGCCTGGTTGTGATTGCTTCGGCTCCTGACCGGTTCATCCTGTGTCAGACAGCCATTATTTGTTTTCAGTTCTCCGACTGTTTATCTGTATTGTTAACTAAAACAGATGAAACTTTCCGGCGGATGACTGTTGCTTATCGTGATCCCTAATTGTACATTACGAAGTGCCGAGAGGAATGATCGACAGACTTTGAATTGGATTTGCACAGTTGCTGGCTAACCATGTTGCCTTGTAACGCACTGTAGGCTGTGCACCGCCTCTGTACCATGCGTATCTTTGTGTACAGTTTGGCATAGTTTGAGCATTCTTAAGCTTTGAAGTCTTCCTGGTTTGCATTTCCAACAAAGCAGATACCTATATAGACCATGCCCTCCAGTCATTCAGTTGGGCCATGTATATTCGACAATAACATCGTCTATTAGTACGACTGATTTCCTTCGCCAACTCACTTGCGTTTCACACATACTCTTCACTTCTGGCCGAAGGTAAACAAGCTTTTCTGAATACGCCTCATTGTGGGGACGTCCAAGGGCAAAGACAGTTGCTATTCATGTGGGTGGAATGTCCCAATAAACAATCGGAAAGCGACAAAACATCGGTCCAAGCATGTATAGCTCGGATAAACAGACACAGGAAGCCGCACTGGGTTGTTGGTGCGCTGATCCGACACAGACAGGGTCTATGTGAGGCACCACGTATAACAGACAAGTTTCATCGTGCTTTGGCATCCCCGAGAGATGGTTTCGCCCCGAAGTTTTACAGTATTTTCATCTCAATCCGTTAACCCAGTTCTGGTAAGTAGAATAAGTGCAGTATTGTAGTATTATATTATTTGGGCTTGCGATTTCTTGAACAAAAATAAATCTATGGGGGCTTACACTTGCCTAGAGCAATTGGTCTTTACCGCATGTTACAAGACATCCGCACTGGCAGCGGGGCAGCTTCACGCTGAAAATGCTTGCAAGATATCTCCTTGATTAAATCCGCGTGAACATACACCATTAAAAAGCTGTTAAAAAGTTCCTGAAGACTAAATTTGGAAATTTCCGAACTCAAAGTTCACTGGCACTGAAATAATAGTGTCGGAATAGGCGAACCTCAATAACTGTGTCGGTGTGAGCGTGAAGTTAGAGGCTGCTTCGAACCTCATGGAATGCTTCACAGCAGTGCGTATGATCTATGCCGCTGAAAAAGCTCTGACAGTTCAACACGAGATTGTTGCGGCAAACCCTTCCACTCAAAGCTTACATCAAGAACAACTGGCTCCAACTGTTATTATGGTTGCCAAGCTCGACAGTGTCAACATTCCAGTGGAATGAGACATAGCGTTAAATAGATACCATAGTCGCTTATAGGCAGGTGTTTGGACTCAACATAAGCTACATCAGGTGATTATGTCACATCCATCTTCTTATCAGCGATTCTCGGCTACAGTGGAGTAATGCGAATGGTGATTGAAATGCCGAATGAAGGGTTCACCTAGTAAATACTGCTGTCGGCGAATAATACATGTACAGTTGAACCCTCCAATAGAGAGCATCCGTGAAACCGAACAAAACCATTCTACCTTTGAAAGCATTGTGTCTTAGGAAGCATAAAACTTCGACCCTACAGCTATCATTTTTTGACACATCTGTAGTGGGCTGCATAATGGTGAAGGATGTTTCTACTTAGACTGTTCGTTTGTGCCGGAAGTGCAGATACTTGGTACTTGGTCCTCCACTTTCTCATTTTGTCCAGTACTATAAGGCTTTCGATCAAATGAATCGGTGTGGCTGAAGGTTCGTATAGTCAGCTATAAACCACGCATCTAGGATAGGTTGCTTCCAGCTGCTACAGACGCAAAAGAGGGGAATAGCCAAGCATTGGAAGTGATGTCCTAATTCGTTGATTGAATTTGGAGTCAGCGGCTCTGATGCAGGGGCATCGATGACTAGTGTGGCAGTGTTGCTGTCAGTGATTTTGAAATGGTGTCCATTAACAGAGATGAGTTAGCATAGACAGCCGGCGACCGGATGCGACCTGTTTGCAGTCCATCGGGCAGGCTGCGCCCAAATTGTTGTTCAAGTCAGAGATTGACTGTTTGAGCTTTCGGGGGCTGAGCCTACTTGACAAGCCCAAAACAGGGCGAGACTGGTGGTTCGAGCAGTTCTACCACACTACTGAAATCAAACGAAAGAAACTCTACTGAATATTTTCACAGCGGAATCTCAAAGTGGTCTGTGTGCTGCATATAATGCAGAGGAATATCAGTGACCAGGAGGGACTCCATCGGATCTCCAGTTCCAGTATTTCCCTCATGCATATGAGCCCAGAAGTAAATAATTTAGTAGTCTGAATGGTTCTTCTGTGTTCAGCTGACGACAGACAGGATGCCTGGGAAACAACCAAGTGAATACTGTTAGTTCTTCGTCTTATCCAGTCTCTCGGTTGTTACTGCCGGAGCAGAATCTTCCTCGCTTTCCAATGCCGTCGAACGATCCTGATCTTTCACGCTATCAGATTTAGACATGGCATCGCCAGTCACATAAGAGCTCACTGGGGAACACCCCAAGATACCTGTACCGGAATAGGCATAGAATATGACCTCGCAACAACTCTCCCCTTTATCACGGGCGGAGATTTTGTTCCCAAATTTCTCATCCAGGTTTTACCTTCTAAATTACTTTCTAGAAAAGACTAGTCTGGAACCCGACAAACAAGCGGGTTTCTTGACCAACATGACCATTCCTTTTGTGCCGCAGACTGATCGCTCTTAGTATGTGGCTGATGAGCAGGACGAAATCTTGACACTCTGCGACCTTTGTCTTATTTCTGCATTGTTTAAAAGAGCAATAGGGATGACTTCTGGGTGCAGTGTGCCTCAATGTGTGACAGGCAAAACGTCATATCTAGACGAACGGCCGTCAAGCTCAGCAACGATGGTACTGAAGGTAAGACTTACAATTGGGTCACGCACCAGTTTCTCTAGCTCACCGCGAACGTGATCCTCTTTCAGGTTGGGTTTGTGGAGCAGCCCAGTGGACTAGTGTAATCTAATTTCCATGCGACTTTTATGGCAGATAAAGGGGTGATTGCTTTATTGGAACACTGTTCGTAGAAACTCTGAGATTTCAGGGTTTGATTATAATATTACCCAAAACTTGGGTATGTCTGCCAGTAAGATCGACAGAATTACTCTTCTCCTCGGAGGATCTCCACCCCAATTTCATCCATTCTGAGTCACTAAGGTATGCGGGAAGAACGCCATTAGGATAGAACAATAACCTCAGAACCGTGCTTTGTTGGAAGCCACAGAATTTGACCTTACATTCACCAAACGATGGATATCAAATGTAATAAAAATGGGAGCCAAGAGCTGGTTTATCGGCTTGGTCGGTACTACTACCCTGGGCAACGGATATCAGAAAACCACAAATGGATTTGAAACACGCAAGATTGGAAATTCTTAACAGCGGATAAGAATATCGAGGAATCGTTTCATATGAAACGAGTTTTGAGAATTTATCGCCAGTTTATTTTCTTAGTGAACACTATCCACAAAACTGTTGTGGAATGTAACAAAGACAACGTAAGCATCCAGTTGTCGAGCGTTTTCTGAGTATTGCCTAAAGGCCTTCTACAGGTATTTGCTTTTCAGCATTTGAGCATCCAAATGTTGCGCAGATTACACTTTTATAAAGAGTTGTGGAATGTAACGGCTAAGGAGAGCATGGAATCATGCAATCCAATGCGTGCACGGAGATTTCACAGTTCGATTGGAGTTCAACGTACGAGGTCCGAAACCGAGCTGTCGAAAAAGCAGAGCACCAATTTGTTGAATCCAGGGTAGGATGTACTCAACTGTCCATCGTGCAGCCGCTGGTTGGGCGAAGAACTATCGTTCCTAAGCTACCGGATTGCCGGTGCGCACCAATACGTTTCATGGCAGCCACACAAAATTTTGCCGATCGGGATGACTGAAATGCCATCACTGAAGACAGCTGCTTCCGGCTTTTCAACAGGAGTCGAATCGGCTTTACACAATGAAAATTACAATAAATTGACTGCTATTTAGTGTTTTAGTGAGCTTGGGCGGTTACGTAACGATCTCCACTCAACTACAAAGGACATGCTGGATTTGGTGGTTTTTTCAACACTAAAAATACTACAATGTGGACAATGGGGCTTTCCCACAAGGCCGATCTAAATCGATCGCTGAGCACCTGTGAGTAAACAATCCTCGAGCTACTAGAACATCATACTACAAGTTTACCAGTCAAAAATCACGTTCCTCAAGCGAGCTCCAGATATCCCCACTTAAGACCGTACAGTTACGCAAAACTGGCACAAAGATGTCGAAAACAGTGGTCATGGAAACAATTTGTAACCCAGTGGTTTGTGGTCCAATCCTTAGCGGTGGTTGAAAAGATTTGATGAACAAATAAATTAAAAGAAATAACCCGTTGCATGATGACGGACCCACCTCTCAAAAATATATGATTTAACACCGTTGAAAGTAAGCGAAATTAGCGCGGGCTCCTTTCTGTTAAACTTTTAACAAACCATAAGTACCCCGGAAGGGGAAATAATCCACAAGCTGTGTGAATCTTCCGTCTGAGTTGTCACCCAAGCAACCAGTCAGCAGAAGACCACGTGAATTGGATTCTGAATGAAACCTAAGTGGCGCTGTTTCCTACCTAACTGTGAGTTAATCACACTGCTGTTCAGTCACTCGAGGCCGAACGGCTAGGCATTTAAAATTAACCAGAACAGTGCGGGTTCGAAACCTTTTGAGTTTCGTGAGATTTGCACTACTGATGATTCCCAACGTGGATGAAACAGCTGTACAGTACTTCTCCAATTTTCGGCATAAATTGACTCTACTTACGGGGCGAAATCTCGATTGAAACTTTCAACTTTTACGAACACGAGCTGCCTCAACTTTCATGTGGAATGAGGCAGGCGAGGCATTGTTGAACATGCAACACCACAACCCAGCTGACTGTCACAACACATTTGCTTTATCAGGTGTCTAAGAGGAAGACAACTGTATACGAACAATACAGAAAAAAATTATAGACTTGAACATGTCCAACTCACTTTCAATAGGGCTAGATAGGACCGCGTGGCAAAGTCTTTGGCTAACATATGTAGAGCACCACAAATTCCTTCAACAATTTCTTCCAAACGAACACTTTGGACCATCGTCGCAAACGTTTGATAGGAGGTCGAATTGTTTGCAGAAGTACGCTATCAAAGTAGATGAAAACAACCGTATTATACTAAACTTAAGATAAAGGCCTGTGAAGTATGACTCATGAGGCTGTCAAAATGTCATAAACGCAATCTAATCAAATGTACGCAACACTTCATTATTATTGTCATCATCCTCATCACCACCACCGACAGTATGACATCAGTGTTCAACACCGATGCTCCACTGCCGTACGACCATGATTTATTTGAAAGCCTTATTGTGAAGAAAAGAATAAAGGTGAACGGGGAAGGGACTTAGTGCTAGCTTACTACAATCACTCCGAGGTGTCTACATCACTAATTCCAGCAATCTGGACAGAAACTGACAAGAAGATCGCCACTGACATCGGTTGGCAGCCATACAATGCAGCGTCTCCAACCAGGCGCAGTAAGGATCACGCGGCCCCCATCCTGGAAGGAGCACCGGCAGCACCCAAACGTTTCGTGATTTCCTTCATACCCCTCTGCCAGGTCAGGCGTTGGCCACCTCTCTGCTTACGCCACCCTGAAATGGGCATGGAAAACAGCACTCTTTTCGGCAAACGATGGTGAGGCATACGCAACACATGTCCCAACTAACGCAGTTTCTGGTGATGGACACATTCTTTAATGGAAGTACCCGTTGCACAATCGAAAACTCGCTTTCTAATTAACTGTTACGGATACGCCGACAACAATCCACACGAGCTATGGTTCTGAGACAACGAAGAAGACAACACCTGAAGATGCCTCAGTTCCGCTACTCGAACAGGCCAAGTCTCCAGCCATACAACAAAACAGCCCGCACTGTAGCTTGATACACACGTCCCGTGAGATTCAGAGATACACCATTTTGAAGCCAAAGGTGTCTCAAATTGGCAAACGTGACCCGAACCTTGCAGAGTCGTGACCTCATCTGTCACACCACAATCAGAACTAACACAACTTCCAAGAAAAGTAAAGCACTCCACAACTTCCAGTCCCTCTCCCTGGATTGTGAGTGGCGTGTTCAGTGACTTCAACCACTGAGCCATCTCGAGCTCCGACAGTTTAAGTGACATGAGCATTGTTATACGTAAGTACCAAGGTTGTACGACCGCTGGGATACTGTTAGATTGCCCAGATCTAGATAGGAGGACGATTAGGGTCCACGATCGAAGACTGTTCCAAAAGCCTGGCCGCAAGACAGCCGAGTTTGTCGAAAAATGAAAGTGCATTACCATTTTTATAGAACAAGTCGCAACATATTTTATAACCCCAACCTGGAGGACTAGGAGACAGTGCTGGTTAGACCGATAACCAATGACCGACTTGGTATCACACGGACACCACCCAGTATAGGTCAGTCGGTCACGGAGGCCTAAAAACTGTCCCACTTTGGTAAGGTCCAGATCAGTTGTGGAGAACAGACAAGTCAAATGAGTCAAATGCGCCTTCTGGGCCTCTTCTATTTCTTTGGTTTTCTGTGTCCACCATACTTCACGGTCGGCTTGCACGCTCACCTTCACTTGACGTCTGATAATTCGTCACAGCAACTTATGTTCGGGGCCGGCAAGGGTATTTCTCCCAGATTTAAGCAGTGTCATCGTTCGGTCTGATATCCAGTGCTTGAGTGAGCTGGGTGGTGCCGTACCACAGGGAAGGTAACAAAGACTATGCAAAGAGGTGGCAATCTCGTCCCAGTAAGAGTTCGCATCTGACGGTGGAATCTTTGGAAGAGAATCTCGAAGACGATCCTGGTAAGTTCGTTTAGCGGATCTGACAGTCTTTCAGTTGCCAAGCGATTTGTCCGCACCTTACGCTGCTCTGGATAACGTAGGGAGAAACGACTCCGGACGAGTGCGTGGTCGGAATCTACAAACGTGCTCCAATACGAACGGCAGTCAGTCAATGATCAGCGCCATTGGTAACTGATGGCAATGTGGTCCATTTGCGTATGTGGTCGGCAGGCCGTTGGAGGACACCATGTGGCCAGACGACTTCGGCCATTTCGGAAGTTAGTACTGCATAAAAACAGCCTGTAATCAGCACACAGCCGGATCAACCGTTCCCCATTGTCCGTACGTACCGAGTCCAATCCATGTCGACCTACCAACTGAGTCTCGAATGCGCTAAGCCTGCCCACTTGTGAATTCATATCTCCGGCAACCACCACGATATCTGAGGCTTTTAGCTCGCCGCAGGAGGGCACAGGGCGTCATAAAACCCGCCTTTGACGGCGCGGAGCTACAATCAGTTGGGGCGTAGGCAGACACGATAAACAGACGTCTATCAACCTGCCGCTTGTAATACTCCTTCACAGACGTTGCCAGACGAACCATACAGAGGCGACTATCAACAGGTATCCAGCCAAAAAGGATACTTCCGCCCGGTGACTTAGGACGATACCAACCCTGCACATCCCACCGTGGCAGCCTCTGGACCACCAGAGGTGCGCAGCCGGAAGTGACTGAAGACTGATAGGGCGGTTAGCTCAATCACTGTGCTTGTATCTTGAATTCTCGTTTCTGAAACAGCACACATCAATGCCATGCGAGTCGTGTTAGACCAAGAGCGGCTTGCTGTCCCGCTTGCTTCAGAGTGCGGACATTGAAGGCGGCCAGATAGACTGGGTGTCGAGGCTTGAAGATTGATTTGGAGATACCTGAGGATATCGGCGCCATGTGGGGAGCAAGAACTGCACGCAAAACCGATGCAAGACGGATGAAGTCATCAGTCCTAAGTGCTGGGTCTACAAGAGGAGAGTTATTAATGAGGTGGGGAGAGGGGGAAGAAAAAGTATGTGAAAGAGAAAGAAGGGAGGCGTCATCAGCAGCCTGTTTTCGCTTACCCGCCCTGCTGTATACAGCGAGTAAGACGACCCGGCCAATGTGGTATGAGTTTATTTGTATGTGTGCAGTTCATGGTTGCAAGTGGGCTGGGATACTGTCAGGGCGCCCACACCTAGACAGGAGGACGATTAGGGTCCTCAACCAAAGCCTTTGACTTAAAAGCCTAACCGCAAGACAGCGGCATATGCGGGAAATGTAAATGCATTACCATTTCTACGGAACAAGTCGCCACATGTTCCAACTCCCAGCCTGGAGGACCAGGAGAGTGTGTTCGTCAGACTTATAACCATTGACCAACCTGGTATGAGAGACTCTCTGGGTGTCGCGGGACACCCCGTATAGCCCAATGGGTCGCTGAGGTGCGCAAACCGTCACACCACGGTAAGGTCCAGTCTCCTCGTGACGTAAAACCTCACAATCGGCGTTTACGAACACCACTATTTGCCGCTACACACTGATGAAACATCAAGTGAGTAGGGCTTAACAAATAACGCACTACTCTCGTATGACTGAGGCGATTCGGATTAATGACATTTTAACAAGAGAAAGTAAGACGAATCATCATACAACTCTATCTAAACAAACTGATATAGTTGTATGAAGGTCAATCGCTGGTGTTTTCACATTGCAGTTGCTGTCAGTTGTGGTGATGGCTGACGGTAGTGATGGATGGTGGTAAGTGTAAAAAGAAGAGTAATTCTTAACCATTTTGCACCTTCAGCTGGCACGATAAGGAGACAAAAACAACCAGGGTATAGAATGCAAAATTAATCGATAGGGTGATGCATCACCGGTGCGAGCTCCCAGCTGCAACGCGAATTCGATCTAGACACTAAGTAACAACGACTGCAGGAAAAGTTCCGTGCCAAATAGCTAACCCGAAAAGTGATCACCGCCCTCATCTCTAGGGAAGGGGGCAATATCCTAGGCAGTTGGTGCGGAGACCAGTAAACTCCTTAAAGCACCGTTTTTGAGGAGCACAACACCTCCCACAATGCCGAAAATTCCCGATGATTATACTTGATTCGCATGCAATCTGTAAAGTAAGCATATCTAACCTAAGACCCACTGACAACCAAAGTTTCCCTGGTAGGCCACCGTACAGTAAACGGAAACACGAAAGGGAATAGGAAGTTGTCAAACAGTCACTACAGTCCATGCCTAAAGCTGTCTCCTTGCCGTGGTGATCGGGTTTGGGTGCGGCAACGATTCTGAGGGCTACGCTGACTGACATTAGGTTCCTTAGGGTTCAGCGATGTGAGGAGCAGTCAGACAAAGGACAGCGAGTGCAGGTACTGCAAGAAATCATACTACGTAGCGGTCTGGCGGGCACATTGTTGCTGCGACAGGTGTGAGATTAGTAAGGCACTTCCCCGAGGCGACCGGCATTTCGATACTGATGAAAGCGACAATGCTATCTCCCAAGGGAAGACGAGTTGGAAAAGGTCGGCCCTAAGAACTGCACACTCTCGTCGCCCAGCGGTTGATAGTGACCACCCGTGGAGTACCTAGGATGGTCAGAAACCAAGTAACCTTGCTATAAGCTCTATGCACATCCGCCACATGTAGTAAAATTATCAGGAAACAGTGCCTTTCTCTCTGGGCCCTCGAGACAGGCTATCCCCTGCAGCCAAGTAGGTCAGACGATTAAGTCATTAGGTCTCTCAAGAAAATCTAACCAACCACTGCCTCCCGGTTCGAAGCAAGAGGTTAGCGGAAGGGTCCTTGGAAAAAAATCCGACATCCTTTCATTGCATTGTGGGTAAGGCATTTGAATCTCAACCAAACCCTCTTCTTCAGCCTGTAACTTTTTAATCAACGGCAGCTTACTGCAATCCCCTCAACTGTCTTTTTGATTCACTTAACTGTCAGTCACCTGAAATCAAGAGCACCATTAGACTGTAACTTCCTTTAAACGCATATCTGTCATGCCACCAGAAGGAATCACGGAAGTTGAGATACTGCCGGATCTCCCGGGCCTAGACAGGAGTAGTCGAGATGCCAGGGTCGAGTTCGAATCACGGATCTTCCGGTCAGCACTTCCGCGCCGCAACGACTAAGCTGACTTGAGCTCGGCCCCGTGAGCGTTGACTTCTGGATGCTTTTAAGCCAACTGAACTCGATATTGTTGGGTTACAGAGAAACTTTGCAAGTGGTGAGCTGAATAACCTTGAATCAACCGGTGTGTTCCCGAGGGAAAGCGAATTGATACGCATGCCCCAACAACGCTCTGACAACAGTCAAGTTGTATGACCCAAAATGAATGATAACTTTGTTTCGGAGCTCTTCACTAGTAGCTGAGTGCCACACGGTCCAACTGAGTCAAAGGCCGGTTTGCATCTGGTAGTAATGTGAGCGTTCGTGCTGAAAGTTTCCGCTGGCCAAAAGCAAATGATGTTCACCACTTACCTAGTCGCTCTCCGTTGTCTGCACGATGAGCGTCAACCACGATGCGGTTGCCAGGATGGGTTTCTTCCGGACTTGGTCGACCTAGGCATTCATATCACCTGCCGAAGTTACATCTGTGCTTCTCGCTAACCTGAGTAACAGTGACATACCCCGAGAGAGACTATCTTGCTCAGCTACAGACCTGCTGCCTGTCGGAATGCATGCTCATAAAAAACCCCTTACCGCGTCAACATGCGTTGATCTTAAGTGGGTCACTCAACCGAACGGTGCAAAGGTTATTTACAGGAATCCAGTCCAGTAAAGCAAATCCAGCGCCCGGTTAGATAAAATTCCCAGACCGCAAATACCACCAGCCAGTACATCAGGATCATTAGGCGTCAGCAGATCCTCGAAGACCCCCCGAAGTACTGAGCGGGTCAGACCAGTAATGCCAAGGCGAGGTAGATAACTCACCCTCGATAGATCGGCTGGTCACACATCATGGATTACACTGGTCAGACCATTTTAGTTCGTATGCCAGAGGATCTTTCGCCTCAGATATCACTCTTCGGCTAGAGACGACACGGAGGTGGCCACTCCTTGACTTGGCAACCAAGCATGGAAGCCTTTACCAGTCAGCTCAGCCACGTTGTTAACTGCCGTCTCCCCGGATAGAAATGAGACGACCAAGTCGTTAGTGACCCTGGCAGATACGGTAACGTCACGAAGCTAGTGGCACTCCTGCATCCAAGCTATTGCTTACACTATGTAGCTCTTCCGCTCCAAACTATGTCAGGCAAACAGTACTATTTGAAATTCATGAACTTGGTCATCGCCTCCAACGCGTCGCTCTCATTCCATTATCCTCCTTCGTGGAACGAAACTGTAGCAAATGTACTTTGGCGCAAGGTGTATCGCTGAAAAACCGAACTGGAACGAACAAGCAAGATAGTAAATCTTGACAGTTTTACTGTACCAGGCAATTTCCGTGAAGGATAAATGTCGCGAAAATTAACAGCACCAGATTGTGCAATGTACGAGGCCAAATTTAGATCTAAGAAAGCCAGCAATCGTAGTTCCAGTGAGCAAAGAACACCCAGGGTGCTACCATCAAATGGGGAAAAATGGATTGGTAACAGGAACCACATAGTATGGAGTTATCAAAACCTTGTTTGTTCCACAAGATGAGGATGTGATTAAAGTGCGGCGGTGTGAGTATGTTTCCGCTATGTAGGCGGGAGTTTTTTGGTTCCTGATTAAGGAAGCCTGATGGATTTTTAAATGTTTCTCAAATTTTTACACTTGCCATCGGTCAACCAGTACAAAAACTCGAGCAAAAAAAACTGCTGATCTTTACATCTGACCTTCGCATCCATGAGGATGCCATCCTATGTTTCGTCCGTTCCTGAACGGCTGTCATGTTTTCTCACGCCCCTTCCTTCTTTCTCCCGGCTGCTCCGAAGATAGGCAAGCTGCCGGATACAGCCCGATTTCCTGATCAACTGAAAGGCGTGATGCCGACCATACATCGACATGAATGGGTCTTGTCTGTGGTTGACTAGATTGGCGCACGAAGTGCTAAAAACACCATCGGCAGGTTCATTTCAAACCACTTCTTTTGGCCACCAGCCATTCGTTCGGCTGCTACGCCCTGGCAGTATCCAGGCCCTCGTGCCTCCTTCTGGTGCCATAGCAGTTTGGCACCGAAAGGGTGCTACAGCTGAAAGAAAACATGGCCCACCTCGTGGTTCAACAACAAGCTTCCGTGTGAAGTCATGAGATAACACTGGAAATACGAAATCCAAATCATCGGCCTTCCAGGATGATATACCAGCTGTGTGAAAACCACCGTAGCATTAGCCTGGCAGCTGTGGCATCGAAGGTACTCTGGTCTTATCCTTCGAAGGGAGAAGCAGATCCGTGAGAACCAAGTCGGATTCCATCCTACAAGAGGATACATCGATCACATCTTCACCCTCTGACAGACTCTGAAACAGCAACACTGCTTCCAACAATCAATAATGGTTGTGTCCCTTGATCTGAAAGCTGTCTTTGATTCTGTGGACCGTCAGGCATTATGGTAGTGTTTATGGAGCAAAGGTGTCCCCCATAAATTATTGACCCTCCTTAAGGCGATGTACGCCAACTCCCGCGGCCGTGTGAAGGTCTACGGGGAGCTCTCACCTGAGTTCACCACATCAAGTGGTGTCAGGCAAGGCTGTCCTATTTCACCGTTCCTCTTCAACTTCGACATTGATACGATTATGGAAGACTAACTACCAGCTTCTTACGACTGTGGGGTCGAAGTTCTCCTGCTCACAGATATCGAGTACGCAGACGACATAGCCCTTCTTGGATCTGACACCGTGGTAACGCAAAAAATATTAAATAACCTAATTCTGCATGTGCTTCACACCTGAAAAGTGTAAAGTGTTACTGCAAGGCTGGGTAGGGCTGTATCAGTCCCGGTGGTCTAGCAAAAGATGAGATTTCCATCCGGATTGGGGAGGGCAGAGCAGCTTTTGTGAACCTGGGTCAAGTATGGCGTAGGCATGACATCGGTTTATCCGTCAAGGGTCGAGTTTACAATGCTGCGGTGCGATCTATATCGCTATACGAGTCAGAAACCTGGCCGCTGCGCGCCGAGGACGTAAAAAAACTTTGTGTTTGACCATGGACGTCTTCGGAGCATTGCCCGAGTCTTATGGGAACACCGGATCAGCAATGTTTAAATACGTCGAATGGTATTCCGAAGAAATAACTCACCCACGACAGATAACACTAGCTTGACCACGTGCTCCGTATGCTAGTCATTTATGCTAGTGGTGGTTGAACTGGAAGTATCAACAGCTGGGGCGAGACGGCCCAAGTGGTTAGAGCGCGAGCTTACTGACCGGAAGGTTCGTGGTTCGAACCCCACCTCTGCCTCTCGACTTCCCCTGTCTAGGCTTGGGCAACCTGGCAGTATCCCAGCCCTCGTGCAACCTTCGGGTGGCATGGCAGTTAGGCACCGAAAGAGTGCTACAGCTGAACGATCAACAGCTGACCTGACCGTACTGTGCTCTCAGTAATTAACTGTTATTACCAAAAACAATCGAGGATTGTGTATTCAAAAGTGCTCAAGAACAATCCAAGAGCCAGTTGGGACGTCCCCCATAAGCAGTCTGCTTCCGGAAAGTGAAATAACGTGGTAATAGAAACAAGTGTTTGACTGCACAGCAGACAATTTGGTTGCCGGAAACGCCAATCGCCACAAACTGTGGTGGCTAAATCGTGCGCCAAGTTCATTGCTTTTAGGGACGAATACTGCTCTTCGTGAGTCCTGTAGAACAACAGCAATATTATTATTGCCGTTACTATCGTTCGGTCGCGGTACACTTTCGGTGCACAGCGGCCATTCAACCTGAAGGAAGTACAAGAGCAGAGATATGCCGGGTTGACTGGACACGAGCAACCGTAATGCCTAGTTCGAACTACAGACCTTCAGACCAACAGGGTCGCACCTTAACCACTTAGCTACCTTGGTTTGTCTTGAAGAATGCTGTAAAGTGTGAGGTGGACCAAATATGACTTGCTGGAAGGACATGAAAAAGATAGTGAAACGTTTTCTGCTGCGATCCGACTTTCAGGATGGGGTCTCAAGAATTGAAGTGCAATTGACTGCAAATGTTCCTAAACGTTGAATGTAGACTAGAGCGCCAGCTGCTAACCGGGATGTCTGCGGTCAAACCCAACTCTTGCTTTTCCATTGCTTTTGTCTAGGGTAAGGTGTCCTGGTAGCATCCCAACATCGAACTACACGACAATCATGCACTGAAAGGGACTAGAGTTGAAAGATTTGACCATGAAAAATAATATCACTGACCGATCTCCCTGATGTCTGTTCTGTCCGGTTTTCCAACTGAATGACTGAAATGTGATAAGCCAGCATCAGATACCCTTCCTCCCAACCGGTTTTCTTTTTCATCATAGAGCTTCAAACAGACTGTGACTGCGGCAGTGAGGTAACAAGGCCTCACATAACGAGGTACCACATAATGGTGCACGCGTCACGCCTTACAAATCCCTCCCTGTCACTACTACTTATTTTACCTAAGTCGGAGCGGCGGATGGAGGTGGACAGAAAGGAACGACGTTCCAAAAAATGCGGGTATTGTTAGCTTTCTAGGATGGGATTCATGTGGCCATGTGCTTGGCTAGACACTGGACGATATGGTGGCCAACCGATGTCACTGGCGTTCACGTTATCAATTTCAACTGAGGTTGTCTGATTGAGTATTGGATGTGTAAGCACCTCGCCTACTTATCGTAAGATAGCTCTAACCATACCCCCTTCCCTGCCCTATTTCCCATTGATAATAGGACTTTATTCAAATAAATTGACATGGCTGTACGGCAGTGAAGTGCCAGTGATTTGATCTAGTGTTGCTATCGGCGACGATGTTGATTGATGATAATGACTTAGTTTACCTATTATTACCAACAATCATGAACAGTATCAGGTCCTTGGTATTTTCTGTTCTTCATGCACTTCTGGAACAATATACTCCACGAAACAAAACACAGACCGATCCTGATTTTCCCATTACCATCTGAAGCTCGCCATAGGATTCAGCTCACTCACTGCCTGTATGGTGGGCAGCGTACAGTTAACGACCAAACACAAAAAGAACCAAATTTGAGTTTATCGTAAAACCGAGAGCAGAAGCAACTGGTTATTTGGCAGAAAAAAGTGCGCAAGACAAAGGATATAGGGGCTTACCTTCGTTATCTCGTGTTGTGTTGCATACAAAAGTAGGAACAGGCCTGTGACCAAACCGCATTCACGCATGCCGTAGTGGCTGTCGATGTTGACTGATAGGTTCCGCAGTAAACCGACCATGGCCTTCACTAACATCCATGATGTCACAGGATTTTGTGGTGGTTGACAGACAAGGCCAAGATCAGGACATATGCCTGCGGTAGCTGCATGCAGAATTCGGGCCAACAAAGGCAGCCCAGCAAGTTCATGCACGACCATATGCCTGGCGGTTTCTTCTTCCTCGTGACGGCTTGTCAGGTGCCTTAAGGCACACATACATGGCTCCAAAATGTCTTCCCTGGCTCCGATTTGGCCAACCGCTCGCAACAAGCCTTGGATACCACCGAACTAAAAGGATGAGACCCGAGTTAATCAAAACATACCTTGTGCACGACATATTTGTTTGCGTGATTGTTGCACGTCAGGTTTGAGAGAATCCCTGCAGCACATGTGACCGTATTCGCATCTCCACAGTCCAGCAATTGGACAAGGGAATGCAGCAGGGGCTGCAGGTTATCCAATCGGGTAGCAGCATCTGACAAGTTCCGGAGGGCCCACAAGCAATTGATCACCAACCTATGGCTGGAGCTCTGAAGATGTTTGGCCAGTGCATCCATGCCGCCTGCAGCAATTATGGCTGGTTTGTTTGAGGTACATACGCTAAGCACTTTCAAGACCCGGGCAGTCGTCCACAGAAGCTTTTCGTAAGAGTATGCACGGAGTATTCGTACTAATTCCAACGGACCACCACTAGAAAGTATCTGAAGTTTGCTCTCTTGATGCCCGTAGGCTAATATTTGCAAACAGTCAGTGCAAATTGTGAGAAATTTGATGTTGTTTTTTCGGAGCAGAGTGGTCATCTTTTGTAGGCATCCGCTTTGACGAACAACGGCCTTGGCACCGTCTTGGTGGAGCAGAAGGTTGTGTAACGTGGTGATGGCGTAGAAAAGTACGGACTCCACCGGAGAATTCAAAAGATTCACCAGACACGGCACACATTGGGCGGCAAAGATGGCCTGAAATGTTCAGTATGAACTGAAGGTACTTACCTTGAGACCTGTTTGAGTTTGAGACATATTATAAAGTGTGCCAGAGAGGAAGCGAACCGTTTCGGGGTCATCTGTCCGGCCAAGTGCAGAAATGATACAATCAATCATGTCCATCGACTTTATGAGTGCATCAATGGCTTCAGACTTGCTCAGTTGAAACACCATCATCGAAGACTGGTAAATTATAACCTGATCGTCCTCGTCTTTGATTAGTTTCACTAATTCAGGAATAGCAGTGGCAGCTTCGTCGGTATCTATTTCTGGAAGCTTATTGCCTCGGAGATCTACGTTGCTGGCAGAATGCGAGCCTCCAGGCGTGTCACCGAGTGCCTCAATCCCCAACACACTCCCAGTACTTGGGGTGGCGGGAGAGAGTACGGAAGAATCAGCGGGGTTAACTGACATGGGAAAAGACTGCCACTGACTGAAAGAACAGGGTTTCCGACCCAGGTAGCGGTCATCCAGTTCGCCATCGTCCAACCCTACCTTGCTGCTGATGCTAGGTGTGTTGGTCCCCAACGCCGTTTCAATACCGGAATCCGAAAGGTAGCTGCTCTGTTGCCACATCTTTATTTGCTGGCATTTGTCCATAAGCTGCTCTGGGTGGGCTCCGGTTCCTGAATTCCCAAGACCAGTCACATTCCCAGAATGACGTTCGGGGCTATCCGATGCAGCAGGATTAACGTCTGATTCCATTATGTATAATTAACGAAAAAACGAAATGAACATCACAAAAGCGCAGGACAGCAATGTAAGTCCGAAACGAAGTCGCCCCAAACAAGATGGAGCCGAGGCTGCTGGTAAGGTCAACGACAATGCTGGTTCTTGGATTTGTTGAGAACCAGCTAAAAGGTTCAGAACCTCGGAAGATGAAGCATGCAGCCTAGTGAGTGGAAAAGCGGATAGCTTCACATAGCTTGCTCCGGGGCGGGGTGCACTTGGGAAACGTGACCTAATGATTTAAGTTGCCCACAGTTTCGCTACTCCTTAAACCAGTGCGTTTCAAGGTAAGAATTTAAATGTCGCGCATATTTCATTACAGTTCAGATTGATCACATTTCCGGCGACAGGTTTCCACTATTACGTGGTCGAAATACTGAGCCACTGAAAGAGGTATAGAACCGGCCGGTTCACTTCACACCTGTAAAGGACCTCGGACTTCAGATTTCATTTAATCTACAGTTGTAAGTTTGCGCTGTATCGTGACCATCTGCCCCGAACCTGCAAGGCATGGTGAGGATGACAGTCTGTCCCAGCTTGCAAACTGGTGTCTGTTTCTCAAAGCGAATTCTCCATAGCCTGGTTCGATTACCCACTTAATCTTATACAATGACGCAATGACGGTAGCCGTTGTTGTGAGTGAAATGATTTTGTGGCACTACGGCTTGCGTTGTCCCCGGATGGACAGAAGCATTTGTCAGCAACTAGTAGCACCTTCACGGATTCACCGGTTGTTACACAAAATCGAGGTTTTCGCCCAAGTTCCCCGGGTCGGTTTCGTTCTTGTCGTACAGCGCCTAGCGTTCACCTGAAAGGCACAAGTGAATAAAAGTGTAGCACTGCTCTTTGACGTCTCAGAGCGAGGCAGTATGCTTGCCATCGCGAGGACTCGCATAAACAAGTGTCTAATAGTGTTTTGAACTGAGTTCTAGAAGGGGCGCGAACAACGATGCAAAACTACCCGAAATGAGAGAAAATATTGCCTAATGAAACTGCGCGCTCTGTGCTTGAAAATCTTATCATGTCCCCGCCGTGTGTTTGCTGGGTCAACGGTGAAAAACCTGTTAGCCAAGCCTTGTTCAAACAAGACGTAAGTAAGAATTAGATCCCCTCGGAGGTGACAATACTCCAGGGGAAAGAGAGCAAGCCCCGAAATACGCATCTTGTAGTCCACGGATTTGAGGCCGGCAACCATTTTCGTAGCAGCTCGCTGGACACGCTCAATGAGGGTTACGTCATTCGTGCGTCCTGAGCAGCAGCTTGGTTGGCATATTCAAGGAGCGGTCTGACATAGGCCCCATGGAGTGTTTGGAAGTCCCGTGTTACTCCTATGGACTTCTAAATACTCTGCGGGGCCAATGTCAGACCGCTCCTTGAATACACCTACCAAGTTGTTTATTCAGGACGTGTCTGAAGGACGAGCTAACCTTCAGCTCACACGTACTTTCGTTCCTGTATCCTAGAGACCAGGCTCAGCACTAACATGAGGGAGGGAATATTGTGTCCGGCCGTTGGCTTGTTTGCTGAGCTGGGTAATTTGGTTGCAAACGTTTCATCCTAGCAACAATAATAGGTTTATTTCCCATCATGTAAGGAACATGCGAAATGGGTACAATCGGATCGTTACAGTCTGAACGCAACAGGCAACAACACAACGGGGAGGAAGGTACAACTGACGTGAAAAGTTATCGCGGTTGTGGGAGCCAAAAAAACAAGGGGAATGGGCGCGAGGTAGGGCTAGTTCAATGATGAAGCCGATTGACGTGAAATAAAACAGTAAATCATTGCTGACCTTGTGCGGTTTAGTAAATGGTCAGGGTCACAAAATAGAGATGTTGATGGAAGAATTCGAAGCAGAGAAAAATGGCTAGTTTTGTCTCAAACATATAGTTTGCACTGAAACTAATAAGATTCACTGGTGTCACCGTTGTAGGGAAATTAGGTGTAAAGGGTGGTTTCGATGGGGAGATAGTGCGAATGCATAGGGCTAAACGAACACCGTAAATGAAATTAAACTTGTGGAAGGGGTAAGCCGAAACTGCAGCGAAATACCAGATAGTTTGAATCCGGACGACAACCCCGTAGCGGTCGTCATGGTTGCCACAATCGGACAGAAGATTTCCGGGGCAGTTGGATCTGGGTTTTACCAGGACGCAGGTAGAGGTAGGGCCAGGCAGATGTAGGGTTGCCAGTAGCTTTCGACTTTTTTGGAGGATATGTAGGCGTATACCGGGTACCCGCCAGGTTGAATGAATGACGGTTATGCGGGGCGTTTGTAAGAAATACAGCCGATTTTTTGCAGATTGGGGAGAAGGGTAATGAGGAAGGGATAAATTGAGAGCAGTAGCGTCTAGTGAGTTCCCGGAGGCATCAAATAGAACGGTGTTCAATGGAAAAAATCCAAAAGATGAGGACGGGAAGCCGAACGAACCTACGAAAGGGTGGATTTTTGTTGGTTGACCTAGCAACCAATGACTACTTGAGGTTGACGATGTATTATGAGTATACAACAAATTAGTATTGGTGGGCCTCTGCTCGGCATGTATGCAGTACCGCCAAGCCATCAGTACGCAGCACTACGCTCCCTTACAACACACTGATGGTGTCACCTCGATTGATTGTGAAACGTTTGCAATAAAATTGCTCAGCTCAGCAGACAAACCAGCGCCTATCTACGCTACTTGTGATACCAACATTTTCCCCTGCAGTACTGTGTCCGTTTAGAATCGTTGGCCTGCGGCGCCATGATGCGATGGACCCGGAAAATCGGACTTTGCATTAATACTTCTTAACTGTTATATCTATTCGTGTTTTTTGAACTCAGTCAACTGTCGGCCTAAGAGACAGGTCATAGGCTAGTGAAGGAGCACTCATTCGAGGAGTAGGCATGGCATATAGATGCTGCAAAATTACCGACTGATGCTTTCGCACCACTGAAAGGGAGGATATTTAGATTATTTTCTGACAGGCGGCCCCTACTCCCGATAATAGGCACTGAAATAAGTCAGACAGCCACTGCCGTCCGGTAGATTTGACACTGGTTTTCGCCGCTGCCAAGATGGCAACCGAACTCGTGAATCAGAAAAGTTACAGGTTTCTGTCGATTTGGTGGAACAGGGTCGTTTAGCCGATGGAGCAAAGATGCCACGTGATAGGTAAGAATATGGATCCTCCGAACCACACAGAATACACCAGGTGACCCATCAAGATAAAAGTGTGTTTCTTCTGTTCATGAATGCGAATTGATAGCTTGGAGGGATCACCGTCACCCTTATGGTAGTCAATGCCAGTGGGCATCCGTCCATCTGAACTGACTTCGCTTGAGACCAGGTAGGTTGTGCACTCTGCTACAAAACATTTCGTAGTGACGTTGGCCCATCTTATTTGTTTGACTGCACCAGTGTTTACAGTCATGCCACGTTTTGAGATCGAAAAATTATGCCTACTCAATAAACGCAAGATGCCTACAGAAGTGAAGGTACGTACCATTGTGAGTTGCAGTCTCTTGTTCCAGAAGCAGAAACACTGTTGAAGCCAGGGCATAAGTCTCTGAGTATACGCTGTAAAGGATACCGAGAATCTGACTGACAATGTGCGTTTTCCTGTGCATCCTGCGCACCTCTTTTAGTCACTACCTGTTTCACACTGCGTCTTTGTCTTTCTCTGTTGCTTTTTAAAGGTGTTCATAACTTTAAGGTTATACCACTGCCTGGCAGTATTGTCATTTTCGGCCCGATGGACTGTTTTCTCCAAGGATTCTAAAAAGTGGGCCTGGACGACTTTCCCATGCTTGAGAATATTACCTAAGTTGTCGCTACCTGCAGGAGAAAATAAGAATTTGTAACAAGGAAATGCGAAGTCTTCATGAACGCTTTTGTTGAAGTCCTTGAAAATACCCCTACTCTGGGCCTGCTGAATATTACACATCGAAAGTCCCTAAAAGGAGGAATTATCAAAGTACATAACCAAAGCGCAGGATATCTCGCACATGCATAGTAGGTATACGATTGATACGTAAATAAACTTTAGCAGAATAATTACTTTTAGCTTGTATCTAGGCCGGTAAGTTGGCGTCACTCTTACGTTGCCCGAATAGTTTGCTCTTCCTGAATGAGCGAAGGAAACCCAGCCTAATTTCATGGATTTTAGTGAAAAAAACAGATAAAAATAACTCGCAGCATGGGGTCTAGTAAATGAATATGCCTGCGAAACTTGAACTGCCAAAACCTATCTAACTTCAAAACACTTCATGGAACGGTGGACAAAGTCCTGAATGGAATATGTTCCCGCTGCTTCGTGGCTTTGTTTAAGGACAGCCAGGAAAACACCTCGTGTACACGTAATGCAAATGGCACCCATCACGTAAAATCACTAAAACGGAATTTTACATACACATAGCCTGCACGTTCATTGCGATCTCGTAAACATTTATCTGTGGCCGATTCATTGCACGGTATTTTTTCCGTCACCTCCCGATATACTTGGAGTAAGGCGCACATGTTTGCGATGTTTATTACGACGTACACAAAAGAGTTGACCGGATACCAGTTGCGTTCATCACAGTATAGGATTTGCAAAATTGTTTGGAAGGTCAAGTCTCGTTTGAAAGTCTCCTAGAGACAATTCTTACCACGCCTCAGTTTCATCCTTAGTTCCAAAAGTGTAAGTGCACGAGAATGATGTCGTGTATCGTGTTTGTCCAAAATTGACCCCGGACCCAGCTGACTGCGTCATACAGGATAGCAGATGGTGGTGGTAATTGTCCTCTGGTATCTTGACTCTATTCCAATTTTGAACAGCTTATTGTTTGTGTTAAACTACTGCCTCCTGAAATCGCTCACTTTTGGAGCCTTTACTGATCAACCGACCAGTTACTATATGGATTTTGCCACCTTAGAAGCAGCGCAAAAATGCCCGGAATTTCAGTTGTCTCAGCCTATGCAAGCATCTCTCGTTATCACGTATTGTGACTGTTGAAAGAAACCCAGCAACGATAAGTGGTTTCCAAACGCAGACCACGTGTAAACAACAAGGATTGCAAGATTTATTGGTGAAAGGAAGAAGGCTTTCGCTGCGGAGTCATTTATTAAAAAACACCAACTGAACAGTTACAGACGATTGAACAGGAAGATAAGACTCTCATATGCATGTTGTTTATAAATCTGAATATCCGCCTTCCTCTTGAACGCGTCTTCATGTACTTTTCTAGATATTCATTGACTGCCACTCAAATGCAAACGAATGCCATAAGGCAATTCCACAGATTTCGTAACAAGTCTCACGTTCCAATAGCCGTAATTCGGAGTTACGAGAAACGACGTACCACTCACATGCCTCATCAGTGGTATCAACCATTTCATTGGTTGTATGGCTGGTACATGTCTAAGGTGAAGCGTTAGTCAATGTGTGATATTTCCCACAACTCGGCTTTCTATCGGGTGGTCGTCCGCTGAATATTTTAGTTCGTAATATCCACCGTCAATTCTGAAAAGTAGGTCGATGCTTCGGAACCTGATGGAGGCTGTACGGTAGTGATTGTTTGTCCAAGCAGGGAAACCATATTCAGTTAGCGAATGGACGTCGAAGAGCTGGTGTAAATCACCTCTGCGCTGGCAACAGTCGTCCGTTCGTCTGCTCGCTCCTGCATTTCACACGCTTGAACTGCGTTCTGTATGACGCGAGGCAACGCTTTTGGGCAATACGTTATAAATACATTCTTCGAAAATTTGGGATGCCGAAACGTGGCCTTATTAATTTGCAATATGATTTGTTTTGGCGTATCCAAGAGCTTGATGATGTCCAGCTGCAACTTCTCACTGGTCATCTTTGTATCCCATGGTCTTCCGTTTCTTCAGGGCGTCTGGAAAATACAGGTAGTTAACATTCATCGCGGTTAATTTCCGTCGCACCAGCGAGAGTTTTCAAGGGCTGGGTGACTTAGGGTCCTACAAGAGGAAGACAGTATTGGACTACGCGCAACTAGCATTCAGTAGTCAGCAGTAACAGAGGAACGAAAGGAGTGGATAGCTTTTTGGCACCTGAGTCTTTGGCCGACTGCGTTCGCAAACATCGTCAAGTAATTGGAACATATAATCAAGAATATCGCAGTTTGGTAGGGGCAAAAAAGCGTCAGTGAGCCAGTAGAGCTTTTTGGAAGCAGTGAGAAGTTAGTACCGAATGATATACAAACCAACGGATACTGGCGGCCAGAAGAGGCCCAAAGAAGTCAGCAGGAAGTCTGATTGACACGGATAGCCAAGGAAGTGGAAAAGATCTAAAAACAGCTATCGGGTGTGCCTGACACAAACTGACTGCATTATCTCTAAACTGCTGAGTAACGAACTTTCAAGCGGCTAATTCTTGAGTCGCTAGAGAGTTCAACATTTCGGTACCATAAGTCATTTTGAGAACACAGACGTAATGAAGATTGTTGATGAGCTTATAACAGTCTTTGCGGTCAGCTAGCCAAGTCGTGCTGTCAACGCCGTTTCTCTGATCCGTGGTTGCCTCATGCGTACGCCAAACTTAAAAGCGGGGTTCATCGTGTAGTCTCGTGGTAGGCCTTTTTAATCTATCGTATAGATAATATCATCTCCTACACCAGATAACGCAAGGGTCACCATGGCATTGGACCGACGAATGGGCTAAGAATTGCGGCCGTGCTCCGTCTCCTGAGCTTTCACCAACGTCCACCGTTTGTCGTATACTGGGCAATGCATGTGCGGATGTGCTAGATGTCTCCTCGTGAAGTTCACGCTGAATGCATAACTGTATTGAACTGGGCACACAAGCTACTCTAAGGTCTTGGGCGGCCCGAAGCTACTTGCTTCTTGGTAGTGGTAGACCCGAACGGTGTCGAAATAGGATAAAACATCGGTCTGTCTGCGATGTCGCCCCTGCAATTCAAGCAGTCAATAACGGTTTCGCAAGGGCGAGCACCCCAACCTTATTCGTAAAACCTGTTTGGAATTCATGGGGCCAGCCTCCGTTTGTAGCGTTTCATACGTTTGAAACTTGCGTTGATCAGCTGTTTTACCCACCATAAAGCTGCCTGGGGAAAACTGTGAGGCTGTCCTGATCCCTTCGCAGGAGAGCAGAAACCCGCCTTCTGGACATCCACTGTCCGTCAGCAAACGTTGAGTTAGGCCGAGAGCTGCGAGGGGTTTTCCATATAATAGGTAGATCCAACATGTTCAGGGAGGATGAACTTTAGGGGTTTATTCTTCCTCAGATGTGAAAGTTGTATAAATGCATTACGCTAAACGAGTAGACATAGCAGAGTGACATACTTGTGGGAAACAACCCCAGGCTGTAGCTAACAGGTGTCAAGTAAGTAATAATGCTGTCGCATCGAGCAAGGCCGGCGAAAATGATTGACATTGGACCCTGACCGGAGTGATGAGACGGAGGAGTTAATCCCCTCAGCTGTGCTGTACAACTTCATCGCGCTCAGTGAACACGATTGTATACTTTATTATTATATATGTTGTGGCTGTTTTGAAGGTCCATAGCTAAGCGTTTTTCGGGTCCTGTTAAAAGCTTTCAGGTCCGGATGGACTGTATTTTTGTCTCCAAACGCTGATTTTGTCCGTGTGCGGCAAAATGTTGATCAGCAGGGCTGCTGGTGGGTCATCACTAAATGCTACGACTCCGTGGGTTTCCTGCAGGTAAGTTGGGTAATACCTTGGAAATCCCTGGCTGCCTGCTCGTGCTCGGCAATAAGTTTTTTGTCCGTTGACCGTCCGGATGACAACGCATAATTTTTAAACTTCTTTAGTTTAATAGCTGGTTAGGTCAGGAAATCAAAGCAAACTGCGAGATTTGGGAGCGCGCGCCGTTGTCGGCGTTACAGAACTGGATGGCTATAATAGAGTTTGTGGTGTATGGGTATACTTTCCTAAAACCACGTTGCTTGTTTTCCAAGAAAAACTTCATTTTTGAATTGACGCGTATCTTTGTCAGTCATACAATCCACTACGTTGAGAAGAGCCAATAATGGGGCTGCCAGGTTGCAGCCACCCGGAAAATCCTTGCCGCTACCCTTGCAAATGGAAGCTACTACTCCTTAGACTTTGGGGTGATCATGTGTCGGTATATGGACGATTAGAAACTGTTGCCGGCGTTTCACAAGTGCCGTTTGAAGTCCTTTCAGTAGCATAGGGTTAACAATTTTACCCGTGGGAACGTTGCTGCGTAGTACCATTAGCTTCTTTGGATGGCTGCTTTCGTTCTATCGCACCAATTTACTGTTGCAAGAGTGGTTCAAGCCAGCCGGCTCTGCAGAGCATGTGCCTAAGCCTACTTAATGTCCACACATCGTCCGACATGATTCTCACGTACCAGGGCCCTTCTTCGTAAGCTATCACCACTTATAATATGGTGAGCGGGCGTATCCGAAAGGGAACCTCAGAGCTGCTGACAGTCTGACAATCGACTTTGATTTGCTAGGTCTTTTTGTCTTGGTGAACTGCTAGGATGCGCTAATTGCCCACTTTACAAGAGTCTGTGCGGGAAGGGATAAACGCCGATATAAGATTTCCGCCTTGGAGACCGCTCCCAGTCTTGGGCTTTGATGGTCATAGACTAAATTTTCATGCATTCCTGGCACGCATCTTTCGCACGCGGCCGTTGACCGTCCTGTTCGCACGATCGCTGGTACTCACAGTTGAAGCAAGCTCCAGTGCGCCAACCAGATTTGGCGTGACAGTAACCGGTAGGTGAAGCATCAGTGAATTATGACCGCTTCAGCACCTAGTAGCCTAGTGAAGAACGCATCAGAGTTTTGCGAGCTGTAGTCCGGTTTAAGCCGCTTGGGTGTTTTCCCGGCATTTGCACGCTTTTCCCAAGTTCCAGGTATCAGGGGATATTGTGGGCTGGCGAGAGGGCTGTTGTGCATGTTGCCCCCTCCTGCAAGGTCTGTCACGATGTGACTGTATTTATTATGGAGCTGTATTTATTACTATATTTATTAGGGGACTCTTCCCTAAAAGTGGGTATCAATTACGTAGTACTAGTTGGAAGTCACAAGAGTTAATCTGAATAGTTTCTGATTTGGACTGATGCCCGAGGGCAACGGCCTCTGGGAGTCCATAAACCTATTGCTCTTGGCGCTTTCCTATTACGTGCTGCGGCTGACCTCAGGTGAAGATTCATTGCTGAAAGTCATGGCAAGTAGCTGCAGTCACCCATGCTCACGAGCTCAAGACCAATGCGGTTGATCAGGCTGAAGGTCCAGGCCTTTCAGTCAATGTAAGCCATCGGTATGGACTCTCGGATCAACAAACAATATTCGAGTTTGTTTCAAGATGACTTCAGTGTGTGGACGGTACCTCCTAGACATCCATATGCTTTTGAGAGCAACATTCAGGAGCCCAATGTGCCTATTAGCGATTTTTACTGTGCAAATACATGGATTTGGTAATTCTGCCGGCCCCCTCAGAACTTGCTCAAGCTCTAGAGCAGCTTCAGCTTTTTGAGTCAACAAGAGGCGTTCATTATTACAAAAGCTGGAAAGAATAGACCTTCAGTTGTGTTTGCGATGGTAGTCCGTTAGGCAATGACCCCATCAAGGGTGGTATTCGGGTGAAGAGTGGTTGTTAATCTACTACAGAATGTGCTCAAGAGAGCTTCGACGTGTGTATGCATTTTGCCCTTTCTCAATTTTTCAATTCAACGGACCAGCTTGTAGTATAGTAGGTGATGGTATGTGTTTACGGTTCGATCCAGGTTTGGTTTCGGCTGCATGGGCGTACTCGACATGGTGAAACAGTGCTTTGCACAGAGCAAGGCAGCACTCAACGGTATGCGTTCCGTACATATGCGTTTTCAGTAGGTCTGAACCCTTCTGAAACATCACTTAGCTCAAGTGGCACCACGTTCCCGATTTTTAGCTCGATTCAATTTCCAGTTGGTTGTGGTAACGGGTGAATAATATATACCATCATGCTGGGGTTGACAGGTAACTCTAGAAGGTTATGTGCCTCCCACTGACTCGAATCGGTGCTGGATACCCAGCAATTTATTTTCGTCAACTCTTATGGAACACACGGTAGACTTGACAACAGGCCCCGGAGCGCCACCCTAGTCAGGGTTTGCTCGGTTGAGGTTGGTGTCGGACGGGACGGGAACTCGGACCCTACCTTGATGGTCGAGACACTGAATATGCAGTTACTGCGCATAGTATGTTCTGAGCAAAGCCAAAACTCTGTTCCCGGGACTTTACATACCGCCAGTCACGCAGTACTCTGCAGAGCCTGCATTTAATGGCAGGTTAGCAGGACGAGTGGCAAACGCAGCGGCCAAAGGCGGTCACAGTTTCTAACCACTGCAGTGAGGCGACGCTGTCCGATTTCAGAAACTACACGGCATTCAGGTGAAGATGGCGAGGAATGGCGGTATGCATTCGATAGGATCCGGTGCGGTCACGTGTGAGTATGGCGACCGTGTGTCAGCAACTAGTGCACAAATAATATCATAGCTGGTTGTGTAATCTCTCATGAGGTTGTGTAGTGAGGGTGGGTGATCTCGAAAGTTCATGCCCTCAAACAAAATGTCGTGAGCAACACATTAGTGAAACGTGCCACCAAACTAGATTAACCCCGCAAAAAATTAACAACTTCGAAAACCCATAGTTTTGGTGAAATTACTTCCGGTTCACTTCTGGCGACCGATTTAAGATGGCGAAATTCAAGTGATCGATTTGAACTACACGTGCGCGACAAAGCCAAATGCTGGTTTTCGTTCAAACGAAGACAAGGAAGGTGGTACAGGCTCAAGACAGGCAGACGAAACGGAAAACCTCGACGTACACGATAAGAATAGAAGGAAAGAATCCACAACGCGGCTCTTAACAACGCGAGTTAACCTCCCCCCCCCAAAAAAAGTTCTCCCGTTTAAGGGGGTGGGAATTACGTATTACTCCTGTCCTGTCGCTTTAGGAAACACTGATAAAACTCTTCAGACCCGGCAAGCAAACAGTCATCAGTAGCTAATTGGAAAGAATAAAATTAAAGCAGCTGTCTAATTGGCAGTGTTTCCAAAGTTTTTCCGACAGATCAGAAGGAACTCGGGAAAAATGGTGATCAACAAAAGAACCCTTTTACAAGATAGTTTAATTCGGGTCGTTACTTCACAGACAAGACTTCTGTCCGGCATCAGAAGCACAGCAGCTCAAACTTCCGGAACGGACTTTGATAAAACTAGGGCTAATCCTCCGAAATTAGTCTATGTCCACAGAACGCGACCCGACCTGAAGGTAATGTCATTATGCCTACAATATACGCACATCTTTGCATCATCAACAGCGAACAAAACTATGTCGGTTGAGAAGTCAAAGATCCCAATACAGCACACACACAACATAAGCCTGACAATCTGGCTGGTACGTGGCCGACCAACCTGCACCCGCTGACGTCACGTTCTATCATGTGGATCGGCTAACCGGAAGTCTCTTGTATGGTACCATTTTTGTTAGCCTCGGAACAGAAAGCAAGATTTTAAGCCTACCTGATCGTTTAAATCTAAAACAGTTTTCTGCAGTCTGAAAAAACTAGTGGCTTAGCTTCACAATCATAAGGCGCCTTAGGACAGAGACCACGTTAGTACCTCGCTTATACGGTGAATGGCACACTATTACTAAGAATTTTAATACTTTAGAGGTGAGCTGGACCACTAAATAGGCCCTATTAGACAGCATTTGTAACCAGTTCTAGACGCGTACTAGAAGTTGACAAATTTTAACATAGCACATAGAGTTGGACGGTTGCCGTCCATCCTACTACTGATCATGCTCTAGGGGCTTGCGACTGATTAAGGCCAAACTTGTCATTTTATTAGACCTCGGTGACCCTGGTACACTGGAGCTAGACCCGACAGGTTGGAAAACCCGCACTTCCTGGGACATAGGGAAGATTTCTTCAGTATCTTTTTAAAAATTTAGCTAACCCGTTTTGCCTACCAGATGACTATTTCTGGGGAAGAGAACGCTGACCCGTCAGTGGTAATCAGTAGCAACTCATGGGGACATTGTCAGGAGTTTGGATTTCCTGCGATGGCCAAGATGACCCAAGATTGGCTATTAAGATGTCAGTAAGGGTTGTTTCAGTACTCGAGGATGAAAACAGCGCACCGAGAGTTCCCTGGGCAATCGCTGGCCAGGAAGACAGCAACTTGGTCGTCACAAAGACTGCTTTAAAGAAGCAGTCCACCACGAGGTTGCCTTTGGAGGAACACAGACTATAGGGTGTACTGCAGCTAAGTTCAACCCCATATGGCTCCAAAATTGTTTATTCTTAGCGGTTCAAACAGCATCGTTCAAATGTACGGGAGTGGTTTAGACTTTTTAGACAAAACTGTCATTGTTGTCGGGAGAGAAAGTAATTAGGGGAGGTTTGGCTGAGCTATGTCCCCTAATTCAGTGGCGCCAAAACATGTACGTTTCAGCTAGCGAATCATTATTATGCCAGGCAGACAGATGGTTAAAACGCATCTTTGAGCTGGCGGCAGCAACATTTTTTGCGAGCTGCCCTACTCCAAGATAATTAGGGGCGAAAGAAGTTTTGCTGTGAAAGACAGTTAACAGAATCTCAAACAGTTTGATTTTATGCTTTCTGTTATCGCTGCGCTAAAAGGGGGATAATTCAAACCAGACCATTTTCTAAAAAGTGACCAAAGGTAAACCAAATCACCAGACAAACTCTGATGGTTTCGATTGTAAGGATAATACACTTACAGGTGTGCGATCCGTTTCGCAGACCGGGTACCAACACCTTTCTTTGTGGCCCCTCACCGGACACTTTCAGCGCATCAGCGGTCACTCCTCAGACGACAGTGAACTTCCCGGTTTTGCCCTGCCACCGTGGTTTGACGCATACACTACATGGTACCAAAAAAGCAGCTGGTCCCTGTCGGTGAAGAGAAGATTCGATCATCTTCCTGACCGTGACCCTCATTCTCAAGCCTGTGCGTGAGCGGCAGATTGAAAGGTGACCAGATACCCAAATCCCCTTTATTATCCAACAGTGAGGCTGCCTACCACATCATGGCGTGCTATCATACACAACCAGGAAGCGGCGGGTTTCTATACTTTCAACCTTTGAAAGTACTAGTCCGGCAGTAGAGCCTGCTTGGTCGATATATATCCAGGGTCCAAAAGCGTTCAAGCTGCGAGGTTCGAGGCTATCAGCAAAAAATCTACCTCAACCTCTCACTGACTCATGAAACTTGTTACCGAAGTAGAAAAATCAGCAACAGCATCCGGCGCTGAGTGTGGACCGTACCTATTTTGGATAGAAGGTTCGGCTGCAAAGAAGATTTCCGACCTGAAGTTCTCCTGTCTAACAAATGCCCCAAAGTCCGAATGTGTAAGGTGGTGAGACATGGGAAGCCTGGTCGAAATCCTTCGTGGCTTTGAAGAGCATTGCTTTCGAGATGAGTCCTTCGTCCGTCGGTTGTGTCAGAGTGCCTATAAATACAGGTGTCTTTTCAATGCATAACGACCCTGTGAAAACGTGTCACGTGGTTGACATCAACGTGCTATCAACTAAGTAGTTGCAGACACTTTGTTGCGAGATGTGTCCCATTGCTTTGCGTCAAGTGTTGGTGACGTGATAGTGATATACTGGAGTAAAAAGCTGATTGAATAAAACCTTCCAAATCAGTGAAAGGGGGCCCATGTCAACGGTTTATTTCAACAAGTTATGGGAATTGCTGGCCAGCCAAACTGATGACGGTGTTGGTGCCCTGCAATGAAGAACATCTGCGACTGTAAGACGAAAAATTTCTCTCAGTCAGAAATTCGTGAACGCCTGTTTCTGTTGGCTTTAAGTTCTTTGGAGACGCAGTATTCCTACGTGTTGGGTGCACAAGGATCATGGTTGAAAAGTCTAGTCAATATAACGCGCCTCACGGCATTCTGAGACAAAGGTCGAGTATTTTACAAGGGTTTCTGGAGCATAAAGCAGTTAGTTTATTTTCATGAGAATGGTACAGTGATGTGCGATGTGTGCTCTTATTTCGTCTCCCTGACAGCTGACGTGGCAAGTCCAACAATTTGTCTAGACCAGCCTCTGAGGACTGGACAACATATCTGCCTTCAGTGTTTGAACCGATGTTTTATGCTGGCTTTCAGCATAGCTTGTCTACTTATCTGACCAACACAAAATGTCTTATACAGCAACGTAAATTGCTCAACACATAATGGAAGGAATAGATGCTTCGGAATTTTAGTGTTGCACGCAATATCAAACTAAGACAGCCTGTTGTTAGTGCTTCAAAGTAGGGTTGCGGCCAACAGTTAGGCAAAGTGGTGATTTGTTATTTAGATTCGAGCCTGGTGGTGACGGTTGCTGCCATCAGCGATACCTAGTAGGTGCACTGATTTGATGGGTTCTATCGTTCCGTCGCAAATTTTTAGTTAACATCGCTCTAAAGATCCTACGGGCTAAATATGGTTAGGTGTAAATCAGGAGACCATAAGATCGCCGACATTACCAACAAGTGTGCCGAAAGTCCTGCATAATACAAAAGTGCTCTATGCTCCTCTATTTGGAGGGAAAGTTGTGCCTGTTTGCTGGTGATGTTGCCTGTTTTGTTGCATCCAAGAGAACGGATCTCATTGTTTCTCTCAACGGCAGCTGTCCTCATTCATCGAACCACCTGGATTGCCTGGGCCTCACGGGTTTGCAGCGCTTTGTTCCCCGGAACCCTGTTGCCTAGTTTCACTTGGTAACCGTTTTTGAGCGTGTTTGTCAAGGAATTGGCTTTTAGGTTAGCAGATAAACTGCTCATGCGAAGACTTAGTTGCCTTAGTGTGCCCTGCGCGTGCGCTGTTTGAACCACTCCGGTGGCTTTTCCTGACCATTTTGTGGTGGGCAAAGAAGCATAGTCTGCAGGATATTTCCATGAGTAATGTTTGCTTAGCAATCCAGAATTACCCTTATTCTATCTCAGACAAACGCAATTCTTAGGCCACTTTTGCTTTATCTTAAGAGGTTTAAAATTTTGTTTTGATTTTGCATGTATCCGAGAGAACATTTTTTGTTTTATTTACTTGCACTTCACAGGTGATCCCCGGACTATTCTGATATTTTACCGCTTTTAGCAGCAGCTGCGTTGACGAAACACCCAGAAATGGCTGTTCTTGTGATTTTAGATACGCGTAGATTTTCGGCTGTTTAACTTCGAAATTTGAAAACGGCCTCCTGTTTGAGGATTCTAGTAAACCGAACCAAATGCGTTAGACTGTATGCAGTTTCGCTGTGTAGCAGAAGGTGTGAGCTTGACTCGGGCCAGTTTACCCAGACCAAATGGAAGCAGCTGGTCGTCGCTTAAGAAAATACGTAGTTGTTTTTTCTCCCAGCATCTGGTTTTCCGGAAACTTTTTAAGGCTCTGTTAAAATAGGTGCACATTGGACCTCTAACAGAAGGGGCGGAAGGAGCTCCACCCAATTATGCTGATTGGCAAGTACAGTGTTCACCAGAACGTAGGCACTATGAACAATCCAACACCCGGGGACAAGTTAGCATTTGACTTTTCTTTTCCATCCGATCCGGAAAACGCGTTCAGTGCTTCCTCATCTTGTGTAGGCATAGAAGCGTTCTGACGACCGTCTTCAGTTTGGCCTGCTACTTTTGGCGCGTTAAGCATCGGCAGACTTTCAGATGTTAAAGTAGGGTGAGTACTTTCGTTGCTCCTGGCCCATTAGAAGCTGATGAAGTTGTCCTTGGGCGAGAACGCAGCTTTCGAGCTGAGGTAATCAGTAGTTGGCTGCTTGCATTGGCTGCTTTTCTGCCGGTGCACAAAAACCCGCCAGCATGAAATACTACCCACTTTCTATTATTATTACACTCTAGACCAGAAAGAACGCAGGGTTAATCTAGAAACAGTGAAGACTGCAGCAGAAGTACAGAAAATGAGGGGGAATCCCAAAAAGTTTGGTACTTCGCATGGCGTACCTCTATGAACACAGGATCACCAGTGAGTCAGCCTCAGTCACCAGACGAAAGCACCAGGAGACAGGAACACTTTGGAGGTACATAAACATAGGTCACAACGGGATGCTGGGAAGGTAAAATTCTAAGGCTCCAGTGATACTTGGTGACTGAAATACGGGTCAAAAACAGGCCAGTAGGAATGCTCACTCAAACAATGACTAATCGGCTGAAGTACGCTTGGGAGAGTAGAATCCACGTCAGTCTATGCAGGCGAAGCAACCATGCATTTCCAAATTTACACTCTCACTCGAAACGTAGTCACCAGGACCGGGGATAAAACGTCTGGGATAGGAGAGAGCAACTGCGTATCAATAGGCAGTCTTGTCAAAGTCACCGACAAACCTTCCCGCTTATGGGTGTGTAACTCTGATGTAAGATCAAGGCAGCTAAGGATCTAACAGAACGACTGCCGCCATCAGATTATACGCAGTTCGTATCCAGTAGACAATAGGAGCAGACAGACGATGGCAGTAGGTGATGCATTGATAACCGACAGGAACTGGTTCTATAGACAAACGGATGAGTAAGCATCGTGAGTTAAGCAAACGTACGCTCAATAATTCCGCAATCAGCAGGAGCAGAAGATAGCCAGTGAAACAGCAGAGATTTCTGGAAGCGACAGCAAGTAAGCACCAAGCAAAGTACAAACGCACAAATACGAGCAGTCTATCAGGGTGAGTTGGCCGTTTAGAGAGGTAACGCCGCAGAAAACCATCAGTACGTTCAGGAGGGGAGGGACTCTCTTTGGTTGCCGGCGCGATGCGACAGCTCGTGTGACGTGAGAAATCAGATTGCGCGGTTAGGCTCGTTTAAAACAAATCTCTCCAAAGGCCATCTGGCATACGCGGTATACAAGTAACACAAAAATAGGAACTTTTCGGTGCCGTTATGGCATAGTGGGCAACACGCTTATCCGCCATCCGAGGAGCTCTGAGTTCGATACCCCGTCGGTCGGGTTCTCCGCTTTAGCGGACGCTCGAAAATAGACAGAACTGAGACGAACTTGCAAGCAGCGACGGATGGGCAATAAAATACTGACATCAGTTACTGGAGAATAAGCTGACCATAAGTGGGAGCGAAACAGGGGGGAAACGAGCAGCAAGGAAACAAAACGGCGTCATAATAAACGGACATAAGCCACGTTACTCATGAGTAGTCGATGCATAAAGAAAATTACCGCTGTTGCCGCTAGTTCACGGAGGGATTCAACAGCAGATTTAACTGGTTTCAGGGTCCATATTTGCTACCGAGCTAGCCTACTTTTGGTTAGCTTATTCATGGGTGGGGGAACTTGGGTCTTGTTCCCCCTGCTCCGTCATATGGTATGGGAAGTTTTGGAAATAGCGGGTTTCTGGACCTTATATTCTGAGTCCAGAACAAAACCGTGAAATTTTGAAAACTCCATTTTACGTACCATTTGGTTGTTTAACGGCAGTACACTATCCGGGGGACCATTTGCCTTACGTTTACTGGTGTCCGACGGGATGTATCCATTATGGCTAGTCGGCGGTTTGTTCATTATCACATGAAGATTTTTGCTAGGTTCTGGAATTATAATGTCAGGATTTTGCTTTTCGTAGTGGCACATGTTGATTGCAATGACAAAAGGTTGCCTGACGATTGGGATCTAAAAGTCCAATCCAGAACTGGCGTTGCACTTCTTGAGATGACTAAATAAGACTAATTATTGTAATGTGACGACAGATATCAAATTACGCGTCATCGTTAATTAAAATCCCTTCCGTCTACTTTCCAAAGCGGCGGCGGTAATGAAATTAGGGCATGAAGACATTCTAGAATATCATCCAGAAGAGATCGAGAGGCCTTCCCAATGAATTTGAATTTTTATGTGTTTATACCCCGCATCCTGCTGTTGTCTCCCCTCGACCCCCAAGTGTTCTGATGCTCGGAGAATAAACTGATAAAACTATGTTCTTGTGCTTCTCTGTGGATAATTCCATACACGCAGAAATACTACACTATTTACCTGAGAAATACTTGTTTCCGTATCTAGTTTGCGCGACATCAAATTTGTGCAGGTAAAACTCGAAGATTAAGCCCATTGAGAGCGCACCCATTTGGTGTGTTGTAAGCTAGGTGTATTTTACCTCACATGTCCGATTTTATTAAGACTGCTTCGGCAGAAACGTTGTTCTGACAACGTCGTACAAGACACGGCTACTGTGGTGCACAGCATTTGTTCCTAATTCAATTCGCTACGCAGAACGTAAGGTACTGTGGTGTGTGAGAAACATTTGAGTGCACTGAAAACGATAAATTGTGGTATAAAGTCTCGAATGAAAGAGAGTATGAACGTTCTTTAGAAGGTACTGAGGGACACAGCAACGCAAAGTTCGAACCGCTTCGTGATGATGGTCACCGGCTGTGAGCATTTTTCTATCCTCAAGATCCACCAGTTGCCAGTTACATTTTGTGAGCACACTTTAAATGTCCTGTAACACATTTCAGACATTTGAAATCTATATCACATCAATATACTGTGTCTATTTATACGGAGTATCATCATTACTACTACTTTCTAATTTTCTTGCCTCCGAAACACGAAAACTCGTAAGTGCGCAAACATCGTTCCGATGTAGGAACGGTGTTCGACGCGGTCGGCTTTGAGTTGGCGTAGTGCAGGTCAAAGTCGAACTCGAATCGGCCACTTTTAAAATCGGACACAATTCTCCTTTCCAGTGTTTCTATACTAAGTTGAACGTTTATTTCGCATGCTAAGCGGCTTGATCGGTGGTAATGGGGATCCCTACCGAAATATAGGCGAAAACTACATTATAAATGCTTTATCAACTGATATCCATGGGGCTGATCGAACTAGAATCCCCCTTCACCCGGTTGCTATATCACAAAAGTCCCCATATAAGCGATGATGGGCGATCAACTTCTCCTGGAAGGAACACTAGGTGAGCCACTTTTTCGGTAGATAAGTATATTGATGAGTATGAAGACACACAATGCAGCCAGTTAAAATGAGCTTCTTTTGGGATTGACTTTAATTGTCCGAAACGGGTAGAATTTTGGTGGTAATATGTAAGCCACAAAGAAAGAAATTACCTTGTTTGCGGTCATTACCGTTGGAAGGTAGTTAAACTGCATGACCGTCGGTCCCCTGGAAATACCGCTCTCTCTCTCTCTCTCTCCTGATCTTCAGAGTTGCCCTTCCTTCTACGAGCATTTAATGAGCCGAAAAAGAAAAACACAATTAGTTACTCGAAGAGTTTTCAGCAACCTTGTGAGTACCATCCTTTATGAATTTACAGTTAGATTAGTTTGCTAGGCAAACGGCCTGTCATTAAGCCATAGAGGGAGTTTGGCCAACGTACTTGTCCATGCATATTTGACTGGAGTCTCTAGAATGCATGCTTTGTGGCTCCTCCAAGTTCGCCTGCTTTACCAGAGAACTATGAAACGCGGATTTACATATGTAACGAATACACTCTCAAGCACTAAGCCCGCTGTGTTAACAGGACTAAATGTGACTGTAAAGTGCTTGTATTCAGCATAAGTTATGCTCACAAGTTTTTGCAAGCTCGGTTGTGTCTAGTTGTCCCTTGGTGTGCAGCTACAATAGGGTGTGGGTGATATCCTGTGGCCGCGCTGATCGGAAGGTAAGGATTGTGCTACTGTTGCAGGCAATGGTGTTGTCTAGCTTTCTGTCCATTAAGGACATCTACTTCAGATAACACATGTCAGCCAGGATTTCGTCAAATTCCGAGTTCGGTGTTACGGATGCATATTGCTCGTTGCGCACACACCTGGTACTGGGAATGAGCATAAATAACTTAGCACAATTATAACAATGAATAACGAACCCGTTCGATTGGGATCCAGGTGGCATTTTCTTTCGGTTGCGGACGGACAGAGGATGCAATCATGGTACTAGGTAATCATAGTTCATTTGTGCGAACAAACAACAACCTGGGGAGCTTTAATGGGAGAATAAAAGAACAGCTTATCGGTTGGTGTAGATTCAGTCAGTAAGTACTCTTCCTCCGAATTGCCCTCACTTGGTGTACTGATGAGTCTATTTGGGAACACCTAAGACGTTCAATAAACTTTGCAGGAGAGTGGATCCATCCACCTCTCTCTTCTTGGAAGCTTTCGCCTCGGCATAAGTTTTTTAGTCAGCTACAGGTAAGTAATGCTTTGTTTACATGAAAAGTTTTGGAATGCCACCTATTGAACCAAGCATCCGAAGGACTCGGGCTTCTAGGTTCACTTCAGTAGACGCTACAGCTGCGCACTTGACCAAGTGTCAGGTTCCGCGCGGGTGTGAAAAGTGTGTGATGAACTGTATCAACAGCAACTGCGCCGCATTGAGCGTGGATTGGGACAGTGCGGGATGTGATGTCATGTAGACAACAGTGCATAAATTAGGAAAATTTCCGTGAAATGGAAAAGTTGAAGTGGTAAGAAATGTCAAAAGGCAGAGATAGAATTTCTGGTATTTGCTAGTCTTTCAGCATTCCTAACGCTGATACGAGGAACAGACCCCTGGGGAATCTACCGTCAGGTGTTCTGTAGTGTTGGATAATTGATAGTTTACCTGTACAGTGGGGGCTTTGCATGACGCACACCCTGTATCCCATCGGAGAATATTAGAAAGCCAAAAATCCTCTTCAATACAATAAGGTGGACCAAATGCATCGAGTCCAAATGGAATTGGCAATGTCAACTTGCCGTCTGGTTAAAACTATTGGCTCAGTATGGTGGCCATCGTCGGATTGGGCTCAAAATTCTTCACCAACACGAAGCAAACATCCAGGAGTCTAAAAAGCCATCTGGTTAAATAAGTACAGAATACTTCTTTGGAGAAAAAATTGTCAGCACTAAGGTAGCGATCATGGATTTTTGCCTGCTGCAAGTAAGCTGGAGTGACACTATCGCATAATACGCATTCTGGATGAACCCTCAAGCAGAACTAATTTGGGGGCGAAATCGCTTTGGAGAAGGCCTTCTTACCCTCCCCCACAAAGTATGGGAGATCTATGTGTACAGAACTAATTTTACCAAGGTCAGAAAAGCATGCAATGATAAATTGGCGAACAGTGCATTTGTATGTCTCAGGCTGGGCCAAGACTCCGCGCTGGAATATCGTGTACTTGCAGTCCATCAGTGTTCACCTGAATTGCAATAAGGCGGTTGGTAATGCCGCTGAGAAAACTTAACTAGTAATCTGTGAATATTGCGCTACTTTGCAATTCTCCTGTTAATTAAGATCGAGGAGTGTGCGTGGGTCCGAAGACAGTTCAGGAGGGAGATAATGCAAAGTCCGGAAGAGCAGCTTCAGTTCTAACATCAATGATCACTTGAGAACCATGGTAAACTATCGAATGGCGCTGGAAACATCAGATGCAAAAGGCTGTGCGTTACCTGTAAGCGAATAGTTTATAGACAAAGACAACTGCGATGTTGCAGTTGAAGCCATCAAAACAAGTAAATTTTTATACTGTGTCGGATTGGCAGAAATTGTAGATTAAACGGGTACTATATTTGCCATGCCTGAGAGCATCTTCACATTCTGCGGCCTGCCATCGACGCTTCAAAGACAACAGGAAGGTCTGATTCATGAAGGTTATCCCAGAAACCTACTGAGACCCTCAAACTCCACGAAGCGCCGATCAAACAGACTTGGATCAAGGTCAAATAGCACCCTTCGATATATAGCGCGCGGCCGGTGTACTTTCGCACCTACTTGCTTGTAATAAAGCTGTTCTGTTACCTGTCGGCTAGTCGGTTTGTGGCACTAAGGCACTGGAGCGGGGACAGCAGCCAGGTATAAGAGACTGTCAGCGCCCAAACCCACGGAACCATGACAATAACTGCTGAAGCTTTGGAGAAAATTCTGCTGCGACAATAACATGAGTTTGAAGGGGGGGTAATTGCATTTGATGGAAACCTTGACGCAGCAACTTGAAATTCCACCACTAAATTCCGCTCCGAATGCAAATTCAGTCTGCTCGATCACCAACAGCATCACGGAGTTCCATTGTGACCCTAATACTGGTCTAACCTTCGATTCGTGATTCAGACGTTGCGAAGATATTTCCAAAGTCGAACTGAAGCACAAAGCTGATGCCTGGAGAGTGCGCTTATTGCTCAGAAAGCTTAGTACATGGGAACTTCCAACTTCATTTCGTCAAAGAACATAAATGGGTGTGTCAGCTATTTTGATAGCATGAGTTATCGTCTGCTGTGCCCCGTTTGACGACCGCTTCGAAACCGGCCCCATAGTCTCCTTGAAACTGAAATTAAGTATTGTTTCTCTGTGGTGCATTATCTACTCGGAAGATTCCTGCTCATTACAGTGTTATAACTATGCTAAACAAAATCTATCATTATTTTTTATTTACGGTGACTTTTTTTTTGCATCATCACCCATCATTAGTGTGGTAAAAGCAAAGGTGATTATCGACGCGAAAATGAGTATAGCCACACTTGCAATTCAAATTACGAGTGCATTTGTAGAATTTAATAAATGGCACACACTATGATGTTTAATTATAATGATAGCTTTAGTGAGTCGTAATTGTATTTGTTAATGTCTAGACGTGACATACTACTCATAAGGTTGCTGAGAATTATTCGACAGACCATTAAAAAAGAGAGATTGGGGTAAATTCATGTGAGTTTCCCGTTGAAAGGAATTCGTATGCGAATGTGCGTATTCTGCTTATATTTGTTAATATTGTTTTCACTATTAATATGAAATAATTACAACGAAAATAAAATGTCCTCCCACTTAGCTTTTCCAATCGACCATCAGTGAATCAACTTGATGTGAAGGATTGCCAAATAGTACGGAGTGTGTATAATATACATACAGACTGTAGATGTCCACACTCAACTAAGAGAACTTAAAAGGATCCAAAGCAAAAAACAGACGTTTGTACCAGAAGAGAAGGAACCGAACAGCTGTAGTTCGTAAATTCCAACATCGTTTTACAGTTTCCTTATGTTTGTTTTTCTTCAGTTTTTTCCACGCTCTTCTCACTTCTCTGTCTTTTCTTTATTTTCATTATCATGCTTTTGTGTTAAAAGATAAAAGAATATGCAACGCGAAATGTGCTGAACCAACAACCTTTTTGGCCCCTCATAGCAGTTCCGCAAAACTACTGCTGGAGTAAGTGTGTTACCAACCTGTTTTCCTAAATTCTTTTGACCTTGGTGAACCCATAACCTATTCTCCCTTTTGCTTTTACCCGCGGCAAAACAGCATTGCGATCGGCCGGAAAGCTAGATGGATATCGGGGGGGGGGGCAACTATTTTCTAGAAGATGTTCAGAAGGTCCATTTATTCCTTTTATGCCAGCAAGGCCAAAAGCGTGCAATACAGAACTTACAGAACCTACAGCAGGGAAGGCCCCACTTGATTTTGGATCTACTGTGTAGAAACATCCATTTGGGAATTATACCTAGAGGTATTGCTGACTATAGGTGAAAGCTGGAAGCCCTTTTGACTGGATAGAAGTCATTAGAAGCAGGAGCAACAGACAAGCCCAAACAATCCTAAAACGGTGTTCCAACAAAACTGCCGAAGTGTGCCCAACAACTTCCGTGAAAGTGCTTTATCATTGCCTAATTGTATAGATTCAGAGACTAATTTACTAAGCCACTATTTGAATAGTTTCAGAAGTCCCAGATGTAGAAGCTAACTTTGCCCCCCTTCACCAGCGTTGCACTATCAGCAAGGGAAATCTGTGACAAAATGTGATAAAACATCTAATATCTAAAAATGATTTCTACTACGTCGTCAACATTCATTCTTCTTTGGCAGATCGTAGGTAGTGCGTGCGAAGCGGAAAATACTGGAAGATACCGAAGCACTTTGTTTGTTAGCATAAAGGCCCTGAATCTCCCGTCACCAATTTATATACGCCTGGATATCCAGATTCTACAACTGTACAGACGTAATACACTACTCAAGATGTTGCTGAAAACCCTTACTTTCTGGAGATTGTTGTATTTAATTGCTCAAAATTCAACCATATGACATGGACAACCTGCACTAGAATGGCTGACAAACGATTTTGTTAAAGAGTTTGGGAGATAAGGGTATGAAAACCTCGGCCAATACCCATTTTAGTAGAACGCGACCGACCTTTGGGCCTGGTCCCGGTTTCTTGACTGATTTCATTCTTTGAACAAGATTCAGCCCTCCTGTTTGCCTAAAAAAATCTCTGCTGAAAATGCACAGGTTGCAATCGGATCGCAATCTCAGGATTTCAGAAAGCAGTTACCATCCATATTTACCGTTTGCACGCCTGACTTGTTTGAAGTAGACATCTTTGATTCTTCGCTAGCCAAATATTTTAGTTTTACCAATCGATCGCCTCGGTTAACCTGTTTGTTCATTTTTGATGAGAGTGAATGTCTTGTTTGTTGAACATACATTTCCAGACTATTTTCTCGAACCTTGTGCTGAAATTTGATCCGCATTGTCTTTGTCACCCTTCTACCCTGACGACTGTTGGGCCCATTGAGCAATTGGCAGAACAAAATGTGCTATTGTCATGCCATCTGTAAAGCTTATCAACGATGCAAGTCCATTTGTCAAATCTATCAGTTGTTCTTCACCCTTACGTTGAATCTCCTGGGAGCGGTTTTCTGCCTTACCTATTCTACCAACTCTTGTCGAGTAAACTTACGAAACTGTTGTACCAGTCCGCCATCTGTTTCAGAATAATCGTATTACTTGCAGTATCGAAAGAACTGCTTCCTTGAGGCTGAGATACTACTGGGTACCTGAGTACTTCCAATGCCAGTGGCATTTTCATGTTCTGTTCCAGCATCTGTTTTGCTGGCTAATATCGACACAACAGATTCGTGTCCATATTTTTTTACTTTGCGTGAGGATATATTTGTTTATGATCAGATCAGCCACTTAAAAAGGCTTTAGTGCTATAGCAAAAAGCCACTCTGATGCTCACAGATGATTCCAGAATTGTGACACCTTTGACGCGAGTTCGGCCTGTAGGTCTGAGGTTGGGCCTTGTTCGCTTGGCTTTCCAAAGGGAAAGCTTTGGTTCACTTCTATGGCCTCCATTGCACTTATTTGAACTATTAAGAACCCAAATAGGTGCTCGTTTCGTATAAGAAGTCTCCGAGTGAGCCATATCCCCGAGAATCACTTGAAGCGGCGGAATTATTTTAAGGTGAAATTGCTTCCTGGAGCCAGTAACCCAGCAAGACACAAATGGCACCTGTGTATATACAGAAGAGTGATCCGTTGTAAGAGGTTAAAAATTTTTTCACCTACGGTTTCTGATACTTTGGCAAAACAGCAATGGCTTAGTACATTCACCAGTCCTAGTCGTTTTATCAAATCGTTTTCCACCTGTTACTTGAGACACTGCGAACTGAGTTCGCCCAAGTAACTCAACCCTGAAAATAATGCCAATCTTTTTTCATTATTCCTTGAAACCTCGAGAAACGGTACCAGTCAAATGCATATAAAAAACAGCACCATTTATCATGCTTGTGAACTGGAAGACAACTCAAACAGTTACGACAGACCTTTCTTTTCAGTATAGTAACAACAGGCTAGCTGAGCATTTTGAATAGCCCTGGTTTTCAAATGACTGTGCGGACTTCAAGTTCAGGCATCACAAGACCATTATCCCAATATAACTAAGTAACCGATGGGATTTTGTTTCTTGCCGAATCGAATTCGTTATCTTTCAGTGACGCAGTTTGAGAATGAAAACAGAATTCGGTAGAAAAAAGCACCAGTTATGTTTCGCTGAGATAAAAACCTATGCGATCTTCGAAACTAGATAAAATGATAGTTTACGTAAGTCGCAATAAAATGATCGACTGAAATGACACTTCTTCAGGCTAGCTGAAAGCGCAGAACAGCAGAGCAGCAACAAAATACCTGAGCTTGTTTTGTTCTTGGTTAAATGCAGTGCACATTCTTGCCAGCACTTGAAAATGATTTGTGAAGAGGCTTACAGGAATATGGCAACTACTGCAAAAAATATACCGTTTCATGCGGGCTGTTGAGGTCTTAATTCTTAAGACCTCAACAGCCCGCATTCTAAGGTGGTTCATTTGACGCATGAAACAATATATTTTTTGCAATAGTTGCCGTATCCCTGCAAGCCCCTACACAAATCGGTTAAGCTACCTTTTTAGTACACATTGGGAGACAGCCACGTGTGATTGTGCCGGGCTATCAAATCCACTATTTAGAAAGCATCCTAGAGTCTTTATGTCTCGCGTCCCTTCAGTAGACCATTGTAGCCACAGTCATCGCCTACTCTGTACAATGTCCGGAGAACGTGCCCAATTTGGTTTGTCTATCTCAACGACCATTGCATAGATGGAGCAAGACGTGAATGAACAATAGTCAAGGTTTCGGAATTTAACCTTGCCGGTGCTAGCATTAAACGTGGCACATATGCACAATTTGAGGACAATTAAACACCTAGACTTAACGTGGAAAAATTAGGGACATATAAAACTTCACCTGAGGAGCAAAAGATATAGAATACGGTGATAAAAAGGCAACCACGGGAACCTCTATATGCTAAAAAGCTGAGGAGCATTGTACAACTGTTTCATACTTATTGGGAACCGTCCACAGTGTACATCTCACGAAACTCAGAGAGTTTCGAACCCGAGACGTTCCGGCCAGTAGTTGAACGCCTAACCGCTCGGCAACGAACGGCTAAACAGCAGTGTTTCTCTAATTACGAGCTAATCTGAGTGCTGTTATGCCGTCGGTGGTCGAATCGTTAAGTTATCAGTCACTGGCCAGAAGGTCGCGGGTCGGTGATGATTCTCCATAAGGATGAAACAGCTGAAGTGCTTCTTGACTTTTTTGTGCATACATTGGCTTCAGTGGCAGATCGAAATCTCAGTTGACTATCGCTAAATCTCATCACACTAGCATCAACCATGGGATCGTATTCGATCTCAATGAGCTTTACTTATTGACTGTACGAGTTGGCTTTTCGACCTGTGGAGGCCATTCGTACAGGGTTACAGCAATGCTTTGTTTTGTACACGAAGAAACTATGTATTCTTTGGAATATCATTTCTGTACTTCATTTCACTTGTGTGTGTACTTGTTTCCTTCGGGCTGACAAGCTTGATTTCCTTCCTAGTATTTATATAACACCCAATGAACGAAACTACAAGATAAAAAAGTTTTGGTTAGAGTCTTTTATAATAGTGAAGCACGGTACTAGCAAACAGCCTCTTCACACTTATCCATATGTCGTCTGATAGTGACTGGCCCATGCAAATGAGTGTATTTATCGAAATCAGTCCAATTTGGGTTCAAGTAGAACATAAGGTTGACGAAAACTCGTGGACTACGCCTACCTGATGAGCCCCAAGAAGGGCGAAACCGGTCGTGTGCTGTCGAAGAAATTTCAGCAACCTTATGAGTAGTGCATTACGTACATACATGTTCCATCCTGTTCCTAGTAACTGTTTGGTTCTCAGTGTCACATCAGTCTATTCGAAGCCCGCAAATAAGCCACTCCTAAGCAGCAGAACCAAAAAAATGATATTTTATGGCAACCAAAGAGGAACAATCCTCAGAAATCACTTCACAGAAGATCATTTCGAAACATTACCGGTTCTGCGCAATTGGTGTCATAATAAGTCTGATCGCCTGCATCGTCCGATATAGTTTCTACCCAAGTTATTGCATGTGTGAACATATTTCGGGAAGGTGAAATTGGCTAAACGGCTCTCACCCATCAGTTTGCTCTGGATCAGCTCCGATCAGGGCTGCTGAAGTTCACGGACAGCAATCACCTTAAAATTTATATAACATCGTCCGGCGGTCTGTGAAGAAAGCCTCCGAAAAAAGTGAAACTCTACCAGAGATAAGACGTTCTACAAGCTATCCATCTCAATGCTCTCACATCGCCTGAAGGAGATAGAGAGCACCAAATAATGTTACTTAGTATGCGTATAATCTATCGGAACTACGAAATTACGCTTGGGTAAAAAGGTATTCTGGAATGGAACTGTGCTATGATAAACAAAATCAGGTCAGACCCATAAAACTCCAAGACGGTAGGACCTTTTCTGTTCGGTGTCTTTTACTGCGGATTGTGGAAAGGCGTTTTCCGTCTTAACCAACACAGCTTTGGCACGGCTTGCACGATCACAACTTTTACAGCCTTAAACTATTATGCTAAAGCACCCCTCGAAAGTGTGAATGTTCAGCTGTTATGCAGACAAACATCCATTATCAGAACTTGCACCAAACCTATGACATATCAAGAATTCCTGTAGGTGTCTTTTCCGGTCAAGCTCACCGTCCTGCTCTTGAGGCTCCATGCGTGTGGTCTCCTAGTCGGTTTCGTCTCTATCTGACAGCATGTTAAAACAAGGTTTCAGACGCATGGCTGTTACCCAGTAGATGGAGTTCCAACAAGTAAAGTTCATTATTCTACTCGTTATGTCCGCTGTTTGGCTACGCCGGCAAGAAAAAACCGTGGCGGTTATTGAGTTTTACGGCGAAACGCAGATTATTCAACAAGCCTTGATGTCGAATACCGACTCTCATTAAGCGCCGCGAACTACGACTTAATGTCAGTCGGTTCTGCGCGTACTAAAAAAGCAACAGCAGTGCAAGACCTTCGGTAACGAGTGGGATTTTCTTCCCATGTTTGCAGTGTCATGGGAGGAAAATGAGGAAACGGTCAGCAAACTCGCGTTTTGAACCTTCACGCTTCCGTATGCCGCTTCTAGGAGTATACCATACATGCTTCTCCTTAACAGAAGTGTTCCGGAGGCTCTCAAGCTTTAGACAAGTAAAATCACCCTTTGCCCAAGGGCTTATAGGATCAGAACTATATTCTGCACACTACTGCAATGCTTGTGGTGGTAGATTCACCTTGGCAAATTGTAATCACATTAAAAAATCCATCAGCTGTTAATAACCCCAGGACGCTTATGAGCCACAGACTGAAGCTACAACCCATACACGGCTTCCTTTGCTGAAGAGAACGTTTTCTCCAAATCTGGAATCGGCTGCCAGCTACATCCATGCAACTTTATCAGTAACTTTGTTCAAGCCCTTCTAGTTAATCGTCTTATGAAGTTTTAGTCTTGTATATCCTGACATGTGGGATTAAGCAACCCACTCATTTAACATGGCGCAACCACGTAGTAAAAGCTGAAGTCAGAGGCTTACGATACCACAAAATAACGGAATGATGATCTGACCTTAATAACTGTGACTGTCTGTCCCACCCAACTTGCACTTCTATGAGCTGGCAGGTAAAACAAACGTTGAAAGTCTAATTAATGATCAACTGTAAATTTGTATGCTGCCAATTATTAGGTGACTTACCGTTTAACTGACTACTCAGATGCCCGCTATCTGACTCAGTAATTCCATCCTGAGTATTTTGTCCATTAACTTTGGGTCGTACCAGCTAAAGGTGGACAACTCGGAATTTAACGTTCAGAACAGTTGAGTATTAGCCAATTGAACCCTCCCTTCACGGGTCTATGCAACTATTACTAAAAGTAATTCTGGGTGCAGAAGGAGGCTGTCCTCCTTTTAGCAGCTCACACAAAGTAACTGGAGTGGAGACTTTAAGGATGAGTCAGGTCAGATGGCGTCGAAGAAAAACTCTCACGGTAATTTAATTTCATTCAATTACAGAGTAGACTATCACCCCAGTACTCTTTTGTGTCTGCTGAAGCATTACCACATGGGATATGGACATACAGCAACCTTTCTGGTAGAGCTTAGCTGTGGAAATATATCTGTCAGCTGCTCACACACACAGTCTCTTTCTGCTTCGGTGACCACCTTTCTTCCAAGTCGTCTCTTGTTAGAAGCTTACGAGTAGTTAAGTCATTCTCAGTGTTGCATCGGTCATCAGGGGCAGTGGTTTATAAGTAATTGGCAAAATACACACATCTGTAAATTAAGTTTATGTTAACGGAAGATGCGACTTAATCTATAGTCTGCAACAGTAGTCCTGTTGAATGGACAAAACAGGTGTTTTAACCTCCTAATAAAATTAGCTCCGGTAAATATGCAGAAAGAACTTGAGCGTCTGCGCTTCCTTTAGAGGTCTTGTGATAAAGTTAAAATACTGATCAGGTCGGAACTAGGTTTCCTAAACAGTCTTCACTCTTCTGTGTTCGAAACGTTTGGTTCCCATTTACCCTTTTTATATAAACATGCACGCACTTGTCTGTTTTTATGGCAGTAAAGGCAGTAATGGCTGTAAATGAAGGATTTCAGTACAATAAAGCTATTATCATGACCACAATCAGAGACAAGTTAAAGTATCGCACTGTTTGCTTTTATAACAGTTGAGTGAGTTGGAAATATTGAGTAGGGCAATGACGCAGGGGTACGTACCACCACATCAGTGATAACTGTGAACATGGTCCCTTTTCAAACCATCAGTCGTGCCCCAGGTAAAGCACAATCCTGGGAATCTCGCCAAATCTAGATGGAATGAAAAGTAGGCGAACTTAAATCTTGTCCATAGGGTTACCTTACTGAATTCACTCACCACTGTGGAAAATTCACAAATTATCGTGCGGTGCTCCACTCGTTCGTTGTTCCTTTGACGCTAGATGTATAAATTCAAGTTAGGTTGTACTATACCCCACTAATCTGAGGACGCGGGTGATTAGCAGAACTTCTCCGATGCAAAATTTCTTCCAGAAAGTTTTGATGGAGCAATTTCTATGGGACGATTCCGCGGATTGGCGAGAAGCGTACTGACCTGACAGCAAGAACATATTTGTCTAGGTTGGTAATATACACTATCAAATCCATTACTTTTAGGTGTTGTAATAAATATCGACCAAACTGTGTTCGGTGGCGAGATGGCCCAAGCGGTTAGAGCGCGAACTTACTGACCTGAAGGTCCGTTGTCCGAACCCGACCTCTGTCTCTTGACTTCCTCTGTCTGGGCTTGAGCAACCTGGGAATATCTCAGCCCTCTTGCTTTCTTTGGGGGCCTTGGTAGCTAGTCACCGAAACTCAACTATTTTTCTCCTGGCGGTTTTGTAAGATAGGCAGGCTGATTAATCCCAAGAAGGATGACGGTTCTGGGGTGTTTTTTGGCTTTTCGGCATAGACTGGCTTTATTGGTAGGATGAACACTCTGTTGAAAACTTTAAAATAGTCTTTCATTGTCATCAAGATAAATGCACATTATAGTTCTAATCGAGCTGGTCAAAGTGAGAAAGTGGTCGACATCAAACTATCCCCACACTTATCTAAATTTTCAATGTAAGTGTGATTTCTTCCTCTGCCAGTTTGAGTTTTCACTCCCCTAAGACAAACTCCTGAGTACAGGCAGTGTTCAGCTCGCATAATCCACATCATCATCGGATGGTTTATCCGATGCTTCTGCGTGCACGTCGATTGGAACACGAATCATTCGAATTAAGGCTACCGATTCCACGACGCTCCTCAATCACCATAACGTAAATGCAGTCCGCATGGGCGGGCAGTGCAACAACAGCTGATTTGACGGCTATCTGGTACAGACATGTGAGATTAGTATAACCATGCGCAGAACGACTGAGACCTTGGTAAATAACGAACAGTACTAATTCATATGCATCGCGAGGATGCAGGAATGTTGCAGCAGGGTGTGTGAAATCCAAAAAGTCGGAAAAATTTCCGTGTGTGGAATCACAAATGAGTATCGATCACTTTGCACACATCAGTTCTTGTCAGTAGTTGTTCTGCATAAGACTTATGTGATGTGATACAGAATGGCATAACGAAAATCCATTTGTCACAGATGTATGCAACTGCCAGTTGGCCATTCGGTCATTTGTTATGAACCCTTCTAAGTATTTGCATAGGCTCCCATAGAGTAGACATTTTGTGTATCTGTTGGCGAAACCAATGACCAGCTTGAGGACATGGATTGTCTTTAAAAATTATCTTGAAAAGGTTGGAACCTGTGTGTTTACTGTTCTCAGTACATGTTAACCCGACTCCTCGAAGGAACCGTTTACCCATCCACTGAATGGGTGTAATAGATACATATTAAACTATGTTATCAACACACACAATACAACTCATTACCACGACATTCTTCTCCGTGTAAAATTTCATTACTAAACCCGAAAAAGAAAAGTTTTGGCGTTGGCAACATAGTCTTTACAATACAAGTGTCATCAATGAACGAGCACAAAGTGAAAGACTTGGTAAGAACGAGTCTAGGGGGCCCAAAAATCAGATGAAGAGGACGGAAAATCGATATTCAGTCTCATAGCACCGCTGAAGATCCATACTGGGAATAGTTGCATCCTGCCTGAGAATCCCTAACTTTAACATGTGAGACAATACGGAAGGAAGTCAAAGATACCTAGTAAGAGAAAAAAGGATGAACTCCGAAGATCGAAGCGGTAAATTGGACAAAAATAAATTAATCTAATAAGCGCTGTTTTTGCGCTACACTTGTACACAATCAGTTAGCCTAATCCACGACGACCACTGAGAACTGGTCGAGAAGGATCCTCTTAAAGAGGTTGTCGTAAAATGGCTTTTGTGTTCGTGTTTAAGTCAATTCTAAAATAAATTCAAGGTCCACCCTCCATATGTGATGAAAAATTATGAGCTGTGGATTTTGGATGAACCTTCCAATTCTGTCAGAAAGAAGGAAGCTCAGCCTACAAGTTCCGAAACAAGTATTCGATTGAATGCCTCAGAACCGGTCACAATAATGGAGGTGGTCAAACAGCGACACTTTGCGGACAATGGTGGAAAAATTTTGACAAAACTGCAAAAAAGTTATCCGGTGTATATGCATGATCCTTTTGAGTAGAATGGTCAGGTGAAACCAATAAATGGTGAACAACTCTTTTCCCCAACCACTTCACTTATTTAAGAAACAGAATACAAGGTTTACGAGAATATTCTGACCAAGAGATTGATCGCTGGGTTTTGTCCCTGTAACATCATATTACCCGATGTGCCCAAATAGAGTGGTTCACAATGTTCACTGAACTGTCACCAATACGATTCTGTAACCTTAATGAATATGTTCACATGTTGAACCGTCATACCCAGCTGCTTCACACAAGCAATTTTATCGTTTGTCAAATGTCACTTAAATCACAATAATTGACTCGTGATTTGTATGGCCAATCAACCATGTTGTGCTCATAAGTAGCTTTATGTAGAGAAAACCTCTAGGACTTTATGAAGTTGATGTCGGTTCACGGCCTCAAGGCAGCTAGTTTTCTCAGCTATTGGATATCAATGAATGGGTGAATGGTTTGTGGTGCCTATTAGGTCACTGTTGATGATATTCTCAGAGCTTCAGTAGGGCGATCGAGTGTGATCATTACCATGGTAAAACAACAACAATGTCAGTAAAAACGATTTGTCGCACAACTGAAAATTATGACACTGTTGCTACAAGTAATTTAAATTAGTGGTGCGTATAACAAAACACTGAAAGTCATCGATGGATTTTGTACGGTATCCAAGTAAGTTGGTAGTAGCTAGATTTTTCTGGTCTTTGGACGGATGATCAATCAGTAGTTTTGACGCAACGACCTAGAACACCGGAATGACCATCAAACACCGCCTGACCGGCGGGACATCGGGATTTGGAGATGGAGACGCTGACCTTGGAGGAGGTTTGCTTGGTTCCAGCTGGCGCAACCACTTTGAGATGGTTGCCATCTAATGTGACATTCAACCAAGTGGGTAAGACCTGAGGAACCAGAGTTTTCGGGTAATGAACGTGAACTGGAACAAAAATATCGGCAACCAGAAGATCCTGCTTGGTTTCTATTGAGGACAAGTGGAAGGAGTATGAAAAGTTTGCCGTCGATGGGTCAAAACTGTAGCGGATCGGGGCGCCCAAAGTGCGCAATGGATACACTCTGCTAAACGCATTCAACTGTTAGGGCGGAAAAAGTAACAGACGATTCGCATTAAAATTTTATTATTCAGAAAAACCTTATCGCTAGGATAACCCGAAAACACTTCGATACACTTAAAACTCTGCTTACTTTAAGGTATTAAAACCTTGTTCACAGGGTTTTCGTTAGATAACGTACGAAGAATAGCATGCGGAATGTACGCAGTGGAAAAGGACACAATCTGAAAATTCAGGAACTTGTTCTCACGTAGTCAGGTGCCAAGAGACTGTGCGACATCGGTTTATGTTGTTTTCTGTTTATGGTAATATACTGAGACGAGTTAACTGCCATTGAAACGATGCATAATTTTGTTTCTTGGACTGTAAAAAACAAGCCTTCCAAATTCTTCCACAAGGTAAGTTGAGGGCCGAAACGGTCAAAGTTTTGCAATTCTGAATTTAAGGTCTAATTTTGCTATTTGGATTTGAATCTGATTTTGAACGACCTTGAAGCCTGACGGTTAACTATTCTGACGTAGCAGGTTTTTTCCATTCCAGGGAATGTGTACTGCTCTAGTGAATATATCTAACATAAACCCTGAAAGCCGACCAGATTTTACTCGAAGCATCACCCAAAACGGAAGACCTTCCACACAAAAAATGAAGACAAAATATCTCGGTTCAAGTACATAAAAATGCATTGTGAATCAGTGTGGAGTACGTAAACCATGAGGTCTCGATTCATCCACATCTTGTCAGACTTTAGAGCGAAGTGTTGAGTGCCCGGTGTGTTGCGGTTCGGTGGAACCCATCCACGTTTTTCTCTTGCTAAAGTTTGATGCCACTAATACGAAAACCAAGGAAAACACCGACGCAAGCTTCCATCTCGGCTCACAAACCAAACAGTGACAAGTCATCACATTACACAAAAGTCCTCCGTCGGGGTTCATCCAGGAAGAGCTGACGAACTTCCAGGTCCCAGATACGGTCCGGTAACTAAAGAATCATTATATTTATCGAGCACATACAAAAACTATCCCTGCACTAGAACCAGCTACACCACCTACATATATATATATATGCGTATACGCTTACCATACACTTACAAAACAAAAAGTTCCGAACGTATTGCAACATAAAATACACTGAAATCACACTTAGATGTGCCAGTGTCCAAACCTCTACCGCCTTTCGCTAATGAACCATGATGAAGTTGGACATCGCTGTTGGTGATGGTCAATGTTATACAAAGATAAAACAGTCAATTTTCACAAGGGGATTTGTCCTGTAACTGAAGCCAATCTATGCTAAAGAGATGCTGAAGATGCACTGTCATCCCTGTTAGGACTCATCAACCGTGCGCATCTGACGAAACTCATAGTGTTTCGAATCTACGACCATCTGGCCAGTGGTTGAACACTTAACCGTCTGACCACGAGCTACTGGTCAGAAGTGTGATTTGCCCAGGACAGAATCCTTATTGAAAATTACCATGATTTAGCTTCTGTGATTGAAAGAGGACTGGCGCAATGTCCTGTCTGAGAGAGAACTAATCACATTGCTGATCAACCGCTCGTGGCCATACGGTTAAACGTTTAACTACGTTGCAGGTTTGTATTTCTGTGATGAATTCCAACAAGGATGGCAGTTGTGCGGTGCTTCTTGGCTTTACTTGCAGGACAAGATCGCCATTAAAAATGATCCCATCTCCTCACACCACCATTAATAAGGGTAATACCATCTATTCAGCTGATCCTTCAAAGCATTCTCTCTCATAGCGCGGTGGACATTCCAGGTTGCGATGTGTGAAGTTTGAACCAATAGCTGCCTTTGAAGATATTGTGTTGGGTGCACCTCATTTATGTTGCACACTCCAGTAATCGGACATTTGTTGGCACATCATGGACACAAAATTATTGCTGTCAAGAACAAATAAAAGTTCGGACAAAACCACGAATATGCTTGTACCGGAACTACAAGGTTACGACGGTTGACGGCAAATCATGGTGGTAAGCAGTGGAGCATCGCCTAGCAGTTGGATGAGCTCAGATGCACTTTAACCACAAAAAGTGCAATACTTCGCATTCATAAGAAATATAGCTGAAGTTGTGCGCGACTCCAAATGTACAGTTCCTCACACAGACTGATCCACCCAGAACAACGACACACACTTTCTGAAACCCAAATGTGCCTTCCACTCATCCGATCATCGTGTGTGCCTTCTTCCTGTTCTAACAAAAAAGCCGCAAGTTAAACACCGGAGTCCAAAGGCACAGCAATTAAACCTTAACTGAATCAAGCGCTTATCCCTCGGCGCCAAAAAGTTATCGCCCCCTCATGAGTGGGGTAGTTAAACCCATTACCTATCGAACAATTTCAGTTGCCAAGATTTACTGACAACTTACGATTCAAAGACTATCCACTTATTTCGGACCTTAAGTACTTTCTATCATAAAAACGGTTCAGCTGTATCACCCTTTCGGTGCCTAGCTGCCACGTGACCCGAGGGAAGCACGAGGGCTGGGATACTGCCAGGTCGCCCAAGCCTAGACAGGGGAAGTCGAGAGGCAGCGGTCGGTTTCGAAACACGGACCTTTCGGTCAGTAAATTCGCGCTCTGACCACTTGAGCCATCCACACCTTATCATCGTGGGAGGTGTTTACTGTATTTTAGTTTAAATATTCTCACACAGGTAATATATTTCAAACAAGGACACAGCTTGTGTGAGACAACGGTTTGTCCTGTACTTTGGACGGCTATGAGTTAGCCGGCTCTAAATGTGTCTACTCGATATACAGGCATAAGTACCCCGGGCAAATATCATTCTTCTGTTCAAAGGTATGTGGTTTACATGTTTTGGACGCACGTAGCTGCACCATGGGCATAGCTCGGTTGGTGGTGAAGCACACGGGTGAAGCTTCAACTTAACCTCTGTCTGATTGAGGCATGGGAACGCCTAGCTGGTTGTCAGTTGCTCTGTCAACTGCTGTTAGTTGCTCTATGTTGGTTTCAGAGATTAAGCCATGCATTCTCAAGTAAAAGCCTTCAAACGCTGAAATTGTGAAGGGTTGACTAAATCAGCCACAGTCTCTTGGAAAGAAATTGTTGCATGGGTAACTGCTGTAGCTAACCCCTGACCCGCAACGCAGCAGCTGGCTGCCAAGTGCGGGATAACTGTTTTCTTAGCGCACCAATACGTTGCTTCCAATGTGATTCGATGTTCCTAGAGCTAGACGGTTCCCAGAGAAGTTGATATGTCACCACTGTGATAATACCATATTACTAAATTAGATATTCCAATTCGAGTGAAACCACTGTCTGAAACCAGTGCAGTAGGAGTCTCCTCATACAGTTTGAATCGCACTTGCTAGGGCAAAATCTTTTTCTTTGTGGCAGAAGGCCCGCTGTAACGGTACTCTTTATAAGATTATGCCAGTGGTTCATCCAGTTTATCCGTTCACTACCTTCCAAGAGCATTTCGAATTACACACTCCTAAAGGGACAAACAGCTGCTAAAACATGTTGACATTTTCACAACTGGCGAACTAAAGACTAGCAGCATATGAGCATTCTGGAGTGATGTCTCAAAAAATCTTTCAGGAATGCATGGTTAAAAGTAGGATGTACCAGAAACGTACACCAAAAAGTCTTGAAAAAGCATACCAAACTTAGCTGATAAAAGATTGTAGTAAATCAAGACAAACGCTTGCTGAATGTACAAATACTTCCGTATGAAATTCATTGTATGAACTGGTTACTGCACGATACAAAAGCTTAATGAATCTCACTGACTCTTAAACGACCATCGGTCTTGGGTGGTAAGATTATTATCCAACTATTTCATCTTGTTTGATCTTCCGCGTTAAATAATTTTACTGCTTAGAGTTATGTGGATACTGGCGGAGGAGAATATTAGCATACGGTCCCACAAAAAGGACAGACAGATCGATGAACAATACTTATCTTAGTTATTATTTGAACACAGACAACCAGAAGTTGGTACACAATACGGGTAAACATAAAAGTTATGCACGATGTTATGTAAAAATCAATATAAGAATGCACCACTGTTTTCAGTTTATTCATAAAGCACTTGGGCCATTATTCTACTTGATTTACATAATGTATGAGATTGTTTTTCTTCTTCCTGGCAACCATGTTGTTTAAAACTTGGGTCATTAGGCCTGATAGAACCAAGGGAGTGCAAAGTACGAGCACTTATGAACGGTACTGGGATTTCCTTCAGGGATACAAAATGTCGCATACTACAGAAACTTTCAGATTTAATCATGTCATATTTAAAACTTGACATTGTTTATGATATTGGATAGTGTGTGGTTCTGTGCTCTATTGAAAATGAACAAATGGAGATAGTTTACATCAAGCTACGAATGGTCAGCTCTACTCGGTCTTGCCGAGTTACTGAGATGCTTCAGTTCATAACAACACGCAGAGGGGCTAGTCTGAGATACAGCATAATGGCAAGGTCCTGGAGTCCAGCGTAGTTGATATAAAGACATTTCATGTTCACAAACCAGTCGGCGACTCGATAACTCAGTGAATGAGCTCGAGACAATTCACTGGTGGAGGTACGAACTTACTGACAGAAAGGTCCGTGATTCGGACCCAACCACTGCATCTCCCTAGACTGTTCCTGTCTAGACTTGGGCAACCCACAGTATCTCAGCAAACGTGCTTTCTTCGCGTCGCACGGCAGCTACGCGCAAAAAGGGCGTTACAGCTGGACGATTAGTTGTTATTTTGTCAACTCCTTGATTCATGAACAGTATCGAGAACGCAATAGAACTTTAAGAAATTTCGATTACTTCTGGGATCCATTTATCGTACATCTCATCGTTTATTCTGAGTTTTTCACAAAGTGTTGACCCAAATCACAAGACCACCTCACTAAATCCCCCGGAGGCTTATTGGCTCCAAGCAGCCTTAGTAATAATTTAATTACAGTTTTTCTAGTGATAAAATGCCTTTTTCAGTCAGTCTATTTTAAGTTAACCCTATCGTAGAGGAGCCCACTGAGTTCTCTCAAGAGTAAGAAACTGTTTTTTCTTATCGCGGGACTTTATTGCTCAAAGATGTGAAAGGTTGCTTTCTGCATATGACTGCTAATAATTGTATTATGCTCGGCGTGAAATCTGGGTCAATTTGACTGATTGCTTCTCAGTAGGCCATCCTCGAAAAATACGTGACCCAGCACTGTGCCTTCTCAGTGCGTCAGTCACATACACGAATGATCAGCACTATGTTAATGAAGCTCTTTCACCCCATTGTACCAACGACGAACTCATGCCATAGATTGCGTGAATTTTCTAGTCAGTTTTACAAATATTCTGCCTCAATTTTATGAATAGCAAGGATGTATAAGTTCCACTCATCAATGTGTCAAAATCGGATTTTACCCTCAGGCAAGATAAACTTGTTCCAACAAAAAGTTGAAAAGCGCCTTTTGGCAGCTTCAACTAAGTTAACAATCCTAAGATATGCACATCTCACAAGTCCTCAGACAGATTTACATCTATGCTACCTGCGATTTGGATGTATTAACAGTGCCATTCAGCCACAAACAACGACCACAGTGCGGTGATTGGACGAAGTCTCTTTACACAGTATCGCACAGTGGTTTCCTGCTCCTTTGAGAAATGAGTTTATGGTACCTGTCTGGCGGCAGGCATCGAAAACCGAAACTTGGGTCGATCTAGGGGTCGGATGCTTCCTTACCCCTATTTATTCGATTATATTTTTGTCAAAGTTTCCCAAAACCATTGGCCATTTAAATTGGTAGCTGGCTTACTACCAGTTTAGTAACAGACGTCTTATAATCCAGCAAGGTGACCGTCAGTATGCTGTTCTTCAACAAATACTGTACTTGAACCACAAAAATTCTTATCAAAACTGAGCCTACACCAAAAAAATGTACGCGTTTCACAATACCGTGATTTCCGAAACAGATAGTTTGGTTGTTGGTTAAGTTGTTTGCTGAGCTTGAAAATCGTACTGCAGACATATCCTCATCAATCGAGGTGACACCATCAGTGCGGTGTTGTAATACTACTACTACTACTACTACTACTACTACTACTACTACTACTACTACTACTACTACTACTACTACTACTACTACTACTACTACTACTACTACTACTACTACTACTACTACTAATAATAACAATAGTATTTCAGATGTATCACCATAACCATATGGATGCCTGGCTGCCATACAAACCCGAAGGAGCCTCCTGGTCAGTAAGTCCACGCTTTAACGACCGGGCTATTGCGAGCTCACGTTCGAGCTCGTGCTTTGTTGTGAAGCACAGTCTTGGTGGTTGTGCGCGTGATGGTTGTATGGAGATACGCGAACTTGCGGGAGATTTTCAAGTCCGAAGGCAAACCCGACCACCATCCAAGTTGTCTTTTCCCTATGCCATCATGGTGTTAAAAACCATAGATAAAGAATACGGACCGGAATCTCACGGTTAGGTATGCGCAACATTGGTAAAAATGGAACCCACATGTGTTTGGATCGGATTCCCCGATACATCAAAGAAATTTCCATCCCAGTATGTCCACGACTGGAAATGTTTGTCGGCTTGGTTCAGCACGTTACTGCACTCGATAGTATTGATCGATTTCGGATTACCATCAGGCCCACAGAAACCGAATTCGGTCAGAAATCGCCCACCTCCGGTCTGTTTGACGGCTCTGGCGCTGTTCTCAAAGGAGGCCGGAATAAGATACTGTTAACAGGAGTGAATTAGTTAGTAGAACGCTTGAATAAATCGGAGAAATCGTAACAAACGTTTACTTGTTCAGGGTGATAGAAATTCATCCAACAATTTGGACACATTTACTTTTACTAGCAATCCAAATTTAAGGGTAAACATCATGTTTTATTCACCAGACTCATCTGGACTTTCAACACTATTATTTGAGAGGTCCAGATAAAAGACAAGATATAATTAGACGGAAATATGTTGTACTATGATCCGCAGACAACTATCTGAGGACATAAAACAGTAACCAGAGGTCATGTTTAGTATGAATTGTTGAGATAGTACTGAAAGAGGGCAATTTTGTACACTGGTCAGTCCAGAATTATCAGTATCCCAATAGAAATTACCGTGATATGGTAAATGTCAAATGAAATACAGTGGTATGTGTCCACAGAAACCACGGAGACTGAGTGAGAGGAATAGTAGCAATTTTGTTACGGGCAAGCTTGAAATGAGACTTCTGATGACGATGGTTTCGTGATCATGCGCTTGTTTAGATAACCTGACATTTTGAGCATTTTGAAATCTTGTTAGCCCTTTTGCGGCCGTGGAATGTGTTGTAACCTCTATACTGCCTGATCGTTTCGGAATGAAGAACAACACGACCGACTAGGAAGTTGGTGCATTTGGCCAAGAGCTAATACGCTTCGCCAACACAAGACATAACGTGATGGTTAAGACAAACCTCTAACAGACACTAGATGCCCCACCGAATAGGCACGTGCAGAGGCAGACAGGCACACAGAGACCGGCGCAAATGAGGGCGAGCAGTTTGCTACTCACTACAGGGTACACTGTTTGTCGCTTCAGTTAATATGAGGTCCTAATCAAAATTCTATTTCCCAAAGCAACACGATAACTAGTGGTGAGTGGTTATGGGATTTATCGATTTTGCATTCACAGCAACCCCGTTTGTATTGTCCTCCTCCTATCCGAACAAATTATGCTGGTGAGTCCGCACCAAAGATCAGCAGCACTGAACTCAGGTTTTTCTTCTATCAGAGCTCATCGGAAATACATATCCATAACCTTGCCGGGAGGTGAATCCCCTGAACTCTCATGAACCATCATGGTGTTAAGAGTGCATATTTAGTCAGCTAACTCGATTGGTTCGGCCTTTTATTCTTCGTGACCGATTGACAGACTGCTCGTACATGGTGTTGATGCGCTGCGTGCTCTGCTCACTGATTTCCTTCTCATATCCCTTCGTATGATGTCAGAACAACAAGTCTCATTGTAGCAATAACAGGAACGGATTGCAATGCAAACTACGTTCACCGCTAACAATACACACTCATTTTCAAATAACTTTGAGGTTAACAGGAGACTATTTGAGCCTCTCAGCTAGGCTATTATTCAACAGAACGTGCTGCACAAAGATCACCTCATATTGTAACTGGCATTCTATTCGGGGTGCCGCAGTATATTTGCTCGTCAAAACACACTACTCATAAGGTTACTGAGTCTCCCGTTAACACCAGAGGAATATGTAAATTAGTGTACTCCATCAATACATGGAATTTCATGTTCAAGCAGAACATAGGGTTAATGAAGTATGGGGAACCACGCCCATCGGATGAGTTGCAAGAATGACGAAACCAGTAGTGTTCTTTCAAAAAGATTTCAGCAACCTCGTGAGTAGCACGTTCCCTTAACTCGTCATTATTTTTCACGAAAGAATAATCTGGTTGTACATGATTAGCTGAGATTTTATCATTGCTAGATAAGTGGGCAAGTACTAGTTCAGATTTCTATACTCGCTAGATGATCCTATCACATCCGAGGCCTAATTTAAGGAAGAGGACCTAGTTACAGTGAAGGGAAAATTCTGAATGGCACAAACATCGTTCCTCTACATCCTGTCGCATTGTTATATTTGACTGCTGTCCCCGCTCCAGTGCTTAGTGCTGGAAAAATCGCTCGCCAACAAGGAACACAGAAGCTTCATTGCAAACTAGCGAGTGCGTGAAAGTACAACGGCCTCGCACCATATTTTGAAAGGCACTGTCTGACCTCGATCCAAGGCTTTCTGATCGGCGTTTAGTGGAGATTGAGGGTCTCGGTAGGTTTCGGGTATTCTGGGCTAACCTACAGGAATCTGACCTTCCTGATGGGCATCATCCCAGATTTCACCAGAATATTTCAAAGTCGTTCGTAACTGTTTAACTCCGGATACCAACGCTTTTAACTAAAGAAATATACAGTGGAGGAGTGGATCTCGCACGCTACCATAGACTGTCGAGGACGTGGGAAATTTCGACTGCTAGGATTGACTACAGAATAATTTAAATGACTGATTTTCGTCTGTATTTGCAAGCATCGAAAGACGCTGACAGAAGGACGGAAAATTTATCACAAATGAAAGTGTGACCGGCTCTACGTTACAGGCTGTTATAGAAGTGTGTGTTTATATATATAAAAACTTGTAGACCGATCCATCTATGCTACAAGACTATTCCATGTCCACCTTCAGATTCGTTTGACCTCCGACAAGGTTTTCCGAATTGTATAGAATGGCTTTTTGTGAACAACGCACACGTACTACGTGGTTACACCGGTTTTTGAATAGATCCAAAAAGACCATTTGCCATTCGTCTCCATCACTGAGTGCATCAGAAGAAAGCAAGGCCCAGATATAGTAGCAAGCAGTGGTCCTTGTTCTTGCGGTTGAAAAGTTTCACAAAAAGTTCAGTGTTAGCAAATTTATCCCTCTGAATGGACATAAACCACTACTAGCGACAATCTGATCCAAAAAGGGTTAGGTGTGCACAGGAATCAGAAATGGCGTTACTCAGTTACGATTGTGAATTACAATAAAATGCAACATCACCCTTCGACTCACCACATTTAATTGGTGCACAGATGATAAACAAGGAATAAGACGGTGTATTGAGGCAGACTGCGAGATGAAGACAACATTTTCAGAAACCTTACAGCACAGGTGACTTTTTCAGTAACGCGGAAATTTCCTGCCCCATAAGAGGAAGATGACCATGAAAGATCAGGAAAGATCAGAATATCCCCTGCGAAAAGGGAGTTTACCATGCACTGATAAACGTCATACGAGATGAAACCCTATAGACATTTCGAGAAATGCATAACCATGTTTTTCACCCGATATACGTAGGCTACCTCGTGTAAGTAGGACGGAATTTTCGTTCCACAAATGTTTGGTGAACAATCGGTAGATTCATAAGTGGGTAAAGTTTCATTAGGTCAAATGAGTAGATTACTAGATTGACCGTGTTGCAGTGCAGACGTAAGAGAAGCCAGCAAGATCTCCTTCGATTAGTAAACTACATCAGTGGTGAGTGTCGGTTAAAAGGTTTTGTCGGTCAGTGCGCGTGCCATACAGTTGGAGATGCTGGGTTGGGGGATTTATGATAATTTTGATCGGTCCTGTAAAACAGCAGCTTCCGGGCATAGTTGTGGAACCCGTAAGCTGTATCGCCCTGCATCATGCTAAACGTTTTGCCTACTGCTGAGCTTTCCCTTAGTCAGGTACTACGTTGTCTTTTAGAGAAGCACAGCATCCTGGAACTTCCTTCACGGAAGGTCAGTTCCCGACGCTCAAACACAGGGGAGATTACGTGAACGCACGCAATTTTCAGGTGGGTTCTAGTAGCTGGATGGATACCTCACCGCTTTGGAATCTACAGAGTCACTCTAAATCTTTTCAAGTGGCGAGGTACACTAGCCACATGCAGCATCGTCTTATTATGCTGTGAAGCAGGATAACCTGTTACTCCTGAATAACTCGTGGTAGACGATGACACAGCAGATCCCACTGACACTAAGCGCCTAGTGCAACCCAACTCACTCCCTCATTCCACGGTTAACAGATTTGTGGTGGGTCAGAACAAGGTTCCGTAAGACTTACAGTATTCAACTCTTTTTAATCATTGTTTGAAAGAAGAAAAATGTTGAAAAAGCAGGGGTACAGGCAGGGTCTTGGCCGTCTAACCCACTTTGCTCACACGACAAATCAACGGTTTGTCCTGTGTCGTCGTTATCCCAAAGTAACTACGAGGGTTTGGTGCATAAGACCCGTCTATTAAGGTTAAGCCTTGATAATAGTTAATTTCAATTTCATAGGACTATCTGTGTGCCAATTGATGAGGTAAAACCTGGATGAATTACAAATGTCTGGATGTCGTCAAAAGGCACAATAAACTCCAAGCATGTTATTAGGTCCATCAACCCCACGAATTATAGGACGAGTGATGTATCCGATTGTACCAAATCATTTAGATTTTCAAGAGCAGCATATCTCCCATTTTGCACAACAATTCGACTCACCATATCACAAATGGCTCTCTCTATGAATGTCATATTTCTTGAAAGATCAGCCAACTGAAATAGCCAACAGTAGTAGTGGTAAGACAAGACGCTTTTTCTGACGGCTTCTGGGTCAGTCAATAAGCCAGGCACGCGGCTGAATCCGGTTCCAGATCCGAATATCGTTGGCCGGAAGAAGATCGCGTAGGTGAGAGGTTCGTAGAATATCAGTGTTTCCGTATCGACTTTTCTTATTCGATTCACCAGATAATCATAGACAGGAAGAAGGTAGTGTCGTCCCATGTAAGCTGCAAAAATGCAGATGGAATAAAGTGATCCGGTACAACCATGAAACAAACACAGATGTATGCGCGTACTCGTAACTCTTATTTACAAGGCTCCAGGACATCGTGAGACCCACTTTGTTTTTCGCAAGTGAGTGTCACAGTAAAACGTAGGCCTGTTAATTTCACACTAAGATTTCCAAACTGCTTCTGCAGCATGCGCTTCTTAAACTGCCTGAAATTGGGCACTTTTGTCTTCATGACTCCGTACGAAACTTAGTTTTACATACACTCTGCACTTTTCATCTCAACCGACTGTACGGCTTGTGCACTACATGAAGCGGATTGGTCGCTCTTCCTAACTAAGCCCTGAGAAACGGACCTTGAATGCCACCAAAATGACTGGTTTGCCAGTGCGTGATTATGGTCTACCCACCTACAGATAGCGTCTTGAGAGACCATTCCATTTTGAAGTCGATAGAGGCCGGCCTACATATTGACCATTGCTATGGTTGACGTACCTGTCCATGTGGCCTACCATGAAGGGACACATACAGTTGGAGCAGATACCAAAAGTGCGGTTAATCTATGAACGCACGCAACTAATTCTGGGATATCTAGCAGCTGGCTTAGTCACTGAGAAAAACCGATGCATTGCAGGCTCCAGAGGATCGACGCAGGCGCTTACGTACAGTGAACAGGTGAGAATGCCTAGAATATGGTGCCATTTTTCAGGTAATATGAATGGCGCTTTGGTGCACCTGAATGAAGATGCTTTAAACACAGCGATTGGTCAGATATCCGAAAGAACGTACCGGGCTTAAAAAACTATACTAATAAGGTACACGTTCTGCTGAATCCACTTAAACTGTTGGCGATGATAGTTTCTTACGCACTATTTTTCAGTATACCGTAACTGACGACAGGAAAAACGACTATTTTGGGAACTATGGGCAAAAAATCGGCAAGCACGAGCAAGCCTCACTTGTAAAAATTTGTTGTCTTGTTATTGGACCAAGAGAGGAGAGTATAAAATCGTGTAGTAGGCGATGCGTCATGATCATTCAGTGGAAGTGAATAGCACAAAGAACCTCTTAGCGGTCTACAGTAGGAACATATACGGTGACAATGTATGGACAGCATGACTAGCATCCGTTCCCCCCGCTGTGCAATTCGTCGAGAGTTGTTTGAAGTATGACAAATTACATTGAATTTTGTGCTACTGAGCGTTTGATAAGTTATCGACCGTCAACTGCAGCAGCAGCAGTTCGTGACGCATCTCTTCACACAAATTTTTGATGTTCATGCGCAAGAATTTATTTATCCGTTGCTCTGGTGAGCAGGAGCTCGACCAATAGGTGGAAGTGGAAGAAGGGCTGCGCAAATGATAAGCACGAATGCGTGTTTACTGAAAAACAATCTGCGTAATTTTCCACTCGGAGTAAGCCCCTAAACTTCGGATATCTCGGTGTACGGCTTGTTTTGATCTTTCACGGCGCTTCCGTTGTAATTGATACGCCAACAGTCATTCGCATTTTTGTAGCACTTAATCACCAATGACTGGTTCCATCGACGCGAGCAACTGAACTGTCTCTTGGTACCGTCAAATAGTTTTGTGTCTCGCTTTTTCCAGCGAGACAAAACTTTTAACGTCTTTAGTTGAAACCTTTGAGTCCTTCCGAATAATGTAAAACTTTTCGCTGCTGTCTTTCCTTAAGGATGTTCAAATCGAAGTGGGTATGGAGAATATAGCCGCTTTAAGAATGTTTTATTTCCTCAAAACGTTTCCTCAGAAAAACGAAACAACGGTCATAATAGCTTATGTAGACAGTTACCGATGCTACCAGGTGATATCCTTATGGTCTTTGTTCCATAATCTAGGTGATGCGCTTGAAAAACTCCATTCTGTGTTTAGGTGGCCAGATTGCCCAGGTGTTATCCTCTATTTTAGGAGGCTGGCAAAGCTACGCGCACAACCTATTTAGGTTTTTATACAATTTCAGAATCGACTTAGCTTGATAGGATAGCTTAATGTTTTCGGATGCTATGCTCAGTTAGGGCGGAGCTCCAGAGTTTCAGTGTTGGGACACCTACTGCCCTACAGAAGCAATTTTAGGAGACGTCAAAGGTGCGTGTTTAAACCGCAGGCGATGCATCGAACATATGTACATTCCGGTTTCAATAGCGTTGCTATCGAGTTAGCCATATATTTTTATTTTCGGATAATTTTGCTTTAATGTAGCGGCATGACATAAACAGATTCTGGCCAGTTTGGTTAACAGCTGCCTAAACTTATGATGCCTCATGCACGGCAATACACGTATAAACACACTCGCACTGCTTTACAAACATCGTTAACGAGAAATTCACCTGAGTTACAGTTGACTTTCCCCCGCAAAACCAAATTGGTTTGCAAATAGTCTATTTCGCTAAGCATGCCATACCGTTGCTTGCCACACTTTGTTCAGTGGACATTAGGTTTAGACCACTGGTCACTGATAAACGGGACTGAGCCACTTCATTTGAGTTTCTTTTCTATCAGGCAGTTTAATTCTAATTTTACGACCCCTTTGGTGCCCAGACTTCTTCAGCTCGTTCGATTTACTCTTTTGGAAGCTTACAAAATGCCTTAAATAGGCTGAATTTTGATTAAGTAGAATGTTTCGAACTCCAGGTCAAAATATTCACAATGAAGTTTTCTTTCGAATAATAATCATTTGAATTCATTCATGTGGCCAAATAATTTGCCCAAGGAACTCATTTAGAATGGATGAAATCAACCAAAATTCCTACCGCTCATGGCAAACTGCTAGGGTAAATGCTTCAACCCTGTAGAAGGGACACCTAAATCATGACCAACCCCTCAGTGACCTGAACCGTATGCTCTCGAAATAATACTAGTGAGCAAAAGTTAGTGGTCGAAAGGTTACACTCAATGGAAAGATTTGGTTCCAGTAGGAGCTTTTTAAAAGAATTTCGGCTGCCCTCACAAAACATGCTTTAGTCTGGAAAACCCCTCCCTGGTGGATGTGGTGGCCCCTATCAGTCATCCTAGACGGGGGTATGTTCACGCAGCAAACGGCCATACTGTATCACTATAAGCGTTGAAGTATGATGGTAGTTATCCTTAATGGTCACACCTACTAGTGGCTCGGCCCTATAAGAAAACAGCTCAATGTCATTTTCACACTAAGGACTAAACTAGTCTTCCTGGTAGCGTACTTTCCAACAAAGGAAATATCAGCTTCAATTGCTTATAAAGCAGTTTGTCATTCTGTTCCGGTAGCTGTTAGACTACACTCAACGGAGACAAGTGAAGAGAAATATTGTTCCACGTCCACTTACCAGGTAGTGCTCTTCGTGGATCTTTGTAAAAGTTTCCCGTCACAGGCTCATTAATCAGCTCATAGCCAATAACGTTCGAACGATTGCTAAACGCCTTGGCCACCGTTTCCCAATAATCACCCCAGTATGTCCAGATGCCCGAAGTATTTTCATACATTTGCTGAGCGCAGTTCACACATGAATAAGTGAGATAATTCTTGAACCAGTAGCGTTCAGATGGACGTGACCAATACGGCCAAGGGTATCGGAACCACCACGGGGTCTTGCAGGCCTCATCCACAAGCCATCGTGGGATGCCGTCATACATGCCGAATTCACTTGACAGTGCGTCTTGATGCATGTCCACAAGTACATAGATATCATATTGAGCACACAGGTCGATAATTTCACCAATCTTCTTCATGTAATTTTTGTCTACATATCCTTTGGTGGGCATCACTCCGGTCCAGATAACTCCTAGCCGGACCACATTGATTCCCCAACTCTGCCACAGCTTCAGCTTGGTGGTATTAGTCATCTCCTCTGGGTACCATGGTGGATTTTTGGTTACTGCGTTGAACCCATGAAACAGCATCACTCTACCCTGTTGATCCACGAAATTCCCATGACTGTCCAGTCTTATTTTGTCTAGTTTTGCAGCAACAACTTCAAGCCCGACAACAAGGAGAAGAAATCCCACACTGATTTTCATGGTGCCTATTTAAGAAGCTTGGAAATGCTTTCTAGAATACCGTCGACGAGCTTATAACTGGGGTTGTGGCCTAGGCGGCTGAAAATGTGTTGTAATAAAGTAGCTCCGTTGACCTATTCGTGACTGATTGAATTCACATGGCATCAAACGATTGTTTATTCTAACGACTGTGTTGTGTAAAATCACTTGACCCAGACCAATCCGGGTGCTGCTTTTGTGTGTGTGTGTATTTCTATATATGGTCAGGCTTGTAAGTCTCTAAGAGAGTAAGATCAAGCACCCGCACACCCACTGAACAACTAGACGTACAGTCCAATTGTCTCGTGCTGCTATTTGTTCTGTTTACATCAGTTTGCTGGAAAACTGTTGCTACCATCATGCAACATACAGCGTTCTTCGTCTCGTCCCTGATTAAGCTGAGTATGGACAATTCTCGGCAGGCAGGCACTTGGACTCCTGCTTCAGGTTGAACAAGGAATCGGTGCTAGGCCGGCTAGGGCTCAAAAGAGAGTGTGATGCACGACACCGAGTTACTCAGGCACATGTTGCCAGGTTCTGGGATGATCCTACATACCTCAGTTTACTGGAAGTTCCCTGTTTTCAGGGGTGTTCAACTTAGTACTCAAGAGCCGCCCAGCATGCAGTCACCGAACAACTTATTTTGATTTGAAAGCAACAACCAGCGACGAATCCCTAAAACAATCAAGTAGCCTTTTTGGTTAAAATTTCCGCACCACAGAAAAACATTAATTGTGCATTTACAAGCGATTCATCCACCAAGACGCATAGAATTTCTTATTGGGAAGAATCATAGTACAGCACCGCTTCTCTCAAACGAACATACTCATAACGATCCCTTCTTTAGCACGACACCTATTTCATGTCATACATGCACCCCTGGGCTACGACTTCTCCCCAAATCGAAGGACAATGGGCTTTTTAGTAGTGCGATCCTCGTTTTTTTCGCAGTTTCATTTGGTAGATCAAGATGGTCTCAAGGTCTTCAACCGGTATTTTTTCTGACAAGACAAGGAGTAAGCTGACCTGATGATAGTTGCTTGGGATGCACGTTGCCGGATGAATCACCTTTAAAATTCCGATGAGTTGATCTGCTGGTTAGTATCGATTAGAATCCTTCAAAATGATGTGCAGTGTCACCAAATTGTCCTGGAACTGTTCCCTAAAAAACATGTAAACATTTTAAGCAATTGCTGTTTGCATAAAGGAAACTACTTACATGCACTCGAATATCGTTCCAACTGAAAGGTGAGGCCGCCTTTGTGCAGCACATTCAGTTGAAGAACATCATAGACGAGAGATTCACTTGAGTTTCCCGTGAAAACCAGCACTAAGTCCAGTTCTGGTCGGATCGATTGTAAAGTTGAGTCCAATCGACGGTGCTTCCTGGTGAATTCGACCAAGGTCATTCAAATTTTTTCCCACATCGGCTGACAAACCTCCAACCGGTTCCATATTCTCCTACGTTTTTGAGGAATATCTCGTATCGTCGTGACCGTGTTCGACATGATAACCGTGTAACATGATAATGGTTGACAAATTCGATCCGGCACGCAAAAAATGGTGGAAACCGGCCCCCTTGTTTCAACCAACTGAATAAGTTTAGCTTTTGGGACATCAATGTGAGACAGAGAGAGGTATTCAAGGTATGCTATGATCGCTCGCAAGTTGCCACGGCAAAGCAGTTACGCCAAGTTCTCTTGAAAGCAGTCATTAGAGGTACATTATCAGTAAAGGGCTAGGCAAGGATTTTCTATGACAACCTTGCAACGAACACAGGCCGAACGATCTACACGATAGTTTAGGTGAAGGTCCGTTGCCTGAAAAACTGACAGATATCCGAGACTGTACAATCCCAAATTCAAAGCGGCCCCTGGGACGGTTTCTGGGACGAGCAGAATACAGCATCCGGTTCGTCATGGATTTCAACCCGATCGTAGCCCGACTGTGCCACTTACTCCGTAATCAAATGCAATTTTCCTCCCTAACGGGACACGGAGTCACACATTACTTCTCTTCACGAGTAATAGCACGAAGTGTGTAGATGGAGTGAGTTTCTTCGGAGCACTATCGATAATCGATTTAGGCCTGCACCATGCTCTCAGAACGACTTGATCATCACTTTCAGACTATTTGGTTTTTAATGATCGTTCAAGTTTCTGTCAGGCTTGCTTAAAGGCTAAAGCTGTCCTTTATTATGTATCTTATGTTTTACACACTTTGCTCAGGAATCCCAGTTTTCGAAATGAATGTATCCGGCAGGCTTGTTGTTTTTCTGCCTTGTTTAACTACCCAAATAATCTACCGTTTGGTAATAGCTTGTCAGATTTCGTAATAGAGTGCGTTGCCTTATAGCATATCAGTAAATTATTTTGATGGCCATTTCATCCCTTGTTAATAATCAGCTTCCACGCTTTTCAGCACTGTTCGTCCTACGAAACCTACTGTCCATGGCTGCACACCACGCAGCTGTCGAAATAGCTAACTGGATTCGATTGGTCACTCAAATTCGCACACTACGGTCAGAACGCCTTGGAAGACAAGTGTTGGGATACAATAAGAATTCTCCTCCCATGTCGGCCATTGTTACTAGGTCTATGGAAGGCAGTCACAAGGCTTCGTAGGCATATTTTATTGAAAGGCAGCTAAAAGGAGAAAAGCCATTCGCAGCGGAGTTGTTTATCAGAAAACACCAACTGGTCAGTTACAGACTATGGGACAGGAAAGTGAAACTCTCATATGCACCTTGTTTTCACAAAAATGAACGCGTTTTCTTAACTTCCCTGGATATTCACTGACTGCCACGCAACTGTAAACGAATACCGCAAAGCAGTTCCACAAATTCCGTAATAACTCCCACCTTCCACTGGATCAAGGCGGGGTTACAAGCAGACCACATACTACTCGCATGCTCCGTCAGTAGTATCCACCGTTGCACCATGTATAGCTCTGTATTGCCAACAGACCGTTGCAAACAACTGGTAACTGTTTAGCTGGTGACTGTGATGTCATCTACAGTTTCTCCACTCTCCCTTAGGCTTTTACGTGTTTCTTCTCAACTAGATTTGACCGCCTTCGTAAACATTTGTAATCAGCAAAGGCGTCGTCGTTTACTACTAAAACACCAAATGGCTCCAATGGCATTTTCAAGAAACTACGTGTTTATCCTGTTCACAATCAACGCATGTGTTTGCCGACTACTGATTTTAGGATAGTACAGTCTACAACGTTCCACCATTCCGGTTATTTCATCGTCAGAGTTGGCGAAAACATATTACATCACTGGTCACGCTAGTCACTGGGCCAGATTTGGTCGATAAACATCGAATCTCGAACAAATCAGGATGGGTGCCTGGTAAGGATGTTCGGTGGTGAGGCCTAGTAATACCAGTTTCTTTTAAGTGGGCGTGCACTGACCACGCCGCAAGTTAATGTAAGATTGTGCTCTGAGGTCGAACGACTCAGTCTCCAATACAAGGCAATTGTGACAAATGATGGCGAACTTTATAGACCGTACTTTCAAACCGTCAAGTGTACATCAGTGTGTCTCGTACAAAGATTTTTCGCCGACAACCTATAGAGTTGCTTCATTGGAACCGGTGGTCTTCATCAATTTCGACAAATGCCTGCATCTGGTTTCAACTGTAAAGAACTCATATCTTTGCATCAATATTTAGGCACCGAGAAAGTGCTGAGAGCAAGCGATGTTCCCCCTCAAAATTCTTCGACTATCTAAGTGTTGTCAGCTGATTTGGTTCACGTGGTTTGTCTGCTAAGCCCAGTTGCGCAAGATCACTAATCAATCGTCAATGTTACATTTATTATACCAGGAGGATGAGTCAAGAAATGGCGTACTGCGCTGAACTGACGCAAATCAGAAATTTGAGAAGTAGCACTGCTGATCAGCTCCTCGCGGCCGAACAGTTAAGTGTCTAAACTACTAGCCGGGAGGTCGTGGGTTTTAGAATCTTTGGACTAATGTGAGATGCGCACTGTTGGTGATTTCTGACAAGGATGAAGTGGCTGTGTGGTGTTTTGCGGCTTTTCGACATGCATTCACTTCACTTACAGGAAGCCATCCCCATTAAATATAACAAGTAAGTTGGATCAAGTGGGCACTCAGTCCACTTCCTGACTAGCAGCAATGGGTGAGTTTCACTCAAGCTGTATTGGCGTACATTCAGAGCACCATCAGTAGGACCGATGTAGACGTTACTCTAAATCCAAAACAAACATTTCAAAGATGATGCCTTTACTATTGATTTTCATCTGTACATTATATAGCAGGTAGGGTAGAAACCGGTGTCAGGCTGCGTTCGGTAACACGTGGCCAAAATCTTGGTGGAAGTGGCCTGCTCTTATTTTGATCTAACCGGTCTACATCACCACAATGATCATCTTTTTGTCTTGTGAGAACGAATGAATAACTTGCCAGCCTTAGATGAGAAAAGAACAAACTTCGGCCAACTGTGTGATCCTGAAGCTAAACGACTCCTGCTCCTTATGACAAGAGTTTCAAATTCTCTATCAACTTGATACGTTCTGAGAGATCAGTAGGAACTAAACTCAGAGCTATTTGGACCATAATTTTCCACAGTTGATCACATTATTGCTACTGTTTTAGGTGTCTGTTTGTTCTGTCTGCATACAGTAATAGATTAACATGGAATGCATACTACATATAGCTTAGAACGACAAGTTGCGGAATATCCTCCATGCACATTGTGTGAATCACAACAGGTCAGTCTGCGGTATAAAAAAGCAGCAACTTTGTCCTCGTTTTGAAACTCTTGGTGGTCACATACCTTGCAGATATGGTGTCCAAAAACTCGTCCTTGTCTTATTGAATGAAAGGTAGAAGTCGTCCAAGCTGCACGTAGCTAGACGCATACCTGGAACGATGATTAATGTCTTTAGGATCGATCAGTACGTTTGTTACGGACTTGTTCGGTGGAGTAGTTTTATCAGAGTTCAAGGTATGCTGTTAGCAAGACAACGGCATCTCAGGGTCTCTGCTAAGCCTCATGATAACGAATAAGAAATTTCGAATTTGTATTCCTATGGACATCTTAGTGGGAGTGAGCAGGAGTGAACGATGGTCTGCATTGTAATCGTCCATTTTGTAAACGGGTATTATTCCATATGTGCTTCCCGAACCACGGTGGCGTATCACTTCGTTCATCAAATTCAGGTCATGTTCAAAGGGTGAAACGAGCAAAATATAGAGACAACCTGATTGAATAAGTGCCAAAAACACTGATTTTTATTCACCGATGGAAGACAGATTCGCTGAGGAGTAATAATTCGTGAATTACGGAGCAATTTTTCAAGTAGGTGTATCTTTGAACTTGGATGCTTATCGCAACACAGATATAGTTCCTCATCTGGAAACATCACAAACGGGAGATTCAGCTGGGTTCCAGTTGAGTCAATCGCAAAACCAAATTTGTTTGCAAATGAGTGTATTTCGCTAATCTCGTGCAATTTGGTTTCAAGTAGAACATAAGGTTGACGGAATCTCGGGGACTGCGCCTACCTGATGAGCCCCAAGAAGGGTGAAACCGGTCGTGGGCTGTCGAAGAATTGTCAGCAACCTTAGAAGTAGTGCACTGAGAAGATGCTAAAAATTGTTATAATGGAGTAGCGTTCCAGAGGGGCGCTAGGTGTTGTCCCTTTGACGGAATGCCTTCCGATTGTAGGAAAAATGGTGTGTGCTTAAAATAGAATTCAGTGAATATACTGGGCTCATAATAGGATAAATTTTCAGGGAGCGACATATCAGAGTTGGTAAGCACAAGAGGAGAGTCACATATGACTCCTAGGTCCTGGTCGGTGACGCAGCGGTTGGGACATGCACCAGGTCAGGACTGCGACTTACATCAGGCCAAGCCTGTAGAAACTTCAAAGCCTCCAAATGGGAACATATTAGAAAGTGTAGAGCTGGTGAGCCTGTGGAAGGGGCCGCCAGATTATCCGAATTAACATGTGCTGGTGTACAGAGGTCCTAAACGGACTTGGTTTATTTTTAGACGAGAAGGCCCAACCAAAGTAGAATTTACGTAATCCAACCTACCCCAGTTGCCATACCAACAGCCTAGTCACTCAGAGGAACGAACATTCTAGGAGAAACCAATGTCCCAAAACAAAACAGCCAAGTCTCACACCTGATCCAAATTAATGTAAGTTTTTCTCTAGCCCACCGGTTTTAAAATTTACTCACTCAGACCAATAAAACTCCGCCGACAACAAAAACTACTTTAGTCTTCTATTAGAAAAAGATCTTGCGGATTTTCCCCCGTCTTCCTCAAAACTCTACCAGTTTTGTGTGTTGGTCGTTTGGCCTTGGTGATAAAACAGAATCTTTGTTTGACAAAGAATCCGTCGACCGTTTTCCAAACTTATCTGAAATAGCTACTTTCCTGCAAACTCCAAGATCCTTCTACTTGTTTCAAGAGGAAGATATTTTTAATCGGGCACACAATTTTCTGTGGAACAGATGGCAAACAATCAACGTCTCAGATAGATTTAGTGACCGAACATTTTGGTTTTCCTGCTTAGATCACACCTATCATGGGTAACACCAGCTATTTTACGAGTTGTTTTCAAGTACGCAAGAATAACACTTCTCTCACATGATTTGTCAACGACATAGGGTTGGTTAAAATTCGTTGCTTTTCACATGGTAAGGAATAACAACATCGAGATCTGCGTAGTTCTCGTTCTTTGTTTTGGCCACGGCCGAACAAAGTCCAGTGGTAAAACAAATGCTTCCCAGATGATCACATGGCACCTTGACATTACTACATTCGTATCGGACCATGTATTTCGAAGGTCACATTGTACCACATCACATTTTAAGTACCATATGCACTGGGACAACAGATCATTGTGAGCTGACGTCACTGCCAGGCAGTACGAAAAATAATCAAATTCAGACGACGCAGTTCTCGTGATTGAGTAGGTCGAAATCATCACCAGCAGTTATCCAACAGAACGATACACTCGAGCTAGTGTCTTAGATACCAGTGCTAAACCCTAATTACGAATGACCAGAGGGATTTTTTGTGCGTGTGCACCATTGAACAAGACTGTACACAGGTGAGGTGGACAGAGGGACTACCAGACTGAGTACTGGGTGAAATTCCACTGAAGATCTGTCGATCAATTATAAACACAGCTCAGTGAAATATGTTAGCAATAATGGGCCTAATTTGAAGTTTTGAAAAGAAAAAGAAAATGTTGAAAACAGATTGAGGAGTTAACTTTTCAGGGGAGTTTGGTAAACAATCGATGGACATATTACTGAACAAAGTTTTGTTTCTGAAACAACATTTCCATCAGGACAAGCTGTAGCTCCAGTTTCAGTTTCGTTCCCATGAAGAGGTTCTATTTGAAGGGTAAACGGCCAAGCTTTACCGACAACTTCTGTGCTTACTCAGTCGTAATCTCGTACCTTGGTTGTCGGACAACACATTTATCAGACAGAATACGTCAACAATCACATGTCCCTGAGTGGTGGCTGGAAGAAACTGGGAGAAATTAGAATCGAGTCATGTCTGGACGAAATCAGTCATGTAAGCGACAAAGAGAATGCCTTGTTTGTGATAGCCGGATACCTTTGAACCGAAAATGGCTGGGAGGATACAAACCTTTATTGATCGCAGAAACAGTTGAAATCCAACTGTGTGGCCCCAAAATTATGCGTCCAATGGAAGATTCTATACCCCGAACTTGAGATGAGCCAGGAGAAATCCTGTCCCGAAAACTTGCCTGACATTTAACTCCAAGTCCCGTTGACCAGTGTACTTGTCCCACTTTTTAGTGTTTTACCCATGACTTTTACATAAACTTTGCACGTTATTTCGTGTCTCATAAATTTCTGATCTAGAAGCAAACAGGAACGATCGCAGGAAAAAATATATGTCTCTCTACGTTTGTTTATCATGTCATTCAGGGTGCAACCGATGTAACTTGCCTTGTCCAAGATTATTTATCTTGGTTAACACTGCAGCGACGGACTACTCTTCTGTTCATCCTCAAAATAGCATCTGTCTATGCCTTAAGTTTTTGTACGCAAGACATTTCGTCTATAAGGTTTCCAACAACAAAACACGATGAAATGAGATACTGCGCTTCCTATGGTTATCCACAATCCATTGCGAACATGTTACAAGCTTACCTTTTCAATGATAAGTCCATCTTTTTACGTATGTGCAAACAAGCGACAGTTTTTTTATCATGGAATTCCGTTGAATATCTAAGGAATCACATGCTATACTCCAGCTCATCTAGGTCATGGGCCTCAACTTGGGCGGTGGACAGACTTGTGTGACTGGGCTTCCTGGGGATCAATTCCATGAACCTGAACCGTTGGTTTGTATTTTCGGTGAACTCTCGTGCAATTACACTACTCATAGGCACTCAGTAGTTCGTTTCTTATATTGTAGACCGACCGATCAGACCAATGGCTTCATTGGGTGGCATCTGCCATACAAATGTCACTATTGAGGTCGGACTATCAGATCCTTCTGATGTTACTTTCTACGGTCCTTCAGTTGCCTGATGGAGCCTATATTCCAGCCAGATAAAAACCATAAGTAGGTTCTTGCTTCTCAGGCCCATGGCAGCGGTGCACATAAACAGCGTCTAGACTCGTAACTAAACAAAATACCGATCTACACAGGACGTTATTATTCCATCTTTGTGAAAGATCAAGCTTCTTAGGACCAAGTATGCAAAGCGGAAAATAAAAGACATGTTCAATGAAATATACCTCTGTTTTAACAGCTCAGCAAAGAAGTGTTTATTAAGGTCATCACGCTCTAGTTTAACTATTGGATATCAGATAGTATTAGATCGATAATATTTTTTGTTCTAATTATTTAGAAGTTTTTCGTTGTCAGATGACAAGTGTTTAATTTCACTGAGTAGAACGCTGGATACTGATTCTCTGAAGCCTAGTGGTCAGTCCACATGCAGAGAATATACTACACCCAATTATCCCTGGTGTTTCCACGGCTCCTTCAGACAGTTTAACATAGTTTGGTGTACCTTGGATATAATGAAAATCACACTGAACTTAGCTGTAACGAACCTATATCTCTTGATGTGGTCTTAGCTTTCTGATCTGTTGTAGTACACCGAATTTCGCTAACTTCCCTTCTTCCATCTAGGTGATATGGATCCATGGCGCCTAATACCACCAAGACTCGGATCACATGGGTTTTATGAAACTGTGCTGCGTAGGGATTCACTGTTGCTCCAAATTTGTAGTACTCGCACACACAGAAGTTTAAAACACCGTTAAATTTACCATTGTCAAGGCAGATGAAGTATCTGCCATTTCGCGGTGCATAGACACGAAGTCTTCTCGCCAAATTTTGTCTTATCCCAGAAGCCGCTTTCAAGCAGAGTCCCATTCGAATCGGATCAGCAGAGGCAGCTTGCCCCGCTTGCAGCAGTGAGTTACAAAAAGAGAGGTGGATTTGGCGAAATGCATTCCTTTGCGAAATGCGTTGGCGTTAACGTGAGAATTAAGCGAGAACCAGCTGAATCTCTTGTCTAAGATATTTTTCAACTGAATATACCGCACACAGGCTACCTCATGTTTTATTTGGTGCGAAATTCGAGATATCGTAGTGTATTTTCTCGAAGTCAGCTAGTGATTAGATTGATGAAAACTCTTCAGGAGTTCACCACCGGTTTTCCCCCACCCAGACGCAGTCTTCGCGTTTCCGTCAACCATGTGTTCTACTTGAACCCAAACTGTACTCAATTCATGACTTGGTTTTAGCCTAGGACTCAGTTGAATCTCTTGTGTATGATGTACTTCAAGTGACTAGACTACACACGGCCGCCTCATGTTTCATTTGCTACGATATGCGAGATATCGCGATGTATTTTCTATGACGAAGGAGTACAATCAGCTGTGAAACCTGCATTTCATTGTAGAACAGCTTTCATCGATTTTTCAACTAGTGCTCCATCAAGAACAAATAAGGAACATTACATGAAGAATAGCGTGCTTACATTATTTTTAGGGGGTGTAATATTGCTATTCGTTTTTTTAAGGATTAAAACCAATGTGTTATCGTCCTTCAGAAGTGGGATTAGAAGGTCGAATTTCATTTACTTTTTAGCATTCCGTTGTGTCAGTTCAGAATGTGTAGAATTAACCGTAGTAATAGTTTTTGCAGACGGTAGAGTTGGATTATTGTCTTAAGGGATCACGCGATCCATGCCATTTACGTTCCCCGTGATAAGCCTTAATAAATACCAGAAGTCCGCAGTTAGTCCACTTTTTTGTGACGTAACTATATCTTCATCACAAATTTCAGTCGTGCTCCAAGAAGTACTCAGGATGTATAAAAAGGTAATCTTATCGGCGTGTTTTTTCAATGAAACGGAGTAGTGCAAATCCTCTCGCAAACTATAAACCCTCGGAAATATCGAATTCATATTATCCTGCCCTGGCTCATGATTTAACGCTAAAATTGCTTTGCTTTGCCGCACTATTTCCTGAGGATAATGATTTTCGATTATTTTTTTTTTGGGGGGGGGGAGAGGAAAAGTCCTGGTTAGTTGATCACTAAGTGACTCCCTACCTCAGAGTCCTCCACTTTCTGGAATCCAAAATATTTCACTTTATTTGGGTACCGATGCATTGACATCGTGCTCATGGCCGGACAATGCATGCGGGTTACTTCAGCTGAGCACCTCAACTGCATGTACCATTATTCAAATGAACAAATCAATGCGCTTTTTTCAACATTTCGTTTTTGGCAGAGTTTAACTAATCAGAACCACACTTGCTGTGTTTTGACTGAATCACGAAGGTGAGCTATCCTCGACTCAGAATCTTGACAATCACAAGAGAATGAGAGTGTTAATGACTGTTGCTCTGAGAACAATGAAACTTCGTGAGAGCGAAATTTGTTGTTATGTTTCCCTAAAAGGAATTTCGAGTCATACATAGGTTTGATGAACCCCGAAATATCAAAAGGAAGAATTGGGTTCGAAAGTCTGTGGTACAATTTACATAAATTTAAGCACAGTTTTACACAACGAACCTCAGTTCTCAATGTTTGTGGTGTCAACATGTGCACAGATCTGTCACTGACGGGCATAGTGTAGTGTCAAGGTCCACAAGCCGAAAACGGCGACGGAATGTTGTCTCTGCGTTGTGAGTTGCGGCCGTCCCTTCCGACGACAGTCTGAATCGGATTGGTGGTGCGATTACCCGGATCTCATGGCAGAACAACTCAGGGCAGTCTCAGCAAACGCGCAGCGAACATGTATGGGTAATTCGGTCCGCTGAACACATTCACACACACAAAAAAAAAACTCGGCAAAATTACCAGTGTCGGACGGGACAACCTTCGCGGCACGGTGAGTGGTGCGGACATTCTCTCTCACACAGGTTTACCTTTGTGTGTTTGTGGCTCTGTGTTCACTCGGTGTGATACTCGGCGGTCGCCAAAGCCAGTCATTTCATTACTTGACCCTATCCGTTATGTAATTTCGATTCTTGTAATCTAGTTGAGTAGTGCCTGTCAATTTCCTGATAACGGCACGCACCAATATCCCAGATGACTGCTGTTTTTCTCTCCGAAGAAACCAGACAGTCTAGAAGCCCACTGTGACTTGCAACAACTGTCTGTTACACTAGCAAGTAAACAAGTTCACGAATGGCCAAAATAAGCACCTGAAGTCAGCCTAACCAATTTGAAAAATTGAGCTCGATTCATGAAATTCTTCAGGTGAGCTTCGGTTGCAGAGCGCTTCACGGCTCAACAGAGTCGGATGTTGAAAGGCCAGAATAATTGGAGTGAACAGATCCACAGTCAATCCTTAAACTTTGAACATGGCCGCCAATAGCAAGACAGTTACCAAAATGTAGACAAAATTCTGTGACCAAATGCGTAAATCTGTAAAAATATAGTCCTAATTCTCATAAGAGTGCCCCCTCCCCGAGAAATAAACCCTAAGAAAAAGCTAGATGTTTCGCTCTCAGATTTATTCGCAGTACCATACAGACTCACTCTCAAGAGGGCCGCTTCAGAAAACAGGACAACCAGATTGCTCAGTTTTATAAGCATACATGTGCATGTATCAGCCCGACACAAAAACCACGGCTTTAACTGCTTAACTAAGATGAGAGCAATGAGTATGACATCGATATTGAGTATTCATTCAAAAATCTTTGGTGTGGGTTCCAGCGATGTCATTAATCTAAGTCAGCCCACAAGAAAGTGTACTTTAGCTCATGGATTTCACAGTCCAACTATTGGTCCCAGGAATCATGCAGTCCATAGAACTGACATTTTAGGACGTATGTGTGTTCAGTTACCCGACCCAACCAGCATTTTCCAAAACCGTGTTGATTAATGGGTGCGTTCTCCTTAGTTTTGAAGTATCGAGCTCTGTGGTGACTACACTGACTAGACTGCTAGACGCGAGTAAAGCTTGAACGTACGGTTGTTTTATCAAAGAGTCTATGCAAATGCAAAGCAGTGAGGATAAGATAGACCTTTGGTGTGAACAGATGAAGGGTGATAATCAGATGTCAGATGTCAGCAGATGTCAGTCAGATGTCTATTCATCGAGCGTGGTTTGCAAGTGTTTCCTCGACAGTCGGGGGGACGGCATCAGCATGTGTTTGTGCAGATACTTCTTCCTTATCTGTCTGGGTTCACGTACTTTTCAAAGAGTGCCTGATATCTTTTGATGTGATTGTCTGGCCGGGGGTATGTATTCCTGGTATGTATTCCTCACAGTCGATCTGTCTTTGGGTGAATCCCTTCCGGGATTTTGGATTTACATTATGACTGGTTGAATTACGATTTTTATTGCGTTGTGGTCCTCTGTCCTGGAGCTTGTTTGGTTATCCTGGCACTGTCTCTCTTCGTACCTTTCATCCCTCGAGCTGACTGATTCACCTTCAATTCGCACCGAGTTATGCTCTGACTTTTCTGAGTTCGTCTGGTCGGTTGCGCCTACCTACCTGACGTAGATTTATCTTTTTCTTAGGATAGACAATGAGCTACGTACTATACCTGTCACAGATTTCTTTATTCGCGGTTTAATCCAGTTTTTTTTGCGCCCTTTCGATGGTTCATCGAAGCGGGCAATGGTGGAATTCTGAACTCTCATTTTTGAGTACTCTTCTCTTACGACCTTTTAGAGACCTTGGGGTTGTTCCGGATTCATACTGATTTTGTTTGCATTTTTTACTTTGTGTATCTTTGTTTCTAGGCAGATATTTTTCTCTGCGAATGACTGCTGAATGTCTTTTACCAGCTGGTAGGATGACAATACCGTCATCGCTCTTCAACTTGTTCACTGCTTCTTCTAGATGTTCAGTTTATTCAAAAAAGTGCCGAACGCATTGTTGCTTGCAACGGCTAGAAAAATAGCTTGGTAGAGTTCTTCGTAAGCCTAATCATAAAGTTCGATTAGTTTTATTTCTGCTTCTAGACCAGCTAAGTACTACCGGTTCGTGGTGTTTTTAAAACTAAAAGAAGAGCATCGTAAACAAGAGATTCGGTTGGGTCTCCCGTGGAAAACAAAGTGGTATTCAAATGAGTGTATTTCGCTAGAAATGGGTCTCTTGATAGAAGCGTTCTTTCCCGCCTATGAAAACTATCTGCAGGAGGGACCTTTTTTCCAACCGCCAGCTTCTTTGTTCTCGTTCTCTCATTTTCCGATACGCCCAGAAAGTATTCTTCCAGAAAAGCGTCTCGGTTTCCAACAGCTTAACTAAATATCCGTTCTATTGCCATACTAAGTTGTGAGAGTTCACGTTTTGGTGTCCTCAAGCATGCCTTCTTGTATTCGCCGTCTATTCTCCGATGTTTTTTTCATGAGGCTGTGCGGGTCCATATTCACTAGCCGTTTGTGTTTTGGTCTGGCCAGTTTCCAAGCTTCTGGACCCGTCACGCAACTTAGAGGAATGCGTCCTGGCAGATATTCGTGGATGAAGTATAACTGATATGTGGAGACTTGTAGGCGGATGTCCTCCCATTTGCCAGCTGCGTTAGACCTACGACGCCTGAAGTTGTCGGCAATGCGTCCAAAAATCGGTAGCCCGTTTACGCTGCTGGTTACTGATGAGTTGGCTGTTAATCAGTTCGTAGTTCGATTACGGAGAATTAAAGGAAAAATTTCAAACAGCTGAATGTGTTGCACCAGGCCGCCTCATGTTTTAGTTGGAACGATATTCAAGATATCGCGATACATGTATATACGTAATACGCTAGTCATAATGTTGAAGAAAATTCGTCGACAGCCCACGACCGGTTTTACTCTTCTTGGGGCTCATCAGGTAGGCGCGGTCCCCGAGTTTCCGTCAACCTTTTGCTCTACTTGAACCCAAATTGCACGGGAGTAGCGAAGTACACTGATTTGCAAACAAATTTGGTTTTGCGGGTCAAGGCACAAGGCCTCCCAATAATGCAGCGTTGTCCGGTCATTCGGACAGGCCACATTTTGTCAAGGGTATTAATAGTCATGAGGATCCTTTCATACCCACATCAGGTTTGTTCCCACAGCAGAAAGAAATAAGGGAGAACGTTGAACTGGAGACACAAAAATCTAACACCAGGAAGACATGAAACAAACACGGCTTGATAGGGGCTCGGTTCAATACAAGCTACACAACACAAAGATGGATTACGTCGGGTTTCATAGCAAGGATTGCATTATGGCGAGTCAGTGTACACAGCTTGTAGGTGATCAATGTTTGCGTGCGTTTAGATATGGTATCTCGAATACTTCAGACAGATTGATTTACTTTCCTTGTTACACCTCTTTTTGCACTCTGGTCCCTAATTGAAACGTTCCGTGCAGACGGAACAAAACAACCTGCTGATCTTAGTGTCGTTCAAGCATGCACGACAACATTTGTTTGAGTTATTACTCTTTGATCCTTGAAGTTGATCGATCCGAGTTCCAATTAAGGTAGAATATATAGACAGACTGTTTAGGATCTGAAGATATGAGCTTGAATGAGATGCATGCAGTAGCACTTATTCTTTTTGTTGTAATCTCGGGTACGATGTGCCTCAAGAAGGTCAGTTTAGACGAAAAGGGAAACTTTGTTGATTCTGATGGCTATACTGTGATGTTTCATGGAATTAATTCTGTTACAAAACAACCACCATGGTACGATAAACAACTGTTAAATCATTCTAGACTACGACTGTACCATCAGTGGGGCTTGAATGTCATCCGGTTGGGCGTAATGTGGTCAGGTGTTATGCCTAATAAATCGAAAATCGACCACAACTATTTGGACAAAATTGATGCCATCGTGTATCTGTGTGCTGTGAATGATATCTACGTGATCTTGGACATGCATCAAGATGTTATGTCATCCGCCTTTGACATGTATGATGGAATACCCAAATGGCTGGTGGACCAGTTACCGAAGTCACCAAGTTGGCTGGCCTATCCATTTCCATTACGGCACCCACCAAGAACATGGGCTTTGAACTATCTCACATATGCGGCAACAAATTGTGCGCAGCATATCTACGCGAATTCTACTGGAGCGTGGGATTACTGGGGGGATTTTTGGGCAACAGTCGCGAAGAGATTCCGATCGAGAACGAATGTGCTTGGTTATGAGTTGATCAATGAACCACCAGTTGGTAACTTTTACCAAAATCCACTCCGAATATTACCGGGTAAGCAGGGTGGCTTATAAACCGTTTTTAGCTTTCTACATATTGATGTGTTTTTTTTATCATTTCTAGCTACGTACAGCGTTTTCGGAGTGCTTTCATTAGACTCCATTACTATGCTCTGAAAGCAAATATAATCATGAAACAACTAATCTGAACATGGTTTTTGAGGATAATTTCATATGAACACGGTGGTCGATGAACATTCAATCTCTTTAGGACAAGGCAACATGTTCTATGCATAATCCTGAAAACAGAAGAATAGCATGAAAGGTGTATTTTTCTTAGTGGTGGATGTTTCTAAAATACATCCAAAATACCTGTGACACCGAACTAACTAATCCCAGTTATCGAAAGGAGAGTACTGTAGCGCCATGAAAAAACGTTCTAATTTCTAGACTTAATACACTACTCACAAGGTCACCGAAAATTCTTCGACAGCCCACGACCGGTTTCGCCCTTCTTGGAGCCCATCAGGTAGGCGCAGTCCCCGAGTTTCCGTCAACTTTATGTTCTACTTGAACACAAATTGTACGAACTTAGCGAAATACACTCATTTGCAAACAAAGTTGGTTTTTCGACAGTCCCACCTGGAACCCACCTGAATCTCTCGTTTATGAAGTTTTTTTAAGCAACTGAATGTGTTGCACCAGGCCGTGTCATGTTTCAGTTGGAACGATATTCAAGATATCACGATACATGTATATACGTAATACGCTAGTCATAAGGTTGCTGAAAATTCTTCGACAGCCCACGACTGGTTTCGCCCTTCTTGGAGCCCATCAGGTAGGCGCAGTCCCGAGTTTCCGTCAACTTTATGTTCTACTTGAACACAAATTGTACGAACTTAGCGAAATACACTCATTTGCAAACAAATGTGTTCTTTCAATAGTCCCACCTGGAACCCAGCGTTTCAGGCAGTAGCCACTAGACGAAACTGGTATCGTGCATTCGAGTTATGTATAAAGCATTTTTCTCCGATTTATAGCTACCTTCATGAAGTTTATTTAGGTCAATCAACTTGGAGAACAACTGTCCGGATAATTCGATAAATGCATGATGGTTTCTATTGAAGACAGATTAACGTTACTCACAATTAGCAGGCACTACGGATAGTTGTCCACCCCAGTACTTTCTATGAATTTGGACACACTATTAAGCTGGCCGTGAAAAGTGTCTCAAAGAGATGACAGATGAGATTGTAATCGGGATCCGACTTCTCAGATTTCCACTAGGTTGTAGTGAAACCGAGGCAAAATATTCGCAGGAATGAAGCATTTTGTTAATACACTCAATTTGTCAATCTTGATATATTTAAGTCGCTATGTGAGCAATGACTTCTTGGGCGACATTTTCACTCATCGGCTGAAGTTTATTCTTCCACTGAGCTACTTATAGATTGTTGCTCGTGGAGCCGGTCAAAACGTGGGGCCGCGTGATATGGATCCCGTGATTGAAGGATGAGCGATGCTATATCCTGTCTAAGTGCGAGTCAATCGTGGCCGAATGGTTAAGTGTTCAAACTACTAGCCAGGAGGTCGTGGGTTCAAGACTCTCCGGAGTTTCGTGAGATGCGCACTGCTGACGGTTCCCAATAAGGTTGAAACCGTTGTACAGTGCTTCTCGGCTTTTCAGCGTAGATTGGCTTCAATTACAGGACGAAATCTCCACAAAATTACAGAATTGCTGCACACGTTAGTTATTGAATTCAAAACGCCCGAAAAGTCTAATTTTGAAGAACGGATTTAACGGTCATTAAAGCTACGCTGAATTGATGTTTGTTATTGTTGAACACACTAACATCCAAAGCCGAGAAAGTATTGTGTGGTTGTAGTATTGCGGGAAATGAGAAACCAAAGTAAGAGATTGGGTGAAATTCCTGCTCATGTTGAGCATGATCCTCAGATGGGCCCTTCTGCAACTATATTTCGGAAAATAGCGGGTTAACCACCTCAACTTAAGTTACCAGATGCAGCATTTTTGGGACGGCACACCTAAAAGCATACCATCCTTCAAAGCATACCGTAATGTGGAATTTTTCGGACATTTGGGTATTGCGGAATCACCTAAGCGGATTCCACAGTATACAGTTACCAAAAGATTGGGTGGTCTGGTACTATCTCTAGAGAGAAGAAATCGTACTTTTGCACGGTGTTTGTTTCGTAAAGACGAGTCAGTTGGAATAGTTGGCCTGTTGGCTACTCGGGCCTGAGAGTAGCCCTTGTAAAATGTGAAAGCAGAGGTGAGTTTGAGTGATGCAGGTGCTTCCCCCAGCTAGACCATCTGCAACATAAAGTGTTCTTCGAAGGAAGCAGTTTCCAATTGACCCCCCTAATTCAGTGGCAAAATATTCCTCAGTTGAACAGGCCACGTGTGGTCGGTCTCGTGACACTCCGCAGAAGTGAAATCAAGTGTATATTGCAACAGTTTCTCTCGTAATAGTGAATAGAAGGCATCGTTCATTTCCATAATTTTTGAACTGATTTTATGAGGGCTTCGCATGTGCTCAGCACACACATGAAGCTTTTGGTTTACGTGAGTATCAAATGTAAAAACATCATCTATTCACTGAACAGCTGTTTGATGTGACAAGTGCTGAAAATTTGATTTTTGTAATTTGAATTTTGGAGGAGGAATTTGTGAGGTAAGAGAGCCTTAACTGTTTCGAAGTTGTTTCAAAACAGTGTTAGTTCGGGTTGTTTATTGACTCGTTGATCAATCCTTTGTGGTTTACAGTTAAGCTGTCTGCCAGGCAACTCTGGTGTCGCCAAGGGAGCCTACTTCATAAGTAAGCATTATGAAGCACGAGAAAAAATTTAAGTAAGTTTTGAATGAAGGGGCTGAACGGATCACCCAAATAGATGTCACTTTAAATCGTTGCACACACATACAGTTAGCTTTCACTAGCATGATCATCATTATCGTGATCATCATTATCATCATCATCATCATCATCATCATCATCATCATCATCAGCCGCAGCCGCACATAGAGATCAAGATCAGTGTTCACATTGATGCCTCACTGCCGTGCAGCCAGAAATTTTATCTACTTATGGTTAAAACCTTAAAGCGAACAGAAGAGAAAATAGTGCGTGAGGGAGGACCGATCAATTAAAGGTCTACACCTCTAGGAGTTCAACCAGACGATCTGAAAAGAAGGTGACAGCAAGAAAGCCACAGATATTGGCTGACCGCCATTTCTGTCAATGTCTATAGCCAAGCGCGAAGAGGCGGGGTCACGCTGACCCCATACCGGATCGCACCAACAACGGATAAACTCCCTGTAATCTTCTTCACACCCTTCTTGCAAGTTATGCATTGATCACCTCGCGTTTTGCGCCATTCTAAACGAGACAGAACAGTACTCGCCCCGGTAGATGTTGCTTTGGCATGCGTAGAATACGGTAGAGCCATTACAGCTGATGGTGCTAGATGTTATTCGTGACTGAAGCACATGCTACACAACCAAATCCCCTTTTCCCAATTGACTCGGTACGAATTTGTTGACACCATCCGACAACAGCAGCGCTTTCGAGATATCGGTGGTGGGAAAATCTGAAAACGCCTCACACTACCTGTCCGCAGACATCATGTCTCGCAACCGTACAACAATATAGCCTTTACTGCAGTCTGGTGCACGTGACCCTCGGGACACAGTGATATGCCTTTTTGAAACCACAAGTGATGCAAATTAGCAAACGCGATACGGGCTTTTGAGATTTGTGCACTTATTCAATCAGGCACAATTCCGTCAGAGCTAATACGACTACCGAGTTATGTGAAGTTCTGCACATTCTTTAGTGCTTCTCCCTAAATAGTAAGGAGTGTGTTTGGAGACTGCAGGCTAGGCAGCAGGCGCTGGCCGCACGGTGAAGGATGGCATGCTGGTGCTCAGTTTCTTCCGGGGTCCGTACTGGGGTTTTGAAGATTTCCAAGCGTTTACCTGATTATTTCATCGACGGCAAAGTTGAACAAGAGTAGAGGTAGTAGACATCTTTGTCGTACATTTTTCTTTGTAGGGAAGTTTCCAGACGGTTGACCGTACACTCTCACATGCCCAGAAGCATGTGGATATATGAACCGCATTATGTCCACAAAATTCTACAGCGCTTGTTGAGCAAGTATGGTTGGTAGCAATGATTGGTTTGCGGAATCAAAAGCATTCGCAATGTTAAGGAACACCGAAATTATGGGTCATCTGTACATGCAAGTACATGACTGGATTCCACGAGGTAGTCTAGAGTGAGTAGCCCCTAGTGTTCGACCTTCACCACCGGTAAATGATACCAATGTGGTCTATTTGGATTCGGGTTTGGCTCATTGGTGGGCATTACGCTGTCAAGCGATTTTCGCTGTTCCGGAAATCGGTACGACAAAGAAACAGTCTCCAGTAGGCGCTTTTGGTTGTCTCTGCGTCTTATGTCCGACCGAAGACAACTACCCAATTGGACCTCAGCAGCAGCCCGCTGGGAGGTAAGCAGATACGATAAACGTGAAGCGGTGGATCTCACTTTCTCGAAGTTCTTCCACAGACGTCCTCAAACGAACCGCCTAGAGGTGATTATCAGCAGGAATCCAATCGAACAGAGATGCTTCCAATCCATGGATCAACACAATACACACACTGGCATGGCCAGGTGCAGCGGCCTCTGCATCACTAGAGCTGCGCTGCCGGAACCTGGAACAGATCGAGGGGCAATTACGAGAGGGCACTCACAATGATAGCCTAACTTAGCTGCTCGAACCTAGGTGAGCTTTTTGGCAAATTTTTTCCTGATCGAGTAAGCCGGGAAATCACCTTGGAACTGGTGCAGCTTTTTGGACAACTTATGGATCTCCTGGTAACGTCACACAGTTCATCTTGTTTAATTGATGATACCCTTATTTTAGTCGTATGTTCTCACTAACGGACAATTCGTATCCTTATAGGCATACCATTAATCTCATTATCTGAACACATGCAGTTTTCCTGAGGCATGACAAGAAAACGCACTTTATGTGTCCCGAGACAATACAACTGAGTTTTATCTAACTCCGATTGGATATCGTCCCACATCATAACGGGGCGGAGAGCATGTTGACTTTGGAGTGTGTGTGTGTGTAAACGTATACTTCTTCACCAGTCCGCGACCTGTGACACTGATCTCACAGGACGGCTCGAGGTTTCTCCAACTTAAATTGGATGTGAGAATACAGAGGAAACGTAATGCACTACTCACAAGGTTGCTGAAAAATCTTCGGCAGTACACGACCGGTTTCGCCCTTCTTGGGGCTCATCAAGTAGGCGTAGTGTCCGAGTTTCCGTCAACCTTATGTTCTACTTGAACCCAAATTGGACTGTTTTCGAGAAATACACTCATTTGCAAATCAATTTGGTTTTTGCGAGAGACTCACCTGGAACCCAGCTGAATCTCTCGTTTGTGATGTTTTCAAGTAGAACATAAGGTTGACGGAAACTCGGGGACTGCGCCTACCTGATGAGCCCCAACAAGGGCGAAACCGGTCGTGGGCTGTCGAAGAATTTTCAGCAACATTATGAGTAGTGCATTACGAATATACATGTATCACGATATCTCGAATATCGTAGTAACTGGAACATGAGGTGGCCTGGTGCAGCACATTCAGTTGCCTGAAAACATCACAAACGAGAGATTCAGCTGGGTTCCAGGTGAGTCTCTCGCAAAAACCAAATTGATTTGCAAATGAGTGTATTTCTTGAAAACAGAGGAAACGTATTGAGTTAAAGGACACGGTATAGTCATGAAACATGACAGAGTAAATAAAATTCAAGTTCCTTGGGTAGAAGGCTGTCTGTAAACCATCGGTAAAAGTATGACCGTTTTCAAAGAAACCGGAAACTGTTATTGAAGCACTAGCAAAATGTAACCGCACGACTCTCAATATCGGTCGTGCTGTGGAAATGCGGAATTTTCGTCCTGCGTTTCAATTGCGGGCTACCACTTCTTACCCTGCCGAACCGGCCATCCCACCCGCTTCTTCATTTCCAGGTTTACCTACAGCTGTGGATCTATAAAATTCTGGTGATTTTGTATTTCAGTATTCGAACAATTCGGTTCAGTTTGTGGAACATTGACTGGAACGAGATGCTTTGAAGCATATCGGCAGGTGATTGAAGCTCGGAGCTGGCTAGCTGGCATCATTGAAGCATAAATGTGCGGAAGAATGGCACATTCAGGCTTTGATGTCCATCAATGTTACATATACTAATGCCGATATCCGTCCTGCAGCCACATTAGCATTACTGGTGTAGTTGTCCTACAGGAAAGATGGCTGCATGCAGGTTTGAGCATTGGCATGCTTCCATTTTATGCCCAAGGCTAGTTTCAGGAAGACCGTCAGACCAATATCTGTGAAGGAACGGGTTGACGCATTTGAGGAGAAAACAAAACAGCTCAGTGAGTGTGCTGCTCGATCTCTGCTCACCAAGCCTCAACTGTCTAATTTTATAGTTCAACCCCCAACCTCTTGATAAACTGTGAATAAATCATCACTTGGGTGTCTAGAAAATGCAACTGGAACGTCTCTATCGAACCGCCTATCGAACGTCTACCGACCCGATGCGTACTTTTGCTAGAAACGTGGAGAGGCTTGGAACTTTCTTTCCTAACACCTCTAGGTCTTAACAAAACCATGAACTGACGTACGAGATTCGATGCACAAATCGATTAAGTAGCAGGCAACAATACACATAGCTTCGTCACATGGATCAAACCTAGTTGGTTCTTCTGACCACTGTGTCCTCCAAGTGGATTCACAAGTGAGTTGGTCATTTGCACGTAGGAATTTTGGAATGAAAGAAAGAAATTGTTCACGGCACAACCTCAGTCTGTCAAAGACCGTTGGTTCAAATACTGATTTTTATTCTTACCCGGAAGCGTCAGTTCACTGCGAATTAGAGACCAGCTACTTGAATCATTGTTCTGATACGTGTTGCTCAAAATATTCGATCACATAGAGATCATGATCCCCTAAAAAGTACGGTATCACATTTCCTTTGGGATATGAGGCGCGACCAAAGGTTCCGTTGGCTCACCCATTTTCCTGCAATTTTTCGGCTTCAGCCATGTGGCGGACTACTGGAATGATGGACCGGCCCTGGAATGAACTGAGATTCTAAAAGCTCTACCCTTGAAAGTGGCTCCAACGTGATCCTAATGCGCCTTGTGGCTACTTCTAACAAGTCCACAACGTCCTCAAGTGGTTTAGCACACAGCAACTACACCTAATAACCCCCAAACTTACTGGGTGCTTACCCGCATCAATCTACCTACCTGTAGTCGTGCCCAACCGTAGACACAGTCACCCTCATGGTACTTTCGGCTACCCCGGCGCTAGCATTAAGAGAAAGCACCCACCCTGGTATACCGCGTTGGAGGATTTTGAAAGAGGCCATTCTTGCTTCCTCTATTGTCCGAGTAGCAACAGAAATAGTCTGAAAAATGTCACAAACTGCTTGTCCCAACGGCTAAACTGCATCAATGGCGAGTAGGGAGACATGAGCAATGATGTTACGAATGAGTCTAATACAAGGAGATAAAACACAACGATGCAGACCGAACGGGTAAATGGGTCCCATTATGATTGAGACAAACTATTTCTTCTTGAAACCCCAAGGCAGGGTTTTTCCTCTTCGAAGTGTCTGTCAGACCCTATTTATAATATCTGTCGCACATATCCTTACTTAGTGATTTAGTTAGTTTAGAGGCCCTTTACCAGACACTTTTCTCACACAGAGTGTACGACTGTAGACTGGAAGACCTTAAACCACTTTCATGGGAACAAACATCGATGAGTCGTTATCTAACTGAATCATCCGGAATTACTAGAGTTTTGTCTGATTTGACTGCAGACGAGAAATTCTGACAAAGGGCGGAAGTGGCATTCTACTGAATAAGGGAAGTTGGACAAAGTACTTGATGCGTCCTATCAGGTACCGAATGCATTGCGCGGGCAAATAACTTTCTGGATTTAAAGGCTAATCTGGAATAAGACTGATATCTAGTCTTGCCCAGTTCAGCATACGAAGACCAGTTCTAAATCACATTCAGACACAGTGTTTGTCCTCAGTCGGCTTTTGTATGGATTCGCTTGATTCCACACCTATTTTTTAACCACTCACAAATGATAATATGCCGTAGATATTATTTTTCAGAAACCTCCCTCGCGTCGCTGTCATAGTGAAATTTTCTGAGAACCCCATCCAAGGGAAGTAAAATGCCGTGGCAGCTGATGACAGTTGAAGGTGATGAGGATATATTTTGCATACACAAAAAAGTTAATATGCGCGCACTTCATCCGGATTGCCTAAATGACGCAGCGCGCGACCAAGTATCTAGAGGAATGGCTCTACCACGACGTCATAACTCTTCCATAAGCCTTGCGAAACCAGCTGAGCGGATCAATGACTTGGTAACAGGGCGGCGGCACAAAGGACCTGACGGCTGTTTGGAAGTCACTCATCGGTCATACGTTAAGCCAGCTTAAAGGCTGTAAAATGCTGACGCAGAGGTCGGGAAGATATCAGCTGTCGAAACAACGAAACGTGGCATAAGCACCCAAAAGAACTCTGAAATAGAGACACGCTGGAAAGACTGTCTGAGAGAGAGAATGGAGCAGTCATTGTGCATTTTTCTAACCAGCCACTAGATACTGACAACAAACATCCAAACGCTGAGTTAAAAGGCAACTTAGGTGGCGTGGTCGCAGCAGAACTGTTCAAGATTGGCACTCTATTTCAAAAATAAGTGTAGCCTACTAATGCGTACAGGCAAAGTAATCGAATTAGTCCTAATCGGTCTCTTGGATGCCGAGGTAACTAAAACCATTGCCATTTCTTATTGGTTACAGCAGAAACGATCTGATTCGTGCTAAATTGCAGCTCTAATGAAGTTCTCACGAATATGTTCATTTTCTGAATTCTCTTTTCTAATACCTCACGTGGGCATCCGACTTTGCCAGCCGCAGAGTACTACGGGGCGAGTTCTTGTCGAGTATGGCTATCAACCGGAGTTTGTCAGCTCCAGCAAATGCCCACATGGTGAACTATTGTTACGGTAGAAAATCTGTGAATCAAAACCCGGAGGTTTTGAAACTATGGCGGTCATGAAACGAGACTGTATTCACCGATGAAACTTTTCGATAAATTTCGCATTTCCAAGTGCGACACTTGTTTGATGGACGTCTCTTCAACACAAGACGTTTGACACAAACCGTATCAAACAAACAGTATCAAATTAAGTGTTGACTCCAACTTAACCTCATGATAATTCCCCCATTCATTTGCTTACTCCGCCTATGTAATTTTGGCCTCCAGTTGTTTTGCTTATTCGTACCCGTCACTCACCTTGCCGCAGAGGCCGTCTCATCCGACAATTATGTATCGTTCATATTCACACCACTCTCGTTTGAACGGTCGTCCTCCTGTTCTGGCGTAATTACTCCGGTGAGCCCACACCAAAGGGAAGCACTGGACTCGAGTGGACTCGGTGTGGACTCACCGGAATAACTACGCCCGAACAGGAGGACGACCGTTCAAACGAGAGTGGTGTGAATATGAACAAAATACCTATCCCGCAAAACCCAAAATGCAACATATGTATTGGCATGTGTGTATGTGTGTATGTGCGCAACTGACCTACTTATCCATGCGCGTTCATGTCCCGTTTGCTGAGCCTGCCTCGACTTATTTTCTCATGAGTTCCGTGTGATCGCACGTCCAATGCGAATCACGAGACTATCGTCGGAAGGGACGACCGCAACGGACGCTACTGAGCCATCATTCCGCTCGCCGTTGTTTGATGTGCGGACGTTGACACTGCGCTTTGCCGGTCAGTGGCAGACCTGTGAACTTGTTGACGCTACGAGCGTGAACAACTGAGGTTTGTTGTACACATTTATTTACCCTTATGTAAATAGTACCGTAGAATTACGAACCCAATTCTTCCTTTTAATATTCGGGATTGTCGAACCTACGCGTCACTCAAAGTCCCGTAACGGGAACCTCAACAATAAGGGTAGTGTAATCTTGTTGGCGGGTCAGTTCGTAATGTTTACATGGGAACATGACGAACCGCTACGTCTGGCTGAGAATTTTTCGAGTACTGCGTCACCGATCTGCACACGAATCTGCTAGGGACTGGCCTAGGCTGGGCGGAATCTAGAACTCTCTCCAAGAATCACAACTGCAGCGGATTCTGCTGATTAATGCAACCCTGGTAGCACATTGCTTATTGAGTCAATCGTATAGTTTCTTGCAAGCTTGGGACAGGAGTATGAAAAATCGGAGTAATAGCTGAAGACCAAACAGCGCGACGCTTGTGTCTCTCGAACTATACGACAAGGAAGTACTGATCACGCAATAGCCGATACTTGAACAGATTTCATATAAAATGTCCGGCGATAAAATTCCGCCTGAAAAGAGAGAATGAGGAACACGGAAGTTCTTCGGCGAGCTTGCTGCGACCTAATGGCAGTGGTTGGAAAATATATGTCGATCAGGCAAAACAGAATCAGGAAGCAGTTGGACAAGTTAGTGTCAAGAAACGCAACCCTAGTGGACGGAATTGGTAATAGGTGCACATAGTGGAAAATCTGAAGGTTGATAACAGGGTGTGGAACGAAAGACTATAGGGATCAGACAACTAAATCTACGATGGTGCTTGAAGTGACTTCTCATAACCACAGCCAAATGGACCAAAACAGACCGAGTCATTGTCATTCATTGTACACTGTTTGGATGTGATTTGGACTTGGATCGTCAGCAGTGAGGGTAGCTGGCGTACGAAAGACACCCCGATTTGAGCCAACGTTTCCGCTTTTTTACACGTAGGCTAACTAACGCCTTACTCTGACAACTAAGATTTCCCCCGCCCTCAAAGCTTGCAATTGTACCAGAAGTTAATTTCCAAAACAGATTAAACCTTGGTTAACTGAACAACGTTATACTGGAGGGTCGGCTTTCCTGTACTGGAAGCCACCGATCCGCCTGAAGTGGACACTACCTGGACAACTGAAAGTGCTGACAGCACGTCAGGAACTGGTCATTTTGGTAAATTTCGAAAGACGCTCGGCAGACTTATTTTTGGGCTTTTGGGCAAAACTTTTGTCAGGTAAGGTGACTAGGTCACGAGAGTGATTGAGGTTTAGGGCAAAGTGAAAACCAATTGTCGGGATCACACATAGACAACAAGCTCAGAGGCAGGCTGAGAGCTTATTATGCGGAACACTACTCATTAGGTTGCTGAAAACTCTTCAATAGCGTAATGCCGGTTACACCCTGCCACTCCAGGATAAACAGGTAGGCATGATCACCGAGTTTCCGTCAAAATTGTGTTCTTCTTGAACCCAAATAGGACGGAATTCATTTGCACACTAATTTGGTCTTAACGGGAGACAAATGAATGTAGCTAAGTCTCTCGACTATCATGCCCTTCAGCAACCCTACAAGTAGTGCGTTTCGTCTTGACAATGTAACGTGGTTTCTCGGATATCGTCCCAGCTGGACATAAGGCGGGCTTCATGCAAGACGTTTAGTTGAAGAACATCACAAGTGAGTGTTTCATTTGAGAATCAGTTGAGTCTTCCGCTGAAACAAAGTAAGAGTCTTCGTTTCAGAGAAGTTTGGTAAACAATCGGTGGATTTACTGCTGGGCAAAGTTTCGCTTTGGAAACAGAAGCTCCGTCAAGCCACATGAGTAAGCTACCAGGTTGAGCGGGTTTTTAGGCAGTAAGGGAACCAATCCGTGAGATTTCTTATGACTAACCGACTTGATCAATGCTGGATGTCGGTCTGAAGTTCTTGTTTGTTGGTTAGCGGGGGTGACCAATACGATAGGCTGGTTAGGGGGTTTGTCTTCATGTTAAATCTGGATTTTGTGTACTTGATTTTCGGGTCTAGGACACCTTCATGGACTATTCCTCTTATGGTTCGTTCAAAGTTTTTGTTCGCCTGTGTGCGTCGAGCAGTGCCGGGATAATTGGAGAGGGGTTGGGGGTGGTTAAATGGATCTTACTCTGCTTGAAATTTCTACTTTTAAACTCAGGCCATTTTTCTGATAACTACACACCATCTCGTATCATCTCGGCTGATCTAAAACCGCTCTCTACACTCTCGGCCAGTTCTACGCCCTCTGTTCTAGTCACGCTGGGATGCTTGGCTATCTCACCCATCTCGCTGTGGTGTGAGTGCTAAACCTCGTCTCAGAATGTCCACATTTTCCAAATCTAACCTGTGCTTCGTGTCTAGTGCATGCCCCGCCATTGCCGAATCTTATACTATCGCCTGATATTCATCTACGTTTCTCGATGGTCCGTTAATGCATCGCTTGTGCTCACCGATTCTGGTGTGCACTTCCCTGACCGTCTGACCTATATAAACCTTCATACAGTTGTTACATTTTATTTTGTATACACAGTCCCTAGTCCTGTCAGCCGGAAGGCGATCCTTCAACCGCACCAATACTGAGCGTCAAGTCGTCCCCTTCTGGAATACTACTCTAATGTTAGCCGCATTCCCTGTTTTGTATGGAATGACCCCTGTTCCGACCCACTTTTTGTTGGATCATGGTGTTGGAACCAATACCCGTCTTAGTTGCTGCTTAATTAAATCCGCTGTCTTGAAGTCGCTTTTTTACCTCAAGTTTTGCTGCTGTTGGGTCGCCCCTTTCTGTGCACAGTGCTTTTACTCTAGTAAACATTGTTGAAACTAAACTAGCATATACTACTTTTGGATGCGCTGAGGAGTAATTTAAGACCGCACCACTATCTATTGATTTCCGGTAAACAGTCGTTTTTAATTCCCACCATTCTTCTGTGTCATGTAGTCGAGGAAGGGTATTATACTCTGCGTGGATTGTAGCTCTATGCTAAACTTAATGTGAGGTTCTAAATTGTTAGGATATTGAAAAAATTCGTCAGCTTCATCACGCCTTATCACGACGAACGTGTCATCTACGTAACGCCAGAAAACCCCTGGTGGACACTCGAATCCCTCTAAAGCTTTCTGTTTAAAGACTTCCATGTAAATATTGACCGGAATCGTGAATATTGCAGATCCCATCGCTAGACCTTGTTCTCGAGAGTATATAACTGAGTAAAAAACAAAGTGACTGAGGTTTAAACATATCTCGTCCACGGAGGGTTGCGCTCGTTCATGCAATGTTGTCTGCCAGTGACAGCCTTCTCACTAATTCCAGAGCGTCCACTTTAGTGACACTGCGCAGATGGTTGTAAATCTGAACGCTTTAAACAAGCGCGGAAAAACACGGAATGAATATACTTTCAGCGCAAAAGTCAAATTATTTTGCCAAAATGGACGTAAGCCTGTTTTACAGAAGCCACGGTTCCATCCCAACAATCACCACATTCGGCGGCACGGAACCACCAACAAGAACATAATGATTAAGCTAATAACACGTTATTGTGTGAGCAAGGTATACTGACTAAGACAGCGTCGTAGACATACAGACGACTGTTCCACGGCCTACCTACTTACAAGATATAACAAAGGAATCATAGGAAGGATTCCACACTTAATAAGAAAATATACGTGAGTTAGAAGGCAAACTTCAAAGTAGATGTGGAGCTCAACCTGGTGAAATAAATAAGGGCAAATTTTAGAGTATAAGCATGAAGGGTGGGGGGGGGGTGGTGATTTACATCAGATAACGACGTTTTTGATAGTGCGAAAGTACATGAAATTGAGTGGCTTGCAGTATAGTTGATACAGAAGAATGCATACAGTCAAAATTTACCTCAAGTTCACTGGGATAAGCGGAATCGTGGGAAACATGAAAGTGAGAAAAGCGTCTTGTCAAATACTGGCCTAATAGTCAACACCGAGGAAGCTTTCTGGTTCTCTTAACGTTTAGTTTTCCTTTTGGAGATAAGAAGACTGTCTTACAGTTTTAAGGAGCTTGTTATTTTTTCATTATCGGTTACCGGACGGAAGGCTGAGATACGCAAGCACTTCAGCGGGGAGCAGACCAGTTAACTCAGTAGTGCAGCAACCGTGACTAACAGGGTACTAAGAGTTAACAAAACCGTGTGTCCCAGACCACTTACAATGGTTGACAGTTGAAAATCCTCGTTATATAACGACGACCGCAACTAGATGCTGCAGCTGTGAGTAGGAACAGATGAAGAGTTCGGGGATAGTACAACAAGGTAACAACTCGAGACCTACTCGAGACCTTCGGCAATATGTGTGTTAATAATAGTCCCTGTGTCCAGGCTATAAAACGTGTTCCGATAATGAATGGATGATAACTTCACCGCATAGATGCAATGCAGTGACGTACGTGATCAGGGAAGGTTGAAAGCGAACAAATAGAAGTTGGGGAAGAGGAGAGTCTGAAGACGGTTATTGTGGTTTCAGAATGCTTTGTATTGTCATGATTAGAAAAACTCATTATGTTGTGGTTAACGCCATCGCGTGGTCGATCACTTGGCTTGAAATCACTGCGATAAGCGGCATTCATGTGTGTGGTATCACCAATAAGCAATACACTTATTTAGCGAATCATGACAGGTAGTGACAAAGCACTTACTCAGGTAAAATAGAATCCCTACGGTCGACTTTACTTGGTACCCAGTCTAGCATGACATTACTATGGTTAATCTGGCTAATGACAACTAGAACTTTGCGTATCACCTAATGAATAGAACTGGTTTTCAGGGATAAAAATTTGTGTTATTGTTGGTCTCGACCGCACATTACAGCTTTTTAAAGTCTAATTACTATACACCGACAGCTTGTTATTCTGTCCTTCCTCTTCTTCCCAAGGTTACACGAGTAAATACAACCTTCTCCCCGTCTACGATTATTTGGTTCAACGTATCCGTCAGGTTGACAGTACTACACTGATCTTCTACGAACCGATGATATATAGCCTATTCCTACCCATTTTGGGTAGGACCGGAATGAGTCGCGTACCGGGTTTTCACGCAGATCCGAAAGAGAGGAACAGAAGTGTGTTATCGTACCACTACTACTGCTGGGTGCTTTGGTTCTCCAATCCAAGAAGAAAAATGTCGTGGTTTCAACGTGAATTATGCGATGATGTAAGTTACTTTCAGTGGCGGAGAGAATCCGAAATAGCTAAATTAGCTGGAATCTGTCTTTTTTGGCTAGTTTGGAGTGATACTTAATCTATCGGTTCCAAAAGTGCGAATTCCACAAGAAAGCCAGTAACATTTTTCTATTTGTCATTGAATGAATGAGCAGATTTTAAGGCTCAATTGTCATGACCTTGAGCTTCTCGTCATCGACCAATTTTGAAGGGTTACGTGAAGTGATAGGCTCTTTTGTGGATGACTCTGTTATTTCGTGTATATTGTAGGATCACCATAAAACAGTTCACTAACTTGGGCAGACACTAAACAACGGGTTTACTTCCTCCTTGTAGACTATCATCAACAAAGCTTTCAACATTGCTGAAGCCTCCCGCAAGGAGACAGGCGGTGGAATGTTTCTAACTGAGTTTGGACGGTGTGCACCGGATGGAAATGAGCGATCAATAAATACTGTTGAGTGTAACACAATTTTACAAACAGCAGATGAACGGCTCCAGTCCTGGACATACTGGGGAGGCGATTTTCTGGATGATAAGGGAAAGCCTATTGGTGAACAGGTGAGAGGGGCGTTGCATGAATTCACCGTCTATTTTTCACAAAATTCTTCATAGTTTTTCAAATACATTACTTTCCAGCTTAATTTGGTTTTAACAAGAGGCTCAGCTAAATCCAGTAGAATCTCTTGTTTGTAATATTCTGCAACTGAATCTGCTAGGTAAAGGCCGTCTCGTGTTTCATTTGCGACAGTGTTCTAGATATCACAGTACACGCTGCTCTAAAGCTGGCTGAAAACATTCCGTCAGCTCGCGACCGATTCCGGCCTTCCTGGGACGCAGCAGGTGCGCGCAATCAACGAGTTTCCATCAGCCTTGTGTTCCACCTGAACAAAAAAAAATTCTACGCAAGTGGTGAAATATACATTCGAAACAGGTAGGGGCTGTCGAAGGGTTTTCAGCAGCCCTAATATTATTGCGTAACTTCGAGACAATGTACAACGGGATCTCGAATATCGTCCCCATAGAAACAAGTGGTGGCCTTTGTTCAGCACGTTCAGTTGAAGGATACGGTAAACGTGGGATCCGCCTGGGATTCGTTTGGGTCTCCTGTTAAGTCCAATCTAACTTACACCAATTGCACTTGCTCTGTTAAGAGTTAACTCCGCGGGTGGACTGATTTGATTGAGAGCTATGTTAAACGAAAGAGAATGAAGGTGCGAATGACTGTTGTTCTGACGGCCATGAAACACGATGACCTTACTGTGACAGATAGTCACCGTTTAATACGCCGACCTGTCTCTTTGGTTGTGATGACCTTTCTGAGTTAGTCTTGCTTGCGCTTGACATGTTCTATCGTTTCATGCATTCTGTCTGGACAAGGCCTGCCAATTTCGTGATGTCAGCACGCCCGTTGCCCAGTTGACTGTTGTTTTTTCGCCGAATCAACAAGACAGTTTGGCTACCTAGTGGTATCTGTGACTTTGCCAGGCCGCCAGGAATATTGATCTAGACATCACTCGGTAAATCGTCTGGCGTGATATTTGGGTTTATATCACTCCATCTTGCGGTAGCACTGTAGCACTGATGAAGACATGCCAACCGCGCGGCAGAAGCACTGGGGTTAATCAAACGACTTGTGGCGGATATCGAAGATACAACCAAAGTGCCCCCAATATGAAAGGACGATGGCCCACACGAGCTAGTGAAATTTCCGTTTTGATGCTAACGGTTCCGAAACTGCATGGAAAACTTCCGTAGCCTTTTGTGCCCCTCGCGAGAACGGCACCACATAAGTTTCCATGCTCCTGTGGGGGTTGCTTATAGCTAAGAAGAACCTATAGGCCGAGGTCATCATGTTTATCTACCCTCCTGCCTCGAGCGTATGACGAAGCGTATGTCTGTAGTTGACTGGCAACTACACCAGGTCTTTCGGATACGAAAGTTGGGTGACCGTTAGATGTCATATGATGTACAAGATAGTCAATAATCACATCAGGACGAAAAAAACGACACTAAAACACATTGAATGACACTGATGGGTAGTCCAGACTTGTACTTTATCCTCATCTTTGTAAACAGGTTTCGATCGCCATTCTTGAAAAGCTCCAGAATTTCAGTCGCTAAAAGGGCAACTGCATGTTGGTCATGAAATTTTACCTCCAAGATACCTTGATCGAAATACCAGTAGAAAACCAAATGCTGACTGATCAAATCACAATCATGTGATCACGTTTTTACCAGTTAATTGAAATCGGCACTTCGCAAAACATGAATGTTCTTGCGCGCCTACTTTGACCTATGTGTTTAGCTGCTTATTTGGTTGTGTTTTTGTGGGTGTCTATTTGTTCTATAGCCAAGCAAGCACAGCTTACTACCGTGATGTGTGCTTCTTGTATAATCTAAGCCTGAGTTTATGCGTACTGACCCGCTGACAGTTACATTCGCAAGTTTTGACACACTGTATAGTATGCTGGAAAGTCGATGACCGTTATAATGAAACCTGAACATATGTTTTCCTTCGTTCATTACTCTCACAGCGAGTGTATCTTTATTTTTACCTGGTTACTGCGCAAGAAATAGCCACTTGGACAAACATTAGTTGTTTTAGGCAAGCCAGTGTCAGAGGCGAAAGTCTTCCGCACAAGTGAGGATATTCTCATTACAAACGCTACAATCATAAAAATTGACAAGGATTATATTTTATATCCGGACATAACCTGATTTATTATAAACTTTCTGACATCATGAAAGCTTTTAAACTCCCCTTTTCTAGTTCTTTCGTTTACGCTTTTGTTAGCTAATTCATAACTAAAAGTGTAGCGCATCTCTTAGGAATACAGTCTGTCGGAAGCTTATGGTGTAAAATGAAATAATGGAGAGGAACACATTACAGGAGATGCACACAAGCAAGGTAATCGTCGATGAGACACGAATATATGCGTTGTTATGTAGCACACATGAGTGTCAGGATAGATCGTTGTCTACGAAAAGTTAATATGACCGAATTGACCTGTCTCTCGTGGAGCATACACCATGCATGAAAGGCCGGACATTCGCATTGGCTTGCTGACGAGTACAGTCGTCTTACGAGATATGAATACATGGACTGCGGAGTAAGTGAAGGAAAATATACCGATGTAAACCAAAAACGGTCAGTCATACTGGTTTTGGGATGTTCATCAGAGGAAGATCAACTGGTGGCGGGGCGAGTGGCCGGTAGTTGATGTTTATAGACGATGTACCAAACATATAGATCTCAAAGATATCCAGACATATACAACCTAATAAGGGTTATTCAAACAGCACTAGAATGCATGGGAATTTCGAAAGTGAGTTAACTTTTTGCAATTAAATTCTCGAACATGGTGACTTGAATTGTGGCCTAGTTATGGAATCACACTTGACCCAAGTTATGTCCATTCGCGTCGAGTTTGGCTGTCAAATATTAATTCAGAATGACAGAATCAGAGCAGAAGAAGAGCAAAAAAATTATTCCTTACTGTGTACCCGGACCTACATAATTCAAAATGGCTATAACCCTTTAAATGTGGCATGTTAAGCTAGGGCTTAATACATTTCTAATGTTTGAAGTGTACATTTTCTTTCGATGGCTTGAAGAGTTCTGACCGTTTTTCGGGCAACAAGGACACCCTTCAAAAACATCTTCACCCTGTAACGAGCATACCGAAACTGTCAGGCTTTCAAATAAACAGCGCCATCTGAAGCCTGAATTCGATATTTTACCATCAAGTAATTTTTAGTCAGTATTCAAGGTTACTATAAATAGCAGGGCAATATAACCATGATTTACGGCGGCTGTTAGCACTAGTTTAACTCATCAGTCAGTGAAAAAACGTTGCTAAGGCAATGAGAAGCAAATCTATAAAAAGAAATGATAAAGTCATACACACTATTAATGATGCAAGACTTACACAAAATTACAGAAAGTAGGAAATTAATGTAGGACATCTGTGGTGATCGTGTCACGCGGAAAGTTTCCACAGGCTTTTACGGACAACGAAGAACTTGGTTGTATGTTTATGAACATTTATCTCATAGGAATTTTTGCACATTTCAAATACTGGTACCTAATGCACTCAGATAGAAGTGATCTGTCTGACGAAAAATACACGTCTTGCTCTTCTTTGAGCAGTGGCAGTGTTGTGGAATATAGGTAGCTCGGGGGCGCTGATTGATTTTTGGTCTCTTCGCCGAGCTTGGCAGTTGGGTTGCAAACGTTTCATCACCACTCAAGGTGACATCGTCAGTGGGGGGTTGAGTGGGGTCAGTCTTTCTCTTGTCAGTGCCTACACCATACGGAAACCTATAAAAATGCATTCATGGTGTGAATAGAACAGGCGTTTACCTAAATCAGCATCGTGTCGAGATTTTTCTGAGCTACTTCACTCACCGTTCTAGCATCTTTTGGTATTCTGAGAATTCAGACGATCGCCAGGAATGTTAGTATTCAAGCCGAAATCTGAAAGTCCAGCTTGCAGCACCTAATTAGCATCAGTTGTTGATATCCCTTTTATGGACACCGTAAAATTCGCACCTCGGTAGAGCTCGGTACTCGTCGTCGTAACTATAATTCAGCGCTTTCCACTGGATGAGTTATTCCAACATATTCAGTTTGCTGGCTTCTTTTATTGACACAAGGAAGATGTAAAATGCTTTTTATTGAAAGCATTCCAGTCGTTAGTTCTAGACACTAAATGACCTGCTACCAACAGCTACAAGGTCAGTATCACTTTCGAAGTTGGCATTCATCTTTACAAGGTGTAAGTCCAAATTTTTGCCAAACAATCTTTGTAATCCAAATCCGTTTTCCTACCCAGCTGACTTATTTTAGTCGACCATACCCCCAACGAACTCTGGGCACTTCTCAGCGCCTCAAGTTCAACGTTCGAAACGGATCGTTGGAATATTCGTTTTTGACAAAGCCAGTGAAAGTTACCCAAGAAAATAAGATAATTCTTAACATGTATTTACCTTCATCTGTTCACTATCCTCACGGAATGGCTGTTTACGTGGAGCCAGATTTGATCCCCACCGAAATCATGGGAAATCATCTGATTCTCAATGTGCCCAAAGAGATGACGAATATCACCTTCAGTGTAAACGTCAACATCAGAAGATTGCCGCAGGAAAAACAGTGCTGAACTTCCATACACTTTGTTGTAGAGAACATCGCCGTTGTTTGATCAGACCGTGTGAATTGTCATTTTTATTGTTAATCATGTATACTATTCCCAATACCTCTTGCCTGTGATTTTCATCTCCATTCTACGGCACTTTTCTCCAGTATCATGTTCTTACACATCCTAACTGGTTTTATCGGTTAGTTCAGCGACGCTTTCTGATTGGTTTTCGGGATTCTTTGGATACAATAAAGGCTCGCTCGTGGTCATTGGGCGTTATAAAATCGTCATTAAATCGTTCATTCCCCTGTCTCATTGTTAGTCTAAGGAAAGGCAGGATTTTACGCCGTCGGAACACTTAATTCTGCCATCCCACACGCAATTTCTAACATTTGTTACAACAATATATAATATAAATATGTGAATCACTACAAATAAGTACGCTATATGGTTACACTTTAGTGATCACTGGTATCCCTAAGGGTGACTGTGTAGTGATGCATTTGTTTCCGACTAACGTTGAGAACGCGGAATGCTGATGATTTGCTACTACGTAACCCTGGCATTTTCGTCTTGCTGTGGACAAAAATGGGAATCGCTCTTGCAAGGGAGGAACTTTCAGAGTAGAATGCCAAAATGTTGCATCACTTAGACCAGACGGGATATTACATTTTCTTGTTTAGTCTGTCGTCATTATTGTTGCGAGATCAAACTGCAATCCAAACCTGCAATTTTCCCCGTAAATATGACCAGTCTTCTATTGAGAGGGATTTTGGTAGCTCAGCTTGTATAGATGGTCATTCTTCTGTTCACTGAGAAAATCCCAGTAAACTTTGGGGACTATAAAACTCCTCTCCCTCCGGATAAGTGTAAAACACTTGGAAAACAGTTGAGGTTTACTAATCAGCTTTTATTTAAGGCTACAAAGGTCATGTCATCATTTTCAACCGAAAGAAGTTTACCAAGGGAAGTATCTCCAAAACCATTTTTTGCATCCAGCGCAAATTCCTCTCGTGTTTGTTTCGGTATTGGGACGAGATGGCTCAATGGTTAGAGCGCGAATTTACCGACCGAAAGGTCCGTGGTTCGAACCCAACCTCTCTCTCTCGACTTCCCCTGTTCTAGGCATGGGCAACCCGGCAGTATCCCAGCCCTGATACTTCGTTCGGGTGGCATGACAGCTAGGCATCAAAAGGGTGTTACAGCTGAACGACTATATATTCTTTTATTTTTTAATCTTGCTTTAGTACTACTTACAGGATCATGCATGTGTATGCCCCACTATTCAGCCCTGGAATTCGCTCGCGAAGACTACACTCCACTACTATGTTCAAATCTGGCCCGAATTTTGCATAATAGCACTATGGGAACTACTGCAGCCAAAGGCCTAAAAATTCACACAGAGAACCTTCTTGAGCCTGCACATCAACGAACCAAACAAGCAACACTACCTTAATTCGACCCATCTAACGGCATCGCAGCTCATAACGCCCTCTAGTTTATGTTACGTTCTCTTGCACTTGTCCAGTAAGGCCGGTAAGAGGTGCAGGAAAGTATCGGCCCTTGACACGATGTTGCCCAACATATTGTTTGGGTGAGTCATGCTCATTGGGAACACTGGGCAAGCTGATATACTCAGAAACACGGGTGCAGATTAGCTGAAACAATAGAGTCACCGTTACGCGGCAAAACGCTGGCCTGTTGAAATTCTACTGGAATAGATATCTGGATATATGTAACACACTACTCACGAAGTTGCTGAGGACTCTTCAGTAGCCCACGACCTGTTTCGTCCTTCTTGGGGCCCATCATTTGGAAGCGGTCCCCGAATTTCCGTCAACGTTATGTTCTAGTTGAACCCAAATTGCGTGATCTTCGACAAATACACTTAGTTGTACACGAATTCGACTTTGACAGGAGACTCAACTGAATCCAGCTGTATTTCTTGCCTCTCCCACCATTTTGGGAATAATCTAACAATTTTAATTCTTAGAGAACAGATTAAAATAAAAACGCACCCCCAGTCGTCATCACTGATTCAAACGAATCAAATCCTTTAAAATTACTAATGTTCATGATCTCCTCTGTCAGTTTTGAATGTGAATCTACTCGAATTGTGGTCAAACGAGTGCGGATAGTGGTGGAGCTGCATACGCTGCACTGCAGATTAAAATGATATCGTGTTAACACGCACTTGAACTGCATATCGGTCGAGATTTTCCGTTGCCAGACTCATGAGTTTGCTTAGGACCATGAGAAAACATTGGCCGAATCCAAGTGAACCCGATTCGGTCACGTTTACCTGATAACGGCCGGACGAAACGCACTGCGGATTGTTTCACAGGACTGGCTACAATCTGTTGTAAATATCATTCTAAAAACCAAGCATCAAAAGTCATCCGCAGAGTTCTGAAAACTTAGAAATAATTATCTGAGTGCTTCTATATAGTCCAGTTTCCTGACTAGTTCAGCACCTAACTTCGTCAATCAATGAAACTAAAAAGGCATTCAATTTTAGCTTGTCCTCGTTGTCAGTGCTAGAAGTACTACCGAGAAGTACTACTTCTAGAATGAAATCCAACATATTATTTCGGTCGGTCGGTAGTGTTGTAAAAGACCGCAACAAATTTAACGCTTTCGCATAACCATGCCAAGTTGAACAGGATCTCAGAACCGTTGTTTAATCCTGTCCATTCGGGGAGTCAGGTGTCTTTTAAAATGACACATATTGATTTTAGCCTCGCTTGCGCAAGCTCGTGGTTCTTTGCCGGTTTGTGTGCGCTTAGCTATGTGGCTGTTCTTAAATCGAGATCGGCAGAAAGTAAGTCACTTTCAGTGATGGTTTCATTCTTCGAGGCTTAATACGCGTATTCTGCAGCTTGTAAAATGTGGTAGTTTAGAACCCGGGATGCACGGATTAAGGTAATTCCAGTCATGTGTTTTCACATTATCCGCACTTTTATGGGACAGAATTATGCATTTTACGCCAAGGGACTGGTGTGCTTTAAGCTATGCACACTAAAGATAATTTACAAATTCTGGATGAGGAATTTATTAACTACATTCTTATACTCATGGCGTTCTTCTGGATGGTGCGCGTCACATATTCCTCCCTGGAAAGCGATCGAGCTTGTAAACGCAGTTGGAAGAACTTGAAAATTCAAGTATACACCGACTTAGTTCATGCATTCAGAGTGCATCTAAAGATAGCTGGGGTTCACATACAAGGGTCTTAAATGAGAAGGCTTTATGCTGATGACGGGCCCTTCAAACGTGAGCCCGAACACCTAACGGTCTCAAGTTGAACTCGTGATTAATTGTTTTTGTCAGTAGCGTGATATCTCATCGGTGAGCGCGGTCGCACCATGTGCCTTCGGAGAACCCGAGAACCGGATGCCAATCGCTTTCCATGTACACCGCGGGTTGTGCCCTCGTTCCCACGAGGTCAAGCAAGTGCAACAAGCCCACTGTGGCAAGGCTTGTCAAAATTCGGTCTAGCGGTGATCAGTGTTCTCTGGGTTGCATGGCTTCTGCATGCCGTCTTGGAAAATCCTCGAAGTTCTCATCCACTGTAGTGGTTGGACGAATGGTCAGCACTCGTTCACGGTAGATATGTGAGTGTGGCAAAACAAGGTTGATGCAGCCCTACCCGTAGTTGAGGCTAATGACACTGGAGCCGAGGGGGACACCCGCGGCAGCGTCGAGACTCAAGGTGAGCCGATTATTTCTGGCACTGGGCAGCCTCATACAGCAATGTTTCAGGAGTAGCGCAGTGAGGATGCGGCCAGTGGAGAAAACGCACGTTTTAGAAATATCGATGCACTGAAGAAAACAGCAAAGACAGTAGGTTCATATGGACGGTTATGCCAATACGGGCATCCTATATCATATCATATCATATCATATCATATCATATCATATCATATCATATCATATCATATCATATCATATCATATCATATCATATCATATCATATCATATCATATCATATCATATCATATCATATCATATCATATCATATCATATCATATCATATCATATCATATCATATCATATCATATCATATCATATCATATCATATCATATCATATCATATCATATCATATCATATCATATCATATCATATCATATCATATCATATCATATCATATCATATCATATCATATCATATCATATCATATCATATCATATCATATCATATCATATCATATCATATCATATCATATCATATCATATCATATCATATCATATCATATCATATCATATCATATCATATCATATCATATCATATCATATCATATCATATCATATCATATCATATCATATCATATCATATCATATCATATCATATCATATCATATCATATCATATCATATCATATCATATCATATCATATCATATCATATCATATCATATCATATCATATCATATCATATCATATCATATCATATCATATCATATCATATCATAGAACTGCCCCCTTTTACAAGTTTCAGGAAATTGCTTCCAGAAGAAGTGTTTCGAGAGGGATTGTTCATCTTGAGTGGACACAAGTTAGAGGATAATATGCGTGAATTGTTAATTCCACAATGCGGTTTTTTGTAAACAGCATTATTCATAGTAGCTGGAAACCGAGCTGTGTGTTCCGGACCAAACTGCCATCCTGAGTGACCATATGCTGCACAAGTTCCCATTATCCTGTTGCTATGTGAGGTGAAATATCCAACAAAATAACGCAAAGTGCGTAAAAATACGGACTCCTGAACCATATCTTGGCTTTCGGGTCTTCTATAGTAAGCTTTCAACTGCTTGATTTTTCTGCCCTTATTCAACTTAGGACTTTCAGATTTCCAGAATATCACCCAAGGAAGTTTTGCCTACTGAATATATTACTGGTTTCTATTCAGTACGCAGAAAACTGAGGTGTGCAACGCCCATTAGACCGCTTCATTCATTATTGAGTTTTGTTGGGCATGTGCGATGTGTCATGACCATGACTGCAGTGCTTCCGTGGTTGAATAGTAACCACTAGTGAGCTATGCTCCAGATATGAACAAAACACGAATGCATTTTTGTCGACTGGGTGGTAATATTCCCATTCTTATCGTCATTGGAGGGGAAATCGCTTAAGGAATCACTTAGGCCTACAGAAGTGTTGGTACAAGCACTAGATGTATTGCAGCGAAAGTTGCCCGATCAGTTTTCTGAACACGGATCCCAAATCAATTCTCACCCAGATCATAGCTTCACTGTATCCTCTGTGTGAGACTGTTAAACGGAAGTCTTAACGACTTCCGTTTAACAGTAATCTCAGTAATCAGTAATCTCAACATCCCCCAGATCACACTTGATGTTAGAAGTCCTTCGTATTAGAAATAGACGAAAGCTAGGAAAGTCTCTATCTGATTAAAAGGTATATTTAAAGGGAGGAAACAATGTTCAGTGAAGACAAAACATCCAGGCTGAAAGGACAAGTTTGCTGTTTGCACAGTATGGACACAATACCATAGAATCCTGGATTACCACTAGTCTCCCAAGAAGGAACCATTTTGGTTGTGATGGAGAAGAACCACGTGTCGCAAAAGTAATCTACGTTCAGTGGTGGTATGAGGGAACATATCTATCCCTGCCTCCCAGAAACTCGCGAGTGTTAAACTGAGAGAGCTTCGGTGTCCCGAAAGTCCGATACTGATCATACAACTGCGTCCACTTCGAACATCGATAATGGATGTTTTTTGGTTGTGTAGGTCAAAAGCAAATTGCCTAGCTCAATAACGACGCCGTAGTGATTGAAATGTCGTAACGAACTAAATTTAGGCTTTAGGTGATATGAAACTTTATTGCTCAAGCGTTTGAGCTAAATAAATTTGCATTTCGAATCAGCTGTTGTCCTAAATATTAAAAAAACTCGAAAAATAGTTATAGGTAAATTTTAACCACTAGTGGAAATAGTACTAAGGAAAATATGCACCTGGGGTGAAAGTAAGCATGTCGCCGGATTTTTCCCAGCTTTGTATAGATATTAAGAAGCAGACATTGACTAATAAAGCCTTCGATTGCTATATTGACTGACCAAATGAAAACGCCTACGAGACATTTCGTTTCATTGCTAAAGCAAAGTGCCACGAATCTAGTCCTCCAACTGAGGTTAGGATTCATCCGACAGCTTCCAGAGTATTTGGACAATATATCATACCTCATAACTTATTTTCACATGAAAATTCGTTTTGAGTAACAAATCATCCAAATGACATAATAAAATGAGGACAATCATCATCATAGAAGGCCATTCATTATCGAGTAAGGCATGATGCCCCAGCTTGGTGTTTCTATGTTAAAGCAAACTCACATAATCGAGATGTGCATCATAAAAACCTGGTATAGTTAGAAAAGGCCTTTTACCTTAGTAAAACTGTTTTCGTCATTTTATGATTTCAAGCGTAAGTCCGTTGTATACACACATGACTTAGGACTTTTTGCGAACAATTGTCTTCGATGAACTCCCAACTTGCAAGCGCAATCATGGGGATCGAAAATTCAAGAAGCATATCTGCCTTTCACCGAGGTTTGCATTTTGAACATAATTAACGAATTCGAAGCATCGGTAAGGCTATACGCACGTTTATTTCTGGACCTTAGCCTGCGCCTTAGCCTGTGAGCAGTTGTGTGAAGTAAGCAATTCCTCATGTTGAGTATGGGATTGAGAATCTTGTTAGTTCGTCTATGGAAGCCCGTACATGCGAGAAAGAATAGTTTTCGCACTTCTCAGATTATCCTATTAGGATTATGCGTTTTGGTCAGCGCTCATTAGTCGTATTAAACATTGTTTGTCTGTGTCCCCGTCCTTTTTGTTCACAGAACACTTGACGTTGAATTATTTTTCTATTTGAAGTTGTGCGGACAGTGTATTTGAAGTTGATTTGCATTTTCTGACTGACAAGGGTCTTCAAAACACATGCCTTAGGCTATGGGTAAAAATCAATTTGGTGTCAATATGGTTACAGCAAAGTACTTAACGTAACCCTTAAAATGGTGACAGCTGTTGCCCAACAATCAAAAATACAGTAGTAACAGTAAAAAGTATGGTAATAGTAATGTTAGCATTTGTACGATGAATGACATGTCTCATGTTTCAGCAGTGTGATATTTCGACGGTGTCGTTGTTTACTGCAGCAGGCCAGAGCAGATGTCAGGAGTGTGAAAGTTGAAAACATTCTTCACCGAGTGACGATTCGACTTCCTTTCACCTCAGATGTGACGAAGTGAAATTATGAACTTTTAAACTCACTTGCATAGTGGAAATGTTCTAACTGGAAACGCGATGGTGTCCGTCGTAGCCAACAGCATATTAATATTCTTTCAAATGACTTGTAATACACAGACTGTGGGACTACAAATGAAGTCCCTCTTGTTTTGACAAAATAGTGTGTGACGAGGACGCAAAATTCACAAAATAACCCTTAACTGGTTTCGTCCGGTTTAGAACACCCCTGATAGGTGCATTTTCCGGAAGCGGAGATAGTTAATCCCTGGCTTGAGCTCAAATGCTGGTAAAAGTTACTCGAACTGGAGACTCAGTAAAGTTCATCGTTGGCAACAGCATACTGATATTTTCTCCATACAGTTGCTGCTCTTGTCTTCTGACACTCCGAGGACTACGCCTACTCAGTGAGCTCCCTGAAGTTTTAGCAAATGCTCCATAATGAGTGAAACTAAAGCAAATGAAGATATTGAGTATTTCCCAGGCCCATATTTGGTTGTACAGTTTGTTCGCTTTAGTGTTTATCTTACCTGCTCCAGCGCATTTCATTGGATCGGAGAGCACAATCATCCATTACCTTCAACAGGCCGGATACGAAATTACTGCAGTGCCTCGAACTCTCAGTGAGGCTAATCGGGAAAAGTCAATCGACGGAGTTGAGTTGCAGGATACTGATCATCTTTTAAGGTACGTGTTGCTATTGCAATAAGCGTTCAAAATGGTACCATACGGTGCAGGCTGGGACTAACAGAGAGAAGTGAAATGCAGCTCACTGGATTTTCCTCAAATTGAAGTCATGAAGGATTGATAATATTGAACAAGTACTACCAGCTTAATACAAATGACCTCGTTAACTGACTCTAAAAGCACCGGTTTCAGTCATTTGAACGCAGTTTGAGCCCTTAAAACTGAGGTCCTTGCAGTAGGTTTTATTGTCTCTCAAACTGTGGTTTTAAAAACCGATGCAGTAAAAGAACTCATGATGCGGTTACGTAAAAACATAATCAGAAGAAACCTTCTGAACTGAGTGCATCAGTCGAAAAAAACATGTCACGGAATCATCTCTCTTATCTCCAATCAAGGTATTCTGGTAGAATTCAGTTTCCGTTACCCTGACTCTGGTTTAGGAATTTTTATATATCTTTCTAACAAGACTTCCCCATGAAAGTAACGGTCAGTGTGTTAGCCAGTCTTAATATTGCTGATGGCTGGATAAATCTTATGGTTAAGACAAAAGACCCAAAGGTCAGTGAAATACATGTTCGAAGTGCCTATCAACACTTTGCTTGCACAAGAGAATAAGTTTGTAAAACCTGCCTATCATATTGGCCAGGGTCGACTGGCTTGGCTTTTTCCATTTCAGTATATTCGATAGAAACTCCCTAGGACTTCTCATAGCATTTTATTGAACATGTCGCATCAAAGAGATCCTAAGGTAAAGGTCTAGGGAACTCACTTCCGCTGATATGGATGGCCAGTAAAACGGTCCTCCTCCGCTGCTCCACCATTCTTCTGGAACCAAGCCCCAATGGTTAGCTAAATCCCTTCCAGCTGCAGATCTTTTTCATGTTGCAGGAGTTATTTGTATAGCAAAGCTAGTACAAGTGGAAACTAGACGTTAACGGTAGCCGTATCTTTTATCCTAATTCGAAAATAGAAACGGTTCAGCGATCTTTGTTCTACGTATGTCTGTCTAAAACATCAGCTTAGCCCTTTGTTGAGTGCAGCAAGGCCTGTAGAGACACGGGGCGTATTTTGACCTAAACCAAGCTTTAAAATTTTCAGATAATAAACAGCTTCGCACACCTTAAAAATCAATTAATTTCTGGCACAAGAACAAAACGGGAGCCGGGGTTTGCCTAGGTGTGGTAATGGGCACACAAACCGATTAATAAATACGTCGATACTGACCTAGTCTACCAGGCGCTACGAAAAAACAAATACACAACCACGTGGCACATCAAACAACCTAGCGACAACAAACGTAAAATCCGGTTCGAAGAAGAAAGCCACTAAAGTAGGTTATCCACTCAATTAATCGAGTGGAAGAAAACCAGATCACAAAGCAAGAGGGAAGCGGGCCAGTCAGAGCCCAGCCCTGTGCTGAATGGAAGCGACCGAGAGGTGGACAGTGTATGACCTGTCAACGAAGTACGAAAGCGCTAACCAGTAAACTTAGTCAGGCGGGCAACTGCCGCCTCCCTGGATGGGGACCCCGGGACTCAAATCACCAGTGGTTAATGACACTGGCAGAAATGGCCCAATCTCGCAGTCAGTGGCGCTCGTGCATCAAAGCTATAGCCTTCAATGCGTAGCTACTCAATTTCCGAACATACCTTCGCCTCCAAGGCTTCTTTTTACGTTCCACATTTCCGGTGATCGAAACTGTAGCAGCTGGAACCAATGTGCCTATGGTACACGGTTTATAGCTGATAAATTGAATTGAATTGAATCAGCTACGATGAGAGGTAAGCATAAAGTACCACATAATGGGTGGGTTTTGTTAGTTGTTGCTAAAAATACTGATAACTTGAGCGTATTCGTGTACACAGTGCACAGTGTCTTGCTGAGAACAGTACTGTCGAACTGAAGGCACCAAACGAACCAACTTGGTGTAAAGAAACGAGCCACAGTGATGAACACAAAGCCACTCCGATACCATACTGACCAATCGAGTTACCTGAATGCCATCTCGGGACCAACCAATCAATTTTGAGTTATTGTATCCTGTTTAGAAACAGTATAAGCACAGGGCAGAAAGGGAGCCCCAGTCCCGCTCTGAGGATGTCACATCGATTGGTTTGCAATCCAACTACCAAACTGGTCCAACAGACCAGCAAACAAGCAGCTCACTCGAGCTGTCTACATCCACGGAAGCTGCCAATTATAGAAAGCCTGTTGCTTCTCCAAGTCATCTTGATGCAGAAGTTTGACCTGCGGACCACAGACCCTCGAATTCAATCCTCCTCTATCTTACACACTGAATACCTCGGGGTCTCGTATATTTGAACTGCTCGCCGTAAGGTCTAATCGGAATTTTCCTACAATTCTCGGTGAAAGTGCATGTCCTGTCTGCCCTCTTCTCGTCGTCTATGCTGCTAGAGAGGCGATGTTTTGCCACTCCTTCCGGATTTGTCTATCCGCTATCGGTCATATGCCAGAGGTACTCGTATTGTATCTATGCGTAGTCTCAGTTGCAATGTAGCTACACTTTCAATACATCATCACTACATGACTCCGTCGATCCAGTACCAGATGAATCCAGTTTTCGTGATCAGTACACGCTGGGAGAGCAATTCCTTGCAGGTCCAATGGGGCTTGATCTATGGTCGCCACCTCGCTTATTTACTTTTGTAGTTTCAGGGACGTGGTCACACACCACGCGATCTGTCTAACTAGCTCAGAGGGCGAGGCCATCGATTATTTTTCAGGTGAGATACAGAGGATACTTGCTTTCGCTCGACCACGTTTTTGGCCCCTGCGGAGCCAGCACAACTCGTGAGAATGTGCACACAACAGAGCGCTTCTACGCTCACACCTAACGTCACCATATGATAACTGAGCCACTTTGCGTCGTTTGGATTTTCGACCATAAGGACAGACACTCTCCGGACTAACCGTACCGATCACCTAAGAGACACTGAACCCAATGGAACGACATAAATGTTTGATTAAATACATCGATGAGCACCCATAGAAGAAGTTTCACCTTCTCTTTTGAAATCTGTCAACTCCTTGTATGCGAAATTACCTGTCAATCACCGTAGAGGATGCATCTACTAGATTGTTATCCAAATTTTGAGGAAGTACATTTTTTTATCGATCTATCTCTATAGGGTTATTTCTACACAGCGCTTGAGCTAGCAGTCAATTCCTGAGTGTTCTTCTCCATCTGAGGCACACGGATAGTTACGGTTAAGTTGTTTCTGAAAAGAGTGATATCCTTAAGCGCTAGAGGCTGGTGGTAGCTAGGTACGCACCACATATGATTAAGTGTACCGATTATCCCGATATGCAGGTAGAAAAATTTATCTGCTGCCTCAGTCGACTCACGTATGAGTTTGGGGTTCAAGCCCACCCATACTCGCAGAGTACTGTACGGTTTGCAGGTATGAAGGAAATGTCGAACTGTAGGGCTGAATAATCTGTATTGTTTAATTTTGTTTGTCTGACGATGGCGTCATATACAAGTAGAGCTGTGAGATCTGCGTGCCCAATATCAGTGAGCGAATGCTCTGGAAGCATTTTCCACCCAACAGGAATTAAAGGCTAGGAGTGAGTCTTCCATGATCATATGAAGAGAAAGAGGGAGAGAGGACAGCCTTGTATGACACCACATGATATATTGAACTCGGGCCAGAGTTTCTTGTAGGCCTTCAAGCGCTCGAGGGAGTTGGCATACTGCGTTTTAAGGAGGGCTTATATAAAATACAATAGTGCCTGACGGTCCGCAGAAACTAAGGCAGCTTTTAAGTTAAGAAGGGACAACATTTTTGGTTTTTGAAAGCAATCTCACTGCTCCAGAATCTGTCGGAGAGTAACAGCTTGATCGATGCATCCTCCTTCGGGAAGAGACTTAGCTTAAGTTTCACCTATCTACCTCTCTCTGTGTATAATCGACCTTCGAATTAGAAAACATGAGAGCAGCTTCGGTGTTCTGGCTACCAGACTAACGCTGGTTATCACGTAGTGTTCGCGTACCCTTTTTGAAGACGGGAATGGCTGTAGGTGCCCCATTCTCTAGGCCTTTTCTCTTCAGTCCACATAGCATCAACAGGTTTTGTCAGATGGGTAAACAGGTGTTCTCCGCCGTCCTTGAAGAATGCTAGATACAGCTCACCTGGTCCTAGTGGCTCCTTACATTATAGCGGCCTATTTGGTACCTTATTTCTTCTGATGAATGAGTAATATCTACATTCCATTCGTCCACATGCAGTATCTGAAGGAGCTGTTTTGTAGGAGGCCAGTTAAATTGCTCTCAGAAGTGTTGGACCTGTGTATCGATTCAACAGTTTTGCGAGTTGATGACTGGACAGTCTTTTACACTAGTCGTTTCACTGGTCGTTTGTTTCCTCCGGTAAGTCAGCTGGTATAGGGGCAGAAGCCTCCTCTATTTTCTAGCCTTTCCACATCCACCAAAGCTTTCCATCTTTCCTTAGACTCTTCATTATTCAGTATTTGTGGGATTTGCATGCGCCATCACACTCGTTGCTTACTGGTGTGGATTCCTGACATCAGTCAGTGCTAGCGATCATGACGATATTCAGTGGTCATTTGATTGTATCGGAGAAGCCAGACAGCACCGAACTACGCCAGCATAGCTCCTTTGACATTTTGCAGTGCTTAATCCAGGTGCTCACTACCAGCAGAGTGCAGGTATACTAAAGAGAGCTCAGATCGATACTGATGAGCTATGTTAGTTCTCTGAAGATGGTGGACTGGCACCCTTCTTGTTAACTTGCGAGGGCCTGAAGGCATGCTAGAAATATAACATGATGGCAATCCATTTGCGTGCCCAAGAGAAGGTGGCAGTCTTGAATTGTGGCTCTCAACCTACGGGTGATAGCCAGGTGATCCAGTTGAGTCTACGGTTACTTTGTACCTAGTGCCCGCCAGGTTACGCGATGCGAACGCTTATGCTAAAAGCTCGTATTGACAAGAAACAGTTGATTATCAGCACACAACTGTGAGAGTCGCTGTCCGTTGTCTGTGCAACGGGCATAGGCTCCGGATCAACTTCCCAGATGTGATTCAAAAGAGCTCAGAAAGCGAACCTGGACATTGCTGTCGTCCGCAAAGATCAGTGTCAGTGCTTCTTGCTTGGCGAATGAGCCCAGATAACTTTCGAGAGCAAGTACCCTTCTCGGCGTCAGAACTGGAGTCCGCTGAAACATATGCTGACAATTCAAATAGATACAGTTTTTTTTATCTCGATAAGTGATGAGCTTGACTGAGCTGGATAACCGGATGGTGCAAAGATGACTGTTCACTGGAGGCTCATCCAGCAAAGTATGTCTAGCTCCGGGGCTGAGTGCAAATTCCACGTCATATATTCCAAAGGTTGTCGCCCCTGGAGCATCGGACACACGCAGAGTGAAATGTGAAAGAGCTGATTTCGTCCGTGGCATTTTGAGGTACATGACCACACTTGGGTTTTGCATGCTTGTTTCAGAGACACAGCATACTCCAATTTCAAGGAGTATAGGGCCTGGGAAAGCGCTACCTGTTTGTCAGTTGAATATAAGTTACGAACATTGAAAGCTTTCACGCAGAAAGGATCTTATGGATTTAGCAAGGTGTTATTTTGCTTATTGGCAATAGGCAGCGGGGTGCATAAGGAACATCGGTCAGAAAAGCGATAATCCAATAACCCAGCAACGTTTACTTTTGTAGTGGAAAGGGGACATCAGTGGACAAGGAACTGTGCGGGAGACTGAGATTACCCGGTTGCTCAGACCCAGGGGGCTTGTTTGAGGTATCCCACCCTGATCTTTTGAATCAGAAAGCTGACGCACAGAGCAGTAGGGGGATGTAGTATTCCGGTTGATGACGTTGTTCATAGCCTCTGACACAAAAGTCTGACGTGCGAGGCAGTGGGTAGTGGGGTTTCCTTAGGACCCTGTCCGGAACTGAAGACTTACTATTCCGACCTGCTGGGCTGCAGATCCTGGCCAAACCCGAGGTTGTAGGGGTTAAGGCATTCCTGTCTCACTCCTGATGTGGCTACGCACAACAGGTGCCCTTTAAGGAGCACCGGATTCTCTGGTCTTAAAAGCATTTCAACAGTGTTGAATAGTGCGCTAACTGTTACGGCTGACCATTGGGTGATCGGAGGGTGAGGGTTTTCGGGTCGCGTTTTTCTAAACAGTCCTACTCCTGGAGAATGTAGCTTAACTGCTTCCATGAATGTGGACATGCTGGTAGTTTGGGGGGAACACTTTACTGGCTCCAGATTCCTATCGCAGAGGACAGTACAAATACCCGCAGACCGTCTCGCTGCTGTTGGTCTGACTGCTCGACCTTGGTCTTCTTGGGATGTTTGCTGAACGAAGTTCCGGGACCATTGCAGCGCACAAGGGCGACAACCACGTCAAGGTATCAAATTTAGGTCGAGAGTCTACAATAAAATCAGTCATGCGTCAGCTTCATAATTGCTTATTGTCTCAGTGCAACTCAATATTCACCTGAACTCAGGCTGCTTCGGTGTGGCTTGTCCCTAGGCGAGAGATTAAACGGAGCTTCCAGTCATAGTCTCTTTCAGATTAGCAATCTTCACTCGGGACTGGACAATTACGTAGACACAGGATTCGAATTCGTTTAAATAGCTTGTGGAAGTGTTTTATCGAACTGGTGAAGACCAAGGAACCCGAAGTATTTTTCTATTGTTATACCCCAGTTGTGAGCTAATTAAGCAGGAATTCAGGAACGCAGTGTATCCTTCATAATAGAAATTTCAGGCAATTGAAATCATACTACTAGGCATTCGGACAAGAATTTGTGTAATACTTGCTGAGAGCGTCTGACGAATCTCGTGTGAGAACGCAAACCCACGACCTTCCCAAGAGCAAGAAGACGCAGTGGTATATAGCTACAGACGGCTGATCAATGGTGCAAATAATTTCCACTGGGGTATGAACTCGCACCATCCACAAGATTCAACCACCATGACCTGAAACTTGTTGACCCTTCGGGATAATGACTTTTTTATTCAAAGAACCATATAGTCAGAAATATCTTGCTTTCTGTGTGATTTGCCTGGAATTTATAAGTGTCCCGATGGCTTCAAATTTCTATACTTGTATTACATGCCACAAGTAAAATCAACTTACTCTGACGAGTTAAAAACCATGGTTTAGCAGTCGAAGAGTTGTCAACAGCCTTACGAGTAGTGTTTCTTTGAGAAAAAAAGTGCTGTGATGTATCGAATATCGTACCAACTGAGACATTAGGCAGCTTGCGTGCAGCTCATTCAGTTGAGGAATCTTATAAACGAGACTATTATCGGGAACTCATTTGAGTCCCCTTCAAAACCAAATTAGTTTGCAAAATCAATCTATTTCAACAATGGCATACAATTCGGTGTGTCAGCGGAATATAAGTTTGACGGACTTTCGGGGCCCGCGCCTCCCTGATGAGCCCCAGTGTGTGCGAAGTTGGTCGTGGGCTGCCGAAGAGTTCTCAACGATTTCATATATAGTGTGTTAAGCCCCAGAATCTTAATGTGTGGGCTTACCGGTCGAACAGTAGTGAAATGAGGACAGCGTGTTTACACTCTACTGGGTGGTGAAAAAGCCAACAGGCAGGCGGACTGAGGTGGAAGAAGGTAGGGTGGGTGAGCAAGTATTCTATGAAAATTGTATGATGTATGGCCAGCGTATGACCAAAGTAGTGGACCACCGAAAAGACAATAAAACAAACTAACTCCTCCGCTTGGTCAACTAGCTCTCGAATCTCTTGCTGTAAGTAAGCGGAATGACAATCCTGAGCACTGTGTCGCGTAATTCCAATAGCATAGTTTGGCTATAGGAAGGCTCAGGTTTCTTGAACATCATCCCTTCCACCGGTTGGTTTATTGGCCTCCAGATTGCGGGCTTTCGAAACCCAGGCAGAGTACACTGTCTGGTTAATCAGGTTTAGCTTTATGACATTCGCCATCTCATCTTTGAACAGATAGGTTACTTTCACTTGTTCATCTCAGCCCAGTTTGGGCAGTATACTTGCTCACCCTATCTTTATAACTCCCGAGTCACCCTAACCTCTACATTTCGCATGCCTGTTAATTCGGCAGAGTGGAGGTACAGTCTCTCCATCCTAATTCCTTCATCAAACGCGAGTAGTGAGCTATGATATTATGGTCAAATGACCGACCTTGATGTCACCAAATTGCTATGGCGGTCAGTTGATGTTTGGCCGAAGCCCACCTTTTGTTTGTACAGTTCCAATAAGGCAGTGTTAGACTATGATGAATAAGGTATAGTCGGCAGCCAGAAAATTAAAGTCTCATCTATCCTTCAACCCTGCAGCCTTAGTTCACGTCTTTGATGTATCTACTGACCTTTAAAATCAAACCGACATTGATTGTCACTTATCATTCTACTCTCGGGTGATCAACCTTGTACAGCGTACCACAGATACTATAATTTAATCTGCCAACGAGAAGAACGCATCGGTTCAAGGTGCTTTTGAGTACACTGGACATCCTGTTTAGACGAGGTAATCACGGACGCTGACAACCATTTGCTATATTTTTTCTCAGACAGGTTGACCATAAGAACCTCCGTTGGTTGTGCCAAATTTGGCAATTGTGTTATCGCCAGTTTTGTTACCCAGATTTGTCTCTATTCATGCTTTTGATTAATTTCTACATCTTCCTCATTTCAGACGTCATACTTCAACCTTCCCAGTAATTTTCATGCGACACACAAACGACTAAAGTACTCATCTCTTGTCGCGCTTAGCTGTTTGACCGTATACGCATGTGTACTGCTGGTGAAGGCAAGAATGGAAGATTTTCTGCTGCAAGCACGTTCGTCGGCGCAAGACAAATTTGAAAGCGATCCATTACTACTTGAACCTTTCTTGGTTAAAGCTTACTGGAACCTGACGGAATACAACCTATTGCCGGATCTTGCTGAACTTCGATGGCCACGAACCGAATATTCGAATGTACCTGCGGGAAGCCTCGATTCAGATGGAACGGTTATTCCCCGTCCAGCAGCTTTTGAACCAGTATTCAGTAAAGGACAGAGAGCTCTGTTCACTCGACTGTTGAGTTTGTTTGCTGATGTCATGAGCACTAGCGGCTTAGGAGATAAGTTCATTCTCAACGCCGGAACACTTCATGGTTCTCTCAGACACCACGATTTCATTCCGTATGACGAAGACGTCGATGTATGCGTCGATAAAGAAGTATTGCCAAAAATTATCACGCTCTTCCAGGAATATAAACCTGAGTATGTATTTCGTTACGGCAAAAGGCTCAGTAAGTTTTATACTCGACGAATACCAACCCAACTGGAGGCGGTGGATTCAGAATACAGCCGTAACACCAGCAAATATCCGTGGCTCTATCCGGCTCTAGATATCTGTTATTACACCAAAAACGATACACATGTTCATGAGATTCTTGCAGATGGACAAGTACGCACTTGGGCTAGATCAGTTTTCTTCCCATTACTTTTTCGTCCATTTGGTTTCCGTTGGTATCCGACACCTTTCAACTCAATCAGGTACCTTCGGACTTTAGTCGCCCAAGGACCTAACTGCATCCGGGTTGAATGGGATCACGTGACCGAAAGCGAGCGAAAGAGATCGAGCATTCCATGTAAGGTGTTAGGCAACCGATATGCGTTTGTAGAACGATCCAAAGCAAACAGACCACTTGTTTCCTCAAGATTTCCGGGGAAGCTGGTGAACAATTTGGTCGTTTCTAGAGAACGTCTGGTTGTTTGGAACAAGAACGAAGTGTCGCTGACAGTAGTCCACGAATTATACCTTCCCGTCCACCCTGATTTGGCTTCACTGGATACATATGACTACAGTAGAAATAATATAAATGAACTACTTATATAATGAAACATCTCTGCTCAATTGTGCACTTCCAGTAAACAACGATACCACTGCAGATTTCAATCAACTTCATGCAGTTGTGAAAAACATTGTGTTCGCATTCTCCAGTGCAATGTATAGGACCGAGCGATTTGCTTGTTTCGTGCCGTCGGTTTGCCATTATAATATTATGCAATCCTTTGTGATTTTTGAAAAATAGAGCCTAGCACACTTGAGTTTTGTTGAAATTTATGAGTTAAACCGTCACAGGCACACTTCACACCACCCACGCAGAACTCAGAAGAGCTGGATCACTCGATCGACTGCAGTACTATAGGGACATAGACTTGCTTGTTTGTGGAGTTGAAGGGACTCTAATGTTCGCACTCCTTTTTCCGAGGATAAAACTTTAGGATGGTCCGATTTCCAGAGAGTTGTTTTGCATTTCTGAGCTGAAGCGGCTGCCTCACTCGTGGTTTAGCATATAGCATGGCACGGCATATGGTGACGTGGGAGAACAAAGTTGGCGCACCAGATAATTTCGTTTACACACAGATTTGGTTTTGATGGGATAGGCAACTGAATCCAACCGATTCTCTCGTTTTTGATGGTCTTCGTCACAAGGCCGCCTCATTTTTCAGACTGTATGATATTCGAGATATTGTAATACATTGTCTAGACGCACCAAATTACTTATAAGGTTTCTAAAAACTACAACCCAGAATTGCTTCCCTCCTTCATCTTCGGTTCATTAGGTAGGCGCAGTCTCCGAGTTTCTGTCAGCCTTATTGGTAACGTCCCCAACGCAGAACTTTGATTCACACGTAGGTTCGACGAGCCGGAATATCCAGGTGAAGAATTGCGTTTGAAATTCTACGGTACTATTCACACATAAGTATAAAATCTACGCAACAGACCTCATTTATCCACTTTCGTAGCGTCAACACATGCGCAGCCTTTGCTCGGTAGTGTGGGTTGTGGTTACCCCTTCCGAGACCACTCTATTGATTCTGACGGGCAGGGAGATAACACAATATCCACGACAAGCTAGGCTCAGCAAAAGGGGCACGACATGCCTAGGTAAGCTGGTTACCTACGCACATTCGCACACACACACACACGCACACACACACACACGCGCACACACACACACACACGCACACACACACACACGCACACACACACACACATGGATTATACCATTGTCGGAAAGGCCGTCCTTCTGGCAACGTGCATGGCGGGTACGGATGAGCAAAACAAGTGGAGATAAAAAGCGCGTGGGCTGAGTGAAGAACTGAACTGGGGAGCTATCATGATGTCAAGTTGGACTCAATACATACGTTTTACATGAAACTAATAGGAGAACCAGCTCCAAACGTATCTGGCCTATACAATTGCCAATGGGATAACCATTTTTCGTTGAGGCAGGTTTAATTGGTTCTCCTCCACTTGCCCTTGACAGATGAGTTCTATTTTTAAGCATCACTTTTTGGCCCGCCTAGAACTTTCCACGTGAGCTTTATGAACAGCCCGTTTTCGGCTGCACATGACACGTCTGTACGCGTCAGTGTTCTGAGCTGATTCGCACGTTCATTGGCTTTCAGGTTTGGCTAAACACATCAGGCTATCAAGCGGTTATCCAGACCCGGGTTCACGGTATTAAGAAGGCATTAGGAAAACTGTGGTTCACAACAGAACCTATTTCGGACGGAATTCGGTAAGTAGTCTCATTTGCGCACGCGTGCACGCATATGGTTCAAAATGCATTGAATACGTACGCAAAGTAAGACTGAAGATCTGAAATAGAAATTTATACATCTTTGCTAAGCGCAAAAGGGACCAGAGCACGCGAAGCTGTACTCTAAAAGTTTGCCTTATGCGGGATGGAGCTTGATTATGGTTGATGTGGGGAGTACCGTTTTATTTTCCGTCACATGAATGCTTCAGCTGAGTAATTAGAGTTCCGCGTAACTGGGGGATTTGTTGAATAGGTATCCGCATCCTACGTGATGGAACAGATCGCCACCTGTCCTTGTTCAATCACCTAATCAGTTCACACCAAAGAAAACGACTAGTAGGACCCTTTATAACCCTTATATAGCTAGCCAGCAATGTCTATCTTTTTCACGGAGAGGACTATCACATAACAGAGTAAATCCCGATAAGATTAATCACAGAATACCGATTGCATTGCAGCCAGACCTGTCAGTTCTCCATCTTTATATTCTACGCACCTAATAACTCATGCAATCGCAATAACCGGCGGCCGGTTCGCTTCACGAAGGAACGCCAGCTGAGCGGTTGCTATAAAGCTTCCATCTGCAAGTACGGTCTGCCCAGGATGTAACCCTGCCACCGGTTGATAGACAGATTTGTATGGCGGTAAACTTGGTGGGCATATGTAAAGTCGCCAGTATTTCAATATCGAGTTGGGTAATCCAAACTCTGCGCGTTGTCCGTTGAAACCTCATCATCTGGACAGAAGAAACAGGTGGCTAGTCCTATACAGAGTGTCTACCTTTCAGGTAGTGGGCTTCAGTGGGAGCTTTAGTGGTGACGCTTTCAAACTTTGAATATCACTGGAATGTACGGAAGATGAATGTAGGTGGTTTACTAGCCCCTAATGGAGTTTGTACCTCGCAGGCACTTGTACCAGGATATTACCCATTTGTTAGCGACTGGGTTTTATCGATCAGCTTTTGAGAAATTCGGAGCAGCATATGTCTACTAGTGTGATTGAAATTTGCCGATCACTTCACAGTTAAACAACACCACGTTTTCGAATCACAACACCGCACCAACCTTGCAAGTCTTCAGCAATGGGGTAAGCTCCAGAAGCAGTAGGCTTATCTGGCTCAGCAAGAGTAAACGTTTTTTACAATCAGGAATATGATCAAGAACCTCTATCCCGTTTTTAGGTTCATTTAGACGGGTAGGTATTTTTGCTACAATTTGTTTTTGAAAAGTACTTTGAAGGGGTCGCAGCTAGTCATTGATGATTAAACACATAAATGTCATTTTTAACGCTAAACCTCTTGAGTGTCTAGGTGAAATCACCAGCTCCTGAGGAATCTGTGATACTGGTATGAGACCTTCGAAGCGTGCGGCTCCCGTTTGTACCTTTCAACAAGGCTCTACACCTTCAACGGTTGTTTTGTAACACGCTTACATAAGGTACTCAGCGTCACATGGGCTTTTTTTCACATGGACAAGCTGCCTTCGAGACGCAGGACTATCTCGTCTTTCGCTTCATGATTATCTGATTACTCTGATCAATAAGCCCGAAGTAAAAAAACACAACTAAGCCATCAAACGACAGATTTGAACATTACTCTGAAAAGTTCATATAGTCAAGTAAAACAACTAGACCGACAGCTGTTGAGCGCAAACTCGTGCATCCCGCGATTTGGACAGTGTACGCGCCTGGTCGTACGATAAGTTCACTCATCAAGGCTAACAGTCAGTATGAGAAACATAGATTGGAATTAACTTAGCGTCTACTCATTTTGGTTCGCGGTTGCAGTGCAGGAATCAGCTCCTAGGTCGAGCGGAGAGCATACTGCCAAGTTGTTGAAAAATTTTAGTCTACGTGGAGAATTAGCAAGTAGTTTGGTCCATCTTGAATTTTTGGCGTTACGCAAATGGATGGGCTTCACAGAGGCCACTTCTTCATTAGCAGGAATGATTTCGAAACACTGAAGTAGTTTGACTGACTTGCATCAATTCCAACTGGTGCAGTTTATTCCTGAAGGCTCATGTGAGCTTGATTAAAAATGTCGGGAAAATGCCTGGTTGGATAACTTCAAAAAGGGCAGAGTCGGTGGCTGGATATTGAAAAGTTCAGGAGACTTTTCGGTAAAATACTCGGGATAGCGTCTGGACGGAAATAGAGAACGGTCTTTTTACAGCGTATACAGTGAAAGCACTGTAAACACGAAATTTATCAGAGGCTCCATTCTGATGCGTGGTAATTTACAGAGGTTCAACTACGAATGATCGTAGTGTCTGTGCACTGGAGGTAACAAAATGCATATGCAATCGATAGTGGTCGCATATCTGGTACTGTATTTCTAGTTGAATCAATAAGCAATCGATATTTGTCACTTCGTGGACAAGAAGCTGAATAATATCTCCTGACCTTAAGCCGACTTACGCTGTCAGGGACTGAGAACTATTGCAGTATGAAGTTCGAATTCACTTGCACTATCCAAGGATGAGAACAACGGAAACGTTCTTATTTGTAACTCCGAGATATAAAGTCTTTTAAAGTAAGGTGTCTTATAATCCTAAAGTTCGTGCCCATTATTCCATAGTTCAAATCTTCGGTCTATAGGGGCACCGGCGTCCTGCAGAAATGAGCACACATTAATCAGTAAGGACAAATTCAAAATCCGTATATAATTGGCAGTCAGTCAGGCACTTATGCGCTCAGCTGTTTGGTTAACTCTTGGTCTACTTGGTTGATTAGTTGACCGGCCGACTGGACAGGGGATAACCGACTACGTTTTTCACGAAGTCCACCACAAAACTTGACGTGTTTAGGACTTCTTAGGCAAACCGGCACAGCAGTTGGCTAAGATTTTACTTATTTATTTGCTTCACAGTATATCTATACTGAAAAAGAATTTTCCCATACAAACTGAAAATTTCTTACGCTGAATAGATCGAGACTGGTTTTACCTCAAAATTTCCGACGTTCTCGGGCACCTATCGTGAAATCATAGCCAGTTACAGATATCTGGGAAGGAGGTCATTCTTCTGCAGTCTTTAGGTTCTTAAGAGTTGTTAAGGTGCTCCTTAATAGAAATGACGGTTTGAACAACTACTCTCTTTTTACTGAAAACTATATGTAAGGTTCGGGCGGCTAAGGACCTTATGGGACGATCGGAGCTATAGGACTCATATTCAGTGGGCATTAGGAATAGACGAATGAGTGCAGTAGATTCTGTATTGAGGACTGGTTCTACGAACGAATAGGTTAATAAATATCATGAATTAGGCAGCAACTACAATCAATAATAGTGCAGTCGGTAGGAACGGAAGAAGGAACAGTAAGGCAGTAGGACTTTCTGGAAGCAATAGCGAGTAAGTACTTAATGATATATAAACGTACGGACACGGGCAGTCAGACAGTGTAACAAGGCCATATAAAGAAATAATGGCTCAGAAAACAGTCAGTACGTTCGGGAGTTAACGGAAACTGTCTAGAAAACGGGTATCGGGTGAATTTGGTACAAATTAAATGTACCTGCTTTCTTTTGCTGAAGGCGTGACGCAGCAGCTCGTGTCAAGCATCAAATCGGAATGCGCGCTTAGGCTCATTTAAAACAAAATCTCATCAAAGATCATCGGGTAAGATGCGACATAAAGGTAATATAAGAAGTGAGGCTGCCCGGGTGTCGGGTTTGCGCGGTAGATGGCGCGCTCGTCTAAGTTGAGGGTTCAGAGTTCAATCCCCGGCTACCCGCAGAGCAGACACTTAAACATAAGTAGAGGTAACACGAACTTGTCAGCAAACAGGAACATACGACAAAATATCAGCATCAGTAACTAAAGCGTAAGCAAGCATACGGGAACAAAACACCCCAGGAAAAGTACGACAGGGAAACAAAACGGCGTTATGATAAACAGGCGTGTCATGCTACTCGTAAGTAGTCATAACAAATAGGAAGAATAACTGTTGATCGCCGTTGATACATAGGAGGAATCAACAGTACGCAAGTCCCATTGTCCTGTACTGCTTTAGCCATGTTTCACGCCCACTCAGCAAGGAAAACGAAAAGGCTTACAGCTTACTTCTTGGAATACGAAAGCACCCTATGCTGATAAGCCAAAAGGCATCGTAGACCGCTATTCTTTCAGCTGGAACTCGTCAGAATTATGTCTCTTACAAATTCTGGGCAGATTTGAAGCCAAAAGTAATGGAACACCACTGTACAGTCACTGATGTATGATCGGCAGTGGCGGTAACCTGGCCTTAGGCACTTACCAGCACTTAAACATTCAGGTTCCAGTCCATTTGATATGGTGTGAACTTCTTCCGTACGGCGACTTCAGAACAGAAGGAAAATGTAAATTGTGGAATGCTTTCCCTTCTAGGGAGGCTAATAATACTTTAAAATAAAGGAATGGGCTAGCTAAGTCAACCCAACTCAAGGCTATAAATGTCTCTTGCAGCCACTGATTTGAAGACATATTACATAAGTATGGCGGATTCAACAGACCAATCCTAAATTTGTCAGATTTAGAATGGAGATTTTTATAGATACACCTCAGATAGAAAGCTATTTGAGACTATCGTTTAATGAAGCAGGCATTACAATTTTACGAACCTCATTTTAATATGCGATAGGGGGTATTTTTAGAAATTACGGAACCGCGATTCGTGAAATGTGAGGCTAGAAGCAAGTTCAACACAGAAGCGATCGGAAAATTTTGATAAAGCTTGGGAAGGTGCTAAATATAAATGTGTATAGGTACCCATGAGCATTCTTTGTTTTGTGATTGAGACGTCGTTGAATTATTGGCTTATTATGGGAACAACTAGGGCCAAAGCTCGGATCCCACTTCATCCAGAAGTGTTTCATTGTAGCGACAAAAATACCAGAGTCTTTCTCAGGATACAGGAAGGGGACGGTTGAAAAATTGTTCCATCCTGGAAGGACCTCCAATGACAATTCAACGGGTAACTTTGGAAAGAATATATCTTCTGTCTTCTGGGAAGACAGAACTGTAGGGTACGAAATTTCATGAAAATAGATTAAATGTGTAGGGATTAACTAGGAAAATTGGACAGAGCAAGATATACTTCACCGAGGGTTTTGGGAGTGGAATGTCATCAATACAGGTGGTTGTCAATTGTCTACAGAAGCTGTGGAGCCAAGGTGAAGGAAGTAACATTGGGCCAACCGCAACTGGGTGCGCTGAGAAGAAATGAAGGATTATGCGTTCACTCCACCAGTTCAAGAAGTACTTCACAGATGCGTCCATTAAGCGGGTCATATGGCTTTATAACCGTCGTACTAAAGTAGATGGAAAGTTTCGTTTGGCGCACCTAAGGGTGCAGAAGAGGGGCATCTCGATATTAATAACGAATCCGCACCTGGTCAACAAAAATTTCATATACATATAGGCAGTGAAAGAGAGAAGTATAAATGGCAGACTACAACCTTGGCTTTTCCCGACTGACAACGGCGGTATTTAACAAAAGTAAATCAAACATGTTCCCATTGCTGCGCTAACTGTCAGCAAATTTCTACGCCTGAGCTGGATGGTACGTCTGGTTGACAGTGCAACTAAAAATTCCTGATGCAGTTGCTTTTGGGAGCCAGATGGTGCCAGTCGGAGATTCACCACATGGGTGATTAACTGGCTACAATGAAGAAATACTGGTGAACAAAGAAAGCACACGCAGAGGTTAGACATAAATTGGTGACGTTAAGACTCCTCACAGTGTAAACAAATTCTAATGTCAAAATATAGTGATTTGCAAATTAAATTGGTGCTAACAGGAGACTCAAATAAATCCCAACCAAGTGTTTCCCAAGAAGGGTGAAACTAGCTATTGAAGGGTTACAGTAACCATATAAATAGTGTAATCCCCAAATAAAATATACTGCGGTATCTCTAATTTCGTACCAATGCCACGCAAGACATGTGACGGCCTTTGCGCAGTACATTTAAGCAAACAATCTTAAACGAGGGATTCAGCTGAGGTTCTGCTGACTCTTCTGCCAACGACAGCTTAATCTGCGAATGATTGCATTTTGCATACATTTTATTGTTTAGCTAGAATGTAAAACTAACGGAAACTTGGGGGTTGCGCTCAGTTTACGAAACCTGGGAAGAGTGAGGCCGGTTGTAGGCTACTGGGGGACTTTAAGCAAGCTTGTGAGCAGTGTGCTTCGAAACGAAAACACCTTTTGCTGTACCATTACTGGAAAACAAAATGACTTACGAAGCAGGAATCCCAAGGAAACGAAAACCAGCTAACTGTACATCTGCGTAGTATGAGCTGACTCATTGACTTAGAGCGGAACAGGACCAGTGAACTCAGAACGGCTCCAATTGTGATGGAGCGTTCAGTCTCAGAGTACAAAACAACAGACTACCAAGCAAAGGACGGCACAAGTAATAAACGCGGATGGCACCAAACCGTAATCGTCACAGTATCTTGGTAAAATCAGATCTAAACCATGATAGGTTTTTTGGACTTGTCTGAGACACAAATCCAATAGCCCGGTTGGATTTTATGGACTACAAAAAATACAACATGGGACTCTCTATCATGTCCGGCTTGGGATTGCAGTCGTTATCCAAATGAACAAAATATCTCACAAGATGAAAGAGATGGCTCCGACCTAGCATAGTAGGTATCATTATCCGTTTTTATGACCCCGCTAGGGAAATGAAAAATAACTCTTGATGGTGGTTGGACTTTTGGTTTTAGTATTACTAAGCTCCATATTGGTGTTACCATAACTGACGCCTCGCAATGTATAAGAAGAATTCTAAAGGGGGGAGTGTGTTCAGTATCCGCAATTGTGTTTATGTACTAGAGATCATAAGGCGCTTGGCATTATGCTTACAGGGCACGTTGTTCACGTTCAAGGGCAGTATTTTCCGACGGATTGGTTGGGTTTTCAAGAATCTTTCTGTTTTCTCCCTTGCAGCCAATCGTTCAATTATTGGCACAATCGTAACCACCGGCACTGCATAATTTTGGCGACCCCACGACCTTACAATTTACAATGACGGTTTTATAACCACAAGTCATGTAAAGCTTTCAACTGCTTTTTGGGCACCCCATGTTAGTGTGTTCGCTTCGTTATTGAAAGCAAAGTAATTAGCAGGGTAACTTATCGTTGATTGTAAAGTCACTTGGAAAACGGGTATTTTGAAGGTACAGTACACCACAAACCAGCCCAGTAACTTCGTTACCAGGGCTCTAACACCTGGTGTAAGGAAAATAGCCGTTCACTCGTTTATCCACCAGGTAAATCGTACCTATGTAATAATGTAGCTGGTCTGACAGCGACGTCGCAATCGGTACTCAGAACGATTCATCCAAGTTAGATCCAAGTGTCAGGAACGTGAAATCATCAGTTGCTTTCTTTCCAGCATCGACATTCGCACCAGATTCCAAATGGTCAGAGACAAATGGTTCGTACGAAGCCCCCGAAATATTCCGATACCCAGCTAACTGTGATTACAAGAATGGGCGTAAAAGGTGTAATCGAGCCAATTCCAGATAAGCGAACGGACTAAACGAATTGGAGCGGGACCCAGAGGTTACATTTTATACATTCGAGGAACAGGGGACAGCTCAGATAGGGCGCATAGCTTGCAGTAAGACCGTGGCTTGCCAAATCAGGGGCCTTTTGCTTGTCGCATTCATGGGTCAATAGAAATGGATGTGTGAAGTTACTCGCTCTCTGGTCCAGCCTGACTGACCATAAATCGGTGTGGGAGCACAAATTGCCGCACGTAGCTTGACAGTTCTGTTTCGAGACCAGGTGTCACACAAGCACATCACTAGAACTTACACACACAAGTTCCAGGACACAAACCATCCACAGCCCATATGACAGTACACTGATCGGCTATGGGCTAACCACGCTGATGGCTATATCGTCAGCCATTCGTTCCTTGCAATAGATCACCCTTGTGCTCCCAAAGCTAAATAGTTTTAGCTAATATATTCTCTATGCAATAAGCCCCTTTGCCGTTAGTACGTTTCGTTACCCCCAAATATCTGCATTTTCCATCGGACAGGTGTTAAGTAACAACTCATGCCATACAATAATCTGCTATAGTTTACACAACTGATCCTGACAGTTTTAGTTGCTTCAGTTGATGCTGATTCCTCAATGACGGTTTAATTATTTCTTTAACCAAAGCCCCAAACACCCGGAAACAGATTATGTCAGGCTACAGACCTGTCGACTTCTGAAGTGGTTTGGTCCTCTTAGGCAAGTTGTTGTGGAATACCACAACAATTTCAGCAATTTTACTGAAAGCCGGCAGATAGCATTATTCGTTTCAGCTTCACGTTAAGCCGAATGGATAACCAACCCTAAACATAAAAGCCATCATTCTTACCACCATGACCATGGAAGGCACAGTGGCTTTGTTCTGTTAAAACATTTCTGGAATCAGCCGGCAATTAGGATATGCATTCATTTAAGAGTCAAGCTACATTCGGTTGTTGTCAAGGCTATCCGAGGCTGTCACTTACATAGGAGGTCGCAAAAACTTTATTGATGCACCTGTTATTTTCTTCCCTGCGTAGTTGTCCTACGGTTTGGAATGACAGGCTAATTCATCTAAAAGCCAGACGCAAATATGTGTCAATCATCGGTGGTTTCATGCATGTCGTGCTATTGAAGTATCGTGGATCCACGTAAGATAATGCAGAAGAATTGTACTCTAACTTGATTCTTCCGGTCTCAGAATAGTCCGGACCTCAGTTTGCGGGAAATAGTGGAGGTTTACATACACAAGAATTGTGTAATAAGACACTCCTGCAGGTGTGTTAGTGGTTATCTGCTAAGATCAAGCTATTTAAACTACTGTGATTGGTCAGATGAAAGCCGAATAATTAGAAGTTTTAGGGGGTGGGTTATCAAGCTTAAACTAACTGACAAATAGAATATAAATATGAAAGGTCCGACGCCAAAACGAGCTTGTTTCTGCGAACTGGAAGCCTGTACATCGATATCTGAATAAGGCATATGTCGGTCACATTATTCGGGAGGCTCAGTATAGACTATTTTAAAAATGAATAGAGTACGCCAACCTTTTGTAGGTGCGTGGGGTTAGTTGAACTGAAGCTTAAGGATTTGAACCGCTACCTTATCGGGGTATGAACGCACATATTGTCATTTATTTCAATGTACGACTTCATTGAGGGTCACCTTTTGGGTTAGCGTCCAGTATTTTTAAATCACTGGCCTCGAAGTCTACGAAAACATATCTATCTATTGTGAATCCACTCCCGGTCACCTAGAATACATTATCGTTGTGTAGCTTATCCCACTTTTCTACTTGTGGCCTGCTAGATACAATCTAAGAAGTATTCATCGGTCCTCAAAATTATGGTGTTAGATGATTTTTCATATTCAACAATTTTTGCCACCAGCGATACAGCCTGATTGACCATGCGTGGCCTCTTGAAAGCTTTGTGCTTTGATGACTTCTCTAGTAAGTACTACTTTAAGAGGGCGTTTCAAAGGAATCACTGCGTCAGATATTCACATGGCTACAGCAGTCAGGCAGTAGACTGATTCCAACAGCACCTTAGTCAGTCATTCAAGGAATCGACTAACGCGGCGTTCACGCATGATAAGCAAGGTAGTTGACAATGAGTTGCAGGTGGAGGACATGACGAGGAAGCACGCAGTGACATCGGGTGTAACGATCGATTAAATTGTAGGATGAACGTACTTTTGTGTGCTTCTGGGCCTAGGATTAAAAATTTCTTGTCAGGCGTGGAAAGAATATGGAAGCCGTCCACGAATGTGAGCAAACATATGTGTTCAGACTACTGTAAGAACTCGCATGTCTTTCTAAGCGATGACGTGTGCTTACTAGTGCTGGGCGACGTACACGCACGTCCGAGCAAATTGGTTAATGTCTACCATTGATTCCAAGTACCCGGTAGAGGTTTCCGGAGGATCGTTTCGGCATCATTATTCGTCGACTCAATGCATGCTACCGAGACTCTTCATCAGATATGCTTATAACAGGGTTGATTTAGCCTCAAACTACTACGTTATTGCAAATTGTACCATACCGAAACCGCCAAAAACTCGAAATATATAAGTGATATATTGCATTCATTAGCAAGTCCAACACACAGTGCTATGGAAGGATGAGTTTAGCCTTCATCAGCAAAAAGCGGTTGAGGAGAGATGATGGAGTCAGTTAAATCAGGGATCAATTCCATCCCGCGTATCCCGGATCGTGAAAACATACGGCAAGAGAAATACATCTTGCGGGAGCATGTCAGCCAAATATGATTTAGTTTTTCGGTGTCTCTAATTTAAAAACCCATATCTTTGTGACCTTCCTATTGAAGGTCCAAGGAACTATAATTTCTACACCATTTTATTGACAGTGCGATTATCTAAGCCATCAAGAGGCATATCGTACGATTTGTTTTCATCTCATCACCGAAGCCAGGTGTATATACAGCATGGTCGTTTATGACTAACACATCATTTTGGCACAGTCCTGAAGACATTTATTTCTGTCTGATTCAAATGGGAGTTCATATCTTTATTCCAATCATTCAGCAGCCGGTCAGAAGTAAAAAGATAGGATGCCATCTTATTTTTCGGGAATTCACATTTTGGTCATCCCAAAGTGTAAAATTTCCCGGAAGCTAACAGTGCAGAATAGTTGACAGTAGACATTCAGTAGAAATTCGCTACCATAGGACAATATCTCTTTGGGACATGCATTTCCAAAAGTAGCACATATGAATAATTGTGATGCTCTCAACATGTTTGCTGCTTTGAATGATAACGAGAGCTAGCTAGGAAAATATTTTACCCTGTTGAGTTACGTATGCGTACGCAGTAGGTCATTTACGACGATTTTCCGGGTCACGTGGTTGTCACTATCCAGGTAGCATGATGCTGAGTTTCATCAGTTTCCTTGCTGCTTTGAGCCAATGACAAAGTTATCGGCCCTCCAACAATACATCCCAAGTGGCGTGGGTAAACTAAATCAGTTAAGAGATCAAAGATAAACTACGGTTTGTTTTTTCGTGTCCGCTAAGACCACTCACCACGGGTTTATGGAGACATATGGGCCAATGTTAAATAAAGATTCAAACAGAATTCTGCTAAAGTTCCTCTTTACTCAGCGGATTCAAGTGCAACTGAGCAGAGCCTGGCCCAAGTGAGCATAAGGCAAACAAGATATCAAGAATATTATGAGAGAAGTGAATATATGTAAATAATTGTTTTCAGCAAGAATATCTCGAGGTGTGTTTCGAAGCTTCAAAACTATCTTAAACGTGTCACATAACTAATACAGATTTCTTCTTAACAGGTAGCAATAATAAGCAATGACTAGCTCTGGTTGACCCGTTGAGGCATGGTTCAGCCTTCAGGTTCCTCCCAGAAGAGGTCACTTATGGTCATGCTACACTGCAGATGAAATCATATGTGCCAGTACGGCAGCGAGGGAAATGTGGCGTAAATTTGCAATGAAGTTAGGGTAATAGTACACTTGATGTACATTTTGCTCCGTTGATACATAGAGGCACATACATTTAGGTATCGTATGTAGAAGAGTATAGACCAGCGAACAAAATTCTTGAGTTAACATTTAGACGGTTACTACTCATGCGGGTCTTTTTGGCCCCTAATCATGTTAAACAAACAGACTTAATTCCGAAGCACAGTTTTCTTGCCAAATTTCTTATGGCTAGTTGATTAGTGAAATCGTCAGCATTCGAAGGATAGGTGCACAGGATAGTAATAATGTACCTTTAGAAAAGTCAGACAGTGCCTCTTGCACGCCTCAAATTACCACGTGATTCATGTGCATGCTGGTTTTATACACCAATTTTTCTGCACGTACGGCACAAAAAATTTTTCACAGGAATATTTCATCACACAGGTAGAATGAGTGTAGGCAAAAAAAATTGTCTGGGTTTAGAAGTGCGGTTGCTTTGCTTTGAGCTGTCTCTAGTTGCAAATGGACACCGATGATTTTTTCATGTGCTCGTCTGGCGTACAGCAATTATTGTAGGTGTTCTGTAGACAGCAGAATGTGCTATGAAATGTGGATAAAGTAAGCAGTTTGCGAACGAAGTTTGTTTGCACGAACACATCAGAATTTCGTGTGAATTACAGCAAATGACAGATGAGTGTGTGTGTGTGTGTGGTTGAGGTAACGACGGACGTGTGAACCAGAGATTTTCGTATGAAATGAACCAAACTGTCGAACGTCATTCAGCATCAGCTCTGGGAAAAGTAGCCTAACGTGTGTTCAAACATGAAGATAGTTTTTGCGGGCACCAGGTTATCTTTTACACGAGGACTGCAATAAGTGTTGTGTTCATTCTATAGATTCCAATTTAAATTGGATAGAATTTTGCAGCTTCATTGTCACCACTTTAGTTGTACATTTGTAGAAAACCTAGTTTTATAAGGAATAACACTGAGGACTATGTGAACAACTGATTTTACCTATTTTTTCTCAGTTTTCTTCTTTTAGATCAATTCAGAGGCAACCGTGTGCATGTAGCAGGGATATGCGCAATAAGCTACGGAATAAGACGGCAAGGTTAACCACTGTTATCAGCTAGATTTAATGCGAGAACGCACAAAAACAAGATCTTTCTGATGATGAGACTGGCTGTTCAATACAAAAGTCATCCATTTATCGAATATGATAAACTTGTAACTATGTTTGCTCAATTATTATTACTGAATAAGAAGTAAAATTATCTCTATTTGGCACATTATTCACGAGAATATACGTACAAACATTACTGTTTTGGGAATAAGATGGACAAAACAAGCGTGCACGGTACCGTTCGGGACAATAGTTTGGAAGCAAACTAAAGACCTCAGAGCCTTTTCCCATCCATGAGCCGTTGTGGCGTGACTTTACTTCTAAAATCTATAAACACCTGATGATGGCAATGTTGTGACCTCACCCACTCAGCCCCGCACTAAAGATGTCACTACGATTGGTGATGAAACGTTTGCAGTCCAACTGCCAAGCTCGGCGAACAGACCGACGCTGAATACCTGATGATATTTGCTACTTGGAAAGATGTTCCAAAATGGTGACGGCTCTTATTTGTCCCTCTCTTGTGTGCTCGAAGTTGACTACCGGTGAACAGCTTGAGTGGAATGCGCCTCACATTTCTGACTTGAGACAAGCAGTCTTAAGAAACGGGGAATTCATTTTGGATTCTCCGTAAACGCTCTGTACAGTGAAGGTTTCTTTCAAAATTCTTGATAAGCTGTCATAACGTTCACTAAGCAAGGACTTGTTGCATTTTGACATGTGGTACATATAAAAAAAGTGGACAACTGTACACCCTAAAACCCAGTCAAGTGTAATGTCTGAAAACCCAAATTAATTAAATAAACGTAATGCTTAATCGTGTTGCACGATGCTAGCTGAGTTGTACCTAGTACTATCAAGCCATTATGGAGGGGTCGATCTTACTGAATTATCAATCATAAAAAAATAACTTTTTGCTCTAAAAAATAGGAAAAGGAAGTATACTGTAAACTTGCGTCGCAAGATACTTAAAAAAAATACTTTTTGACATTAGCCGTTTAATAAGTAATGTGACTACCGCGTCTGATCATTCACTGTATCTTCCATTTATGTGACGCAGATGGTGTTGTCGTACGTCGCCTCTCAGCCTCTCCTTCAGACCTTGCTGCTGAAATTAGCCACTGGAAGACTGGTTTCGAACAGATTAGACATAAATTAGAAACCATCTTCATCAGCCTTATATAGAAAATGCACCAACCTTCTAAAGAGACATACTAAAGTGGCACAAAGCTATAGATTGCGCAGTATTTTTGCAGCGACAAGCTGGTATTAAATATTATTAACAAGTAGCATCGATATGCATCGAATTGTACCAACAATATCACCCGTACCACACGGATATTCTAATCAAGTCAAATAGGCTGCACATTATGGTGTTTAGTTGTCCTCGCCTGCGCAATAAAGTCGAGAGTGACCCAGCGAAATACACTCATTTGCAAACGAATTTGGTTTTTCAAGAGACTCACCTAGAACCCAGTTGAATCACAAACGACGCATTCACCTGAGTTCCAGGTGAGTCTCTCGAAAAACCAATGAGTGTATTTCGCTAATTTCGCGCGATGTGGTCTCAAGTAGAACATAAGGTTGACGAAAACTCGGGGACTGATTAGCGCCAAGAAGGACAAACCCGGTTGTGAGCTGTCGAAGAATTTTCAGCAACCTCTAGACGTAAAGTATTACGTCTAGAGTGTAACTCATTCAAAATGTATCCGGGCAGGTGGTTTTATTGTCAGCAGAGAGCAGTCAAGACCCCAAATGAATTTACCGTTTTTGGCATGGAAAAGCATGAAGCCTAAACTCGCGTAAATTCACTGTTTGAGCCAGCTCAACATGCAGCCTTAGGAACAAGCCAAACGATGTTTTTATCCGTTCAAAATCCCGGCAATCTGCCCAACAATCAGTTGAGTGCATCGCCAACTTAACTAAAAAGAGAATGAAAAAGCTTTCCGAAATTTACTGCTTTTCAGTACACAAAACCGAGCTTTCGAACCATCGCTAACTGAACACACTAGCTATGAGTTTTCTGGACGATGGCCATTAAAATTGTTCAAAGCTGTTACCATCTATCCCGTAAACGGACAAAAAATGCATACCGATTCACACGGGGTGAGCTAAATGTTTCGTTGTGATATGTCCAACCCGCTGCATGCGACTTATGCTGGCAATATCTGCTAATTTTCTTAGTTCAGTTCTCTAGTTTGTGGCTTGCTGTCCAACATTAGGCAGATAAGCGATACGTAGCAAATTTATTCACGCCGTCATAAAATGGCTAACCATGAAATGTCACGGCACATGTCTTCCGGTACAATTCAACTCACTGGCTTCTAAAACATGCTCTTTCAAAGAGAGTTTGGTCACGCTCTTACAAAGCTTATTTTTGAGAGTGCCAGCTGTACGTTTAGAATATCCGACAGTGTGCAAACCCATACAAACTATACGTGAATTTAACCATCCTTGTGATGTAGTTGTAGATATATTCTAACCGTGCATGAAAGCATTATGTTCATTTTCTTGGAGGATAAGAGTTACAAATATTTTCCTCCAAAGGTCACAACAAAAAGAACCAATTATAGAATTGAAGCTATTATAAGACGCATACTCATGATATTATGTTAACAGTAAAGCGTAAAGCGGAAGCATTTTGTGGGCTTTTGAATTACAGATTAGAGATGGCACACATTTAAATGTTTTTAACGCCCAGCGGATTTTGGATCAAATTGACGGGGCAGTGGGTTTTTGAGGTGGCCGCGTAGCCGTCTGCGGTTATTTCAGTGGTCTGAAAAAGCAGAAGAATATACCGGGGTATAAATGACAATTGCAATGGCCCATGGTTTATGATAAACAATTGTAGGAACTCGGAAAAGAGAAACACCTTATGACCTCTTTAATAAAGAAATTGAAGTACGATAACAGCAACATATTTTGATCTCGTCACAGTAAAGAAATTGTAGTACAACTCAATTGGAGATTATTAATTTCCATCATGAGGATTATAGAACACCTAACAAATTATTAACTTGATGGAAATTCGCCATTACAAGCCGTTTTGGCTGTTAGACAAATGAAGGCATTAGTTTGTTTATGCTTTTTATGTTGGTACACTTCAGTCAGCCGTACTATTTTTACTATCGGAAAAACTTCATTGTATGTATGCATTTTTGATGGAAACGCTCAGTTGCACTACCCTAATAAAACAAGTAAAATACTTGTGAGGGTAATTTGGTTTTAGTTACGTTTTCGCATGCATAAAAATGGGGCCAAAGAAACAAGATAATAGAAGCCTAGTAAAATCTATTCTCATAAGCGCCTATTTACTTAATAATGAGTTATTTAAAATTGTAAAGAATTTGTGTCAGTATTTTTGTGCTGCACATCATAAATATTCTTAGACCACTTCCAAGCGCAGCATTTGACAAAATATACGTACGTGGAAACTCCTGCCTATGTTATCCATCTATTTCTATGCTCGCGAAGGTGTCGGGGAGACATTCTAAAGGAACTTTTACACTAGTTTTACGTGAAGTAGTAGCATTTCCAATACAAGCGACCTCGTTACAAGTCGTGTTCGCTCTGGTTTCAGTTAGCTCACATTAACTGCTTTCAGAGAGTCCCATCGACATCTTCGCAGGCGAAAACCAGACAAACACCATAAACGAGAATTTTAATGAACCAAAGTTTGTTTTGAAAGCTGTCTTTAAGGGGGGTCTAAAAATGCACATTTGTGACAAACAGCAAAACATATAGATGAAATTCATTCCAGTTTTAACGAGCCCATTGTTAAGTAAACAAAATTAGTTGCTGATAATGGGAAAAAGTGTTTACCCGGGCGAATAAAAATATGCAAAAGGTAAATTTCTGGTGATACTCTAAGGCGCGTTTGAGTTTGCAGGGGCATCTATGTAATGTTTATGATTTGAAGAATTTTGCGGTGAACAGAAATACTTCCTGGGCTTCAGGAAATTTGGATTTGTGGAGAGCAAATCCACTGGGCTCAACAAACACCTCTAGTAAGCGAACGTTTATCGTAACGCGGAATTAGTTTGCGTCTGAAGAAAAAATCTGTAAACAATTTTCTCTAGAAGTTGAGTGCCATTTTCTCTATCACTGTATTAAAAGGTGGCAAAGTGTGGGCTCCTATTTTGGTACTTTGACAGCTACAACCTCTGTGCGACAAGCACCCGGTTCTTGGGGCAGATGACGAAGATGAGTACATCTGCTTGGTTGACGTAGACAGTGTCAATACATTTCCAAGTAAAAGGACTATCTATTCTTTAGTCTACCTGCATTTCATACAAGTAGAGCATAAGAAGTTCTGCGGAAACTACTGAGATTTGTGCTTAGTTGGCTGGTTCCAACTGAGTTTATTAATCAAACTCCAAAGGCATAAATTTCACCGCTTAGTTGAAGATTATAGTAGGTATTTAAGATGTAGAGTGTTTTTAAAGCTCCAACTTTGCCTATCGTTTATCATTGGTTTCTCCGTGATGGCTTGCAATACGAACAAATTACTACAAAAAGTTATCCTTGTGATGATGCCCCATTACCATGAAGCTGTTGATCGCAGAAATAGATTTTTGACTTTAGAGTGATAGGTTGAGAAGACGTATGAATATGTTTTGAAATGCTGTCCATACCATACAACGGAGTGAAAGTGAATTGCTGCTCTTCATTTTCAAACGTTTGCGTTTCATTGAGGTAGAATGGAAATATAAATGTGGCCAAGAAACACTTTATCCAATTACCTGGCGACAGCGAGCAGGAGGATCACGGGTGTCATCCATCTAGCGATCAACGACTGGGTTGTAGATGCTAAAGTGTAAACAGAAATGGAGTTCATCATCCGCATCTGCTGTGTTTTGTTCATTTTGGTTATTAAGCCAGTGTACTCAAATACAACGATTGAAAGCACCATTATTGGCTAGCAGCTGTGCTTAGTTGTCCGGGATTCCGGGGGCTTCCGTTGTTTGCCCACTTTTCACTGGCTAAAATAACTAGCAACGGGGTTTTTTTTACAACATTTGCGTTCTTTTCTGGCTTTCGTGTGTCCCAAGTTCACCGATGTACTGGAATTTTTCTTTCCGCCTTTACCACTGCTCTTTGGCTGTTTCCTTACGGATGTGTTTGTATTCATGTTCTCACAAGTCTTATTTCTAAAAAGTTTACTGGTCATTTTCCGACGATAATACACCCGGTCTAGCTTTGATCCTTGACCGTTTTCTGCGGTATCCCTGTGGTATACATCACTATGGAAGCCGCCCGATTTGCTTATAACCTTGATGGGCTCTGTGGCTACTGGTCTTTTTCAAAAGGTTCGGTTGCTACATACAGATATTTAATTGCTTTAAAGTAACATAAAACGTTGAATCAGTGATTTTTGGCAACCGATTTTACTGTATTTTCTAAAACAAGTGAATCGGTGAAAGCGTACGTTTTCAGTCAACCTATATAACACTTGAATAGCAAACAATTTAAGTGCTAGAAGTAGTGAGCAACATTAAGCACCATATAACGAAAACAGGAAATGTTATCTGGTTTACCACGCGCTTAGTAGTTGCAAATTTGGCAACCGAACACCACTGATTTTCGTTCCATAATATCTGTCAAATAAGAGGATTCTGCTCAACCAAAATAATATCTTGAAAAATGAATTGTCCAAGAATAGACGGTAAAGAAACCGTTTTAAATAAACCAATAGAGGGGAATAATATATATGCTAAAATAAATCAACAGTGTGATACACTTAAAAAAGCCGATACCAAAAATGAGCTTTCAAAGATTTGGAAGAAAGTATACGAAAAAGTGTAGACTGCAGACAATGAAGTTTACGCGTGGCAGAAAAAAATGTTTTGCTCAGAGGCACACAAGCACACGCGGTGCCCAAATGGGTTCAAAGGGATGTCCAAATATATTCCGAAATTATGTCAGTCAGAATATTGATCAGAAGTTCACATAAACAGACAAAGAAGTATTAACGGCGCACCGTTCAAATAAAAAAGAACAAGAATCAATGAAAAACCGCAATTTCTCTGCAGACCTCTGAATAAAAAAATAAAAACCAACAAGGAATATAAAACTCGAAAACCCGCTACACATACGTGCTGAATTAACGGCTATTGGAAATTTCAAGCAAAAAATTTAATCGAATCAAAAAATCTAGAAGCGGCAGTAAGGAGTGCAAAGCTGATTAGGATCTATAAATAATGTACACTTTGCGCACAAATTGAGAATCCTGCCAGAACAACACGTTTTCATTTAGAGGCACGCATTCTAGATTGAAGACATGTATGTGAATATACGAAATCGTGTTTACGGAATTGTGGTTCGTGAAATGAAATCAAATTCATGGACGTCATTAATCCGCATATGATGTCAAAACACTTACATCCACAGTGCTGTCACTGGTCATAACGTCATGCGTTTTGGAATTGCAAGAGCTGATTTGCAGGCAACAGGTGCTCGCAAAATTTGCTCATCTTGTTGACACAAACGATTATAACGTTCATTCCGGCTTCGAAAAATTGCAAGCAACTTTTGCACACAAAAGCAGGCACCTGGTTTTCTCTCCTGCGTGACAGTGTATCAATTTGCCAAATGGTTTACACTCGAGGCTAGATGATCTGTGAGTTATCGAGGACACAAGTCACATTCGTTTGCGGACTGCGATTTTCCTCATAGTATCGCCAAAGTGAGGTGAGTGTGAGGGCAATTTTACACACACTAGATGTCTGGGTATGCATGCTTCATCAATGTATATGCACTATTCTAAATCCAGGTATTTATACAAAGCACCGCTTCTACTCGAGTTGGGTTTGACAGGTTATATCTTATCTTACCATCACTTTTACACTTGGCGACTTGATTGTTTTAAACAAAGACATAGTCATTAGGTAATATAACACTATTAGGACCATAGTTTGAGACCGCAAATTTTACCGGTGGAGCTATTTTCTGTCAAAAACGTTCTATTAAGGCACACGATTAGAGCAACATTTCCGAAAATGGATATTGATATGAGGATGCGAAGTGAAACAGACGTACGTGCTGTTTTTATGAAAATTAGACGGTACAAATGAACAAGCAGGTGTCTGTTAACGATACTGAAGCTGAGAATCATGATTTGGGAGCCTACTGGAAAGTCATGAAATGTTTGCGTTGGCTTCTGCAGCAGCGCAATTACAAATTGCGATTTATTTTCCCGATTCTAGAAGTTGAAGTCTATGGGAAAAACGTGTCGAATCTCAGTGTTTCGTCGACATTAGGGAGAAATTTTCAAAGATTTTTAGATTTTATCGGGATAATTATTGTCGGTGGTAGTGGAAATTAGCGCTTACCACTAGGGTCTATATGAGTGCATTTGACTTCCTCTACGTAGGCAAGCTATACAGGGTTGAGGTGGTTCAGTTTCGTGCCCGAAAATGATGTAAAAACGGTCAGGGCGTTAAAACAGGGTTGTGTTTAAGAGTGAGTGCATGGACGTCTTCAAATTGCCTGTCAATTTCACGCCATAAACAGCTCACGCGTTTTGGCCCAATAATGTGTATGTTACTTTACTCTCCGTTATGTAGCTCTCCAGCGCATTTTGAATTTCAGCCATCAAACTACAGGAACGATAACATCATATTCTATCGACTTTCTGCACTGCGCCTTTCTGCAAACATTCTCATTTGTATTATAAAAGTGCTGCGTATTTATTTGTGAGCAGAGATATCGCGAAAGGCAATGCTTTTTGTTCCTCAGCAGCATGAAAGGCCAGCTTACTTTTGATCAGTTTGCTAACGCTATCGAACTGCGGCAAATGGGATGTCATACCAAATTTTTTGTTTGTCCGCGGACCTGATGCAAGCAGGCATGTCCGAGACTCACCCGCATTTAAAATGCTCTCCACTTGAACATTGAACAAAGAGAACGCAAAATTATGATAGTTATATTCAGAACCGTAGACGTCATAAGGAGAGCATTAGATACAATGTCAAGTCCCGGTTGATTAGTTTGCAAAGCCACACCGGATCCAGTACGCACAAGTCAATATATTTATAAACTACGTTTCTGCAAATCAACTTCAATACACAAAAGTGGAAGATTAGTTGCGTGCCAGAGAGTGGATTACTATGTAGAAATATAAGATGTTATATAACTGCGCTTCAGCGCTGTGGATTTCATTTACAGCTACGTCTCACTGTTGTATAGTGCAACGCCACTCGTCTTTCCCATGTTGGTAGTTCACAATGGTTTTGCTCTTACTCTTTTCTTAATTTTGTCTATTCTCAATGATCCAATAGTTTATAAAGTAGTTTGTTTAAAATAACACACATCTGAGTTTGAAACTGACCTGGTTGCACTGCTTTGGTTACTTATTTGTTTCAAACAGAAAGAGAACGGATTTAGCCACCGTAAGTCCAATATTGGATTCCAAGAATCCTCACAATGTGATGCCACAAATTTTCATCACAAACACTTAAGAAATGTTGCACTGCCTACAAACCTTGGAACGTCAATACATAGTGCTTCAATTGCGCTGGATGGAGTAAACTTACGAGCTGTTTCGTGGGATGTAGTGGTTGATATGATTGTTAACAATACATTTAGTAAACGTAAACAATAATTTAACCTCTTGCGTACCTTGGAATTATGCGTACCCCTCACGACCAAACGATTTTTTCCGCATTCGCAAAAGCAAAAGTTTATTTTTGTGGTGGCATTAGAGTTAACCTTTGTGTTGATTGGTGGCAGAAATTCAACGAGGCCATTTCTGACTACTATTTGCACTTCGAAATATGTAATGTTTGCGATACAAAGCTTGACATTTTGCTCGGTAACTATTTTGGGGTGTATCGCTGAGTAAGCGAAAAGGTCCGTCAAAATGACATCCATGTGTTCTCCAGGAGCACCTGCTGAAAATTTTTCTCGGAGTGTTGCGCACAGCGCGTGACATTTGGAGGTTTATATGAACCTCACTTAGTGAAATCGATCAAGGTATTGCTAAAATAATATGCGTATTCTGCTTGCCTGGGTTCTTTCTTAAACCTCTCGCTTATTAAGCTTGCCATCTTTACCTGTTTTTCGAAATATATGCGCATGCAACCTACCCGTTTTTTGACATTCTTCCACTTGTGATGTAGCGAATTTCACAGAAAACAAATATGCTTTCAGCCCTAAGAATATAAAACCATAAAACATGTAACGGATACTTTATTGAGCACAGGGCACTATCTACATCAAGAATCGGGTGCAACGTAAAGCTCATAAAGGGGATATTAGCAACGAGGCAACGCAAAATGTTTACGGATAATATATAAGAGCCTTTAAAATTGCACTAGAATCTTTTGGCAACGAGCCTATAGGAGAAGGCAAATTTTGAGCAAAACACGGATGTATATTCTTGATGATGATTTCCGAAACGCATCATCAAACAAGCAGACATCACAACGCTTCCGTTTGTAGTTGGGCACCTGGGGTAATATTATCATCAATATCGTGCTGCAAAGCTTTCAGAAACCTAACGGGTATAGTTCTAATTGACATCATTTGACAACCAATCATGTTGACGACACATGCGCAGTTTGGTTACTTTGAAGTACGGAGACATGTATAGGTATTTTTAGGTGATGTAAAGTATTGTTACACAAAAACATGGGTCAACCGGCCGGGTTTGATAAGTGGAAGATATTGCAAAGAAGTCTTTCATGTTCCAGGCAACCTAGTTTTTGAACTTATATGTAATATTCATATATAGATTTAGCATTATTATGGCTCTTGCAAGCGCGCGCTATTGCGCATGACACTTTGTGTCCTCAAAATTCGTCTAATCTTCGGATTGTGCAATGTTTGTGGCAAAGCCGTGGGATTAAAATTTACCTGCTTGTTGGCATTTTTTTACTTGGTTGATTTAATTTAACACAACATGGTATACATTGAATACAACAACGTTCAAAGTGGTCGTACCTTGACCTTTTAAACACAAGTATTTTTTTCTGCCGTTTTATAGACTACGCTTCTTGAGAAGGTTCACAAACATGACAAAAATGGTCATCAAACAAAGCATGTTCCCACGCAAGATGAAATGTACTTACGTTCTTTGTTAAGAAAATAAAACAAAGGTCACAGAATGTGTCCCCATGAAAAAATCAACTAATCTATCAATTTGCGTAGAAGCATGAGCTAGCACACCGTCAGCAGGAAACTGTTTTACAATCTGCAAAATCTGTTGACCGAGCACGGTTTTTACTTGGTTTGCTTTTCTTGGAAAACAGGAAATGAACCTCAAGCAAAAGTGTACAAGCCCATACCATTTCCGGATTTTTCAATGTAGATTAATGAGTGCCTTTAAATCAGACAAACGTGCTTCCGAAAACGACGCATGGAATTCCACATAATTGCAAATCATTGTGGTTTTAAGTGTCTTGAAATCAAGCCAGACCAACATCACTGAGCCTTAGGTAATTCTGTGATTCATTTGCATGGTAAACATGTAAAAATCCCCAACACATCTTTTCAGACAATAAGACCTAGTTCTACATAAGCATCTTCCCAGTTACGCACCGTTTTGACTAACAGCACTCCCAAATTGAATTAAACATTACACGGTCCAACAAGAGTGTTGTAATTCTCTCCCTTCTCAGCCTGCACCCTTCAGATTAATTCCCGATTTGTACCCAGATTTGACCGCTAGCAAGATCTTACACTCACATGACATCAGCGGGTGCATGTGTTTGTTCATCCCATTGGTAAGCAAAAAAAGGCTCATCACTCATACCTGATGTATTATAATAGTAATAAAACTAACCTGGCTGTAGAAATGTGTCTACTTGAATGTTATAAAGAAAAACAACATAGAATAACGCAAACGTATCATAGGCCGATTAGAAAGAACATGGCTGTGAAGCATGAGATGCTCATGGTTTGCAACAGTGATAAACACACTTTTCAGGTTTATCATCGCTATTATTGGTTCATGCGTTGTGGCGTACGATTGACTATCTCCAAAGAACTATTCACATTTAAACCACTGCTGGTGTACGCCCGAATAACCTAAATGTGGCTTCAGCAGACGAAGCCCTCCAAAGCAAAATTACCAGTGACTGCTACGACATCGGATCCCCAAGCACTGAACAAACTCACAGTTAGGTATCAATTCCTTACACAGCGCGTGCTTTCGATGGAGCATACCGAAGATTGCTTTCACTATTGGATACAATAGCGTACAACTATGATATCTGTCATGACGGCAACACGTGTTCTTGTTCAATCAGTATGTTCAAGCATGTATACTGTAGCATATCAGACGCATTCACTTTATAGTATGGGCGACATAGCAAAAATCTCGTACGTTCTGCTTGCAAAATCATTGCTCCCTTGTCATTATTTGGCAATGTGCTTGGAAGGTCTGTTTAAACTCATGGAAACCATTTAATCGCAAACTTTATCAAAAGTGATCATGTGATCCGTTTCCGTCAAAGTTAACGAAGACATAAACTTACACTTTTTTGCACACAGTTGGGCTTTTTTAACAGAAAATGTTAGTATTTAGCATATTTAGCACATACTTTGGCATTGTTAATTAATTAAATTGAATTACATTGAATTAGTCTTCGGGTGCCACATAATAACGCAAATATGGGCCAACATATGTCTTTAAAATTTCTTTGAGAGTTGTCAAGCTAATCACATATTTTTCTCGCGTCATTAACATTTCGGCATTAAGGGGACCTGAGGCTCAAACACATTCGGAATCACATGGTTCTGTTTTTCAAGATTACATCTTCATTTCAACTGCGGCATACCACTACTCGCAGCTGTTTTCAAAATATTTTGTTATGTATGTATCATTATGTGTGTATTTCTAAAATGTCTCCTTAGGCAAGTGCACTTTTGTTGCCTAAGGGTTATATACGCCTGATTTTCAAAACGACGTACATAAAACTTTATGTTAGGATGCAGAAAATACAGGGGATATAAACTGCAGCTGACAACGGAAACCTTCTAAGTATAATGATCCTATGAGTAGCAAGTGTATTTCATATATATATATATGTATATATGTATACGTATATAAGTATAAATGTATTTCTATACATATACATGTACACATATTTATATGTATATACAAATATTTGTGTATGTGTAAACGTTGCACCAGAAAAATCTACGGATTACTAGAAAACTCGCTCTAATATACAAAAAATGCATTAAACAGCAAATATTACCGGATGTTTGGCAAGCTTGAACTTAAGCAGTCAAGGTGAGAAAAATGTGCAATTAAAGAGCAAATAGAAACTAGATCATTCCCAAAGCAAAACTCGTCCTAGTAAGGCACTTATTGCTTTTTAGCAGAAAACTGTGATTATTGAGTGCATTTACCAGTAAATTCATAAATTTGTACCCAATGCGGTCACCAAATATAAACTAAACGTACGTTCTTTTTTGTACACATGCGACCAAACAAGTGACAACAAATGCGTTGGCTAAAGTTTCACAGTGACATGTCATAAATTCTACGGCGTACGTTTCAAAAAGTTACCCAGAAAACACTTTTTCTCATGTCACTGAAGGTGTCAAGATAATTCATATTTACTGCACGGCATCCTTTCACAGTCTGTTAGGCTTTGCTCACTCCAGTTTAAGTCTGCGTGACCACCCAACAATGTGGAAAAGCACTGGGGAAGCATTACCTTAACTTTGATGACCAGTACAGTACCCTGGAATTCGAAACGTTGAAATATGCACACTCATGAGATTTTCATAGTTTTCATAGACATGGTATTTTTGTACAGCATAAAGCCAAGATTACAACTAACCTCCTTGCAGTCCACTCCCAACTTAAGCGCAATAAATGAGAAAGGACATGGGATTAGACATCTGAAACATTGGCCAAACTGACTTCATTTAATTGGGAAATATCTATAATTTTTGTTGCACTTAATTGACATATTCGATGGTGGCGCGTCCAACCAAATATTGTATACAATTAAAAAAGAACAACGAAACTATGCCAAGTTAGTTAAACATACCTATTGCTTTTGCGTACATGAAGCGTTATGAATAAAAAATAGTATGCTACTAGAATTTGTGACATCTGAGGGTAGCTTCGTGAGGACGTAAAACGGAATAATTCACTAACATCACGAAAGCTACTCATATTTAACGGTATATTTGTAGCAATAGTTGAGAAGTTTGAGATTCGTTAGATTGGCCATTCAAATGGGCATACTTCTGCTATAAAGTAAATATACAAGGGTTAAAAACTTTCTCAAAAACGTACACAAGCATGATCCCAAAGACAGATGCGCCGCATAGTCCTCACTTTTGTTGTCGATGACCAAAACTCAAGCAACATTTTCGGATATGTTGAAGGTGAGTTTCCACAACTCCAAGATATGCCAATTTAACACATCCCCTATTTTCCTCTTAACGGTTAAACTGCCCCAAAATGTTTTTACGCGTACACAAACAAGCAAACTGTTCTCCTTGAATAAATTATTTTATTTGCTTATTGGATTGAAATAAAAGTAATCTAACAAGACATATTACGTTGCCATGACAAAAGTAAACCAAAGACGTCGGTACCACAAAGTGTACATTGATGTTGTTTTCGAATCTTTTACGCGCTCATACGTTCCCAACATCCGAAAATATGCCTAAATCTGGTTACTGACTTTCGCACGTTTTGTGATGACTCGGGACATACCAGCACTTTGGCAATCTACCACTGGAGTGATGCAAACAAAAATATTGCACAAACAGAAATTAGCAACAATATAAATGAGAGTTCTTCAAAAGTACGTTCCTCATGTTGTATACCATTGTTCGGAGTAAAAGTTGCTTTATAATGAGGTCGACAAAATTGTTGCAAATGAAATTCAACATAGTTGGCAGGACATGAACTGAATCATCATGTATGATTCCAGAAATAGTGACCTAATAAGCGGGTTGCTAAAGTACTGAGCTAGTGTTGTAAATTCTCCATTAATTTACAATATCATGCAAAATACACAAGACCATTTCGGCATTTTTTATAACCCATTAACTACGTTTAGAAGACCAAACACATTCGTTTTAGCCTAGGCTTTTTATGTAACATCGGCTTTGCACACTCTTCAGTAACGTAGATTTGAATTATTTTATTCAACCAGTAATTTTTGATTATTTCCCAGTTGTTGCCGCTGAAAAAATTTCACACTTACTGAGTGCGTTATTTCATTTATCATAAAGTCAGCACCGAAATAATGTGAAGCGCCGTTTTCGACCACTTCGCATCACCAAATCAAGATCCAAACTTACATTGGGATTGACACTGTGTTACTTTTTTATTTTGGATAAAAATCAGTGTGCGGTGTGTGCACGGGACTTTCAGTGGCTGCGTTTTGAACCTAAAATACGTTCTTTTTTATTATACTATGCGATGGCCTGTGGTCCTTATAAAATATTTGCATGTTTGGCAGAGTTTTCTGGTAAAGACCCTGTAGAAAACTGACGAAATTATACAAAACCTAATGGACTTACTTGCTGGTTTCGTGAAAATAAGTTTAAATGGAGAACGTTTTTTCAACTCGTCTAATTTGGCAGACAACATGTAAGTCAGAAGTTATAAACAATAAAGGTTTGCTCGAAGAATAACAGTCTTTTGGAATAAATACATGCCATTTGGGAGAAAACTTTGGTTCATTGGAATGATTTACGGGATCCTTGCATAGCATTAGCACAAAAGAAGTGCTTTTTAATCAGCTGTGAGCTATTCAAATAAGTGCGATTTGCGCAAAATGCAAGAACTCAAAAAAAAATTAAATCAAATTCGAACAATAGTGACTCTACCAGCATATATCTACCAACACATCTTCTAAAAATGTATCTTTTTACGAAGATTTGTCCATGATTCTGTGACCTGTTGGGATAGATGCACTACAGGAAAAATAGCGCATTTCATCAGATATGGATTTTCTACACATTTTTAATGGATTCAATTGTGGATGCAACCAACCTTCCGTGAGGCCATTTTCCACTTGGTTGTTTCAAATGAACAGGCAAGTAAATAAAAATGTGCGTCATTACAGAAAACGGTCAAATGCTATACTGTTTGTAACAGTTGCTGTGCGTGGTTTCTCGGGAATGATAGAGCCGGCTTCACACAATAACTGTACGTGCTTCTGTGTGGAAAACAAGTAGAATAATACGGACAAAATCGACCGTAATGATGACCGTAGGATGCTGTGATTAAAGACATGCAAATTATTCACTAGCTGCCTACACGTTTCTGTAAATTTGGCATTTCTTCAACGTTCTTGAAAACTTGGATTCACATGAGTAAAATATTAACGTGTGTGCTTTTAGTGGTTCGTTTGGAAAATGTTCCAAAACATCACCGGCGCATGTGTAATATCGGGACGACTAATGATACAAGATCGACATTTGTCGCCTTATCAGGCTTTTAGACATTGCAGATGTCCGATTTCATGGATCATCTGTTCAAAACCTTGAACAAGGTTGACGGTATGCATGCTTGGTTTCTTTTTAGTTTGGAGTAGTACAATGCGCGTAGGTTTCATGCGTGTTCAGGTTGACGCAGAAGAATTTCCTGCCAAATTGTTTGGATGTGTTGGTGGTGTTATTTGGTGGACGCCACGCGCTTATTAGTTATTTCAAACTATGGTAAAAGTAAGTTTGTTTAACAACAAAGGTGTTGATTACGATAACTCAGAGTTTGGTGTTATAGTTACCAAAAGAGTCACGTAGTTTGCTGAGAAATGCGTGTACAGCAAATTAAAAATGCCAATTAGACATCAACTTAGTATCTGACAAACATCTTCTGTTTGGGCTTCGCTAGGACGAAAACCAACCTGGTGTTAATTGTTCTATCACTTATGTGTGGCGAATAAAAAGGACAAGAGTGTAAACTGACGCAAAAGCGACATGATTTTCCGCGACTATAAAAGAAAGCAACACTTAGGTACTGGGTTTTGTCGCTGATTGTACGTTTAGCAACTATGTAAGTAGACCAAGTTTAGAAGACCAGGTTTAATCCGCTGACTCTTATTGGGAGCATGTACTTCCTTCTAAAATGCAGCTATTTTGAAGAGAAACTTTTCTGCAGATTAGAGGCACTTGCAATTTATATGCTAAAACAAAAGGGCCCATGGTTTTGCTTGCTCAAACAGGAAACACCTAATATTTTGGGTACGCCAAGATATCAGTCCGTCATGGTTATTGTATTTGTCTGGGACGCCGCAAAAGCCACGATAAGAGGTGCATTATGGCGTCCTCTTTTCGGCATGCTTTATCTGTCTCATGTACGTACAAGCTTTACAATTTGACCGTCAAGGATGGCACAAGAAACAAGTGGTTGGTACTGTATGATTTCTTGGGAAGCAAGGAGTTCGCACCGATGCAAAAGACTTTTTAGCTTATTCCGATAAGCAACGCGTTAGAGTAGCAAACCGGAACCTGAGTGTTGGATTAAGTGGCAGCAGTGTTGCAGTTGACTGGAGTTGTTTTCCTCTGTGAAGCAACCTGTTCACATATTCGTGTAAGCAAACTCATCCGAAAGCAGACGAGTTGGATTTAATGTTTATGTGTTTTGACGGTAAGCGCTGTCAGTCAGCAGTCGATACATATTCAAGTGTATGAATCGTCTAGGCAATGCAATACAGTGGATTTATACTTTATTCAATTCCATTAGTTTTTTCAGACTTACGTGCTGATGTTGCACACACATCACAAATGCACAAGGCCGTTTTTACAGGGAATTTCACAATGATCGGGCGTTGTTTGACATATTACACAGTTTATGAGTATTGCCTTGAATGCTGCACATGTCTGTGGTCCTCCGCGGATGAACTGTGCGCTCACAAGCACAGTTTCAACACCAAAGAAACATTAGCCCCATGATGGCCATTTGAAATGGAATTCGGATTTAAATCCCTACGACTGTAGTACCGTGCATGGTATGTTCACAACCTGAAGCGATGGCAAATCTTCGCATCTTGGATTTGCTTGTGTTGCACAACAGTGGAGCAAGGGAGCATTCCCAACCGTATACCACCAAACAAGCAGGAGAATTTCGCCAACACATTGTGTGCAGTTTACTTATTCTTATAGATACCTGACAACCAATCCCGGGACGTCAAATGTAAATGAAAACATGTCTCGACCGAGAATGCCCCAGATCCGTTGCAGCCAAAATGGCCAAAAGGTTCTAACTTACCATTCTCCTGGCACATTTCCACTATTTGATTGTGAACAGAAAAATTATCATTCGCGTTGTTGTTTTGCAATTTGTTCAAAATGTGTCATATGTGTGTGCAATTGGAGTTGCACCTCAGTATCGCGAAGTTTTTCTGCCAAATTTTTCAAATTTTGCGTACATTCTTTAACGAAACCTAACTGTTTTGTGGAAGTGGGATTGATTTTTAACGTAAAGTTTTACATATTCGGGCATGTCCAGCCACTTTATTGAGCAAAATATAGTGCAAATTCATTATCTGAGAAAGATTCTGGATTTTTCCCTCAAATTTTTGACATTAGAAATGGTTAAAAGAATGGCAAATCCGCGTGTTAACTGCTGCTCTGTGGTCTGTTAGTCGGATATTACAGGCAAAATTTTTGAGTTTTAAAATAATGCCTCCAAATTCGCACGAAAATGTAAAGTCTTTTTCACATTTTTGGGAGCCAATTTGACTATATTCAACTCACCTTTTTTCATTAGTTCACCAGCTTGTGGGCGTTTAAAACAGGTTTCTTCAGGGTACACCAGTGTCAGTAGTACCGCCTAGGATGAAATTGCCTATACGTATAAGGTCCGAAATCTAACAAAATGTTGCATATCAAATCGGATAGGAATAAACAATTCAAAAGACTTACGCACTAAAAATTTTTACAGTATAATTTAGAAAGTTGAATTTATTAGTTAGGTAAAATCCCTCAAATTGCAAGTTGGAAGTGCAAAGCTGATTAGGATCTGTAAATAATGTACACTGCGTACAAATTAAGAATCCTGCCACAAAAACACTTTTTCATTTAGAGGCACGCATTCTAGATTGAAGACATGTATGTGAATATACAAGATCGTGTTTATGGTATTAGGGTTTGTGAAATCAAATCAAATCCATGGGCGTCATTAATCCGCATATGATGTCAAAACACTTACATTCACAATGCTGTCACTGGCCATAACGTCATGCGTTTTGGAATCGCAAGAGCTGATTTGCAGGCAACAGGTGCTCGCAAAATTTGCTCATCTTGTTGACACAAACGATTATAACGTTCATTCCGGCTTCGAAAAATTGCAAGCAACTTTTGCACACAAAAGCAGGCACCTGGTTTTCTCTCCTGCGTGACAGTTTATCAGTTTGCTGAATGGTTCACACTCGAGGCTAGATGATCTGTGAGTTATCGAGGACACAAGTCACATTCGTTTGCGGACTGCGATTTTCCTCATAGTATCGCCAAAGTGAGGTGAGTGTGAGGGCAATTTTACACACACTAGATGTCTGGGTATGCATGCTTCATCAATGTATATGCACTATTCTAAATCCAGGTATTTATACAAAGCACCGCTTCTACTCGAGTTGGGTTTGACAGGTTATATCTTATCTTACCATCACTTTTACACTTGGCGACTTGATTGTTTTAAACAAAGACATAGTCATTAGGTAATATAACACTATTAGGACCATAACTTGAGACCGAAGCATTTTACCGGTGGAGCTATTTTCTGTCAAAAACGTTCTATTAAGGCACACGATTAGAGCAACATTTCCGAAAATGGATATTGATATGAGGATGCGAAGTGAAATAGACGTACATGCTGTTTTTATGAAAATTAGACGGTACAAATGAACAAGCAGGTGTCTGTTAACGATACTGAAGCTGAGAATCATGATTTGGGAGCCTACTGGAAAGTCATGAAATGTTTGCGTTGGCATCTGCAGCAGCACAATTACAAATTGCGAGTAATGTTGCCCGATTTTAGGAGTTGAATTTCACGAGAAAACGTGTCCAATCTCAGAGTTTCGTCGACATTAGGGAGAAATTTTCAAAGATTTTTAGATTTATTCAAGATACTGGAGCATCAAGTAACGCTTGATTGTCAGTGGTAATGGAACTTAGCGCTTACCTCCAAGAACAATTCGCTGCATTTGTTTTGTTCTACTCAAGTAGACTAAACTGGGTCGAAAAGGTTCGGTTTCATGGCGGAAAAGTTTGTAAAAACGGCCAGGGCATTAAAACAGGGTTGTGCTTAAGTGTGAGTGCATAGGCGTCTTCAAATTGGCTGTCAGTTTTACGCCATAAACAGCTCACTCGTTTTGGCCCAATAATGTATAAGTTACTGTACTCTCCGTTATGTAGCTCTCCAACGCATTTCGAATTTCAGCCATCAAACTACAGGAACGATAACATTATATGTTATTGGCTTTCGGCACTGCGCCTTTCTGCAAACGCATTCTCATTTGTATTATAAAAGTTCTGCGTATTTATTTGTGAGCAGAGATATCGCGAAAGGCAATGCTTTTTGTTTCTCAACATTCTGCAAGGCCAGCATACTTCTGATCAGTTGGTTAAAGTTATCAAACTGCAGTAAACGACATGTCACACCGAATTTTTTGTTTGTACGCGGACCTGATGCAAGTAGACATGTCCGAGACTAACCCGTATTTAATTTGCTTTCCACTTGAACATTGAAGAAAGACAAAGTAACATTTGGTACACGTTACGTTCTAACAACTTTCGTTAAACCATTTATTCAGTTTTCTGTTTATGGTAGTGATATTATGAACGATAGACTTCATAGGGTACGTGTGGACACAATATCAAGTCCTGGTTGATTAGTTTGCTAGGGCACACCGCATCGAGCACTCACAAAACAATATGTATAAACTACGTTTTCGCAAATCAACTCCAATGCTCAAAAGTGGAAGCTTTGTTGCGTGCAAGCGTTTGGATTTCTAAGTGTAACTACGAGATTTCGGAAATTCTAGCAGGACCTCTTTAACTGCGCTTCAGCGCTGTGTATTTCATTATCAGTTACCTCATGGTGTTTGGCTAATCATAAATGTGGAAATTCTTCCTCGATATTCCGTCCATAAACACACAATGCTGTATTTGCAACTCGTAACGGTGACATTCGTGATATCCAGATATGCCAAATTACATTATTGTTCCGTCCTTATTTTTTTCTTAATTTTGTCCATTCTTAATGATTCACTAATTAGTAAAGCAAGGTTATTTTGTTTATGATAGTACACATCTGAGTGCGAAACCGACCTTGTTGCAATTTGCTGGTTACTATTTTTTTCAAAGAGAAAGAGAACGAATTTAGCCACCGTAAGTCCAACATTGGATTGCAAGAATCCTCAGAATGTGATGCCATCAGCTTTCATCACAATCACTTGCGAAGTGCTGTACTGGGTCCAACCCTGGGAACTTCAATACAGTGTTGCTAAAATAGCGCTGGATGGAGTAAACTTACGAGCTGTTTTGTGCACATGGGATTTCGTAATTTGCAGTATTAGAACGATTAAAATTTCGAAACGCAAACAAAGATTTAACATGTTGTGCACTTTACTACTTTATGCTGCACGTGTACGCTTTGCCTATGCTCATAAAGTTGAAGCCTAATGAAATTCAGCCTTTTTTGCACCGACTGTGGCTTATTTTCGTGCAACCAAATATACATTTTATTGTCTTCCATGATATTTGCCCCTAACTCTCAAACTGAACATTAGGTGACTGCAATGCAATAAAAGTGCAGGTTGAAGGGTTATTTTGGATAGCAACCAGAAATTCAACAACGATATTTTTTTCCTTATTTAATCGCAGTAATGCGATATTCTGATACGTACTTCTGAAAGTATCATTAAAACCTCTTTCCAGTTTTTCCCAGGACGAACCTAATATCCCATCAGCTTGTATCCTGTCAAGCTCTTAAATCTTTCGCTGAGAGTGGTTCGTTAAGCGTTTGTGTGTTTGAACGCAATTTTTTCTCCAGGCATTCCTGTATTTTATGCTTATTTGCCTTGATGCATTTTCCTTCTAACCCCATGAGTTATTAGACGAGTAATCCTTACGCACTTTCTTCCTGTTTGAGGATGCAACATACCTGTTGTTTGACACTCTTCAACTTAAGTGTTTCAAATTGGAATGGTACACAAATTAGAGGAGTTCACGGTAAAACGGTGGTATTGTAGCGCTAATCATTTACAATTATTGAAAATATGAAATATATAATGAGTATACTTGTTATGCCATAGACATTTAAGCATCAGGACGAGTGTGCTATTTAAATTTTGTAAAGCTGATACTTCTGATCCTGCAACGTGCAGTTATTAGGAGGACATACGGAAGATATACAATTCTACTACAAGTTCACAAGCATCCGTCGTGAATAACCACGGTTGACCGATTAGTGGCTTCCAAGACTGTTGGTATATGATTGAATATTTTTAAAATGTTGTGCGCAATGTCATTAGGCAGGTGGACTCCACAAGGTTTCTTGTGAAACCTGAGCAATTGTGGTAACATCATCATCAATATCGGCCTACATAACTTTTAGAAATCCAAAAGGCATAATTGTAGTTGGAATTTTATTTAACAAGCAATCATTTTGATTGCAAACACGTGCAGTTTATTTAGTTGAACTGCGGAAACTTGGTCGGTATACTCAGAAGATTTAGAATACCTTCCCGCGCAAAAATCGATTAAACTACCCGTGTAGCATGAAGATGTAAAGTATGTAAAGTATGTTCCTGCATCAGGCAATGGAGACCTCATCCAAAGCATCATAAATCATAGCTCTAAATAAATGGTATATTACTTCAACTTATTACGCAATAAAACTTTAAGGTCTCAACATAAATCTGACTTTCATTTAGTATACTTTATAGTAAGAAACTAGAATTGAAATTTACCAGTTGCTTGACATGATTTTACTTGGTTGATTTTATTGGAGAAGAGCGTGGTACGTTGTGAATATCAAAGCGCTGAAAATGGATGCAGTCTGGTTTTGGGATTCAATTCTATTGAGTTATTTTTTCTGAACCGCTTCTTTCTGGAAGCTATCAAAACACTGATTTGTGAAAGAGAGGGTTTTACCGTGAAGCCAAAGGAACTGGACTTACGTCCTTCGTTGAGAGAATAAAGCAATGTGTATAATAAAATATGCCACCTTGAAGTTAGTAACAGTTCAGTATAAATGGATCAACATGCGCTCCGTCCTAAAGAAATGGTTATGAAACCTAGAAAATCTGTTGAACGAGCACGATTTCCGATTGTGGTTTGCTTTTCTTAGTGAACAGAAAAATGGACTCCGCCTAAATTTGTGCAAGTGCATGGCTTTGTTTATTTGTTTTATACGACAAGAGAATGCTTTTAAATCAGACAAACATGCTCATGAAAATGAAACACCACATATTACACAACAGCCAATGACTTCGGTATAATTCACGAAAAATTTAACTTTATTTAACCTTTGTTTACGAGTTCAGTGTGTACATGCATTTTACATAGGTAACAGAAATAAATATTTTCGTCCATGCTATTTGCGTTCTTTGAGTAATAAAACTAACCTGGCTTTAAGTGTGTGTAGACTTGAATGTTATAAAGGGACGCAACATAGATCAGGGCGAATACAGCAAAGGCCAACTGGGACAGGGATGTCAGGCATGATGATTATGCTTAACGAGATAGTATAAGGGCAGAAATTGGCCAGCGGTATACATCGTTCCTAGTATGTGCTAATATTTGTTGCCGCATTGTCGAGTAAGTAAGGATTTCCCTAACGAAACACTGACATTCAAAATGCTGTAAATTTACGGCTTCGAACTTATGTTAAAAATTTTAAGGAGCGAACAAATCATCAAACACTGAACGCGTGCACAGTTTGTATCAATGTATATATAAAACGCATGCTTGCTGGGGAGTATACCAGGGACCATTTGCATAATAAAGCGTGTAATAATGGTGCTGAGGCAAACAATTTTATGGGTTGTTTTCGGAATGCACGTTGTATTTTATGTCACTTCACATTAAGGTATGTGTAACAAAAAAAACATCATGCATTCCACTTACAAAAGAAAATGCTTCCTTGCAAAAACTAGTGCATCGTGTTTGTACGGTTTGCTTGGGTGCATCGACACCGTTAAATCTGAGAGGTTGTTGCAGATACTCACATGAATAGTTTGAGTCACTACTGGCTTGGACAGAAACTCACGCCTTGCTGCGCATGTTGATGCTTTTGTGTTCCAAATAAAACCAAATATTTAGCATATACACCAGCATTGTGTATTTTATGCCGGTTGTAACGCGAGAAAGCAAATGATCATATGGTTTTGTTTGATTTCATAAAGGTTCATACTTTTAGAACGATTTGTATCGCAAAACCTGAAATTACCATCTGTGTTTTTCCGCAGAATTTTAAATGAGAAGCAGTTTGTAAGGTTTATTTTTACCGCAGTGCTTTTGAACAAGAATTCATTAACAAAATGCAATAATTTGAAGACTCTCATTAGTCTACATGCTGTTTTAGTTTTGTATGGTTGAACATTCTCACATTTACAGATATTTGTACCCTCTATAATGGGTTTGAATGAAGTAAGGGAAACCTTGGGAGCCTCGACACCCAGACCTTGTTTTGCTTACATTCATAGAAGCCCTATATAAGGACGGAAGACAAGGCTAGAAACATCTCGCTTTTTTACTTAAATCACGCGAACGAATAAATCAAATAACAACTTGAATAACTCTACTGTAGATTGTTGACAAACTGTTTGCATGCTAATTATTAAGTAAACATTTCGCAAGATCCTCGTGGACAATGCTTCTTGTCCTTCCTTGTCCTTTTGAAAGCCATGGTCTTATAAAAAATAGTGAAATAATTAGAGTCTTTGGGATTTGACCAAGAGGCGGCGGATAAATAAGCACGCTGACATACATCTGTGGTCGGGTCAGGTGCAGTGTATTTGTCAGCTAGAGTCTAAACCTGTCAATCAATCTCCCATTTCAGCTCGTAAAAGTTTGTCTTTTCGACATTCATTTCTGTGTTTCTACTTTTTTGAACGCATCTTTTAGGCAAATTTCTTAACGCACGTTCAAATGGTGTAAGAATTTTTGCGAACATACTTTCTGTTTGTGAAAACATTCAAAAAATTAACGATGCTCAGTGCATAAATGCTGCCAAGGTACGTTTTGAGTGGTCTCCCACTGCCAACCAAAATTTCTGGATATTTAACTCAACACAAAAAATCCAGAGTTTACTTATAGACAGCTTGCTTGGGAAAGCCTTAAAATGAGCATTTCTGCGCGCATTTTGTGGATCAAAAACCATGTTCATAAGCCGTTGTGTCTGATGGTGGGCATAATACCAGTCAGTCAGATTTTAGTGAAAACGCATGTAAACCGTTAGTAATGTAAATCTGATAAATTTTTGTAAATAATCATGATACTTATTTTGCGAAATCGTTGTAATACGTTTGCAAAACAAAAGGCTCTGCACGTTGTGTGCAAACGCACCTTCTGATTTTTCACACGTGCATTTTATAGGTGAACAGAAAGAAAGTAACTGACGTATTATTTTCTGGCTTTGCATTGGTTAAGCGCCTGCCAATGCTTGATATAAAACCTGAGGTTTGAGACTCCCGCCGGGAAAAGCCATACCTAAAGCAGAATTTATTTTGCAAAGCTCTAGCGAATTGGCTGCATCTAAAAACACATGGCTAAAACACTTTTTTAAGAATAATCAAGCCAGCGTCCTTGGAATCTTTGCATTAGAAAATGCGCGGCAAATAATGTTTGCGCTGGTAATTATTGAATTTCTAGAAAAAACAGGGACCATCGGAATCTGTTTTGATTAAATATTGTTTGTTCCTGTGCACTGGGATCTTGAGTGCAGAAGGTCGTATATAATTTACGTAGATATGTTACGTGAAACATACTAAATCTGACAACCAAGACTTTTCAAGCATCATGTTCCCAAGCGCAGTAAGGATTATCTGTAATACCCGGTGGGCCAACATAATTTTTCTCCTACGTTCCGCACAAAAGCCTCTTAATAATTATTAGGAAAGCCGCTGTAACTCACAAAACACTCAAGTGCTAAATATTAGGACGTACTGGATGATTTACAAGTCTCGACTTGAAAATATTGCGCATTTGAAATGCAAACGGAAAATAAATCGTCAATAATTGCTACTTGACTTGATGCAGCACGATCTACGTATTGGCGTTATCACTTCATTCATAAAAGCTCAGCTGAATTTATCACAAAATACAAAATAAACGTACGCTCTAATTTGTGGGCATGCATTCAGACAGATGGCGGAAAATGTACTGGTTGAAGTTTCACAATGGTGTACACAAATTTGCATGTCACGGTTTCTATGGAATGCACCGTAAATACGCTCAAATTTGACTTCATTGAAGCGTCTGGATGATTCATTTCGCCTCAATAGCATTCTGATGGAGTCTTTAAAACACTGGTTATACCATTTTGAAAAGGCTTCCATAATCACCAAACAATGTGTTTGGAATGCACTGCCATGTATCTGTTGACCTCAGCCATCTCCACAAGATGAAGATGCTCGGTGTCGTGCGCTCATAAGATTTTGTGTTGCGGAGTCCAGCAGTTACAGAAACTGAAATTTCGGTATCCGTTTTCGAATTCATTAAGTTGCCTGGACAATATGAGATAAGGCATTTTTTTGCGGGTGGGTGAATTGTCTAAAAAACGGAAAGCTATTTTTGTGATGCTGCATTTAAGCTATTAATCTGGTAGACGATGCGACCATAAATCCTGCTGTATATGTAATTGCCGCAGATATTGGCGCGTATACAAACGGGGGACTTGCTAACAATATTACTCAGTGTATTATAAAAGGTATACTAAACTAGTGCAGGTAGTGGCGAGACAATGCAATTGTATGGTATGCTAATACCCATGTATTTTTTTATCACAACAATTTTTGTTGATATTCTCTGCCGCACGGAGTTAAGGTTACAACTAACCTGTTTGAAGGCCGGATCCCGCTTGAGCACGAAAATAGTAACAACACAGAATTAGGCAACTGCAAGATTGGCACAAACTGCTCATATGTGGATGAGCGGTATCCTCTTTTTCTCATGCAACTGACTGACAAGTTTGGTGGTCGCGCATTCAACTAAATGCTGGATGCTATAAAACAGAAACGACGAAACTCTGCCAAGACAATCACACTTACTTATTGCTTTTGTGTATATAAGACGTTGCAAATAAGTGGAGTTGGTGGAACGTTTTAAAGAAATAGGTGGGCACTTCCAAAATTCGGTAGATCTGCCAAATGCTGGGCATACATCTGCGATACGCAGATTAAGGACCAAAAAAACTTTTCTAAAGCACATTCATATGCGTGATCATATGCGACATAATCAGTACTTGTCGATATTCAGGTATCACAAAAAATTCCAAATATATATACGGTGGTTTTTAGCCACGTAAAGATGTGTTAATAATAGGCATGCATTATTTTGTGTATAGCGTCCGTTAGGCGCCTAGTTTTCAAAACTGTGCATAATTGTGCTTTCTTTGTGGGAAAAAATTCGTTGCACGTGTTTTCTTATTAATTTAAATAACCTGGCAAGACATTTTACTTGGCTGTTTAAAGCAATCAACGTAATGTTTGCGCTTGCGGTCACAAAATTGGAACACTTGAATTTGTGGCTAAATTTCACGCTTTTATGAGCAAACACGCTCCCGAAATATGATACCGAGTTCCTGCCTGTTGCATGCAGTTCATTACTTGAGACATACCAGTAGTTTGGCACTGAACCACTGGAGTGGTGCAAGAAGAATAAAAGATGGTATACAGAGGAATTAACAACACCAATGACAGTGCTTTAAAGCAGCATTCGTTCCTTTTTCTAAAGCTGCTGTTCAAAATAGTGAAGGCTTTATAATAAAGTCGATAAAACTGTGCCAAATAAAATCTAAGTCCCCGTCAAAATAGTTGACAGGTTGTGTACTGAAATTATGTGGGGGTATTCGAGAAATGGCAATCCAATGACCGCGTTTTCAAAACAGCGTACTAATAACATAAACTTCCCGATAAATTGAAGATCTTAGAAATATACACAAGACCCTTTCCGAAATGTAAACTTCCGGTCACTTACGTTTATGAAGGCCGAACACACTCGGTTTAGCTGTAAGTTTTTCATATATTGCGAGTGTGTACTCACTCCCTCAGCGTGTTTTTTTAGGTTAATAATGAGATAATTCTTGGTTTTGCGCCTTTTCACATTTTATTGTGTAATGTTACTGGTGCTAATGGGCCAAAAACAATGTCAGAATTGCGTGGTGCCCACTTTGACCATTTTGTAGTACCAAACAATGACTCAAACTTACATTGGGATCGACATGTCATTACTTTATTGTTTTGAATAAAAAAGCACAAGGTGAGTTGTTCGTACCACATTTTTATATGATTGCATTTTGAGCGCAAAATTTGCTTCATGTTGTTCTATTATGCCATGCCTTGTTTTTCTTAAAATAGAATACTATTGCGACATTAGTCTACGGCGAAGCTAATTTACCGGTAAGATTATACCAAACAAATGCACGTACGTGCTGATTTCGTAAAAATAAGATGTTAAACGAACAAAGGTGATAAAAGCTCGTCTAACCCTGCGGACGCAGTTTGGCACAGAACACACAAGCAACAAATATTTTCCTCAAAATCAAAAGCATTTTCATATTTAAATGGACACTGCGCGAGAATTAATCACTCCGTTGGAACCATTTGTAGGATATTTGCGCAGAAACAAGTATCTACTTAATAAGCCATGCGGCCTTTCAAATAATTGCGCGTTGCGCATACTTTCCGATTTGAAACGCACCCAATTTAACCCGAAACAATTGTGACCCTGCCAATGCTCCATGTTTATCCTTCCACAGAACCCTGCTTATAAAATTAACAAATTTACCTTTTGGCCCTAATTACTTTGGACTAATTTCTTTTGTGTGGTCTGCAAGAGTGAGCACAGTCAAGCGAAACCGCACATTTTATGAAGTACGCATATTTGTTTTGTATTCGATTGTGAGTGAAACCAACCTGGCGCGAGATCACCTCCGACTAGTTTGTTTGAAATAAACAGGCACGTGCATCAATAAGGAAAACAATCACATTTTATACTCATTCGCTGTGATCGGTTTTCTTGAAATCGTCAACAACAAACACGTACGGATAATGAGATCAAGTAGCATAGTATAGACGTACGTGCTGTTGTATTCACCCCAAATAGAACAGTGAGGGCAGCGTCAACCGTGTGATCATATGGTGTAATGAGTAAAATGCGCACAATATACATTTACTTAACTAACCATACGCTTAAGATTGACAAGGCGCCTACTGTCTAACGAAAATTCAGGCGTTTGATGAGTTGGTTAAACGTGGTCAAAAAATAATCATGTGTGCGTTTTGCGCGGTATGTCTGGAAGTAGATCAAAAACAATATTGTCAAGCCTGAGATCCCAAGGTAAAAACGACACAAGCTAGGCAATTATTTTAGCAGGCAAATCAGCTGCCATGTATTAGCTGTCCAGAATCATGAACAAAGTTGACGATATGTGCATTTGATTCTCTTTCATTTTGGAGTTGGAGCGTGCGCATATTTTCCACATTTATGCCGTTCGGTGGAAGTCGAATTTCTCTCTAACTAGCCTATCTGTTTTGCCCATTTGCTAAAGGTTACTGTGCTGTATTACTGTTACTGTGTACTGGTTACTGTGTACTGTATTTCAGAATATGGTCAGTAAACGCGAGGGTTTTGTAACTCGACCAAACAACAAAGATGTTGTTTACGGTACCTCGAGATTTGGCTAGTAGTGTTTGAGTAATGCTTAACCTTGATGTTCAATAGATGCACTTTATTCACTAATTCATATTGAGCATTGTAAAGAAAAGTACTAACCTGGTGTTAGGTGCTCTTTTACTTGTGTGTGACGAATAGAAGGAACAAGAATATAAGCCGATGCAACATAAACATAATTGACCGTAATTATGAGCGTCAATATAACTTAGAGCTTTTGGGTTTTTCGTTCCAAATTTTACTTCAAGAGATTGGACAATTAGCACATCTACAAAGCTTTGAGATCAATGTTTGGAATAGAACGAGCAGTTCGCAGTACTGCTATCTATTGGCCGCTTTGCAAATATTGCTTTGTTCCCGCAAGGGGTCATGCATTTCACGCAGGTTTGGGGGTCTCCTTTTGACATGCTTTATCTGTTGCATGTACGTTCAAGCTATAAAATTTACTTGTCACGAATGCCACGAGCAACGGATGATGAATAGTGTATGACTTCCTGGGAAGCAAGCAGTTGCGTACAAGCTTATTAGGAGAGGTGACGAGCCACACTAGCAAACTGAATCCCGATTGGTGGACGATGAAACGGTGAAAGTGCAAGTGGCTGACTTTCTGTTCTTCTGTGAAGTTACTGGTTGGTATTTTTATACAGGTAAAGCAGGCAGGTTGCATATAATGTCTGTGGGTTTTGACTGGGAGAAATCTCAGCCTGCAGTCAAAAAATATTCCACCGTCCAGACCGTCTAGCAACACGGTGAGTTTATTCTTTATTCGATTGTCATTGTTCGGACTTACGTGCTGATGATGTTGAACACGGGATGTCACAAACAGACAAGGCCAAGGTTTTACAAGTGAGTGCACAGGTCGAGCGTTGTTTGACAGTGTAATGAGGTGACAAATATTTCCTAGAGTGCGAACACTTATTTTAGAGGAGAGTGCGTAACTACTATTCCATCAATGCGGTATATGGCTGTAGTCTTCAGATATAAGCTATACGATCACAAGCACAGCTTCGACACTAAGGAAACAATAAATACCTGACGACTATTTGAATTGCAAACAGAATTTGAATCCAAATGACCGAAATATTGTGCATCGTATGTCCAAAACTTAAGGCGATAATAAATCTATGTATCTTGGACTTGTTTTTTACCGTACAAAGGTAAAGACGGGGGTAATTTACAAAATTTTACCTATAAAAAAGCATAAGAATTCCACCGCCTTAGTATGTGAAGTTTATTTATTCTCATAAACGCCAGACATGCCCAAGTAACCCTGAAGCACTAAATGCACATCAAAACGTAATTTTACCAAGAGAGTTCAAAATTCATTACTGCTTCTCATATTTCATTCATGGGGTTTAATTTTTTTAATGTCAGTTCGGGATTGTAAAACCGATCTAGGTAAAAGCTAATTTTGTCTATTGTATCCGCTCAATTCCGTAATGTTTATTCCAGGCTTTAACTTACCAGTTACTTGGCAGGTTAACGCTTGATGTTTGTGAATAAAAACACCGACGTATTATTGTGTACGTCATTGTGTAATGAGTGATCAGATATTAACGATCAACTGTCCAATAAGTTTCTACTTTTTGGTGAGCCAGGATTTGTTCAAATCCTCTTATAATATACCTGGAATTAATGCAATTTCACTTAAGTTTTACCACAAAGTTTTCTGTATGCTGAAATGTCCAACCATTTTATTGAACACGCTGAATACGTGAATCTCTATAGAAGCCCCGTGTACCTTGATTGTGCGACGTTCTATATTGTACGCTGAAAGCCTTATATTGGTGATTCGGGGAAGAAGTTTTCCGCTATTGACATTGAAGATTGTGATTGGTATACAGTGGAAAGAGTCATTTGTATTCGTAATTACTGGCTAGGATTCTTTATTTTGGGTTCCTGTTTCTTGCGTGTTAATTGAGCTTACTGAAGTTTCTCTGAATTTTTCACTCATTGTCATCCACCACATCTACTATGGACTTTTATTGAATACCACCCAAAATCTTACGACTGTCTGCAGGACACTTTAAATATATTACAAACATAGCCCAATATGATGCCAGCTAGGTCGTGCTCAAGCGACTGATTTACGTGTATGCATTCTGAATAACGCTAACAATTGGCGCTAGTTATTCATATAAACACTGTCACCCGACTCTCTCGCCTTCGCGAGAGATCGTATTTCGATACGGGTTTGGTTCTCCCAGACACTCGGCATCTTCGTGTACATGAAGTCAGCGATGCTGCATTTTTCCGATGAAATACTGATTAAAAATCAGCTCTAACGTATCACCGTTGGATAGACAAATAGTCGGCAGTAACCGCCACCACATTTTTAGATACGTTCCGGCACTGTCCAGAATTAATTTAATGTGTTCCGCAATTTTCGGGTTCCAAATTCCATACTTCATTCTCCACAACCACAGGATAGTTCAGCCCTTGCTACCTTGTGGGTTGGAGTATGAAGCCAAGGACTCCGCACCGAGTATTCAAAATAAATTCTTACTCCAAAGCCTAACAGTCATAAAGCATACCTTGCATGACGCAAACTGTAAAGATAAGGAATAGGAACGATGACTGACCTTGCTACAGAGGGTGGAGACAGGCCTAAAGCCCGAAATCCGTCTGTTAGAAAAAGCCTGTGAAATAACCTTGCTTCTCTCACTGGGACTAAACTGGCTGATTGAGGAGAACTCAGAAAAACTGGCTCCGATTATGTCCTCTGTTAGGATGGAACGACACAACGACGTGAGCAGGGTTTTGCATTTGCATCAGAAAATAATGGATTAACCAAAGTGCGTCAAAGCGAGAATGATCGTCATCCGATTTCGGTTGGTGAGGCCAAGGTCTGCCTTATTCAATATTGCTCATGCTCGCAGAAATTTATATCCAGTTGAGAAGTTGAACGAATTCCACAATTAACCGTAGGACCTGGGCAGATCTACACTCCGAATTGACTTTATTTAGCTTGTGGGCGATTTCGTGCAAAGATCACCTTTTGGTGCGCTTGAAACCTTGCCATGTTATGTAAAAAGGTTCCGTAGGATTTCAGGAACGCAGCGATAAATAATTTGCATGAGCGAAAAGACAGTTGAAGAAACATGGAAAATCACCAGGTAACTATTACCCGACTCGCGTTCGGCGAGGTTTTGGGTCATACGCTGCCCACTAGATTAGTTAGTCATAATAGAGAAAAAGGTCTTTAAAGGATTTTACTCAGCCCTTTGAGTTAGTCAAAAAACCCATCACTGTGATAGTGGTATAGCAACTAAACAATGGTTGGAACATTAGATGTCTAACTGGAAGAGGTATTCTGCAAAAGCACCATTTCTCATGTCACATCTATTGCCCATTGCCCCCGGTTCTTGCTTTTCGAAGCAGAAATGCAGCGTTATAGAGACGTAGCACACTACCCATAAGATTGCTGAAGGCTCTTTGACAGCCCAACATCGGGTTCGCCCCTCATATGGCTTGTCAGGCAGGCGCGAACCCTCAGTTTCTTCTAACTTAGTGTTATACTTGGAACCGATTAACTACTACGGTGACCACAGATATTAGCTTTTGCGTACCAGCGGCGTGTCGCTTTGGTTTGTATATAAATACCTACACGTCGGCTTTCTGCATCGGCGATCTGCAAGTAGTTCTGAGATAGCGTGCTGCACGGATTCTGTTAGCTTGGCAGCGCACTATCCACATGCCTGAAAATTGGCACTCAAGTAAACACGCGTTGCATGGAATTTGTTAGCCTCTGTTTCAAATACCCATCTGGGAAATATATTCGTTTACTTAAGGTTAATTGCCAAATGTCATATCTCTTAGTTTGTTCCGTTTTGTGCCTTATATATCAGCTGAGAAAGCCTTAGGATATCACCTTCCAACTAGCGCATCTACGGTCGCAAAAATAGATTGAACTTCGTCCAAATTTACCGCAAACCGTCACCGGCTATGGCCCTAAGCACACACGCACATTTTACGGCCGTTGTTAGGCGCTGAACTCAATGACTGAAACGCTCTTCAGAGGCACATAGTGTGCTACCATAAAAGGGAAAACGATATGTGGAAACGGCTGAACTTTTTTTATACATATGAAAGGTACACGTGAAAACAGAAGATGGGTTGCTCAATTTAATTTGTCTTATACGCATGGCAGTGACAAGATATATAACTTCTAATCCCTCCCGCAAACCTCTTGTATTCTGTTAAACTGAACCTGTTTAAAAACTTTTTATGCGCGATTTCCAACTGTAAAAGACAGTGCTTTTGGTCACTTACGGACGCTTCCATAAAATAGAGATTCGCTTATTAAAGTTATCAACTTAGGGCACATGCAGGTAAAAAAACATAGATTAAGTTGCTGGAATATTTGGTGCACTATATTTGACAACTGGAAGACCATCAAACATGTGTTATAGTAGGCATGGCTGTTGGAACCCAACCATTGTGTTGAATGGTTTCCATTTTCAAAACGTAACATGAACTAATAATCTTGACTTATCTCAATAATTATTTATTCAGACCGTTCATTAGATAAGTTGATTTTACACTCAGATGAGACAGAGTAAATCACCTTTATTCAGCATTTGTTCAACTTGAATTGTTTGTGTCAAAGAAACATCAAATTTACAGGATGCATCATTAAAGTCAATCATCATTTTAACATATTTTTAGTGTGCTTTGCTGCAAACTCACTGATAAAATATTTAATCACAACAAAGTTCAACAACAGAAGAACCCATAGTTTGGCAGTTAATGAAATTTCACTGAGGCAATAAATATGATGCTGTTTGTTTGGGTTCAAAGTTTGATTAAAAGCCCCAAATAGCCAAGCAATTGCGAAAACATTCGATTTCTTTGACCCCCACCAAAAGGATATGCATTCTACGGTATGTGTAGAATTAAAGCAAGCGCGTCACTGTCTTTTAATTTATTTGCAGTTTGCGTATTTGAAAATGCGAATTTTGACGCCTTCGTGTCCAACCAAAGAAGCCAAGCTAAGCCTCAAAAAGCATGCTACCTGAGGTACCAAAGCTACGAATACCGCACGAAGATAATCTGTTTTGTCCTTGAAACTTCGAAAACGCCAGCACTTGTCCACGCACATCAGTATATGCAATCACAAACACATCACATTCTAGCTGCTGAAACATATAACTACCTGCCACTTACTTTTTCGCTTACTAATTAGTCTTTCTTGTAAAGTTGGTTTAAACCTATTTTGTGCATTACCGGATTAGTTTACGAGAGTAATGGGCTGACGAAACAGCCTTACCTTTTTCAGCTTAACACTAACTTGGGGGCTGTAAAAAATCCGTGAATACTGCCGAAAAAACGATCTTTGCATTTCTACCTTCCGCCAGAACACGACATTTCTGGGTGCACAAAGGGAGGATTGTATTGATAACATTTTGGTTGTTCTGCCTTTACTTCCTTCCAAAGCAAATTTTTTCGGGAAATGGCCGTCTGTCAAAGATTTCTATAAAAAACTTAATGCCTCTGAAGTCAGATTTGATATAATGAGGTATCTCGAGACTAATTAATTGGCAAATAGCACCTCGGGCAGCTCATGTCATAAAACGTGTTCATTAAAGGGAAAAAGGCCTTTTACACGTTAGGACTTTGTCACGCGGCCCGGGTTGTTGCATCTGTATTTTATTTATACACAAATAAATGCGCACAATTTCATGGATTGCCAGTGCAACGATTTGTGAGCTTTCAAAAAGCATGTCTAATTAATGGTAACCTGAATGCGTTTATCAGTTCGTACTCAAGCTTGACAAGTCATTGGCAAAATTAACGTCATTATACAAAGTTATTTAATTGGTAGGAATAGTGACAAAAAGCTTCCAAAACATTTGACAAAGCGGGTAGTTAGAGTATGTACCATTTGATCAACAACAAACTCATAGAATAAATAAACTTCTACCCTCTATTCAGTGCTTAGTTGCTCTATCGTATATCCACTTGGAAACCCCAAAAATTTCCTATCACTCGTTTTTTTCAATGTTTGTTTTTCAATTAGTGAATGATTTCGACGAGAGTTTCCTTGAATTTTACCACATTTGTTGCTAACAACGCACCAAGAGTCTACCGAAAATCCCACAGCAATTGAAAGGCGTATAACTACTTAGAAAGGCTTGCGTAATAGATACGCGGTTTCAAAAAATTCAAAACTTGTATCGACATGTATTTTTCGTTTGGTTGACTCAGAATGGAATGTTTAACAGCGCAGGTAAAAAAGGAGATTTTTCTCGTTAATAATGCTGCTACTTGTGGAAATTACCACAGTTTTTTACTGCGCCCTATTTTAGCACGGCCTTGGCAGAAGCTTACCGTCCTGAGCAAGTGTTACTAATTGCGGGTAGAAAGGGAAGAAGCAAGATGATCACTTGAGTGCGCACGCATTACACCAGCTTGTTGCATACCTCCCAAGATATCGTACCAGTTATAAGCCGGTCCCATTTACGTACTGGTGTGGTTCAAATTCAATGTCTCCGTTGCATCAGTAATGAAATTTTCGAAAAAGACATGGCTAATGAGCATTGATACATCTGCTGCGATTGCGCCTTCAACACTCGTTTGAGTGGGACAAAGAGGGATTCAAAAGTGCTTGTAGTGGAGGCAGTCCACCTCGTTTATTTAATCTTGACACTGAGCCACATTTAACAGGAGCAAAACTTCTTAAAACTCTACGAAAACGCTGAAGATAAAAATGCTTTGATTGGTTACAAAAGGGTTGGTTACAAAAAATTAGGGCAGTCTCAAGGATAACAGGAAAAACAAGTAATGAGCGCATACGCTGGTGAATATTCTCACCTGAGCACAACATGGCTAGCAAAAGGCTCACGCCGATATTATAAACCGGGTGCTTCATCGTCTGATGTAGGCTGATAGATGTGCGCTTGAAGTTCTGTATTTATATAATTTCACCAGACATTATTGTTTAGTTGTGAAGTCCTTCTAGTAAACGAGACATCAGCAACTTATGTCTGCCTCGACTCAAATTAATAAGGCATGTGATAGCCAAAGTGAAGTAACAACCTTATAATTATGCAGTGAAAACTACTTGCATCTAACCACTTCCTGCTTGCACCATGTGAGCTCACGTCAATGCACACATCCAGACAATGTGCACAAATACAGGAAAGTAATGTTAAAGTAACCAGTGAAGTGTAATCTAATACTTCTTTCCACCTGTTGGAACAAACTGACACTGACTACAAAATAAAATAAGATCACCAGAAAACTGGCAGCGGCTTTGTACCAGATTGAAAATTGCAAAATACCAGGCGTATGATTTGATAAAGCCAGGATTGTGGTAACTTGAGACTTGGCTTGTGTATCAGTAAATTAGAGGCACAAACGCAGGCTTCTTTTAGCTATGATTAACATTTGGGAATAGGATCCTAAATGGTTCAGGTTTGTTAAGCATGTGCTGGTGGAATGGTGGTAGTACAATCACCTGTCGGAATATTACTACCAAAGAATCATTCCTGCCGCAGCTTTCAGTAAAAACGATCGGTGGTAAGTCATAATATATCCAATTAATATCTCCAAAAGTCGATGGTGCGAGCCTTCATCACGCAGCTTGTGAGCTCTAGGGGCGCACGGCTAAGAATGTGAGCAGCAGTAAACAACGTAAAATGGGTTGGAAATTTTCGGTTATTCTGGATACGGGATCCAGCGAGAGACAAAGGTGGACACATTCCTTTTGTCAGTTTGCGTCAATCTTCTGTTGTGTAGCTTTGCCACTGTCGATCCGGGAACCACATTCGACTGTAGAGCCATCCAATTATTGAGAATGCTACTTGGCTGCTGTGACTTTTGCTTACTTGATTAAGTTTATTGAATAGGTTTATTGCTCATCTGTTGCTCGTTTTAGTAATGGCATTGACCAAGCGTTCTCATATAAGAGCATTTTTAATGGGAAGTTGCGCAGTTGGCCCACAATTTTGCCTGCTTGTAAGGGATGTTCAACTATCACGGCAGGTTGCACATTTTCTCAGAAAGCAAACAGAACTGACTAACTTATCCTTTTTTAATTCAGTGTTATGGTAATGTTATTGTTTGGAGGTGGGGACACAAATTTTGATTCCTGAATAACTCTGAAATCGAAAGAGGTAAACGGCGAAACAGGTTGCAGAATGAAATACAATGCGGTGCCCTCCAGACTGAATACTATGACCAGTCTCAGAAATCTGTGCGCCGGGGAGCCAGCTTTTAAGCCAACAAACCAATTCCGTGTATAAGCCTGATAACGAGCCGGATATGCAAAATTAAGTCATTTTGACCGTTTGTCTGAAGTGCGCTGTAAACTACTTACTTATGTTGCGTTAAAGTACGTCCTAACGGTGGTTATCATAACTAAACGTCCGCAAGTGATTTATCCGCAATTCGGCAGACTCGATGTTTTGGCAGAATTAAGCAAAGCAGTTTGGAAAAAGCAACACTAAGTGAGTTCATGGAAGGGTGAGATACACACTGCTTTAGATAACATTCCTAAAACCGGTGAACATGGACGCGACCAAATGGAGAAGGGCAGTCCAAGCAATATAATTATACTCCTGCAGGTTTAGTTGGTTTAAAATAGTTTCCGCTTAGGTAGCCGATTCTGGTAGGGGGAATAAAATACTGTGAGCAAAAACGGGACTGTCCTCATCGCATTGGTTATTCCTCTTGTACGTACGGCGTAAGTTAACAGTGTTTTTGTAAGAATGTGTATTCGTTTCGGTGTATAAAATAGGTGAGGATTGTTTCTCCGTCTTTTGGATGGCATATAGGTCTGCTATCTTAACAAAGTAAATCCGAACTACCAGTATGTTAATAACATATTAGAAATGAAACAAAAACTTGAGTGAGTCTCATGCATACGCCGCGACTAAGGATGAGCTGAATCTTCACTTTTGTTCAGAAATACCTCATTTGTTTTTTTAAATTCTCTAACTCCAAAAACAAATTGTTCATAGTGTACCCACGGTTTACTGCTTCAGAAGTTTTGCCATTAAATGTTACCGAAATTAGGAGGTTTTTGTAAGCATTCAAGCAAGTAGACTGGGAATCCACAGGTTATCGACCACACTGTCAACGCAGGTACTCTATACCTTTGGAAATATACGTGCAAATATACATGTTGGGACTACAGTGGCTTCCCGTCAGAGCATTTTTGCTGCAAAAATCTCGAGCGTATTTTGACTATCATGATTACGCATACTTCGGTGAAAATGCGGGTCCTACACATGAAATCCGAAGCCAACTTCTCGAGCAAGGCAGCAGTGAGCGTAATCATTGCTCTCCCGAAAGAATTTCAGTGTAACCCAATGACTGGTACCTCATGTTTCCAGGCAAATAACAAAAAGAATTAATTAAATCAACACAATTTGTTCATGCCAATCACTGCTTAATGGTGAGAATCCTTTCCTGCTTAAGGGTGGGTGACGTCACTTATGCAACACTTTCTTGTTCCCAGATACGAATGAAGAACCCAGTTAAAGGACAACGAGAAGACTCTTCTCAATCCTTTAACAACATTGAGCGAATTTCGTCTCTTCCGGCCACCCGATATCGTTTCAAGGGAGAAATGCATATTATAGTAGTATGTGGGGGATTTAATCTCAAAGACCACGGTTCGAAATGAACAGGCTCAATAAAAGGCATCAGAATGGGACACCAATGTATAATGTCTATTAGATTCTTCGGTTGTATTTTACTAAACCATTTATGGAAGGAACCTGAAATCCTGATTTAAAGTTATCTTCAGCGACTTCCGTTTATTCCAAGTCGCACTGTCCTCCACTTTGTGGATCTCCTGGTTCTACCTAGCCTGTCCGTTCCACATGCTATGTGAGCTATCGACTAATCAGTCGTCTAGGTCGGTTGTACTTTGACCCCGGAGGAATGGAATGTCTCTCATTAGGGAGTGCCAGTGGCAGCCTGGAGATGAATTGGCATCCCTGTACGCAATCGAAATCATCATAAACGGATTTCCTGGCCGTGATTACTTCACATAAATTACGGTTTATTTCGTCAACAAGACTACTTGCAATGCACGCCATATTAGGCTGCTGTACGTTACAATAACTTGTGGCCCACAGAGCTTCTTTACTGCTAAATGGGACCTCTGTTCTGGGGTTCATTGGGTAAGTTCAGTAGAAATCTGCATCAAACGTATGCGTGATCTGAATCGACCTGTGGTTTGCAGAACAACCGGCAGTTACGGATTGAACCACACCATCAACAGGTGATGGCGATATGGTCCACTGGACTCCAAGACCGCTCAGCGGTAAGAGGACATCAGGTAGCACATTGACCTGTACTCCATCTGTAGCCGGTACAAATGAAAAGAAGCCGGTGAGGACTGTGGAATTCCTGGAAGAATTTCACTAGTACCATTGCGTTCTGTGTTCAGGCTGTATGCACCACCAAAGGGTGACTCTAACTAACTACACAATTCAAATTCCACATTGAAATCTCTTGTTAGTATGACCATCTCTGAGCTCTTCCTGATGGAGAGGATAGTGATCAGTTCTCAAAGGAAGGAGTATTTCCACGAATCAGTGCTACAGTTAATTGATGCACAAACAAACACGACAGCCATACAATCTTCAATTATTTGACTATGGCTCGTCCTCATCAAAGTGGGAAGTCAGACAGCATTCAGTCGGTGTTTACAGTTATCCGGTTAAGCCAGAGGGCCTCAAGTCGCAAAGTTAAAGCAGTAAAAACCCGCTGCAGCAGCTTCATGATTACCTAAGGACCGCAGTCTATAGCATCAAGGTGGTGTACTGTTAGCTCAACAATTCACCATGGATCTTATATTTGAGGTTGAGGCGCAGAAGACAGCACTTCGTACAGTAGCTAGATTAGACGAAGTACTAGTACACTGCCTAATCTGCCCAGCTGAAGACTGCATTAAAAGAGGAGATCAAGGCCTTAGAAGTGGATGGGGCGTAAGATCTTTAAGCGGTGGCCTCCATAGGTGACTGGTTGACATGCCTATAGCTGGAAAATACATAAGTGCGACAACACCGAAATTAAAATATTACAAAGAAAAAACGTGGAGGCCTAAGCAGCTGAATATTTTTTCCTTACGCCCCCTTACTTTATCCAGCGAATTTCGTGACCCAGCTGATGTCACCACGAAACAGCTGATTTGGCCCAAAGTTACTCTCTGTAAAGCCCCCAGATGAATGTGGTCTAAGATACTACCACGGTGCTCAAACGTAGACAAATGCTCCGATAGGGTCCTCATCCAAAGTCTTTGAGTAAAATGCCTGACTGCAAGATGACAAAGGTGCGCATGAGGCTACTCCACTGGATCGAATGTAAGGGAAAAATTACCACATTCTTTTCCATTCCTGATCTAGAGGTCCAGGAAGCTGTGTTTCTCAGGCTGCTATCCACTGAACAGCCGATAGGAGAAGCTCGGTGAGTATTGAATGGGCATTCTTTAGTAACTCTCTGTATGATAATTAGGTACTCAAAAAGCTTCGTCACCATCAAGTCCGCCCTCTTTGCAAATGTTGCTTGGCCTCCTAAAATGGAATTTTATGGTGTTATAAACAAAGCTTTGGTTTAGTTTTTATGCCTAGGCTGTCGAGTGTGAAAAGAATGTCCACGGAAGTTTGACGTCGCACTGCTATTCACAACCTTTCATTATCCAAAGGTAATGATCTACACTGTTATAACTGCAATTATCTAATCAGCGACTGCTTCGCCGTGAATACAAGTTAACCATTATATAAACATATCTGTTCTGAGAAAACAAATAGCTCCCCCATATTTAATTATTGTTTATTTTTGAAGAGCATGGTCACGGACATAAAAAATGAATGCAAGCGATGAATGTGAAAGGGTTACAGGAGAATATGAGATAAAAGAAAGAAATGTCTCATTAGAAGTCATGCCACCGACAGTTCCAGTCAGATAGGATGAATACCAACGTACGTAAGAATTTTGGTAAGGAAACATGCGTGTAAAGTCTAACAACCGAAGAAAGGAAAAACAATGCTGAATACTCTTCATGGCGCGGTAAGTGGTCGTAAACCGCGACCGTCAACGCTGTTGTGCAGGCTATCACCCTAAGCAGCCGCCGGCTCTTCCTTGGTGGACACGGATCCATGGACACGGGTCGGAACGCTGAGATCCTGAACAATCTTGCCAAATGCGGAATCGTTAACCACATTGCGTAGCACTCGGCACTGAGTAGAAAGGAGCTTTTCCATACGCACTCTCCGCTGCATCAAGATTGTTGCACTCAGATTACTACTATATTATCTTTTCTTTTTGAAGAGCATGGTCACAGACATAAAAAAAGAATGCAAGCGATGAATGTGAAAGGGTTACAGGAGAATATGAGATAAAAGAAAGAAATGTCTCATTAGAAGTCATGCAACCAACAGTTCCAGTCAGATAGGATGAATCCCAACGTGCGTAAGAATTTTGGTAAGGAAACATGCGTGTCTAACAACCGAAGAAAGGACAAACAATGCTGAATGCTCTTTAAGGCTCGGTAAGCGCTAGCACAGTCAAGACTCGCACATCAGGCACAGTGTCCGTCATACTGGGTCTGGTGTGAGATTCAATGGCAAGAATGTATATTCAACGCCATGTGCCACGCATAAAAGTGTCGTACGTACGCAGAGAACCCACAATGGCGAGCAAACACAAGTCACTGACTGTGACCTTAGGAAGTCCCAGTCCAGTAACAACTTTGGCGGATTGAGGAAAGCAGATCCCTCGATAAGAGATGATCATCGGTTGGTGGACCAAAAAGTCCACATCACAACCAATTGCACGTAGGGCTGAGATTATGGCGAGGGAAAATTCATCAGCACCATACTTCTGCTTAAGGAAGCCAAACTGACGCCTCTAGCTACGCTTTGCACGGCGCTATTTATTATGTTTCCGTTACTCCAGTATACCAACTGCTGCTATATTGCGAAACATTTACGTGTGAAATCAACATCTGTGCACTACGGAAACCTGCAAGTTGATAGAGCCGTCTTTTACAATGCTACTTTTACGGGCCCCTCAATCAATTATTTTGACGAGACAGTGCACATCCAAGCACATTATATGGGTTTATCAGACGCTAAATGTAATATTCACGTTGGGCTGAAGTACATGTCCGCTGCAATAAAAATTAAGCCAGTTCCATATATAAGATAGCATTCTCATTCTGTGCAATAGCCGATGTATTGCAAACCTCGTGTAGATGTCTCAAGTCGTAAGGAAATTGGCTGAATTAAACCAGCTTTGCAGGTATTTCGAAGGCATATTTTGCGGTCTGATATGTGAAGGATGAGCCAAAACACAAGGAGCGATTATTAAGCAGTCAGTACACAGTGGCTTTAACTGCTCAACAAAGTTGCTGATTGGGAGTCTCCAGAGGATATATTAAATAGGATTCACCTGCGTACATTCGTTTGATACAATAGTGGCCGCTGCAGGCAAACTATTCGACGAACGCCACCTCCTACGCATCTGCAAGGTGGGTTCATGGCTACGCGTACACTGCTATTGAGGTAACGCAAACCTCCATGTCATTCAGCAATATTAGATTTGACATTGGTTATCCCTTACAACGAGTACTCATGTCGATAAAATCCCGAAATAAATGTGTTTTCCAGACTGCAATGAACACATAGTTTTGGTAATATTTTGTCCTAACTAAAACAACCATAAAACCTGAGAATTGCTCGCTTTAAGCCACACTAATAAAGGACCAATTACAATGGAGATGAAGACAGGGAAGAGTGAAAACTACAGCGAGCCGGTGAACGTTTCCTTTTTCAATAACATAGTGAATTGGCATTGTATCAAAAAATGTACAAGTTTATGCTCTTCATGCAGAATGATAAACTGAAGGCAAAAGTAAAAAAATTACGCTAACGGAATTTTCCAAAAGTAAACCTAGAAAAACTGACCAATGCAAGATTGCTTAGTATAATTTCAACCATCTACAAACGTCTTAGAACGAGTGCAGATCGGTAAAGTATCTACCTATTACCATCAACTCCGAAGAAAACTAATCAATACGACCAGAAGAATTGAGACAACAGTTACAGAGGAAAGTTTACCTTGAAAATAAACGCACATGGGGAGGAAAAATTTACCCTAAGTGCAATTTTGAGCGAAAAGAAACAATTAAAATTAAAAGATATAGTTAAAAGTTGAAAGATAATAAATTATGCACCACTAAATGTCAGAGCTAGAATGAAATACACAATACACTCAGACATGGAGGAAATGCTCATGAAAAAAGATGAAGTGAGCAGATTCTATTACTAACTTTACCTCGTCTTCGTGCATGTTGGTGACGAATTCACCACCAGGAAGCCACTGAGTAAAACGGCAAAATATGTTAAAAACATTCTTTCTCCCACGCCAGTACTTTCTACGCCCAGAACTAATTCATTCAGTGTTTAACAGACAAAAACCTGTGATTCTGGGTATCCATCCATTAAATTCTGATTTAGGAGGCTGCAGTAGGCCTTTCAAATTGTTTTTGCTTGGTCAAGCCACAGAGTACCAGATTCATGACCTCCTACGTTGAATAAAATCCTGTTAGCTTTGTGCATCAAAATAATCTGGGAAGATGGGTCGTATCAATCCACTGTTGAACTTTTAAAACATCACATCTACTGTACCAGGAAAAGGGCTGGTGCAAATTGAAGCCTTATTGTCAATGCTTCTGAGTACTGAAATCATCTGCAATCAGCCTTACTTAGGAAATTCTTGGGAGGCGAATACCCGCTTTCATATATTTGCCCGATAATAGGAAGCCCAATAAATCAACTGGTTTTCTGCAACCAGTCGAAGAAAGTTATGGTTACTTTTATACTCTTAAGACTAACATGTACGTTTACTCAGACATTGCAGACCCACTTCTCCGTACCGACGTTCGTCGGCCTGCAATATGTCAGGCTTACGGCTGAAGACAAATTTTGGTATGGTTAATGATGTCAGGGCAAGGGTATGTTTGTCCGCCTGAGACATTGGTCATTTTGAAAAGATATGGAACTCATCACAAATGCGCGAGAAAGCGGGTCAGTTAGGCCATAGGCAAACAAAACTACAAAACGCGAGTTTCTGTTTTATGTATATAGCATTCGACATTTTGTCAGCCATTCAGCATCGTAGTCACAACGTACAGTAAAGTACAATGTGTGTGGTTAAGTTTGGCGATTCTCAAGCAAGTTGTTCTTATTATTCTCTCAGTTGGTTTAAGTTTGCAACTGAGATGATGTCACGTTTTTTGTTTCTGGTTTAAGTTGGCAACTGAGATGATGTCACGTTTTTTGTTTATCCTGCAGGGTGTACTATGGGGTGCTACTGTGAATTGCTATACTCCAGTGAATAATGTGGTGCCTTCACACTGCTTCCGACAAATCGGTTTCATAGACTAAACAAGCATCCATACTATTTAGAGACATGGGTCGTTGCTGTGAGTGGCAACGCCCTTAAGTTTTCAAGACTTCATAATATGACTTCCCGCCATTCATTTGTCTCTTGTGTACAGAACTCTCCACATAGTTAATTCTTGTTTATTTCACTCGCGAAACGCAACTTCATTGATATCACACTGAGTCTTTTAATGAGCTTTTTTGATATTTTTTGAGGGTAGGTCCTGCTAACTCCTTCGAACTTTCTGTGTTGGCTAGTCGGTATTTTTCTTTGTGACACACAGTTTACTGTCTCCTCCTTTCTTCTGTTCCTGTGAACATGCGAAGTCCTAATACCCTATTTCCTTCTGGTTGAAAATGATGAGTATATCTTTGAAGTCGGCGGTTCTGTTTGATAAAGTGAATGTCGACACCGCTCATAAAGTTTAACCACCATACCCTTCCCGAGATTCACTACATGCCCAGCGGTCTATCACATTCAGTGAAATTCCGGATATTGTTTACCCCTGAGCCAATTGCAACCCGTCTTCGGTTTTCTAACCTTTACACTCAAAATGTGCACCCAACGCACATCCAGTGCCGTCGTAGAATGGAGGGTTTCCATCGTACCGACATGTGGTTTATCAGAAAACGGCAGTTCTGTCGAGAAACAAAATCAATAAATTATGACCTGATAGTGACATTTAAGGAGCTAAACAAATAAGCCGATTGGAATGTTAACTTTTCCACGCGATCACGTCAGGGTTTCGTAAAACGTTTTGTATCAAAGCGACATGGTGTAGGACTATTTGCAAGCTGTGGAAGTTTTTCTAAGAGTGCTGATCAAACATCGCACCTTCCGTAAGATTTTGGAAGTTGACCTTGAATATTCTTAAAAACAAACATAAGTCTGTCAACAAGAAACTACTGAAACGCGAAGTAAGTGTGCATTTAGCAATTATAAACGTACCGATACCGGAAACGCTGCAGTATTGGATATTCATTTTGTGCCCTACATAGTTATTAACAGTGGCCTACTGGTAAGCCCCGGTTGAAAAAATACACTCGAGCGTCTATGACTTGGGTACATTTCAGAAAATATATCGCGTACAAAATTTCAAAGGAACACCTACTAAACTGCTGAACGTTAACACTCAAAGACCTACGGAGGCTCCGTCAGTATATCTGACGCCCTGCGCTCCCAAAAGCCAGTCCGGCAAGAAATGGTGCGCACCATTCTACCAGAAGCTTTCTAGAATCAGTTTCAAGTGGTTAGTAAGATGATCAGCCTTACGTAAGCGTGCAAAATAAAATAATTTTAAAGGCTTCGGAGCAAGTACTTGTGCTAGGAAATGCTATCATCCGGCTTTAACGGGAATACCCCTACAGCAGGATGTCGTGGGAATGTTCGTATCACGTTTCAGTTGATTCGGTATTTGAAGTATTGTACTGCACTTACTAGACGGAAAGCACTATTACTAAGGGCGCTCAAGATCGTTTTCTACCTTGTTGGGGCTCATAAGGCCAAGCCGCTGAGTTTTCGCAGGTACCTTTTGACGCTAATTTAGTGGGATTCCGAGTTACTGTCACGTGGACACTAATTTGTTTTTAATGGGAGACTAGATGAATCCGTTTTTCATGGTGATTTTGTCAAGAACGATGACTAGCAATAAGCACTATTCAGGCGCGAAACCTCTTACCAACCCAGCTCCCACATTTGGTAGTTGATTAGCCGGTAGTAAGCAGATTGATGAACTCGAAAATTTTCAACAAGGTCTAAAAACTGGGATTAACGTTTTGTTTCCAATTATGTCCAGTGTAGTGTCACAAAATCAGACGAGAGATCCGAAATCAGATAAACACCAGAAATTGGGCAGATACGCCTATAGTCTTCTAGCATATTCCCCAAGAATGTTAACAAACAACATCACTGAGAGACCAACCTATGGAAGACAGACGTGATCGTTTCGCTGAACAGTTGTTAACAGTAACTGGTAACTTAATACGATAGGACCACAAGTAGACAATCATGAAACATATGACAGTAGCTCAGGGCATATAAGCGGAATGTAAACAAATGAGGTAGCTAATTTGGAGGCCTCAGAACAATATGAAACCGTGGTAGATACAAGAGTGGGACAATTTGCACAAAATAACATGTTCAAAAGCAAGGTTTCACTTCAAAACTATCTGACGTTATTGAGGTAGGAAAGTGCCATACATCTGGTAAATTATTACATTAAGACTTTGTATGGTTGGTAGATATCTACCAAGGTTGCTTTTCTGAAGAAATAACAGACAAACTTCACAAATAAGCTGATACGGTGAGCATTGTGACAACCAGCCACAGTCACGTCATTCAATGATCCATGAGCTCATTGTTCTAGTCCGGTAAGTCAGGCTCAGTGGCTTTTTCTTGATATGTAGCAGTGGCCTGTGGTAGGCCAGTAAGGTGAACTGATGGCCAAAAAGCATCTGACGGGACTTTTTGACGGCAAACACGATGGCCAAAGCGCTCGGCTGAAATCAGACATCTGATCGCATATGCTATGGTTTTCTGGCTGTCCGGAAATACATCTTGACAGATTTGAAGCGTTCATTATACAATGCCAAGTTAAACAACGTGTGACAAAAGCTTTCAGTTTGCATAATTCGTGCATAAATTTGACGTTTTATAACATTCAACACACCACCTCCGAGGTTACCACACATATGCACCAAAAAGTCAAACTTTACCTTTGTTTTATGTGAGTTTTTCTTCGGTTTTATACAATTCAGATAAAAATACGGTCAGTTAAGCGTAGTCTATCTGAAGACAATCCAATAAAGCTACCGCCGACTGTCATCTCAGTTCTACATCCCATTATGAACTACTTTGGACATTGTGCATAAAAAGAGACAGCTTCGAAATATCTGAACAGTCTAAGGACATTTTACCCTCTAGGAATTATCGAACCATCTGACACTTGATACAGTGCACACACCGAAGTTAACGCCATTTCTGATTAGGCCTTGGCAGTTGCCTTGGCACACTTGGTTTTACTCTGGAATATACCGTTTGCGTCATCTTGTGGCATCCAAATTTCGACTTCTGTCTTCAATCCGTGACAAGCGCGAATTCGCTTATCTTCGAATGCCAGCGTAGTCCAAACGTGGTCTCTGCCAGTATATGCGTAAACGCCCCTCTGCGTTCTTAACAATCCTGCTGTTCACCAGTGCAGCTATAATCTTGCAACTTACTGTTTTTTCCGATGCATACGCACTAAATTTTCGGGCTCCACTTGCAAGAGGAGGTGAAGGTTTTGTTCATCTTCGGCCCTACACACTCATTCGCCATATATTCATACTCTGGAACCTCACACTTGAAGCGGTATCCCTTGTTGAGGGAGGTTTCAGCAAAAATTGTCGGCAGTCATGTCGCAATCAAACTGTTTGCAGTCATCAGCATGACATAAATTTTGTCAGATTTCTTCAACTATTCATGCCCTTGTGACCTTATTAAACCTTCAACTTTTGTCATAATATATTTTTAATAAGGTCAATAATATTGTCAATGTTTTTTCTTTTTTTCTTGTTGTGCTGCAAAGCTTCGCAGTCCTTGCCTTTTGATCAAACAAAGTTGTCCCTAAAGGCCAAGAACACAATCATCAAAATCACCCACAAACCGATAACAGTCTCCGCCCATTCACTGGCCTGCGAGTTCGCCTCTTCTTAATCCATCAAATTTGAATCTACACTTAGCCACTTGGGAGTCGTTTGTTTCAACTAACTCTGCAATCGAACGACCTCCCTGGGGGCCAGATCTCGTTCCACGGACGTAAGTAATGCGGAATGGTTCTTCTCCGCCCTCGAGGAAGGGTCCGTTATGCCTCGAACTTGTTTCAGAATACTAATTTTCTAAAGACATCTACTTACTTCCAGGGTCTTCTGGAATGGCTCAAAAATTGGCATGCAAACAGATTACGTTCGGTACAATTATACTGTTGTTGCTAACCAAATATACCTGCAAAGTTTTCTTCGGGAAACTGGAGGTCCACTTTAGTCACCACGAATTTGTCCAAAATTGGTCCCATATCAAAATACCCACCCCAAACTTCATCACCCCACATTAAACTGAGCTAGTCTAAATGTACACGTATTTGTCTAGGTCATAACGCTCCGATAGCTCAGTACAGTATAAATTAACCATCCGACGTATTCATTGGAAGTTCACTAAACGAGCTCTGGTAAAATTGGTAGCGCGTACTATTCGTTCAGTGTTCAGAAGAACATGGCAAACGGAGAAATGTAAAAGAAGAAAATAATTGTCCTTTAGTGTGCCAGAAAAAATGGAGTAAAACAAAGTCTTCCTGGAAGCCAAAATCTACAACAGCCGTTCTCTTCAGTGACCAAATAAATTGGCGTGATCTATTTTCTTCCGTGGGATAGAGAAAACGTTTCCCTTGTCAAATACCTTATTTTGAATTCTTTCAGTGTGCCATCAAAAACTACCAGTAAGAGAAGCATACCAGAGAAACGGGAATCCTCAGACAGTCAGAATACAGTGCTTCAGTTGGCTTAACATACGGCGATTCAGTCGACTTGTATGTGTAGGATGATTTGTTTACCAAAATTTCACTGCACGTTCCGTGATAGTGCACTTTGGAAGGTCTTAAACGGCATATATACAAGTTGCCAACATTCAGTTCAATAGATGGCTGATTGCTGACTGTTCTCCATTAGTGAGAAAAATTAAACAAATTTTCTTTAGCACAGCTTGTAAACTACATGTGACCTAGGCCTTTTGACTTCCACTTCGTCAGCTTCGGAGTATGATGAGTTATCCAGATTATTTTTTCCTGTACATGAAATACGTCTAACGAGATCCTTGAGAGATGTTGGAATAAGGAACCTAAAACAACTTAAATCCTCGTCAAAATTTTCTTTTGTCTTGATCAAACATCCAACGATGCATCCTTGTGCAAACTGACTAAGGTTTCGCCAAGTCCAAAGCTAGTAAAAATAGTAATAATGTTTTCCAAAAATGTGACCTTAGCGCTCAGTTTGAATCCAAACTCCAATGACCTTCTTCACTGAGGATTCAAACTACGATAGAATGACACCTTTAAAATGCAGGAATTAACCGGAAAGCACCCTCACAAACAACTTTAGATCCACGGATCTATATAATCCGTCGTCGTGAAACTTACGGTATTTAAACTTGAATCAGACCCGTACTATCCTGAACCATATGACACCTCTGGCTGTTAATGTTGTATCGGATAACCGATGGTATTCAGGCAAAACGATATTATATTTCCAGATTATACAAGCTTTTCTTCACAAATTACGGCATGCGATTATCAGAGAGAGTACTGAACTGAACATGATACTGATGAATTAAAAGGAACAACACAAACACTCGTAAGCCTAAGATACCAGTGACCAAAATGGGTAATTAAAAGTATCGCCACTAAGTTTGTATTGGGTGTGCTAAACAGCAACTTTAGGTCAACCATCGTTAGGGCAAACAGATGGTGGGGCGGCTAGTAAGATTGAAAGAGCCATAGAGAATGAGCTTCCCTAATAGAATGACATCGAAAGTTCCAAGATACTATCTAGATAATCTTATTCACGGTGTTAACAAACAGTTTATACAAAAAATGGTACTCAAAGATTCTCTGCCGTGACAGTATTGTCCCAGCTTAAGCATGTCATGTTTTTGGAAAACGAATGTTCTGCTGCAAAACTTCACTCGTTATAGGTGAGGTTCGATTCGTGCAGTACACCATCACGTTACTTAAGACAGGTAAACTGTGAGGATTGTGCTAAAAAACTTAAACTTATTGCGCCTTACCATTGCCAGAAGTGATTCCAAGAAGTGGATTGTCGACCACCGACCGATACTGTTGATTGAGAAAGTTGCACTCGCACGAAAATTTCCTAAGAAGCAACATGCGCTTGTAGACGATATTTTTCTTGCTGAGTTTCACGGCATGCGCACATTATGAGAGGAACAAGTTCTGGATGCCACTGAAGGTTTTATGGGAGGATGCACCCGGTGTACAGTGATTTTTTTCAATTTCTAATGGCTTTATCTCTTTTAGCATCAGATCAACCCCATAACTATTGTAGGCGAATAGTTCGAGGCTTCAGAATAGCGATGGTCTTCTAGCAGTTGATATCTAGCCGGCGGCTGTAACCCAACTCGTATGCACACTTAGGCCCACAAATGCCATTCATCACACCAACAATTTTCCCGCCAAGTCATTCAAGTAGGACAGATCAAGGCACAAACCAAGCGCTTCCACATGACCGTACCAAATATGCAACAAGAGCAGACCGACAAACCGCAGAAAAATGAAACATGTTTGCTGGCGGAAATATATACTTGGATTTCAGCGTCCACAGACGAGGTCAGAGGCGCTTCGCCAAAAGACTGACGTGACGAACCTAGGGTGGGTCAAGTTGATGCACATGGTACGCAAAAGAACTTGGACGTACCAGCTTATTGAAATGACTTATAGGGCACGGACAGGATTACGTGGCTTTCAACTGATTGTCGTCAAACTCCTCCAAAAAGCCCCACTACTGAACCCATTAGTTTCCTCGTTTGTATTATTGGTTACTTAACATGTAATGCCAGATTATGTTCATTTATATTGTTTCCAAGTTCCACTTTTGGTGGGGTTTTGTTTTAAGCTATGCATCTGACTGAATCCTCTGCGCCTGCATTAGTTGAGTTGTGGGGCTTAACAGTGTGTTCAACAGCAACATTGAATTCATCGGCTTTGTTCTCCATTTACCTGGGGAACTAAATTGGTTTGGCTGTGCTTAACTCATCAAGCGCTCGGTCAAAGTAGAGGTCGCTGAAGCCAGGTTCGAAATCGAAGTCCACTTGTTAAGTGGCTCTAAAATAACGTGGGTTACCGACTGTTAGAATGGAAGAATGAAAGCTTGTCTATCGTTTTCTAAGAACGGGGCATATCGTATTGGCTTGTTGGCCTATTCTCCGTGTGGCCGCTATTATGTGAGTTTGATCTCTGAGACCTGACAACACTTGTCTTGTTGGTTCCGTTTGCCGGCTGATCCACTAATTAACTTTGATTTATCAGATTAAGTTGAAGGTTGTTCCCTTGTAGTGGTGCGTAGATTGCATCGACTGAGTTTGTGACTTCCAGGAACATCCTTGTCTGTCGTGTGTTTCGACGCGCAACAAGTAGGGAGGGACTGCAGACCATTTTGTGTCCAAAGCTCATCTACATATGCAATCTGTTTCTATTGAAACAGGTTTTATCACACGACCGAAGATAAAATTCAAATCTAAGCATTTTGCAAAAAGTTCCAATGCCCAGCAGGAGAGCTGAGCAAGTGCTGGCATAGTCTTTGGTTTAATACAGATCCGAAACAGTGTTTCGCTTCGAGATTCTCTCCAAACGGAAAACTGCTGTACGTGGTTACGTTGATGTCGAACATTTGCGAAGAATAGATAAGGTGAAGGTGAAAATATAAGCCAAATGTACAAAAGCGAAAACATGAAAGCAGAAAAGCAAACACTTTAGAAGGCACGAGATGACAATCTTACGACATTGATGATTTTATAATGTCAAATCCTGGATGGTATTTCGTGCGAGTTTTTTCAAAACTCACTTGATGTTACATGCTTTCTAAGTCTGGCTCCCCTTGTTCACTCATCCAACACCTATGGACTTATGCTTCACTGTACTTTCTGTATTTATTTTATTTTATTTTATGAGGACTTTTGGATCGTTGTCATATTCGTCCCTAAGTTGTGCCCCTAATATCTCCTATCTTCTCTTGCTTTGCTGCTCTCAGATCCTGCCCAGCTGTCAGACATTTGTTCTATTTTAAAGAACATTTTGTCTGGTTTTATCGGTAAACTCAGATAGATTGAAACGGTGTGAATTTTAATTGCTTCAGAAGTTGTGACCCTGTCATCCATGATACGTAGCAAGACTTTTCCGGTTCATTATTGACACCACATCTTTAGCCGAAATTTTATTGACCCACGGCTTCTTTGATGTGCCTTACGACCAGTCGCAAATAGGGGCTCACGCACACTCCAACAGTTCTTTGAACCAATCTTTCATCTATACCTGCCGAGGAGCCCGATGGTATTGAATCTTACTTGTTAACCTTAGAGTATCAGGGTACACGGGTTCGAAAAGGTACGGTTTGACTCACTGGCAACCCAGGGGAATCAAGATTTGGCCAGGTCAGATAAACTGTGGGAAGATTTTGGAATTTCGATGAAAATTTCATTCTGTAGGTAAAACCACTCTATCCTGAAACGCCGGAAAGCTTTGTTAAGCAGTTAACAGTTCGCAAAACTTCAGGGATTTTTACACCCTTTACCGCTCGGCTAGTAGTTAGACAATTAAACGTTCGGTGGCGCACGGCTGATCGCACTCAGATAGGATATAGAGCCGCTCATTCTGTAATCACAAAATTCACGTCACGCGGTTGCACAGCTACGTGAGTGATGGAAGTTCCTTTTGTCGGCCCGATTAAATTCTTCTGAACTGCTTATACATTGTTGAGAATGTCAGAAGACTCCGTAATTTAATGGAGATTTGCTTTAATCTACGCAGAAGACCTAAGAAACACTGTCTATTTTACTGCCACAAAGCCGATAGCTTCCAAAACACGTATTTTCTTTCACAACCTCTTACGTATAGTCTATAGTCTTAAAGACTGTGTCCTAAAAATGACTGTGAAGGCAAATCATACGCAGAAAAACTACATGGCCATGACCCATTTTCAGTGACGTTTGCGCATTTTCCTCGCCACCAACAATGATCTGCCTAGAGGCATTTCAGAATAGTTCCCCTGGCTGTCCTCAAGTGACTGCCTGTTTTCCTTACTAATGGCAAAATTAAAAAAACATTGAATGTAGGTATTCTTGTTGGACACCTTTTACTGGCTCGACTAGATGTGGTCACTGGTATCTATTCTGATCGCATCAAGGAATGCGCAACAGAAAGACATGGGACAAGAATTCAATCGGCTATTGAACTTGCGGCTAACGAGAATGTGATTTTTTAAAATCTCAGGTTGACTCGCATCCGGGCGGCAACTTGTGTTCGGTTGTTCCAATTTCTTCTCTACTCCAGTACACGAGGGCTACTGTGATGAGGCTAGGGGCGACAGTTCTACCTACGCGAGCCCATATACCCAGTAATCAATCCGTTTTTAAAAATCTGCCGTAAACTGTTTACGGATCTCTTAAAAATCACGATAATTACAAGTTGACAAGATGTAAGTAGGCACAACATGAATTGTGCTTTTTTCAAAAGAGCAATTCGCCTGTTGCTTGTTGCGGAATACAACCTGTACATAGAAGCTGTGAAAAATGACTCCCTCCTGTATTTCATCAAACTGCACTTGAGTTGAAAGCAATGTGAGGCTGCAACGCACTACCCCGCTGTGGTCAAAAATGTTGATTTCCACTACTCATCTCCTTACTATTCGAGGTTGTTTTACGTGTTCGCTATTGTCGTAAAATTAGTTGTTTGAATCGTTGCAACAGTCATAGGCTTATTGCAAATTGTTGACAAATTCTCCAAACTACGCGAAATAGCATAGCATTATTTTTAAACAACCCACGCACTACATCGGCCAGTTTTTGCGATATTAAGATGCGGTCAGTTCCTTAGTGCCACATCGAGCAGTTACAAGACCACCATATTTCATTGCCGTCGCGACGACCAACGAATCGTCAAAAGGGGTGCCGTGGGAATTATTAGCTACGACTTGATTAAACCCAAACTTTCATACAGATATGTCATAGCACGCGGTTTGTCTTCGCATAATCCCTAGAAATTGATGTTTCTTGCAACTCAGCAACTCTCCCAAACAAAATACGGTAACAAAACCCTGCTGCACTCAACGTAACCTACCATGATAACCGGCATGGATTATCAAACGGTGACTAATTTGTTGCTGAATTCCGTAATGTCTGTTCCACTGTCCATGAAGAGTTCAGTATCACACGCCTGACCAATGTCTCCGCACGAAAGTAAGCTACAGAACAGTCAGGTTTTGCGCAATCGGCCCCGTTTTGATCCAATTGCCAAGTCCTAGTTACGTTGCAAGCGCTGCTGAAATAATAAGGCGCATTGTGCCGAGTGAGGAAAAGCCCATTGTTGGAAAAACAATTTATGGGTAAGGGAAACTATTTTTCCTTCGTAATTCTGCCATTTGCGGAACGCTTTAATTACTGTAAAGAATAGCAGGTCCAGCATATGTTTATTAATATGTCGCGCTGTTCGTTTCTCCGCCTTGACCTGTTTATTGGTTTTGGAGTGCTCAGCTTGGTCAGAGTTCAACATTCTTCACGGACATGAGATCGGTAAATTTGGTGAGCAAATTTATCTTCTAACACAGATTCATTGCGTAGGTAGTTTTCGAAGGAAAACGCATTGGTTTGCGCATTTGTGATCATTTTACGTATAATGTGCATTTCAGCAACATTTTGAACCTGCCTACATCCGCCGAATAATTATTTCCTGTGCTCTTGGTCATAATGCGGATGTCTATATACGTTTGCTGAAAAGTGAGTCCGGTAACGTGCAAGGTATCATTAGCATAATACTATCCTGACTTTAGTTCTGCAGGACTCTACTGGTCGAATTTCTTTGCTGGGAAAACCGATCGCATATAATCCCTGTCACTTCATGCGTAAATATATAAATCGCTATATCTGGGCGGCTTCCAGTTACGTCGTAGTATACCAGTCGTAAACACTGTTTTTTTCGCAATCAGAAATTCCCACCTTTCCCCACGTTAACATTTTAAATTTAATTTACGGTAATATTAACGTTAGTAGTGATAATTTTAGGGTACTGGCACCGTTTCTATGGATGGTTGAAAATCATTTCTATTTGCTCCATAGAATTTGGTGCTAGACGTAACGAACTATTCACAACAACGGTTTTCTTTCTTCGACGCTGCCAAGTACTTTGCTCCAAACTGTTCAATTTTCAATTCAGTGTAAACGTTCCAAAGATTATCCACCAGCATCTCACATGCCCACAGTTTTGCAGTATGTTTACATAAAGTAGCAGACATGGGGCCATATCCTGACTCACCTGTTTCTCGTGGGAGATTAACCTAATGTATAACTTCTAATGGTTTAAATCAAAGAAGACTGGTATCCTCAGCCTATCCATGGACACTTACTATGACGTCCCCCGGATGTCAAGGCATTTCTGAAACCGATGCACGAAGTTTTTCGGTGCTAAAGATATAACACTGGATTCAAAAAGTAGTCGCGTGCTCGTTAAAATTTGTTTCGGACACAACTATATCTATAATAGCCTGTATTACAGCCGATCTAGTGCTGCTCTTAAAATGCCTGTTTGCCTCAAGCAGAGGTCTTCTTCAACAAAGTAATATGCTCTTGAATGAGTGGCTTTAGTAGCGCCGAACAAGGGGACCATGTTGGTAGCCGTCAGTTTCCGCGTAGTGTAGGTAATCATTCAATAAAGAGAGATATACTGCAAATCTGTTGGTTAAGGCTGATTGACTAAATCAGGAGGTGGCGACAAAAAATGCTTCCTTCATGATGCAGCTGCAGCAATGCTGTTAGTTTGGTGCCGAATTTTAAGAGTAAAAACCTTGATATGATCAGGAGCAATAGAAAATAAAGTACGGCCAGTAGCCTTGTGCAGACCTAATGTTTAGCGAACACAGGACAGGAATAACGGAAAGCTTACTTTTGGGTGAAAATGAGTCCAGAAGATTTATATTAGTTCCAAGGCTTTAAACTCAGTTAGGCTCAACATACAGTCCTTTTGGCATTTTTGAAAGCGACAGCAGACGGACACAGGAGAGAAATTTTCCCGTCTTTGAAAGCGGTTTAAAAATGCGCATTTATAATAAGCTCCATCCAATGCCAGTGAAAACCTATTGTAATTTCAACTTACCCATTTTCAAACAAACAAAACTAGATACTGGCGAGGAGAAAGGAGCAAACATAGGGGAAATATAAATTTGCAGCGGTAACCTGAGGTCAATACGTTTGATGTTGCAGGAGTGTCTGTACAGTTATTTATTATTTGAAGACTTGCCAAACTGTCTACCAGCAAGAGAGTTTTTGGAACATTTGGAAGGTAAGAGAAATAGATGATCCTATTTCGCTAGCTTCAGGACATTTAAATTTATGGAGAACATGTCCAGTGCGTCCAGCAAGCATGTCCACCAAGCACATGTTTACTGTCTCACACCTACTGTTTGAAAAAAATTCAATTCCAGTTGCTGAAGAGTTTACAACAGTCGCCGCTGAACCCGGTGTCATCTGCTTTCCTGAACATGCTTAACTAGAGCTTTATGTTCCGGAAACTGTTTTGTGTATTTTTCTAGGTTTCACAACTCAATGAATAGCTTATTCTACTGGTGCGCTGTCTTAATAACGCGGTCGTTAAATCGACATTCATCGAATACTCCATGTTCAAGTCTTTTGAGATGGTTTGACAGGATTGCGGATTTTATTTGCCAGTCTAACTGGCATCATTATGAAATATTTATTGTTCCGAAAAATAGTGTGGGATACTGATATAGTCGCAGCTATGTTGAACAGTTATTGGTGGTGTTGGGGTTAATTCGTCCGCATGCTTTACTTTTTTATATTTGTATCCCTCAGTGGAGAAATGCCAAACTACTGGTATGTCTTGAGTAATACAAAATATGTAAAAAAAACGGAAAACGACTTGAAATATTTCTCGATCTTGAAGGAGCCCGTAATAAATGCAGTTACGTAGAATATATGCTGACACTATACCCCCGACGCCGTTTGCTTTAATTCACCATAGCAGTGCAAAATGTCTCGCTAGCTCATTTATATTTTCAATTAAATTATGTTTATTGAATGGGCAAATTTGATGCTTTAATTCCTAGGGATAGTTTGCTTGATCAATAAATGTGTTAAATTTCTGCATGCGCAAATGTTACTAACGCACCTGAATATAATAATATAAGGCCTTTTATATACCTGCAGTTATCGTTTGAGCTCTGGACATTAGCAGCACAAGTGGTGACCATGCCTCTACACTCACGTTATTGTAAAATGCGCCCGCTTATTCGATAGATCTGAAAAACCCTTAAATAAACTTTTCTCAAAAAAAAATTGTTATACTATTTGAATAATTTTACCATTTCATGTCATCTTGACTCCGCTTTCCGAATGATCAAATTCTCTTACTGTTGCCGCTTGTTTGTACTTTAACCTGTGCGCTAAAGCAATGAGTACGTATTATTATTCCGGATAAATGCGCGATTGCGGGATTTTCAATTAGATGAGAGTTAAAATTAAACCTTCTGCTCATTCATACGAATATAGCAGTCATATCAATGTAGCGGTTGCATAATTTTGTGATATTTCTATCTGTTACGCCGAAGCGGGGAGCGAACTGGAAACAGGTAAGTTCTACTCCATTATTTACATTCGTGAACCATAAAATTCTCACTACATTTTGAGGTAATGTGATCAAAATCTGCATTGTCGAATGGGCATGTACGCCGATGGTTATAGAATTTATATTCTATGCAACATATATGTCACTTAAACGCGATAGTAATAAAGTTGTTCGTTTGTCGAGATGGCCAGCCAACGTTATCCACACTTAGGGGAATAAACCTTCTGCCACATACTGTTTAGCTGATAAATATTTTGATAGATGGATGCAAAAATTTGATTTTTTTTTAAATGCTGGACTACAAAACACAAAACCTTACGAGCATGCACACTATGGCCGTGGTCTCCAAATTTATGATGCTACTTCCCCACTACAGTGTTTGCTGATTACGCGATCACTTTAAATTCATGTAACCTGTGCCTCGTGTACTACATAAGGAAATTGTGAGTTAAACCTGAACATGCCTGACGCTTTCGGTAAAACTTGAAAAGCTGAGTGTATATCTGGTGCATATCTACGAAACCCACACCGTAAAATCATCATTTACGATTGTGCAGTTCTAATCAACACGTTTTTTCCTTTGCATAATCGCGTTTGCAGAAGCCAGATCGTGTGTCAAGGTTACAATGGGTGATAGTCAAAGTTGCACGTTCTAGAATGAACCAATGAATGTATTTTATGTACCTGGTCTACTCCCAAAACGCAATGCTTGCTGAATTACGACCATAAGTAGGAAATATTTTTTTTATTTTATGTTTGCTTTTCCATCGCACAAATACCTTCATCTCAATTGATGTAGTTCGGGCTTGTGAAACATCCGGTTACTTTTGTTAAATATGCATTTGTTTTTCTTGTGCCTTAAACTAATTTGCTATCAAATAATAAGTTTCATCGGCGTAAAAAACAGGGAAGAATCTTCGTTTTCGGAAAAGTTTGGTAGCAATCGGTTGATTTATTGCTGGGCAACGTTTCGCTTTTGACACAAAAGCTCCGTCAGGCCAAGTGACTAGGTTACGAGGTTGGTCGTGATTTAAGGTGGAAGGAGAAACAATCAGCTAAGTCAAGTTAAGTCTCTGTTGGGTATTGGTCGAGGGATTTTTGGTGTTAGGGTGGGTGACCGAGTGTTAGGCCGATGGGGAACCTACATGGATTTGGGTCCAGCCTAGGATCTAGTTCTTCCGGTTCGGTTCACGTGAAGATCCCTCTTGAACTTTGGTCGGGTTGGGATTTCCACCCCCTGATTCGCTAATGATTCTACGTGCATTAACACCCGCACACAGTCACGTGTCAAGTACGCTTGTCTAAGACCGCCTTCCGTATCTTCGCCAGTTCCACACTGTTATGTCTGCTGATTCGCTAATCTGCTGCACCTGGTTGCTGACCCGCTCCAGTGCCTAATGCCGGGAAAAAAAGACTCAGAGAAGGGAACACAACAGCTATATTCCGAACAAGCGAGCGCGAGAGTGTGAGTACGTGCAAGTGCGAGAATACAACTCAAGCTAGTCATTGGTGGGACACTGTCTAACTTGGTCCAATGCTGACGCACGCGGTCTGGTCTTGGTATAGGCTGCGACTCGCTGCATACTGCGGGGGCGTTGTCTGACCTTGAGCAACGCTGACTCGCGCTGTCTGGGTTTGATAGAAAGCTGTGAGGCGCTGTTGTCTGTCTGGTCAACACCTGGCAGAGCTGAGGGTCTCAGTAGATCTCGGGCATTCAGTAGTTGTTTTCAGGAATCTGACCTTTCTGATACACACCCTCGATTCTGTTCACGCTGTAGTGATATTCTTTTCCATTTCCACTACAGTTCAGTCGGCTAGACGTTGATTTTACTCAAGACAGTGAGTACAATTGAGAAAAGGTTGTTATGGGTGGTGTTGTTTAGATTCCCAGTAGGTCAGTTTACTGCGGGGAGGATTTAACATGAAAACCGCACATGGATGGCTTATCTATTACCGGATTTATGAACGGGCACAGCACTCTCGAGGTAATGAGTGAATAACATTTGAAGATGCCATAGTACATCAAACCGAAGAATCACTGACACTAAAGACTTAATTCCTAATGACAGGAACAGTAAAACAACCACCTTTTGGACTGAAAACTATTCTGTTACAAACCGTAGGAAGATAAGCACGCTGAATGCAAGGACAAGTTGAGTACAACTGTGCAAGGAAAAGGAGAGAAAACTGAGTTGGACAGAAACTTTCGTTCGAACGAACAGTACAAGCCACTCATGCACAAACGAGCAATCATAGGTGAACAAATGAAGTCTCAAAACGTTTCGTATGCAACCACGCAGACGACAGCAACAGTTCCACGTACAGTCATGCACGAAATGTCACGTTAAAAGAGGGGAACATGTGTAGGTTCATCACATACACACGTTGATGTCCAAGAAAGTTGACATTTACCAAGGATGTCAGTGCTGGAAACAGAGGCCGACAATCTCAATACAGAAGTAAACTAAGACGGAATTAAAATCGCTTTCATCAACGTACTAACTAATCATCACTAGTCTAGACCGACACCCACCGTTCGTCGCATAATGGATAGTTCTGGAAATAAACATCTGACGCCGCAAACAACTACCCATAAAGCAAACTGGGAGCATTCATCTGCGCTGAATCGCCATAGAGCAAGGGAACCTGCGACTCACCTTTCCCCACACATACACCCCGTGCACTACCCGCGCTGACAAACTCAAGTCACCCTACTGGTGACCTGAACTAGGTGTTCTTGATAGGTAGCCAGTGTTGTCCCTCACTCGATTTCCTGTCCACGTACACCGTGCTCATTCAAATATCCATAGTTCCAGGCGTAGCAGTTAGAAGGCGTTCTGCACATGATGTGGACTGAAAATCTAAACCAGATACGGCTTTCGCGACTTGTAATCCGAATCGTGAGAACCGTGCTCGATAAGTACGAAAGAGAAAGTCCTGAAAGCTGAACTATATTTACTAAAAAATCCTTCATAATAAACTTCACCTCGCTCACTGAGACCTGACTGGCTGATGAAGGGAAGATAAAGAAGTCTGGCGCCGGCTATACCCTATAACGGAGTAGAACCTCACAACCATGCGAACATGATATTGTGTTCCCAGTTGATACTCGCACGAATCACAGAATGATGGATGAACAGAACCGCATCTACACAAGAATAATGGCCATCTGATTTTGGTTGATAAGGTAAGGTTTGCCACATTTGTGAATGAGGCATAATGGGGTTGTGTAGCACTGTTGAAACGTTTTTTTTCAACTTATCATTACAACTGACAGGAATACACCCTTACTGCATTCCGGCAACCTACGACGACACAACCTCGATGGAAGAAAACCTTAGGGAAAACTGAAATAAACGGGAAATGCTAGTGAGAAAATCCTTGAATAAAACAATCAACTTTAGGGTGTCTACATTTCCAGACTCGGAAATGTAGACACCTTAAATTTGATTATCTTCAAGTAAGGCGCCATTTGCAGGATGAAACCAGCTTACTATTCGAACTTCACCACACATAAACCCAACGCACACCGACAAGAAATACCTGTATGGCCAGCCCAGCTAAGAACTGATGGCATGCACTCATCTGAGGTCAGCTGTATGATATTTTCGTTAGGGCTTTGAAACCACTTAAAATTAGGACCATACGGATGCAAGTCAGAATGGCGCGAAGATCTCACGGCACTCATACTGACTGTAGCCGCTTTCGTGTAACAGTCAAACGCCGTGACCTATACTCCAGGAACCCTCCGCCAACAATCACTTGGAAAGGAAAATAACAGTTTCTTCCGTGGACGGTGGTCGAACATGCCTCGTGCATGATTCAGCCACGTAAAACTGGTGTTTTTCTGATCCTCTAACAATCAGGACTGGTTACAAGTTGCATATATACACCTCACTCCATTGCACACTTGGTGTAGCCGGCTAACCCTTGCTATGCCACTCGAGCATCGGTGATCACAAGTCAAAAACACTGAAGGTTTCTGGTTGAAGGGGCTGAATCACATAACCACAAATTACAACCACTATTACAACTGCTTCGTATATACTCCTCGTTGGTTTCTGCGAAATCCGTAATCTATAGCGTTTGAACAAAGAGGGTGCTGAAAACTCAACAAATGACACTTTATTCGAGTTTAAGAGTTGCAGCAGATGTTTATCAATAAAGTACCCCTAGTAGGCAAAGGACCAGCTCGTAGTCCGATTCGTCTATGTGTCTCTTATTGAAGACTGCACTACAACCAAAAGAACTAAGCATAAAACAAGGATGTGGGGCGGCAAGTTTGAGTGCTGGCAGGCAACTTGCCAAATCCACAGGTGCATAACTGATGTGCTCACATCGAGAAACTCCAAATGAGTCAAATGGGACACAGGACGGGAGTCAAAAGATGACAAATACGAAAGGTGGAATCGTCACTAGTTGCACGTTTTCGCCTATGTTCCCTGCTGTATGCAGCGAATAAGTCCACCTGGCTGATATCCGGCAACAGCGGATATGGCGCAAAAGCCCATGGTTGCGTGTGGTCTGAGATACCATCAGGGGGCGCAGGTCTGGACAGGATGATGTTTAGGTTTTTCGTCCGAAGTATTTGGCCTAAAAAGCCAGACCACAACGTAGTGGTCGCTGCTACGAAATTACGCTGGTGGGGCAAATTCTCGGGACAAAATCGCCACATTTGTTCCAGCCTGGAGGGCAGGGAAAGTGTTACCCAGACTTCCATCCAGCATGACAGAAAAACCTCGGTGGATTTGAATGGGATTACCTTAGTGTGCCTCAGTGTGTTACTGAGGTACTCATAAGTTACGCCACGATAGTGTCCGCGAAGGTTGTTTAAATTTTTGGGGCCAACTTTGATATATTCTCATATAAGTTTTAGCCTGAGTGTTATGTGCCTGTAAATATCTGATCATATAATGAAGGCGGTGCATTAGAATATGTTACTCTGTCTTTATAATTCTGAAAAAACGAGAGTCGAGATTTATTAGACAACACTTGCAGATTAATACCTATTATTACAAATCGACCATTAGACAGACGTCATCGTCCCCAAAAAAGAGAGTGCTCTCAGATTTCAGCAAGCCTAAACTAGAGGTTGACGCTGTTACTTGCGGTTACTATTCAGTTCGTTTCACAGTTGTCCAGGATAACAGAAGCTGTCATCTTCGTCGGACTTGCAAAACATTTTCTTATGGACCCAGCAGCCGTCAGCTGTGTAAAACTGTTTGAATAAAGCGATTTTCTGGTGCTTCTTCTAAGCATATATAAATATAACCCCTATCATACTGCTTCAGAAGGGTTAAATTAGAAGCTTCGCGCATGCATTCCAAGCCATGGGAAACAATTGTTCCTATTTTGAAGTTGGTGCGGTCTGACAGACAAAGAAGCTAGAACTCAAGGACGGGTTATTGAGGTGTCAGTTCACAAGCGTCTTAACTGCTCGAAAACTTCAAAATCCGCAAGCCCCCAGAAGATATGCTAAACAAAACTGGGCGGAGTGCATTCCTATGTTTCATTTATGGCAGCTGCAGTTTGTCGAATCCACGTGGTCTACTGCCTACCCAAGTGCAAGAGGGGTTTATGGCCATGAATGCACAGACACTGAAATAACTCAACTCTTCCTACTAGTCGGTAATATCGGCCTTAATATTGGCCATTTTTTACACGGAGAAATAGCTCCGATTCAGCATAAACGGTGAGAAATAACAAAAGTAAATTTGACCATCAAACTGCAGTGCCATCAGCATCCTGTTACGAAAGATTTCAATTCACTAAACGTGTCTAAACGTCTAAGAATTGTTCGACTGAAAACCCATTCTTGAAGGGACGAGAAGACTGGTGAATAAGACATGGAAGATTACAGATAATGGTGTTCTCTGGGGCTGTAAATTAGCATTTCAGCTGATTAAATTGCTTGAATTTGCACACTAATTACAGGAGAATACATCATGCGTGGGGAAGCAGGTCAGTTCAGCAACCAAGGAAGTGAAACTACAAGACGTACGATTCCAGTCCATTTACAGCACACAAATTTCGCGCTCCATCATTCAGCATCACGGCCTTTGTTCGGAGAATGTTTGCGGTTAACTTGTGAATCTCAAGTGAGTTTTTTCAATATCCTCTCAATTAGTCCACGTTGGAAACTAAGAAGATACCACGTTTTTTATCATGGCAGGCGTACTATGGCAGACTAAATAATTATAATGAAGTGGGTTGAAGTACGGAAAAGTGTTTTCACACTGCTTGCAACCTCTAAAAGTTGATCACCTGTACACTGAATCTGACACAGCAAGTGCTATAATTTCACTTACACGGATAATAATTCCAAACACATAGCTAATCAGCAGTTAGCTGTTGACGTACCTCTTAAACCCTTCCAATGTTATACTAAATTGTTTGACGAAATACAATATTTTGTCAAGGGATATACTAAAATGAAGCGACATTTTCCGTTACAGATAGTGCCGACCCCTGCGAATCCGTAAATAATGAGTGATGGTTGAAGTCGCCTTAGAATTGATCATTATCATTCTCCGAGTTCTGTGATCACGATCAAGGTGGGGACTAAAATCGGTTGGGCTTTATGCGTTAAACATGACTATGAACGTGTTCCAATATTGACTCACGTATTTTGCGGTTTGTTCTACCGCCTGTGTTTCTACCGGACAGCATTACGACTCCACTTCGCGGTTTATTAACGGGATATTATTGCTTAACTCCGGCCAAATTGATCACAGGGAAAATAACCTTATCCACGAAAATATCTGAACAGTTTCCAAATGCTTTCGAAATTCGGTAAGCAATTTTGAGCTGTCAGTCGGGCCGAAAAATGTTGTCAGGACAAAATTAGAAATTTTCAAACGGTTTTTTAAATTGTACTGCGCAGTGGCAAACATCCAAACATAAAGATCCGTATCTGCCAAGTCCCCCGCGCGGAACGAGGAATAGTTTCATTCAGATGAAACTATTTTTTTTTATTTTCATTTTTCAACTACTATTTCATTAAGTAGTCCAGATGTCTGACCCAATCAACATTCGAAACAAAGCACACCCTAAGTTCGCATCCAGTATTATCTGATTTGCAGCTTCATTCAACAGCAAACATGAACGTAGTCCGTTAACACCAGCTTTATCCTCAAATGGGCGCAGTTCACCATTTTTGTACCACTCGGTGTAGAAAATGTGGTTGACTATACTTACCTAGTGCGCCTCTAAATGAGCGGAACCCGCAGTGGGTGATCCAAGCGTTTTCAGCAACCTTATATGTAATATCAGGAAAGCATCCTTGAAAACCTTGAATATCGCATCAACTGAAACATGAAGTGGCCTTTGTACCGCCCTTTCAGTTGAAGATTATTATAAGCGAGAAGTCCAATCACGATTCAGTTCTCCCGGTGACACAAACCGGGTTTGCAAACAAGTGTGAAACCAGAGACCACTTCGATACTTTGTCCCAAAACCTGCAAGGCTACCTGTGCGAGTATCAGCTGAATAGCATCGTCTCGTTAGGTCAACTAGGCAAATACCACACAGCTGCTGAGAATAATGCGATTCATCCACTACTGAGTGGCACGAGTAGTTAACACCTCTGGAAACGTGTGACATTGAAACTAATTGCATGCAATAGTTGAGCGGTTGAGCCGCTGACTTTTGACCGGAGAGATTTGAAGTTGTCCGTTTGTTTACAACCGGTGGTCTTGTGAAGATGGGCAGTCTATGTCAAGCGACGGACGTACACATCCATGTGGCCATATAACAAAGGAATATGATAGAGGGAACGAAACTAAACCAGTGAGTGGAGTGATGGCTTCAAAACGCCGTTTTCCAGCCGCAGTCAGTAAATCCCATGGCAGATGGTTTACCTCTAAAGGGTTTTATTAGCACTACACGTGCTGAGATTCTAACCCTGGAGCGTCATTACGGTTACTTTGACCTACTCCGTTGAACAGTACCCTTCCCTCAAAAGGAAACGCCTCAGTCGAGACCGTTTCGGCAGCCTAGAACTCTTTCCTATGGCAGTTTCCCCTTAGTGGCTTATTTACCTTTCAACAGGAGACACCACAAAGATACCATGTGGTAGACTATCAGGCCGAACGACAAACACCATAAGCACAATCCGTACATTACCCAGCGCATTATCATGTATATCTTGATCGGACTTACCTTATCAAGTAATTAAGCTTGATATAGCCACGTATATTACAACTCATCAGAACATATCATAGATGGCATTAGGTTTGTCTGAAGGCAATCAACCTCAAACTTTGAATGAATTTGCGTGACAAAGTACCTTGTTTTATGGGTACTACTCACATTTAGCTGAATAGCTCAGGAAGCGCTCTTCTTTGTTAACCCGACCGACGAACGATTACCGTGTTGTTACTTCAGTATAAGTCACACATAGATTAGCGGTTAACACGTGACCTTACTGACTGGAAAGTCCGAATCCAATCCCTGCATCTCGACCGGTCCTGTCTTGGCTTGGACAAGCTACCCTTGTGCTTCGTTCAGCAGCTAGGTAACGAAAAGGTGTTACAAGTGAACGTTACGATATCATTTTCCTGTGTATGTGTCCACCGTGTTTGACCACGAGTCTCACAGTAGTATGGTGTCGGGAAAGTGTCGAAGACATGTCAAAAGTGTTCGGTGTCCATATTAGGACTTCTGTCGGACAGCAACAGAAGTGTGAATCTCATCAGTCTCACGCGAATTTCATGAGCATTTATCGAAACTTTTGAGCGCTACGCTGGTAATTCTGTCCACAAAGAACTGCGTCGTGAGATTCTACAGGTTTGAAAAGACTTATGTAACATCCTCTGGCAAGTCTAAAGCAGGACATGGGACTTCATAAGTATGCGACGAATCGGACGAGAAACACGCGTACTTATTGGATGACCACGGAAAAGCGCGGAAGCCCAAGACTCGAAGGATCCACCTCTCTCAGAATGTGCATTTTACTACAACAGAAAAACAGACTAAATGCATAGCAAACTTCGTGTGCTAGAAACCTTTGACAGTATCTTGTGGTACAGTGAGAAAACTCGCATCACTCCTTTATCTTGCCGAGGTTGAATATGAGGCAACAAACAAATTGAAATAAATCTTTTTATCGAGTGGCTATAAATCCGACACTTTATGGAAAATGACAGCATTGAAACCTATGCACAAATAGGCATTAATTTGTCGTACACAAACACAAACACCACTACAAGGTACTAGGCTGTGCCGTAAACAGTGTACAATTAGCCAAACAGCGGACTAGTCCGTAGGAACGGAAGTTGGACGCCGTTGAAATATAGCCTCCAAAGCATCCTCCAAACGTGGATATTTAAAATGGAATCCAGCGTCCAAAAGCTTTTTGGGGACCACACGTTGTCCCTCCAACAAAAGGGTCGAGCGGTCAGAGCCAAGAACCAATTTGGCGACGAACGCAGGGGTGCGAATGGGACCGAAAGGGAGACTGGGTGCGTTCACAGCCTCGCTAAAAGCCTTCGAGAGTGCATCCTGACGACAAGCAAATGGAGCAGTTGCGTTCACGGGACCAACCGATACCGAAGATTCAGGATCAAGTAAATATTGTACAATACGCACGACATCGTCCAAATGAATCCATGATATCCACTGACGCCCGGAAGCAACTGGACCACCCAAGCCGACACGGTGGCTAGGGTATAGGGATTTGACGAAATTGGAGTTCTCAGCCAGGACCACCCCTAGAAGCAGTTGCATGTGAAAAAATAGAAGGTATACGGTAAATGATGGCGTGCGTTAGGAACTGCAGCAGCATCGCTGGACAAACAATTCAGTAAAGAAAAAATGGATTCTTGATAAATACAGGCTACAAAACGCTACGAACCAATCGAATGACATTGCAAAACGTGTGGATGTCGGTCGACGAAACGCAACGAACAGATTTGTTACACCTCAATGGAACCAAGCTCATGATTTGTATGATGAAATACAAATAAGAAAATTGACATTTAATTACATAACTCAAGGTGACTGTTTTAGTATGCAACAGTGCGTCCAGTTCAGAAACGACGATTTTGCAGGCGCGCTTCCGTCACTGTGGGAGTTCACGTGATTACCTGATCATGCACATAGCTTGGTTTCGCGTATTCGTTAAAGGAAAATACTTTTCTGCACTGTATCCCCTTATGATCACGCCGTTACTAACACGCTCACACGAGGTAATTGTCTTAGTGTATTAAAAATACGTAACTCGAGATTACTGTTACTCGCTTTTTACAAATTTATTTATCGGAAGCAACAAATTACCATTTCGTGAAACAAGCGGGACCAGAGGTTTACAGTGCAGAACTCCGCGAACAGGAATGATAGCAGGGTGGGCGTTGAAGGGGTCGTTGTATTTTTTTCACACTTAAGCTCAAATCTACGCTAGTTCTATGATTCTAGAAAAGAACAGATTGGTGGTGCAGAAGACAAGTTCAAGATGATTTTTGCTACCAGAAACATTGGGACTCAATGTGGCACAAAAAACGAATTCGACAGAATGGAGAATGACGTTCTTCACAGAGGAATATTCGCTGTGGAGGGCTATAATGTCGTAATCCAAAATCAAGATATAATACTGTTGTGTTTCCCTATCATAATAGGTAGTCTGCGCATAAGAACTACGTATCACCCGCAGAAACCGAACTCCCCGTGGACTTCAATGAGTTCGATCCTGGTGTAGCCGTGAATACCACTGATGAGGAATGCGAGCGGTATGTGGTTTTCTCGTAACTCCGCTTCGCGTTCAATGGAAGGTGGGGTTTATTACGGAATTTGTGGAACTGCTTTGCAGCATTCGTTTACAATTGCGTGATGGCCAATGAATATCCGGGAAAGTTCAAGAAGACGCGTTCAAGAAGGACGATATTCAGTTTTTAAAAGCAAGGTGCACATGAGAGGTTTACTTTCCTGTCAAATAGTTTGTAACTGTTTCGTTGGTGTTTTTTGATGGGCAACTCCGCGGTGAAGGGTTTTAACTGGCAGTGTGATTGATAAACATCATCAGAAGGACGTGCAGATTTCTGTGCAGCTCGCACTGGGCTCGTGAGTCCGACGGCATTTACTCAATCCATACGAACAATGACTCCGCTTACTAGATATATATGCATAAACGCGTAAGACCATAGTAGAACGACCGATAAGCTAGTGTTCATAGCGATGGAATAATGAAGGTTTGTTGGGGGGGGGCAGACCCAAAAACGACTATACCAAGTTGGCTGAAAAGATTGCGCGAAATTCAAGACCAATATCTGATCTCTGTCGTAAAATCAAGGTCTCAGTCCATAACATAATCGACAAAGGGATTATGTCAGTAAACGAGAGAAGATCAACCTAAGGCGTCAAAGAATTCTAAGCACTTTCTGTTTCCTAAATACTGGCTGACATAGGAGTGGCCGCAAGCTAAAAACAAATTAATCCATGCATCCGAAAATAAACTATGGACTGAGACCGCAGTATTAAACAAGCTGCACTGGTGTTTGAGGGTCAGATGCTTTACTTCGTAAGGACAAAAAGGCACTCCAAAACCTGTCAACACGGTATTCTTAACTTCGAAATTGGCAATTAACTCATGGAATTTCCTCCGTGCTGGCGCTCACGAGTGACAGGAGAGTATACCGTAGCTGTTCATCCCGAGTGCCGATGGAATGCTGAAGCGAAATCAAGATAACGAAGAGTTTCCTACAAATCACACTACCGCCCACGAATGACTGAATTTCGAAAGAAAGTCAAACGAGCGACCAAAGGCGGGGAAATGAGAAACAGATCTACTCACCTAAGCGGAGTTGGTATTGCTTGATATCCTTTCGTTCCGGCATCTGAGCAGCCATCTCCCATTCTTTAACTAACCGGGTAATCATACCATGGTCTTCGTAAGCTGCAGCTTCCGTAAACGTTTCGGTGAGACTCGGTTTGTAAAAACCTGTAGTGGCAACGGAACAAATGAATATGAAAACCTTCTGGAATACTGAAAATGCTACTGTGAGCAAAATACAAAGTCACAACTAAGCTGGAAATACACACCACACGCTTTCGCTACTATGACTTAAGAACATCCGTGCACACTTGATCGTACTAAAGGAACGAACAGCCTATGTGCTAGTAACATGCACAGCAATACAGTCACCTAGAAGATGTCGACATTCATTAGCATGATCCCCCAAGATTGTTTATTAGTTTCTTCAAAACCGTTTCCTTGAAAACAGGCCATCCAGGAGTCTGAAAATTCCCGTCTCCAGGGTGTCCTCCCATTGTGGAAGTAGTACCAGTCCGCAAAACAATACTCCACGGTTGAAAACTTTGATTCGCCAGAAGACGTCGGACGCCGCATTAGAATGTCTCTGCGAATGGTGTTCCCAAGAAGAGCACGTGTCAAAGAACCCCAATCGTCACAACCGGCGATAAGCCGAATGAGGAAAGGACACACACAATCACGGTTGAAGCATCCCTTATTGACGCTCTGATGATCATTGGCCTAATGTATACCGTAAGAGAAAGACGAGAAATGATTCTTAGCCACCACTCAGACTTTTGAAAGAGTAATACGAGATAATACGTGTTTAGAAGCTGTGTACAGGATGTTACGGAGGAGTCAATAATTTTGGCTAGAGAACCTGCCATGTCCCCATTGGGTAGGTCCTGTCCGCGGTCTTCCACAAGGTATTTGTGAGCAACAGTGGCAATGTCTTGACCCCACGGCTTGGCCTGTACTTTATAAGCTGGTTAAAAGGAGTGGGAAATCGCTGAATCGCAGCGCGGACGTTTGCAGTTCATTTCGGCAGACTATGTGGGTGTTTAGAATCAAACGTCCATGACCGTCCTTTAACGACTCTTTGTGCATTTTCCTCCGCCCTTCAAAGCACAACCAATTGCTCAGCTGTAATCTGTTATTATGCAATGTAAAGAACACTGATTGGACCCAATTCTCGCGCAACTGCACGAACACTAAAGTGAATAAACACGACTCAGACTGCGCAGACCAATACAACAATTAGGTGGTCAAGCTGACTTTCGATTCACTGCTGAAATAAACAGATGGATTCAGTCTCGGCACACGATAGACGGCACAAGATCTGCAGCAGAATATAATTTCTTTGTTTTTTTTTTCAATTAGTTTGCAGATTCAATCGCACCATCATTATCATCATCGACAGCATGACATCAGTGTTCAACACCGATGCCTCACTGCCATACAGTTGGATCGATTGTCTTTCATACCAAGAACTGATGCGAATAATAATAATAATAATAATAAACAAAGATGATGATGATGATTATTCGCATCATTTCTTGGTATGAAAGACAATCGATGCGAATAATCAAAAGAGGAGTGGCATTACTCAGTGTGCACCGTGTGCCGACAGCATTCGAATTCACTTACTTGGGACATCCAAAACAACTATCTAAGAGTGCCACGCAACATTTGCACTGTGCCGGACTGCAGCGCACGCCCTTAAATGGCACATTAAAGACTCGAGTGAAGGTAGGAACCTACGAGTCGCACACAGTTTGCGAACACAAAATACTTGCAAAACTCGAAGGCTTCGCTTAAAATGATTGAATTTTAGAATTGCCCACGTTTCAATACCAGATATCCCTTTCCGCAAGACGGAGTTTTGAAACGACTATTAACAAGCAAATTGATCTTCCTTGTTCAATGCGCAGAAAAAACTGGGTAACCTGTTTCTGTAACACACAAGTTTACACCGAAAACGCGTCCACCAAACTTCTGAGAGATTCGGAATGGTAAGCTGTTGAGGGAACAATTGTGTAGTTAGGATGACACGTCACATTTACACTTTTGTCTCAAATAAGGTGAACTAGCTGTGGGAACGGTGGAAGGAGTCCAATCTGAAGAGAAAGCCTTTATTCTGTGGAACAAACTCAGTGAATCGTTACGTGTGACGCTTAAACGCCACTTGTCAAGTGGTTTGTCTCAGAAATATATCTGACGTCTGTTTGAGCATCAAACAACAGTGGAATTCGAAGGACTGAGACAAAGTGGTCTTTCTATGGGATGTTACTGCTCCAATTTTACTTGCATGAGGACCACAGTGCTTGTACTATAAAGTTTTCAAGGTAGAATTAGGGAAGAGAATAGTTGGCGCGCTGAACCACCTCTTCGTGGTGCCGACTGGGTAGTCCGGAAGTCAGTCTGGGTGAGCTAAGAGTTCAGCAACTCCAGACAGGACTAATCACCCTGTTTGGTTTCAATGTGCTAGTTACTCTGGACAATGTACAATACGAATCACCTGGCGCCTCCGCACCAGTTCCAACCGGTACACAGGAGAGTCTCGTAGGGCTCTCGTGTGAAGAATCTCGCAAGTGCTGCAAATCGAAAGCTGGCTTGACAGCCGACCGTCGAGTTCACATCCATGAAAGTGTTGGCAAGAACGTTGCCACCCAAATGGCCTGCGCTGGTTGTTCCCGCCTTTTTCCGACGAAAATTCGCCTGAGTCAACACCGCCGACACGCATACCCCACCCAGCATAATGCAGATAAGCTTGGTCGAGCGAAGAATTATGGTGTCCGCTGGTCCCAACAAGAGTCACAATGGCTCTTGAGGCTGGTCAACAATTTATATCCGCCTCGTGACACGCAAACCGCGCTGTTCGCGAGAGTAGAGCAGTATTTTCCTGGTCAATCGGTTATCGGTATCAAAACCAGGTTACGGGTGTTTAAATGGCAAGCACAACAGGAGGAATTATCGCCTGGTGACCCTGACCAAACCATCTGTCAAACAGCGGCCTACTCGTCCGAAGCTGATGACTATAGCGTCTGGTTTAAACAAACCGTGGATTGCGTCGTCACTCTTGGAATCTCGTGCTTAAAGTTCGCTTCCTGGTGTCGACCTTCTGGTATTTGCCCGAGGTTTGAAATCTGGAATCATGACACCGGAGCAGGTCCTGTCGCTTCTGGACCTCCACCCACGACTTCAAGACATCTTCACACACGTGGAATCCTGCTTCCCGATGGTGTCGTCAGCTAGCCCATTGGGTGCCGGCCAAACGAAAGCGGATCCACCGCGCCATCTAAACCGTATACCACCAAAGACGGAAAGATGCAGCGTCTGCTGCGCTGCATACAAAAGTAAATGTAGCCTACCTCTGAACGCCGAGCAGTATTGGAAACAGGTGTCCTCTGCCCCAAAACACGTGGATAGCCGGCCAAGTCGCGCAATGCTACTATCCGTTTGGTGTTTGATCGAGCCAATTACAGGTGAGGAAGTCGAACGTAGGATCCGTTTAATGGGAAATTTCTCCACAGGTCTGGACAAGCTCACGCCCGAACTACTCCACTGGTTCAATGACAACGCGTTCGCCGGGTATTTCAACTTACTCTAATTATCTGGGGGGTTGTGTGCCACATCTGTGTCGTGCTCATATTACCCTAGTTACGAAAATCCCAAATCCGACTTCACCGTTCAGCTGTAGCTGTAGCACCCTTTCGGTGCCTAACTGTCATGCCACCAGAAAGAAACACGAGGGCTGGGATACTGCCAGGTTGCCCAAGCTTAGACAGGGGAAACCGACAGGCGGAGGTCGGGTTCGAACCATGGACCTTCCAGTCAGTAAATTCGCGTTCTAACCACTGAGCCAACTCGCCCCCAGAAACCAAGAATCTTAACTGACAAAGCTCATAAAGGTTTGGTAGCGCTCTTAGAGTTCGAAATTTTTGTTGGGGGATGTTTGAGTAGCTTGTTTACAGCGAGGCTAAAGGAGGAAAGCATGAAGACAGCTAACAGATGAGCTATCCCAAAAAAGGCCAACTCAGCGTGCAGATAAAAACATAAAGGGTGGCACAGAAAATTGGTGGTGACATTATGGATATCATAACTTATCAAGGTGTACACTGTACACCATCGAAAGATGCTATAATATCAGTTAGCTTCCCCAAAATGGAACAGTGAAGACCCACTAGGCATCCAAGTTTTGACTCGGAAGAAGCATTTTCGGATGTTACAGTGAGAAAAGACTAACCTCATCACTTAATTATTAAGTTAAGCTATACAGAGATACACAGTTGAGATACGTTTCATCATTACCAACGATGTCGGACTCAAAACACGGAAAAGCTTCATGGGCAACGGGTATTTCCCCCCAAACAGGGATCCTTCCGAAAGAATGACATCCTCTGAAGAGCCCACAATAGCTTCCTCGTCAATGACCACCCAGAGGCGGGTTATTAAACGAAATAACCATTTCCCCCATTGAGCATATCGCTGGTTGGGTATATTGTAAAATAGCTGCAGCGAGTTTCAAAGTCAATGAAAATAGACGATTTTCATAATGAAAAAAATGTACATACCAACCGCCGACGCGTTAATGAAAGCCTTCAAAGGGATTGATTGAGCAGCTTTCACTAAAATCTTCGTAGTATCTATTCGACTGGAGAAGACTTCTTCAATATATTGTTTGTAGGGACTATGGACAGACAGGGCACATCAGTTTCGAACTGTCATACCCCGGCAAACAGAAAAGTGGGTTGACTTCACCAATGCTCCGTCCAGTGGTGTTGATTACAACTTGTGTACTCGGTGGCAGTCCAGAGGACTTGATCGAATCCTTTCATAAGGCCAAACGTAAAATAACGGAGGACTAAACAGGCCTACCCAGCTCACATGATTATTGGATTTAGGTGTTCGCGTCACCACCTTGACAGTGTGTCCAGCTGAAAGAAGTTGGGCCGAAATTGCCTTTCCGATTAATCCAGTACCGCCAGCTGAAGTGGAAATACATAAAAAGAAAACTTGCGATATTGCATAAAATCAATGGCTTGGGTAGGAAAATTAGTTGTCGTTAAGAAATCAGTACAAGCATTTGAAAAACAGTGTGATATTATCTGATGAGACGCTCGCTTGGTGCTCGAGGTACCCGGTGTCACATATGAAAGGAAGCGAGATTTTCTAAACGATATTTGTTTTATGGGTGTTCCAAACCCACTCTTTGCTATCCGGATGTTCCAATGTTTCGGCATACTAGTAATCAATTTAGCTAAACGAATGCGGATTATACACATAAAGTTAAATCCGAAAGCTCACAGTTCTGGTATCGTCCGGAGGAACTGTCTTGACCATCATAGGTGGTTAGGTAGTGTGTTCGGTTATTAAACGGGTGAACAGATTGTGATTTCGTTGCTCAGGAGGCTAAAGACATCTATTTCAACTTGGTAATTGGTGACCGAGACGTCTGTTCCATCCATGTACTATCACATGACACAAAACGGAATCTATCCCATGAGGTTGGTACAACTGTTCGTTGGTCATTATGCCAAGTATCCTAGTTTTCCAAGTAAACTGACAGAGGAGGAAGTGAATACGACTCGGAGGATTCCTCTTCATTCTTGGTAACATTCGTAGTTCCCTCTCAACTAGGCATACTACCTCGAATAGAACTGGTCTTCTTGGTTCTACGGTGCAGCCATCCTGGCCAGCTTCAGTTTCTTGTTTGCTGTTTTGTGCGCCGACCTGGTCAGCTGTGAGATCTGAAAGAACACGGTATAGAGTTCCCGATGTCTACTAAACCGGAATATGGTGCCTCAGAAACCATGGTTGGCTCCAAGATGCCACGGTCCCCGGTTCAAAACCTTAGTAAGTGAAAAATGGATGTCAACGCCATACGAGGTGACTTCCACTAGTGCACGCAGTTATGGTCAAGCAGATGAAGCATCGCACCAGGAACACTTACTGATGTCAGACGAGAGAAACTCGAAGCGAATTGGTTTTGGACAAACGTATCATACCAATCTGTCGAAGAAACTGGAGAGGGTTTCTTTCCGCAGGCTTTGCATTCATTTACTTCATCAAACACCAGACAATCATCAATAGGGGAGCAAGTACGTACGAGATGACATGAATGTAAATTACTGGAAGATGGTAGCGATATGTCGAGTCTTGGCGCAAGGCAATCAGAAAGCTGATCAGTCACTCGTTGTCAAATAGCATAACACAAACTACTAGATGGAAAACCACAGGTTCGAATCTCCTCGCATACCCTCAAGAGGTGCACTGCTGATAACCATCTACCTTCGGTAAACGTATTGCACCCTCAAATTTTGATTTCTTATTTCGGGTTCTGAAACTTCAGAATGAGAAGCTTGAGTCATATATCTTAGCAGCTACAAAGGCCGTGACTACGCTACACCAGAACCCAATGCGCGCAAAATCAAGACATGAGTAAGGCTATTTGCTTACAAAACTTGGTCTCACCGATCCCAGGACCTTACACGCCATTAAACGTTTGATTGCTTCTTAGCATTGTGCGAGTTACTTGGCTGAAGCGTGTAGGCAACGAAATGGTGCCCAACCGGGCACTTCGCAACGGACAGGGATCTTCAGAGCAAAGAACGAAACATACTAGGTTAAAGTTTATTAAGCACGCCCAGTCACCGCCTGTCAAAGCCTTATTTTCGGTTCCGGACGTTGTTAGCAAGGGGTTCAAGAGGACAGGCTATGATGTGGCAAAGTTTAGTGAAATAGGCTATGATCAAACCCAGTACAGTGAGATCTTCGCAACCCCTGGCTATGGCTCAAGAGATCATCCTCACATGTGGCTGGAGACTCCTCAGGACATGGCAGGCAACCCAGTGCGGCCGTGCTGCCATCACCTAGCCTGACTGCCTAGCTGGGGTTGGTTGTTGTCGTTCGGTACTAGTCTTGTATTCGGTTAGGGTGGCGGAAGACAGGTCAATCCCGTCGATGGCGCCTTACTCTGGCCCAAAGTTCAGGTTTGTTAGTTTCAGTGCCATTTAAAGGTATAGGCACATTGAATTTTTGTTAGTTCACCAAAGGACTTGAGATTTCGCTGAGATTCCCTTTCTTCTCATTCTTTCCAAGCTTTCCCTTCCTCATGGTTGAAAGGCAGTTAAACACCAGCATGTAATACTGATCTATTGCTGTCAACGATGATGATGATGGTGATCTTGCACCCAAACTACTCACCAAACTATTAATTAGGCGAAGTCAAGTCACAGCCTTAACAACCAGTTGTTTAAGTTTACAACGCTTCCTTTTGTGACGGTCACCATGTACGTTCATATGATTGGCAAAGGGTGAAGGCCATTGTGACCTTTCACCTTAAAAGATTGATTCGCCATTCCTGAAACCAGCGGGTTTCTTCTGTATTTATGGGAGTTTTATATCCTCTAATGAGGATTGCAATGGAAAAAATCCGTGCTTAAAACTGTCTTGCTTACTTCGATTCTACTTCCTTATGGGTGGACGACCTTATATAGAATTTAGGAAGTTGGTCTACTGGTCGATGCCAGCCTAATACTGTGATAATAAGCGTTTGACAGTTAATTCGGTTGGTCACAATTATTCACTTATTAACTACCCTGAGCAACCAGAATGGAATCACTTGGCACGAGTATGAAACACAGTGGATCATGCTGCGTAATTCTTATACTTGCTGCTTAGCTATTCTTTCAGTGGTGACGTGATAAATAAGGGAGTGTGACTTTGAAACCCCAATATAAAGTCCAAACTAACACTCTGATCGCAAGTGTATTTGTAAGTCGCTTCTCGACAAAGGTGCCCTACAGTATGTATCAAAAGCCAAAGTAAAGAAACAGAGCATAGTCTGCAAAGCCTCATACAAAGAATTATCAGGTGTACAAAAGAAAGCTAGTGGGATGTCCTTGCGCGTTTGTGTCCGGATATGCACCGCTTGCAAGTAATATCTTGTCATGGTATGTTGAGTTTCTTGAACAAGACGACGAAAGTCATTGGCTCCTGAAGATGTTTTCTATCGCTTCGAAGCATTTACATTGACAGCCTATAGGTTTCCTCTATCCTGCAGTGTATTAAAGTTGACAGTATTATATGTCCCACTCCTACTGAGCGTGAAATTCATTCTTTCGTACAAGGAGTGAATTCCATTCGTCGCGTGGCAGAGTGTACGCTCACAAGGCTGTTTTTGATAAACCTGAGGAGCCGAATCAATCGATTCTCATTCACAACTTAGACGAACTTGAAGTATCAAATGACTCGGGATCAGTCGCAACGAGAAGCCGAGTCCCATCAGTCCTGATCTCATCCAGGCCACTTTTGTTTTGCTAAGAGCCGGTTGACTCTGTCCGGTAACCACCATTTTCAAGAATGTAGCCAAACCCATTTTGGTTTACTACCGGCAACGAACAGTCACTATAAGGGTAAAATTGTGTTTAAAAAAGGCATTTTTAATGCATACCGTTGGTGACCTTCCCCTAACTTATTCATCAGCCCCATATGAACAACACACAGTGAGAACGTTTGTGTGGTGAATTTGGTTACAGAATCTGATCAAACTACCTTCACATTATCGGGTTGTGATGCCACCACACTGCACTTTGCCAATTTGTTGTATCACACTGCACGCACTGCACAAGTTCGACAGAGGAGTGTGCCGACACGTATGGACGGCCGGAATTAACTACATTAACATTTACAAGATTGCGCATTTCCTTACAAGCTACAACTATAAGCACCTGACTAATATGGAAAACGTAGTCTGACCCAGGTTCGATGGTTCCAATAGCGTTGGCTGACAGACCAAGAGAGTGCCATTCCACCAAGAGTTATTACAGTACAAAACGCATGAACAGCGGCTTGCTGGATAATCAAAGCACTGGCTTATAAGCTGGCCTTGAGAATTTGCCAATTTGATTGTACGATTGTGTGTACGTGCGCGATATACTCTTTAAGCAGGTGCCAATTCATCTAGGGTTTCTGATCGTGCCTCGCAGACCATCGTTTGCGTGCGACAAATGCCACAAGCTTTCAGTGAGCGAATGTGAACGGCCGAAATGTGTCACCGTCGAAATTATCCCGTCCAATCCTATCACGAACTTTTTCATTCGGTAACACCCTACCACCTTAACGGCGAAAGGCAGTAAAGTGGGGTTTCTAAGACACCCATCTAGTGGCGTTAACACAGCTGATGAAGCATATACGCTCGCAATGCACACAATTAAGACTTTAGCTATCTCCTGAACGGCTTCCAACTGAATGATCCATGGGATATTCTGAACTCATTCTCTTCGTGTTCACCTAAAAAGCCCAACAGTTGTCCATGGGCAATGAGCCCTATTCACAAAAAGTGGGGTTTACTGTCCACCTACTTCTTGCTTAACACCACGGCTGACTGTGACTGGGAAGTGCGCACAAAGGCACCCAACGCATGGGAATAGAGGTTAATGCGGATGAAAATCTAAGAGGCAATGGATAGGAGGATTTCACTGCCCGTCAAAGGCCAAATTAAAAGAATAATCTTTTGAAAAGTGAGTCTTCGGGATACGCTTGAAGGTGTGGACTTTGACTGAAAGGTTTACACTTCCTACAACGCGGTGGCGGCCTTTGGAGCGCTCATGTACGTGGGAAGTGTCCTACTACAAATTTTTCATGATCTACCCCATGTCAGCAGTGACCTACTTGTATAGCTCACATGTTCAGACAGATGTACTCTTCCAACCTAGATTTTTGTGGCCAAACTGATAGTAGTCTACATATTACAAGCCATTGTTTGGGTGTGTCTAGTGCCGTTCAGTGACACATTACCTGTTGTCATCATGACAGCCATTTCGTTGTACAGTTCGCGTTTTTTTAGCAACATACAGTCTAAATATGAGAGTAAGTTAGGAAACGCGATCCTGCAAATGATAAAAATTGGTCATTAAATTACATGTTCTAGTTGTAAAAATAGCCACGAATGAAATGGTCACGAGGCTGTTCAGTGGGATGTCATGTCCTAACATTGGTATTCAGGGGTTACTGATACCACTATCCATCTGTTCAACCCACCAAGTAAGTCCTCCAATAAATGTAAAAAGCAGATTGTTATCTCCTCAAGCAACACAAGGAACAGTAGCACTAACCAATCACAAAGTTCAATGACATCGTCCAAAAGAGAACAGGATTCCGAAGAGATTCCCAACGGTCGGAGCTAAAAGCGAACAGAAAGTCGGCAAACGGCCGGGGTTAGGTGAAAGAACCTGACTGAACAACAGAAGTCACCAACAGACCAGGCCCGTTTTGAGCGGGACCTAAAACTGAATGGAAGTAACTCCACGAAAGCTTCATGTTTCCTTTGGAAACTTCGTCCTCCCAGTCTGCGGACAGTATTATACAGACAACATATACAAAAAACTTATAAAGGTTTTCAAAAAAATCTCAACTGCGATCCCAGAACTCCACAACCCATCGATATCATTATTCAAAGAATAAACTGAAGTACATTCCACGGGGTGACGCTCACCAACCTGTGAGAATCATTCTCAGTCAGTTTTGCACTAGTGAGAAGACTAACAGAAAAGTGAACATGACTGTTCTCGAGCAGCCAATGCGTCAATTCGCACGTTTTACCAAACACTCTTACAGCGACCAGATACAGAAGCTCCTCTTTCATACGATTCATATTCTCCCGTCCAAAAGCTGTCACTCTTGATTTGGTGGTCCGCCTTGTGCTCTGTGATGAACCCACGGTCGGCACTGGTGTAGACTTTGTTTCACACGGTAGGAACATGCCAGAGGACAGAGAAGGACAGCCAGACAAAGTACCGCATGCCCACGTAGTGCGAGTAACCGCATAATGGGGCAGCCTGTCCTGTGCGACAAAAGGCAGTAAGTTGTTTCCTCAAGGTAAAACGCATATCCATATTTATGTAGGCGGTGGAAATGAAATTTTCGGGCTTAGACGCCACATGCTTCGACAGTACCTAACGGTGACCACCAGCGAATTATCAAATACGGTCGATGCACAGTTAAGACTTACGAGGAGCTCAATGCAATTACAAAGGCTTCTATCATGCGCAAAAGCTTTAGTGACCCAGCATCAGGCCAGTCCTAGCAGCCAGGGTCCGACAGACTGCTCATTCGTTATGAAATTCAGACGTGACAAGACAACAGTATGACATCACTCAACCGTCTGCATCCCCCTGACGAACGCAAGTCTTGGTAACAACGAGTGGAAAACACAAAAAGCGAATGGTCGTGAACTGTAGTCAGTCACATACCTAGATACGTGTCAACTGCCTCGAATCGACGGGTTGGTAGAAAACGTAATGGCGTCCCTAATCTACGCAACGCATCAAACATACCAAAGATCGGGAACTTTTTGAGGTCAAGTCCAGGTTGACGTAACCAACGAGCTTATCTGTTTCCAGCATACTATTAATGATGTCACAAAAAAGGAGAGGCTGCCTGGCACGTTTGTCTGCGTAGACGCCACCATTTGTAGGGCTGATTTGGCTTACTCCCAAGATAGCCTTTCGAAATGCATGGCAAGGACATGCGGGTGTGGCCTCACTTCTAATGATGGCGCGTGTCATTAGTGTGAACGTGATTCACAGGTTAGTATACAAGATATCCAAAAACACTATCAGGCCGGAACCTGAAAAAAAGATAATAATAAGATAGTCGTTCAGCTGTAACACCCTTTCGGTGCGTAGCTGCCATGCCACTCGAGGGAAACACAAGGGTTGGGATACTGCCAGGTTGCCCACGCCTAGACAGAACTCGATGGGATGCATTCGTTACGCAAGCTAGTTTCGCCCACTTCTCTGAAACCTCATCAGCGAGAAACCAACTTGTCCTCTCGCTAATTCTGGTGGATATCCTGTTTCTAGGACAATGTCATTGGCGCCCTCTTTGTTTGTGCCACCTTGAGCCTTTGACTCAAAGGGCTGACCCACGAGACAGTGCGATTATGTAGGGCATCCTACCCGTAGCCCGTGACTCAAAAGTCTGAACCACGAGGCGACGGGCAGTATTTTTTGGGGACATTGCCCGGAGCCGACAACTGACCTGCTAACCTGCTCTGACCAGCTCGTCTGTAGGGTGTTGGCCTAACACGAGGATGCAGAGAGTAAGGCATTACTGTCTCACTCCGGATGCGGCTGCGCGCAACAAGTACCTTTTGGGCAGCACAGGACTCTTTGATTTTAAGAGTATTTTGACCGTATTGAATAATTCGCCGGCGATCGGTGTGCGGTTTTAGGGCTGACCTTTTCTAACCCGTCCTTCCTCAGAGGACGGTACGACGTCACCCTTAGACCGTAGCACGATTACTGGTAGGACGGGGTCTCGATGCTCTTGGTCTAACTGCTCCTCTTTGGTGCTTCTGGTATGATTGCATTCTGTGAAACAATGTTCCAGTCAGTTTAGCATGCGGAATCATCGCAGCACTCCAGCCCGATCACCACGTACAGGTGACAGCTTTAGGTCGACACGACCGTATGTGAGTTTTGGCTGAATAAGTTTCCTACAACGATGCAGCCGATTTTACGTGCGTGGCCCAATACTATACTGGGGTAGACGGCGGAAAGCACTGGCCATCGAACCAACGCTCCCAAAGCACAGCTGGCGAAGCCCAACCAAGCTCCTCATATACGGGCGATTTTTGCCATATGGCGAAACTCGCTCGGCTCACGACCCAGAGAAGGCAACGATCTCCCTCCCATTGGCTTCATTTAGCTGCATCACCGAACTGTCGAAGTATCGGCTGGTTTCACCGAACATTCAGAGCCGCCTTCCATTTTCGACAAGATACAGAGAAACGGGTAGGCCGGCTCATAACGATGAGTAACGTGGCAGGTTGCTAAATTCGCCTATTTTATATCACCAACTGCAATACTCGAGCACGTTACCCCGACGAGACTGCGGCCGAGGTAAGTATAACCCCCCCAACCGTAAGATAAGCGACATATAACGAATTCGAGCCTGATAGCAGCGAATGGCAATACCATCCACGTGTACGGTCAGTGCATGCTTTTTTCGGACTTCCAACTTCGACGTCCATTACGATGGGTGCTTACCGTCGCGGACGTTCAAGTACCAATCGTCGGTATCGAATTTCTTCGCCAGTTCGAGCTTATCGACAGCAAGCGGTACCTTCCCGTGGACAGTTGCACAGGGCCTTCAACAGCGGGTTACGTTACGTTACAAATTCTGCTGATCGTCTGGCTTTCTTGATCGACACTTGCGAAGGTGAAGCACGGGAAACAATCGACCGCTCCACTAAACTGGAATCGGGACACGGCTATCCGGAAGCCTGAAGGATCCGTGGGTGTACATCTGGCGACATTTCGGTTATCGCAAGGGAGCACATCGCGTCTATCAACACCGGGTCACCGATCAATCCAAGTGATTCCAGTCCCCTACTGTGCTTCAGATAGCTCAGTGGTTAAGGCGCGAACTTATTGATCCGAAGGTTCGTGGTTTGAACCCAACCTCCGCATTTCGGCTGCTCCTGTCTAAGCTGGCAGTGTCTCAGCCCCCCTCCGGGTAGCATGGCAGCTACACACCGAAAATGTGTGACAGCAGAATTATCATTATTGTTAGTTCCCCACTTGAAGCCAGCCCACAGGTGAGTTAATCAACTGAACTGAACACCGGAACGACTATAGGTGTCATCCTTAATCGTCCCCCGACTACCATTTAAATGAGGTGGTTCGCCCGAGCCTCAGAAGTCCTCATGAAGGACCGAGAACCCAGTTTCATTGTGATTATGTTGAAGACCGAGCGGACTCGTTATTGGTTAAAGAGTCCTATTTGCGAAGCGATTCCCCACCGAGCAACAGAACGACCCCGCCAGTTCACAGCGACACCATCACCAAAGTGCTCCACACTCTCAACGACTTACGCGGTTAATAGGCCTAGCAATAGTGAGCAGTACGACAACATCCCGTCCGTCTTTGTGGCGAAAGGTACTACCTCGATCAATAAATAATAATAATCGTTCAGCTGTAGTACCCCTTCGGTGCCTAGCTGCTATGCTAACGGAAGGAGGCACGAGGGCTGGGATACTGCCAGGTTGCCTAAGCCTAGACAGGAACAGTAAAAAAATAGACAGGAACAGTCAAGATGCTGAGGTTAGGGTTCGAACCACGGTCCGTAAGCTAGCGCCTTAACCAATGAGCTATCTCGAGCTACCTCAATCAATGCGAACAATTCGTCCGCTCAGCTACACTCTGTGAAATTTGTCTCAAGCCGAAACATGACGCGAAGTAGTGTTGGTTGAGAGGATGTTGCGGATTAAATGACTGCGAGGACGCACACCACCCATCGCTTCGTCCATTCACTCGACCCTCAGCCAAATCAGTGAGGCCAACATTCCAGGTAGAATGCCACTCGGACCTCAGCGTAAACAATCCAGCGGATCATGCAATCGAAGAACGGTGGCACTCGGTGTAATGCTTGTAAGTCTCCGTGGTCCCTATGGAGTTTGCAGAATCTACGCACTTCATAACATCGGTTGAATGTTACCTTAAAGCTTGGGTTACCGGGACAGCCTACTGACATTAGCGTTGCCACTCAACGGTCAGAACCAGACATTAAGCACTCAGGTCAGCTTCTGTATGGATACGTCACTGCCGGCTGAGACACTGTAATCTGTCAAGGCATGGACCGTTCACCAAATTCCGTCAATCACTAAAACATCGCCAACAGGACAGCTGCGGCCTAAGTGGGACAAAAGAAATCCCATTGGAAACAGTCGGAAGCTTAATAATACCCTCTTTCAATCGGGATGAGCGTACCGATAGCATATTGAGTGCTGGAAAGCCTAATGGGAAGATCGTTCGAGCTTTATGCTAAGCGAAAGCCATTCGGATGGATCCGTTTGGGAGCGGTAAATGACAAGAATGACAAAAAAGCCAGGATCAACCAGCCCATCAGTCACGCGGAAGACAGTCTGGGTTTCAAATCAGAGACCCTGTTTAACGTGAAGTTCAGCGACCCACCATCATACAAGCGCTCCGTGGCAGGCTGACGAAGACGTACTATCTAGCGCGGCCTTCAATGAGACTGATGGATGGACGTTATGAAACGTTATGGTATGAGCATCCAGGAGCGGAGCAACCGAGTGGCTAATGAATTTGCCGGCTCAATCTTCATGTGACCTTATGGCCGGGAGGCTGCGCCAATTGGACTTTCCAGGTAGCCCCATTTTTTGTATTACCCGGGCGCACTGACTATCTTCTGCGCCGTTATTCCTATATACTGCCTATTCACCCTGTCTGACTGCTCGTATTCGTATGTTTGTATAGCATTTGGAACTTACTTGTTATTGCTTCCAGAAAGTCCCGTTGCTGTACTGCCCCTTTTTCCTCGCCTACCTGTCGCGCTACTGTTGCTTGCACGTTCTAGCTGACTCGTGGTTATTAGCGCATTTGCTCAACGAACCAGTTGCCTACATGTCTGCTCCTACTACCCGGTACCTATGGAATACAAGCTGCGCATAGTCCGGTAGCTAAAATCGTCCTGCAAGATCATAAACCATTCGGATCTCACACAGATCATTATAGCCGGGATTTCGGTCCAAACAGTTTCAAATAATCCTGAAGCGATGCGATGCGGAACCGTTTACCGCGGCTGCTGCAACCATCAAAGGCGCTCCCAGTCATCACAAGCGCTACGCAACCTCACATCAGGAGGGAGCGTCAGTCGGCCTTTGAAAAAGGGCGCCACCTCATCCCTGACAAATTGTAGAACTTACCTGTTTGACCATATGCGAGCTCACTATTGTCCGCCAGACGACGCCATTGCATGTGATCCAGAAGACGTCAGGAGATGGGCACCCACATGATGAGTATCCGGTACTCAGCAATCCTGTTGTCTTATACGGCTGTGCTATAGCTATTGGGGACACGACGAGTGGCCTGATGAGTGCCCCTGTGTTCTCAAAAGTGGACTTGTTATGTGCCTACCGCCATACCCCTGGGGAATCCTCAAGAATTTTAACGTAAGCAGTGGCCAGTGTATGAGAAGGACGTGAAGACCGCCCCAAAATTTGCTCAAGCGTTTCGCTCACCATAAAATGACAGCCAACCCCGACGAATGCAAATTCGCGTGGACCGCCGTCGACTTCCTCGGATATTGTACCAAGTAACATAGCATCCGCCCATGGGAGGGCAATTTTCAAGCCGTTTGTGACTTTACTGCTCTTAACGGCTTCCACGGAATGGTAAGTTATTATGGTCATTTTATTCCCTAATTTGCTGCTACTGTTAGACCGCTTACGGGTTTTCTAAAAAACCGAACGAACTGAGGTTGAGCTTCCACCAAAGTGGCAGCGAGCCCCTGAAACACTCAGAGAAGCGACCGCCTGTGGCTCAATTTTCCATCGTTAAGACATCACAACACCGAGCGTTGGTGTGGACGATTCCAACCAAGCTGCTGGAACTGGTATACATCTATGGCTCGTAGGCACCCGTAAACCTCTTTCTTTCTTTCCAACACGTTTGCTACCACAAGAAAACGGTCACCACGCATTCGGACGCAAAAATTAGCTGTTTAACAGGTCGTCCAAAATTTTTGCTTTACGCCAAAGGGTAGACCATTTATAACCCACATTGGTCATCGGCATCCGAAGCCGCTCGGAAAACTACTCCATGTGACAGCCTCCAAAGTCTGAATTTGGACGACTGTTACGTGAGAACCATACTGGACACCTTATCGTTCCCAGTTAGGCTTTGCGGGGACCCCTATACGTAACTTGCACGTGGTTGGTCGGAATACGTCTCGCCTGTATTTCAAGCATCAATTGGAGCTCTAATTAGTGGAACCAACAGCCAATCATGTTTCAGGAGCTCCGCATGCCAGCCACCAATGTTGATTCATGGATTCACGGACTGATACAAAGGATCGAGGATTTCACCCAAGCCTTCCGAATCGGCTTTGTTCTTGTCGTTCAACGGCTTCCCTTCACCTGAAAGCCACAAGCGTAAAAAGTGTATAACACTGCCCCTCAGGTTCTCGGCTCTGGCCATTAATTTTGCGCGAGGACTCAACTAAAATGGCGTCCAAAAGTCCTTTGAAATAAATGGTAGATGCGGAGCTAACAACCGCCGGAGAAAGGTTACTTCACGCACGAACTACCCAAAATCAGGAAAATTTCGCCTATCGAATTTTCGCGCTCTGAGCTTGAAAATCTTACCAAGTAGCCACCGTGTGGCAAAACCTTGCTCAACCACGGCATAATTAAGTGCTAGGTATCCTCTGAGGCAATAATACGCCAAAGGAAATAGGTCAAGCAGGGCGAGAACTTGGTTGTAATGTTTAGGAAGCGGTCTGACGCAGGACTCACAGACCGCCTGGAGGTCCGTGCGGGTTTTACGGGGAAAGGTGAGCCGAATCATCCGTAGAGCGGTGAATGCTTTTGAGCCCATTTTCCATGGTGAAGTAAGGTGGACATGTTGGAGAAGAGCAAGATGCCTAAATCCTTTTTGGTATCTATCCCCGTAGTGCCTCCCGATCCATTCTGCCTATGCACGACAAAGGCGTTTGCTGAGTCTATTTCGAATGACATGGACGCTCTTTTCATCATTCATTGGAAGGTGTCTGTCCAAAGACCACTGCTTCGCAGCGTGTACATCCGTATGGAGGGCACTTGCATTTGAACCTCAAGAGTTCAAGTCGTCCGCAAAAAGTAGACACTGACTTGAAAGAACATCTTGAAGGTCGTTGATATAGATCAGAAACAGAAATGTTGCTAAAAGGCAGCTCTTAGGAGTTTGAATAGTGTCCAGTGCCGAAGAAGGGTAGGTCGGGCCTTCTTTAACCCGAAATTTTCTGTCTTATATGAACGTCTCAATCCAGTGTAGAAGCTCATCTTGAATCCCGTATGACTCAAAATTGCGGAGCATCGGTATCTGTGGATCTGGATCGAGCGCCTACGCGAAACAGAAAAATGACATCCGGTATGAAGCCTTCGTCTTAAGTTTGGGTGAAGCTGTCCACAAACGCAAGCGTGTTTGCCGCACAGGAACAATCTGGGAGGAGTCCGTTTCACGCCGATGATATCATGTTTTTGGCGCTAAGGTGGTTTAGAGTAAATCGCTTCAGAATGTGTTTCATCACCCTGTACGGTACACCATTGGGCCTGTAACATACGGGCGGAGTTTGGTCACCAGTATTGTAGACTGGCGTAAGAATCGATTCCGTCCAGGAATTGAGAGGGGTGACTTCGTCGAAACATCAGATAGAAATACTTTTCCAGTTTTGGTGACGTTTCCTTAACGATCCTTGGATGGACCTCGTCTGACTGAATGGGTCTGCCTTGTGCAGTTATTGACGAATGTCCTCCACCGTGAAGACCAATCTCGATGGGGCCGTCCGGAGTTACATATTGGCAAAAGTGGATGTGATGAGGTCACTAAGGTAGAACACGGGCCTTTGTAGTGCATTCTGTATACTTCAGATATTACTATTTGGTCACTCGAAGGTTCCTCGTTTCTCTCCCTCAAGGAGAAGGTTGTTAGCTTATTTCTTCGGTGGTGTTCTACGTACTTGGATACCACATTTGTGTCCGGAAAGCGCTCAAAACTCCGGAATTTCCTCTTTGATTACACTTTCAATGCGGCAAACATCACATGTTTCTCTGACCTTTTTTGATTGTTTAATGCTACTCAGATAACGTTGCCGTTTCTTCCCTTTGAAGAACCGAAATGGGGCATTGCCGTCATAATAGTTTCCGGGAGAAGATCCTAAATATCAAATGAAATTAATCAGGCACGAGAATAGCTAGAACAGCAAAAAATCATTTTGGAGAAACACAACGAAAGCTCATCAAATCAACTCTTTGATTGCGTATCCAGTTACCATCAGCATGGACCTGTGAGCTTATCTGGTCGGTGGATTAACCTTCCTCCGATTGTTCACACAGCATCTAGTACCTGGTTCAAGGCAGATTTAGGCGCCCTCGCGCTGGAAAGAATAATGCCTCATCTCGAGAAAAAGAGTAGCGCTACATCTTTTTTACGCTTGTGCCTTTCAGGTGAAAGACAAGAACAAACCCTCCCCGGGAGGTTTGGGTGAAATCCTCTATCCTATCTGCCAATCCATGAATCTGTAAGCCCTCCGCTGCTCCGGATAAGTCGGGCACTGCCTCAGTCACGTAACACGAGGTGGACCCTTTTTTGCTCATAAATTTAGCTAGTGGTTTGAGCGGTTCAAGATGCCTGCAAAGCTGAGGGATGAAAAATGAGCTTTTTTCTCGCGGAATTCCACTAGTCAAATTCCACCCCAAATATCTGCTGCCATACAGTCAATTGTACCGTTCCGAGAATGTCTAAGAACGTGGTCACTCCACGACAAAGTACATCTCCTACAGGTTACTGGCGATGCGCACAATGGCACTTTGCTCGCTATTGCGCGTCCTTGTATCAGATGACCATGTGCCTTCTTCCTGGTTAAAAAGGAGCTTCCTGTTGATCTCAGACACACCAGCCTCGGTGCATCACAGTGTGTTTCGCAGCTCGCGGTCCATCTTAGCGAAGTTACGTTCAAATTCCGTTTTTTTCACCGAAAGAAGCCCATGATGATGGGGTACGAGAACAACATCTCCGTTTCCACTGCGGCTCGATACGGGTACAGACAACACTCTGCTCATCGAGCAAGTAAGCAAACGTTTCGAAAATCTTAGGGGGATTTGACTGAACATTTCGTCGCATCGCTTCTTTGAGTATGTTCGAAATGACTGACGACCACACCGTAACTTCAATGGCAGGTTCAAAGCATCTGCCACCGGATGGCTTGCCACAAGTTCCGTGTCATAGGGTGGCATTATATCTCCAAGCCAAGTGTTTCTGGAAAGCACATTAAGTCCGTTTGCACCCACAGCCGGAGGTGAGCACAACTTACACCCGGAAGGGGCTCGTGCCCCAAACCTTTTGCACTTTTTGCAGTATAGAAGAATAGACCTAGAGCACCACTGACGCCACTGAAAACGTATGCCAATACCAAGAGAAACGACAAACCGTGGGTCGTTCCTAGGTCTTGCTAGGTTCGCTAGGTTACAGCTAAATTCCATGTACCTCATCCTCCATAAATACCACCGTAGTCAGTGGCCGAGTGCTAGCCCTCAAGATAAACTGAGGCCCTACTTCGGCTAACTTGAACTTTCACCACTGGCTGACGGATGTCTTTTGATTTTAGAGCGAGTCCCCTTGAGAAGAGCTACAACCAACCATTATTAAGCAGTTTTACAAAGGTAACAAGCGAGCATAAATTCATTGTTCAGAGTTGTATCCACCAGTATCTGATAAACGCCACGAATGAGTATGTGACTAAGTCCTGCTTGAATTGTGACTAGGCGGCTAAAGTACGCGTAAACACTTACACAGGCTCCTGGCCGGCTGAACCCTGATTTCGATTTTACGTTGATTATCAAGGTCCATTTGGTGGTCGGTTCATTCCGGTCACAGTAGTAGCCTACGTCCATGGAACAGCCCTACGTCTTCCACAAAAATTCAGGAACTTTGACCAGTTTTCAGACGCTTTTGAGCTCTACAGCTGAAGTATCCGAAAACGACGTTCAGCCCAAACAGGCATTTACGGAGCTTCACTGAACGCATGAAGTTACTCATGTCTGCTTAAAGCCGTTCCATCCAGAGCGGAACGGCTAAACAAAACGATTTGTCGATGACATGGAGCGTGCACCAGAGAAGCCCGAGGGGGTGATACAGACAGAAACTGTACGAACGCTCGTCCCTAACTATCAACCTACGCCCAACATGTGTACGCCGTTGGAAGACAATTCAGCCGACATCACGACGCGACCACGCGCTGTTTCACCGGAGGATAGAGATTGTTGTTTCATGACCACAGCGCAGAAGCCCCAACTAGATACCAAGGCACACGCTCTGCTGGTACTGAGAGATTCCAATCTGCTCGGCAAAGCGAGTCTGCCAGTTTAAACTTGGTTTGGCTCTAAGTGACTGTGACCATCACCGAAATCGTACCATGGGTAAGGTGTCTTCTACAGCGGTATCATGCGCTGAATCATAGTACATTCCTATCCGTACATGAGAGTTTAGTCAGAAATTATGATTATGGTCCGTTGCACACGCTCGGTGGCCATGTTTAACAATAGACGGAATGGACTGACTTTGTTTTACTTACTTCTCCTTTTGTAGCCCAACAATTCTCAGTACAGCTTAAAGATCAGGCTTTGAGCATTTTCGGAAACTCTCAAAAGTTTGCATGCCATACGTCTTTGACACATTCCTATCATAAACCATCTTTGTGCAAGTCAGCTGTCATCACATTTCAACAACTTGTGATACCCCATTCGCCTCACCGCAGGAAGTGAGATACCCGAAAGAACCAGAGCTTTTATTAATTTTCGCGTCTCTTGGGACCATGATCTCTTCTTAACCATGCTTCACCAAGAGTAGCCCACAGACAGATATGACCTGTGGTAACAGCCTCATTCAAAGGCCGCCTGACGCGCATAATTAGAAACAACGGATAGCGGGTAGCTTTAAGCAAATATTCGCTTTAGCTCTAGTACAGAAAAACCTTTAGGCAAAGTCAGCGCACCAACGCTATCCACAAGATTGATTGTGTCAACTGTGGCCATGTTTGCTCCACGCTAACCAACATAAAACTAAAAGCCAAAATCAATTTTTATAAACGCGCTTTTGGGCCGTTCAATGGAACGCGAGCAAATCGAACAAATAAGAGATTTACTCAAATGGCTCACTTGCAGTGGTCGAGCTACCCAGACAGCCACTTTACCAGGAGTGTGTGGCAAAGAAATAGAAATAATAACGCTAGATTGAGTATATAATAATAACGAGGTCAGATAGAACAGACTCACTAAGAATTCTCCTCTTTAAAATAGTCCGTCGTTGGCCCAGGTCAGCGAATAAATAATAATCCAATCATGGTTGTCCAGGGGTAAGTTTTTGAACAGTTCACACCGTAATAAATTCCGAAGATAGGGTGAAATGTTTTGATACCATAGTTATTGCATGAAAATCGCGAATGACCGCTGTAAGCACAAGCGAATTCAGAAGAGGAAGTCGAAGCACGTGACCAGGTTTGTAATGCGTGTAAAGTGTACAAAAGCGCATTTTTGTAGTTTTTCGCATTCAAACAAAAAAGCGTTTACGCAGTTGACGAAATACGTAATTTTATACTGGAAGCAAAGGGACGATACAAAAGACCACACACTTAATGCATTAGCACAGACCTATTGCGTTAACTTTAATAACTTGCATACATACTTTGCACAGGGGTGTTGTATTGATTCGGCTGCTACTTTCGTGACGCCCATGTGCGTTATTAAGTCCGATAGTGTTTATTTATCTGTTATTTGCTCCGAGGTACTTAGTGCCAGTCAAGTCGAAGGGCCTCAAGAGACAACTAAAAACCAAGGTCAAATATAATGCATGTACACACCCACAAGAATACCACAGGACAAACTCAATATCCACTTCAAGCACAGAAGATAGGATGGTATTTTGGCCGGTCATTGGCTGGCCACATGAGTGAGGTTTTGATGTCATTCATGCGTATCTTGATAAAGGCCACCCTCGTTGGTAGAAAAATAACTTTTTAGAACTCACTATGATGATGACCGACGTAAGCAGACTTTAACGGAAAGGTGTGAGGGTGAATGCCATGCAATGTGTCTTATCGCTGGCAACTGGAAGCTGCAGCGGTCTGATCAGAACACCTGTGTGCAAGTTTTTCTCGGAACAAGGCGAGCTCTGAATGTTCGAAAATATGGACGCAAAAGAAAATCGCATACCAGTTTTCGCCGAGTGACGACTGTCAGTGGCGCGCTCGCAATGAGTCAAAATTCCCATAACATATTGTTAATGCATACCTTGAATTCGATACATTTTACTGGGGTTTCGACCAGTTTGGAGGTTTTTTCGCTAAGAACGCCAGGTTTGAGGACCTGACTGAGAGCTGAAGTGGGAAAATAACGTTATCACAGTTAAAACCTGTTTCTGGCAGGGATATCATAGAGGCCGGCGCTTTTCACGAGCACCGGCTGTTATTTGACACAAGCTCAACCTTCGTGCCTTGGCCACGGCTCGGCATGAGGAACCAGATTTCCAGATGCATGTAAGTACGCTCCGCTTCACCGTTATCAAATTCTAGTAATATCATCATTGACAACTAATTCGCTGGACATGAACGCTTATGGTGCCGGAATCCTTCAGTTGACAAGTCCTCCGCTTTCTGCTTTGTGTTTCTTACCCCGGAATTCGAGACAAAGTTTGGATGTCTGAGGCAAGTGCGTCTGTCCAAGTATGTAGAAATTTTTTTTGCCATGGGGTTGCCCCTGTCTGGCTCACTAACAATTCAAATTCAGGATATTACCCGTTTGTCGTCTGCCGCGTGTAAGCTCACGTTTGTCTCGTCTGTATAGATTTATTAGGTCATCTACTCCCGTTTAACGGTATGGTCTATTTGTTGACGATCGTCGGCCGGTTAAAGCAAAACTTCAGCGCCCAAACTATTATCCGGGCTTTTACAAGACGTTTAGTTGCAGCTGCCCGGGACTATCGCCACGGATGATGTTTCGGATATCGAGATCATTCAATTTACATTTACTTATAATGGGTTGGGCCCCCATCGCGTGCACACTGCAGGCTACCATCCCTCAAACTCGGCGTGTTTGAGGGATTCCATTGTCCACTGGAGGCGCCGATGACGCAATCGATTAAACCAATAACATCTTAATGATCATTCCAAATATAGGTTCTACGATCAAAGTAGGCCAACAGGTCTACAGCGCTGAACAACTTTATGGTCAGCGGTTCGTTCCGATCATGCCCCTTTGGTATACTCCAAAGAAGTGGGCAAACAAATTTGTTGTTTTTGTTGATATACTTATAACCAACAGTGCGCAATATATTGCTGTCAGTGACGATTTCGAGGACCATTACTCATGTCCCTAACAACTGTCCCTACGTTGCTTCCCTTGCTAAGCATCATGGTCTAAATTAATCCGTATCCGAACTACAGACATCCGCCCGTCAAGCTGCAACGTTTGTTTCCCTCGGAAATATAAATTTACGTTTTTCAACACGTCAGTGGGACCGTGAACCACTAGAGCATCCACATGGTGGCCCGTTTTGGGTAACCTAGATTAAATAACAGACTTTCACCATAGAGGGTGATAGGCGACGTGAAGCTGTCAGCATCGATCATCTTAAGTCATCCCAGGTTGAAACAACTGAGCCTGCGTCAGCTTCAAAGTCGCAGTCAACTCTCACTTTCCATGCAGTCTCAAGCAACTATTGACGTGCCTCAGGTGAGTCTATTCTCTGAGGCGCTCTTAATGTTTTCAGGCCCCTGACGGGCACCATTTCTGGTTAGCGCGTTCACTGGCCTCGATAGCCCTCTGAAGTGACGCTTGCCAAACTGTTTGACGTTTCCATGTATGTCCCTTGTTACACGCACTTTCCATGTTTTCTGCGACCTTTCAGTATTTCTGTCTTATTTATCTCAGTTAGTTGATCGTGTTCTTGATTACGCAGTGCACAAATGGTTTCTTAGTATTTCTCATTTAAGTTTTCCACATTCCAACAGCCTCTGCCTATCAATCCGTGTACCTTCACACTGTCTAAAACTAGCTACGACAAACCAGTATTTAAAAGGCTCGCCTAGTTTTTGGCTCCTAACAATATTTACAATGTCGCTGAATAATGCGGACAGTCCGCTATCTAGATTGCCAGTGAAGCCTAGGCTGAGAATTTTGATCAATTTTATTTTGTACTCAAATATCATGCTGCACGTACGGAGCAGCATGTGGTAAACATCCGTTTGCAAACTGAGGCGGTCAAAAAAGGACTCAAAAGCGTCTCTCCATTCTAATGGCTTCCTGCAACATTAGGATGACGTTCAAGTTATCAAATATCGTCAACCACTGCCACGATTCAAAGGGTGATGGTCACTCCTAGACAGCTTTTGCCGTTTTGCAAGTCAACAGCTAGGCCAAGTCGGCGTACTTGAACACCGCATTGTAGATTAAGGTCTTAAGGTGCAGCGCAGCTCGATCGCTGGTTTGCTCTAGTTTGAGTGATTTAGTGAGCAGTGCCAGTTGTATAACTGACTGGGTATCAGAGTAATTCACGCTTTTCGTCTGCGCACGGAATAAACATTGGAATCACGCTTCTCGTACGATATGTCGTGACAAATACCACAACGGGATACTTCCAACTAGGACTGGAATTGGTTTTAAGTGAAGCGCCAAAACTGTCAGAAATTTGGTACAACTCAACGGAGCTTTTGGTGAATAGACCGATGAAATACCTTCTAAATTGGAATTTGTGGATAAGATCCTCCCAGAGTGTTTCAGGAGGATTTTCCTGCCCAAAGGTCTTATCCCAACATATACCAACCGAATGGTGGCCAAGTGGTGCAGTTACACAAAAAGGTTGCAAGGGTGAATCCTTTAACGCGGCATGAGGAGGAAGAACGTCTCTAACTTTCAGTTCATATTGAATTTTTGATTATTATTACAGTGGAGACAGGTTTACATACAACGCAACTGAACTGAAGAACAAGACGAGGCTCATCGCCAAACTTATTTCCTCTCCGTCTCTTCCTCCAGACGAACGAACGGATCATCTCACGTCAAACGTTAGAGAATACATGGACATGTGAAAGTTGATTCCCTTGCGTACCAGAGTTAGTGTTATGACGATTTTCTCCGTGCAATCCTAATTAGTCGGCTAGGTGGAGATCTACCATGACCTGCACTCACCGAGTATACGCAAAAGTCAAATCTATAGTCTGGACAGCGTTTTCATTACGATTGGATATCAACGTGAAAATCTTGGTATCTTGATTTTTACCTGAGTCACTGGTAAGCGTGTCTGTGCTCAGCCACTCGAGACTAAACAAGTCATCTGTTTTCATGTTGTCTGGCCATAAAAATATCATCAGACTGTAAAATTTCCTTCAGAAGTAGATGGGATGGTGGGCAATCTCAAATTTCTCCAACTTTTTGAACCAGTGTTTTAATTTTGCGTAATGCCAGAGCAAAGCGGCATATAACAACACCCTATTGGTCCGATGAACGCAGCAAGGCTATGCAGCGCTGCCTTGCATCGATGGTGAAACACGGACTGTGATTGACTATGCGTGCCAATCCACATCTCTGCGTGACTCGAGTGAACATGGTGCAGGTACGGGTAAGCGAATACGAGAAGAGTTAGGCACAGAGACGAACAATTTTCGATCCTTTAAGAAAGTCACAAAGGAGATAGGAACGTTGGTTGATAGAATTTTCATAGGATGGGCAACCTAAAAGTTGTCTACTTTCGAGCTCAGGGTACTTATCTGTACGAAAACAATGGAAATTTAACCTCGGGTTAAAAACCGCCACCATACAACGAATGATGCGGTCGAAAAAAGCGAGGCACGATCCGAGTACAGAAGTTCTGTATTCTGAATGCACGGGTAGATGATGAAAATGCTCGAAAGTAGATGAGGTGCCTCGAACTGGAAGAAAGGCCAGTCGTTCTTAACACTCTGGACTGATGGATTTTCAGGAAAAAATGTTGAACCCGACAATACTGTAGGAAGAGCAATCCATAAAGCGCAGCAACATTTTCCTATGAAAATGTTCGCGACTGCACAAGGCCCAGCGTCGTGCCATTTGCTCTTCAATGCTAGTTACGGTTGACGGTCAGCTATTTCCTTCAAGTTTGGTTTAAAGATGTACACACTTTGGCTGGCTAGTAATGTGGGTAACCAAGCGTAAACTAGTGGGTGTAGCTAACCCACCCGCTGTAAGTGCATCACCTAAAAGTGTGAAGCAGGAGTGGTCAGGTCCGTAACGAACTTTGACAAGTGAATACTAATGGAATCATTGTAAACTAAAGGCCATCTGGCGCTCCAACTCAACGAAGCAGCTTCTCGTAACTATCCACGATTTCTGCTCGTATCACCTTGGTTTCCCCCCATCCACAAAACACGTGGAAACATCATAAATGTGCCTACTGCATATTCGTCAGGGTAATATCAGTCGGTTATCTCAAGTGCTAGACTTAAGTAAAAGCCAACTTAACCCATTCGAGAAACCACTTCGCCTCACGTTCTATAGCAAGAACTATGAAACTGTCAGAGTAGTAACAAATGTAGACTCGCATTGGCACTTGGTGTTTCAAAGTTTGTGTAAGGCTTTAGTAGAACCACCTCACTCATTACAGTGTCCCAAAATATAGCATTTACTCGACTGAGACGTAATTCAACGACAAAACAGATTTAATCCAAATAGGCATCTGTGTGACAATCAGTCACTAAAGTGATATACAATAACTGAAAGTTTTCACCGGGACCATCCATGTACAAGTAGCGGACGGAAGAAAAACGATTAACGCGAAGCTCGGTCATGATTCGTCAGCTCGTTTGGATAACGCTCAACTTCCGTCCTACCTCGACGAATCGACTTGAAAACCTGACCGAGCTTGGATAACCGGGGTTGATGCGCAACAAGCCCATTGCTAGACTCGTGAGCAATTGTACATCTGGAGGCAAAATGTTGTGTGGGGTAGGACAATGTTGCGACAGCTTCAATGACAGGTTCGTCCATAATCCGAGTGGCTGGAGGAAGAGTGTGAGCCTGCAGCGAAGAAGAGATTGAACGACATAACATAAAGGGTTCCGAACATTCGATATAGTGGACTGCTCAGAGGAGTTCAGTTTCGAACGCACCACTGGCGTCAGTAGGAAGGAAATCATTAAATTAGATGGACAAACCACTCAGTAACATTAGTTTAGTCACACGAAATATAATATATAATTTTGATATACGTGGTATAAAAAACAAGCCTTCAAAGAAGAGGTTGCATGAACGGTCGCCGGCAGCCATGTCATGGAGAAATAACAAAAACAGATGGTTGAGCCCATGTTGAATTCTATGAATAGCGAAGATTGAAGGTGCCCATGGGGCTTCCCTGACGAGACACTACTCATACGGTTGCTAAGGTCTCTTCGGGAGCCCACGACTGGCTCCGCCCTTATTGAGGTTCATCATCTAGGAGCAGTCCCTTGAGTTGCCACCAACCATCCGTTCCACTTGAACCCAAATTGTACAAGATTTTCAAAATACACTCAGTTGCAAACTAACTGGGTTTTAACGGGGGACAATTGAATGATAGTTTGATCTCTAGTTTGCGAATTGAATGTACCGCATCCACAGAAAGACCTTTCGACCAAAAATCCTCTCCTTCAACAAACACCGTCCGCTGAAATATGCACACAGACCATTCAGCATTGGTATGCAAATGAAGGTTCTGCAAGCACCTAAGAGGATTCGAACATACACCTAACCTATTGGAGTAATTCACAGAATGCCTATACGCCAGATAACGTGCATTTGACAACGACGGACCTAAAAGCATAGCAAACCGTGTTCATCATTCTACCAGCCTAAGTCATGTCGTATCAAAACACCTGACAAATACGGCGTGGAGCAATACACACTCGTCCTTCCAAGCGTGAAAAGTGATACGGGCTGAACTCGGAGATCCATGTACTTCGTCTGTGTTTTCTGTTCAGTTGAACATATGGAACCTGAGTACCCTTGTTAAACAGATATCGACCCGAACTTTGTCTTCGCAAACACGTATTCGCTGAAACACGCGTATCTACTTACTTGCAAAGCCAGTGCACTAGGTGCCCACTGACCTATCTAGGCAGCGGTTCGAACATTTGAATAGAGGACTGAGTGATGTGAATTTCATTCTTGAAAAGACAGTCATCTTGCTTTGCTATATACGGGCCATCTAGGTCAAGTACCTGGCTACGAAGTGACCTGGTGTACTGAGGGTCAGGGCATGGTGGGATAGCATTTGGTGACCTGCGAGGGAAAGTGCGACTGGAACATTTGGCGCATGATCATCTGGATGACGAATGGCCTATGCACATTTTTTGCAAGGTTTACAAAAAATATATTCCGTAATTTGGGAAAGTGACGACGGAAGGGAGAGCAATCTGATGCATCCGATGAAGAATTACGTTCTATGTTTACGGTTCCCTAGGTGTTTAATCAATGCACTGAGCTCACTAGAAAACAACCTCAGCGTTTGCGCACTCTAACGTACCTCGAATGTGTTAGCGGACATTGTCCGTCATTTATTTGTCCAAAGTCCCGACTTTTATCGGTATGTACATCGAAGCTCAGAAACGGTATACTCCAGCACATTGTCCCTATTTGGGCGAATCGAAAACCCATTAAAACACTACCTTCAAAAATCGTCTCAAACAGTATATGTGCACCATGATTTTACAGGGAGGCATCCAACAATTCGCCATTTGCGAATTCACATATTCATCATATAGCTTTGCCAATGGCTTGACTTCTAGCAAGACAAGCTAAGTGTGCATGTGGACTGAGCACTACAGTAGCATTGATATATTATAGTTGGGGACAAGAGAAACACAACTGTGAGCGGTATTCATAATAAAAAGGAAAAAGTAAATGTGCCGTGGCTAAATTTACCCTTAGTGCTCGCTAGTTCATAAACTGCCTTCATATTCCAACTCTGATTGAGAGATCGCTGCTGTTGGCAGGTCTCAGTGTGAAAGGACGGTTGCTGTCAGTCAGCACCATTCGACAAGGACGTTCATGAGAGTAGGTTGCATTTTTTCACGGGTATTTTTAAATATATGAGGTCTTTCACTTTCATTTAACAATTTGCTGAAGGTTTCTTACGAACTCGTCACGTCGGAAAGCTTGCATTTTAAATTACGGAGTGTGAGACATATCGAAATAAGTCCACCATATGCCCCGACGGATCGTTCCAACCATGGTTATTGTGCGACTTTTCGGACCTATCCATTTGAGGTTACGTGGTACAAAAATACTCAGCAGATAAACAAAACGTGCCCGTGTGTGCTACCTGGCGTAAATTCACGTTGCTTGATATTTCGGGAAACGCTGAGACATGCCTTGATCAACTCCATTGTTGAATTGTAGCGACAGCGCTGCATGTTACTTTTTTAAGGTCCACTGCGTTGTCTTTTCTGAGCACTCATCCACCTAAACATGTGCAGCCACTAACTCACACTGGACACGCTTGTGTACCCAATCCTCATCGATTCAATTCAAAGATACATCGAACACTCGCACAAAGGATATAGTAATGAGGCAAGTGACTGCATTTCTGTCGGTCTGGTACCCAACTGCAATGACCTTCAACGACAAAGTGCAGTACCACGAGAAAACGTGCGGTGACGAATACTGCAGTACGGTCACATGGATCTGGGAAAAGCCGTGCACTGTTGAGAGACAATCGCAATAAAGCTTCAAGCGTGTTAATTACGAGGATTCTTCCCGAAAGAAATTTGTTCCCAAATTTGCCGAACTTAAAAAACGGTTGCGATTGAAAAACAGATTGACGTCTAAAAGCGCTGGCTGAAAACGAGACTATCTTAATTTATTTTTTGGTACATCAGTACAGCTAAAAAAATTACGGACATACCTTGTTTTCCGAGTCATATTTCATCCCTTGGAGCCGTCCCAAAATCTGTTGGGACATTTTTTCGTCCATTTTTACTGAAACAAAGGAAGTGAAATAGAAACGAAAACACAATGAAATACATTCGATTAAGGCCAAGTAAAATGAATCCGAAACAGAATAAAACAAAGACGTGGGAAGTCAATAGCCCCTTGCATCAAATAACTGGAAAAGATCTCGAGCAACCAGTGAAAAGCTAAAAAGTGGAGCCCATCTAAGGAATTGCACCGTGCAACAGGGTATGAACTGAATATACAATTCTGGTGAATATTGTCCGCTATTTCTTCCAACAAAAACAAGTATAGACCCATTCTTCGGTTTAAACACAAACAATCTCAACATTGTAAGCAAACATGCGAGGAATTCAATGAACCATAGGCCTGAGAAACATGAAGAATTCGTTCTCCATAGAAAAATCCACCTCTCTACACAATAAAATACATCTCAAGTCACTAAGGATCATAGACCGCTCGGCAGTATAGTATGCGTGGGGTTACTCATCAACAGTGTGAGAAGGTTTGGGGCTACTCAAATGAGGTTTCGTCCTGTAAGTGAAGTCCATCTGTACTGTACAAGCAGAGGGATAGTATTTCAGCTTTGTTAAGAATCATCAGCTATGCGCATCCCACGAATCTCCAGGGAGTTTTTGACGTTAATCGGCAAACATTTAGGATGTAGAATGAATTTTCCCTCATACTGCCTAGTGCCAAGCATAACCAAATTAAGGGACAGTAAGGTAAGATAGATGCTGTTGTCCTCAGGTGCGCCCAATGGGTAAAGTGTGGTAGAAGTGAGGTTGCGAGTATACTTGATAGTCTGTGCTGATTTTGCATGCACAGACAATCTAGACGGAGTATCTGGACGGAATATCGCGATAGCAAAGTTGAAAAAATCAGAAATACACCAAAGACAGTGCAAAGCAACAATGATGCTCGGTTAGACGTCTTGCGAAACCTGGTGACATGCGCGAAATGAGTGCTTTCAGTGAAAATTGAAGTGATTCCGTGCGGAGTAAAGGCACGTAATAAACGCTTCATATCCGTAATAACACGATAGCAAAAATGATTATTTGAGTATGCTGCTATGAGAACCAACAGACGTCTGAGACTGACACAGTGAATGAGAGGAGTGATAAACGTACCAAAGCTGCTGTCAGAAACTACTTCGCTAGAAGAGACCCATTCGGAAGCACCTGAGAAAGTGTGAAGGACGGGGCGACATGGTACAACCGGATTCAACAGTGGCACTGGCTCCCGCTCAAATGCGGTGTACTCATAGCGACAAAACCGAGGGGCGTGAGGTCCAGTAAAAAGCGTCTTCGGTCCATCATGCCGTGAGTCACTGGAGCTAATTTCAGAGGAAGACTCCGAAGGATTTGAATCGGCTGGGAAAGCAGATAGTAGTGCACTCATTAGTAAGGCAGCATAGTGAAATGATTTCTTGATGGTTAGCAGTAACTTCACGGACACCACCATGGTGTCATCATAACGAGAAGTCATCGTACTAATTGTGTTCACCTAAATAAAAGGTGAGTAAGCAGAAAGTCTCCAAAGCAGCCCAGAAGAAAGCAAGATTGCTTCAAACATTCATGCGTAGTCAATGAGTAAAACCTAACCAAGATACGATCGACCCGAAAAAAGTTCGAGAGCAAGCGCACTGCATCTAATCCAACATTACTTATGATTCGTCGGGAATGCAGCCATGCCAAAGTTATGGAAAGAACCTCAGTGGAATAGTGAGGCGCTACCTCGATGACGATTCTTCCTTGAAAAAGAATGGAGTAAAAATGATCGCACTGCACACAGGAACTAAATTCTATAGACGTAATACACTACTACACTGACAATCCCTCTTCAAGAACCCTATGAGTAGTGTATTACGTCTATATATATTAGTTCCTGTGTGCAGTGCGATCATTTTTACTCCATTCTTTTTCAAGGAAGAATCGTCATCGAGGTAGCGCCTCACTATTCCACTGAGGTTCTTTCCATAACTTTGGCATATGCGTGAATTTCGTGAACTAAATTCTAATTGTGCTCGGGTGTTGAAACGCTTCTTATAATGAAATTTCCTGCTTCTCTGGGATGAACAAGCCAGATGTGTAAGGTTATTGTACATCTGTGACCGATACAAGCCTGTGCAGTGTGGTCCAACGGGGCCGACCAAACAGTCTGGCTGCGATCCTCTCTACTGCTCAGTTGGCGGATACGACAAGGTGACAATACCGACAAAGTAGAATACCTGGTTTTGGAACTCTCTGAACGTGATCAGTCCCCCTGAAGAATCAGATCGCACTCGTTGGCATAAAACCACCCTACAACAGGTTGTAATGCATGTATCCCATTTACCTGGTAGTTTGAAAATGGAGTACTCACCCATTGCAGACACCGAGGAATCAGGCTGTTCAAGATGGATGGCCTCGTCAGTATCACACACAGGTTGAGTCAAATGTGACAGTTCAACTTCGACAGCAGTACAGCAGTTGGATGAAGTGGAGCGATCCGTGCAACCACTTGTGTTCTCTTCTATTCCAGTTCCATCAGGACCCATGGATACTACGGTTGGCTTTAAGGGACGGCTGAAATCGGGAGCTGGCGAATAACATGCCAAGTTTGATTAGTTCAAAGGTGATAACTATCAACAAAATCTACCACTGACAGATCTAAAGGTAGTCGGTCAAAAAGGTTTGGAAACAGGTGGTGGGGTTCCCCAACGTAACCAAAGTGCTGAGGATCAACAAATGGATTGGATCTCACCATATACAGAGACAATGAATAGGCATAATGAAGGAGTGCAACTTTCGAGTTGGTAGCAACTATGTGAAAGCTGTACCCTATTGAAGATTCGCTTAATTTTCACGTAAAGACAAACATTTTGTCCGAATCAGTTGACTATCCTTACATGATATGGCTTGAATAAAACAAATGGTACTGTAGGATCTGTATTAGAGTTTTAGGCACGTACCGCCTGAGGTGACTTGGTATAATCGGAATCTCGTTGGAGCATACAGAAAGTAATTGAGTTGTTGGGGTGATGGTTCCAGGGCTTGATAAAAGCACTCATAGCCCAGCATTATGAATAGTACTTTTCATGTTGGGCAAAACTATACTTTTGTGGGAACTCAAAGACCCTCCCACATGATGTCCCAAAAGAGGGGTATCAAGCCCAGAGAGTGCAACTGAGATCGATGAAGATCGGTTTTGGTTTGGATCCCTTGCCTTTCTTGATGATGAAAAATTACAATAATCGTTCAGCTGTAGAAATCTTTCGATGCCTAGTTGTCATGCCACCCGAAGGAAGCTCGGCGAGTGAGATGCTGTCAGGTTTCCCACGCCCAGACAGAATCAGTAGAGATCTTGAGTTTGAGTTCGAACCACGGGTCTTCGGGTGGGTGAGTGCGCGCCTTAACCGCTCAGTTACTCGAGTTACTTAAGATCAAAGTAGGACCGCCTATGAATAGCAAATGGACGTGTCAACGGTGGCATTTACTGTGTTAAAAACAGAATAACAATCCGATGGCACACACGCTTGATGACCACACTAGTAGCGCAGACCAGATATCCCCGTAACGCTAGAGCAATTGAGTGAGGTATGGTGATGTACTTCTGGATAGATTACTGCTCGGACTACAGGGAAAAGCAATGAAAAACGAAGACACAGTCTCCTACTGATTGTTCTGTTAAGTATGGTTGTGCTGGTCTGAACTCCTAAAGCTGATTGGTACAAACCATGATCCGCTACGAAGACACGACACATGTGGCACCCGAGGGTACAAAGTAAGGTGAAACGGGTCCACCTAGCCAAAGCAGTAGAAAGCAGCCGGGGAGCATAAGCTACAAGCGAAGGTTAATAGTGACCATACAAGCACGGATCAAACAGAATGAGCTGAGATTTACTTCCGGTTCAAACGGTTATGTTGATTGCCGGGCAACGGTTGTTTCATTTTCTCTCACTGCTCTCCAGGTTTCACACGGCTATTCACTAACTATGTCCGAGTACGAAGTCTAGTGTCATGAACGTTACTCGTAAATCCGTACCAATGCAGAAAAGGGAATTCGGTGACTGAATTGTAGTCAGTTGACTTACAATTCCCAAGCGAGGCGAACAGATCAAAAGCCAATTGATCAACAAACAAGGCACCATGTGGTCTCTGTTGAGAAAGTTCTATTCAGTACATTTTCGTGGCGTTGCTTCACTAAAGTGAAAGGTGTCGGGCGATGTAAACGGACTGACGATCCATTAGTTGTCAGTCTAGGCTTAAATTACAACGCCGAAAATATGAACCAGCTCCGACGGACTGAGATCACATTGTCGTCCAATAACCAAGGTGGGTGCTGTTCAGCCGTTCACCGAAAATCCCCTGCTGCATGGTAGGTCACACTTGCTTGAGCAAAGGCTGCAGGCATTACCGAGCAAACAGTTCTGCTGTTTTGCGGGTGGCCCCCTTGAGAAAACCCACTACTTCGCTCTGTGTAGTATTATGCTCATTAACAAATATAGAAGTATAATCTACGGGAAACCGCAAGAACTCTATAAGCTTTAGTAGGTCGGATAATTCTATTAGAGCTGCGCACCCATGAACAGACAGGTTACCTCATTTTCCAGATATTTCAGATATTCAGGTGTTACGAACCACTTAGGACCCTCTGGCGTCCAACGTTAGATAAACAAACGGCATGAGAACTACAAATCGACAGTTACTTTTGGAGGTCGAGCAGCAATTCCCAGCCACAAGGAATCCAATACACTATGGATTTTTTTACTACATACAGGAACAGATTAGAGATGATGGAGGGCTCACTGTCACAGGTACTCTGTAGAGATAGTAAAACACGAATGAAAATTAAGTACCATGGTAGATTGAGACGCACATTAGCTCAGTATTCAACGAGCTAACATTTGTAAAAGTTTGGAAACTGGTAGGAAGTTGCACACAAGGATTACTGTGTGGAACGAGGGAACAAACATTTCATACGCAGCACACATACAGACACTCAAGCACACCCCTTCACGCACATTAGAGCCAAAAACTCAGCTTGAAGCATGACATACGGTGACAGGCCCGTGCTTGTACTTCATGTGCGCGTGTTCACTTGGTTGTGAGGACCCTCGATAAGAGCTACCCACAGTAGCAAAAACGTTGGAACTGTAATACCACACACCTACAAATCCGGGCCTTGATGTATCAACCGACTGAGTTGAATTTTCATTACACGACTAACTTTGCGAAAGAAAATCGGTCATACAGTTAAAATTCTCAAGACTGATGCTCTGGGAAGACATCCTGTTCAATGAAAAAAATCCCGAGAGTCATTTTGCTGCAAAAACGAATTCACTCTCTAGCGGTATCCCAAGCTTTTGCAGGTATTCCTGTGGAATGGACCATCAGTATATGAGCCTCTTACGCAGCAACAAATATGGCTACCCCGTTCTTGTTAAATCGTTCCGCGGCGATGGTATTGTTTCACCTCAACAGGGAATGTGCTGGCGACGTATTTAGGCTTTACTAACTAAGGAAACATCGCCTAATGTTCCAACATCCAATACCGTACTTGAAACAGTACTTGATAATTACGGCTTGAGGCGCTGACGAGTGCCGGAACACATGTTAATACAGTCAAGGATGTCAAGCTTATTTTACCTTCAGGCAACCTTCTAGCAAAGGTTGAGTCGGCTCGGAGAATATCCGAAGCCGCCACTGTTCATGAATCCCGATCAGCAACAAGTTCCGAGAACGTCATAGCCGGGATTTGAGTTCCACAACTTCACCTTGAGTAAGGCGACATGATACGGGTTTCTTCTATATTCGGTACATTTCAGTTGTGCCACGAACTAGCTTGGTTACCAAAAAAAGTATATTGGTTAGGCTAATACTGTTTCTGACCACGATTTCATCAGGTCCCTTTTCCTACTAGCTGATACCCTGAGGACAGGAATGCAATCAACCGCCTTAATCAGCAATCTTTACGAGATCAGTACTTGAAAGATAGAGACCTCAGGTTGTGCGGTCGATTCAGAAACTGTGCTCAAAGCCGTATACTATAATGTCGAAATGAACGGAGTTTTCTCATGCCTTTCAGCTCTAGGCGGAGTGAGAATTCCTATCAACAATCCCAAATGAGTTCTTTTTTTATATGGCCAGAGATACAGATCAATCTTCAGGCACAGACTCGGGTCGTGTCAGCTATGCTGCTTTTAGGATGCAAGACCAACATCCAGCACTTGCACATGGGTGCTTAGGAATCAGCCTTAAAGCACAAGCTCGGCACCTCGAGATAATAGCGCAACGTTAACCAGTCGAAAAGAACGATAACACAGTGGGGAGAGGTCGTTCCCCAGATCCTTGTGCTGGTTGGCGCCGTCGCTCTGGAGATTTCGTAAACATAAGGATACAGAACGAGTGATACTACAATGTATTGACGAAGAGGGAGAAATCGATGGATGTGGTCGTGTTCGCTGACAAGTGTAAATGGCCGGGGAGTAATTGAACGCGACCTGCTTAAATGTCACTATAATAGTTGGGGGCTAAAAGCCACGACATCCATGGTGTGTCTCGTCCGTGCGCATATCTGCTCCAGAAAAATAGCTAACATCTGTAACCTATTTCTGTTAACCCAAATGTGTACTTGAGTAATTTCGGCCATCAATTGTAATTTGAGCTCTCTGTACCTATTAGTACCTTGGAGGCACTACACCTCATTGTCTGTTGGGTCAGATTAGCATCCCCATTCCAAAACTAGTTATGACAGAAGTGCAGTGCTACGGTGCTTCTCAACCAAACCTTATTTAATCACTCTAAATTGGGCACGAGGTATAGCGAAGCTAGGCTTTAGATGCAAACCGGAAAGAGCAGTCATCATAAATGAAAAGGTGATTCCAATGCTGCAGAGTCGAAAAATAATATCTGTGACAGCAACAGTGGTTTTCCAACCTCTCCCACAACTCGCCTGAGAGACAACGAACAAGGAATCCAAACAGTTGTTGTTTTCTGTTTGCCAACCTTAGCGCTTACTGACATAAGAGATGGAAAATGCATCAACCACAGCAGTGGGACTATTATGCCCCCGCAACTGAGAGAAATGAAAGTCTGATCACCGTAAGATAAAATTTACTCCTAATAAAAAATAGCATGAAGGAGTATTCAGATCAGTTCCTGCTTCGTGTTATTGCAGAGTTGGAGGCTAAGCCCGAAACGAATCCAGAATAAAACTAGGCCATCAAAACTTTACTTTTTTAACTGCCGACCAAAAAAAGTAATCACGATCATCAGGTGAACGTATAGCCAATACTGCGCGAAAAATGCCGCACTATGCAAGATTACTGAAGCTTTTATTCAGATCAGACAGGCCAGTAAGTTATCCTCAGTGGTTCAAGAGCTAGGGATTTTCTTGTCAGAACTACCTTCATCTCGGCATTTACTCCACTATTGCTTGGTAGATATCCTGTTTCCAACTGTTACAACTGTCTGCGACTTATGACATGCGAACGCCCAAACACGCATGAAACATACCGGCTTGGTTCGATTCATTCAACAAAGCAAATGCCTTCTCAAGCAGATGAACAGTCACCTCCAGTTTGTTCTCCAATACAGTCAATCGGTCTTCAACTTGTCTGGTCCGTAAATCCAATCCGCTGGCGCGACTTTGAATTGCGAAAAACTTATCTGCATCAGCATTTTCTTCGTTAGGAGAAGACGACGACGAAGAAGCCCAGGCAAGTTTGGTCTCCAACTCATGCAAGCGATCCAAAACCATTTGTTTGTGTCCATTGAGAAAGACATATTTGTCCGTGACCTGAATCATCATCATAAGGCTTTCATTCTCGCGAGCCCGCAGATCAGTCAACTGAAAATTGAGCTTTTTGCAAGTGCGCTTCAATTCGGCGTATCGTTTGGACAAGACTGCGACCGCTTGCTGACTGTGACTTAAATCAGTCCGCAGTTGTCGGATTGTTTGTTCGTATTGGCTTTCCATTTCACACACGCTTGCAGCGTGGTCACCAGATTCCTTTGCCAAAAGCGCTTGAAGCCGTTCAATCTGTTTGCAAAATGTCAAAATGTGAAAAGGGGACAGCTTACAGAAGAAGACTTTTCAGCTAAGATAAAAAAGAATAAGCTAACAAGAAAAACCGAGGCACACTGAAGGACGTTTATGATCAAACTTTAACCATTATTTTGGTCGTTATCGACAACAAGACATCTGCATTCTCCTTGCGACCACATTGGCCATACGGCTTTGTGAGTCAACACATCCCGTTAAAAAATAATATAAATAAATTGTTCAGCTGTAGCACCCTTTCAGTGCCTAGCTGCCATGCCACCCAAAGGAAGCACGAGGGCTGAAATACTGCCAGGTTGCCCAAACCTAGACACGGGAAGTCGAGAGGCAGAGGTCGGGTTCGAACCACGGACTTTCCGGTCAGTAAATTCGCGCTCTAACCACTTGAGCCATCTCGCCCCCATCCCGTTAACCCTCTGTCGAGCGACAGATTGGCGTGTTCAACCAAAGCAAGCTGTTCAAGGATGTCATTGCACGGAATAGCCGTGATGACCACTAAACCTAAGGCATATAGTGCTGCTTCGTGTATGTTGCTCATTGGAAATATGGTGTTCGCCATTTGATGAACAGGAATGCAATTCCAGCGAAGTTGGTCTTCGACGCACATACTGACTACCGAAACCAAAAGGCTTCTGAAGCGTTGAGAATGGAATAATGCCAAACCAGGTGCAGGCCATCCAAAAAGTGAGAGTCGACATTCCAAAATGAGCAAAAATAGATAGCTTTGCTGGAACTCGAAAGCAGCTTGAAAAACTAACTCATTCAGGGAGAAAAATAATAACCTCACCAAACGGCTCGACGGAAGTGGAAGGGCCAATAATTAGTGCTGAACTGAAATCTGCGACAAAAGTAAATGTACCTAAAGATTCTGAAAATGCTGGTCAGAAAAAGCTCAATTCCGGGCAGTGTTTACTGTCATCAGGACACCATAAGACATGGTAAGTATTATCAACCTAAAGTAAATCGGACTCAGCTAATGCCCTATGCGTGTTCGAGGGTCTCTTGGTTAGACAAAAATTTGATTGGACATTGCTGGTCGACATTGGGCTTCAGTTTCCGATGGTATAGTACCGTGCTATAACGACTGACCAATGCCTTCGGGCAGTCTTGTAGCCAGGTTCTCTGCAACGATTCGCGCTAGACTGATAGTGTATACAGAGTGCACATTAAGTTTCTTCGATGATGTAACGTTCCAACTGGAGGTCTTTTGTTTTCAACCTGATAGAAAGTACATAAGTTTAGGTACTGTCTAGTTCAAGTATTTTATATAGACTGACAGTCACATGGATCCATTCCCACATCTTGTTAGTAGCATATCTAGAAAAGCGTGTATTCTCGAATACACATTCAAAAATGGCGAATGTTTGGTGCTAGCATGTCAGGTTGAAGAAACCACAACGTCGTGGGACAAAAATCGATCTATAAAGCTGGATGTCCGAGAATCGAATGACCTGGTAGGGGATACTGTCCAGGAGACTGTCGGAAGCAACTCTTTGGGGGTCAGTGGGTTGTGATGAAAACACACGTGCATTGGAGATAACCAGGATGAAGAAATCAGTACAAAAAGATTAGTCTAACGAAGATGACACGGTGATTTTGTCTATAGGTGAGTAGAGGTATGAGGCTTTCCACTGAGTTCTAAAGAAACCACCAAACCTATCAGCCCAACAGAAAGTTCGAAACACCAGAACAAATTTCATGGCGCGATTGTTAGCCCAAGAATAAATAGTGTAAGAAACACTCTGAGGAGACCTAGCCGTAAGGAAATCGCCATCTTTAGAACACACCAAAAACGCGGTAACTGCAGCTTCTTTAAGACATCCGGGTTGGCCCAAAAATCGGAAGATATACTGTCTGGAAGACTCACGTTACTATAATACTCAACTACTGATCGGAAATCGAGTAGAAAAAAATGAACAAAATACCAAGAGGTACAAAGAATTATATGCACGATGCTCCAACGAACTCTAAACAGCGCTTTTGCAGATGCAGAAATGACGGATTCCCGGAGCGTTTAAACTCGATGGACAAGGGCTAAAGGTCAACTAAAATGTTCATGTGGTAGTAGGAAACCAGCTTAAGGACCATCACAGAGGCCGATTTGTTCGTATTTTACCGTGATTTTTGAGGAAAAAGCGTCACGCTTAAGGACTAACCTCCTTAGTGGCTGCTTGCCTGACTGTTGCAGTTAATTCTTCCTGTTCGGCAAGTTGTCTTCTTAAAGCCTGCATCTCTCGGGTGTGTCCACCTGCAGCTGAAGAGTTGGTGGAAAATACCGAATTACGGGTTTGAAATTCTCGATACACACGCATACCAGCATCGATCGAGTCCGGCTCGGAAGCCTGTGCAAAATGCAACGTAGATGGCATTAAAGTATGTTTGCGCAAAAACTACTGGCTACGCACACCATGGCTACAAAACTGAAAAAGACAAGCGTTGTAGTTCACCTGTAAAACAGTCTACAAACGACGGAAGCGTTCAAGATAACTGGATGTTACTGATGCGAAAGAATCCGAGTGAATTCCGGACAGAAGAAAATTATGGAATGACGTCTGACACATTATCATAACAAACTGGGAAGAAAAACAATTACAGGTAGACGTGTGGGCAGCGTATGTACGAGACTCGCGCACATATAGTTCGCATCGAAACCGCCTACGCTATAGGCAATAGTCAACAGAATGATCATTCACATAAATAGACCGATGAATCAATAGCAATATACATGTTTTAAGGATGACCGCTAACCAGACAGGAAGACGTTCGAGAAGACCTCAATTTCAAAAAGCAGGACTGTGTAGAATAACATAAAATGAGAAGGCCTACTACGGAAAACTGGACCTAAACTAATTTATGCATAGTGCTACTAAACCCCGTCATATTATGATATGTCATACATATGAACATTGATGTTATTCATTGTATACTATATAGCGCGTGACATTTCACTCAGCAGACATGCGCATTATGTGATGACCAATGATCCCTCCCGTAGTATTCATGTCCATAACGTCATCATCATCACCATCGACAGCATAACACCAGTGTTCAAAACTAGTACTTCGCTGTTGTACAACCATGGTTTATTTGAAAGCCTTATTGTGAAAACAACAAAAATGGATAGGGAAGGGATATAGTGGTAGCCTAACACGATCATTCTGAAGTGCTTACACCTCCAGACACTTATTTAGGTAATCTGGATGGAAACTGGCAACAAGAACGCCAATATCGAGCAGCAGCCAGACCTTTCGTAATCTCTTTCATACTCCCCTGCCATTCAACGGTTGGCCACATCTCTGCTTCCGCCACTCTGAATTGGGAATTTGGGCAAACGATGATTCGGCGTGCGCAAGACATGGGCAAACCACTGCAAATTTTGGCGACCGATGCATACATCAACTGAAGTCTCAGTTGAACAACCGAACACTCGCTTTCTAACTGCCTCGTTACGGATTTGCCAGCACCACACGAGCGATGGTCCCACATACAGGTTGTCGAAGACCTGAGGACGTCTAAGCTCGGCTGCTCGCATAGGACACGTCTAACAGCAACACACCGACATAGCCCTACTGTGGCCTGGTACGCAAGTCCCTTGAGGTTTAAGGATACACTACTTTGACGCCATAGACATCTCAAACTGGCAAAAGCAATCACAGCTTTGCAGACTGACCTCATCTGTCACACTAAAATCAAAACTGATACAACTTCCAAGATGCACGAAACGCTGCACAACTTCGATTATCTTTCTTTGGACTGAAAGTGACGTGTTCAGTGACTGCATGTCCAGGGGCATGTTCTTACACTTTGTGGGTGCAAAGTGAATGCCAACGGAGGGATGACTTTGGCCAGTTGACGTAAAAACACCTGCGACTTCTCCTTTTCGAAGCTTTTTCAGAGCTCCCCATATATTGCCACACGCCCGGAAGCCTGAGAATCTTAATAACACACCGTATCCACAAACTTCTGGGGCATCAGTTGACGGCCAAGCGTATCAAGAACGTACCGATGAACTGAGTCGGATAAAGATAAATTGGAAACAATCGTTCAGATGTAGCACCCTTTCAGTGCCTAGCTGCCCGAAGGAGGCAGGAGGGCTGGGATACTGCCAGGCTGCCCACGCCTAGACAGGAAAAGTCGAGATGCAGAGGTCGCAGGCACCTTCAAAATTCAAGAATACTAAAATTGTGGTTTGTTTATATGTACGGCATTGTCCTAACACCTGACAAAACGTGAGGGTTCGGGGTAACCCCGGGGAAGCCGGAGTTCCACTTGATGCTCTCAAGCCAGTGCTTCACGAGCCACCATAAGACGAGGAAAAACTTAGGCCAAAAGACTTGTTACGACCGGGTTCAAGATGATCCCCCGGTGGTTACCACACCCACTACGAGCTACTTTTTTGAAGTTAGGTACTATCCATTATTCTCTCCAGGAGAGTCTCTTTTTCCTAAATGCGGGCAACCAGACCAGACGAACGCTCACTGAGGATTTCACCCTAATCTTTGAACAATGCGAGTGGGAGGTCATCCGCACCAAAAGCTCTATGGCACTTGGGAGAACATACGCAGTCATAAACTTCCGAGGCAGTAGAGGGTTCCACGTCTACCGTCCAGGGTTCTACGTCAACTGTGGGATCCAGTTTAGCTGGTGGCCACGATTGCTGTTCGAATTATTCGGCCCAACAATCGAGGTGTTCTTCTGTATTCAAGATGGTAGTTCCATTCTGATTGCTCACAGGTTGTTTCCAGGGGCCAGCTGCACAGATCTACTAAAATAATCTTCGTGAATTTCCGGATTTCTGGACCTCTTCCACTTTCTTGGCTTTCCGGGTTCATCAGACTTCACGGTCGATCTAACGTTAACTTTCACTTGACGTCTGATAGTTCGTCTGGACCGGCCGGGACATTCCTCTGGGATACAATCAGATCCCTGATATCCCCCTGATATCCAGTGCTTGAGCGGGCCTGACAACGCCGTGCCAGAGGCAAAACTCCAGGCACTCTGCAAAGATGTGGCATTTGATTTCGGAGCAGTTGGAAAAAACTCCAGAAGATGACTTTGATAAATTCATCTGACTTCTAGATCTGTTAGTCTCAGTTGCAGTACCTTAGGCGGCCTTAGAAAAAGCGGAGATAAGCGACTCCGGGGGAGCGCATGGCTTGAACCCACATGTGTTCCCAACCTCCATCCTGGTATGAGGCTCTGCGAATGTCGCACGGACACTTCCCCAGTACAACTCAATAGGTCGCAAAGCAGACAAACCGTCAGACCCCGGTAAAGTCCATTCTCTCCATAAGCAGCTGCACAATGAGACAAAGGGACATCCAAATTGGACATTGGGAATTTCCCGATTCTCCAGGGAACTTCGAACTTGCAACCTTCTGGCTTCTAAACGAAACCGTCTGATCCGCAGTGCAATTAACCAACACACAAACAGGATATACTGTCATTAATCCTACAAGCATGGAATTCACACCACACAGTCATGTGTCAACTGGCTCCTTGAGCGACGACCTATTAGACGGAAGGTTCAGTCGTCGTAAGAACTATTCTTTCTGAGCTACAAGCAGTTCGCCAGTGAGATACTGCCAACACCCCTATCACCACATATGAACTCCGTTTCTGAACTAGCTTTAAGGTGTTGCTCCAAGCTACTCTCGGTATTAATTTACACCCAGTGCCCGGATGACAACACTCCCAGCGTTGAGAAACGCGATAGAAGTGTACTGATATTTGATATCCACGATGATCCGACGCTGCGATCTATATTACTCCAAAGATGCAGCAAATTCGAGTACAGGCTGCCTCAGCAGATTAACAGATACGTAGCTTTAATCATTTGACTCGTTCAGCTGTAACAACCTTTCGGTGCCTAACTGCTATGCCGTCCGAAGGAAGCACAAGAACTGGGATACAGCCAGACTGTCCTAGCCTAGACAGGAGCAGTCGAGATGCGGGGGTTGGGTTTGAACCATGAACCTTCTAGTCAGAAGTCTTGCGCCTTAACCAGAACCACATTAAGCTCACTTAGTCAGGAGCAGTGATAGACAGTCGATCTTGCGTGACTGTTGGCTGCATTCGTCTATGTTACTTTGCATCATGTACACGCTGAGATGAAGGCATTGGTGACCTCGAAAAACGGCGAACAATCTCGACCTCAATAAAACCAAAGAGAATAGCACCTTGGAAATGGAAGACCGTGGCGTGTAGGATTCAGACGCAACTTGATCGTTTTACAAACATTCGCGGGGAAGAGAACTGAATTTCTAGAGTGAGGGAGTGGTCGGATGCCAAAAAATATCAGTCATGCAAGCTTGTCTTTCTTTGTCGAGCCACCAGGAGGGCCTAGCGAGGTCAGACTCATGACCGTGAGGATCGGTCACCAGTCCGAGGAAGTTGTGAATATTTACAAATTCTTGGATGACTGTCTGAATCGGCCACTAGCAGGCCAGACCAGGAAACACACCTCAAGCAAATTAACTAGCTGCCCAAACTTGTCGGTGGACACATAGGCTACAGTTTACAGTTTGAAGCTGCCAATCAATGGGTAGCATTTCCGGTCCGCTTGTTCTCACTTGATCGTTCTCAGCGAAGACGAACGAGGCTGTATAGCTGGGTCTCTCGGTAACCGGCCATAAAATTGCATTAGACATGGGTGTTTCAGCTACAGGCCCAGGTAATTACCAGAACAGCCGCACGAATTGAAGACGGGAGTATACAACCCGTTGCTCTAGGGTGTGACTTTTGGTGTCAGTCACCTGACACATTGATCCAGTGACGCTAAATCGCTTGGAACCCGTAATATGTTTGGAATGGAATAGCTCATGTGAGTTGCCCGAGGCGGAAGCCGACTTCATTTCGACAGCAAGTTCAGCCAATCAAGCTTTAAAGTCTAACCAACATCTCTCCGTGGGCTCACAATTCAACGAAAGGTGCATCGAATTATGGTCATTTCCATCCCCACCGTATGTCTACAAGACTTTTTTTCATCAGTGTATGCTGGTAAAAAGTAGCTTTGGATGCAACTTGCTGGGCAATATACACAAGACAAACAGGCAACTCTTCTAATTACTGCAAACGAATCGCAAGTCCTAACAGCACAGACTCCACTGCCACTGAAAACGACAAGGATACCTGCACACCTTAACACTAATGGCTTCGGGACTCAGAGACATGCACATGATATCGAATGTTCGTGTGATGAATGGGTCAAACGTTTAGTCGACGTGGTCCTTTGCAGTCAGGAAATAAGTGTCATAGCCCGAGTAATCCAAGTATTCGTATACTGGATAGGGGTCATAAATACACGATAATTAAATGAGTATAAGTAACTACGTGATTAGTACCTTTGGGCGGACTGGAATATTCATCAATTTATACCGAAGATGCCGAGCCAAAGCAAATCCAGCGAAAACACGCCATCTTTGTCGAATTGCACTGGCCCTTGCTGATTGCAGTTGTTCACGAAGGCATTGCAGTTCTGCTGAGTAGAGTGCATCCTCATTCATACGAAAAGCAGTCAAAGATCGCAAGAAGACGCCGGTATCCATCAGTCACGAGGTAGTGCGCTAAAGCAGTGAAGAAATACTTGATCAGAGAATGACGAGCACAAGTAACTGAGGGCCAACATGTTCACAAACTTACTGTGTGGCTTTAGGACCACCAATACGGGAGTGTCGGTTCCTTACGAGTATAAAAGCGTCGAAACTTTATACTGTCTCAGGTTGTTGATGAGCAGTCCGATTTTCCCGTTTTTTGACACACTGGTGTTCCTGTTTCCTATCCGATAGAGACTTTGTTCAACGACGGAACACATTCTTCTCCTATTCGCCCTGTACACTGTGCTCCCTAAGTGCATCTCCTGCTACACAGGGACCACCAAAGTGACTGTTGTAAATATCTCCTAGATCCCTCCCACTTGCTGCAATTTGCTTTCATTGACCACATGTTCGTATTCATTAGTCACCTAAGCTGACATTGGAGAATCAGCCAAATGTATCCTGTTGTTTCATCTGCTATTTGTCACAGTCCTCTTGTCTGTGCCAACAACGATGTCCTAGCAATCCAAGTACAGAATTCCCAAAGGGGCCTCGCCTCTAAGTTCGACTTTGCATGAGGTCGAATGGCAGTGACCATTCCAAAGAGGAATGGACTCCCTCCGTGGAATTTATCATACCACCGAGGATTACAAAGAGAGTAATGATCAAACCAAACATGGCACAGAATTGGATTGGATGAGACGAAGAGCGGAACAGAGGGAAATAATAATCATAATATTCGGTGATGTGTGCAAGAACTTGATGCTTTTATCACACACACATTTACGCTACATATACAGGTGATCTCGAGAAGACTGTGGTTAGAATGCGGATTCAGTGACTGGAAGGTTCGTGGTTCGCACGAGATGGGTGTTAGAGCTTAATGATCATTTAAAAACCACTGCACAAGCGTACGTATAAACTGAATGGAATAAAAATCCAGAAGTGTTGCTTTGGTCTTAATTCCTGGAGAATCTTTTTCCGATATCCATCATCAACATTGACAAAAATACACAATACATCCTGGTGCTGAACTGCCGTATACAGTACTTATATTTGTCTGAACATCCTTTAAGAAACTCCTCCATGCTGATATCACTTGTTCCATGTGGACGGAGTGGTGAGTCCGTCAGCTGCTTCGCTGTGTCCTCGGATTTGTTTAAAGCTTGTTCCGTTTTCAACTGGGAACCTTAGAAGGGTTGTTTGTCTTTCTTGATTCGTTTCCCCACGTCAGGTGCTCACTAGCCGGTCTGCAGATACAACGCAGTTATGTGAACCCCGTTCCATGCAAGCAACTTGCAAGGTGCACCACCTTATACGTTAACACCGGAATATTACAGCAATTCTACTTAGGCTGGGAAACAATAGTCAAGCAAGGAAGCCAGAACACCAGAAGGCTTAGTTCAGTTCCGTTCAGTTTACCAACTATGAACAATGCACCAATGGAACGTTGGGTCCAGCTGCTACAGTTTGACCACCGGAAAGTGAGAGCATGGAAAATAGTTCGAAACACTGAGGACGATGGCATGTTCAGTTAATTGGGAAACTCAGTGACTATGCATTAACGACGACAGATTTGAGGCACCGGCGCTACGGACTGCGCCGTGTCAGGTCTGCCAATAGCCACTGGATGATTGAGTCCTGGGGTTCTCATCCAGGGAGAGGGCAGTTGTCCACCCAACTGGATTTACTAGTTAGTGTTCGCATACTTTATTACCAGATCCACCTGTCCACCTCTGGGCCGTTTCAACCCGGCAGAGGGATGGGCGAAAAGGGCTTTGCATGGCAGACGGTCTTCTGGCATGCGGAGTACATGTCCTAACCAGCGTAACCTATGAATCATGAGTAACTCACCTATCTACCCCCTAAAATGTACGAGAAACGGCAAGGAACAAGCGCATAATCTCAAAACAAACGAAAGTCAGTAATCGAACCACGTCATCCATAGCTAATACTGACGTCGTCTACCTGTGTCAGGGGTTGTTAGCCGAAACTCCGCACCGGAAACCGCTTACGGACATGAATTCCGACCCGCGCGCGACCCAGGCCTGCTGATCAAGCGGGAAACCGAGCTCTGATTGGCCAACAGTCTGGGCCCAACAGCCAATCATGCTCCCGTTTCCGCTGCATGCGGTTTGCCAATTACACGTCCAGAAGACATCGGAATTCCCAAAATGTCGCCCTATGCATTTTATATTCGAGGCGCTGCACATGTGTTTTTGACCTTTTAATACACGTGCACCATTTCTGGCTTTTTTTGACTAGAACGCTAGCCTGGAAAGCTCAGACTAACAAATGTCCCTCAGCACTAGCGTTAGTACAGGGGTTCATTTGCATGTGGTTGGGACACTATGTGGCCAAGCAGTTTCGGTTCTTTGGGAAGGTAATACAGCACAGAAACTATTTGTTGTCTACATAGCTGTAGCAGGCTTTCAGCGTTGTGCGCTGAATTGGGCCTCAGCAGCACTAACTCTACATGATTGCACTTTGATATCTCTGGCGAGCACAACAAAATTTGATATCTCAGTCCACCGTAACAGGGCGCTTATGGAATTGCGAAAACTGTTTGTGAGTGTGTCCGAGCTATTGCGTTTGGAGGTAAGCAGTATGATGAACGGGCAACGATTATTGGTGCATCTACGGAATACTCTCTCAGACGCTGCCAAACGGACTGCAAACAGGTCACTATCACCAAGCAACCATTCAAGCAGATACCCCCAGCCAGGTAACTTGGAGCAATGCCGACCCAAAGAGAGGTAAGCCCAGCGGCTTACGGAACACTAGGGTCGCGCACCCGGAAGTGAATGGAACTCGATGGGGTGTTTATTAAAGAGCTGTACTTGGTTGCTGAAACCTCGCTTCAGAGAAACGGAACACACCAATAAAGAGTGAGTTCAAATGACCCGAGGAGGGCAAGCGTCATCGAAACTTCCTCGTAAAAGTCCTATCCGTACACAGAAACGCCGCCCCAAGCGACAGATTGAACAGTTCTAAGAACAGTTCGGTTGGACCCATCAAATCCAGAAAGACCAAATGATCTTGAATGGAACAGCTAAACCAGCTTACTATGGAGAACGGAAGTACAGTTCAAAACCACAGTGCCTGATCTTTCTTTTCTCTTCAGAAATGGCAGCTAATCCCTTGCCATTGGCCAGATGTCTACATTCCAAAACGTCTAGGATGAAGACGGAATTTCGACGTGGGACCTACATTAGAACAGGGAGCAAGAAGGTCACGCGGAAAGTGCCGGGGGATCTAAATGGTAGCTATAGCTTCCAAGGTGCATTAGTTCTGTCCTACACAGGTTGATACAACAGCACCAGCCGGAGCTTCGTTGCTCGATTAATGACACGCGCTCTGATTACGTTCCATTTTCTTGTGGCCAACAATGGCCATTTTCCTTGAGTTGAAAGCTATTCCTGACTACGTCCGTAGTCAGTAAACTACAATAGCGTCCGGCGATGATAGATGTCTTTCTGTACTATTGTTCCGTATTAGCTGCTCTGTAGTGCGCTCTCGATGAGCGTGAACTAGTCCGCCGCGAAATATGCGCTTCTTATCCTTACTAACTATGTCACTTTGCTGCACAATCGATGAATGTGCCAGTATCAACCGACATTCTGAGCTCCTTAAGACCATACTAAAAGCGGCATGTGATACATCGTTCGCCACCGTATATGGTGAAAACAGCATCACCCGGGATGTTTGCGTGTTCCCAGTATACGCCAAGAAGCAAGTCCCCGTCGATCAAGCTTCTGTATCGGCCGTTTAAAGGGCGGTTTTCGCTCGTCCGGGTTCTCAAAAGTGCGTGCAGCAGGACTTGATAAAAGAACTCAAGAAGTGGTTCGGCAAAATTCGGCGCTGACTGGCTCAGAGTCTGCTTGTTTACAAGCGGACGGGCTAAATGTCAGTGCCATTTTCGCAAAGCCAAATGCCTACCGGCAGCTTGTCGTCGTTTCGGATATCTGAAGCGGACAACGCGGCTGAGATAATCACATTTGATCTGCCTTCATTGGTATGCAGCCCTCATCGGACAAATAACTACGCAAATTTTTTGCATTTTCCTTTGTGTACCAGGTTTTCGTTCGTTTCGTGCTACGCGTGACCTGAAGGTAGTGGCATTGAATCACCCAGATAACCAACAGCCAAAAATAGGCGTAACAGTGGTTATCATGTCGTGAGGTGCACTACCGACTGGCCATGTTCCATTGTGCGTTCAGTGAGTGCTGCGGCGGTGAGGTTAGGAAAGCATACTGCAGTATAGTTTGAGAGTTGGATGAGTTGTCATGAGTTATACCAGTCGAATCATCGCCTCTTACATTCCTCACGCAAGTATGGTGTGCCTGTACAACAATTTGGTCACGGGGCTGTTACTTAATCTCAACACTATATCCAACGTTAACCTTGTAGTAACAAAATAATCGGTTATAATACATCTCAGTGGCCATTTAACCGCAGCATTATTCTTGCGAATGCTCACTGATTGGGGGTTTGATAGCGCCATTGTGGTTGTTTAATCGTACTATCTGACTTACAATAGCTATTATTATTTTACCTAGGTCAACCAAACTTTAAACCCTTAGACTCTAAGCGACTTAGTTACGACCCCATTATTTAAAGAAGATATATCAGCGGACGTTATTTGAGCTATTTTTTACCAGTGATACCAGCAAACACGACTATACGTCTATTTCGTTGTCTCCTGAACGACGAACTCACGGTGTCACTCGATTACCCCAATCGTCAGGCGTAAGATGGTTAAATGGTTTCATGTTGTCCTTATTTGATATTGGATTGCCACCGAAAAGGCTACCGAATCTATAAAGTACTGGTGAATGCGGTTATAGAAGAGCTATGCCTATAAGTGAACATGAGAATCCGATTCATATTTGTTTACATGATCACGAAATAACCACTGTAGTTCGCGAGGTAGAAACAACCACAAGCGGACAGCGTCGGCTGTCTATTAGAGAGTTGTCTAAACCTCCTATAACAGTGAAACTAGATTTTTAAACCACATAACGTCACGCGGGTGCTTTCCACTTCGTTAGTTTGTTGGATTCTGGAAACAAATATCCATACATAATTCAGGGGCACTCAGTAAGCCAACCGCTATAAAGTCCTCGGTTCACAACGTCAAGTTTGCCCCCCATTATCAATTATACCAAAATACCTAAATGCCACTAAGTGCGCCGCCGCACGGGCACTGAACACAGTGATCGCGAAATGCTTTGTTAAGTGGATTCCCGCGCCCGAAACTCGTCGCGAAAAACGGTTAAGTACTGCAATGACCAATGCGTCTTCTTTGAAAGTGACTGCCCGGAAGCAGGCGCCAGCGTGACCCCTAGCTACGAACGGCCAAAAATACGGGTGCGACAACCAGTAATATTTCATTATCCACTGAATCCCATTTACTAGTGGCGTGCTTAGTCGTTAAATTGCTGGGAAGTGGTCGTTACGTATACCTCATATAACAAGTAGGGTGTGTATTTTCGCCTGTTTTGTTCGTTCATCGTTTTGATTTTATTTTTGGTGGCCAACCCAAAATAAATGTGTCTTTCAGAGGTCCACAAATTGATTCATGGGAGTGATACTTTCGCCCAGACTCCCCGGCGGGATTGTTCTTATCGCGCGTTCCGAGCTTGAAAATATTTTTAGCATGCAAGCACCATGTACTATTTGGGTCAAAGGTTAGAACCTTTCAACCACTCCTTGTTGAAAAGTGGTGTGAGTGGATAGTAGATCCACTCGGGCGTAATGGTTTTCAAGGCGAAAGAGCTGAAGCACCTTGAAAAGCGTTTGAACTCAGACTTGAAGTCAGAAACCATCTTCGTAACGGCTGGTTGGGCACTTTTGTTGAGAGGTACTTCGGTCTTGTGTCCTGAGTAAACACCTCCGTTGACATATTCAAAAAGCCTTTCGACGGTTTTCCCGTGGAGTATTTGGGAAGCATTGCGAGTAGCAAGGTTAAAGTGTGCCAAATTTTCCCTAAAAAGATGAATCCCTTTTGAGCCGATTTTTACTGCTGAGTAGTGTAGGACCTGGTTACAGAAAACCAAATGCCTAAATACCTTCCGGCATCTAGCCTCGTAATGTCTTATTGATCATTCTCACGCAGGACATAGGTGTTCGCTGAGTTGCATCCGGAAGGAAAACGGACGCACTTTTCGTCGTCCAATGACCACTGCTCTACGACGTCTGCATCCATTCGGAAGTTGCTGGCGATGGAAATTCTAGAAGTTTAGTCATCCACAAAATTCAAACATGGACATAAAAGCACTTCGGGAAGGGTTTTGACGCGGTATAGAAAGGATAAAAGTGGAAAGTCATGGCTTTGATGAACTTTAATGGAAATCGGAAATGAAGAGGAGCATATCACACGCAACGGTCTGCTTGACCTGCAAGCTTTGATGCAGAGTAAAATGTGTCCAGGAATCCTGTAAGGTTCGAGTTGGTGAAGAAGCGGGACATGTTGCACTCGATTGAATTCTTTGGAGAAGCCTAAATGTGTGTTTCCTGGATAATAGCTATACTTCAGAATGCGTTCCATTACCGTGCAATGCTTCCTAGCAAAACAAATGTGCCCGTTGCTGCCGGCGACAATCGGTCACCAGATCCGTAGATTGGAGTGACACTCGCTTTCATACAAAGTAACTGAGAGATACATTGGTCAAAATACTAGCGATTTATCAAGTAGAAATGTTATTTCAAGACAAGCGATGATTTAGTCAAGGAATTAGGTTGACCCCGTTTGGTCCTAATGCACTAAAGAACCCTGTCTTGTGCAATATATCACGGACATTTTTTACGAAGTGGCATTTGGTTAGGCGCTGTTTGCAGTTAGACCTTTCCAAGTTTGGTTGCGCACGGGTCGCCAGGGCAAGATACCGGGTGGCGCAGTGTGCCCTGCAGGCCTCAAATACCACTAATCACTCAGTCGTGGGTTCCACGAATCTGTTCCTCAAGGAGAAAGTGATAGAATTTTTTCTTTGGTGTCAATCAATGCACCCTAATAGTACATTTCTGTTTTCAAAGTCACCAGCTACCCCGAATTGGAAATAGGTGTATAATTGTAATAAGGTAGCACCACCTGCAATAAAATATGAATAGCTTACAATGCGTGGAAGTTGCAGGTGGTTTTGCAGTTGGAATAAGTAATGGAACTTGCCAGAGCCCACATTGTGCTCGTGGATGCAACATATGACGGATTGTCTATGCAGTAACTAAATTTGTTCTTTTCTGGTCTTTTCAACCAAGCAACGTCGCGTAGTTAACTTGTCAGATAAATTTGGCCTTGTATCTAGCGCACGACTAGGCAAATGCCGAATCATGTATCCTCGGACCACGGGAACAACCTTTCTCAGTAATCGCCGCCATAAGCACATCCATTATATTCGGAAAAAGGCTAAAGGTCCTAATCAATTAGCTACATGAAACCTACGTCAAGCAAAGCGGACGGCCGAAGAAAACTAGCTGGCACATGCGACTGACATCCGGCCAAGGGTCCACGATGCCGGCCGACCGCCGACACGCACCCAGTCATCTCAAATGGGAAGGGCTGAAGGCCCGAATTGGACGAATTGAGAAATTGGATTTTATCAGGCTTTTTTATTAGCATGTATGGCCTCTTCCCCGGGTGATCGTCGGTTCACAGCAAGTCAATCGCACAAAAACATGGAAGGCTTCTGATTGTGTTCCAGATAATAAGAGGTGACTATGAGATATTCTCCGTGTCCCCTTGAACAGAAACGAATTGGACGGCCAATACCTTGTGTACTATTTGATGTTGACCACAGCGCTCAACTTACTAGCTTCTTCAAACATTTTGACATTCCGTTTGTTTCGCAGGTCGTCTGCTGCATTCGTAGTATAGCCACTAGCAGCGCAAAAAGGATTATGCTTCGAGTACTGACGGACTGCAAAAAATCTTGCACTTATCGTTCACGTATTCAGTAAAGCCTCAAAGGCGTAACGGATGAAATCCAGCAACCAGCCACTTTTTCAGCACTTAAACGCTTTTACATATAACATTCTATTTTACCCACAAATGTTTCCTGCACAAGAGCATCTACCGGCAAAGCATCAGTGCCGAAGTGTCGTCAGAAGCACCATTTGAAGCAAATGAAATTGGTTTCGCCAAAAGTATGGGGTTTTCGAAGTTGTCCAATCCAGTTGCATGTTTCAGTGCCATGTTTCTCATAGCAATATGCTTGGCCGAACGAACGTTCAAGGTCACCAATCACCACCGATCCGCATGTGATTATCAGTTTACGAGATAGAGCACGAAATCGACTCTCAGCATATTTTAACGTTCCCGGTGCTCTCCAAATAAGAGGTAACATCTGCAGAATATTCAGCGCAAATTACACCCAGGTGAATTAGTGAATAGAGTTTGTATGCGTAATATCCATCGAACGTTACATTGTAGTTGAAATTCGTTCGGCGAGCATCGGCAAAACAGTGTTCTTTGGAAGCATATTTAGCTCTCAATAAAACACTCGAAGACAATTTGGTGCGTTATATGGTATTGACTATGCGAGTATGCATCCATGTGTTGATGGTCCACATTCCTTTCACAGCTAGTCAGTACCCGATCAGCACGTGTCCGCGGCCGGATGCCAAAACGGGGCATAATTTTTTCAGAGCATTCTGTATCGTTTAGGAGCTCTCGATCCGAGGTTGATAGATATATTTAGGAGTCATCGGTGCTTCTTTATTCGTCTCAGAGTAAAGAAAAAGCGCTAAACTAGCCACCTTGAGATCCCCTAGAATGTAATCAGTCGAACATTTATCCGTATTGCTGATTCCTCCACTTGAGCATCCCGACATACGCTCTTCGTAATTTTGGCTATAAGCCCACTAGTCCAAGGCCACAAAGCCTCATAGGTGATTATAGGCTTTAGTTCAGACTGACCGGCCAGATTGTGGCAATTCTGCTGCTTCATCAGCTTCATTGGTCTGATTCCTCAGTTTTCGGAAGCTGAAGTTTTTTGTGTCGTGTCGGGCAGGATGCCTCTTGTTTTGTACTCCCCCGTTTCGTTTCTGCCGTACACCTTCAACTCCTAACGATTTTATCTTGCCTCGGCTTGATATCTTCCAAAAAAGGAAGGAAACATCCTAATAACTGTTTCCCTGCCCATGTTTTGGCTCGATCAAGTCTACATTAGATGATGCCCACTATTTATGACACTTCTTTTTCCGCACAATCCCAAGTACCTGCGAATCCTACCAGTTTTGCTTTTGTCTTGGCTGTACCGATATGATTATGTCTGACGATATGTCACTCTATTTGGGAATAAATATTATTACCTTAGTTAGTTACTCCGTCACTGAGAGGAAACCTCATGTTTCACGTTTCTCCTGGGTGCCTGAGGGTGAGTTTCGTCGTACTATGAAATTTTTTACGCCTACTATGTTTACGTGTACAAAAATCAGACACAAACTGCTTTTATCTCCAATGTGCGCTCAGTGCGCCTAAAATGTGTCCTTACTGTACTTAAAGGCTCGTCGAGAATGACCGTTTACAAGATATTATTTAGACTGTCGCAGGAGCAAGATATTCTTGTTACTCAACAATCAAATGCGTTCGCAGTATTTTGGAATGCCTCTGCGAGTGAGATTGACCGGTAACCGGGCGACGACTTCCACGGGTGTCCGAGTCTACTTCCCAACGCGCTATACTGGGCCATGCACCACGGCAGAGATGACCGCCACTGGCTTTAGCAATCCTTGTCAATGGTACTTTGGAACAGATAACCATTCAATACTTAAGTCTCGTGATAAAGTTAACAATCATTCCAAACATACTGATGGAACGCAACCATACGAAAACTCGCATACCCACCCGAGTGCCCTGCCGCACAATCTTTTTTCATTAGATGTTCCTACGGACTGCGGCTGCAGGCCAAAAGAAGCTCGCCATCTTACGTCCGGAGTAGCGCCCAGAGTTTAACAAACTACCACTGTCCCCCTTTATGTATCGTTTGCGATGGTCCTTCTAGGGTCTAGAGCAAGTAAAGGAGCACGTGGCGCATCAAAACTGTGAATATTATAAGCAGATGAATATACGTTTTCGCCCCCAAATAACGTTTCGTTCCTCAAAATCTCCTTTACAAAAAGATTCAGATTTTTGGCCTCAAGAGCAAGATAAGCAACACATGGCCCTCTGTCAGGCGGAGGGAATGATTTCCCTTATGATTGACGATTTCACGCCTGAGTACCTGCAAAATATGTTCCTTGGATCGGTGCAAAAATTCCTTAGGTTGTTCCAGACTGTGCCACAAAGGCAAAAAGCTAGGCTATATTTTCCTTCTTGAGCCTAAAGAATGACACCAGTGTGGTGTCGCCCAAAGTGACATTAGTGATTCTTACCGCAGATTCTTCTCGCACATGCCAACGTACGGTGTGATTCGAGCGGTAAATAGCCAAGTGATAGTGGTACGTCAAAGCGTCTTTTCTTGAAACTACACTTTCAACAAAGAAACCATCTACAAAATGTTTTGGAATTTGATGATATTTATTAGAAACCCCAAAATTGCTTCAGAACGTCGCAAACAATCAGACAGGGCAGGGCAGTCGCGTACAGCCATCGCGACGTCGTACTTTGGTCCATGGACAGACCCAAATGTGAGAGTCTGAAAGAGTCAAGGTTACTGGATTAATCCGAATTGAGGAAGGAACCTTGGCCAAGTAACACGGAGAGAAGTACAGAGAAGAGATAGCTTTGGGTCTATGGAGGGTGCAGGGTGGTTTGTTGCTGTTATTCAAACGAGGCATTAAGGCATTCGTATCCAGGTTGGGGACTCAAAATGGGGAAATGTCAAGAATTTCTGCTAGAGGACACCAAGCTATAAGTTAGTCTATGGCCTGAAACAGCAAGCGGCTGAGAGTGGTTAAAAATTTTTACTGCAGTAGTTGGGCGGTACTACGTGACTTTAAAAACAGTAGTCGAAATTCTGGTGGGCGTGACAAGGAATAGCGGTTTGAGGTTTTTGTAAACCGGTGTGGTATTACGTGAACATCAGGAAGGTTATTTGCTAAAAGGTGCACGCCAACGCCATAGCTAGTTGTGTGATTGTTCAGAACGCTAAGTAAAAGCGTACGTGCGCCCACGCGTGCCTCTTTCTGACCGGTCGGTTAGCTGGCAGGCCCTTTGGAAGGAAGAGTATCGTGTAATCGAGTGTGCTAAAGAGAAGGTGAGTTAAGAGGGTCATGACAGAGTTTTTGGAGTGCCTCAGTAACGCACGTTAACAAAGTTGGTGAGAAAGCCGAAGAGGGAGACAAGTAACCAGGTATGGGCTACTATGGACAATAACATCCCGACTGGGAGTGTGGATGGCTTTCTGAAATTACCTAAAACGAATATTTGTCGCTTATTCAGATCATTCGCCGTACTCTGAGTTTTCTTTGGGCTTGTGCCATTTTCCCCAACAATTCGAAGCAGAATACCATAATTTGGGGTTTGCATACCTCCTGTGCACGTTTTCTGTCCGTATAGTACAACATTTTATTGATACATCTCGGGAGTTCGCAATCCTTGGCTTGTAATTTTGCGTGAATCTCAGCTGATTTCACCAAACACATCAAGTATTCTACAGTAGGTTTACGAACGCAAGCACTGGAGTTGATGATCGGTGCCTGTGAACGGAGCCTCTAGTTGATTGGGGTGCTACTGCGGTTGAGCATGAAACATTAACGAGGTATATTGAGGGTAAGAGGGCTGATCAGTCCATTTAGCTATAGGGTATAAGTGATGCGGAGCAGAAGCGAACTGAAGCTACCATCCAGTGCACTAGACAAGCAGATTTGACACCGCTCACTATATGGTCGCTACGGTTTTCTATATGGGTACATGTTTGAAGCGCATAAGGCGTTTGAATCTGAGGATCAAGCTTATACCACTTGACCTTACGGTTGCCAGTTATGCACATCTCTTTTGCCTAAAATGTGCTGCTTCTAATAGTGCCAATCACTAATGAATCTTGACATCCAAACATTGGTGTATGCAAAGATCCTTCATTGCCGACAGTTAGACTAATTGAGCAAGTAGCAGGTTTGTTTTTATAACACAAAGACGTCTGAACAGTTTTGCCAAATATATGAACGAGATTAAATGGAGTATCCATCTTCCATTCCATGTTCAACCTCCAGTGGAGATAGTCTACGGGTAGCGAAACGTAGTGACTGGCCACTACAGTCGTGCAAGTCCATTCGATAAACAGAAGCAACCCCTAATAGTGGTCTTGTTATTTTCATGAACGGACATGGCGGAGCGAAAACGCTCACGGTTATGAGGATGAAGGGACATCACCAGCCGTCTAATTAAGCCAACAGACTTAGTTTTGGCCTCAACCAGCGTTGCACATAGATCTGAGGCTGGCAGGTATGATGAGTAAAGACGGTGAACGAAAACGCGTAAGATTGCAGTGATGAAGGTCAGCCTTCGGCCTCAAGTTCCGGAACCTTTGTTGCGCTTTACACCTAATCAGGCTTGACCACGTCATTCTTCCTAATGTGGAGAATTCTCATCGAAATTTCGGTACGTTGCACATGGCTGCAAACGCTGTGTAATAGTTACGCATACCTGTGATTGGCGATTAGGCACAGGGATTCATACTCGCATAATCGATACCATGTAAAAAACCAAATTGTCTTCGACTGATGTATTGAGAGCTGCGAGTTTTCGTATGGTTGCGTTCCATCAGTATGTTTGGAATGATTGTTAACTTTATCACGAGACTTAAGTATTGAATGGTTATCTGTTCCAAAGTACCATTGACAAGGATTGCTAAAGCCAGTGGCGGTCATCTCTGCCGTGGTGCATGGCCCAGTATAGCGCGTTGGGAAGTAGACTCGGACACCCGTGGAAGTCGTCGCCCGGTTACCGGTCAATCTCACTCGCAGAGGCATTCCAAAATACTGCGAACGCATTTGATTGTTGAGTAACAAGAATATCTTGCTCCTGCGACAGTCTAAATAATATCTTGTAAACGGTCATTCTCGACGAGCCTTTAAGTACAGTAAGGACACATTTTAGGCGCACTGAGCGCACATTGGAGATAAAAGCAGTTTGTGTCTGATTTTTGTACACGTAAACATAGTAGGCGTAAAAAATTTCATAGTACGACGAAACTCACCCTCAGGCACCCAGGAGAAACGTGAAACATGAGGTTTCCTCTCAGTGACGGAGTAACTAACTAAGGTAATAATATTTATTCCCAAATAGAGTGACATATCGTCAGACATAATCATATCGGTACAGCCAAGACAAAAGCAAAACTGGTAGGATTCGCAGGTACTTGGGATTGTGCGGAAAAAGAAGTGTCATAAATAGTGGGCATCATCTAATGTAGACTTGATCGAGCCAAAACATGGGCAGGGAAACAGTTATTAGGATGTTTCCTTCCTTTTTTGGAAGATATCAAGCCGAGGCAAGATAAAATCGTTAGGAGTTGAAGGTGTACGGCAGAAACGAAACGGGGGAGTACAAAACAAGAGGCATCCTGCCCGACACGACACAAAAAACTTCAGCTTCCGAAAACTGAGGAATCAGACCAATGAAGCTGATGAAGCAGCAGAATTGCCACAATCTGGCCGGTCAGTCTGAACTAAAGCCTATAATCACCTATGAGGCTTTGTGGCCTTGGACTAGTGGGCTTATAGCCAAAATTACGAAGAGCGTATGTCGGGATGCTCAAGTGGAGGAATCAGCAATACGGATAAATGTTCGACTGATTACATTCTAGGGGATCTCAAGGTGGCTAGTTTAGCGCTTTTTCTTTACTCTGAGACGAATAAAGAAGCACCGATGACTCCTAAATATATCTATCAACCTCGGATCGAGAGCTCCTAAACGATACAGAATGCTCTGAAAAAATTATGCCCCGTTTTGGCATCCGGCCGCGGACACGTGCTGATCGGGTACTGACTAGCTGTGAAAGGAATGTGGACCATCAACACATGGATGCATACTCGCATAGTCAATACCATATAACGCACCAAATTGTCTTCGAGTGTTTTATTGAGAGCTAAATATGCTTCCAAAGAACACTGTTTTGCCGATGCTCGCCGAACGAATTTCAACTACAATGTAACGTTCGATGGATATTACGCATACAAACTCTATTCACTAATTCACCTGGGTGTAATTTGCGCTGAATATTCTGCAGATGTTACCTCTTATTTGGAGAGCACCGGGAACGTTAAAATATGCTGAGAGTCGATTTCGTGCTCTATCTCGTAAACTGATAATCACATGCGGATCGGTGGTGATTGGTGACCTTGAACGTTCGTTCGGCCAAGCATATTGCTATGAGAAACATGGCACTGATGCGTGCAACTGTATTAGACTAACTGCCTACAAAATTATCAACTTCAGAAATCCCGCAGTTTTTGCGGAATAAATTTCATTTGTCTCTCTTAAGCGGATGTTTCTCCGGTACTAATTAATTGAATCTTATATGTTCTAAAGCGTCATCGGTCTTCAAATTCATTTAATATGTAAACGTATATACGCATATATGTTCACTATTTTCCTGACTGCACTCTGCCTTTTACTAAGGCAGTAAAAGCCCTTCCATTGGTCCGGTCTTCTGGTGATTCTTGGCTATTGATGGTTAAGTTCACTTTATATGATCGTACATAATCCTTCCTGATGCGCGCTCATCTGGTGTGAGCCAAATCCTCATAAGTGCGATCACGGACGATTATTGAAATCAAGCCAAATGCCCTGTATCAAAAGACTGGTTCAAATTACTAAGGCAGTTTGTGGACAAGAAGTTACCGCCGTTTCTACTGCATCCGTAGGTGGGGACCAGAGATGAGCTGTTCCACCAGAGAGGTAGTCAGCTTTGACAACTGCGCGCCGGCTTTGGTTGTAAGGCTTCAAAAGGATTTATGAGGTGCCCTGTGTGCTTTGGTGCCTAGTGCCCGTCGGAGGTGTGTTTGACAATCCGGAAGGCTCTCTGAACGCTCACTGACTATTACATTTGGCCATGTACGGCAGTTGGAGAGAGAAAAAGGGACAATGAGCCTGGAAACCCGCCTAATTCTTTCACCGTATAACTTCTCTGCGTGAATGGATTCATACGCATATCTAGAGAGAACATCACACGGGGCAACTTTTCCAGTTTTGCTGGCATAGTCGTTTTCTACAATTGGTTGATCATTCTAGAATTCCTACTGCAGTTGCCCACTAGAAACGCAATATTGGTCGTTACTACTGTAACGTTACCTTCTTTGCAGCCAACGGACACGGGATGGGAAGCGTACGAAAAACACTTTCGTCCATCAGCTTTCATATAACCTTGTACTTTCATCTCAATCCTTCAAAGCCTTGGAAACAGGTAACAGTTTATCCTCGAGTATCTTGACTTGTCTAAAATAAGTACACCGTCATTTCCGAATAAAGGTTTCACTGCATTATCGCCAGGTGCCTTTTTATCCATAAAATGGGCAGCAACCCTGGGGCTGTGATTGTAAACCCAAGCAGTCGATGCGGAATAGTTGGATAGTAGGTCTATCTGGCCAAAATGCCGATCCAAATTCACAAGATGCCACCAGGCTTGGCAAGCGCGGCACTGCAACCTACGTTTCACACTTGCTGGGCGTCCATTTCGTCCACATCTGCTGTGATTTCCCAATAGATTTAGCAGAGAGCAGCCTTCCAAAACCTGGCTCGTCTTTGTGAGTTAGCTGATGCACAGCAAGAATAGAGTGGAACCTGACGATGGTTCCCCACACATACGTTATAATTGGGTGAAAAGACTGAAATCAAATAGTACTCGTTAACTTTCTAAATAGTGTAGGCAGCGGAAGAATTTGACAACTTGGTAGGAACAAAAAGCGAAAACGACTTCGAGCGTGTCGCGAATTGGATGCATTTTACCAACAAACAATCTGGGACAAAACCATAATTTCATCAGGCATAAGAACACCCTAGGTATTTAGTTAGCCTATCGTTTTCAAGAACTACTGCGACAACACCAAAAGCAGTTAGATGAGACAAGACTGGGGCACATTGAGTCATTGACTATGACACTTTGTTCAGAAATCAGCAGTCAAAGGTATTGAGCTTTCCGTTTTTTTAGTCAGTTTGAATAAGCCAAACAGCTCCGGAACAAACGAATCACGCAGGAGTTTAATAAAACTTAAACTAACATTGAAACGATTAGAATAGAAATGGGGTGTTCAGAGCGTGTGCAGTATAGACAAACGACGATGGGACGTTGGTGCGACCCGGCATGTTAGGCGGAGATGCACTATAATGTAATGTATGTATGCGACTCAATGGAATCTATAGTCAATCAAGAATTTCCTGTATTTCACCTTTTCAGACGGATTAATTTTATATGTGCGCAATGCTTCGCGATCAGCAGACGTTGTGTCTTTTAGGAATAAAAAACTATGGCTTCTTTTTAGGTTTATGTCGGGTAGAGCCTGGTAAAACAAGGCTTTAGATATTAGAAAGAGCTGTCAGGGTAGCCCAGGGATGGACAACGGTTTGGAAGAGCGAGATATTGATCGGCTGTGGAAATAAACTCAAGGCCCGTTGTGGTGAAAATGACGGATGAGTATGAAAAAAATTACGATGACAGGCGCTGGACGCTCTCATCAACAGATCTGCAGTTCAGGAAGCGGATGCAACCGCATGCACTGGAAGCGAAACTTATGAACAAGAGTTCGATAAGAGAGTGGTTACTGGTCAGGAACACTAGGAAGGGAGGCCACTTCAGGAGTTGGTTAAAACTAGAAGGTCCATGTTGATAAATGCACATGCTGGAACCAAGAAACAGAATAGTTATTGTAAAAGCGCGATTCGGAAGGTCTTAGGGCCTCGTTCAAAATGTGTTTGTAAGCTCATTTGCCATTAGACGCTTGGCCTCCTTGATGGAAAGGTGAAAATCGAGAATGTTTCGAAAGCCGCCATGAGAGAATGAGGCAACTATACGGGAAGAGTTTGGTCGATAGCTTGGAACATGGACAAGAAAGAGGTTTCGTCAAAAGACATTTCGGTAAATCAATAGCGGAAGTGAAGTTTCAGAGTTGCGGTCATTAGGTGGAGCATGAGAAGAAAACCCAGAGTGGAGTCAGTTGTGTAAGCCCGTCAGTAAGTCATACCATGTAGAAGGTATATGTTTAACCAAATGTGCCCAAGCTAAAAAGGATCCAGCCCAAATGAAAAAAGCAAAGATGACATAGTGGTGCAAACGACTTAGTAAATGAACGTTGCACATTGTCCACAGCAGCCAGGCATGTCCATGAATACGATGGAGTGTATTCAGGGTTGAATTCCAGAATGAATCTTATAAACTGTTTGTAGTTGACGATACAGCAAAGCTTGATTCGTCGTGAGCAAAGAAGAAAAGCACATGTAGGAAAGAGCTGGAGGCGCAGGTGTACCCAAGCCCTGATTCCCTCACTTCGGAAAGAGTAGGAATCAACAATCCGTTAAGAATAAGCACCCAAGAAGGAAACTGGAACCGACATGATCCACATTGGCACCTTGGAACGGCGAAAACTGACCGGATTATAGGACCAGAGGAATAATGCATTTTAGATAAAGCGAACGTAGGGTTAATGCCCTGGAATGCGTGCGCCAAATCAGTATCCTCAGCCAACGGAAAAGAGAACCAGTGGGTGATCCAGTAAGTGACATTATTGATGTTCATCAAGATCTACAAGAGGCCGAGTAAGCTACGTTGAATAAATCCGCTGGTGAAAATGGTGTTGAAGAGAGATTTCCAATTTTTGCAACCTGAGCCCTCCCAGTGAAGTTAGAAGCAAACCAAAATAGAAGCGGGCCGCGAATATCTATAGATCTTACTTTATCGAGGAGGCACCGTGAAGAACTTGGGCACATGCCTTACGAACATCAAGGTAGATAAGAATGATACACAGTTTGGCCTAGTAAGCAGAAGAAACATGATTAAAGGAATCCGCTTGGCATGAATTGGCCGACCACCGGGCGGTAAACGTGTATTGTCAAGTGTTCAGGGTCCTGCTGGTGATGAGATAATCTAGGTTGTGGAAGAGCAAACAGGTGTGATGGATGCCACGATAGCTAACTGGAGCAGTTCGTGGGCTAGACATGTAGTTTGAGAGGATGGTGAAGTGCTTATAATGCACTGGAACTGCGCCAGTGATGAGGGTGGTATCAAAAAGACCATGGAGGTCCGGGCACCTGCCTTTAGAATGGGAGAAAAATGCCGTCAGTATCTGTGAAATCGGAGCCTCTAAGACGACCATGTCAGGTAAAGTGACTGAGAACGTGCAGAGGGTGGGGTCTAATGCAGACGAGGAAATCAGGTAAGGGCAAAAAGTATACGGGAGTAGTAAGCAAATAAATGGAGAGTTATTATGATGTTCAGTTTTATTCATTAGACATAGCCACCGAGCGTTACCCTCTCATCAGCTTGGAGCACGAAACTGTTGTGATCGTCTAGGCATCTCTAACTTTCAGGAGCGTCAAAAATATACTAGATCATTCGTTACGGCTACAATTTCGAAGGCCGTGTTAACGTACACACTGCAGTGCAGTTCATCATTTGTGATCTAACTCCGTATCTTTCTCCGTTTAAGTTGCTCACCTAAAATTGGGAAGGTGCTTCAAAGACCCTCAGTTTCATACTCAGCTCGCTAAGTTATCCGTTATCCGCGGTTCATTAAGCAAGCACGAGAAGAATGAGCATGCTTCGTCCGAGGCAGACCAAACATCGGCTGCTCTATGCTCCCGGGTGTTGGCTGATATGAGGTGGCAAGGTCCATTGATCCGCAAGCTTCATTAGCTGGACAACCCGCGCTTCCTGCTGCCTGCTGCCTGCCTCCCAGGCTTAATCTTATCTGGTTGAAGAGGTTCGAGAGGCTTCATTTATTGAAAGGATCTATTAGTACAATTTAGGGTTACACCCGGAAGTGGCCGTACACAAGTATATTTAACCACATTTGCTCTAGGTCGTGCTGCGAAGTTTCGCACCCATTTTCACTGATGAGCCTCAACAGCGCGCAAACGAGAAAGATACACTATAGCTCTCTCCCCTAAATTACCAACCAAGAACCAGATTCGTTGTAGAGGGCTGACGGTCTAGAGCCAATCGGTTATACTGTGTGGATCACACTGACCTTGGCAATGGCTCAAAACATGTGAGCCGCCTGTTTTTATGAAAACTTCTCTCGTGGTTGCACCTCGGTGGACAACAATCAGTACTGCCTTCCCCACTAGGACGATTTTTAGTGTAAGCGAAACGTCCAGTGAAAACCACTGTTGACACAGGCACACTTAATATTGATGTCACGGAAGCATCCAGTGAGTTTGTGGGCACCAGTCAACGCCGTTTTCTTTTTCGGTGTAGTCCGTTCGCGCTAAGTGCCAAGACGGCGTCGGTCATAATTCAGCAGATCACGGACAAAATGTTGAGAAATAGCTCAGTTTCATTACACATTCAGGCGATCTCATTCTCTTGGGTTGTAGGCCAAACTAATTTCTACAGCGCCTCGGTTGGGCTTTGGGTCGTATTCAGGAGGTTGATAATCTTCGCATGGTCCTTAATGTCCCTGGTCTCCCCCTCGGTCACTGACTAATCGGGCTGAAGTCCAGGCCATTGGAACCCTAATGTCATCAAACGCCCATCAGTACTCTTTGGTCGGCTACTGAGTTCGAACTACCCCGTGGAGGTTCTGCCAGGATTTTTACTCATCCTTCCGAGGAGAAAGCCAAAAGGATATCCAAGTGCCTTCTTCAGTATTTAGGTGTCTTTCACCCGTTTACCTCTTCCATTACAGATTTCTCTCTCGGTAGAGAGCTCCTATCCTCCGTAGATTAAGCGTTTGCTTTTGGAGAGGTTTTGCTGCGACATGAGGCTACAGAAAAATCTGCTAAATAGTACATCGACAAATTTATCATGCGAACCGTTTGACTAGCGCTTGGTGGACAAACTTACCTGTGCTGTCGGGATTCACACAGATGTTCAGTTCACAGAAGTATGCAAGTATTTTGGATTCGGCCGAAAAGTGGAACTTCAATTTTGCTTTATCCTGTTAAACTTATAAAACGGTTAAATTTCCTGATTTTTTCGTGCGGTCCATAGAAGTTTAGGATTGTGTAGAAAGATGTATACTCCAGACCTTCTGGCTCTCTGACATAAGCCTCTAAAGGCGGCGGTCTGCCAGGGCTTTTGTGAATTCATTTGGCCATTCATCACATGCGTAAAATGTCTAAAGGAACATAGCATGTTTGTCTCAGATTGAGCCTCCTTTTTACTTTTGACGACGTCTGATATTCTCCATTCGTCGTAAGAAGAACGGTGTAAGTGGCTGTTATATGTTGCTTAACCGACGGTTCTTTACTTGTGGTGGTGGAGGCGGACGGCAACAAGTTCCATAATTTTATGGGCTTTCAGTCCTAGTGATGGGCATATGTGGATAGAAGTGACAGCCACTTGTTTGCAATTCAGACGTAGCCCAGTTAAAGCAGCAGTCGTTCGAGCCATGTGTTTTAACGAAGTCATCACGGTGGGCCGAATTATAGGATTGTTCTACGAAATGAAGATAAGACATTGTTTGGAGTGTTACCCCTTAAACTGATGTGGTAAGGCAACACTCAAAGATTCAGGCCCCCATTTTTTAACGATCCATGTTGTTAGTCTTGAATTTTTTAGTGTTCGTCGTAGGGGTGAAACACCAATAAAAGCGTTATCTGGAGGTGTGCATTTGCAGCCCGAAGTAGTTTTTTACCGGTAGCTCGGTGATTTGTGGGGTTGATTTGGATACCCTTCGGGCGCATATTAAACGTAGCCCCTTTGGGCTGCCTACCTTGTGAAAAAACAGATTCAGTATTCCAGCTTCTGAATTAGGGGTAATTTGTGTAGTCGGGCATCTCTGGAGGTTGGCACATGTGAGTGGAGTTTGCGCAGAGTTTGCGTAGTGCTGGTGTGTCGTCATTCAGGCTTGCTCCTCAGGTATCCAGCTGATGGTGCGCACTAGGTAAATCGTCTGGGTATTATCCGGGAACTGAAGAGTTCGGTGTGCGTACCTAAGTAGATGTTATTTTAGAGAGGTTTGAGCTTTATGGTGATATAGCTTTGCTTGTGTTAGCTGAGCTGGCTCTAACTTATTTTCCAAACTGTAAAGCTAACTTCTGTTTACCGTTTACTGAGAAGTTTTCTGTTTACTACCCTACCATATAGATTCATTGGGCTTACTTATCAGCGTCAGCCGTTGGATGGTGGTTGAAAGTTAGATATTTTGGGCCCCTGCACACAGAAACGTCTTTACCTGGAAACCTCAATCTGAACTAAGGAGCCACCGTATGGCTATATAACAAAAGTGCAGCCAGCCAGCCAGCTTTGCAAAGGATATCCATATGAATCAGTCACAGGAACATGGATTGTAATTCCGACAGAGGTGCTGGACTGTGAGGTTTAAGCACGAAACAAATAAAGGTTCTGAACAACAATAATATATGTTTAAGCTTAGATGAGGCCCCTTGGAGTTAAATTTTACATTTCAAATATACTGTAATCGTTAACTCTCTCTTATCCGTTCCTTATTTGGTACAGCATCTGCAATTCATTGGGTTGATAGGACGATGAAAGAATCATGGCGCCGACACCTTTCAGGTTGCGGCCAACACTTGTTCCGGTGAAATCAGTCTAAGAAGGTGCAAGATGTTTGTGAAGCATCACTCCAGAGTTGAGAATCAAGCCAAAGTTGAGAATCAAGTCTCCAGAGACGGAGCAAAACGTAATTCGTTGTCCTTCGTGTTCAGGTTGTCGCTAACACAAAGAAAAAGTTCTCGTGACAGCTATGATAACTGTACTTGCGCTCTAAGGTTGTTGCTTCTTATGATAAGTGTGTGAAACAAGTCGAGCAGTTCGCCTCCGGCATATTTGTTTTTCCCTCGGGCAAGCTTAACGGCTCTTCGTTGCACTAACTCCATATGTATGTAGTCGAAGCTTGAGTAAACAGAGCAGAATATAGGGAAAATGTTCTTGTAGGCAGAAAGCATGTAGGCGTTGTTTGTTTATTCATGTCTGTTAAATCACAGTAGATGATTTGCCTAACCTTGGTTGTCAAAAGTAGCCGGCTCTCACACACAGCCAGATGGAACCAATGGAAACTTTCAACTGGATTATTACGGAAAAAACTAAACTTTAGGAAACTGTCCGTCACGAAGAGACTGAACCTTACCGTGGTGTGATGGTTTGCGCACCTCAGCGACCCACTGAGCTATACTGGGGGTGTCCCCGCGACACACACAGAGTTTCTCATACCAGGTTGGTCAATGGTTAGAGGTCTGACAAACACAGTCTCCTGGCCCTCCAGGTTGAAGGTTGGAACATGTGGCGACTTGTGCCTTAGAAATGCATTCGCATTTCCCGCCAGACACCGCTGCCATGCGGTTAGGCTTTTGAGCCAAGGACTTTGGTTGAGGACCCTAATCGTCCTCTTGTCTAGGTGTGGGCGCCCTGACAGTATCCTAACCCACATACAACCATGGACTGCACACATACAAATAAACTCATGCCACATCGGCCGTCGCGTGGTGCCATCAGTTGGGTCGCCTTACTTGCTGCATACAGCAGGGCGGGTAAGCGAAAACAGGCTACTGCTGACGCCTCCTTCCTTTCTCTTTCACACACTTTCTCTTCTCCCTCCCCACCCCAGTAATAACTCTCTCGTTGTAGGCCCAGCACTTGGGACTGATGACTCCGTTCGTCATGCGTCGGTTTTGCGCGCAATATCCGCTGGTCGCATGGCGCCGACATCCTCAGGTATTTCCAACCCAATCTTCAAGCCTCGACACTCAGTCTATCTTGCCGCCTTCAATGTCCGCACTCTGAAGCAAGGAGGACAACAAGCTGCTGTTGCGCTACACTGGACTCGCTTGGCATTGATGTGTGCTGTGTCTCAGAAACAAGAATTCAAGATGCAAGCACAGTGATTGAGCTAACCGCCCCATCAGTCTCCACTCGCTTCCGGCTGCGCACCTCTGGTGATCCAGAGGCTGCTGCGGCGGGATGTGCAGGGGTTGGTATCGTCCTAAGTCACCGGGCGGAAGTATCCTTGCTTGACTGGATACCTGTTGATAGTCGCCTCTGTGCGGTTCGTCTGTGAAGGAGTCTCACAAGCGGGAAGTTGATCGATGTCTGTTTATCGTGTCCGCTACGCCCCAACTGACTGTAGCTCCGACGCCGTCAAAGACAGGTTTTATGACGCCCTGAATGCCCTGTTGCGGCGAGCTAAAAGCTCAGATCGTGGTGGTTGCTGGAGATTTGAATGCACAAGTGGGCAGGCTTAGCGTATCTGAGACTCAATTAGGAGGTCGACATGGATTGGACTCGGTACGTACGGACAATGGGGAACGATTGCTTCAGCTGTGTGCTGATCGCAGGCTGTTTTTATGCAGTACTAACTTCCGAAATAGCCGAAGTCGTCTGGCCACATGGTGTCCTCCAACGACATGCCGGCCACAAACTCAAATCGATCACACGCCATCAGTTACCGATGGCGCGGATCAATAACTGACTGCCGGTCGTTTTGGAACACATTTGTGGATTCCGACCACGCGCTCGTCCGGAGTCGCTTCTCCCTACGTTTTCCAGACCGCGTAAGGTGCGGACAAATCGCTTGGCAACTGAGAGACTGGCAGATCCGGATGTTAGACGAACTTACCAGAATCGTCTTCTAGGGTCTCTTCCAAATGCTCCACCATCAGATGTGAACGCATACTGGGACGAGATTGCCACCTCTTTGCATAGTGCTGGGAATTTGCCTGTGGCACGGCACCACCAGGCGCACTCAAGCACTGGATATCAGACCGAACGGTGGCACTGCTTAAATCTCGGAGAAATATCCCAGCCGGCCCGAACATAACTTGGTGCGACGAATTATCAGACGTCAAGTGAAGGTGAGCGTGCGAGCCGACCGTGAAGTGTGGTGGACACAGAAAGCCAAAGAAATGGAAGAGGCCCAGAAAGCCGGTAATGCCCGAAGATTATTTCAGTTGATCCGTGCGACCGGTCCCCGGAAACCACCTGTGAGCGAAACTATCAAGGATCGGAATGGAGTGACCATCTCGAATAAAGAAGAACGCCTCGACCGATGGGCCGAATACTTCGAACAACAATTGTCATGGCCACCAGCTGGCACTCATCTGGAGCCCACAGGTGACGTAGAACCCTGGACGGTGAACGTGGAACCACCTACGGCCTCGGAGGTTTACGACTGCAAGCGCCACCGAGCTCTGGTCCGGATGACCTCCCACCCGCATTGTTCAAAGATGGGGGTGAAGTCCTCAGTCAACGCCTGTCTGATCTGTTTGCCTGCATTTGGGAAAGGAGTCTGTCCCAGACAACTGGGGAGAGTCGGTGATAGTGCCCATTTTCAAAAAGGGGCTCGTAGTGAGTGTGGCAACCACAGGGGGATCAGCTTGACCCCGGTCGTAACGAGACTGTTGGCGTCACTTGTGCTTCGTCGCCTTACGGTGGCTCGTGAAACACTTACTCGAGAGCAGCAAGCGGGATTCCGGCCTGGTAGGGGTTGTGTTGACCAAATCTTCACACTCCGTCAGGTGCTAGAACAACGCCATACGTATAAGCGACCCACAATTCTAGTGTTCCTGGATTTCCAAGGCGCATTTGACTCGGTTGACCGGTCTGTTCTGCTTGACACGCTTGCCCACCAAGGAATGCCCCGGAAGTTTGTGAACATAATACGCTCTTTGTATTCTCAGACTTGGACGTGTGAGAGTATGGAGAGCTCTCCAAAAGCTTCCGTACACAAAGTGGTGTCCGTCAGGGATGCCCACTCTCCCCATTCCTTTTAACTTCTGTCGATGAAATAATGAGACGAACGCTGGAAGGTCTCCAAAACCCTGGTGTTCAAATAGCCTGTGAAGAAAACCTTGTCGATCTGGAGTATGCAGACGACATCGTTCTCATCTTCAAAGAGGAGGAGAAGGCGCAGGTGTTTTTGGATGAACTGACCAAAGTCATCCCGTCCTTTGGTATGCACTTTGCACCCAAAAGTGTGTAGGTCATGCTCCTGGACATGCAGTCACTGAACGCGCCACTTACAATCCAGGGAGAGGTACTGGAAGTTGTGGAGCGTTTTACGTATCTTGGAAGTTGTATTAGTTCTGATTGTAGTGTGACAGATGAGGTCAATATAATCTGCAAAGCTCGGGTCGCGTTTGCTAATTTGAGACACCTATGGCGTCAAATGGTGTATCCCTGAATCTCAAGGGACGTGTGTATCAAGCTACAGTGCGGGCTGTTTCGTTGTATGGCTGTGAGACTTGGCCTGTTCGAGCAGCAGAACTGAGACGTCTTCAGGAGTTCGACAATCGCTGTCTCGGAACCATAGCTCGTGTGCGTTGGTGTCGGTGTGTCCGTAACGAGGCAAGTAGAAAGCAAGTTTTCGATTGTGCAACGGGTACTTCCATTGAAGAATGTGTCCAGCACCAGAAGCTGCGTTGATTGGGACATGTGTTGCGTATGCCAGCCATCATTTGCCAGAGAGTGCTGTTTTCCATGCCCAATTCAGAATGGCGTAAGCAGGAGGTGGCCAACCTTGACCTAGCAGAGGGGTATGAAAGAGATTACGAAAGGCTTGCGTGCTGTCGATGTTGCTCGCATTCCAGGATGGGGAACGTGTGATCCCCACTGCGCCCGGTTGGAGAAACTACAAGATATGGCTGCCAACCGATGTCAATGGCCTTCTTGATGTCAGTTTCTATCCAGATTGCCTGAGTGAATGTTTGGAGGTGTAGGCACCTCGGACTGATTGTAGTAAGCTAGCACCAAGTCCCTTCCCCACCCACCTTTATTCTTTTCTTTATAATAAGGCTTGCAAATAAATCATGGCTATACGGCAGTGAAGTATCTGTGTTGAAGACTGATGTCATGCTGTCGACGATGATGATGATGATCAGCAGACTGAAACGGAGGCGCCTCTGTCAAGTTGACTGTGTTAAGAAGCAAAACACGTGTGGATTTTAAACATCCTCTCCAATCTTGGGTCAAAAAGTAATGTTCTGTTTTCACCCTTATCAGATAACAAAATAACTTCTCTTAATATTCAGAAGTAACCGTTTAACCAGATCACAGTAGAATAGCCGTAGAAAGCAATCTAACTTATGCAATAGTACAAGTTACTACAAAAAGCGGAAACCGACGCCAAGAATATGGTTGGTTTGTGGTTATTGTTTATCAAAATCTTCTGCTAAGATACCACCTAATCACAACAGGTCGATTATGGCTGCACCAGGATTGTTCTTAAATAAATGTATCTTGACACCTCAAAATGTCGATAATTCCATAAATTGATAAAACATTAGCTAAATGGGAAAATAGTAAACACGACAAAGGTGTCCACTAGTGGCTAACGGTGACAAATGGAGCTGGCGTGTTAGGCTTGCCCCGGTGGCACTGGTGGCTACGGTCGGCTAAAGGTGGAAAACCGAAAAATTATCACAGCTTTGTTGGGTTTTTAAAACATTTTTCAAAGTTGTTTGCAGCTGGACGAAGCTAACGGTTTTAGCCTTTAAGTTGCTGAGGTGTGAGAACCGGCCAACTGACCGCGTCCGTGTAAAAGGTCACCACCCAACCTCACGGCATCTGGACTTAGACCGATTTTGAAATTTAATTAGCAACCGCGTCGTTCTTGCGACAGAAAGTGCGGCATGGTCAAATACTAACGAGGTAAGTGCACAATTGGCAGTGTAATAAACGGATAACATCATTGTCTTCGAGAACCCTGCTCAAGGAGGCCCTCTAACACCGAAGCTTATGGCTTCCGGGGTTCGAGCAAACAACGACTAAATGGTTTTCCATATGAAATCCGCCGTAACAGTGGAACGTATTGTCACAGGGGGCATGGCAACTAAAACGGCAGGTGTCGTTGTAAATCATTTGTCCCACCGTCTATAAATTTTCTAAATTCGTTGCATGAGACAGGTGCTTTTTCTTCACTCCTTAACCAGTTCTCTTAACTGAGGGGGAAAAGAGCACGAAGCATGTTCCTTAAATGAAAGACGGAGTTCAGAGAAGCTCATTCTTGAAGGAGAAATAACCTTTACTAATGGAATTTTGACCAGGGTGAAGGTACTCATTGAGTGTTTACGGAACTCTGCATCCAACAGTCTGGTTAACAATGCATCCAAATATTCCATTTTGGTCATTCCGTTGATCTCTGTGTGAAACGCCTCAAACGTCTTGGTGACCGTCACACATGACCAAACAGTGATATTGTTCGAAGGTATGCTTTCTCCTTTTATCTGCGCGCGTTTCGGAGCGTCGCAGTCACCAAAGATCCGCCGGGAAGTGTTTTTTTTTACCAGAAAAACACTCTTGGCATCCAATCCAAAACTGTTTGGTGTCCAAGAACTTGAATACTACGTATATCTAAAACGAAGGGAGAAAAACATGAGTAAACTCAAATTAACAACGAACTTTTGGAAGGTAGCTTGAGAGCAGATGGTCAGCGGTAAGTTTTATTTTTCAAAAGAGTACAACAGTGGGATATAAATAATTTCATCATTCGCCGGGAGAGCAAAACAAATACACTTAACGCGACTTAAAGGCTGAATGAATACATGTTCACTGAGTTGGCTATTACGGCTAGAGAGGTCAAACGAGCGGAAGAGTAGACCATCGGATTGAAGGGTGAATTTCCTTCATAGTCATCCGTCGGTAGGCAGTCCATCATGTCCACAGAGCCTGGTGCTGATCGTCCAGCAAAAGATCGTTGTATTTGAACGGCGGTCTCACGTGGCCCGAAAACTTCCTTCCTCAGTTTAACGAAAAATAACCCAAAGGGAGATGCGGAAAACCTAACCAAGGGCTTTTTCACCTTCACATTTTCCACCAAAAATCACCGAGCTCTGTAGCTTTTACGTGACAGCCTGTGGTCCATATATATGGGGAAAAATCTGTACAAATAGTCGACATTATAAAAGCAAAAAATTATAGTGGGAAGATATATATATATATATACAACAATAATTAAACTGGAGACATTTCTAAGAGCGGTGTTGTCAGTCAAGCCCACTATTACAAAAGGCCCTACTTAAATCAAAAGCCGTCGAAATTCTGTGGCGCTTCGGAAACCGCTGTCTACATAACACCGCACAGAATAAGCAGGTTCGAGAAGTTAATGCACGTTTTCTGAACCGATAAAGCTTTCTTTCCACCGCAATACGTCCATAATTCTAAGGATAATTGAAGCATGTGAAAACCGGTACCTGATTGCGGTGCATTTACTTTACACTGGTCATCGCAAAAAAACGGAAGAAATGAAACAACGATTGAGTGGACAATGACTCGTCTTGCGAGAACCAGGCTACACGACATAGTGAATCGGCTGTGCATCCAAACAAAGTAGTTTCAAAAGTGACCTTTTTAGCAGGGTTCTAACATCCAACCTCTTCCGTTTTCCTGGCTTTCAGAAGACTTTTGTGAAATAACTACTGACTTTGGTCAGTGCGTATCAAGGAAATCACTAGTAAGAACGTTGCAAAACCTAGCCAGCTTTGGCTGTCTTTGGCCATCAACGGCCACGGGCCGGTATGTTTACTGGGAAGATAGTCTGTTCGTCCCAATTGACGGGTTGACCAGACAACGACTGGCGCCTATGTCTACATAACTTTCCACCACTGTAACGGCGTAGAATAGCCAAAAATGATCAAAGACCTATCGGTGGCTAAAGTGACGATAAAGCGTTTTGGGCGAAATGAAACGTCCGTTGCTTTGAGCATGTAACCCAAATTAGACATGTTTTGTTACATTAGGTCAGTATAATTTAGAAAATTTGCACAATTTATTCCATATGTTCAGCACCTTGTCCATGGGGGAAAGATACAGTGCTTGAATTTACGCTATTTAAGAAACCTCTATTTACATCTGCTGCGACGTAGTTCACTGACTTTGAAATTTCCTCACCCAGACAAACAGCTGTCCTCAAGAGGTAAACGAAATACCCAGCATTTCTCCGATGAGATTAATTTCGGATGTAATTGATTTTATTTTTATTAAAATATTGACAACCCCCGATTATCCTGAGGTTGACGTCGGCACAGCAAATCCAGCCGGATTTTTCTCTGCCCCGTTGAACAGATTTTTAATATTTTCACGCGATTCTCAAGTAGGGATAGCGGATAAATTCCACAATATAAATATATCTATGAAATTTTTATTTGGTTGACGCGATTGGGACGTAGTCCCTTAACCTATCCAGATAACTGCGACCCACCGATCCCTACCAAACCACCAATCGCTTCTCTTTGTAAACGTTCCCTTCTGAGAGATGAGGACCAAGCTGGCCTACAACTTTCTAAGTAGTCAGAGAAAGGCAGTGAAAATTGTTAAAAAAAACCCTTAGCTTTCATGAATCTCCTCTACCCTTGGGAGGTGGTAGATGACTCTCCCTGTCTGTTGCAATGCACAGGCATACTCTGGGTTCATTTTACATGAGGATGGCTAGATATTTGTTGTCCTATTAGATTATAGAATGTCTACTATAACATGATCGTCTCCATGTTTTTACTTGAACACACGCGCACGGACGCGTGCATGGACACGTTAAGTCCGGTAATCTGTTTTGTACATCCATCGTCTTAACCTGGACTGTTCATCTTCATTCGTTTTTCAGGATCGCGTAGGATGTGGGCAAATAAGAAACTGACATACACGGATGTTAGACTACTTCACAAGGATCGCATTCTGGGGTCTCTTCCAACTGCTCCACCACCAGATGTGACTTGATTCTACGACGAAATCGGCATCTTTTGCACAGTGTTTACAGTTTTGCCTGTAGCCTAGTTTTCACTCATAATCCACTCAAGCGCTGCCGATCAGGCGTATTCAAATAGGTTCTTCTTGTTCACCAAAGAATTTCCCGGAAGTTTGTGAGCACGATAAGTTGACTTATGAACTGTAAGAGTAAACGGAGAGCTCCACAAAAGCTTTGGTACACGAAGAAGTGCCATACACCAAGGACTACTACTCGTATAGAACGGGATAATGGGATACTCGCTGTCGGGTCTTCAAAACACTGGTGTTTAAGTGGCTGCTGACGAAAATCTTGCCGGTCTGAAATATTTAGACGATATCGTTCTCGTCTTTACGGAAGAGGAAAATGCGCAAGTGTTTTCGGATAAGCTGGTTAAAGTCATCACATCCTTTGGTATGCATTTTGCCCCTCAAAGTGTAAGGTCACGCTCCTGGATATGAGGTCACTGATGCGCCATTTACAACCCAGGAAGAGACACGCGAATTTGTGGAGCACTTTACGTATCTAGAAAGTTGCATTAGTTCTGATCGTATTGCGACAGATGAGATCAATGCACGAATCAGCAAGGCTTGGGTCGCGTTTGCTCATGTGAGACACCTATGGCATCAAAGTGCTGTACCACTGAACCTCAAGGGACGTGCGTATCAGGCTACCGTACTGGACGTTTTCCTGTATGGCTGTGAAACTCGGCGTCTACTAGCAGCGGAACTGAGACGTCTTCAGCTGTTCGACACTCGCTGCCTGAGGATCATAGCTCGTGTGGATGGTGTCAGAGAACTCGTAACTGTACAATCACAAAGTGATTTTTTCGGTTGTGCAACTTGGACTTCCATTAAAGAATGCGTCCAGCACCAGAAGTTGCTTTGGTTGGACCACGTGGTGGATGAGCCGAATAATCTTTTGCCGAAGAAAGTGTCGTTTTCCGTGCCCAATTCAGAGGGGTGAAATCAAACAGGTGGCGAACCCTTGACTTGGCAGGGAGTATGAAAGAGATTACGAAAAACTTGGGTATTGTCGGTGTAACTTGCTATTCAGGATGGGCACAGCGTGATCCACAATGCGCCAGGTTGGAGACTGTGCAAGACGTGGCTGCTAATTAATGTCAGTGGCGTTCTGGCCATTAGTTTTTATCTTGATTATCTGAATGAGGTGTGGGCACCTCGGAATGATCGTGGTAGCCTAGCACTAAGTCCCTTACCGGTCCAATGATGTACTTTTATTCACAATAGGATTTTGAGATAAATCAGGGTTGTACGGCAGCGAAGCATCGGTGTTGAACGCTGTTATTATGCTGTCGACGAAGATGATAAGTAAGGTAAACCTTGTCCTCTGGAACTGTGAAAATCAGCAGGGTTAAACTTCTTTTCAACCATTGGCCCAGATAAAATCAAGATGTTCTTTGATGAATCCGAGCCTTTCTTGGCCAACAATGTGACGTTATCTCCAGGGTCAGGATAAGGAGCGACATAAGTCATGGCATCTGTTTCACCATTTGGGAGCTGCGGATAGTGTCCCCCTCTAAACGTGGCAGTGGCACATACACAGGATGCAGTTTTTGCGCGCTGGAGGACATTTTTATGACCAGTAAATGTAAATGGCATCAAGAACCTTTTGTAGGACCCAAATGTCAATATTTTGGTTGATTTGTTTTATAGCCTGATAGTGTGTGTATGGATTATCAGGGTCTGGTTAGTTAGTTAAGAAGATTATTAATATGGGTGCTCAATAGTTTGGTGCCAAATATTGGCTGACGAGAAATTCCAACTAATGGAAGGACGTCGCATTACCCACCTAGGTAAACGAGATTGTTGCCGATATTAATATGAGCTAGGTAATCCAATAATGTGTCAAGCACAATAGCCTTGGTGCGCAGCAGAAGAATCTGTCTCGTATGAAAATTCGTGATCTGTCCACAGCTGAAATGAGCAGGGTGGTAACGCATTGGATAACTTCTGTGGCAGCATTTACTGTCTGCGGGTCGGTCTTGCTGTGTGGCTGGGGTGAAGTTCCTGGGTGAGTAACTTAGTTGGGGCGCCAGGTAGTTTTCAGGAGCAATCTTAAGTGTTCCGCTAAATCTTGCCAATTTACATTTATATGAGTTATTTGTTTTGCTCATAGTCGTATAATTAGATAATATTGGTTCTCGAAGACGATCAGAAAAGTCGGGTTGAGAAGCAGAACTGAGATCCCGAGGTACTTTTCAAGATTTCTCAAAAAGAAGGAGCGGGACAACTGAGCCCATTTCACCGCAGTCCTGATGAGAAGGTTACTGATATTAAGAACAGGAACTTGTTGTTGTTGACTATGGAGACACTATTGACGTATTCAGTAGCCTCTTTTTGGATGCTGCAAATTTGCTGAACTAGTTTGATTTAGAGTACACTTTTGTCCAGCTGGACCAGAGAGGTGGATTCAGGGTGAGGGTCAGCACACAGGAATGGATGGTTCCTTAGGCTTCCAAGTCCCTAAATGGATGTTATATAGTCCGGAGGTTTAACTATCCTTTCTCCACTGGTTTTGGAATAGGTGTTCATGTGAGATGCTTTGGGGCTGTAATGAGTGCTTTCGGATGTCAGCTGAGTTCAGTGTCATCAGTCATCCAGGTCACTGCAGACAATTGTTTAGGTAATGTTTTTTACCACAGTTCGCTTTGCTTATGGCAGTGTTGGAAAATACTGCATCGAGAAGTTCAGTGTGAGCATCACGGTAGGACTTTGGTGCATATTCCTGGCGGAGGAAGCGTCATTGGATTGCTTTTTGCTGCGTAGTCGTTCGCTATTGCGTAATCCAGTTTTATCTATTGCCATCACTTTGGTCAGTTAGTATGGACGACTTAAACAGCAGCGGAGAACTAGTGCCATCAGTTTCGACCCAAGCAAGCGGCAAAGTCTTTCGGGTCGTGTAATCTTGTGGCGTTATATAGAATCCCGTGAGTATCGAAATCTTTCATTATCAGTGAGTGAAATTTATGATACGTACTGATTTCTTCCAAAGCTATTAACAGCGTCAGATTTATTTTTGCAGGGTCAGCAGGAGGCTCTTATAGGCTGGCAGTAATAATAACTTTACTTGGGAAGCCTATTAGCCTCCGAGTTCACTGTTTGCGTTGAACCCTTTTACGTGCAAACCGTTTGATTCGGTAGAGCCATGGACATCAGCCAAACCCTGCCACTCCTTTGGCCAGCCGGATCAGTTAGTTTTCAAGGTGGGTGTCCGAACTTCTTTCCATGGACATCATTTTGATATCAGATTTTGGGTGTGGCGATATGCATCATTTCAGACCAGCGTCAGTTCTTGCAGCTTGCTCCTGCTGGCTGTGGTATGTTTGTACAGGATTACTGTGTATGATCTCACAATACCAGTGCAACCACTCTTCTGGATAGACTAAGCGCCCTGTGACTGAATAGTGAGTATAGTAATGCACGACATGGTAGTTGATTCGCTGATCATTTCTGCGCCGCCATCGTTAGGCGTGATGACAGGGTACCTTATGGTGAAATATAGGAGTTTGTTTCGTTGTTGTCTGTTAAGTTTGTCGTTGAGTCAATTTTAGTAAATAAAGCTTCAGCCGATCACATGTTGGAGTCTGTTTGTGCCAAGTCCGATGTCTCGTAGACTAACCCGCTAGATATGGACATTCGGGAGTGACCGGTTTATATTTTATGACGAAAGGCCAGTCGAGTAGGCTGTAGTTAGCCCAGATCGAGGATTGTTTACTTTGCAGAGATCTCGGAGACCACTAAATGAAAAGCTCGATGGTTTTAGACCCTAGGTCAGACTATCTATGGCACCATTTCTGTGCCGAATCGTTCAGCTGTAGCAACTTTTCGGTGCCCAACTGCCATGCCACCGGAAAGAAAGCACGAGAGCTGGGATACTGCCAGGTTGCCCAAGACTAGACAGGTGGTCGTTTTCGAACCACGAACCTTCCGGTCAATAAATTCGCGCTCTAACGACTGAGCCATCTCACCCTCAGCTGTGCCGAATAAACCAGATCGGCCCTTGTTTATCAATCTACCAGGCTTTCCGAGGCACGTAGCTAAGGTAATCGACGAGCCGAATCTGTGAGGACGCTCGTTTTGGGATGTGTTGATCAATTTGAAAGCAAAGTGGTCGCTTTGTCATTCTACCGCTGCTTGCAGCGAAACACTTTATGGTGGTCGCGAACTACTCGGGAGAATACCTTTATTCGGTGCTACTTGAGCAACCTAACATATCGACTGAAGTGACCGGATACAGCTCTGCCCAGCTTATACTCCGCAGCATAATACGTACAATGCCCAAAGCATCGAACGCCTTGTTGCTGAATCCTCTAGATCACAGTGAAATCGGCACTCACCCACTTAAGTAGGATCAGCGCTTAGTCGCTACTGTAAGCGCAACACCCACCACTTGCTCCGAATAAAGGAATCGGATGGGGTGTGCGTGGCGTATCTTCAAAGACTTAAAAAACAGGGGTAACGAAAGCTAATGGAGAGACAGGACTACCATCCGTAAAATGTAGACAGAAAGCACGCGATCAAAAGAATACATGAGATTTACCCCAGGAGGGGCGATATTGAAATGGTAAACCTCGAACTAGCTACAACTTACGCGACGATTGGTCCACATTTTCGAAAGTGGAAGGATGTGGGGTTACTAGGTCACACAGGACCGGCACTCTACAAACTGGCCATACTATCGACCATGGGGCTGTCCAACTGGCCTGAGCATCCAATGAAAAATTAGAAGAACGATATTAGACGTTGCTTGCACTCTAATAGGAACCCAAGTTCTTGAGTTATTTGACTAAAAACCTCCTGGAGTGAGGCGAGATCTTTCTGAAGGATTTCCGAGAAAACGACAAGTATGCCACGGTATCAAAACATTGGATATCGGCTCGATGCTAGGCATGGGTAAAGAACACTTTTCAAGAACCAATAACAACCTGATAAGGTCGTTAATATCTCCGTGGTCTGCACACGTCTACAAAGACGAGTGGCGCAATGCGTTTGTGCCTATACTGAACATGATATCGCTAACCTCCAATGAGCATTGTTGGACCTAAGCTGAAACTACTAGAACGCGTGTTCCCCTAACGCCAACTGGCCTTGCTGTGACGTGTAAGATTTGTGTGTTAGGGCGAATCCCTCCGAGGAGGAAGATGTACATCAGGTTGGAACAAAAGCAGCGGTGAAAACAGGCGTTTTTCTAGATTTAGCGTCACAGTACTACAGAAATTGATGCCGAAAAAGAATTGATGCAAACAAAGTAGGGTTGGATTGCATTCAGTAATCTACGTCGAAAGGTCGAACCTACGTTTTACATGCAGATTACGAGTCCTCACTGTGGCCCTAGTTTTACGAGGTCCCGGAGAACAGCCAGTCACTTGGCATGAATACCTTCGAGAATTCTTGTTTACCATCAAGGTAAACGGTGCGTAGCTGCTGGTACCTTGTCAACCGCAACCACGAGGATCACACTTCCTACAATATATGGGCAGCACTAGCCATAGGGGTTGGTGAATGGAGAAATACACAAGAACGCTGCCCGGAACTCACCAGTATACAGTAAAGTGTGCTAGGGGGACGCGAGCGACAAGGGATCATTTGGATGGAGTAAGATGCGAGGCACACCATTTTTGGACAGCTGAGAACATTCAAACGTAGCAGATGCTGCCGTACGGGTCTAATTACATGAGGATGGTGGTGCCGCAAATGCATATAACTGCAAAAATTATAGGAATTCTTGTGAAAGTTGGTTGTTCTTGACGGAACAAGAGATGGTAAAAGATGCTCATGCAAGCTTCTGGTGGCCTAATTTAAGGAAAATATGCAGAACTTCCGCCAGGCTTGCTAGTAGCATCACACCCTACAGAATATGAAGGTAAGCCATCGGAATGAACTAGATGGAATCGGCATTATGGGACCATCTTCCGTGATTCATCAGAGGAATAGGCACTCTGTGGTTTGGTAGGCTGTCTTGCAAAGTTTGCGGAGGACAAATGAGTATCAAAGGCCGACGATGACAGAGCAGCAGATGTCATTGGGCACTGGGCTGCCACGGACAACTTCATTTGATCAAGACAATAGTTTTGAAGGCAGTATTGTAGTGACGCTACGTAAATTATTTCAAATCAAAAGACCAGCACAGCCACCTACCACCCTCGCAGACTTAGGTTTGTGGGGAGAACCAGCCAAAAGTTAAAAGCCTCGTCAAACAAACATGAGCTCTCAACGTTTCAGTTGTTGCGTATTCCACTGTGGCGAACAAGTAATATGCAGTCCGGGTCACATTGAGTGACTAACGTTTGTCAGTGTTAAAACGCAGTGGTTGAATATAGATGTGACAAAAGTGACGTCATAGAACCAGAAAAGTGTAAAGACCACGTGACTTATATATCCATAGCTGAATGACGAAAATCACGGAGGGCTTCGAAAGGATATAAAACAAAGTCCTAGGATTGCTTCAAAATGTGTAAACTTCCAAGCAGCGCGAAATTTCGCAGCTTGTGATCTAATGGCAGGCGACTGCGGAATAGGTTTCAATAGCACATTCAATTCTACACTGAATTTCGGATGTGCAAATCATCATGCTCCTTGGACCTGGATCAGGTAGCTTATGATGCCGCGTTGATGAGAACTTCCATGTTGAAGTGACTGCCCGACCTTTGATAAGCCTTTCCATTTCCATGGAAATGGTTCCATTCTCTTAGGCAGCTTCTCTGTTTTGGTTTCAAACACGCATTTGGCTAACCCAGCCACATCAATGGTTAGAGACATTATCAGACATGGCCCAGTCGCGCCCTCAGTGGCGCTCATGCATCCAAGCTATTGCCTTCAATGCATAGCCCCCTTCCCAATTCCCCGACTTGACAGCCCATTGACAGTGATGCATTTACGCAGCTCGCGCCTCCAATGCGCAGCTACCTACCTCACCTCCCCAAATCGGCGAACTAAACTGTGGCAGATACAACCACTGTACAAGTACACGGTTTGTTACAGCTGACGATGATGATGAACCCAGCGCGCACACGTCTTTAAGGTGAGGCCCGCAAAAACTACGAACGATCACTGCGAAACACTCTGCTGTAACTCCGCAGTCGGTCATCTCACGCCCTGCGGTTCACTCTTGTAATAACAGCACAGTTCGTCTTGGAAACAAAGAACTTGACATAATGAATTCGACTTATTGCGAAACTTTACTCTCAACCTGTGAATAGAATTAAAACTGCCGGAATAAGAGGTATCAGTTTAGCGAGCCAAGCTTGTCTAATCTATCGAAGTGTTCATTTTGTAGAACACGACTGATACGACTTAACTCTTCTTATTTCCTAAAATTGTATACATTCGTTTGAGCAACTTGGAACTGAGGTCCGCACCTCAGCTAAGAATCGTGTTAAGACCGTGGCTGCAGTTAAAAACTAAAGAAAGCCTGCTGCTTCCATTCGCGTTGCGATAGAGTGACGCTGTTGCCTGCCCCCAGTTCTTTAGTGCTATCTTATTCAGGGAACTATGAACAAGGGTGATATGAAAAGCTATAAAAATCGCCTCGTGCAAATGGCCCTCGTTTACATAGCCTTGCAACTGGCCCTAAGATTGCTTGCTGCATTCGTAATAGAATTGTAATCGAGGGGAATACTATCTCCAGTTAGCTTACTGAACGAAATCTCTTACCCACTCTTGAACGTCTTCGGCCAACCATTGCTTTTCAGCGAATTCCGTTGATCACAAACACCATAAACTATATCAGACAATAGTTTACAATGACTACGTGTCTGTGTGGCATCTTCTCCCAAAAGCCCATCCGTTGTGACCAGCTGGTTGGCAGCCTCCAAATAAGCCGCTGGAACACAGCCTCCTCCGCGATGTCTTCTTCCGCAGTCACGGATGCTAAGAATGAGAATACCTCTCTCCCACCTCGCAGAGACGGTTGGCGCGTTACTTTGAGGTCTGGCCACATCCGCTTGTTGAATGTGATACGATTTTTTGTGTAAAGCCTTTTATCCACTTGTAAACGATTCGCGCAGGCGTTTTCCCATTTCCTAACGAAACAGCCAGAGCAACTGAACGAGTGATTCCATATTACACCCGACCAAGCAGTCTACAATGGTCCGGTTATTTGTTGCATACATGCGCAAGCTCATTGCAACGATTCGTTGCTGTAATCATTGACTCACTAAGTGTCGAGCATGCTGTTACAACATCTGTAAACGCACCTACTATGAATGACGAAAAATCGCAAACATCCACCAGCTGCTGCAACAATCACTTGAAGGATGCGGTGGGGTCAGTCTTAGAATATTAGTTTGCGGGCCGGATAGCGAAGGAAAGCGCATTTGGCGAAGGTTCACTAGGGACTTTTTGCCTATACGTACAGGCACCCGCATGATGGGGGTCTGAGACTGTCATATGCTTGAAATTCAGGTGAAATCGAACTTGTTTGTGGACCACCCATTATTCTACCTTTTCTATAGATCACGTTGAATCCAGCCGATCAAACGCAGCTAAGGGTTCGTTTTGTTGACTGAATAGGCGAATTCAATCAAATGGGTGGATGACAATATTGAAGTGACACTATCTGCAAAAAAAAACGGACAACAGTGCAGAATATAACAGATTCACTTGGGAGATTCACCTGTCAGCCGAATATTAGCTCAGAGAGGAGTTTATTCGCTACATAACGTGTGTACCACAACAAGTTTCATTAAGGCATGCAAGTTCGATTACTCAGGTGTGCAGCATTCTAGGCTGTAATCACAACGATCCATAAGAAATACCGTGAAAGGCAGTGCCAATCCAACACGTTCTCATTCGATTACACTCATCGCAGTACCTTATTCAGACTACCTTGTGGAGACTATAATTAAGCAATAACACATAAAAGCAGCTTGCTGTGATTACACCTACGTTTAGGGGGGTTGTGCATCCAGTAATGGAGCGACGACAAACAACTTTCGGGCGGACAAGGATAGATTCTTTGGTGGGGACTTCAGACAGCTATCTTTCCCAAAACTACCACCAGCAACCTAGCAACATGGTTGTAAAATACGTGCAAACTGTGTCCAATGACAGTCACTGATTTTCGAAACTGACAAGGTTTAAGAGAATAACAGGAGGAAATTATTATACAATAAAATGCGACCGATCCATATTAGTACTTGCGACAGGGTGAATGAATTTTGAAGAAACAAAAACAAGGGAAAAAGGCGTGAATAACACCATTACAGCAGGTTCTTAAAATTCGGTCGAACATCAACCAAAAAAGCGACACAGCCAGGAAGTAGGAAATAACGCAAGAATCTTGGCCCCAGTGCTTCCACGAACCCATTTCGATGGATCAGTTCCATCTGCGGAGCACTGGAGCAGTGCTGTTTCACTTTGGAGCCTATGAATATGATTCACATTGACAGGAAAAAAAGTATAAAAAAATTTCACGGAAGGGAACAACCACAAATATGGCTACGCACATGTCTTGAAAATAGGCGAGACGGGTATGAAAGCCGCTTGGTAGCTATTCTCAGAGGTTCATGTGGCACGCGATGGATGAGTCAAATGTCCCGCGGAACGAGAAACCGATGGATGTGAACCCGTTGTGTGTTGAGGAAGTAGTTCCACATAATTGGCTGGGATTAGCCCCCGTAATGGAGCATGATCATCGGACGGTTGTGAGGGAACTAGCTGGGCAAACCACCAATTATCATCCTCTTCACCCAGTATTCGAAGACGGTCACCGCGCCTGAATGAAATCTCACCTTCAAACTCAGCTGGGAAGTCGAATTTGGCGACGCAGTAACGTCCGGCCAAGTGAGTGGAAGTGATACCAGGCGGAAATGAGCCGACAGCCGGTTGTTCTTTGTGAAAACTTGAAGAGTTGCGTGCAGCCGAGTCTCTATTGGCCTTTGGCACTGAATTCGATTGAGCACGAGGATCATTAAACACGGCGTTTGGGCCCAATCCAACGCGACCGAATTCCTGTAGGTAACAAAAGGCATACACTACTTCACTGATGAACAGGATGATGAAACAGGAGATGCAAGTCTTACACCAAATAGGTACAGTTTCAACTCACCGCGCCATTACATTATGTTTACCCCTTGAGCACCTCACAAATGAACGCGACAAGGCCTTGAAAAGTATGTGAACTCGGCTGCGAGGAAACAAAAAGTGGCTAATCTTTCTAAACTTGAGGCTAAAATCTAAAGAAGGAATATTTGTAGCGGACTTTTATAGTCCACAACTTTGGAAAGCATAATTCGAGTGGCAAATTGTCCCAAGTGTGTATAACGAGGTTTTCGCCACAAGGCCGGTCTTGTTTAACCTGACAGTACTTCGTGATTGTTTCCTTCGTACCAATACAGACGACATTTCCAGCAGTCATCAATTTAGTGCACTTTATTGTACTTGATAAGAACTCAACCTGGACGTGTTAGCGGTAAAAACACTTTCGAATATCATCTAAACAAGACAAAAAAATCATAGAACGATAAACAAAGCGTCCTTCCGTCACCTACCGTTTTGCTGTTACCTGGAAACTTTGCTGTTCTCGTTAGAACAGAGTAAAATTATAGGATAAAGCCCCTTTTGAATGATCACTTTTGACCAGGCTTGTCGAATTCCTGTACTGACCCTTAGACAACAAGTTCCCACCGGTCCAGTAGCATTAAATGAGTAAATCGGTCCGTGCTTCATCAAACAGGTTACTCCCTCTCTTAAATGCAATTACATTCACCTGTGAGAATTCCCGTGCAATTCGCAGGTTACAACACTCTTTGGTGTTCCATCTCGTCCACAACGACCGTTTTCGACCGGTCCCAAAAACTGTTATCTTAAAGATGTATGATTGGATCACAATGACAAATTTGGAAATCATGTTCGGAACTGTACGTAGGTACACAAAGAAATCATTCCGCAGGCATAGCTGAGTATCATTTTCAGTTTGGAAATTGTAAAATGTTGGAGGATGCATGAGGGTTAGTTACCCAAACCTAGTTAGGAGCCTGTAAAGCCAGGTAGCATTTTGTTAGAGCTGAGTCGTCCAACCGAAGTGATTTAAGGCACGTAACAGTGACAAAAACCATTCTCAAGGATACCATCCTCGGCTACGTTCAACAGGCGAAGTTTGATGAAGTTTACGACGAAAAACTGGCTTCACCACGGAAGTTGCGATCAAACATCTTACACAGAGTGCTGTAGGATACAGTATATGAATACAGTGCTCAGTGAGCCAAAGCGTTCCGAATTTCGGCTTGCCACGTCAGTATTCCGCGTTTGGTTGTGTCCCACAATTGAGGGTGACGGACTGTTGTCAGTAGACACCTAGCAGTCGACCACGAGGGTTTCCAAAACCATCAATTAAGGGCTAGGTAATTCTTGTCTATTTGCTTTCGGCCATGATGTGACCGGGATACTTCTTTTCTGTTAACATACTCAAGCTGCTCATCGGTAGCGACCCACAGAGACGATCAAAAAGGGGGACTAACGATGGATAGGTCACCAGTGAAGGGTACAGTTTTCATTAGGGAACTAGGGTAGTCCAAAGTGAACGTGAAGCTCTAAAACAGATATACCACTACCAGCACGTAATCTACATAGAAAATGTTATATAATCCTGTTCTCTTTCTGCGGATGAGGTCACGTACAGGAAAAATAAAGCTACCTCAAGCTTGCAGCTTGCTCGCCTCTTCTCGCCATCGGTTTGGATGTCGAAAAGACATCAGACTATCGATCGAAATAGACGAAACGGACGCCTGATGAAAGACCTATTAAAAATCTTCATGTACTCTGGATCTTCCAACGCAGAGAGAGCTACCACAGCATGTGAAGTCTCGATTAAGCTGGAAGCGAACAAGCGATGACAATGTTATGATTGTTTTCATTGCCTGTTTTGGGTGCAGGCAATAACACCCATGAACGGCTGGAGATAAGTACAGCAGGGAAGCATGTTTCAGTCACCCATAAAATGATCAACCTACTCTAAATAGATCCACCCTCCCTCACCTAAATCACCAATATCTTCGCCTTTCTTCTCATTCTAATTTCCAATCTTTACATTTTGCCCATTAAGTTAGTTCAAAGACAGCAGGAGAGGGTTACTTAAAGGAACGAAGTAATATTGAAAACTATGACGGTGATGGACAGAGCAGCAGAGCAAAAATCCAAAAGTCAATTCGTTCAAATGGATGTTTATCAACAAATGTGGTACTCAAATCGTGGGATCACACCGGCTTCTGTATACCACTTTAGGAAATGCTAGGTCCAAATGGGATTCCGAAATTCACCCCGACTCAAAACAAAGTGGCCACAAGATGACGAAACCCACGTGGTTGATCTAAACTAGACGTGCGACGACAAAGTCAAAGAGCGGTTTACGTTCAGGTCAAAACAATGAAGGCGGTGTGGGCACAGAACGGAAACAACAAAAAACTGGATCATGCTATACACAATAATAATAGAAAACAACCAATAAAAGATACCTTTTCCCTGGGGGAGGATGGACTCTCATCGGGTCCCAGCATCACGGCTTGCAAGTCTTCGAACATTATTTTCCAAAATATATGATAGCCACAAATATGGTGCAACTCATACTGGATATTTCCACTTTCAAATATGTTTCTGTTTCTGTTTGAAGAGAGTTGCTTGGACCGAACAGCTTACTCTTGCTTGTTTTCACCTCGTTTTTCCAAGCAACCCTTTTCAGATTAGTTAAATCATGATGGAATGACAAGTTAATAAAAACGGGCTTATTGCTCCACGTCTCAGCCGCCACGGGTGATTTGCTTCAGGAGCGGAAAAGACGGAATTTCAAGCAAAGTGATGCTGTGCGGCATTCGGCGATTCTCGGCTGGTCTGCGTGAGTCAACCGAAACGTCAGTCTAGTTAGGACTAACCAGAAGCGTGATGCATTAACTTCAGCCTCATATGGCAGACGCGGATGTTCTTTCGGCCAATCAAGTGACATCCTTGTAATGGTAGCTGTCGGTTTGGCATCCTTTTCTTGTCTTTCGTAATTCTACTTATCCCACTCTTGAAAAAGGTCACCCACGTCGCCTAGACGTTGAGAATTAAACCTTGGTACGTTAACATGATGTTGTCCCATCATAATTCAACCAAACTAGTTGTTCTACACTGTTCAATCTATCGACTTCACTCACAAAGAATTTGGTGCTGACCGGAATCTCTACAACTATTCGAACTCATCTAAAACAAGTTATGTCGTAATCCAAAATATACATCAAAAAGTGCTTCAAACCCGTACCCTCTTACATGATCATTCAAAAATCACAATGGACGTAGTGGGTACTCGAAAATCCGCTTTTTTCTTATATTTAGAGAGTTCCAAAGTCATATTGCGGACATTTCACATCACTAAGTAGACTGTAGCGTAGAATGGCAGAAACGAGATGCATGACAACTGTAATTCGACTTGTATTGTCTTCAAACATACAATCACCGGCGCCTTGGTAACATAGCAACACTCAGCTGATTGCAGCGCGTCCGCGATGAAGTAACACGTAAACCAGTAATCAGTATAGAAACAAGGTCACTATAGCGGTAAATAAAGCCCATAAGGTTAAGATAATAGGGACGCGTACCCCGCAAGTCCAACTACCGTCTACCGAAGAAAACGTTGTTTTCCATTGGAAAATCTCGCTGGCGAAAATTTATCAGAGAATAGACTAGGACACAAGGCTATGGTAGAACGTAGTGTTGTGGAATATTCGAGCACTTATGCATGGAACCGAGATGATTCCCAATTCAAGGGGTTGCAAACCTAGATAGACGTGGCACAGAACTGACCCCTATGATCAACCTACTATCACTTTCTAGCCATTTGCTAAACTGACGGCAGTTTGCGGTGCACGCATCAATTGGGTAGGATTCGCAGAAGACGACAACGCCTGCCTCAGACCTAATGCTCGGATGTGTTTGTTTCAATGCTGATCACTCTGATCGCTCTTTTCCTGATATCTTCCCACAATGAGACTAGGCTTCTCTACACTTAGTCCAAACCTCACTCTTTTGCTCTTCACTACAGCATCCTCTCTTGATTAATGTGGGATACTTGAGCGCCACGCTAATTGTGTTGTCGATGTTGATACTTACTTCTCTAGCTTGGATGAAGATAACCATCCATAACATGCTTACTGATGTCCGAATTGGGGAATCACAAGAGGAATCACAAGATCACAAGGAGAAAGGAACTCAAGCTGAATACTGTTTTTTTTTTTGCAAATTAAGAATAAGCTCAAGCCCAAATAGTAATGATAAAAGGCTAGATTTGGATCTGAATCGATTTGTTGAATTTAATAACGTTCTGAATAGCTTAGCAGTCATCAAGTGGTTGGCTTGCGTTCCAGACTAAAAATTACACTACACTCCAACGGTCGAAATTTCAATGTGGCTCTTGAAACGTCTCATTAGTTCATTTAGTTAACGGCCTTTCTTCCTGAGAAAGAACAACTCTATGGGAATAAGGTCTTGGATTATCTAGGGCCCCTGAAAAGATGGTAATTCCTGAGGAAATCTGGCGGCGAGAGATTACTATGGACTCTCCACGAGTGGTCTCTTGGGAGGGAGTACTATATATCGAACTCAGCGCATCCATGCGGCACACGAACGATTCGATAAAAAAATCGTTCAGCTTTAGCACCCTTTCGGTGCCTAGCTGCCATGCCACCTGAGGGAAGCACGAGGGCTGGGACACTCCCAGGTTGCCCGTGCCTAGACAGGGGAAGTCGAGATGCAGTGGTCGGGTTTGAACCATGGATCTTCCTGTCAGTAAATTCGCGCTCTAACCACTGAGCTATCTCGTCCCGAACGCTTCGATAGGGGCTAGGAGCTTACACTTAGAGAAATAGGCACCCGCTTGAAATCGAACAGTAGTACAACGAAAAGCAAGTTGCATTTGCATGCCCCCGAGCCAATATAGTTGCTGGAGAATATAACTTAATAGCAACTAGTGAAGTGAATAACACTAGTATTAGGACAACCGGGACTTCATCTCTGGATGTCTATCAGCTGTGAGCCGACTTCTACTTTCGTATAGATTGCTTAGGCACACAGAACATAAAGATTTCCTTTTCAGCCAGGCAAACTCAGGAAAAACGTTAGAAGTTTGTACGAACACAAGGTTGACAAATTCCGTAACCAAACAGAAAACTAAGAACCACGTTATGGGCAAAACTTGGATTCCCTGCTACCGTTCAGAGAAAAAATTCAACGTGCGATCAATCGAAGGATACGACCGATGAGATGCATTTCCAAATTTGTTTTCTCGATGTCAACTTGATCCACATTAATAAGGACGTCCCATTATCAAGAGCAGAATAACACGGGTTGCAAACAATGAAGAGTTAAGGTAAGCATATGGCATACGATGGATATCAAGGAAGAACTGCACATGTTCAGGCAACAGTTGGGCTGCTATAGTAACCAACACAAGATTGATTGCAACTTCATTATGGAACAGAGTCCACAGTTAGGACACATAAGCGGTCAGATGCACACGGAATTGTTCTGGCAATGATTGTTAGCCGTCAGGGTTCCGTCCGATAGAAAAGATGGAACAGTGATGTGTAGGGAAATGCCCAATTACAAAGAGGAAACGGAATGTCAAGAACCATCAACTTAAGTCAGTTTACCGTTGAGCATGTTTATTTCCCTATGAAAAGCATTCAGTTGCCTTTAGGAACCTTAAGAGTGGTACAACGGTATAACTTTAAACTATCTGTTCAAGCACACTACTTGACAACAAAGTAACGATTTCGATTAAGTCTTCCCGACGGCAAAGGCCTGAGCAAGTATTTCAGCCGTTCAGTTCACGTGATCCGGTTGCACCTTGTATGCATTCCTCGTCGGAATCTGAACTGCAAACTTTAGATATGCGACCGCGCATTTGTCTGTTTGTTGCCTACGTGATACGAACTAAGATTGGAAAGAGTGATGGGGATGGTACCAAATGGTCATAAACAAGGGGATCTTCCATTATCGGAACACACTGCATGACCCTATCGTTTCATCTGGTCTCAACATACACCTATCATAGAAAAATAGATCTCTCACACTGTCTGGTGTCCACTGGTGAGTAGTTGATAGCAGCATTTGTAGTTGCGTGCGAACAAGGGCTAAAACGGTGGCGTGTGAAAGCTATACTATTAAAGGAGTCAATGTACCGTACTTGGAGGGAGCGGAGCCGAATTTCTACGAAAAATGGGCCGCTTCAGTACAGCACCACAGTAACATTAGTAGCTCAGAGAAAGCCCATCATGTACAACAGTTGGTCTATTAGGGACAATAAATGTAGTTACCAACAGCCACGAGTATCCTGTTTCATTGGAAACATCATGTCTCCCAAAGGCGATGGGGTCATACGTCTACCAAACGAGACAAGCTACGCAGAAGCGAGCATACTTCTAGACTATTGACAAACTAGACTGGATTGTTAGCCAGGACTAGTGCGAAATAAGTCATAGTATGAACCGTTGCCCGCAAGCCCTGCACACAGTCTAAGTTCGCTGTATCCGACAGCGAATAGTACTACACGAATCTATTAGTATGCTCGACGGTCAATGGGTATCACCACAATGTAATCCGCCGAACAATAGTGAGGTTAACAAAGCAAGAACAAAGGTTGACTGAATTGCAGAAATTAGCAATTCTAATCACCAAGACACTTGGAACAATTCGCTGTGAGTTTTAGCAAGCCAAAAAATACTTAACATGGTCCAGCAGCACGTGACGGATGGGAATAAGAAAATGGTATAGCAGATGAACGAGGATTTATCGAACAAGTTTGGGTTAACCGAGGACGAAGAACGGTGTGCTTTCTGCGCCAATCTAAAACAACAACAACACTATGATTGATCAACACACACAAGACGTACAGCAAACGACTTCACCTGACCATACAATCGGTCAGTCATTCATTCCACCACCATGCCAGGAGAATCCCGCGTAAATGCATACACAGTACTTTCGCAACTTTCTAGGAACATGGTCGATCGTCACAAGATATCGCTACACAGACTTGTGCGTGTGTGCCTCCCAAGGTAGTAAACATACTAGTCTGTGTTTAGCCAAGTCTGGGCACAAGCGAAAGTTTCAGTGGTCAAAACCAACAGAAATATGGTGAAATGTGCTAACCCCAACAGCTCCCGCATGTGCACCAAGCTTAAGTCTTGTGATCGTAAGATATAGGTGATGCATCAATTGCTTTAAATTAACATTTCCGTTTGACGTCATTACTTCTATGAAAAAAGTCCGTCGTGCGCTACGTGGACAATCTGTCCCATTCTCCGCTGTAGTTTATGGTGAAAATCTCTTAGTTTCCGCCAGCTAACGGGATCAATAACTATATGGTTGCCAGGTTTTGTAGCTCGGAGTGGGACCAGGAGGGTGACACCCGAGTTACGTTTGTGGTGGACCGGATGGAAATGGACCGTGAGGTACTGAAGGGACTCGCTTTGACGCACAGGATGACGCTACAGGGTGATTAACAAAGCTGATCTCCAAGGACGAACTGCGACTTTTCTTTGACAGACTAGAACTTCAACGCACCCCAGAAAAATATATATCGGGTGTTAGCATTTTCCGTCGGCTTAATTAATGTGCATGGGCGAACGCCGTAAGAACATCCATAACTCGTAGAGTTAGATATGGAAAAAGGGTAAGAAGAAAAGATCTTGCAAGCGACAACCGGGTGTAAAACCAGTCTGGTGCTTAACCATATCTATGTGAGTAAACTATAGATAATTGGTAGTGTGAGACATGAGGCATTATATCAATGACGGCAACATCAGTTTGGAACATCGGGGCATACGCGCAACACAGGCAACTCAGTTTATTTAAATAAGGCTACGAAAATAGGGTGGGTAAAGACGCCTGGTGCAAGCCAACCACAAACGGTCTAGGGTGCATATACCTCCAAACAGTCACTCACACAATACGGGAAGAAACTAACATCAAGCAAATGTTAGTAGCCCAATACAAGCAAAAAGAACGTTGCGCCGACTCTATTATCAAAGTCTGATTGCTCCGACAGTATTTACGATAGTTGTACTTTGCCCGCCATTGCCATCTATCGAAGCCGAAAGGGAAGAGGTCAAACGCATCTGGCCGATTACACCTCGGAATTCAACGTTCCCATTTAGGGAATTCAAATTATATTGGTGGAAATTTAAGGCTTTCAACGCTTCGAATTGTCAGGTCAAGGAATGAGGTGCGTTGTTGGATGTCGTCGATCACCCTATCCGCAAACATGTTACAGGAGAAGCTAAACTACAAAATGTACGCAACCGAGAAGCGATAAAAAGGTAGAGATTTCCACTCTCGAACTGTAAATGCAGAACGCACTGGCACCTCGTATAGGTATGCTACCTTAGATGAAATGGTGAGAAGAGAACAATACCGTTCATGTACAGAATATGGCTGAAGGTAACCCGTGAACTACATCAACCAGATGAACCCGATAATGAGTTTTCAACAGCATTACAATAAATGAATAAATAATAACAGTCGTCCATCTGTAACACCCTTTTTGTCCCTAGATGTCACCATTCGAAGGGATGGTGAGGGCTGAGATATCGCCAGGCTGTCCAAACCTAGACGGGAGCAGTCGAGCTGCAGAGGTGGGGTCTCGAGCAATGGACCTTGCAATCAGTAGTAAGTTCCCGCCGTAACCATTGAGCCATCTCGCGCTCATTATATGACTGGTATTATACGCCGTGTTGTGTGGAGAAAAAAGCACTAAACGATGTCGATGCTTGCATCAGGAGGTTCTATGCTCGCAATAGCAAATCTGCTTCCTGTCAAGTCGCCTTATGGACGAGAGGTAATGAGTAAACTATAACGTGAACCGAATGAAGCACAAACATCCCTTGAACGTGATCGCAGCGTACTGAGAGTTCGCTTCGTCGAAATATCGCGTTTGATAGTTACCATGCTTAGCCTTCCTACAATCAAATTGTAGTGAAATTCTTCCATATTCTATTATAGGATGAGGATCATTATACATATATATATATATATATATATAAACACATTGCACATATAAATGGGGCAGAACAAAACAGAACCGAATACAAAGAGACCGAAAGAGACATCCCAATGTTAGGTTAATTGTCAACCATAAACGATCACCAGAAAAGCAAGCGTCTGGTTGACTGGATTATCTAGTTACCGGGTAAGGTAGCTTCCAATCATTGCGGTGTGATCGAACTGTGTACTCAACAGATATTCCTAGTTGAACCAAGTGCAACACCAAATTAAACGAAGTAGTTGTACAATAGGACACGCATTCCACAGGACTGAGGACAGTCCAAAGCATATTTGTCTATTATTTATAGGGTACCAACCATTAGGAGATAGACTGAAGCATACATTACTCTAGTTGCGGATTTCACCCTGCACTGCTGAGTCAGTCAAAAGCCGACAAGCGATGTGAAACTGTTTCAGCCTTGCTACGAATCGCATAGAATGTGCATTTCCCGATTCCTTAAGTAGATTCGAACCTGCAAACCTTGTCAGAAAATTCAGAAACCATGATTTTAAAACCACTGTGGTTGCGCAATACGGCTAAACATCGAATCGCAACAGCGTATGTTCATAGCAGGTAACCTGGTGTTGATTCTGACCAATTTTGAAAGGAAGATCCATTTAACTCAGCAAAGCACATAAAGTACATTTTGAATCCCCTGCGGGCCCTCTGGAGAAACTCCAAGTTAGAATGCTACTTTTACAACAAGGATGAGAGTTGCACAGTACTTCTTTATAGTATAGATTAGCTTCACTAACAGAACACAGTCTTCCGTGTGCTTTGCCCTTGCTCTTGGAAAATCACCACCAAGAATTCGAAATTTCCTTATACAACTTTAGCTGCCATTTGCAAAGCGATATGTTAGTTCAATGCTGTTACAAACAAAACAAAGCGCGACTACCGAGAAGAAGAGTATCAGAATGCAAACAAACCAAAATGGCTCCATACCACTCTATGGAAGTAATCGGGCGGCTCATACATCGCAACCGCAAGGCTAAAACCCGATGAGTCAGCACTAAGAAGTGAAAAACAACTGTGTAAGGAGTTTCGTGGGTATGATTCAAGTTCGGATGCGCGTTAAAAGGATCAGGTTCATAGTCTGTACCAACGGAAATGTGAAAGTAGTCCATTCAGAGTACCCAAAATTCAAACCAATAGAGGTCAAGACTTAGCCACACTTTGGTCATACTTCTTAGAAGAGATCAGATTAACAACGGTCCATTCGTCTGACACGCGCCTCTTTTCCTAAACAGCACCAGCTGCAACTCTATGAGATTAGTTTGTTTGTATGCATATGGAAGGTAGATGGGTGAAGTGGTGAGAAACCCAGCTCCTGGCTACCCTTTGTATCTCCCAAGAAGCACTCGAAGCCCTATGGTATTCGATTTTGCTTGTTTCCACATCTTCAAACAAATAATCGTTTGATAAAATGCGCATAAGCCATAGGATAACTTGTAGGTACTGAGGACTTTCCTCGCCACGCCTTGCGATTATTCTCTCTTACGCTTTACTAAACTAGATGCCCTGTTTGTTCCAAATGTATCCAACAGACGGATGAGATGCGACCGTTTGTTTTAGAATTTGAAACACCCACATCTAATAGGTCACGGAGAGTATAAGCTTCAATACATTCTGGAAGGTGAGGGTGTCAGACATAGCAGCGTAAAATCTCATTGCTGCCCCAGTTTTTCACAGTCAACTTTCAGTGTTTCTCTCTGCGGAAAAAAGAAACCACTTTCCGTCGATCTCCTAAGGGGATTTATCAAAAGGGAAGAAACTGAATCTGGGATGTCGCATTCAGATAGGGATTTTGGCGATGGGGATTACAGTGACCGCAAAGATCGATATTTTTGGATGAAATAATCATTGTCAATTGAACGATACTCTAACTATGGCTTATGTGTAGGTTTAGATTTCTTACCAGATTTAAAGGTGAGCGCTAAGAAAAAACTTATCACTGAATAAATAATGAGGGCCTTCACACTGCAAAAATGTTTAAGTGAGTTTATGCTACACATCAGTTTGCAGAAAAACCTTGTCCATCCGACTACATCCCCGTTATCTTTCATCAAAAGATATTTCTAAACTTGCAGTGAAAAAATGTAGCATGAACGACTGAGCATAGAAGCATAGAAGTATAATAAATCACACGACACACTTCGTCCCGTGGGACACTACAATATTCTTGGGATCATAAAGTTTACGGATGTGAGTTGCACTATGCTTAGGCGGTAAGAACTTCTGTATGGACAAGCTTGATCGATTTACATTTGCCCAAAAGTTGTGCAAACTACTTAACGGTCATATCAACTGGTTCGCTTCAAGGCACAGTACACTGTTCACTTGGTGAAAAGGCTGTTCATAATTACGCGCGATATCAGCTGTTGTTGTGTGTGAATCATGCGGGAAGATGTGCATCCCTAAAGAGGATTTCTTTGAATAGATTTACTGAAACACTCAATGCATCCCCTTCGATGAGAAATGCTTGGTTCTAAAGCTTGCGTACAGTGAAGTATGATATTAGAATCAATGTTACACAGAAGAACCTGTACAAGAGACATCTGCGATGTTGATACACTTGGAAGCGGAAAGTAAACCAAGTGACAAAAGAATTCCGTCTCATTTCGAAATAGTGGTAACGCGAATTTCATGAGCAACAAATGGATGGCACACGAGCTTTTCAAAGGCTTTCAAATTACCAGGGCAATAAATGTTCCCCTCAGATATAGTTGACTAAGAACTAACCATCACAACATTCTCCGAGGAGGTGAACAAGAAAATTCTACTTGTGATGTTAACCTGAAACGTCGTGAATGATGACTCATCAAGCATGAGATTTTCAGTATCGGTAGACAATCGCGAGGACCACTGAAGCAAAAGATAACAGCGTGAGGCACATTTAATGTGACATGACACGTGAGAATGCAGGCAGCAGTAATTGGTCAAAATCAAGTTCAATTCAGCTGCACCGATGATACCTAGATGCAAGAATGCTGGTGTCTATCGGTCACCAAGCAACTGGTCTGTATACATGACGAAAAGGACAAAAAGAACACCAACAGCATGGACTTGTGAACAGCGAACTGCAAAACAACAGAAAAACCGGATAGACCGGCAAAGAAAGTCAACTAACCTTACTCGGGATGCAATCTCGTAGCAGCAGCGTCTTGTCACCGTAAATCGTCTGACGTCTATGATAATCAACCAATTCATTGATTGACTGAAATTTGTTTGTCCAAATGTGGTATTTTCCGTTTGGATCCGAAAATACACGAAAATGTAATACCGAAGAGCCATCTCTGTTATGGGATGGTGAGGCAGTAAAGTAGCGAAATTGATAAAATCGTGGAGGATTGCTAATCAGTGCACACGATGCAAAACACTGGCGAAGATGAGAACATCGGATTACGAACCTGCAACGTGATGGAGCTGATGACACTTTTTGGAGGATGGATAAGAACAAGTAGTGGTTTTCAACATAGTGGGAAAATAACCGGGTACAATTAACGCTGAGGAGAAATTCCGTTGGCTTAAAATAAAATTAGCGTAACTGGCAGTGTCTGGTCAACCGAGCATAGGCAGCTTTTTCCGTTCAACAGTCGGACCATTTCCTACTAGGACCTATGCGGAAGAAGAAGAACTGAAAAAGTAAACCAAGAACCCCTTGCGTGCGGTCGTCACCTTCCTCGTAATGTTCGCAACCCCAACTCCACACTTCCAATTACTTCACCGTTCAGAGAAATCTGTCACTGTATTAGATCCTTATCCGCTTTATTGCAAACGCGGGCTAGATGGCTCAAGTGATTAAAGCGCGAATTTACTGACCGAAAGGTCCGTGGTTCAAACCCTACCTCTGCCTCTCGACTTCCCCTATCTAGGCTTGGGCAACCTGGCAGTATCCCGGCCTTCGTGCTTCCCTCGGGTGACATGACAGCTAGACACCGAAAAGGTGTTACGGCTGAACAGTTTTGTTTGTTTATTGCAAACGCACGCATGAAATTTTGTCGGCTCCTCATTCTGATAAGTTGTCGTTTTCCTTTGTTATTTAAACCAACTAGGTTGCCTTGTCACCCAGACGATTCAGTTGAAATCAGGCACCCTGACGTGACTTGGTTAGCGCGGTGCTATATGGTGGGTCACTGAATCAGTCGCAAAGGGGCTGAACCATTTAACAGCGTTACAGTTTGTATGTTACCTCAGTAGCTCACTAAGTAGCCTCCTTAACAGTCTATTTTTCCTCAGAGAGAATGAAACTTCCAAACTCCTCATCATAGAAATCGCCAGAAGGGAAGCATCTTGGATTCTGAGCAGTAGGCCAATCCCCGCAAAAACCACAGAGGCCAACGAGGTCCAAGAGGATTACTTAGCCAAAGTGTCCCAAACCCGATTTATGCTGACGAGAATTTTCACCTCAACCCATCAGTCAATCAGTCTTAGTCACCCAGAAAGAACAAAAGCTTTCGGTCAACATTTAGCACTGAGATAGTCAGATAGTTGAACATGTGATTGGTTCTCCATCTGCTAAAAACCCGATCAACCTGGTAACCTAGTCGTTTGGTCTGTTGAGAATTGTGTTTTCTTGCCCAGTAAGAAAACCACCGATTGTTTTGCTGAGGCAACCACTTCCCGATGGGCTCCGAACATTTTTGACTCACTAAAAAAAAATATACGAAGATGCTGACAAGGAAGATGTAAGTATGCTTAAGCAATCAAGCGCGACGGAATTGAATGACCATGTCGTGGATGTCACGGAGGACCTGGTCCAGATTATGGTGTCCAGCAAGGCTATGAGTTAGGGCAGTAAGTGGCTACCAAAATTTGTATAAGATAAATTCAAAATCCTCAGCGGAAAACTTGAGATTTCTACCGAAACAGCTTCCCACTGGCCTTACCGTATCCCAACCGTTCGTGAAGGGCATAAAAATGGAGTTGAAGCTCGACAGAACTGGTGCACTTTCCCTTGCACTGATTACAAGCCTCACGGAGAAACAAAACGATCAGTAGCGTAAACCACTTTTGTTGTGTTACAACACTGTGGGAGGACGGCTAGTTAGTTATTAGACGCAGTTCTGTGGGTGCACAATGTTTCCAACCGTCTGTCTATTCCGACTATTTGCAGCTTCCCCCAAGTGTGCCTTCCGTACACACGAGGCAGCCTAGAGGACAATTCAAATTCCATGGAACTCGTGGACTGGAACGGAAGAGGACGGAACAAACCGGTTATGAGATTGAGTTAGACGATATTCGACGTTTCCATAGCCAGGTACTTCGCCCTACAACCACTGTGTGATACGCTTCCGGAAGTGAAAAATGATTTTAGAAGAACGAATGTCAGGAGAAAGGAAGGAACATGTTGCCTCAGATGCTTTTCTTACCCTATCCAGCAGCTGCCATTTTTTTAAATTCAAATGATTGATTAGGCTGCTTCTCTCTCCCTGGTAAGCGAATTCCTCTCGAGGTGAACGGCTTTTAATTCTACAGAAGTAGCCGCTTTTCGGGAGGACCACTGTATTCGAAAATGAGTATCACTCTACTGAGTTCTTCCAGAGGTTAGGCAAACACGGCTTGCTGGTTTATGTGCGACGATTTGTTGGTTACTTTTCAAGTAATTTTACGCATCATATCGATGCCTTTGGTTAGAGATTTGAGTAAATCGCCTCGGTTGAAGACTCTGTCGTCATCATGTACATCATCGAGTACCTTGGAAATGTCCCAGTGACCACGCAATTCAATAAAAATAGTATGATGTAAAATCAGTCGATGCGTGACGATTTCAACCTAGACAACTTATCCCTACGTGCAGGACTGAGATCTGTTTCCAGATCTGCCCGTCACATAAGACTAAAACAATGGACCAGCGTGCAGTTAACAGTTAATGCCACACACAGTCTGCGCTGAACGGCGTGTGCAACCAAGCAAACATCCTCTACCAGACCAACAGTTGAGGGAGTTGGACGGGAGAGTAAACAAGAACGAGTAGTTCTAAGGTCATCCGCGTACTCAACGGAATACCCGTAATTATCAAATGGTCACAACGGGACAACAAAAGAGAGTGCAGAGAGTGGCCCGCATTACACATAGAGCGCAGCCGATGCTAGCTGGTGTCATCCAACAGCCAGCTTGGTCGCTACAAAGCAGATCACAGAAAATCTATTCTAGTATTGTTGCAGGTTTAGTAGTCTGAAACGTTCGGAGAGTTACGACAGGGCATTTGCAGACCTAACAGAACCTAAGAATTAAATTCAATTGTATGCATTCGGAGTACGTCAGAGGTCTGCGACACTAATTAGCCAAATACAAACTATTCTCGCAAGGCCAACCGGCCGTGGTTTGTACTTCTAGGAACATCAGGGGGATTGAAGCACCAGGGTACTCAGTGTACTAAACGGTGGCTAGCCACGGCAATGACCATGCTGCCTTGATCCACCGTTTCGCCGGTGGATGGCTGCGTCCACAGTAGTTAGCTAGCCGAAAGCGACCAGGGAAAGCACGACCGCTGTCGATGCCAATCTGGTTCGTCCTGTAGCCATACGCAATAGCTCAGAGGATATCTTTGAGTATTGAATACTTTGGTCTGCGCCTGAAGTTGCCTATCGTTGAATTGACAAACACCAGACAGTAGCAAGGAGAGAGACCGGCTACGCAAAATAGAACGGACGAATGGAATTCTCAAACTTAAAAACCCCATCGTTCCTAACACAGCTTGCACCTTCCTCCATCCGTCAAGATTATTTTTGTGCTGGATCCGCATACTAGTGGATATTACTGATGAAGCATGCAAATGGTCTATGGTTCGGTATCCAGGCTCCGCTCCCATATCTGGCGGAAGGTGATGGTTACTACAGAAATTATGGAATTGCTTTCGCAGTGTTCGTTTACAGTTGTTTAATATTCAAAGAACGTCCAGGAAAGTTCAGCAGAACGCTCGGGAATGTTTAATTTTCAGAAACTCTGTGCAAAGATGCTTACTTTCGTGTCGAATGGCTTGTAACCGCTTGCTTCGTGTTTGCTAATAAACAACTTCGCGGAGAAGGGCTTTCCTCCTTTCTCTAGTGGTTATTGCTACCTACGAGGAGGAGCAAAATAATGCACCGACGTGCTTTATATTTCTATAAGATTATGGATGCTTCATTGAATTTCCCTTTTCAAAGTCCGGATTAATCGCCTCCAACCTCCCGAGATAGTCACATTTGGGTTCAGCTCCGTCAAGTGGTAAAAACCATTTGATATTTTCACCGTTCCAGCATGCGTGAATAAGCCCTGGCATGTAACTGCATCACAGATATCACATTAATAGTGAGGTAAGGAAAGTAATTCTGTATAAAAAGTGAGGTCCAACCAGCTACGAAGCTCAAAATATGTACCAAGGGAGCATTTCTTTCCTCTCTGACAACACACGCTACTATTGCACTGGTAGGTCCAAAGTGACCGCACTCCACAGCTCGTATACGCGGTTCACATTGTGTGGTTTGGAAAACCAACTCGATTTGAGGTAACACTTAACAATATGGTAGTTATTATCGTTTTCAAAAGGTTCGTAAAATAAGCCAGCAACCCGAGAACCAGTCGTCATGTGACCGCGACGTAAACTGCGTGACTGAACGACGAGTGGCTCTATAACCTGTCTAAGGAGAATTAATCGCACTGCTGATCAGCCACTCATGTCCGCAGGATGTAATGTTCACCTACTGAATGGAACGCAATGGGTTCCAATCGTCTTTAAGATTGTTGAAATGGACACCTCTGACGATTCCCAACCAAGATGAGACAACTGTATAATGCTTCCCCGCTCTTCAGCACTTTCAGGGTTGAAGCATAGGGAGATAGAGTTGATTTTAGAACTTCTATCATAGACACAGGTGCTCCACGAATATAAGTCTGGATATTCATACTAGTAGAATCTTCAACTTGGCAATAAGTGCTTTTTATTTCAGCCCTAAATCCAAATTTCCAATCAAAATTATCAGCTACTAGTATGAATCATCTCTGTGGTACGTTAAACGTTCTTCAATCGAAATAATTCTACATAGAAAAACAATTCACTACCCAATTTGAAAACCACTGGTCTACATCACAGGAAATCCCATCCATTGTTAACAAGTGTCAACCTGTAAAGGGTCTCCAACAAAGACAGCCATAATGAAGTCGATCGCCATCAGAGCAAGGGAAATATAGAAAAACGATATTCATGTCCAGCTGCTGTTAAGACGCTTGCACGAGTTTAGCATAAGAAACTCCAATCATAACGAGACCAAGCTCACGCGGTGCTGACGGGCCCCAGTAAGGGTGAAACAGAGGTCCACTGTTTTGCTGAGTATGTCTGTATAAGACTTCATATTCGGTTAGGAAGTCATAGGATGAACTGAACACTTAATGAACCACCATGTACATTGTTATCAGTTAGTATCTCTAGCTGGAGCTTCTCGATTTTTGCGACCCGTTGAGAAGTAGTCTTCCTGACAAAGTCAGCACATGGGTTGATCCAAGCAACCATTTAAAGGCACGTATAGACCTATTAAACTTCGATAAGTGGTTCCAGTGTAATTAGGCATTGTGAGTCGGCATTTAGTGTTCAGTGAATACTATGCCTACAAGCAAATGGCACGCAACATCCGAAATTCCACACCAAAAATATCAACAACTGCATACAGGTAAGTCTGGGAAACACAACCTAAGACCAAAACCAGCCCACCGGTTACTTATCATTTTCATCGACAACACAGCATCAGTGCTTCCCTGTCCTACAGCTTTATTGCGAAGGAACGAAGAAAAATGGATACGGAAGGGACTTAGTGCTAGCCACCCACAATAATTCCGGGGTGCTTACACCACTGGATACTCACTCAGACACTCCGGATAGAAAATGACAGCAGGAACACCAGTGAGATCGAGTAGAAGCCGAAACCTGCAGCGTCTCTAAACAAGAACAGTAATGATCACGCGGTCCCCATCCTGGAAGGCGAGTAGCACCGACAGCACCCAAACGCTTCGTAATCTCTTTCGAACTCCTTTGCCAGGTCACGGGTTCACCATCCTCTGAATTAAGCACGGAAAACAGTATTCGCTTCGAAAACGGTGACTCACAATTCCTAAGACGCCCTAACCAACGCAGCTTTTGGCGCTGGAAGTATCCATCCATTGCACTCATCGTTGCATAATCTAAACAGGCTTTCTAACTGTCTCGTTGCGAATTCGCCGACACCAGGTTGCACAAGCTATGGCTCTGAGTCAACGTTTGCCGAAGACCTGAAGACGTCTCGATTCGGCTAATCGCAGAGGCCATGTCACTCAGGGATATAAAGTTTGTTGCTGTAGGTGTGTCAGATTAGCAAACGCAACCCTAGCCCCAGAAGTTCGTGCATTTACTTCATCTTCACAGAAAAGTCAGAACCAAGATGCACAAAACGCCCCACAACTTCGATTACCTCTCCTGGGGGTGCAGTGACGTGTTCAGTGATTGTATTTCCAAGAGAATGAACTAACATTTCGTGGGTGAAAACCGCATGCCAAAGGACATGATGACTCTGGTCAGTTTATCCACAAACACCTGCACATTATCTCCGATGTCGCCCGCATATTCCACACCGACAAAGTTTTCCCAAATAGCTATTTGAACACCAGGGTTGAGGAAACCTTCTGGTGTTCGTCTCGTTACCGCGTCGATCACAAAATTAATTAAGAAGGGAGAAAAAGGGCATTCATGGGCATTCATTTCTGACATCACTTTAAGTACAGTACTTTTGGAGAGCTCTATGTATACCCGTGGGCAAGTCTGAGAATACAAAAATCTCATTATATTTACATACCAGCGGGGCATTCCTTGCTGAACAAATGGGCACTCTTACCCATAACTCAAATAGCGAAACGGATGTTTTGAAGTGAATATTTTGAGCTGGTAGCATTCCGATGACTTACTTGACGGAGATACTAAACTGACCCAGCTCATTTTCACTCTGACGCACAACAAATGCTCCATTGGGTTGGACATCGGCGTTCGTCTGAGGATCGATCTCCAGTAGCCGGGCTTCAGCTTCGCGACGACTGCATTTAGGAACATACCATGGGTGAGCATACAAAGTGATGTAATTTGCAGGAACCATGCCTTCTCTTTGCCCTTGTCGTGCCTTGTACCAATTAGGATCTTCCTCCATCTCAATTATCTATACGAATGAACCGGTTGATACAGTGGGCGACTTACGTGTAGTATGCTCCCTTTCTCAAATCCCAATTCATCTGGCTCCGTAGGTTTAAATGCGTGAACTGCCACAGCTTCCATATCGGAAATAAAGTGAGCTGCGAGGAGTTAAAAATGATCGTGTTTACTGTAATTATGGTAGTATATCAATACCGATATCATGAGCTTGAATTTCAGGATACACGATACAAACAGTACGTAGTAGCAGTAATGACTATGTGAATTGAAATTCCACATATTCCCAAACACTCTAGAAAACAACGCCATGGGCTATAGGTGTAATGTGAAAGAAGTAAGATACACCTGTACGACAGTGATGCACCAGTGTTAACATTGACGTTTCTCTCTCTGATTATGATTATTCCCACAAGTATGCGAATGCACACAGCGCACAGTATTCACAAGCTTCTGGGGAATACCCTGCTGCCCTGCTGCGTAAAGATGTGAGCAACAGAGTCCCTTACCGGCCAGAATCCTGCTTGCTCTTCCCGTGTCCCGTCTTAACGCGCCTTCGTAGGACGATGAGAAGAGGAGATACAAGGAGTCTGATTACAACGGAAGTCACGCCAATCCCTCTTCGATTGCCACACTTTTTTGAAAATGGAGCCACTATCGACTCACCTCAGTTGGTGGCGAGATGGCTCAGTGGTTGAAGTACGAATCTACCGACCGGAAGGTCCTCTGCATCTCCACTTCCCCTGTCTATTCTTGAGCAACCGGGAAGTATCCCAGCCCTCGTGCTTCTTTCGGGTAGCATGACCGTTAGGAACCGAAAGGGTGCTACAGCTGAACGTTTCTTCCACCTCAGTTGGTGGGGAAATTTTCTTTCGCCCAGATGGAAACCAGACAAGCATGAACTGGGGCTTTCGCCTCTATATTTGGAAAGAGCGGGTGGAAGTCCGTCATGATCAGCAGCTTGATGATGTCTGTGAAACAAAAGGCATTCGCTTATTTCCGAAGCAATCGGGCGTCCGAAGTTCACAGTCAAGAGATGCGTTGTGGGTGGAGAATCCGGCCGAGCAACTGCAGGTATCCAGTTGAATTGTTGCTGAGCATTCAATCGAAGGACCCGCGCCTTCTTTTTGGAAACAGGCGAGCTGTTGTTGATGGTTTCGCCCATTGGAGGCCCCTTTGGGTCGGTTACACGTGTGAGATGCATCCGATTAAGCACAGATTTTCTCGCTTCCTCCATCTTCTCAGCTTTCTGGATCCAAAAAACTTACCGATTCGCGCAGATGCTTTTTTTACCTGAAATCTGACAGTTCGTCGAGTGTTACTGTATGCTCTATCAGGGGGAACACGTGTCCCAGCTTCGAACAATTTTAGAATGTTGCTTGACACCAAAAGCTTGGATCCAATTGGCTGCACCATTTCCCGAGCATAGCGTCCAGCATCTCGCACGGTTGCGGGGAGTACATTTCAGTAAGGGTCAACATCAGAAGACATGTACGAAAAGGAGTAGTTGACTCTAGTGGACTTGGTTCACATCAAGGTCCGAGAGCTTCTCAATGACGGGGCGAGGTTTGCACACCTTGCGCGCCCTTCAACTGCGCAACAGCAAAGGGCAAGCACATGACCCGCATCCACATGTCTTCCAGGACGCGCGACAGTCAGTAATTGACCCATATCATCTATAGCTAATATGGTCTATCTGTCTTGGAGGTTGGCTTGCGTGCGGAAGGCACCATGTAGCCAAACGGCTTCAGTTGTTTTGGGAATTAGAAGTGCACAGAAACAGTCCAAGGTCAGCACATAACTGCATCAGGCGTTCTCCGTTTCCCGTGCGTCTCGATTCCAATCCAAGATGACGACCCAATTAGACTTCAGCAGTGTTAAGTCTACCTGACAAAGTATTCATATCCCCAGCAACCGCAGTATCTGAGTTCTCGGCCCACCACAAGCTGTCCATGGCGTCGTAAAACTGTCTTTGAGCGTTTCAGAGCTACTGTCTGTCGGGGAATAAGCATTTACGATTAGCAGCCAGTGATTACCCGCGCATTTCTCTCAAAGGCATTGCTGAATGGGCCGCAAATAGGCAACTAAAGGTAGGTAGTCATTCAAGGAGACTCTTCAGCTCGATGGCTTAGAACAATGCCAAACCAGAGGTATGCAAACGTGAGCGAAAGGAAACCGATGAGAGCTCAGTTCAACAACCGTAATTGGGTCTTAAATTCTCGTTTCGGAGAGAGAGCACACATCAACAGAAAGCTAGTCCAAGTGTACATACAAGAGCAGTCTGTTGTACCACCTGTTTCAGGGTCCGAACGCTAAAAGCTGTCAGATGAACTTAATGAAAATCAAATTTTGCTAAATTGTATAGGCCAGCGAATTTTTTAACCCATGAGTGATGTCAAATGGGTGGACCATAACAACCGAAGAGTCTTCAGCAATCCTCTGAGTAGTTTCCCTTATGAAAATCTATTTATCATCTAAAGGGATAGACATGGCGTCAAGTCTAGTGCCAGCGAGGGGTTTCATTCGGCAACGAACGGGGAATAAAAAGGATATCCGCGTCTAGCCTATACGGGCCAGATTGCACATATAGCCTGAATTTTGTCCCGACTTGGTGAAATTTGTGTATATACACAAAACAAGCCAGTCAACTCAATGATACTAACTACAAAGCAGCAGACAAAGGTAAGATAATATTAGGCATGACTATTTTTGGTGTCCTAGATAACGATCGTTCAGCTGTAGCATCTCGACTTCCCCTGTGTGGAATTGGACAACCTGGCAGTATCCCAGCCCTCGTGCTTCCCCAGTATCCCAGTCCTCGTGCTTCCTCCGGGTGGCATGGCAGCTAGGCAGGGAAAGGGTGTTACAGCTGAGCACCCTTTCGTTGTCTAGCTCCCATGCCAACGGAAGGAGGCACGAGGGCTCGGATACTGCCAGGTTGCCAAAGCCTAGACAGGAGCAATCAAGATGCTGAGGTTGGGTTTGAACCACGGACCTTCCGGTCCGTAAGCTGGTGCCTTAACCACTGAGCTAACGATACGAGTTGGCACGAAGTTTCGGAAACACCATATGTTGTACACTGTGTATAGCATATATTTTGTCTGCAAATCAATGGCAAGGACGAAATGGATTAAACCGGCTATCACCATGCAGTGAGGCACTCCGGTAGATGTGTGAGCCTTCTGGGTTTCTCAAGCCGATACTGCGTCTAGACGCACACGCTCACAGGAATGACTTCGGCAACCTGGTCCAACAGTGACTTCCAAGTCTTGACGACGCATCATGATAATTAATAGGAATGAGTCAACCGGTCGGTATGCTCAACTTCGAGTTTCTGAAGAATTCCGTGAGTCATCATCATCATGGACAGCATGACATCAGTGTTCCACACTGATGCTTCGCTTCAAATGTGATCCCTATGAAACAGTCATACTAATTAATGATTTGAACTCTAGAATCAATTCCCCACGTGCTGTATGCCACAGCACACGACCATTAAAGGGTTTGGAGGATTTGCAAGGTGAGGATTTTGTTGGAAACGACTCAAACGAGGCAAGGCAAGAAATTTCACTTGAAGATGGACAGTACAATACGGAAGGTGGTCCAGAGATCCAACTTGAATCAAAATAGCCGCAAGCGGAGATCAGTCACCCGCACAATGTGCTCTCACCCAGTAAAGCCAAAAGCCAAGGCAATTTAGTGTCAAGTTCGCAACGTGTGGGAACATCGCAAGTGCTGGGAAGTGCCACTGGCTTTATTCCAAGCTGTGACGGACAACAGTCATCCCAAGGTTTCATACCTCTGTGACACTTATCAAACGAAGAGTATAAACGTTTCCGCACATATCTAACGAAGCAGAACAATCAAAGGCAAAACCTCCGGAAAAGAGGCGTGCCAGCGGAGCACTAGATACTCCATATTCGGTGACCGACCAGGGTCAAGGGAGGAGTCAATACATAACGAATCGGTCCCGGGACGAGCAAGCGCCTGTGGCCAGCAATAACTCGTCAGATAGTGGATAGCTTTCTGGTCAATGAACATTGACACTACATCTAGTGTTTAACACCGGCGGCAGCGGTGATAGCGGTGGAACCAGAACCGTCTATTGTGAATCACGTATGTCAATAAGTGCACTTCCAGGCTTCTGGAAAGCTGGTTACCAGAGCACGCATGAAGGCGCAGAGAGAATGGGCTCAGTACTTTAGAGACCGAACAGTTTAGATATCTAGAAACTTGGTACATCTGATTCGACATGTTCCTTTCAGATCATCAGTGTACACACCACAACGACCACCATGGGTGTCACTGCAGCTGCTCAGACCCAGGAGAAAAAAGCGAGTCAGGCAGCACTATCGGCACACGAGATTCGAATTTCTACAAATACAAAGAAATACGCAAAGGTTTGAAGAGAGAAAGCATTGACTGTCCAGCTGTTGAGTGAAGCTCTCATTCCGGAATTCGGAAACCAGCAAGGAAGCGGAACTGGATGGCTTACATTGGTGGTATTCAGGAAGCTAAAACTCAGCAAACCCCATGTTACACCTAATCAAAGTATCAAAGAGACCAAGGAAGCTGCGAGACGACTGGGCTTCGGGGACCGAACGAAGTTCTGCAACAGAAACGACTGTGAGACACCGAAAAACTGCACCCCAACCTGCCTTACCGCAGCCTGAAGAAGGAATTGTTAATAAGGCTCTCGACAACTACCTACATGCGAGTACCTCGATACGTAAGCAATATTGATTGTTCGTGCGTAAATTTAAAAAATCGTTCAGCTGTAGCACCCTATCGGTGTTTAACTGCCAGGCCACCAGAAGGAAGCACGATGGCCGGGATACTGCCGGGCTGCCCAGGCCTAGACAGGGGAAGTCGAGAGGCAAAGTCGGATTCGAACCACCGACCTTCCGACCGTAAATTCGCGCTCTAACCACTGAGCTCTCTCTCGCGTAAATAACCTGGTGTTGGCTCATGAGGCATGGTACAATCGCGGATGATTTATGCAGCATTTGTTGGCTTGCATAGAGCATTTGGGGCGAGATGGCCTAAGTGGTTAGAGCGCAAAATTACTGACCGGAAGGTCCGTGGTTCTAACCCAACTTCTGCCTCTCGACTTCCCCTGTCTAGTCTTGGGCAACCTGGCAGTATCCCAGCCCTCGTGTTTCCTTCGGGTAGCATGGTAGTTAGGCATCGAAAAGGTGCTACAGCTGAACGATAGAGCATTTGACAGCCTCGAACATACCATAATGCTGACGGAGACCAGCAACCTAGTGATGGATTGATCCTTGCAAAAGAGGAAGAATGCCCTTATCTGCAAGATGCGGTGGCATACCAGGGATAACCAGGCCTGTTAAATGGAATGGGTTGCAACCTCGTGTCCGGCAAAATGCCCTACTGAGTCCAGAGATTCTTATGCCTTACAGCAACATCTACCCGTTCGATCAAGCCAGCCGTGTGCCGGCAGAACTGAGATGTGAACATCAACAATCGCGCTGATAACGTACAGCTACAAGCCAACATGATGCAGGGAATAAAAACGGTCTAGAATCGCCAGCAAGCTTGGACATACAATAGTGAGACAAGCAGGAGACCGAAGTACACACCTTGGATTCGCGACCTATCCTACCAATGTATAACATGCAAGCTTCAACGCACTTGAAAAAACACCCACTTGGCATTGAAGAGGTCATGAGTAAATGATAAAAATAATCTTTCAGCTGCAATACCACTTTGGTGCATGGCTGCCATGCCAACGGAAGGAGGCAAAAAGGCTGAGATATTGCCAGGTTGCCCAAGCCTAGACAGGAGCAGGGGAGATGCCGGGATGGCGTTCGAACCACAGACCATCCAGTCAGCAAGTTCGCTGCTTAACAACTGGCAACCTAGAAGTCTCATGGAATCCGAGACCATTTTGGCATTCAGGAGCAGGCACCCATTTGTAGGGTAGGCCTCGCAATCCAAACACTTAGCTTTTGCGGTTTTTACAGCCGATATGCTTCTCTCTATGCATGAATAGTACACTGGATGTCAGTATTCCATGAGTGAATGGATAAATACCGTATTCAGCATTGCAAAGGTTGTCCGGCTCAATGCCTTTCGGATTGAGGAACTCGGTATTTATCCGGTCAGTCATGGAATTATGGACAGCCGGTACACCACTCATACACACATGGAGGGGCGTACCGGTTAGAATGGATACATGGGCCAGGTGTTTTGGATGCAAATATATCATTTTTGAATGCGAACATCCCGGGGCGGATTTACTGCTTATCTTCAGGGTGATAAAATAACCGCGATACTCGGAGCATCTGCGATCGTCCCAACCAGCAAACGTCGCGCACATGAGAACACAGCTTGAAGCTGGAAAAGCGAAGAGATTTCCCCGTGTGTAGCCATTGAAGACAGACTGGGACCGTCAATAAGCACCTGTAACCCAGGAATGCAGAGCGAAGTGGTTCGAAAAGCCGGTAGATCAGTACTGCGTGCCCGCAAACACTAGTGTCGTACTTGGAATTGCAGCTCGGCAGCCTAGAAACCTCGAACGCTACGGAGGGAAGCGCAAGGACCGATAACCCCTCGCTGTCCTCGCCAAAACGAATAGTCATTATCCCCAGGTTGGTGAGACACCACGACCCGAAAAACACATGTGTGAATCCGGCCGGAGTTTTCAACTATGTCTTAATTAGTCTCACGGATTCACGCATTGATACACAGGATCGAGGCTTTCGCCCCAGTTTCCCGGGTGGGTTTTGTTCTTGTCGTTGAGCGGCTGTCATTCATCTGAAAGGCGTGAATGAAAAAAGGGTGTAGCACCGCTCTTTAAGTTCTCGGCGCGGGGCAGTATGCTTGCCAGCGCAAGGACTCGCATAAGTATCTAACAGTGTCTTGAACCGGGTTCTAGGAGCGTGGACAACCGTTTGAGGAAGGCTATTCCACTACCCTCCTCACGCTGACGAAGGCCTACCGGATCTGTACTTGATCCCTGTAACGAACGCCAAGCAAAATTCGTTAGAGAGTTTTAAGATGCCGTTAAGAAAAATCAGACTCTAGTGAGGACCAGTGGCAAGCTCAATCACTAGCCGGAATTCTGCACAAAAACCGGTGTATGGTGTACAGCCGGGGCCGCAACACTGAATAAGCTGAACGTGATTGGTCACGAGACGGACTGGTGGCCTTGGAAACAGTGCGAGATGTAAATACGGGCTTCCGACAGATACAGCTAAGCTCTAGCATTTCAGTGATGCGCGCTGAACATCAGGAATGCGTGAACCAGTAAACGTGGGTCGGATTAGTATCAGTGGTCGCCACTAATGAACTGGTGATAATGACGTGTATTTGGGGGGTTGAAGAAAAATGACGCGTCATTTTACATTGTTTCTTTTTGTTCTAACGAATTTTCGCAGATTTATTCGGTGTTCTTCATGTGAATTATCTTCCTCCACATTATTTTCACCAGAAAACACAAGTAATGAATAAAAGAAAGAACATAGCTGCTGTATTGTAGCCGGACAACGAGATCCGGGTAACTGCGAAGTTTGGATTCTGTCGCATATACGTTTGCGATAAGGGGTTAACCCGACAATACCCGTTTGCGCTAACTTACGGTGGCCGAGATTTCTGCTTCTGTTAATATCTAAGCATCTATCTAATTCACTCCTGAAGTCCACAGTCTTCAGGGTCGGCACCGCAGAAAGTGGTGTATACCCTGAGTCTGATTGTGAGAGTTCCATCGATAAAACAACGCAGCTTGTTAGAGGGTTGCCTCTCTTTTTTAATGACGGTTGCTTAAAGGGTGTCTAATGCAGTGAACTTGATTTTGAAGCCTTTTTCTACCTAAATGACTCAGCCACGTGGAATTCCGCTTCATCCATATTTGTTGGGGTCTATTGTCTCACTAGTCATGAAGTTAGTACTTGATATTTACCGCGAACTTTCACCAAGTCGATCCAGTTTTTGAAGAAAGAACGACTAACGTGAACAGCTGCCTCAAGAAGTTACTGGCGTCTCTAGTATATATACGGTGGGAGCTGTGCACTTAAAAATTCCAGAGATCCGCATGGACGAACCAGTAATGCGTGCACTGCTTGGCTGCGTGTCGCGCTAGGGTAACTGGAACTATCGTTCCCAGATCCTTTTCGTCCTTAATGCGTGCCATCGCTGGACCGCTCCGGTTACAGTGGTCCCTAGAATCATGGAGAACTTCCACTGGTTCATGCTTTTATAATAGCTTGTTCGCAGTAGCCAAGTTTCATAAATTCGTGGTCAGCTCAAGAGATTGTAGTATGGTCTGAATGAACGATTTGGCGACACAGCTTCATGCCGTCCGCAAACCCTGCTAGGGCAAACTCGGTGTGTTCAGGTAAGCCATCGGTATCCGTTTCAAACAACCCGTGATCCAGTGATGTGTCCTGTGCACGCCACTTAGCATGAAGTATTGGTCGGAGGGAGATAGCGTTGCTCTCATCACTGACATTTTATCCGTTATGTGCCCTTGAGCCAGTTACCTGGGTTCCAGAGATCCTTACTGGAATACATTGCAGCGGTCTGTGATCTTTGTCAAAAGCCTTGGAGTAAGCTTAATAATGGTATTGTCCGGAATAAAGGCCTGGGAAATAGACGCGCAGTCGTTAAAGGCGGCTAGCAGACAGGTTACGTCAGCCTCCCGTTGATGATTGCCAAATAGAATGTTGGGGTTCGCGAGTAAACTGTTGAGCTAGTGGGATTTCTAAGACTTTAGATGTGATTAGCAACACTGTCGCCAACCAATCGTCCTCAGCAGGTAATCCGTCCTTATTTACAAAACCGGGTGGCGCAGGCAGACACCCCATCGTAAATGAAACTGCTCGGTCGAATAACTCAGAAGTCATAGGGTGGTGCTGCCTGGGTTCCGTGAGTTTTACTCGGGAGATAGTTGGTAGATGAACCTGGTATTCAGATTTGTTGACAACCAGGTTGGTAAGGATAGACGTACAGTCGCTCTGATGTACCGTTCTTTCCGTGCTTAGCTGCAATGCCACTCAGGGGATGAGGGGATGAGGGGATGAGGGGATGAGGGGGGTGGGGGGGGGGTGAGACACTGCCAGGCTGCCCAAGCCCCGACGGGCACAGCTGGGATGTCGGCGCTCAGTTTGAACCGCGGGCCTTCCGATCAGTAAGCGTGTTCCTTAACCTCTGAGCTATCCTGAGCCGATAACTAGGTAACCCATTCCTGTGTTCACGGTCCCATGGAAAATTCGGTGCCGGCAGCAGTTTTGAAAGCCCATGTAACATTTTGGTGGGTTATCAGGGAATACGAACATCAGCCGACCTCTGGGGGCATTGCCAGGTTCCTCAGGCAAGCTAGTCGAGGCAACTTAGGTGAACTGGCTTGGTAGATCATGCTTGGCTTCACAATGGTCACATTAATGGTGAAATGAAGATCTTCGCTGCGGAGTTATTTATTTGAAAATACCAACTGAACAGCCACAGACCATTGGACAAGAAAGCCAAACTCTCAAATGCATCTTGTTTGTAAAAACTGAATATCCGTCTTCTTCTTGAAAGCTTCTCCTTGAACTTTCCTGGATGTTCATTGATCGCCCTTCAAACGAAGACGAATGCTACAAAGCAATTCCACAAATTCCTAAATAAATCCCACTTTCCAATAGACGCAAAGCGGAGTTATGAGAAGACATTATTCGCATGCCTCATCAGTAGTATCCACTGTAGTAAACATTATCTTTAGCTGGTTTCGAGTCTTCCTGTAAGCACTGAGGTTAGTGCCCTCCACACTTCCGCGTGCGGTGCCTGAAAACTACCGGATGGCTCAACATCTCGGGTTTCTGTACGATGAAACCAAGTAAAACTTTCGCTTGCTCACTCATTTTCTAAACCGTGCCTGCAAATTCTGAATATACCGGTCATTTTGCCCCAGATCAAACGGTATTATATTGGCCCATGTCAGCGGTTCGGCTTTTCTCAAGTTGTGGTGGGAATTATACCACAGAGTCCGCAGGTACCTTGCTTTGCCATGCTCTGGCTGAAGTGACGTCTGTTGACATCCAATGCCAGGGATCAAGTCAAATGATAGAGCCGCGTTTACGTGGCCTCTCAGTCCAAGTTGCGAGATGAATGGTTTGTATATTAATCCGGACAAGTTTGTTGCAAGCGTTTCACCTTCGGTCCAGGTGAGCTTACAATTCACTGTGAGCTGAGCACGGGGTTTTGCGCACACGGGTTGATATAGGGTCTGTTCACCCTGTTAGATCTTGCTGTCTGTTCATACGACAGTCCCTACTGGCTTATCTGTCTTCTGATGGACGGATGGGCGGCCTTGTGCCTTGAAACTTCCGGGCCACCTATCCTGGCTTCTGTTCATTTTCTTACATGGCGAGTCCTGCCAACCGACCCCATTGTTTAATGGCCCGGGTTGACTCCGCCGATTTTAATGGTTTAGCCGTCCTTTTCGGTGAAACATAGACGGGATTGACTTTTTGCACCGATCGGTGGAATACTTTGGGCGTGTATCACAGGTTTTGGAATTCCATCTCGTGTCCTGCACTCTTGTTCGTAGTGAATTTTACGTGTTCATAATTTCACCCCGCTGCTTTTTTTATCTTCACGTATAGAAACAAGAGTTGATCCTCTTTTGAAGAATGCAATGAGTTCACAACTGTGCGGGTAATTATCTTTTAAACTTTGCGACATAATACTTGTTAACTCGCTTGATTTGATACAGGACGTTGCTTCTTGCTTCTCCGTTAGTCTTGTATATCATCCTCAGTAGCATTTCCAAATTTGACGGTTTTCAATAGTTCTCTTGGTTGCAATTCGTTAGCACTGACACCCGGTACCCTCTGACCCTGGCAATAAGGTCGTAAACCCGCTTTTCTAGGACGTAGTCTGGTTACAAGAGGAGTTCTATTTTCTTATGAAACAGAGGAGAGAAATTTTTACGGATGATCCCTCTGAGTAGTGAGATCAGGTGGCCTCTTAAGATATTTGAACTCCATTCATTATTAAAATATTTTGTAAACTTTTGAGCGTTCTAGTACGGTTTGGTGTGCGTAAGCTAATGATCCACTTGCGCGGACTGCATACTTTTTGTTGTGTGGTACTTTAATTATTCTCCAAGACAATTCGCTCCCAAGCGTTGGGAAACTTGCGAGTACGAAATGCAGCAAACTCTCTTTTCTCTAGACTAACCACCTCGTGCGGATGCGCGTACAGGTGTTCAGGTTTTGAATCTCGTTGATTTCGGTTGTCCTTGGTGCTGACATATGTGTTGGAAATTCGGTGGCATTGATAGTTTCTGGGAGTTTGTTTATTAGGCTCGTCACATCGGTGTATGGTACACCGCACCAATTTTTCATTGGGTTTATATGAGGGATGTCGGTTGTGGTACGTTGACACTAGCTGATGTGGGCATGATACTGGCGCAGCCAGACCAGTTCTGGCTGTGTTATCAACAAAACACCCTTCCAAGGATTCGCCGACCCTTGCGGGCGAATTACTAAGGTATCTGCGGTTCAGATTTTTACTGTTGGCCACTTGAGAGAGCTTTGCGAGATTTTTGGTTGGGTAATTTTTGGAGATGGAGGATAATAATAATAACATTTATTCTCGACTAATGGGTGGCATACCGTCAGGCATGATCATACGATTACAGTCAGAATAGAGCACGACTGGAGGACTGGGGGGTTTTGGGGAGTGCGTGAAAAAAGGGACAATGTCGTAAAGAGTGGGCAATATCCGATGTAAACTTGACCACGCCTAAACCGGCATTGGAAAGGAGACACGGTTACCAGAAGTTTGTCTTGCTTTTGGAACTAACATATCAAGCTGAGACAAGATCAGGTCGTTTAAGGTAAAAGGTGGCGGGCAAAAGCCAAAAGGGAGAGGACGAATAAGAGGCATCCTGCTTGGTGCAAGAACACTGCGTGAAGACTTCAAACCGCGAAAAATGATGATTCAGAACAACGAGTCTGGTGCGGTAGCTGGATTGTCACGATCACGAACTAAAGTCTAAAGCCACCGATGAGGCCTATTCGGCCTTGGACTGTTGGGCTTATACCAAGGGTCATAAAAAGTGAAAGTGGGGGTGATGAAGTAGAGAAATCACCAATCCGGATAAATGGTAGCGGGAACCTCATTGTCACTGTATACATCGAAACTGTGGAGACGCACTAGTGTCACTGCTGGAATTGGCCACATATGTTCCGCAGTCGCCAAGCAGCACTCAGTACTAAGAATTGTGGGATTGTTCTCAAGAATAATTATTTGTCTTCTTATCACCATCGTTACTTAAGAAAGGTTCAATATTGCCCTGTTTCTTCACTCTCTTGCCCATTTAGCCGATCCATTTACTGTTATTTTTGGTCGTGTCGCGCGTTGATTTCGCCATTGTTTGCCTCCGGAAAAGGAACTCTTTAATGGACCATTGACAGCATAAGCCCTTGTCGTATGAACACAGTCGCCTCCCGGGGAGTTTCGACCAAGACACCAGATTTACTCCATAGCGGATGGAGCTTACTTTTTGTGTCTCCATTTCATCGCAGACCATATACTGCAGTGACAACAAGGCCACGGGGCCGAAGGTATCGGCTGGCGAACAGCTACGTGGTCCGAATGTTCTACCGTTTGTTTCTAAACCTAACGAAGTGCAAATAAAAGGTCTATTTATCCCTTTTGGCAAAACATATGACCGGTATTACCCTAAACTTGACAACAAAACCAATGTTTACTTGTGTTCTGAGAAACTTGAAGAAAAGTGTGCCCGCTCCGCACGACAAACTCTTCAATGATAAATGTTTACCGAAGGCGTATAGGAAAAACGCTTAGACATATGCTACATATACGAGCAACATCTATCATCATTATGTGCCAAAAATTTCTTAGGACAAAACCTCACAGTTTTTTGACCGCCAGAGAAGTCTTGAAGTTGTCAGAAATCTGTCCTCCGTGCTTTTAGCGTGTGCAGATATGACAAACGGGGAGGAATGATCATCGATATTTGATGTTGACTGGTTCTGTATGGTCCCTAATAAGGTTATTCTGTAAGTTCGGTGATGACCCGCAAACGCTGATGAGCTGAACAGGCCGCCGTAATGAGGCAGGAGATTATCTAAAGTTCCAGAGCAACTGAATAATCTTGGTTGCTCGTGGGCTGCACGTACGAAAGGTTGTACAACCACTGGTTGCAAGCGTCGTCCATGTCCGGATTTCCCGTCATGGCGCTGAACTTGTAAAATAAATGTGAAGCAAGATCAGGGTTCTGTCAGCACCGGCAAAGCCAAATGGGATGCCTGGCGGGTGATTTGCCTGATATACAGCTGGGCTGTGAATCCCATCTCAATCTGGAAGGCAACCAAGAGTCAAGAAAGAACTCCTGGAGGCAGCTTTCAGTAACATTCGTCCAGGACATCCTTGTAAACCTACCTTAGTTTGGTTAACCGTAGCACCATTGGAATAGCAGTGCGCTCCTTTGACAAAACAAACCCATAATCCAGTGATAACGCAACGCGTCGGTTGAAGTAGACCCCGTCTCGGGGTGGACAAGGGCTACTGATTGTACCACGCGGACTCGGTCGGTGGCTTGAAGGACCAAATAAACAGTCTCCGGCTTCTGACCCCATGGTTAGTGCCTCCAGGAGCGAGTGATTTCTCGGGTGGAGGGCACAAGCCTTCAACAACCACTCAGTGATCCGCTGAAGAAAGCACAAAATTATATGCGACTGCAGAGGGTTGCATTTAAAAATCGGTCATGCATAGGAGGAAAGGCGCCTCCGCTGTCGCCCACCGTTCCACGCCATCGGAAGTCGTCGGTGCATGACAGTGCAAGAAGATTTTGGCGTACACTACGAAAAGGGATTTTGAACGGTGCCACCTCTGTCTTCTGCATGCACGAGCCCTGTTCTCAGCATCCGCGACCTCATACCAGCATCATTTTTTAATTCTTTATAGCGGCTGAATCCAGATGTTTGCGACCTGAGACCATGAAAACAAGAACATCAAAATAATGCATTGTCTTCCTTCATTTGCTTAAACCTGAAAAGCGCCATCTGGACAAATTAAACGAGAAAACCCGCAAAGTTGTCATATTAGGAAGGAAGCAGCTTAAAGTACCGGGAACCGGTTTTAAGCGGCGACCTTTGATCGCCGTATAAATGTGACTACAGATCACATGAATAGAAGGGTTTTGGTACCGCTGATGTCGAAATTTACCGAAAATTTTCAGTGACATCTTGTTACCCAGTCATTGGCTGTGAACGTATCTCATTACTGCTCAGATTCTGAGTGTAAAGGCAAATTTGCACTTCGTGCCTGTTACTTTAACTACGCCACCTAAATAAGCAGCAGGCTTCCTGCTGCTTACTTCTGGTGTCTGAATGCTCATTTTCCGAATCAGTGGTTTGGCGGCCTTTGACTGACTTTCCGCAAAATTCATTTGCTAATGCTACGGTGTTGATTCCTCATGCGAAGCAACGGTAACTACTTGTTATTATTCTCATTTGTATGAGTACTCGTGAGAAGCACGACTTACGCACTTTTCCACAGTCATTTTTCTTCCCTGCCGCCCGTTCCCCAGTTTCTGCGTTCCCTAATCAAGAGTTGCCTACCCTTTAGTTGTCAGTGCTAATATTTAGTCACCCGTCCGCCCCCGTTTGCAATTTCGAGTGTTTGCTGGCGCAAAAGAGTGAGCTACCTTGATTAAACACACGGCGGTAGACAACCGTGTCAACTCCGCTTGCCCGGGATTCCTTAGTATTGTCTTTGTATCCCAGCTGAATAGATGCTGCTTGTTGGGTTTCTGTTTTGAATAAACCTAAGCGCGCTTTTTGGTTTTGTTATGTAGCATGTGCTACTTTGTCACTCTATCAGGTAAAGACCGCAAGGTAGGTGATAAACTTCCCACGTTTGCAATGCGCACGTTTAGTGCGCAACAGTAGACCCCGTTTCGAACAGTTAACCTATGCAATATCCATCCTTTTTAGTTGTCAAATCTATATCCAAGACTCGGTTTACATCACTTTTAGGGACATTTTTAAGTTTGTCTTCTGCATGCTGACATCTCAAAATGGAGAGCACATCCATACATCTATAACCATGGGGTGAACTACCCCAGCTGAGGGGCGACAGCAAACTTGGCCCGGGAACCTTGAGCCAGGTCCTCGATCTCGTGTATTAAGCCTTGGATCCATGGACGCATAGAATTCTAGTAGTCTCTCACCGCTACCAGACCCATCGTTTATCCATTCTAGAGCCAGTGGTCAATTACGCGTTCCATTTAGAACATTGGCTTTGATTACCGCTCTCATCGAGAAACCGAAGTGTGTCCACGCATTAGTTTCACGATTCTGTCATATCCAGTTTGATGATGCATCTTCAACTATTCTTTCTTTACTCTGTACAGTCCCCTGTCATCCTCTCTCAACGCTATCTTCAAGCAAAAAACAAATCGCTTTCCTGGCCCCAACCGCCACCCGGCGAAGTCCGTTCTAATCCACTCAACCCTTCTTTTGGATTCATCGACGAAACGTATGTGGAATTTTCCTCGATTATTTTCCTGGCAAAAGACAAAAGCGTAGAAGTAAATTCTACACCCAATTCACACTTTCCAAGCTAGATTGGGTGGGCTGTGTGGACAAAAGGTGCGAAGTTTTCTGAGAGATCAAACACAAGCGTTGACCTTGATGTTGTGAACCGCTGTGAGAACCCCACCTCCACGGAAGATGCGACACCGCCAGCTTCTAGCCACATACACCTAAAGCAACCTTTCCGATCGTGGGCACGGTCATCTCTGATGACTTTGATAGTCGAAGCCAAAAAAATGACAGTAGTGTAGTGAAAGTTCCTACATACACCAAGTTTGCCACGCTAATTATAGACAGTCTGGGAGTCCACACAAACACTAAACGAAAGCCACTACGGTCAAGTAAGTCAAGTAAACTTTGCCCAGTCGAGAAACTGCCTGCCAGCTTTCAGTTGGAGTCCTCTGCAAAAGTGAGCCTGTTGGGATTTTCACCAAAAAGAACACTTTTTGGTGGTGCCACTTAACGCATAAGCGACTCGATACGGCCTCAGAAAGACATCTAGCCGGTCAGACTGCGCCAAAAAGCGAAAGAAACCAAACACAGGCACGTTCACCCTGATTCCTTAATAATCAACAAATACAGTATTACAAAGATGGTTTTCCACTAACTACAAATAGCAACTATTGAAATTTGCAACCAAAGCTGAGGAAAACTCTCTCCAAAGGCAAAAAGCCCATACAAACCTGACTTTTAGGTGGCAAAACGCCTGCAACCGAAGAGCATTTCTTGGAATCGCCAAGGTCTACAAACTGCCTCAGTCTTTTCAACAAACGTCGCAATACTGAACAGCCGGCTGACCTTGAGCGGCCGTCCACAATCGCATTTGAATAAACATGGCTCATACCAGGGGTCTTTAACGCGGAAATATTGGCAGACAGTTACTTCATTTTCTGGGATCAGTCGAAGCGCGAGAGAGCACTTACGGTTGCTCTGTACCTACATGCGACCCAACCCACCCCGCCTTCCTCTCCGACAACATTCTTGCACCACTTTGTGATGCACTGTGGAATCAGACTCACTGCGTGGGACCAATTAGCTTTTCAAAATGGCCTGTGATGGAGATTATCAGTTTCTCATAGGATCACTAGTAAACTCTCTTTTAGCTACCAGTTCACACACTCCCAAGGCCTCCTGGGTAGGGCTCCAGAGCATCAGGTCTAGTACACATTTTACGCTGGCACTGAGTGAAGTCGTTCAGTAGAGCGCTTGGACGTAAAATGTCTTCAAACACACCAGATACCGCGCAGGCCAACTACCATTCCTGATGGATTCGTTTATCATCAGTGAAAGACACTTCGTTGAACAGCTGGTAATTAAAGCCCCACTGAGACATAGTGACCACTGTGTGCTGACCTTTGATTTCATCTTCTATCTGGCCAGAAACCCGGAACCACCAACATGGATTCAAAAATTTTGCCATGAAGACTTCTCAGAAATGCGTAGCTTTCTTGATAAACTTAAACTGGGACCACCTACACTGGAAGATTTTTACCACTGCTCAGGAAATTTACGGGGCTGATGCAGTGTTCGTCTCAAAAGCCCAGCGCGCAGTCAGATGGACCAGAAGCTTTCCAAAAGAATTTGGCGTCTTTCGAGAAAGTGATAAAGAGGCCCGGACGACTAGAAATTCTGGGATTCAAATGCAAATACCCTCCATATGGATGTTTGCGCTGCAAGTCAGTGGGCGCTGGATGGGCATCTTCCCCCGAATGATGAAAAGCGCGTCCATATATCACTTGCAGAAGACTCAGCGAACGCCTTTGCCGTGCATGGTGAGAATGAACAAGGAGACATTACAAGGGCAGATACCAAAACGATTTAGGTACCTAAGTCTCTTTAAATATGTCCTAACTTCACCGTAAAAATGGTCTCAAAGGGCTTCACCGTTCCCAGGATGATTCGGTGCACCTACTACAGTAGTACTCGTGTAGACTTCCAGATACTATATGGGGTCCACATCAGACCGCTTCTTGAATACGCAAACCTAGTTGCCTACTCAGGACGCAAGAAAGACAGCCCTCATTGAGCGTATCCGACGAGCCGCTTCAAAAACGGTTGTCGGTTGTAAAACCGTGGACCAAGAAATATGTCTTGCGGACCTTCGCCTATTTTTTGTGGAGTATCTTCGCTTCCGGGGAGACCTAATACTACTTTATGCCCTGTTTGAACAAGGTTTTCCCCACGGGTTTTTTTTACCATTGAGCACACTGACACAGGACGTAGACATGGTAAGAATACTCTCAAGCTCATAGAGCAAAACTTTATTAGGAAACAGTTTTCTTCATTTTGTCTAGTTGGGGCGTGGAATATCTTTCCTCCGCGGGTTGTTCATGCTGCATCGAGGACCCAGTTAAAAGCGTCTCTAGACAGTTTTAAATGTAATTCCTTGCCCTGCAAGTTCACCACCTTGCTCTGAGAACTTAGACAGCAGTGTTACACCCTTCTTTCACTTGTGACTTTCAGATGAATGAAAGCGGTTGAACGAAGATAACAAACCTGACCCGGGAAACTTGTGCAGATGGCTTGCTCCCGTGTGTAAATCCTTAGATCCGTGAAGCGTTGTGTGTGTTGGGTGACAGATGAGCATATCCGCGTTACGGTATACATTACTCATGAGTGTTTACAACTAACAGGAAAATAACCCACCAGTCGCCTTTTATTCTCAGAATGATTTAATAGTCTCAGATGGATGGAACTGTTTCATTGCGGTCTGTAACAAGGGCAATTTTTAATAGCAGGGCGCCCACGCTCCACCAAGCAACTGAACTAGACACATCAGAATAATGTGTTGGAGTAAATCATCTTTGGCATAATAAATAGCACCCTTTAAGAGCATCACTAAACAATCTAATTACACAATAGTAGAAAGGCTTTGGTTGAACTGTCCGGCCAGGATGTGAATACAGACTAAACACTGAGATAGAATGCACGCGATCTCCCGTAGAGTTTCAGGCCGAGCAAAAAGAAGCAACGTGCATCTCGCGCATAGAAATATATAAATTTTACAACGCAAAGATACGCAGCGGCCGATTTAATTTTACATCGTCAAGTCGCTTCCCGTGTTATGCGCGCACTTCGTCAACAAAAATGTCGAGGGTGAAAGCACCGATTTCTTTGGCAGAAGGTGATAATGCATGTGTCGTATTTCATACTCACCTTAACCTCATAAGCCTCTTGTGTCGGTTCGACAAATCCGATTCACTACTCATTAGGGGACGGTCATAATGTCAGACTCACATCCGCTAAGCCAGGAAAATTTCTGTGTTAACACATCGAGTTGCGTTTGGGCCTATAGATCAGAGAGGCCGAATTTCAAATATTTAAAGGTTGTTTTACAGTGGTGTAGCTACTTCCGATACCACTGGTGGTACTTCAGCAGACGTTGTTCGTAATTTGGTAGTGCGCACATCAAAGTAGCCAGGAGTGCAGCCACGTTCTCAGCAACTTCCGAAGTAGCGGGACCGTATCTTAACAACCGTATATCAAGCCATTCATTGTAATTTATCATAGGAATGCATGGAAACGAGGACTTTTGCATGCCAAAACACGATCGTCTAAAAACATTATTTTTGGGCTAGCTTATGCAGACGCGTCTTCATCAAGTGGCAGAGAGGTATGGTTAGCACGATAGAACTCCACTTGTCTTTCTCCATAGATAAATGCAACAACCAGGTTCACGAATTCCTGGAACGCACATCCAATGTCGAATTTGTATTAAAATGTGGAGAAGCGAGCTAGCAGAAAACCTCACTTATTCAGGGGAAGATTTGGTGTTCCTTATTGTGGAGTATGGATCGGTTAAACTACACGGCAAGCAAACAAAATATTTAGCCCCCTCGCTAAAGCGCTGACTCTTGTTATAGATGCAAAATCCAAAATTATCTCTGGCTATTTTGCCAACGGCTTAGCTCCCGACCCCTTGCGCCTATCAAAGGTGATTTCTCGGACGTTCCTAGTTGTACCAGCTTACGAAATTTTAAGAGATTTCTGTTTCGCCAGGTTTCTCTATTCACGTGCAGCATGTTTCAGTCATTCCCTCTGCCCTTCCTGTACAGTTATGCGCAGTTTTTCACAGAATAGGACGACTTGCACCCGGATGCAACAACGAGCGTTCTGTAGTTCAGGTCTTTTGCGGCTTCCAGAAACAACATATATTTGATGATGTCTGCCACATGAAGGGCAGCGCTTAGCTCGTTTAGGTTACGACCGGCTTCCCTCCTAGGATGAAGGTTAGGCCCTTTGCATGTGTCAAATTTTTAAGGTTGTCAAAATTGTGGGCAAAAAGTATTCTTAATTGGCGAACAGATTTGACCTGCAGAAAAGATCAGAAAGCTTGCGCCAACGACAGGATGATTTGTGTTAAGACGAGTGGTTTAGGTAGCTAACAGTCGAGAGCGGATCCTCGCCACCGAATGTTACTGAGTGACGTGCTTTTGGCTCTGTGGCGATCCACCAGCAGTGGAAATCGGGCACCTCTGGAGTTCTAAAATAACGGCAACAACCCAGCAAAGTTCTTGATACGATTCCCTTGAGCTAGCGTTCCCGGCGGTGCCACCAAAGAAACGCGAAATATCTGTCAAACTCCAAAAAACAGACCGAAAACTCGCAAACGGAACGTCATACAAAAAATGACCGCAGAACCGAAATTATGGAAATTCGGTCAATCCCTAAATATTGCACAGGCAACCGACGTTAATTGGACTATAAGGTCGTTGCATCCATAATTTTTCTTTGGTGCTGTACCGGCAAGCACCCCCATCTTCTGATCTAACACGAGCGAGTCAGTTTCACTAACCTATACCATGCCCAATTGACAGCGGTGACGGTTCTTGACGTGGGATTCCGGCTAGCATCTCCCCATCTAAAAGGGCTTCAAAGTTAATTATTTACTTGCAATAGCCCTTGCTATTTTGCACTGTCTAAGTTTTTCTGCGAACAGGAGTGCATAACATTATGGGAGATATATGGATGCCCAGTTAGAAATATGTGTTTATACAAGGGTACCCTCGAGTTCTGCTGGTGTGATGTAACGAATAGAATTGGTCGGCTCGCACTAATAGGTTTGGTTTGCACATCCAGTTCGGCCACACGTGGTCAAGCGTATGGTATGAAGTCAGGTACATGCGGCTTGGGCCGTCATGCCGCTGTAAAAATTGAACTTGCCCGTCTAGTCCAACGTACATCCGGGGGTTTTGCCAGCATATATCCGGTCGGCTTCACACTAGGTGTGACAGTTTTTTCATTCGTTCACCAAGCACCGTTATGTCAAAGCCCCTTCAGGCTGCCAACGAACTAAGGTCTTGTCCTTACGCATTGTCGCAGGCCTCTTTCGGCAAGCGGAATTAAAGTTTAGTGTTGGCATTGCCCATTCGGACCGCAATCTATGAGCTGCGTAGTGGTATGTTGGTGGCCTCGGGGTCTGCGTTCGAAATTAACCTACATGTGGCCTAGACAACTGCACATAGCAAATCTTTGGTGACCGAACCGGCAATAACTATGACAATATCCAGTATATTGCCGGGGGCTTGTGGGACGTTATCTGGTCCTTGAGGCGTCAGAGGCGGTTGCCTAGGCGCAATTCCTGGGAGTAGCAGGTAGCTAACCGCTCACAGCCGTGCAGTGCCTTAAGCCGATAAGGTTTTGAAATTCGGCGACGGGTTTTGCAACGATATAACAGCATGCGCGTGAAGCATGCTGCGAAGGAACCGAGTTCAAATACCTGCATCACTTGACGACCAGAGACCGGATACAAAAATGAGGCACTTGAACTGATCCTCCGTCATTTAGATGAGCTTGAAGCTGTTGAATAACTCCGGCAGACTCGATTAGACCGCCATCCGCTTTCTTTAATCTTAAGGCACTGGTAACGGAAGTTAAACAGCAATGTTTTACCACCGGATACATTAGTGTTCTGACCGTTTCGTCAGAGATGAGGTCTAGGGACTAGAAGGGAATGGAGTATGTATGTACATTAGACTTTGGCGCGGCGAGTTTTTCCAGTAGTGGTCCGAGGAGATCTTTGGACTCTAAGCTTGAATATCTTTTTCCATATCCCAGTTTTGCATCATTTTGGTTAATTATGTGGGCAGAAAAGGTTCAAAAGTGAGCCATGCGCATTGAGCCACAACTGAAGCAGTTGAAGGAAACGAATGCCCTTAGTGCTGGTGCCCGAGCATGCAGTCTCTGTCTCTGATCATATAAGCTTCAGCTAGGCTCCTTTAAACAGCATGTTGCCACTTCATTAAGCAGCTGATTGGCTATGAAAGACGTTTTTTTAGTTAAATGTTTTAACATCCATGTTCGACATTTGTTCTTGGTCCAGCCCCTTCAAACCCCCTTTTTCGGTGAAAGAACCATCAGGTTTTTCACAAAACCTATTAAGTTCCCAAAATTGGGTCAGCAACTCGTCACCCATTTGGAGAGAACCGAAATGAATTTCTGCGAAACTGCGGCATATCCGAAGCTCATAATTTTACGGGGAGCTATTCTAATTCGGTCGCCCGTCTCAGGGGTATGTTGCTCATAGCCTTTTGGCTAGGTGAGCAAGGCCATCTACCACCGCCGGTTTGTATGTAATTATCGGATTAGGAGCTGATGCACAAGGTCAAATCTGAGTGTATTTCAATGCTCTGCGATGTTCTTTAAATGGGACGTAACATCATAAATATATCCCATGCAATTTCCGCTCGGGTGGATAGTTGAATAACGTTCGTGTCATACTCGGCAGACGTAGAAAAAATAGTTGAGTTGCTTTAGCGAACCCCGGAATAACGCTGTTTCTGGAGAAGCTCGTCTTGCGCTTACTATAATATTAAAATACGACTCAATGCGTTGTGCAGTAGTGGTGAATGTATACACCTCTGTAGATGATTCCCATTCTCAGATGCAGACAACTGGTCGTTAGCCGGTGTAGCGCTTCCAGATACTTGCATGGAAATTGCCAACACAACATTTTCCCAGTTAAAATGATCACGCTCCCAAGCTGCAGCACGTCATAACGCGCGACAACATTTTCGGAAAATAAGGCCAGCCATTGCTCTTCATTATTATATCTGCACTCGGTGGCGCTTGCATTATTTACCTATCGTGGCAGCTAGGCCCACACCTACGCGCGGCGCTGGTTACGAGGGCTTAACAATGTATGATAGTCCAATCCAGTGACCAAAGGCTGTCCTTCACATTCATAAATATTGTCCGTACTGTAGTATGCACGCTATTAGAGCTCCGTGGGACAGTAATTCTCCGAAGGCAGGTATTCACGACAATTTCTGATGATGGGAAACGGAAACAAAGTTCATGATCCGAAGCCCAGTAATCAAGGTTGTACATCATCAATACTCACATACAAATCGAACTGGCAGACGCTGTATAATATAATATGCCATCTTAATGCCTGAAAAATACACAGCAATCTCCTGCGAATTATGTGTTTGTTTGTTTGTTGCATCCATACAAACTGAATGGGCAGCCACTACAGTTCTCGTTTTCCGCAAGTCACTCTAATTCGACAGAGATTCTGGAGGGGAAACATATTCGATTACGTATCTTCAGTAAAATGGTTGAAACTATTACTGTTATGAAGGCAGACTTACAACTTGCTCAATTGTTCACATTGTCCATAATGAATGATCCGTATGTATATGGATGTTGCGATGTCACGAGTCAGTGATCGTACGCATTACTGAACGTAGCAAATTTAACTTCAAATAGAAATGCATACGGGGCAGTCTCATCCAAACTTGTTCCACGTGGTCGGCCTTTTTGTCCGCTATCCAACCCTGGTTCATCAACCAACACGCTTCATCACAGAAATAGTCGCATCTCCTTCCGCACTGATCTGTTTTTTGTTTTTCACAATTAACAACTACTTAACGCATCCCCTGGGTTTTGCCTTTCCTCTGCTTTGCTGTCACCCACCACTTTCACATTGCAGTGGCCCCAGCATACCCTAGTTTGTATGCCTCCTATCAGTTGAGAGACAAAGTTATTTTCGTGGGCAAAGTTTGTGTCGAGGAGTCGTTGATAAACGGGGAACAAGCTTTAGGAAATGGTCACAAATATGGGTGTTGCTCGTGAAAATGAGACCGCGATTCGGAATTCTTGATCGGTTGCGCTTTGAATGTGTGCTTGGTTTGGCTATGTTGCGTAAATAGTGGATGAGAGTCAGTCAATAGGTATTGACGGGGCATTTGTCGTTGACAGCATAAACATGCGAGATGGCCCATCTATCAAAGAAGTGGCTAGCTCATGGCCGCACCTTGACAAAATCTCGTTTGACGAATAGGCTGAAGACGAGGTAGGAATTCTTCTCGGATCTGATGTATCCGAAGAGCACTGGGTATTCGATCGGCGCTTGAGAGACAGAGAACAGCCATTTGCCGTAAAGACCTTACTTGGTTGGGTGCTTCTTGGTCCGGTGCGAATTGGGGCAAGGCAGAGGTTTGTCAATCGTTGTATCGCCGGGTACAGTCAGGAAGTACGCGAATCTTTGCAGCGGCTCCACAATGCGGAATTCACGGACACTTCAGCCTACAACACTAGCCTCTCCTTAGAGGACCAGAAAGCATTATTGACAATAGAGACTAGTGAGTTGTCCACTTTCATACCAAGGTTAGAGTTTACAGCTGCGTGTTTGGCAGTCCAAATATCAGATCTAATTGGAATAAGTGAAAAGAGCTGCTTTCAGCGCACTATGTTTTGGCAGACCCCATGATAGCTCTGTACACTGTCCACAACATGTCCTCTAGGTTTTGTGCTTTTGCCGCAAATAGACTAACAACTGTTCTTGATGCGTCGTCGCCTCCTCAATGGAGACTCGTAACGTCGGAGAATAACTCAACCGAATCTGTCCCTCGAGCGACGTGCAACCTCATTTAGCAGAGTGAATGGTTAGCTGGACCAAGACGTTTGCTCGGACAAGGGAGTAACTGACCGCCACAGCCTCGATTGAAGCCGCCCGGTTTGAAAATCTTTGTGGCACATGTTCATAATCTCAAAAGAGAAGATGGTGTGGGCCTACTAATAGCCCGGTTTTCCTGTTTGGTGAAGTTACCGCAGATTGTAGCTTGGTCACTAGGTTACAATCAATATCCATTGATTAAAGCAGGCAAAAAAAGACCCTACCCTCTGGTGGAGATTGCCTGGTGAAAAATGGTCTGTAGTGGTAGTACATGGTTGTGAGGCGCGTTCAAATGGCCTAGAAACAACCCCGCATCTTAGAACGGCGGGTGGCGTTCTTAAGAGTGAAGGGTATGATCACTGGGGAAACGCGATTGGGCTTGTGCTCTGTCGAAGCCGACACTTGTGACGCGAGTGGACTCGGACCATTGGTGTCGGTGGCCGATGGGGTACCTTAGAATGAAGCTGAGCGTAGGGAGAATGCAAGAACCGGGGCGACCGCTGAATCAACGTGGAGAAGTTGGCGGGCTGTATATCGTCCATTACGTTTATATTTGAAATCCCCCACGTTTTTATGTCCCTATTTGTAACCCACGCTCCGCCTTTGTGTTTAGTGCGTGCATATGAACTGGCGTTTGCTTATCCTTACCACTTAGCTCATTTGGCGCTGAGGTCATTCGGCCATTTGTGGCAGACTTTATGCACGTGTGGCTGTCTCACGCAAAAGCCTGTTTACTCCTTTGGTTCGTACTTCTGTAGTCCAACTGGACCATTTATTTTGGACGAGTGTCTACTGTCGAGGTTTGTATAATCTGTGAATTCATGTCTAACATTAATAGTATCGGTTAGAAATCCAGCTCCGATTTTGTTTTGCCTTCCCGGGGGTTCTGGCAGTACGCGTCACTCGAAGATACCGGTTGCTCGTTACAAGACGCAAACTCAAAATTGAGCAGCCTTTCACGACCTGTATATGAAAAAGTCTTCTGTCTTTGTGGCAGGCTTCCTGCCAAACAAGGCCAAGGAATTCGTCACAGCTGGTAAGCTTTTTGTTTTTTTCTATGATGGTTAGTATACGCCATATCGTGCGCAAGCTTTCACTGAAAAATCGACAGTGACGTTGGAAGAATTAGGACAAGAATCAGGACAAGCGGACAGCACATTAAAGTGGCCGGTGCTTTCAAGTTCTGGCACAAGTTAAGCGCGCTGAGGCGGTCTTATGTGTGCACGTAACACGCTCATCCGATAAATATTAGGGATATGGGGAGCTATGGGCGAGCCGTCAGACTAGGTATGGTAGTCGAGTTGCCGTTATCGCGACGCCGTACCTGTGTTCGTGGACAGCATCGTACATGAACATCTTCGGTGAGCCGTTTACGGTTGTCATTGTAGTTAGGATTCATCAAGCGTGGACAGCATCGTACATAAACATCTTCGGTGGACCGCTTAAGGTTGTAATTGTTGTTAGGATTCACCAAGGAATCGCGACAATTTAAGACCAGCATTGATCCAGGATATTCCTGGGTCCATTGGAGGCGCACAGAGGTTCATTGCTGTCATTCAGACGGGGCAATAAGACAGCTGTGTTTACATTGGAGACTCAGAACAGGAGAGGTCTCAGAAGGTCTGCTAGAAAACACTATGATATGAGTTAGACTGCGGCCGGAAATAACAAGCAGCCAAAAGTAGTCACAAGTCCTAACTAGCTAATGTCTCCTAGACCCCGGTTTTCAAACAGCTGAGGCAAACCTTGTCGACATGAAGTATGCAGACATCATTCTAGTCTTCAAAGAGGAGGAGAAGACGGAGGTGTTTTTGGATGACCTGACCGATGTCATTCCGTTGCTTGCTAGGCACTCTGCGCCCACAAGGTTTAAGGTAATAATAATATAGTTTATTCCCAACCAGTGGGTGGCATGATCTTAATATTACATGCAGAACAAAAACATGAGTTTGTTCGTGGTTGCAGGGGAGAGGGTACAGTCAAGAGTGGGAGGGGATTAGTTTCGGGTATACTAGCAAAATGGATATGGCAGTTCCGTGCCATCATTGCACTGACATAATTCGGTTTATAGAGAGCCCCGTAACGGACGTCATGTTTGAGGTGATTGGGCTGAGATGGGTAATTATGTGAGCCCGAGATGAGGGAGCTTATTTGTATATAATCGGATGCTGAAAATTACAAACGCACGCACGTTAGATGATCGATTTCCCAGAAAGTAACCCATAGCTGTCGAGAGCGCTACTGCGGCTGGCTATGGGATGGCTACGAGTCGATTCTGGTGAGCTATGTGGTATTGGTGTCGGGAAACAGAAGTAGAGTGAAGTTGGGGGTTAGTGCTCTAAATGAGCATATTTAACACCAATTACCCGCCCATTCACTAGGTCTTCGCTACGGCTGCATTCTTGGATGCACGTTTGAGAACGCACGTGGCCCTTGCATCCCAGGGCTCAAGTCTTTACCACTTGGCCTTACGAATGGCAATTATAAAGCTCTCTTCAGCCTTAACTTTGCTGCGTCCAATAACGCGCATGTTGGCCAAATCCCGCTAGTGAATAATCGACGTAAACACAGCTTTCTTATTATCGTTGTTGGGACTGATTTAGCAGGTGTTGGGGTTTCTCTTATAACAATAAGGCTCCAGCTTCAACGTGGACACCGATTTGGAATTGTGGACACTTGGTGAGTTAGTCACTCTAACTTCGTCTAAGTATGAGTTTTAAATGATATCGCGGAAGATATGTACGAGTCGTAATTTATTATACATTTTTCCTTTTGGTAACCCTGTCGATTAAAAGCGGCTTCCGGAAAATAAGAACTGGACTGACCGCACATTATGTTTGTACCGATGCAACCAATAAATAGAAACATGACTTGCTAAAGGTGGTCGTGTTTTTTTAGCTTGGAGTTGGTAGGCAGACAACATGTATAGACATGAAGGACCGCCGTTAATCGTTGGATTAGTCTGTTATGTATATTTGGGGCATCAGTCAGTTACTAGCATGTGTGCGGGCCCTGCAGTTAATATAAGCAGCGACGGTAGACGACATCGAGTACGGCCATTAGTATGACGGGCCATCGTTGGCCATTGGGTTAGACTACGGGGCATAGTTGAAACCTCATATTCGGCGTTGCATATAGACACAAGCCTAGCAGTTACGATAAGTAGCCAAGGTAGGCGAAATCGCGTACAGTTGAATATGTCGTTCGCCGTTAGATTAGGTATGTGTGAACAGTTGAGGCCTCGTATTCATCGTTTCGCATAAATACTGGCCTGGTGTTTATCTTAAGTAGCAGACATAAGCGACAACGCTTAGAGTAATGAGTATGACGGATTAGCTTGCCGCGCATAATCAATGATTCATAATCAACGCCGCACATGGACACGGGCCTAGCAGATACGATAAGTAGCCAGGTAAAGTGACATCGAGTACGGCTATGAGTATGAAAGGTCGTCAACTTAGGCTATCATGAATAACTGAGGCCTTGTTTTTACGCGCCTGCATAGATACTGGCCTGGTGTTTACTATAAGTAGCCAAGAAAGCGATCTCACGCGCATCTATGAGTGTAAGAGACAGACGTTGGTCATTGGATTAGGTGAGGCCTCATAGACGGCATCTCACATAGCCCCGGGCCTAGCAGTTACAACAGGCATTCGAGATGATTGACAACGCGCATGGTTGTGAGTGTTGAGTCGTCGTTAGCCGTTGTGTTAGGTTACCGCGCACAGGTGGGGCCTCATATTCAGCGTTGCACATAGACACGGCTCCAGCAGTTATGATAAGTGGTTGAGGTGAGTGTAAATGGTTACTGTTATCATGATGACCACTTTATGACGTATTTCACCCATGGTGAGTCATATTCCTAATAGAAATGATACCATTGTGTTGGTAATTCACCTACAGTTGCCTCCTGACGCTGTATTGTCCACAGGCTAATTACGCATATCTGGGAAAGGCAATCATCCACAGAGATGGCCCTCGCATCCTCACTGCACAATTCATGCTGTTTTCTGGCAATGCTGTACCTAATGGAAGCTGAGCTCCGTAAGAAAAAGTGTTGTGACGAAGTTCGCTGAACAAAATGTTCTCATTTGCCAAATATGGGGATTATATAGCAAACCGAGTTTCCTGAGTGGAATTTGCATTGGATATGCTATTGATGTTATTTTCATTCTTAAAGAACGCCAAAATGTGATAGAGTACGATTTCGTGTTTTATCTCTCGTAAACCGGTAACAAAATGCGAATCTGTGGTGGTTCGTGACCTTGAGATTTCGCTCACCTAAACAAAATGCTATGAGGAAAATATCACCGAAAGGTCTAAATGGAAGAGACTAACTCCCCGTAAAATTCACAACTACGAAAACCGTATAGTTTCGGCGAAAATAATTTAAGTGTGCTTCTAGGGAGTGGCGTATCAATCCGTAAATTCGTGAAAAACGTGATTGGCTGCCAGGTCCACACTTCCGAACAATCAGAGCTCGCCTTGATGCCGGACCTGCAATAGGCTTGCCTTCTGACCAATTACGTGCGGATTGTTTTATCGGCCTTTGCAGCGCCTAATTCCGAGGTTTCAGTCTATTTATGCGTGAGGTAATGCAGACTTTTATCTCTGTGTGGCCAGTCAGCCTTCGAAGGATCAGACCATAGAGCATCTTCGATGCCGTAGATACCAGTCCAGTACCACGGGGGTTTTCACCCTGTTCACTGATTTTCAAACTTCACACACCGTTTTGAAGACAGGCACTTTCCCGTCACTCCACATACCACCAAGAAGTTGTATGGAATGGGTAACCATGGGTTCACCGTCTTCTCTGAAGAGGACGGGGTGCAGAATGTCGACACCGGATTTGGTGCTGGTGCCTTGTCACCTTTCAGCATATGCTGAAAGTATATACTTTATTTTTTCCTGACTGGCAATCTCCTGACATTCCATTTATCCTCATACACTAGTTTCAGGTACTCTGTTGCATGAGACCAGCTAGACTTTTCTTCAAAGTGTTCGATCCATCTTTCCAGACGGGGACATTGCGATTGAATTGATGAGTCGTCTTTTTACCTATGGTTTCACTGACCGTTACCTTACTTTGGCCGTTTGATCGTATTAATTGGGCACGGTTGTTTCAGGCAGTAAGAGCTTTTGCCATTCCCTCAGCTTTCGTTGTACACCAAAGCTCTGTCTCTCTTTGGGCTTTTCAGTATTTGGCATTTGGGGGTTTGCATGTGCAGTCCTATGTGGCATGCTGGTGTGGATTTCCTGACTTCGATCAGGACTAACGAACTCGACGACGACCAGTGTTCATTTGTATTGGAGGAGTCCAAAAGACAGCACTGGACGCTGCTAGCATAGCTGCTTTCACACTTCGTCCTGCTCCACCAACATGTATAATACCAGTGGATTATTGATTTACTTCAGAGAGTAGTTGAGGTAGCTGAGATCCGGAAGGCTGAATTATGGTGGTCTTCCTAAGGTGGGTTGACTGACTTGCTGACTTGCAAGGGTCTAGAGGGAGGCGAACTACCAGGTTTGGTCGCACCATGGCGTGTTCGAAATCAACTTATGTGCCCCAGAGGGATGGCTGTCTTGAATAGTGGTTCTCCACCAATGACTGATTGCCACGTGATCTATTTGAGCCCACGGTTGATTTGCAGTTGGCCACAGGTCACGCGATGCGAACGTCTATGTTGAAAGTTCTTACTAGCCAGAAACAGTTGATGATCTACAAACAAGTAGAAGGGTCGCTGTCCACTGTTTGTGCGACGAGCGTCGACTCCGAATCGACCGCCTAAATGTGATTCCAAGGAACTCACACGACCCAGTTAGGCATTCCTGTCGCCCGCGATATCAGTGCTTATTAATTGAAAAACAATGCAGGACAACTCCTGATAGAAAGCATCATGCTGAGCATCAGAACTGCAGTCTCCTGGGGTATTAGCGGACACAACAAACAGGCCTTTTTGTCGAGCTTGACTAAGCTGGATAACCGGACGGCGCAAAGACGACTGTTCACTGGGATCCATTCCAGCAAAGTGCGTTCAGACCTGGGGCTGAGTGCAACTCCCACACCATATATTCCTCGATTTACCGCTCCTAGATCATAAGACACATGGGGGAGGAAGGTGAAAAAGCTGAGTTTGTCCCTGGCGTTATAAGATGCATAGCCACGGTTGGGCCTTGTATACCTGTCTCGGAGACAGTGCACATCAATTTTAAGGGTGTTTGAGGTTTCAGCGAGCATTGCGTGTGTTCCAATTTGGCACAGAGTACGGACGATAAAAGGTCCTACGTAGAAAGGATCTCGTGGATTTAGCGAGGTGTTATTTTGTTTATTATCAATAGGTGGCAGGGTATACAAGGCCCTTCGGTCAGATAACTGACAGTCAAATGACCCAGCAACGTTTGCTTGTGTGGTGGGAAAGGGTTGGGGACAAAACTCTTCAAGCAAATGATACTTCCCAGGCCTTGAAAAGGGGATCGGTTGGGGTACCCCACCCTGAGCTTTTGACTCAAAAGTCTGACCCACAAGGCAGTGAGAGGATGTGTTTTTGTTCTGGAACCCTATCTCTAAAAGAATTAAAAAAACGTTCAGTTGTAGCACCCTTTTGGTGCCTAACTGCCGTGCCACCCGAAGGAAGCACGAGGGATTGGATAGAGTCAGGTTGCCAAAGCAGGGGAAGTTGAGAGGCAGAGGTCAGGTTCGAAACACGGACCTTCCAGTCAGTAAATTCCCGCTCTAACCACTGAGTCCTCTAGCCCCTCCCTCTAGCCTGTAACTCAAGAGTCTGACCCGCGAGGCAGTTGGCAGTAGGGTTTTCTTTGGGGATCCGTCCCGTTGCCGATGACTCAATAGTCTGACCTGCTAGATTTCAGGGTGTTGGCATAACTGGATGATGCAGGAAGTGAGGCATTACTGTCCCACTCCTGATGCGGATGAGTGCAACAGGTGCCTTTTGAGCAGCACAGGACTCTGGTTTCAAAGGTATTTTGATCGTATCGAATAATGCACCGGTGGTCGTGATCAACTGTTGGGTGATCGGTGTGTGTGGTTTCTAGGGCCGACCTTTTCTAACCCGTCCTTCCTCGGAGGAAGGCAGCAGCGCTGCTTCCGTGAATGTGGACATGCTTGTCGCTTTGGCGGAAACACCTTACTGCCTTCACACTCCTATCGCAGCGGACAGTTCGAATTTACTCCCATACCGCCTCATAGCATGATTACTCGTAGTACGACGTCTCGTCACTCTCAGTCTGACTGCTCATTTTTGGTTTTTATGGCATGTCTGCACCTTGTGGAGCTGGGTTCCAGCCAGTGTAACCTGCGGGATCATTATAGCGCTCAAGCTTGACCAACACGTCTAGGTGGCAGCTTTGGGTTGAGACGGTAAGGCTTTGCCTTAAGACTGTTTTGCCATACGGTTACTCATGGTAGGGAGTCTTGCTGATCTTGGGCTGACTGCTCCCCTTCGGTTTTTCTGGTTGCACCTTGTGAGATGGAGTTTCAGCCAATGTACCCTGCCGCATTCAAGCCCGACAACCAGGTCAAGTTGGCAGATTTCTACCAAGTTTGAGATGATAATGATTCGATAGTCTCCAAATTTCATCCGTCAGGGTTCCATATATACCTCAAAAAAGTCTGTTCACTCATTCAAATATCCTCTAAAGTGCGGATATTTCCTCAACATGTTGGTAAGGGTTATCATCATTGTTGTTGGAATACACTCTTAAATAGTGATGCAAATCAAACTGACGGCTTGAAGCTCACGCTTGGGCGAGATGGCCGAAGTGGTTAGAGCGCGAATTTACTGACCGGAAGGTCCATGGTTCGAACCCGACCTCTGCCTCTCGACTTCCCCTGTCTAGTCTTGGGCAACCTGGCAGTATCCCAGCCCTTGTGCTTCCCTCGGGTGGCATGGCAGCTAGGCACCGAAAAGGTGTTACAGCTGAACAGTTTAGTTTTTTTAGCACGCTCAACTCCGGGTCTGTCAGACACCCATACTTGTCGAACTAGCTTTACTCTGCAAGATGGTATCCATGATAGATACTGTAAAACGCCCCTCACTCATAGCGGTGCTCTCCTGCTAACCCTATAGAGATGAATGACCATTCTGCGCATGAGCTGAACTTTTGTAGTGGAAACAAGAGTCGCAATTTAAAATAAACCAACGGTAACATCCTTGGCACGAAGTTTAATAAACCTTTGTAAGCTCAAATAAACAAGCATAACTGGAATGATGACTGGGCATCCAAAGCAAACGTAACAGAACTAACCTGCTGGTTACGTAGGCATAAGTGTCGTGGAGACGAACTATGAAGGAGAGCAATATCAGGCGATGGAAGTGGATCGGCGAGCAAACTCGAATTCTGTTGGAATCCATCACTCGGTCTGGGCTTGATGGCACTACAACGAACACTAGCACCGTCGTGAAAAACGAAGTACCAGTGTCATCTGTCGATCCTTCTGGGTTTCGTTATAAAGCCATACCTTTCCTGGGGGCGAGATGGTTTAGTGGTTAGAGCGCGAATTTGCTGTCCGGAAGGTCCGTGTTTCGAACCCGACCTCTGCCTCTCAACTTCCCCTGCCTAGGCTTGGGCAACCTGGCAGTATCCTAGCCATCGTGCTTCCTTCTGGTGGCACGGCAGTTAGGCACCGAAAGGGTGTTACAGCTGAGCGATTGAACGACATCTTTCCTGCACGGTACCACAGAATCATGTCCGCCAGTAGCTGCTTAGGGCAAACCGTTTCGGATGTCTTTTGTAAACGGGTGGCATAGATGCAATACGGGACGAGAATTTACCCGTTGACCCTTCGGGACTGATGCTATATTCAAGCACTGGTGTTCCGGAAGCCCTAATGTGCCCACGCCGATTCGTCCACGAGTTGGGCATCTTCATAACTGCTTGAGTTGGTACGTTCGTTGCGAGTTGTTTAAGAATAAATCATCTGTACTCAAATATCGAGACACACTTTGAATTTCGAAATGCACCATACCTGCATGTATAACCTTTTGTCAAGTGTTTCTCCAGCTTCGGATCTTCTCGCGGTCAAAATTAGTGTTAAGAAAACACCTGAAGTTTTCCCATATATTGTAACTTTGGTCTTCCTCGGTCTGGCAGATCATTCTTCAACTGTCCATATAGCAGCGCAATCAACTGTAAGCTAAGATGCTGTGTTCCATTTCTTTCTTTCTTTTGAAGAACTTAAATATTCAGAATCCAGTGTGATCAGTGTGTGTACACGACCCTCCACAGACATTGCAGACAAAGTGAATCAAGTAATCGGATTTGACGCTGGTACGTCTTGCGACCATATACAGGTACGGATAATACCGTAGCACGGTGCACCGTGTGTCTACTCGCAGAAGATGGTCTGGTTGCACCAGACACCAGTTGACGCATCTGTCTAGGCTTGGGCAACCTGGCAGTATCCCAGCCCTCGTGCTTCCTTCGGGTGGCATGGCAGCTCGGCACCGAAAAGGTATTACAGCTGAACGTTTTTTCTGTGTAGAGAGATGTTGCGGAACACCAATGGTTTCATGCTGTATCAGTCGCGGAGCTTTGACGAGTGAGGTCATCCAGCAGATTAAAGTAGGTCCCTACTGCACCTGTATCACCCGTCTATCCATGGCAACCGAAATAGTTTGTCCTAGCTAGCCCCTGGTGGATATGATTGTGTGGGAAAGTGCAGTATTATATTAAAACTCAGAGGAATCGAGGGATGACACCAGTACTTCATTGTCTCATATGATGCTAATGGTCATTGTATTGTAGACATGCTTAAGCCGGGCGATAGCTCTCAACGGACCTCTGGAAGTTCGCCTGCCGACCTTGCTCCTCGGGGTATACATAGAATCCACAGACACCCGCAGTAGCAAATCCGGCTCAGCACAAACCGCTTGTGTTGTAAGTATTTGCAAGTGTCCAGTTGCACGACCAGTATAGATACGCCAATCAGTTTTAGTTATATATATATATATAAAGATGTAAAGATTCCATTTGTTCATCATACCGGTATCCAACCGGTGGCCCGTGGTGCTCTTCTGAGCTTCAGATACGTGCAACACGCTACGGACAGTTGGGATTTTGGCCTGGAATGGCTGACGACATCTTTGGGCTAGGTAACCACCCGGAGACCTTCGCACCGGGACTAACTTCATCATTCGGTATCGACTTTAGAGCTTCCTTCCCTACTTTGACGAGACGGAAGCTTCGAAAACAGGGTTCAGAACCCCGATTCGGTGTGTTCTGTCCGACATTCCACATGGATACTCAGTAAATACTGAGGCGAGATGGCCCAAGTGGTTAGAGCGCGAATTTACTGACCGAAAGATCCGTGGTTCGAACCCGACCTCTGCCTCTCGACTTCCCCTGTCTAGTCTTGGGCAACCTGGCAGTGTCCCAGCCCTCATGCAACCTTCGGGTGGCATGGCAGTTAGGCACCGAAAGGGTGCTACAGCTGCAACAAAACATGTGAAATACTGATCTTCAAAAATTACTGGTCCCCGACAAATCTGTGGTTAAGATTAATAATTGGCGTTTGAACTACCGAGGTCGGAATCCCCGCTCGGCTGGCTGTGGCCATCGTTATGAAGCGTGCGCATGTCTCACCAATAACGACGTAAACGAGTACTCGTAGGTTCCCTTTTTACGGCGAGCTGTATTATAGCATGCACTCCACTTAATCGGATTCCCTCACCAACCCTCCTGCCCATCAAGCCTTTACGCTATCTACACCGACGTTTCCTGGACGAATTTCTGTATCTTCTGTGTTCCCTTACCTTCCAGTCGTTTTCCTTTCCATATGGCTTGGTTCGGTGGTGGACAACCTAAAACTCATATTCAGGAGGCTAACAAACACCTTGCGGAACTGTATAAGAAAGTCGAAGAGCTTGAGGAACAGTTACGCATCAAGACCTCTGAGTTACACCAAAAGGAGGAGGACTTCACGGTGGCTATGCAGGTAGCTGTTGTAACTCTTATTGGTATTTCGTGAATGCATGACAAGTTTCTGCGTCGACTGGTTTGTTTTACTTGCTTACCAATTCAGTGTTCCTCAGCTGAGCCAGTTTCCTTTTGTTATTGTAATCGTCACCATGGTCATGGCTGTCACCTAGAGTTACTTGTTTTGGCGGGTTAAGTAACCAAATCCGGTCCTTTTAAGAATACCGGATTGCACTCGCTGTGGAAACGCAGCTTAGTGATGCAGTAGTTTTTAGTGAATTTTTACGTGAAGCTGGACCATTCCCCAGTGCTGCGTCCCAATAGAGACACTAGTCCATATAAGAATGGTCGTGCGTATGGATTACACCTTTGCCTCTTATTTCATCTGCGCCTGGCGATGTGTTTACCCAAGTCTCATACGTAGTCCCCTAAAGATATCGAGTGCTTTCCGGCTTGCTCCTTTTTTGAGGGATAAAGGATTACTTACACTAGATCCTGGTGAATTTCAGGATAGCTAGTCACCTCAGTGTAGAAGGACCTTTCAGTGGAGCTGTATTCCTCGAGATGGATTGCGAGGATGGGAAGATGTTTCGTACGGCGAATAACTTCGTCTTGTTTTTGTTGGATGTGCGTTTTCCTCCACAGAAGGGGGACCAGTTAGGAAAGGTTGGCACAAACAGACCCCTAATGCTTAACTGTGATCACTGTCGTGCATGTTACGGTGAAATTATGAGAAGCTAGATATGAATTGCAGCGCATAAAGTCCTAATTTGTATTAACGGCCAAAAGTTTCTGTACCCGTTATTTCGCTTCCACAAAGGACCAGCCCGTCGCTGCCACTGGCTTCAGAACATGTCTGTCGAGTAAAGAGCTTGAGGTGTGATATCACTTTTTAATACATTTGCTTTTTGTTTGATGTGGCAACAGGTCTCTCTTGGCCAGATTTAGTTTTCACTTTCGACGTTTGTTATGTTTTACAAGACCCTTGTTTCATCTTGCACTTGGGCTTATTTGCGACGAACCTAGGACCCCGCGCCTCGGCTTGTCTTGGACGCTGAGGAGTTAAACTCAGGGAAACTTCCCGAAAACTTCTAGAAAATATCCTGGATGTCTCCCTAATCAGGCATCGGAGACCTTGGGTGTGTGAAATAATTAGGGATAAACTGGCTTGCTCATATCCGGCAAACACACCCTTTAGAACGCCAGGCCGATTACTGAGCAGCGGTTCAGTTTACCATCTGTTGCGCTTCAAGCGGATCCTCGCTGGAACCCTGAATGGTAAACGCGGAATTTCCAATAGCCTGCGAAGTGTGTAAGTGTTACTTTGTTTAAAGATGGAGTTGAAGTACTCAACCGCTTCCTAGTTTGATGAGTGGAGACTGTTCTGACTAACTTTTTAGAACTGATGATAATATCTATTTCGAGAAATAGTTTTCAGCAAACTTATGTGTAGTGTTCTTTCAAGTGTATATAGCGTTAATTAGCTGTTCTCCGTCGTACTATAACGCGCAGTCCCGTGACACGAGAACCGAAGACAAGATTCCGGTCATGCTATCCGGAATGCTAACATAAAAGACCACCGATGTACACTTGAGTTACAGTATTGGTAAGTATTGGTGGTTTCAACGGATACTAAATGTGTCATGTCAAATTCACGTCTCATAAAAAGGCACTATATGCCGGCTTCAGTGTTTGTGTGTAGGGCTGTAATAACTCTTCGCAACAGTTTACATCCAGTCATGTAACACAAGATCTCCCTCTTGATCACAAACTTAGGCCTTCCTGGATTGGGATCCAGGAGTAATTTACGAGACTCCCTTCACGAGGATAGACACTCTCTGAGGAGCTACATTTTTCCACAACGGAATTTCCCCCCAGAACATCTTCAGAGCTCTACTAATTCCGGTGGTTAAGTTGAAAGATTCATCCTTTATGTTGATGATCTAGATTTACAGGTGAACCAATGCACTCAAGGGCTGACAAGTTTGACAACACTGCTGAACTATTCAGAAACATTAGCGAGCTTCCGATCTAGTTTTATGGGTAGCTTGGCCAGGCTACTTTTGTCCCATGGATATGGTATGGATTGTGGGTAAAGAATCCGGTAACTTAACCCCGATTGAGGCCCCAATATTTACCTTTTTTCCATCGTATGGCACTTCCTCTTTTATGAGCCTGAAACAGAAGAACAAACTGGAGTATTTCAGCTTTCGGAAAGGTAACAATCGGTATATTTATTGCTGGACGACGTTTTGCTTTTGCCACAAAAGCTTCGTCAGGCCAAGTGACTAGATTACGAGTTTGGTCGAGATTTAAGGCGGAAGGAGAACCAATCAGCTAAATCAGGCTAAATCTCTGTTAGGTATCAGTCGAGGGATTTTGTGTGTTAGGGTGGGTGACCAAGTGCTAGGTCGGTGGGGAAACCTGAATGGAAACCTACAGGGCATTCCAGGTACGTTATCATATTTTGGAGAAATGCACATTCTTCATCTTGCTGTAGATATGCACTGCCATATGATTGCGTTTGAAAAGGATTCTGTTACTTAGAGTGATGTTCGGTAAAGGAATTGCTGCATTAGTACATATTTTCCGTGCCGTTGTCTTTTTGTGCAGCTTTCATTGATCTTGATAATAGTAGTAAATGGCAGTAATAATCGTTCAGTTGTAACACTCAGTGCATAGCTGCCACGCCACCCGAAGGAAACACGAGGGCGAGGTACTGCCAGGTTTCCCAAGCATAGACAGGAGCAGCCGAGATGCAGAGTTTGGTCTCGAATCACGTATCTTCCGGTCATTAAGTTTGCGCGTTAATCACTGAGCTCTTTCGATCTCAATCATTGATCTTATTGTGGGTAACACAAGTGGCTCGGATGACAGGAGCCAACAATCGTTAAACTTATCAATTTCAGTATGTCTCAAGCGCATGTGCAAGGATACTGAGTATCTGGAGCGTTTCTCACCGTCGGAGTGATAATTCATACCATACTCTGAACAAAGCGTTAAAAGTCACCAAAGTCAGATGAATTTCTGTCGAACACATTTGGGGTGGGGAGAAGTAGCTCAGCGAAAAAACCAACGACCATTGTTGAACATATGCGGACGCTGTGAGAGACTACTGTTAAAAATGTTTTTCACCAGCAAATTACGTTTTCGGGGCTCGCAGTATTCTTTATGATGGCGATCCACCGTGCGTTAACTGTACACCATGATGACTGAGTAACAAGGTGGGTACCTTGGTGGGAAGGTACTCTGATGTCTCCCAAAGATATTTATTTCTTAGGGGCCACTAACGCTCGCCAGGGAAATTAGCGAATCACTCGCGCAATGAATAACTATTAGATTCACGTCTGACCTACCCTGGTTCACATCCAACAAAAGAGTAAGGGGATTGAGTAACAACGCACTCTATTTTCGATGCTTTTTTACCATCTGTTTGGGCTTTAGAATTCATTGCATTTGTGGGTTTCGTATGATCGAGACCGATGCGCGTTTGTTGCATAACCTATAACTGACAATCTTATGGTAGCCATGTGCTAGGTTATTGCTGCAACTGAACGAGTTGTATTTCCATCTGTCCATCTCTGATTGGTTATTATTATCGCCTTCATTATCAGCCGTAGGAACCGCGTAATTGTCGTACAGTGGTTGTAGCTGCCACAGTTTCGTTTACCGATGATTTGGGGAGGTGGGGTATGTAGCGCCGCATTGAAGGCGTTGTTAACGTTGTCCGCATTTACAGCTACGCGTTGTCGACTCCCTCTTATGGACTGGTGCTGACCAGCTCTTCTGGTGACAGCTCTTTACGCTATTCTCTTGTGGTTTACAATGACAACGGCTTATTCGCTCACTGCAACACACCACAAATGGTTGAGGTTTTTAATCCACTTACGCGTTTGAAAAGGCAGCAGCATACTTGGTTACTAAACACCACCCTGTACCCGGGTGCCAGTATATGAAGTTGGGAATCAAATTGAAAAAAAAACTCATCAGTTTTTTACCAGCCATAAATTATTGTAGTATTTTGGTACTGTTTATTTTCTCCTAATGAATATTGTGTTAATCCTCTTTTTTCCCTTTTAGGAGGTTCATGAAAAACGTAAACTGGAGCTCCAGGAACTGAACACACTCATTTATCAACAGAATTTGAAACTTCAAAGACTTGAGAGAGACATGTCCTCTCGTGAATCGGAACTCACAATTCTACGAAGGCGTTGCCGCATGTTTGATGAAGTTCTCCGGTACAAGGCCACCTTAGGCAAGCTGACGATCACACTGGAACAGGCTGAACAATACGCCCGTCTAACAGCCAATGCCCGCAATTACACAAAAGATACTCAGAATAGTGATGATACCGTCAATACGGAACCAGCTCCTCTCATGATACGCGATGTTGCGGACGTTGATGACAATGATGTACCTAATGGTTATCTTATCAATGGCTCCTCTTCTCCCAGTAATTCAGAACCTCGGTTGTTAAAGTTAACCGGCTTGCGGTAAACAGAAATCAGCTGCATTTCGATCCATCATCATGAACCTCGCTTCGGTCATCACCTCACCCTGATTTCCAGTGTTTTTTTGCGCCCTTATTTTTCATGTTCCTAGGCTTTGTTCTGTTTCAATTTTACCAAGTTGTGTGATCCGTTAGGCTGTCGCTCATGGACTTTCGGGGAGGTCCCGTTACTTTCTTTCCCTTTTTGTCTGTGATGTGCAGGTATTGACTGTCTTTTTTAACGCTTTCCTGCTTTTTATTGGTAATTTTAAGTCGTTTTGTTGTTTTACTTCTTGGGACGCAATGTGACTTCATCACCTGATGGGGTAATATATCTCCGAATTTTTCACTATGAATAAAGCTGTTTCACTGGACAGGTCCTGAAAGGTTCAAGCAGTTTCGACCTTGTTGGAGTTCATCAGACCTGTGGGATGGTTAGGCCATCCTAACAGTTACACATTGTTAACCGCGGAACCACCTATCCACCGGCCAGACTCGAGAACCTAGTGAATGTGATTTAGGAGTGATTTGTTCCGTTAAGTTGGATAGCGTGACCACCCACTGATCATAAGTCATCGATCCTTTCTGTCGGCTTGGAATTTGATTGAAACACGCGTTTGACGAAAAGGCCAATGCAGTGAAGAAAACAGAAGATCCGAAAACCAATTCCCTGGTGGTCAAGTAACATTTTGTCCTCATTTTTTCACTGTCACTGAAATCATCAGGTGATGTGGGGTTTTCTGAAGGGGAGGAATGCCGGAGCGTCTGGTGAGCGAAAAATAACAATGACTGCTCAGCTCTAACACCCTTTCAGTGTATAGATGCCGTGCCACCCGATAGAAGCTCGAGGGCTGAGGTATTGTCAGGTTGCCCGAGCAGGATACTAACTGGCCAAGTCGTGGAGTGAGGAAACTCAGCTCCAGTGCCAGTTAGTGGAAACTGACCACAACGCAACCAACGACAGCACGTTTAAGGTTTCTAACCAAGACACCAAAGTCGATCGTGATCTTTGCACTTTCGATTGCTGAGGTTAATCGGTTTTTATTTGCTGGTTATTCTAGTGTGTCTGGGTGGCACAAAGTCGAACCGTTCGTTATGGTACGATCTGCCAGAGTTAAATATTGCCATATAAGTTGTTCGTGTTGGTATGTTAGGATGGGACTCAGTGGCAAATATACAAATATTTCTGCTGGTCGAAGTGAACAATCTTACGGTATTCTGACGGAGACTGTTGGAAGCACCTAAGTGAACTCAGCTCGTTTATAATATTCTTCAACTGAGTGTGCTGCACAATAGCCGCCTTGCTTCAGTTCTCGTTACCTATGCTCAGAGGGTATAGGAATCAGTGCTTATCAGTCGTCCCTCCAAAAGAACGTGAGTCACGTTCTTCCATATCCAGAAGTCCGTACCCTTTATCTCCCACAAACGTTTATCCGTCGTATAATTAGTTTTGCAGTGTGAAAAACGAGTCAATCTGAGTGTTCAAGCTGCGTATTCATAACAGGTAAGAAGTTCTTGAAGCTGACTACGTTTTGTTCCTTCAGCATTAGGAATTTCGTTTACTCTCGTGTTACGGAAGCGTCTATAAAATCTCTGCGGCGGAGCACCACAGTTAATCCTCCAGTTGATTATAGTTCAGTTTGCGACGGGATGGTTTATCCCAATTCAGTTTTGATTATTCTACTGCGGAGCTTTATTCCCCCGAGACAACAGTTATGGTTGAATAGGATGTAATTTGCACAAAACTCCTGAAATTTCATTTTTTTTAAACTGCTTAAGGTGTCTGAAACACCAAAAAGGCCAACACAAAACTTGTAAGAATCCGCATGTTCTTGGGTATGGACGTCTTTTATCGTGTATCACCTAAAGATAATGGATGCGTATAATTTCCTCTGAACTATTCAAGCACACTTTTGTGATTCATCTTTCGAGTCTGTCTACCAACTCATAGAGACTTTCAGCTGCTTTTGTGCCCTGTTTGCTCAGTGGTTAGTGTGCGAACTTACTGACCGGAAGGTCTGTCGCTCGAATTCAACCTCTACATCTCAACTGCTTCTGTCTAGGCTCGTGGAACCTGACAGTGCCTTAGCCCTCGTACTTCTTTCTGGTGGCGTGGCAGCTAGGGGTGTTACAGCTAACAAATTGCATTTTAGTATTTAATAACTAGGTCCATTTCCGTATTTCTTGAGGGAGAGTCTGACAGATATCCCGGAGAGAAGTGATGACCTTGTTAAGTGAACAGAACTGGTCATAAGTCGTCCTGAAGAAATATCATCCCCCTACTTGTTTCTCATAGTAAAACAGGAGGAAGTGACTAAACTGTCTTCACTGGGTTTCCTGAACCCACTCATGTTTGTCTACCACATAATTGGAGTGTTAAACCATAAAATTTTTCCTGGTGACTCCAGGACTGTGAATTCCTTCTTTTTCCCATACCGTGCCTATAACACTTCCGGCCGCCTGGGACTGTTTAGAGTGTACTTATTGTCGTCACGAGCCACCTAGTTCTTTCCTGTTTCGTCGAGGTGCGATCATTCGTCTTCTCGTCCGTGTTTTGCATGTGTATATTCAGGGAAGGGATCTTCCTAATCTTCATGTGTGTTGAACGCGGAGGATTTCGAACGCTTGCTGGACATCCATGAACCTCAAGAGCAAGTTGAGAGGATTGTTTTGTACTACATATATGGTGTTTTACCGTAACAGTGCGTGCCTTCGGGACCAAATTGGGTTGCGCCTTTTTTAAAACGTTCTATAGAGAGTCATACGCTTTGAGTCATGCTTTTTTAGCGTTCTTCTGGACTAGACACCAACCGATGTGATGGGAGGTATAGTAAGGAGCTGTCTCCCTATAAAACGGGTAACAGAACAACAATCTAGCGTCTGCCGTTGATTGCTCAGCTGGATAAGTTCGGCGATACCCTAATTTGTCCATTGTAATTGTGATCGGAACTGTGTTTCCAATCCGCCAATGTTTACACAGCTTGCCTAGTCATTGAGCTGGTGTCCTAGTCCAGCTGGTGTTCTGGAACATAATGGTGTCCAGTGGTTCCTTTTGAGTAGTGTTGAAACTTTTCAGTTCAGGTTTCTAACCATGAAGCATGATTGTGTGGTGTGGCGTTTCACCAAACAGAATATTGTACATGATGCCCCTCCGCGAATGCATTGGTTTCTTTAAATGTGAGTTCCGTGGGCTGAATGGCTCCTGTGGTCCACCGTTGTACCATGGGGGTTTTATTCAGCTGTGCACGTTTGTATTTGTTCGGCGGCATTGATGCTTTAGTAACGTTCAAATCATCGGACATTCCTGCAGAGTGAGTGTCGAGTATTCTCACCGAACATGAACGAATACAACCCTGGTTTTGGATGTGGGGTCGTCTATACATAAGAGGTATGTTTGAGTCTGCATTATCAGGTTGTTGTCTTCTTGGAGGCACCTCTTTGAGGAATTTTGCTTCCAGTGTAAGCCTGTGGCTTAATTCCACCATGATTTTTTGGGAGAATCGTAGCGGAAGGGATCACTGTGTGGCTTGTACCTGTTTTCGAATTTATTCGACTGTTAGTGTAACTCAGTCAAGGTAAATCCACACTTGTTGGACGTGGTTATATTCTGGTTGAGGCAAACGCATTATGTGGAAATTCTGTGTGGAAATGCCCGAAATCTGCTTTTGACATTTTGATTTCTGTCCGCTTGCATACGAATCCATCTGGACTAGGAACTGTTCTAAACGGGAAATTTGAGCGGATGTACAGAGAGTCGTCTCGGAATATGGTGAAACACGTTTAAATCACCTACCACGTGGGGCTTAGTCATCATCGGATTAAGAGCGGTCGACACCATCAACATCGTTATCAAAGAGATATTCTCTACCTAGGTGGGTCGATTATTAACTGAGACATCTAGCTCATGATGTTATGGAGTATATTCATTCTGTTGCTGCCGGATGGAAACACATGTTTTCTAATAGGCAATCCAAAATTTTCAAACGGTGGAACACTACACTGCAAACACTGGGAACTCTTTCTTTTGCTTATTAGAGAGGCTGAACCTCTCTTTTCGAATTCCTCATCAAGTATTATCCATGCGCATTGTTCGGTCGAATACTGAGATTGTATTCAGACTGACACTTGTCGAAAATTGTTGGTAGTGTGAGGAGATTTGGGAATTTTGTGGAGAAGTACAGTGTTTCTCGGCTCTTCAGCATAGATTGGCTTTACTTACAGGATGAAACCTCCACAAAATCTGCCAAAAAAGAACGTAGAAAAAAAGGTAATTCGTAACTCATGACTGGAATCATCTAGGTCCCAATTGGTTGTAGCGTGGACGAGTAGCGTAGGGTTAAAAGGAAAAAATGACTGAAAATGCTCGGCGTAGTTGCGCAAAAGTTTCAACTATTCTCGGTTCTTCTCGTTGTTGGTATCCCACTGCTCAACCCCTATTCAGACTCCTTATTTAATATGAGACTATTCGTACCGGACTCAGGACGAATTTAGCCAAATCGTTTGAGCGTTCTGTATGTCATACTGACATGTGCACTATATGGAAGAGAATAATGTGCTTGAGTGGTGTTTTACTGCTTAACCTTTCGGTCACCTCGGCTGACCTTCACGACCGGAATGACTAAAATTGCCCATTGGTACCAACTTTAAACCAATCAGCATGCTACTCTGATCAGTCAGGTTGGTATCGATGTCGAGGAAGCCAAATATGCCTATCCATGTGGGTCCAGACGGTAGATAGTTGTTGGCCATCAATTCGATTGACAAGTGCGGGATGAGACAGACCTTGCATACTAGGATGATCAAACCGATTGCTTCTGGGAAACAGGGCGCGGGGATTGTGGGACCACCCACACAGGCGATAAAGAGGTCAGATACATAGAGGAAACTACAAAACACCTGCACATGAATCGCAGAAGACACAAAATACATCCGAACTTTCCTCCTCAGAGCGCCACTCAGCTCCATATACTAGAAAAATACTCGGTGACTGCACTTCATGACCTGAGTGAGAGCCACCGCTATTCTTTGATCGAGCCACCATATGCCTTAGCAACCTACCACGACATACAGAGCGCCACCCTGCAGGTTTTTCAATCGTCCTTTCTCAACGCATGTCTCAGTGGTACGGAAGCCATCTGAACAACATTTAAAAAAAATGAACATGCATATGCACACAAACTACGCGTCCAAACATGAACCTGACTAATGAGAGTAACAAACAACATGTTGGTTGATTCGCTGTTGGCACCAGTGTGTGCGTGTCCTCTTTCGTCCATGTAAGTTCGATCGTTTCGCTCTAGATTAGGTTACCAAAGCTGAGAAAAAGAACGCTAAAAAACGTCGTCTTTTCACTCAGCCATTTCATTTTTACTTCGCATTTATTTCCAAACGGCGTAATCAGCGACAAGAGATACATCTGCATATGTATTTTGTGACAGCCAAATTTTCTGTCTTGTTCTTCACCAGATAAACTTAAATGGGCACTCTTGTTTATCAATTGCTCTCTTACTTTGGATGCTCCGTTCTCCTTTACGCAAAAACTCCTTCGAGATTCAATTCCTACTATGTTGTTAGTGACTCAGGGATTCCAGATGGTATTATCTAACTTGACTGTACGGTTCTCCCCAATTTCGGCGTCCTTCACTTTTCCCAGTGCATGAGAACTAGCGTATCCAAAGAAGATTGCAGTTTGAATGCATGAATGTGACTGGTGCAATTTTTTTTGTAACGCAGCACAACTGCTTCGTATTATTAGACGGTGGCGCTACGATGAATAAAAATGAAAACATGGACTTTGGAATGCACAAAGAATGCTCAAAGAACAAGAGAGAAGTAAGTGACTACAGTAAGGCATACCAGTGGGTAACACCCTGCATTTAGGAGAAGTACCCTTTTCCTTATGTCTGTAGGGACGTCCCGTTGAACCGGATAAGGGACATCAACCAAACCTGCGAAATCGAACCCCTCAAAGATCCACCATATTACTAAGTGGCCGATTTTATTACGTAATCGCGAGCTTTTGCTTTCGTGTTTTTATCCAGGAAGTGTATCGTTTCAGGTTGCTAGTCCTCTGATACAGTGTTGTATTCAGGCAACGAATTGTAAAAACGGACTACTGAGTGGACATATCACGTTTTAAACTGATGTGCCTTCTGTAAGGCCACTGATGTCCGATAGTCATGTCGAAGATTGTCATCGTGAAGGAGCATAAACTGAACTGACCTGTCTGTTTTCACAAGCCAGAACTAACTTGTGGAGTCTTTTTCATAAGAATTGTCTACGCTTGACCTTTGTGAGAGAGGGCTCGTCGGCATGCTTGTCAGATGCCTGTTCATTAAGATGTCAACAAGGTGATTTTCTACGGCGATGAGAGAAACCGCCAAATTTATCAACTGAGCAATTGAGAAATGGAACAAGGAAGATTTGTATTTGCTTTAAATGGCAAGGCAGTTGAATAGAAACAATTCTGAACGTTGAAGAGCGGCCTTTGGATACTGAGTCTCAGGTATATAGCCCACTGCTGGGAGAATGAAACCATTTCCTTTTTGGAACAGTGGAGCCCGGTAGGGTACAAAGATGGTTGCAAGTCCTGAAAGCAAATGCAAAAACTACCAATGGTTTCAATGTTTTCATGAAACTCTTCTGCAGGAATGTTGCGTGAAATAAGACATGTCGATTTGCGTGGACATCAAGGTTTCATATGCCATTATAACATCTCCTGGAAGTGAAGTTACGCATGGGATATCATTTGAAACACTGCCTAGTTCCAGGTGTCTGAACCTCATACCTTGTTAGGTGTACAACATGGATAAAACCACCCCAATTTGTTGAATGACTTCGTTCGAACGACTTTTTAAAAAGATTGCCTTCAACAGATACTGAGACGATCGGGACTTTTAAAACAAGACAACCAAATGACAGCTTGTTGTCTGACCTTTTTGAAAGTCATGGAAAGTTAGTTGTTTTACTGTCTGAAGCTCATCCAACTCCGTTGTGCTTCATCACGTCAGGTTGAATTATCATCAATGAATTGATTGTCAGTGGATATTTTATTTGAAGACAGCGTTTTCGAACATACCAGTTCTTCTGATGAGTGTCCTTTATTTATCCGTTTTACTACATCTACATGCACATTGTGCGTCAAATGTTAGACCTTCTGGAAAGGGATTCTAATATGAAATGAAAAAGCATTGTCCACATGGAACGGAATATTCAAAGCGAGGATAAGGAATTGCCAATGCCCAATAATGTTCTACAATGACTCCATCAAATTTGTTTGACGTTTGACGCCAATTCGTTCCTCCTCTGGCTAACCAAAATACACGATAAACTAGCGAAAACGCTGATCACTACATAAAAGATATATGCACTAAAACTGACCGAAGTTTCGACCACAAATAATGGTCTTTATTAGGACCAATGTGCATTTACGCATAATGAAACCCGTAAATAAGAGCACCCATGAGGCTAATGGATTCAACCTGACGTAATGTGGTGTAAGTGACGCTAATGATCTCCAGACACTGAAGAAACTTGCTTTTACGGCTTTCGAACGACCCGGATACGAACTGCCTTTTATTACCTAATATTCGCCGACGAAACATCGACCAATCTGGTTTAATATATCCGTCCTATTTCCAACACTCCACAGCGTGTAAACTATAACGATAAGCTACTTGTCCTCCCACGAGTAGCTGACTTGCGTGAGTCATTCAGCACATGGTTGACAAATACCTCAACCCATTCGCAACCTTCGACCGTTGACTAAAAGTCAGACATTTTCCCATGTGACTTACCGTACCATACTGTGACAGAATGCTAGTAGAGTAGTAGTTATGGAACTGGAACAACTACACACTTCAATTCTCCAAAGATAGTGCGTTACCCAAATTACTTTCGGCCATCCGACTACCCGCTGGAAATTCTGTGTGTCCAAACGATACGATGGTCACACAGTAAAAATACGGGCGACTTAAGTGGCGATTTCTGCTGTTTCCTACACATTGTTGGTCCAACTTGGTAAAGTTTAGTAACGTTTATGGAATGGAATGCAAAGAAGTTGAATTTTCTGTTTTCTTGAGCTCCATATGACTACATTGGACCAACAGTTTTGAAGTAAATATTTTGAACGACAGAAAATGATTTGAAGCTTATCCGAGAACGTCTGGTAACAGTTTGGTATACCGCCTTTCGGGTCACACACTGGTTCATAATTTTTCAAACTGTTTTGGATCTTGGTTTTGTCCGAGAAATCATTACCCTTCGATTGGTTTCATTCACTTTCTTGCAGAATATAGAGTCAGTTTTAGAGTTTTTTGGTAGCGTTATTCCGATTTCTCAGCTTTCCAATGTCTCGACGCCTGGTATAAGCAGAGGCCAAGACTGGAAAAACGCTCCATGAATGACAATAACAAGACTAAACTGAGATCATAATGTTGGTTGGTTTCGTAGTTTCATCCAGAAGGATTAAATTAGGTTAACTTAGTATGTTCACTGAATTTTTGGGTTGATACTAGGGCCTCTGATACATCAACAGAGAGTTGAAATTAGTCGGAGCAAAACAAAACAGTCGACGAACCACATAGCCAGCCAGTTTTTTATTTACATAAGAGTTGCTCATATGTGTATAACTAGTATTGATAGGGGAAAAATTTTCGCAGATTCTGTGATGATAACTACCTATTACTGCTGGTACACGAGCATCCATAGCATTGTCCCACCTCCGAAAATAGTTCGTTGACATTTTCATCTTACTATACTCTGAAACAGAAGATAAGTGCTGAGTCTAGTTAGGATATGGCTATCAGGAACGCTGGCCACGTTCACACCCAATAATTAATACTGAATGATTTGCTGGCACTAGGACTGGATTAGTGTTTGCGTGTGTGAAGGCCAGTTTTATTCTCTTTCTCAGTAAACAGCTGAGCATTGTGTTTTAATAAGGACCCATTCCTGATGTACCACTGCGTACTCAGTTTGCCGTTCGCGGGATTGCTTGCAGTTACAGAAGGTTTCCACAGCACATATCTGTTAATTAGCTGAGCGTGTAACAACGAAGTGAAGTGGACACACTTTCAAAAAGAAGATTACCTGGGTGCCATAATATGCGCTTGCAACTGCTCTGCCAGTCACACGTCAGTAACACGCGTCAACTGTCTCATCACCACCTGTATTATATGAAAGTCTAGGGAGCCACAAAATGGATGGGGTGGGGATTACCCGTTTAAGACGACTGACCGTTCGAACACATTCTGTCTTTTTGGATGCGGCCACGATATGACACACTGTATGATGCCCAAACTTCGGTAGGACAAGGCGACGCTGTGTAAGCTGAGCAGGCCACAGATTAAAGTGGATGACGGCTACTCAGCGACATACTAAGCCTGTCAGAATACATTTAATCGCCATATGGAAAGAGCGTGTAACTTATAAGCAAGACTTTACGCTATAAAGGTTTGCTTCTTTCAGTTGGGAAAGTAAGATCAGTACAGGACATCCGTTGATGGCTGTTGGGCTACCTAGTTGACAAACCAAAAACAATTACGTCTTCTAGCTGGGTGAAATGTGATTTTGGAATTAAACACACAAATACCATCTGCTTAAATCGTTAAAATAAAACATTCTCCGGCATAAACAAAACTGTTTCAAACTGGTTTAAGCCACGATGAAAATCATTTTGATTTATGGTCACCCGTATCAGTCGAGTGCCAAAGAAGTCCACTTCGTCCTAGCCAGTGTGGAGATACATCAAGATTTCATAAAAATCTAGTAGTAGACTGAATTTTCCCGTTGTTTTTATTTGGTGTGCCATGACAGAGTACGTCATTGGTTCACACTGACGTATGTATACTGCTGCACTAGATTTTAAAATAACGAACACGGCCAATTCGAGAGTGGATGTAGTCTCCATGAGTTGACTGGAGGCGTTTACTCAAAGTTACTCCCGAGAAAAATGGATCCAAACACCTTGTCCTATGCTGCGAGTGCAGATGGTCTTATTACTTACAGCCGTTGGGATGATGACCTCTGGCGATTATCAGTTTCGGGAGCCCTTATGGAGGTTTATTCTGCGATCGCGATAGTTAAACGTAAATGGCGGACTGAGGTGATAGTGTCAATCCAGACGGAGCTGTGCTTGGAGCTCAACCAGTCTGTGCTAACTGACAGGGTCAAGGTTGGATATTTTGAGTTTAAAGATAGGGGGCGACGTTGCGTGATAAGTTCAAAATGTGTTTTCCAGTGTATGGTGCGTTCAGTTATGGGACGCTGAGTGAAGTTCTGTTTCTATAATAGCTTTCTTTTCGGATCCAAGCTACGCAAGAATAGGCTGCATGGACATTGTGAGAGGCGTGTGGCTCTTCTTCTCGCATATCTGTTATCAAATTGCGCGAAACGTCGGGAAGTATTCCCTCTAGGTAGTCCTGTTACTGGTGGCGATAAAAATCTCTATACCACACCGCTGGGTAGACTTATTCCAAAAACGCGGCTAAGATGTGTCGCCAGGAGGTCTTCTGATAAAGATGAGGACAAATGTGACAAGCAGCCAAGTCACCTGTTTTGGAATAGATGGACCGTCCTTGCTGTTCCAGATTCATTCAGAATAGAAAACCTTGACTCGAAAAAACCGGGAAGTTGTCATCCGCTCCGGCGACTACAGGTGAAGTGAGGGAAGCCTTTGGCTGCGAAATCATTAATTAGCAAACACGAACTAAACAGTTACAAGTCAGACAGGAATCTAAACGTCCCATATTCACATAACCTTTAAAACTGGACATTTCAGGAGACTCTTTCCATTTTTTTGCAGCTGGTTTATGAGGGGAATTCGAAAGTTCAGGTACCCGTATTAGTTGATGATATACAACTGCGTTAGTGCGCACAATCTTAGATTGAGCTGCTTTACGAAACTACTCATTTCAAGTGTCTACATTTAGGACAATTTAGTAGATTTACTGAAATCTTTACGAGACCTAATTATCATGCTGTGCATAAGGGCAAATGCTCCTCTTCTGACTTTGAAACACTGGCGTTATGCGGTACTGCTGTTTACGCGCACACAGTTCACTTGAGAACTCGTGCGACACTCAATGTTGAATAACATTTCAACCGAACGGATGCATCGAAAGGAGTCCATTTATTGTTCGGTGGGCCACTGAGATAGAAGGTATCTCCTCCTTTCGGAAATGGAAAATATTCCCGTTACTAACCAAAAGACTCCAAACTAATCTCACTGTGAACAGTCTGGAGCGCAAGGTTGTGGGGCTGATGAGGAAGGGACAAATGTTTTCGATATTGGCTCAGGATCGTATCCATCTAAGCGTAAAAGGAGATAGACAATAGGCTCCACGATGGTACTGTTAAGGGAACTTTCGCGAGGGATGTGCCGTAGATGGCCAGGAATTTAGCTTAATTATCCAATACTAACTTTATGGATTTCCAGTGCCATGTACAACTACCGCCAGTATCCGCCAGTTTTCCGAAAACTGCTTAAATTAACTTGTATACCGAGGGTTAGTTGCATGTTGTCAGCAGAATGATGATGCACTACTCGTGAGATCATATTTTGTTAGAAACTTATGTTCGTGCAAGACCTATCGGTTGGTGGAGACACACTTCTGATGCATACTTCCTACTTGTTGTCCAGCGGTGACATACCACCCGACAAAAACTCGAAAAAGGTGTACACCATTTAATGATTCCCCACAGTTCATAAGCCCCGAATCAGGAGCACCAGATCGGCCAGTAGCCAACCAATTAGGATTTCTGAACTCAACATTTATTATAATTCCACTTCACCAATAAAGGTGGATGACGTCTAATGGTATTTCCTGCAGCTGCCCGATGATGGGAATATCAATAACTTTTTATCCAGGTTTGATGGGTTACAGCTGTCCCTACAGTATAGAAAACGTCCATTTTAGAAGAACCGGATTTTGCTAGATCATTTTAGTTAGTCATACACAATATTAAACAATCTTTAGAGTCAATCTTTTGAAATCAAGTTGTGATACTTGTGTGCGCTTCGATAACATTGTGAAACTTCACTCCCCCATCGGAGACTTTAGAACAGAAATAGGACAATTGACTAAAGTTGCCTTTTGTTCGATGTGAGCGATATACGACGACTGTTTTGAAGCTACATACAACCTGCGACCGTCTTCACCCTTATTGGGGTTCATCGAGTAGGCATAGTATGCAAGTACTCAGAAATCGTCACATACTACTTATCAAAAGAAAATAAACCTTACTGAATATCTTCACAATGCGATTTTCACGGGGTCTGTATTCTATAGGTTTTTTGGAAGGACATCGATATGGCATTGTCCATGATGGAGTCAATCGCGTTTCAACTTCCAGCAACTTCATCATTCTAAAAATCAAACACTAAAATGTCCTTAGTTGGTCTTACATAGGTCCACAAAGCCGTAGATCACCGGTTGTCAACAACTTTTCCTGACATTCACGTTAAATGACCTGTCGTAGTTTGTCTCCTGCACGTGTTTCAAAAGGGACATTGGGAGCTCGCTGAGTAAAGGGCGATGACTGCCAGAATGTTTCGTGGACTGTTACGATCCATGACTGCATATTAAATCGTGTAGTTCTTTTTGGATAGATATCATTACGACAGTGCTCGTGCTTAGTAGAACCAATTTTTCGCAATGACAAGTAAACACTCATTAATGGTTGACCGACCAGCGTTCAAAGGTTACATGGCGGAAACCATTAGTAAGCCACATCATTTTACCTGACAACAATGCTGGTGAGCAGTGTTTAAAAACTTCCTGTTTTGACTATTGTTCTGTTAGCAGGCCGGCAAAATGACATAGTTAGAAATTGGTGGCCATTGTTTCTGCTACTCTTTTTGCCGTCTGCAGGGGAACGTCAAACCCATTCTAACATGTATAACGCTTCCCCGAATGGAAAGACCCGAGCCTAAAGCCTGTGAGCGTGTATTATACAGTGCGCCGGCCAACCTAGTGAAGAAACTAAGCGCTGGTGCTGTATGTATGTGTGTCGTTCGGCAACTTAGTCGGCCAAACGACCATATGAAACCCGTGCCAAGAACAAACAACACAATCAGTTATACAATTAGCAGTCGTCGTTTGGTCAGGTAAATTGGTTGCGGAGACTGTCGGGACTGTCGTATTACTGAGCAATTAATTCGTAGACCGACTGGCGTCATGGCACAAGTGGTTTTTAGACAAAGGGATGATAAGTAACAGCATTGGAAGTTTATTGCTGGAGACTTATGTTTCTCGGTCTAAACACACAGTAACCACAGTAACACAGTGCAACTGCCCGTTGGATTGATCCCTCTCTAGCGAGTATAGAGTACGGTAAAATAAGAGAATAATCGTTCGAATGTAACATATTATGGTTCCTGGGTGCTATGCTACCTGAAAGAAGAACGAAGGCTGAGATACTACGAGGCTGCCCAAGCTTGGACAACACCAGTCGAAATGTCAGGGTTGGATTCGAACCAAGGACCTTCCGATCAGTAAGTTCACGCCTTAACCACTCGAGTTCAGTAGACTAGGGTAGAATTTTCCGGATTTCCCCGTGTCGTTTGTGTTAATCCAGAAGCCATATATAAGTCACCCACCTTGCTACTTACGTAATTGAAAGAGATTAAGAAGGTGACGCAAATGACGTTGAATATGCATGTCTGTTTGCTCTGGGGCCGGGATATCATGCTACCCTGGGTTTGCAGTCACTAGCAAAACTGTATCCCTTGATCACTCATTAGATTTCCCATCCCGTATTAGAGAAAATGTTCTACGGTGGGACTGACAAACGATATTCCAGCTATATCAGTGCCTATGATCATGTGACAAGTCCGTAGGTTCCGAAATACAAGACAGTCGTTCTCAGTTCTTTCATACCTGGACGTACCCGTTGTTGGATTCAATGATTTTGTAGACGTACTCTTACCACTGGGACAAAATTTCAAACCAACCAACCAACAGTTCAGTTTCGCCGTGAACCCAAAATGAAAATAAAGAAGCTAGCGGAATGTGTGCAACTGTTCTGGATAGTGTCTGTTCATTGTGTCACTTTGAACCAATGAATAACCACAGCGTAAGTTAGACAAGCCTTATTCTAATGGTAGACCAAAAATTACTTCGTTCACAGTGGTTTGCACAATGGTATGTGTCTCAGGAACCAAAACATTTCCCTGAAGAGGGTTGTTTTGCAATTTATATGATTAAAAGGCAGTCTTTTTAGCACCCAGTCAATCGCAGAGAATAAAGAGACATATTTAAGGATCTGGCCTTATTCCAAAGATGACATCTGCAGCAATGTCAAATGGGACAGTTGTGGTGATGCCGTAAAACCAGCTTTTATTTATCATGCAGCACGAAATTTATGCTTGGAATGAAGGTAAAGCAATCGGGATGACGACTGTTGCTACACTGAGTACATCGACAAGTTCATATTGTACTACAAAATGCGGCCGAGGGCCCTGTTTTATTAAGTCGATCAGTTGCTGATCTCTCCATTCCACGCAGGAATATCTCGCCAACGATGCTGCCCCTTGGATTCTCCACGCAGTGTGCTTGTCCCTCGCCTAATTATAACCCAAAGCCACGCACACATGAAGCATGGGCCGTTCAAGCCTGCGTGCAGTTGAGAAAGGACAAAATAATATTGACTTTCCAAAGCACTGTGCTGGGTGGACAATAAAGTAACATTCATTGGGATTAATTTGGAGCGGCTATAGACGTGCTGGCATTGTAATGACTGTCATTAACTAGGTCTTCCCTTCTCATCAGCAGATTCAAACAATGTTTTTTAAGCATGTTGGAAAGAACACAAATTACGAGAGGCAAACAGTACTCATGATTTTGCCATTTGCACGCAAGAGCTCATGCGTGAGGCTCAACCTAACAGCGATTTGAGCTGTGTGTGAGCTCACATAACCCCAGTTCAACGGAGCCTGCTGAATACTCCTGAAAAATATCACTGTGAACATAGAGAATTAACCCTATACGATTATTGGCAGAATGTATTCCGCCGATCGTTTGTGACTCACACATGGTTACCTGAAGTTATTGAGATTTTTAACTCCTCTGTTGGCTTTACACAGGTCTTCTTTCTCATTCTTCTACACAGACTACTCTTTTTTGCCTCTGGAAAGTTTTCACCTTAACATAATGATGACGCTTCCATACTGACCCTTTTTGGAAGAAAGCGGTTGGTCATATTTTTAGTCTCTTTACGGGGGCGATAATCACTGTGATTAGTTTTGTCCAGTTGCTGAAGCACAGCTTACTTGACATCAGCAGATATGATAACACAAGACAGGTCTTTTTATTCATCGCCATAGGTAAAAAAATTTGGACAAAAGTATCAATGCGTGTGCGAAAGAATACGAGTAGAAACATGTACGAAGGTGTTACTAACTGGAAATTAAGTAACATTATACAAACAAGCGATGAAAATGACCTAGTCTGGTTTGCATTTACAGCATCCACAGGAGTCTATTCCTAAAAGACAAGAGTAAAGATCCAATTCTTGCCAAATGTTCCATCATCGATTTTTACAGTTAGGTGTTTTTGTGTACAAAAGCATGCCACTCCTTCTCAAAGGGATCTTCGGAAGACAGTTTTGTAGTTAAAGTGTACGATGTAAGGAGCATCATAGTGGATCTCATTGGGGCAAGTTGAACAAGTTCTGATGTGTTGATCTATCAAGATTGTCACAAGAAAAAATATGGGGTATATTACTGAAGGGAGAAGTGGCAAGACCAAAAGATCTCTTACTGAGAAAGGAACAGTTTGAACAGTCAATGATGTAGTGAAAAACCCAGTGGTCCGCTTTATAGAACACTTCCTTCACATAAACGAAACTACTCACAAAGTTACTGAAAACTCTTCGACAACCCACGACCGGTTTCACCCTTCTTGGGACTCATCAGGTAGGCGCATTCCCCAAGTTTCCGTCAACCTTATGTTCTTCCTCTACACGTTCGTATCAAGTTACTTTCACTCCCGCCTTTTTGGTTCACTTCACTTACGCCAAGCGGCGATCACTGACGATTGTTTTGGATAGGTAGGCATGTCAGTCATTCAGTTTCTGGCAGTGTCGTAGTACAAACACAAAATCGATCCACTCAGTTGTTTTTGAATTGAAGAAAATGCTCTGTGAGAAAAGCAGATGAAAATAATAACCGCTCAAACAGCCTTGAATCGGCCATCAGAGAAAGACCCTGCTAACAGTGATTTAGGAGGCAAACTTTACTTTGACTTTTGATTAGACAAAGTACACAGACTGTGGAAGTAAAAGGCAATAATAAACTTTCTGAAGAGAGCCAAACTCTTCTACAGTGGATTTTGATCTCCTAATAATAATCTGTATGAGCTGTTTGCGGTCAGCGAAATGACCTCGTGTGTCACAGGATGACTTTCTTGAAGCCAGCATCAAGAATCCTCTGTAGGAGCGAAAATTGGTCACGTGAAACAAGAGCACTGTTCGAGTCTGTGAAACACACAAGAGCAAGTTTGTTTCATGGATTCCAAGATGTCATGCACCAGTCAAGCAAGTGTGCCAGTGGCAAATCCGTTGGCTTAGCAACCAAACTTGTGTATTTTATTGGAGGAGCCCAGAGAGAACGGCATGGCGTTAGCTACTGACCTGGTAAAGCTGGTGTGTCAAAAACAGGACAACATTTGGCGGGAACACAAGGAGGTCAGAACAGTGGTGTTGTTCTGAAAATTCCTTAATCGTTGAAAATTTGACCCATTATGGACGCAGCTAGTGACAGCATAGAGAAACAGAAATTCCTGCAATACAACTCCCATAATCAAACGGTACATGTGAGAAATGGCCCTGTTTGGGGAGAATTTCCAGTTTGTTTTATACCAAGAACCTATTGTGTCCACACATTCTTTCGGAATTTTCATACCTAAACGGCCAGCACTAGAGACTTTAGCAGCAAACCAGTTGTCCATCCGATCAATATCTCTTGTAAAAACTGCCTTTTGTGTCCTGTCAGAAGAATTTTGACAGCTTTTCAGATATTTGTATTGCCAAAGTGCAAGATGAAATCCGCATCAGGATGGTTTTGTCTGGAACCATCAGCATTAAAAAGAATGGAATAATTCACCTTCAGTAACGTGTCTTCATGCTTGTCTCTTATTTCTTTGCGGCGACAGATTTCCAGTGGCGCTCTAGACGTGAACCGGCCCGCACTGAAAAATAGGCCATTCGTTGGACAGAATAAATCGAAAATGAGCAGTAAGCACGTTTCACTGGAGTCCGTATTCTGTGGTGTCAGCCAGAGGATGTTTGAATAGTGCGTCGGTTGGTATGTACTGTAACCAGCTCATTCAATTAAGGATGGGCTTTCTATTTTTCTAAGTTGTCCACTTTGAAACGGATGGAAGGCCTCCTTATAAAAATTTATTTCCTGACAACAACTGTTAAATCATGAGATAGGTGTCATTTTCCCATCAGAACAAAGCACGTACATTAGTACTTAGACTTAGTAATCCCAGCTTTCTCTGTCTATAAGTGTTCGGTGCGCATAACCATTTTTGCAGTATTTCCGTAAATACGGAGCACACCCTGCATGCACGTCTCTTGTGGACTGTATATCACCGCCATCACTTGCATCTAGTTTCCATCAGATGGGTAGATGTAAGCTCGGATGAAAATATGGGCCATAGCACCGGTTCTAAAGTGTCATTCCTGGAAAACATGTTGGTCTTCCTGATCCTCGGTGTCTGGGCTCAGTCATAATCCATCTACAGCAAACCAACAAATCTTTCTACGAACCCAGTGTCACAAGAGTAGTTGGGGCTTTGCCACCTTAAACCCCACACATCAGATGTAGTTTCAGTGGCTTCACTTGAATGGGGCTAGAATGATACGAAATTTGGCAGCATATGTTCGATAATGAAAAATAATATGGGGGTAGATGGTGAGAGTACCAGCGAGTCAGATTACATTCGCTTCAGATACTGGTCAGGCTCGTATGTAAGCGAACCTATGGAACCATGAGTTACTGGGGTGTTTAAAGTAGAAACTTCACAAATGACGGAAAATTTTGCATTTCAACGACTTGCTAGCCCACTAGACGTCAACAAAGAAGCGAGGAATGACCAATCATCCATCAATCTTGAGGGCGCTCAGTTATCTTTACTGCGCCTGTTTCGACAGCGACCATCTTCCTAATCTAGACCAGCTACCGCGAGGTAGAAGAAATGGTGTTGAAGCCAAGCCGCGTTGACCTCTGGATTACATTGCAGAATGGTTTTACCTGAATGAGGATGCTGCAGAAGAGGCTGTAGGTTTGTGAGACAGATTTTCGTTAATTATTCTGCCAAACTGACGTTATATATGGCCGTGTAGGCTGAGGCGGTTGACTGTTTCGTAGTAAAGTGCTTGTGAAGCTTTTAGGTTGGGATTCCTGTTGTCTAACAATTTGTCAAAACAAAAGTCCCGGTAAACGGGACGGAGTTCATTCCGATGAATAAAAGGATCACTCAAAGTTACTTCACTTCCTCTGGTAATCAGCATTATGCGACGCTGACCTGAGACGTCCTAAAGTAACTATGAGTCGCACAGGTGAATGATCATGAATACTATTATGCTGAGGGGTAAGAGACTGTTGAGGGACCACAACAGTAGAATGAAGCAGGAGGAACTCAAACTCCATGTTGTTCGTTGCGCTGTTATGGCTTTCTCAGGTTGGTGTTGTTGTGGTAGGACTCTGAGTTGTCTTGAAACTAATCTAAGCAGTAGAGAAGACATCGGTGCTTTGTCTTATGTCCCGGACTTTTTTCCTTCGAAATTGTCTGCCACCTAGTCTTTGAAACATGTGGTTTTTGGCTGTACGCTGCTATATACCGTGGTGTTGAAGGTCCTCCTAGGAGAGTAAGTTCATTTCCACGTGAAAAATATCCAAACCCCCAGAAGAGGTGGACAGAATTCCGCGGTGGGAGGAATTCCTAGGGAAATCTGGGGGAAACTATTAGGGGGAATTCGACATAGATCCCGCTTTATCGTTCGCAGTCGGGTGCTGCCACGGCCGAAGAGCTTATCCCTCGCAAGATTGGCCAGAACTTCGGGACGCATGCCGGTCCGGCATCAAGCCCAGATCTGATTGGTCCAAATTCTGGACCCAACATCCAATCATGACCCAGTATTAGCCGAATGCCGGCTGCCAATGGTGCATCTAGAACGCGTCAGAATTTCCAGAAAATTGTTTCCGCTTATGCTATATACATGAAGCGCTGTACAAGTGTTTTTGACTTTGTTTCGGGTGTACACCTTCGGTGGTTGTTTTGACGTGAGCGCTAGCTTGGGGTGCTCAGAAAGAGAACTTAGCTGAGAAAAGTACCGTTACTACAGAAACTTATTACTACGGATTTTTCCACACAGTAGCTTTCCTTCAAAGCGACATTACATGAGGAAAATGGGTTGGTGAATTGGAAAGCAATTAGTTTGCTGAGTTGTAAGTTAATAATATTGGTTACCGTAAAAGTAAGAGCTGTGTGCCTGTCGAAAGTCTCATCTACACATTTGTGTACCCAAAACCTGACGCCAGGTGGATCACGGATGTGCACTTTCATGGTGTCATTATTGGAGTCATCTTTTAGGTTGTCTACTGGAATAAACTCCCTCCTCTTGTCAGTTGTCTGTTCCTCTGTCACAAAAATATGTTTGTTCGGAACCTACATTGATGGGATGCGCTATTTTTCGCGACGCTTTCATAGAGGGGCAAGCTTCTCACAAAAGTAACTGTTTTCAGACCCCCTGGCTCTAGGCTTGATTTATTCCCACAGCAACTCGTTGGAGTTAAAACTGTGGGAATGATGGGTGCGAACTAATTCACACCCGGAGAGCAGCTGGTTTTCATGGACAAACTTAGCCATGTGACCAACACTATAACATCGCTCGTTATTCTGGCTACAATTTTCCTTCTGACGTTCATCACCTGATTTTCCTTTGGGCGTCATCCAGTCCACTCTTTAAAAATCTAGAGATCTTTTACGTTCTTTCAAGTTTAGTATTCATATTTTCACCGTTTTTCCTATGCGTGGTGACTGAAGAAGCGTTCGAAAAGTGGCTGTCTGAGTCGCGGACTGGAGGCAGAACGCTGACTTATTGGAATTAACTTTTCGCTTCACTCGAACGAACAAAAACTCTGGAAGTAAAAGTGGAAGTAAAAGTAAATCACAAAAATTGCCCTGTGTATCTTCTTACTAGATTGTTTTACGGTTCCATGATCCTACCACTGAATACGTGACCATTCTGGGCATCTAATTTTGCAAAGCTTTTGTTACAAACGGTGATACAGTTGTACAAAGTGTAAATTGATAAGATCAAATGCTCCAGCGCAAACAAATTGCTTTCAGGTATAAGTCGATGCGAGTGTTTTGAGGAATCTGTCTCAGCCACACAACACAGTCCAACAAGGGAGGCTGTTTGGAGGAAGAAAATATATCTAGAATTGCCATTCCCATCGGGACATATTACCTATTTGTACCTTAAGGAATAATCTTGCTGTACTAAACGTATTTATCTTAGCTCAGGAAGACTGAGTAGGTGGACGCAAGTCAACTGTATTTAGATGTAGACATCTTCATCGATGTGGGCCATCAAGGAAATACACCTTTCCCTTTGTGAACATTACTCTTCCTTATAAGCGATTTTACTGTACCCGTCCACTAATCTGTGTGTATATATCTGTATATATATGTATTTTACAATCGCTGTATAGAATTTTAAACCAAGAACTATTATATAAGTAGATGAGTGACGATGATGCCTCCAAAAACCTAAAATATGAAACATAGAGTCAAGGATATTTTGGCCACCATTGCGAATAGACACCAACGACAATGAAAAGTCTATACTAATTCTGCTTTAATATCTTCAAACCGCAGACGTTCAGTATGCGGGCTTTGATATGTTTGGGATCAGGAGCCAGTTTATCAATGGTCATAGGAGTCTGCTACCCGCAGGCCTCTCGAATACATGAATCTAGTCCGGCCACCATAATAACCCCTTTTCATACTTCATAAGATGATACAACGGGTAGGTAACCGAGGATCTTGAAGTATCGGAACCGGATTAAGCATGTATCTGTAGCGTTCTTGTATTAGGGTCAGCAATACGCCACCCGACCGGATCCATTTTGGCAGCAGGCTTAGTGCCTTGAGAATATGAAGATTCCAAAAATAATAAGAAACTGAATAAGAAACGTTGCATTTTGCTTGCAGATAACTACTAACAAACTGCGGCACAAGCAAATCGACTAGTCGCCTCATCAAAGAAGCCACAGATATCTGCGCGTGGATGCTATGAGGAGGTTTAGGTGAAAAAACTGGCCGCCCTTCCTAGCATGAGGCCTACGTAAAGATCTCTTTATTCTTGATGCCGTGCTCTAATTTTCAAAAACAAGTACTGGCTTTGTCGGGGAAATGTGCGCTTCGATGCATTTATTGAAGCTCCTCTTCCTCTGTCGTGTCGAAGAAGACAAGCGTCAGTCAGTAAGGTAATAGTTATTCACAAAATTTTATATTCATTGTAATGACTGTACAGTCGTTTTTATACTTTATACGATGCTCAATAAACTCTGTTAACCTAAATTAGTTTCTTCTGCAGTGCTAAATACTTCATTTTGGTGGCGGCGTCAGCAGCAGAGGGTCGCTACGCCAAAACACAAAAGTGACGTCACTTTGTTAGCGTGTGAGGTACTCGCGATTCATGTTGTTACTTTGGTAGTCGAAGTGTTAACTCAACGTAACTACAATTATGTCGCCATGCTTAGAAAGCCACGACGATAACGATGGCGTGAACCAAAAGCATACTGGAGGAAAGTCGGTTGATCCATCCTTGTCACAATCAACAGGCATTATTGTGACGTTTTCCCTGTCAATTCAATCTATCATCCTAAAACAAACATTGCAAAGATTACATGCTGAGCCAGAGAGATGTAGTTTGGCTTCCTAGGCCGGATGCAGGATTGTACCTCATTGGCATCGTTACTAGACCGCACTCCACATTTCTCAAATCACGTCCCTAATAGAGTTACCGCATGAGTATCTGGTCGGATAATTACCTTGTGTTGTTGAAGCAAGGAAAGATAAATATGACGAGTCGGTGCTCAGAAATGAGTGTCAATGAGCATACTCATGATTGTCCTTCTAGTGTTCAGAGGAGTAGTGGGCTAACACGCTAACCTAGCAAAATCCGTTCCAATTTGGCGGAAGAAAATTCGGGTCAGTTCAGATGGTTCGGCTGTCAAAGATTATCGATCGGGGTTGCCACTAAATAGAGACATCTAAATAGCAACGTTTACCAGTATTCGATGGTTTTTCCAGAAAGGTCACTTTAACACATTTTGAAAGTTCGGGAATAATTCCAAGACTGGCTCATTCTTTGTGAGAACCGTGTATATCTTCTGAAGGTTGAGGGAATTTCAAACCCAAGCTTCCAGACAGTCTTTTAGCACTGTATCGTTCAGTTGATCAACAATGTGCTTAGCTTCCATCTAAGTAGAATATCGTGCAATTCATCCTTTACCATTAAAATCGGATCACGCCACTGGATGTTTTCTGACCCTTAAACTGGCAACGATATGAAAAAATGCTGGTTAGTTATTGATGATATTACTAACTGTACATGCTGTCCATGGTGGACATTATTTTTTGGTAAAAATGACTATATGACAAGGTTAAGCAAGTATGGCGAAAATAATGGGTCAAAGGAATGAATACACATATTATTGCAGGTTTTTAAGCTCGGCAGCCTTATATCAACGTTTAATTTTTCCCTCTATGAAACATAGGTAGTGATTGCGAATGTGGTAAAGAATTCCTCTTTCGTTCGATGGCAACTCACCTGTCCATGCTCCAACTTCTAAAGTTAATGATGACTTGCGGACGGATGTAAAATATCTGATCTATTGATAACTCATACAAATAATAGTGCGAATTAGCCGAAAGTTGTGGCAATGTTGGATAGAGCTAGAATTTCACAACGTTCTACGACCTCGAAGAAGACCACCTTCCCTGTTATGAAAGTTGCCTTGTGCTTGTTACCCCTGTACGACTATCTTTTTGTCTCCAAAAGCTTCCGTACACAAAGTGGCGTCCGTCAGGGATGCCCACTCTCCCCATTCCTGTTTAACTTCGTGATCGATGAAATAATGGGACGAACGATGGAAGGTCCCCAAAACCCCGGTGTTCAAATAGCCTCTGACGAAAACCTTGTCGATCTGGAATATGCAGATGACATCGTTCTTATCTTTGAAGAGGAGGAGAAGGCGCAGGTGTTTTTTGATGGACTGACCAATGTCATCCCGTCCTTTGGTATGCACTTTGCACCCAAAAAGTGTAAGGTCATCCTCCTGGATATGCAGTCACTGAACACGCCACTTACAATCCAGGGAGAGGTGCTGGAAGTTGTGGAGCGTTTTACATATCTTGGAAGTTGTATTAGTTCTGATTGTAGTGTGACAGATGAGGTAAATGCACGAATCTGCAAGGCTCGGGTCGCGTTTGCTAATTTGAGACACCTATGGCGTCAAAGTGGTATGTCCCTGAATCTCAAGGGACGTGTGTATCAAGCTACAGTGCGGGCTGTTTTGTTGTATGGCTGTGAGACTTGGCCTGTTCGAGCAGCGGAACTGAGACGCCTTTAGGTGTTCGACACTCGTTGTCTCAGAACCATAGCTCGTGTGGGATGGTGTCGGCGAATCCGTAACGAGGCAGTTAGAAAGCGAGTTTTGGGTTGTTCAACGGGTACTTCCACTGAAGAATGTGTCCAGCACCGGAAGCTGCGTTGATTGGGACATGTGTTGCGCATGCCTAATCATCGTTTGCCGAAGAGAGTGCTGTTTTCCATGCCAAATTAAGAGTGGCGTAAGCAGAGAGGTGGCCAACCCTTGACCTGGCAGAAGGGTATGAAAGAAATCACGAAACGCTTGGGTGCTGTCGGTGCTACTCGCCTTCCAGGATGGGGACCGCGTGATCCTCAGTGCGCCTTGTTAAAGATGCTGCAAGATATGGCTGCCTGATTGCCTGAATGAGTGTTTGGAGGTGTAGGCACCTCGGAATGATTGTAGTAAGGCAGCAATAAGTCCCCTCCCCGTCCATCTTTATTCTTTTCTTCACAATAAGGCTTTCAAATAAATCATGGTTGTACGGCAATGAAGCATCAGTGTTGAACACTGATGTCATGCTGTCGATGATGATGATGATGACCTCAAGGAAGTATGTTATGTAAGCATAAACAGTGTTACCATCAGGGTGCTGTTGCAGACATATCATGAGATAAATCAGATACTCCAGTCGCGCCTCGTTTTATGTCTTCATTTTACTAGTAGACTTGTTTTCGAAATAGCAATAGAATGATATAAATGAAAGGGTATTTAAAGTGGACGAATAAGGGAAAGAGCTGTTGGTTTAACTGATAGATTACTACCAAAGACGGTCATGTCATGGTTAGTCTGTTTAGCACCGTTGCTAACATACAAAAAGGCTGAAAATTTAGGCGAGGAATAAAATCCTTTCTATGGTTGTTAACTGTGCCTCACCAGTGCCGAGCGACACCACGTAAAGCTACAAACTTTTCGGCTGATCTCTCATAGCCAAACCCAAAAGTGCTGTTGCTCGGGTCTCATGATAATTACGTTTGACTCGAAACCAATAGGTTACCAATACCAAACGTGTAGATCTTTAAAGAAAATGTGGTTTGACAAAGTTAAACGAGTGCTTTTTCATAATAATTTCAGTAATATCACTTCATTGTTTCATGGGCCCATTTCCGGTCGGTTCTATCGCTACATTTTACTAGAATCCGATGATTCAGAGTTGTGGAGTAGTCTTTAGTCCCAATCAAAGGTCTAAAACCAGTTTCACGTGACCGCCACCTAGTCATTTTCTTGTAAGTTACAGAATCTCGACTGCGGATGCTAAACGGACCAGTCGGACCATTGGTTGTTCGGACGAACAGACCACTCAACAGATATTTTGGGCAGGTATTCCAGTTGAAAGAGGAACATGTGGTTTCTCAAGTCCATTTTTTTAAGCTTTAAGTATGGGATCTTTGAATTTGTCGTGGTGTTTGGTACAGATTTTTAATATAAATTATTGTAGGAGTTTCCCTTATCATTTGGATTCAGTTTTTAACAAATCACGTCGAAGGTTGCTTGCTTTTACATGATATATGTGACTTGATTAGGTGTCTGACAGAGATCAGTGAAGATATGCACCTCCGACTGTTTGCGAAACTGAAGGCATTAGGAACCAAATTCTGAACGTTTTTAGTCAAAACTATACAATCTATAAAGCATAAGACTAAACGGTGTTTAGTTATAAAAACGATTCTGAAGGATGCTTCAATTCAAAGCTGAACTGGTCACCAGAAGATTTGGAAACTCTGTTGGTAAGATATATATGGTCACTACTATTTGCTTGGGCTTCACTTCCAGCCACAATATTAGGTTCCTTCTGAAGGACATATTGCTACGTTCTAAAACTTGCTTCTGCATACGCTCCTAGGTTGGTCGTACGACAGCGCGTTTGTCGGACAAAATCCCGGGTCTCTGAGTGGTGGTTGGAAGAAACCGTTCTCAAGTACCATTGCATCACACCTGACCGAAACCAGTCATGTCATCGGTAAAGAACATGCCTTCGATGTCCTATATCGGATATTGATGAACTGATCACGGCTGATACAATTCAGACGACTTTGGATTGTAGGGGCGGTTAGGATCCAACTGCACAACCCAAAGAATTGCGTCAAAAGGAAACCTGTGGGACCTATGAACTTTAGATGGCTTGCCAGGAGGGTCAGTCACAAGAAACAAAATTTGTTCGCTGACTTCTGCTTTTTTATATTTAGACATAAGCAAACTTTCAACTTCTGGGCTTCTCAAGGGCACCAACTATGTAAAAAATGTGGTTTCTATTTATCCGGCCTCTGGTCCTTTAAGTTTAAATTCGGCTCAAGATGGAATTACTGAAATTCAGAATCCGCCAGATAAGCATACCAGAGTGTGTCGATGTACCATTTATCACTAAAACTGCTATGTTGTGGTACATCGCATTATACACTTTGGCCTATTTCCGGTAAGCAAAACTACACCTCTAAATGTTACAGCAAATATGGGGGGTCAGACTTTACCTGAGGAGACAGGAAGTTAGCGTTACCATAAGCATAACGTAAGCAAAACATGGAGCGTAAAATTAGTCCAGATAAAAATAACAGTTTCTCGATGATCTAGAAGGCTCAGTGGATTTGACAGCCAAACCGTCTAAATCGTGAGTGTGAGAGACAAAACTGCAAACGCTATATGTTGAAAATGTTTTTTAAGAATATCTGCGTTCCTTATAAGTCCACAAAAATAAGACAAGTGTGAAGCTGACAAGGTTTTCAAATCTTCTCAGAGCTCATAGAAGTTTCTTGACAGTGAACTATTTGAGTTTTGTTCCGAAGCATGCTAAACCAAGCAGTTGTAGTGAGAATGATGAATTGCTCTTTCTAGTTTACAGAAACAGTGGGGTCGATCAAGAGATTTTTTACTTCCTCTTTAAGTAATCACTCTTCCAGAATGGACGTCGGCCTGCAAGTTTGTAGCACAACTAGAGAGCAGGTTTTTGCATCGATGCCTGATAAGCTTAGAAAGAGCTGCTTCACCTAAAAACTCGTAGGTTTTTGATGGCAACGTATTTTTGTTCACGTTGAAAGTGTCATAACTCCTTTACTCTCGTATGAGGATGAGAAACCTGATCATGTGTTTTATTAGGTACCATATGCAAACGGAAATTTTCTCCAGATATTCACCCAACCCGATTACGTCTGATTACCATTCCTTTTCTGATCGCGCCTGTTGTCGTAAACTTCCTTTGATACTGACCTAATTTTTGCCACTTGGCTTCCCTGACAAAAAACAATACTGAAATCCCTTCAATAGCCAACGATCGGTTTTGCGCTTCTTCGTGCCCGTCAGGTCGTAGCAGTCTCGGAGTTGCTACCAATAAGAACATCATAAACGATTCTAAAGTCATGATTTTCACACAAATTTCGTGACTGACTACCTCAAGGATAGGACTGAAACTAGTGGTTCTAACTTTAATTTTGATGGAACGCTAATTCGGAGTCCCTATTTTTTTAGGCTGATGCTAAGGGATACATTCCAGGGATGTTTCACATTTTAGCCGCTCACGTCATTTCGGAGAAGCATCATGACTAGTTCCAGTTTTAATTTTTCTTATTGATCACGTATTCAGGAAGTTCATTTGAACATTTCCCGTGCAACAACAACAATGTTTTACTTTTTCGCCCTACTCCAGCTCAGAGCAAACTCACAGGGGGGATTGACTTATTAGATTCAAATTTAGGTTGAAATAATGTTTCGCCTTTATTCCATAGGGGAAAGTAGCCAGTCCATTTGCCGCAGTACATGTAAAAAACGGCTAGTGTCTGCCAGAAAGCTGGATTTAAACCCGAAGTATTTGCTGAAGTAATACAGTTCTCCTGAACTTACTGGACGCATATTTTAAACCAAGTGCAGTGAACGACCTGCTGAAACCATGCCATTCGGTTCACTCTGTTAACGTCACTTCCGAATACCCACCCACACAAACTCTCAATGATCCTGCCAATCAGGGATGTGGAAGGATTCTTTTCTGCTTCGGACTGGGACAACAGCGCATGCCGGATTTTTGGAATACTATTTACTTACCTGAATGCTAGAAACGACAATGTTTCCAGCCTTGTCATACTTGGCGAAACGTGAGTTAACTACTGGCCCATCGCACAACGTACCTCATCGTATGCCGTCATTGTGAAAATAGTCTGTTTAAGCAGTGTGATGTAACAAGGAGACTATGCAAACCTTCCAAAGCAGAACGCGCCCAAAATAAAAAAAATGCAAACAGTCCGAACATCGCCACCGAAGCACATGCCGTAAGTTAATGGAGAGGAAAAAACGATCACGGACGATCCGATTACACACAAGGACTTTCCAAAACAGCAAGATACAGTTCATTGCCTTGGCGAAAGTAATGCTTCCTTTGATTACCGGCTAGACATAAAATGTGTTTGTCAGGAGAAGCCAAGCCCAAATTTTTAATTATGGCCACCACGCATCATTTCCCACCGCCTGCCGACGCATGAACATGGGTGTTTTCGTGTTCCCTGTAGGTGATTTTATTTTTGGTTACGATTGGAATCTACGGGAAAAAACACCATAGTGAATTTTTCCCACCAACATGTTGTTAGCAAATAAGCGGTAAAGATTTGAGTTCGTTTACAAAACTTCTAATCAGGGTGCATCAAAATGCGCCTGTAACGCGATTAGCAGAAGACATGCAACTAACAAAAAATGACTGGCAAACTTAAGCGTATAAATCAGAGAAAAATATGTTGCAATGGCAGTCATCATATAAAACCGCTGATGTTACTCAAAACATTATATCGTCCATACTTGGTACCTTGTCTCCTCTTAGCTTGAATTATCTCGAGGTTTTTCGGAGTGTTGGATAACATAGGATGGGTGTATATAATCTTGTCATAGTCGTAATTTATGTATACATCTATGTATATGTATATATAGAAATCTATATAGAAATAGCAATTCGACGAAAAGAACACGTAGCATTTGTTAAGATATCGAAAGGGTTTGATGGTGGAATAGAAAGCTTATCTAACTGTGCAGTTCAACTGGATGTTTTCCACATAGCCACGACAAAACCGAAATTGTTTCTAATACCATGACCTTTTCCACTGCAGCCAAGTCACGCCGTGGGACGAATATTGATAGTCTACGAGAAGTTCCTGTAGGTGACACAAAAACCCAGTGATTACGTTACTGGTGTCAAGAACATTTGAACTGCTCGACCCTTTGTAATTACTTACATTGATCATAAGAGACACATCCGAGCCTCGTTTGAATTTCATAAGAATGCAATCTCAGCAAGCGAACGTGCGATGCATCTAAAAACCTTCAATGGTAAGACAAAATTAACTCAAATCAGCCGTTTATTTACGCCATAGGTAAACCTCAAAACAGTCTTCTTACTGCGTATTTGACTATAGATTATGAATATCCGGTGGTTCATCCATGTAGGAAGTTAAAGCGGTCTCAGTTTGCACGTCGGTGGTCTTTTTACCTATGTACGTTACAATGTAGAATATGGCATTCGAATACGAGATAAGTCACCCTTGAAGACAAGTGTGCTCCAGGCGGCATTCAAGTCCCACGCGTAACGGACTTCGCCGAAGTTCCATAGGTTAGTACGCAGCCGAAAGGTTACGCAGAGGGCAACCCAAATATCTTGTGTGGCACAACTTACTAGACAAACAGGCCGGAGTTCGAGCAAAAATCTGAACAACGTCTCACATGTGACCTCAGCCGACACAGAGCAACCTAGGCGAAACACTATGGAGGACGGGCATCCGTTTGCTTATCTGACTGTCACACCGGACTATGTGGGGATAACCCACGCACAAAGTTCGCACTAAGCTGCATGTACGACCGACAGAGCGCTCTACAACCCGGCTTAAAACTGAGGGTTGGACAAGAAGGGTGATCCTGGAACCACCAATGATCTCGGCTAATGCCCCATTTTTATCAACCCATACCGAAAAACTGAATTGTTGAAGCCCATTGTTCATGAGAAGAAATGCCTGGAGACCTTCGCAACTTGTAAGGTGATCCGAACGCTATATACTGCTGGCTAGTGCTAGCCATTATTCAGTTATTTTGGTAAAATGATGGTCACAGATAGTCACGTTCAGCACCATTGTGAACTTGGCACTTTGTGAAGACCAACCTTTCAGGGTTGATGTTTTTATGCACATACAATAATTTATAATTCAAAACAAACTGTTAAAATGTAACGAAATGCAAGCGAAAGAAGCTGGAGATAGCAACAAAAGGAAAAATACAACCGTAACCATGAGTCTCCAGTAAGGAAGCACTTCTCCGGTGGACGTTGAGGACCATCTACCACCTATGTGTAGGTAAGCATTGGTTGGATATCGGTTTTCGAATATTTTCGCCACGTCAAACAACCCCGATGGACCCCTGTGCAAACTAGGTGAAAGGCACGCAAGCAAACACAAGCCCGACAAGCGAACAGAAACTGACTCAAGAAACGTTTCACTCAGCGTAGATAACAACGGACTTTAATAGCGTTGTACTCGGCTAGCGCTCAACCTCTTGCAAGCATTTTCAAAAACGTCTGCCTGTGGTCTCCTGGAAGTCGGATTTTGTCTTTAAACTTTCCATGTAAGAAGGAAGGCCGACTGATAAGCAGGGACTTTATGTGCCAAGAATAGGAAACTGTAAATTCGGCAACTTATAACAAAGCTAGCTAGCATACGCAGCCTGTGCCGCTTAGATGCCTTTACTTCAATTGAATTGGTGTTCAGTTAAAAATGCAAAAAATGAGTTCAGGGAGGTACATAGTCTGAAGAAAGTGAGAAAATGGAGACATAATATTGAAATTGATCATCTTCGTTACATTATGGTGAAGCTGCCTGATGGAAACTCACCAAACATGTGTCACTTAATTTACCCGTATTTTTGTTCCGCACTGACTGATTAAATAAGGCGGTAATCGGACAACAGTAGAAAGGTTGTTGATACTTGGGATATTTTTATTCAATATAGATCGTTCATACCTTGGTGCCCTTCACCCAAATAGGGGGATATTTGTCGCCTTCACCTCTTAACATATGAAGAAGCACGGGTGGCTTCGGGCAAATATGAAGGATTTAAAACAATTCAATTCTCATGTGAAGTCACGGATACCCGTGTTGAAAGGTACTATGCGTTGGATTTATAAGTTGATTTGAGCTCAAAATCTAGTTCATGGGTTGGCTAGAATTACTTGCTGTACAGGACCATAACCAACCGAAGAGCACTCTCGTAAGTTGTTCTTGATAGCCTGCTGCTGCTGGTTTCAAAGCTGAAATGTTGTATTAAAAATAACGGGAGAGGCCCACCGAACATCCAGCTATGAAGAAACACTATAAAAGACTTATTGAGATGCTAAGAAAAGCTGCAAAAAATCCTACCGTTTGGGTATAAAATAAGTGCCTTTTTCACCTAATTCGGCAAAATGTTTGAGCCAAATGTCAATCGCTGAAACAGTAAGTTTTATTCCAAGTTGCTATCTGGGGATACGATTTAAGTGAATTATCACAGTTGGTTGTACTTTCCAACTTGTTGTTGACTTCGCGAGATTGACAGGGTTGTGTGAGCTATATGTCAGTACGGGATAGAAGACACCTCGTCCAAAACATATCGCGGTTCGAATTGACGCCGATTTAAACAATAACAATTACAAACTAACGATCACCAGGTAGATAAATGTTCAGAGGCGTCGCTATATGATAAATGGAACCGGCTTCCAGCCCTGCTTGCAAATCACAAAGCTTCATTCCTTATTTCTAACTGTCAGTACCTGTTTGCTAATTCCGGGCAAAAACCGATTTGATTGCTATCACATGTTAGAATTCGCCCATACTACCTGCGAAATGACGAACGCTGTCGGATGCGGAGGTTTTCACTGACTAGCACAAACTAAGGTGTTACAGAGTATTGGACACGAAAGTAAAAACTTTAATAACACAGAATTCTTGGAAAGCGAACAGTCACGAGCGTCCTCTTTTACTTTGGTGGACGTTCTTTGATAGTAAACATTATTGAACAAATACTGCGAAGCGGTTTAATAATTTCCGCACCATCCTTCCACTAGATGTAGGGGTGATGCATTGACATATCACTAAAAACCACTCACATGTTTCGTTGGCAACACACTCCCTAAGTAGAACTATTAACTCAAGTAGGTGATTGAAAGTAGATGAGGATGATCTGTGGTTGTCTAAAGTTTGGGCGAAGGTTTGGTTCGATCCGTTTTCTGGAGGATCGGTTCGTTCGTTCTTAATACTGCCTTTCAGCTGAACGGGATTTAATGAGAGGTATGAAGGTTCTTTTTCTGGACGGCAACATTAATGAAAAACGGAATATTACCTTATCACTTTGCTTATGGGCAAGTAATATCCTGGTCCGGTCAGAAGTCATAACTCGAGTAGCAGGCGCATACTTTCGAGGTTCCAATCATCTGCATCAACCGTTTAAGGAACTCTCTCTATCCCAAATTTCTTAGCGTAGTTGATTTTCCCATTATTCTCAGAGTATGTATCTGATTAAAATAGATCATCTTATGGTAGCTTATTGCCTAAAAACACACATGATAAGTGTGCTAGACCCGAACTCATCATCAGTAGATAAAAGTGAGATTAACTGGGCCATCATTGCATTTGAACAAGACACATGAGTTTTGGCGGGTAAGGATGTTGGTTTCTATGGCCAGAAGACGCCCTCAAAGGGTTCTGAAGCTGAAAGGTGGCTGCATATGATGTCCTAGAAGCAAAGTGTAATAGCACGCTCACCTGTGTATCATAGAATTTTGACGAAATTTTCACAGATTTTAGGGTTGATACTGAACTCAGTAGATGGACTGATTTCTGCAGCGGCTGCGGCATACATCGGTTACACGTGGACTGAAAGCTACAGGGCTGCTTTTATGTCGTCACTTCTCTGTGGCAGTGAAAAGCGGACAAAATGTAGAAAACTAAGTCAAGCACTTAATGTATGTTACGGGCAGTTAAAAGTCAAAACAGGACCTAGTGGAATAAGGTGTTATAATCCCATGTTTTGGTTTTGCTCCTTTGTCAAGCAACCGAGCTGAGTTCGGCCTATCCGAATGCACCTTGTGAAACTTTACGGAGAAACCGCTGGATCAGGTGGATAGATGGATTCCAGTGGTTATTCAGAAAGTACGTTGCACTAGGTTTGAGTGCACGCTTGTACACGGTCAGGTTTGCCAAATGGGTGGGTAGTTTGAGACGAATGGTCGAAATATACGGAAACACGTGGTAAGCGCGTAAAGCAAAAATGAACGATACACTATCGCAGATGAACAACAATTGGTATCGGTAGCTGAGTAGGTGTTTAAAAGAAAACATCTGTTATGCTGAAGTGAGCTGGTCCTAAGGACAACGGTAACGATAATCCCAAAGAGTCTAAAATTCATAATACGGGTTGTAGTTGTGAACGACCTGGCGAAATAACATCGATGGACTTTCCCTGGCATGGAATGCTATGGAGGGCGCTGGTGTACATATGAACTGTTGTCCAATCTATCGCTGCTGCTTGTTCAGTCTTTGTATTCTACACGAAGATGTCTGGCTATATTTTGAGAGAGAATTTGTTTGTGGTTTGTCGATGTACACATCGTTGCAGTTTCAGGCACACTAGCAGATAACGTGAGAGGCAAAATGGAGTTAACAGCACTGACAAATTTTCTTCACGCCTGAAGAAATGTTGCTTCACCTCCCTGAATTTCCAAACCTAAATTTCAAGTTTCACTCCCTCCATCCATCAAACTTGTGAATGTGTGCAGCAAAGAATGCATATACCATTCAAATTAGTATGAATCGGTAAAAAATCTTAACCTCAAACTCAGTGTAATTATGAAACATGGGCAAATCAAACCAAGTGTAACTCAAGGTGGGGTTGGCAATGCTTTGAAAATTAGAAACCAATATGTGATCGTGGCCAGACTGCCCTACTGAAGGAAAGTGAGACACGATCCGGAACCAGGGTGTAATTGTGGCAGTGTCTTTAACAACTAGATACATTCAAAAGTGAGGATCTCGTACTGTGAGCCGACAAGACAGTGTATCAAAGTTTGCGCAGGCTCATGGGTCGCTTTTACAGAATCATGTAATGTTTCGTGCGAAAGACAAATCGGCCAGCCTGAATCCTGCTATTTTAGCCCAACTCACTGTAGGTTATCGGAGTTGTGCAGACAAGTTGCTAGGTTGGTTTTTCACACCGTCTGCTTGGTCTGTCGTCGAATTAGGTGACTGGTCCTCATAGAGTGCTAACAAAGTGACGAACTTAGTTCATGGCGGCGACAATGGGTGTCCGACCACTTTTAGTGCTTTATGGAGCACTAGATTGGCTGGCATAAATTCGCTGCTAAACGCGTCCACGTCCTAGAAATTACCAAAGAACATCCTATACATAGTTTTGGACTTTTACCTCACCATACACCAACCTATTGTTTTGAGAATAGAACATTTGGCTCTCCTGTATTCCACTAAACTGGTTAATTACAACGTATACTGGTCATAGGCTTGTTAGCTGTGCTGGGCAATATGATTGCAAGCGTTTCATCAACAGTCGAGGTGACATTATCAGTGCGTTATTGTGCACAACCACCACTGCGCTCCCCAATAACGCACTGATGATATCACCTCGACTAGTGATGAAACGTTTCCAATCAAATTGCCCAGCTCAGCAAAGAAGCCAACAACCATCTGCGCTACCTGAGCTACCAACATTTTCCTCTATAGACAAAGTATACTGTTCGTATCAGAGTAATAACTCGTGTTTAATTCTCCCAGAATATGGGCGGTTTGATAGTGACTGAGTACGTCGCGTTTTTAAAAGCCTAAAATTTAGATGCTCATTCGATTATTGTTCGGCTTACTTCAACCAATGGCAATTGTTTTATTGACAGTTGAACCCCAGATGTGGACCGTGGCTATTATGTATTACGAACACGATATCCAAGTTACTCGTTGAAGTCATGCTGTCACCAGCATTTGAAGTAAGCATTTTCCGTCAAATTTTTGCCGGTGTTACTCTGCGATATTTTACTAGGTGCAAATCAGGTTAATTGAATAGTTGTTAGTTATTAATTACAAATTTGTTATTGGACAAAAACAGCTCTTCAACGTACTACATGCCGCTTACCACGTGACCTAGCGCATGCATTAGTAAGTTGTTCTTAAAAGTGTCAACCAGTGATCAGTTCTAGGTCCACAGTGGTACGATCGTCTACTATATATATATATATACGTCATGCCTCAAATTTTTCTGGCTGCCAGCGCTGCCTGGAGGATACCTGCTTTACAGTGTTTCGCAATTCATCCACTCATTTTATAACAAACGGATTTTTGCTGTTCGCACAACCTGTGTACTTCACACTTTGGGGCTACACGAATTGAGCAAGTTATATGCGTACACCAGTGAGAACAAGCCACAGTATATTGGTGCTTCAGCACTGTCGTCTTCCCTAAAAAAGCGTCTCGTGCATCCGTCTTCTGAAATTGTTCTGAGATACATTTAGAGTTTAAAATAACAAGTTCATCTTCAAGAAGTAAAGTCACAATTCGTACTGGCCAACTGAGCCTTTTTGGTTACCCCGTTGATTCCATTTTATCCAGGGTTCCAAGAGGACGTGACGTGAGGTGTGAAAGTACTCCATATCTTTCGGAGAGTATGGTGCCAAGTGTAATGATACGGATTCCTTAAACGTTTCTCAAAGAAACGCGCACTATCGTATACGAATGAAAACCATTCCTGTCCACATTTCAACACCTGGCAAGAGGATGCCGGAGCCAGTCATTGAATATTATTTGTGTGGTGTCCTTGCTCTATGGCAAAGTTTACAATTACACATCTGGATATAAAACCTAGTGTGTCCAATTAAACGAGTATCTTGACTTCTGGGGTTACCGGACTAACGTATTGCCTACTTTGTTTTATTTTCTTTGGAGTTAGTCTTTCTTTAGACAAGAAGGCTTTTATTCTAATCTATAAAACGACCATTCAAATAACTGGCCATTGCGGAGGTGCGCACAGCCCTTCCGATATTCGGCGAACAGACGAATACTCAGAATATCCTACGTAGTTTTCCACGACGTCACACCCACTCTCACATTACGCCTGAGTGATTGCCATTCTGAATTCGCCGTCTATCTATCCTAGTTTGTCTGTGTTGACTTTCCTTAATCCGAATACTGGGTATAGTGGATGTCACTTGTAGGGTCAGAGCCAATTCAGTTCACTTCCCATCTTTAGCGCACGTAGCTGGAATAAGTTTTGAAATTCCTTTTAAATAATACTAAAGAGGAGTCCTAGACTGAACTGATTGTAAGCCCAGGAAGTAAAATATCAGATTAGGGTGCAGCTGCTTGTGGTCAAAACCCTAATCCACACTTGCGGAAGAACTGTACGACTGTTTACTTTCTCCGCGCATTCACCATGATTGAAGTTCCAAAGAATGGTGGGCCGAACAAGTTAATCAATGCAACGAATGGAAAAAAAGACTGGTAATGTATTGGATCGTCTATCAGAGTTCAGTCTCCGGTGGTTACTTCTGCAGACCTTTCCCGAACTTACCATCCAGATCTCAAAACAGGACCCCAATTCTTGGACAAAATTGCTGTGAAGTGTTGTGCTGTAGAGATCTCCGCGGTTTTCATTCTCCACTATCCACAGATATGATGTTAGACAGTGAAATGATCACACGACCTGCAAACATCCGTAAAGTATTAGGCCGCATTGAGAAACACGCCTAGGGTAATCCAACTTGTACACAAATACCACGACTAGAATGTATCAGACTGTTGTGCTAATGAAGATAGTAAGTGACAGACAATGAAATCTGGATGGTCTGGATGCGAAATCCTGTAGATTAAGCCAATTTTATTTGCAGTGTCTGTAAAATGAATACACCGATTTCCGAACGCTTAGTACCATCAGAAGGAGATTATTTGATTTCAAAAATATTCCATCAAAGTTCAGAAATTGTAGCTGACGGTGTTTTTGACAAAGCTCATTAGCCGTTTATACATACTTATGTTGCAAGAATGACAGGTTAATGTTTGGTGTGAATTTTTATAAACTTGCTAGTTTATTCAGAATTCGACCAATAAAATTACACTTGTCACTTCATCGGCCTTGTAAATCGTTCATAAATGTTCATTGTTGATGACAATTATGGACAAACTGCCCGCAACGAATGTTAGCTGCGAACGCAGTCCGCCTTTATTTTAGGTCACAAGAGGACACGGCAATGTATAAAATAGCCTAGAGTACAGCTATCCACCTAGATTTAAGTTGTTTTAAAACACGACTTTGCAAAAAAGGCAATCTGTTTGGAGGTAACTCAGTCTCTCCAATGCAGTGTCGACCTCCTCACCGTTCGGACGTCCATGCCGTCGTAAAATCGGCCTTGTGGGTAATCACGGAACCGTTTTTCCATCTGTTAAAAATAAGCAGCTGGAGTCTTGGTAAGTGTACTTCTGAAGTATGGTTGCTTCCTAAATAGGACAGCAATATTTACATACGTCTGATTGAATGCTTCTCAGTAACCCCCTACTGCCGTGACGGTACGTTAATGCGTGACACTCTGGAACATTGTTTTGCTGCGCTGGGGAGATGCGGTACTACAATGAAACCGAAAGAAATTAATGGAGGACACCGTTGCCTCTATGACATACAGGTTTGCGGTGCCGGTACCTTTTGTCATGCTGTCATCTTCTGTCCAGAGTGGGATTTACACCAGGCCACTGAACGTCTACTGGGCTACTTTGTACCTTAGGTGTACTCAGGGCCAGCGAAGAATCGGGTACCACATTTTGATCCGCGCAAATCATCTGTTGCTCTCTACGTTCAATGTTTTGACCACCGGATTAGATTCTGGCACCAGCCACTTACGATTGTGCTCGTAAAACAATCGCTAGCGTTGACCAGCCCTGCAAACATTCTGAAAACAATTAAAAATAATGAGTCTGGCTTGGTCATGTGGGGCTGATTAGCATACAAATTTGTCTCGACATGTCTTTCGTGCTGAAAGCAAAAATGAATCTTGATCTTCGTCTAAATAAACTATATTTTGGCACGCACCAGTAAGCCTAATGTTGATTAGCCGGGTAACATCCAGGATTTTGGGTACCGGTTTTTTGTTTCCACCAATTTCAGATTATAATACTGTCACCAAATATTTCGCATCCGGAAAGGCTCATCTTGTGCAGGTCAATTAAAGCTCAACTTAGACAACTAATGGCCCCGAAGTAATATGCTTAAATGATTGTAGATGTATTATGGGGAACAAGCCACCTCATCATTCTCCTAGCAAAAAAGTGCTTTGGTCAGTAAAAATGTGAATTTTTGTTGCCACTACTGATAAACAGTATAATTGGGAACTTCGCTAATTTCAACTCCAGCAAGTTACGGAGCAAAGGAGCCTAGACATTGTTTTGACTAAGAGGGCAAAAATCGGTCCCGTCTATTACGCACCATTATTTATCACATGGAGTAAATGTATGTACCAAAAAGGGTACTAAATTATTGTTCAAACACTGTAGAGATAATCATCAGGGACAGGAAAAGCACAGGACAAATGGGCTACGGGCATAATCTGTGCCTTGTTGCCAATAGCTCTTTCATGATACTACGATGTGTTACAACAGCTGTGCTAGTAGGAGCAATCCACCGAACGTGTTCGTTTGCCCAGCCACAAATCAACTGAACTCACCTTAGCTGAGACCTTTTTCATCTACTACAATCGTTTATTGTTGAAGAGCATGGTCACAAACGTAAAAAACAAATGAAAGCGATGGATTTGGAAAGGTTACTGAAGAATGTCAGATAAAAAGAGGGAAGCGTTCCATTGAAAGTCAGGCCATCAACAGTTTCAGTCAGAAAAGATGAATCCCAAAGTATGTAAGAATGTTTGATATGGAATCACGCGTGTAGAGAAAAACAACCGAAGATAGGACAAAAAATTTTGAATGCTCTTTAAGGCGCGGTAGGCGCCAACACAGTCGAGGCTCACACATCGGGCACAAATTGTCCGACATACTGGGTCTGGTTTGAGAGTCAATGGTAACTTCATTTACCATGCATAAAAGTGTCATAAGTACGCAGAGGGTCCACACTGGTAGGCAAACACAAGTCACTGTCTGCGACCTTAGAAAGTTCCAGCCTTAACGGACCGAGGAAAGCAGATCCCTCAATAAGAGATGATCATCGGTTGTTTTATATCCACTCATGTGTTGTGCGACCATTTTGGTTGTATGTTTTGGAATTTTACTCATGTACATTCGAAATGTATGTCAGAAAAACATATTTTGATGTACTTTTTCATTCCAAATATTTCAGCAAGTCTTTGTTCTAAAATTTTCCGGCTTTAAATTAATCTCTGGCAGAAAAATAAAGCAGAATATCAAGCTGTTTGGAGCATGCATCCCTCCACAAACAAAGCTGATTGTGTTTCTCTACAAATCTTCCGTAATTTTCAGTGCAGCTACCCGTTATGCTGTCACAAAATGATGACAAAAGGATTCACCTGAATGAAAACTGTTAATCACAAAATACCCAGTTCTGTCTCAAAAATCATATAACTCTAACTTAATTATAACGAGGTGCCAGGCGATGCATAAATGTGGCGTACGTTACTTTACATTGAAAAGGGTACAACCCTTCCACAATGCAGATATATTTAAAATAAAGAGCTCCAAAAACAGGTCTCCATTATAGCGGTTTTTGAACAATATTGTTGGGAAATAAATACTACCACAGCTGTTATTGAGCAGCATCTTTATACCAGTTGTCAGATCATGCTCAAAAGATTCTCCAGGATACCAGTGTATATCAAGTGGTCAAATGTTTAATTTCCAATTTTGGACACAATATGTGATCGATAGCTTCTATGAAGAGTACATTAAGACAACCGTACTGTTGTTTTGTTTTCTCCAGCTCCATGTTCACATCAATGAACAGCGTAGTAATTTTAGCTGCCTCTTTCCGACTGATTGAGTCCATTCAGCTGTTCATTGTCCATTCCCGTTCATGGAGCTTCATGTTTAACAATCATGTGATCTGTCAGTTTTACGGATGTAGCGAAAAACAGCGCTGAAATATGCGTATGTAACGAAGATGGATTTGCACTAAGCGAAACAACTGTGATTTTAATCTTCCACTTGTTCACGGCAGTTCATTCGTATAGAGTAACCATGTATTTAAATATGTGAACTATGTAAGCTATTATGCTATTTGTTTAAATCAGTGAAAGTTATTCGTATCTGAAGGATCTGGTAAAAGAAATGACTAAAATCAATTTGCAAAACAGTAATCCCAACTGGATGCCACGGCCGGGTCACTGTTTAGAGAAAACTTGATAAGTTCACTGCAGAATGACCTGAATAGATACCTGCTATTAGCACCGTAGCCATTTTTTCTTGGAAATTGCTTCTGTGAATTAAAAACAATATAACGTTTGAACACAGCTTCGGTAAGTCTACTATAAGTGAGTGGTCAACTGCATCCTTGTGAAAATCTGATACATTTTATTTTCACACTACAATGATGGACCATCTTAGATTAACTTACAACTGCCAATCGGGCAGCTAAACTGAATTGGAAATGATCTGATTTCTTCACTTGTGACACTGGAAGGGTAATTATCATTTCGTGATTACGAATGGCTTTTTGTTGTACATCACTCTGACCCACTCAACCTTTTCGTTCACAGAAACCAAGATATTACCTAAAGACGGGTCACACAGGATCCTATATGTAGGACAGAAGTGAGCAAAATATTCTTCCACGAATTTTCCTAAAACTGATATCCGTAGGCGAATGGAATTTGGATAACACTTGGTGACATTTTTGTAACATTTAAACAGCCAGGATGAAATTCTAAATTGAAGCGCAAAACGCTTGCCTCAACGAACCTCCTCGTCTTTTCCGACAAAAGTTTACAAGTCTGAATTTTTACAGCTGCTTTGCCACATACCAGAAAAATCCCTAGAATAAAGGTCAAACTAATTCTAAGAAAAACCTTTGTAATCCGTTTCAAGTCTAACCTGTGATCAAATAAAATGCAACCCAAATGGTTAATCTGTTGTTCTGTAGTAGAAAATCTGCGGTAACGACGTTGGTCTAAATGCTGGGAACAGTATTTTCGTCTAACCTGGAGGGCCTCTTGAACATCAGTTCATTATCAGACAGTAAGGTGGCAACGTTACGTTCCTGCTGCAGTCGATTTTGCTCATAATCAGGTCCCTTTTATTAATTATTTTACTGTTCAGTTTATTCAGTTATTTTTCGTTTTTTTTCTAGTGGGTCAATGAGCTCATTTAAGAAAGGGACACACTTAATCAAGTGCACACTGCAATAATTTTTATTCCGTCCTTCCCAGAGCATCATTTACTGTTCCTTTCTGGTGTCTTATAATAATTTCGGCAATTGGAAATCACCAGGGTAAGTACTAATAACTTTTTGTGACAATGGCAAATTTGGGTCAGTATCCTCTCACTGAAAGATGCTATTCTTCTGTATGTCATATAGACCTCAAGGCATCGATACCCTGCTCTGCATAAAAAGAACGAAAACCTCTTATTCCAACCCTTCGTACAGTCCTGAGTTGAATGCCTCACGGTGATTAATAACAGTGATAGCATAAACTTATCGCATGAAGACCAGACTAAACGAAACTGCCTCCTCTTATGTCGGTCTAAAAACTTTTGCCAGTACGTTTGTTTTTCGTGTATTTTTAACGAGATGCTAGATCTATTAACTTTAGGAAGGAATACGTCTTTGGATTTGATAAAGCGCTGCATTTTCGGGTGTCACTTCTAAGTTCTTGAACATGTAACTTCTCATGCATCCTCAAGTGCTAATGCGCTAAACATGTCAGCGTATCTCTGTCAACAGTCACGGTGACATTGTTAACGAACGCACCGGAAATATTTTCCATAGTCATTCAAAAAAAGTTTAGAATAGTTCAGATTTTCCATCTGGAAAGTCGTTGTTCGGGGAGTCAGTCAACACGCGTGACCATATAATGTGGATCCCCTGACTGGAGGATGAGGGGCGTTATATCCTAAGTGTGAATTAATCACACTGCAGATCAGCCACTCGTGGCCAAACGGTTAAATGCTCAAGAGTGTAGCAATGAAGCCGTGGCTTCGAAACTCTCTGGAGTTTCGCAAAATGCGCATTGCTGATAATTTATGGATAGCTTTCTAATCAAAAGGGACCTGCTTGTCAAATAATTCGATATTTCAACTTACAAGTCTAACGAATAGGCGGGGCTCAAGTCCAAACAAAGATAGCATGAACGACGGGATTTTGGCTCGAAAGTACTGCATGCGGGTAATTCTATTTATTGGATTCTGCTAATACACTTTTAAACAACATCATTCCTGTAGAGAGCAGGTCAACGGGTCGTTGTGTCAGACCACAAATGGGAACAGACTCCAACGTATGGGTCGCCGGGAAGAATTCAGATGTCTATATACAGGGAAAGAATCTAGTTTGTGCCCAAAAAAAGGGAAAATTTTCAAGTCATTATCTTGTTCACTGCAACTTTCATTCCACATTACACAAATTGAAATCGTTTTGCCGACACACACGGTTTTCTGCGACGATTCCTCAGTCTATAGACTAAAATCATAGAATATGGTGCACCACAATTTCAGTGGGAGCTAATGGGCAGAATGTCACCGAAGATTAAAACAAGACGCTATAATTTAAACGTAGTTTCTCTTTGCTAGAACCGCGGTTGGTTAGAGAAAAAGGGTCAAAGAAAAGTAACTTTATTTAAGATTAAACCAGGTGGAATCTTCGGTTACGGCTTGTAGTGTTTTAGCGCATCATATCTTTTAATTTGTTTAGGTCAACGTGATATAACATTCGAAAGAAATCTGTACCACTTGGGAGAGTCTGAGCCACTCCACTAAATGATCCAACATTTTAATTTTATTTCTAGCTCTTTTGTCGTCACAGGTCCTCCATTTCCAACGGATCAAAGTTAGCTTATTGATAAATGTAAGGGATTGGTTCTTGCACCAACAAAGGCACCGGACTCTTTTTGTGATTCAGGAAGAACCTTTGATTCACGTCATTTTGGACTTAAATTGTCTTAGTTTGAGATTCCAAGCCGCAGCGCCAGTATGGGCTTCTAAGTAACATAAAGCTCTACACCTGTAGGACCTTTTAAACTTGCGTTGTCTCCTCAGAAGCATGATGATGGTATCGCAAATGACCACAAGACATAACTGGTTCATGATTTTAGTAGTTGAGGATACTCTCACATGTCAATTCAAAGTTTACCATGAAAACCTCAAACCGAAATCATGCCGTGTTGTAGGCTTGTTGCGGTGCATGTTACCAAACGCCGTTCTCGCTTAATTTGGAGATATTATTATCTATAATTTGCTACTAAATCGGTTGCAGTTCTGAATTCAGCCATGTTAGCGCCAGTGGGACACGTACATCACCGAAAGCATACCAGAGACATTTGTACGCAAGCACACAAATGCGAACAACTACTGCTGTTTCAGTATTTGTCAGTAACGAAACAAACCTATATAGCGCTGCTGTCGGCGTCTTCGTCGATTCTTTTTCACTGATAATACGTTTTCAACAAACCACGCCCTTAAAATGTTTGGTGAGTTCTCATTTAATTGAAAGGGTTTTGGTAATCAAATGAAGCTGTGAGGCAAACATCCGCTTTATCCGGACGGCGCGTAAACCTGACCGATAATATTCGCATGAAAATGCTGGTGGAATTAGTTACGCAGTTATTAAAGCGTTTGTAACATGCCTCATTACTGCGTGATTCCACAGTGGAAAAATCACATGCTGAAAATGCATGAAAATGCTTGACGAACGTCAGGATCGGCGAATTCTGTCACACTGTCACCAGTACTATACTATCCGCACACATACGTATTATCCTGAAATTTTTTCCCACCTGTTACCTGGTATCTCATAACGATAACTAACAACTCAGTAGTATATCACTGTGACTTCTTTGCCTAGAACACAAACAGAATTTATTTTTGAGATTGGAGCGACTGCTGAAGGCGATTGGTCCATATTACCGCAAATACAAGCTTAACATATCTCAATGTAATGCATGATGGTTAGAGGATTTGCTTGGTTTTTGTCGGGAATTTGTGCAAAGACGATTGTACCCGTACTAGTGCTAAGGGTGAGGTTATCGTAACACCTTTTGTTTTTTCGACAAGAATAGAATGTGAAGCAACTTTCTGGTCAGGCAAAGTCAGTAGTATACGGAATATTAACTGAATACAAAGTAGTCCTAACTGCTGAGTAGTCATTATTTAATTCGAACTTGGAGATATACGGCAGACCCTCGTTAGTGAATGTTCCAATGACGAGGGGGGTTAGATCGAAACTGTCGGCTATCATATACGGGCTAGCAATTTTAGTCATACACATAGCCAAAGGAGTCATATGGCTGATGTGTTTGTTGTTGATATCACTTCTAGTTTGGGAATAATGTCCATTGTCAGTCGCATGAGTGTTTGGTTATTGTACGTTTTTAGACTCTAAAACCTCCATTGTCCGTTGATACGGGGGTGTGTCCCACCCAACATAGATTTGGGCCCCTGTAATTCCAGTCCACTCGACCACTGGCAGCTGATCAGCACCGCGGTTAACTTGCACACTTCCATCAGTCACCGGATTTATATCACATGGCATCAACAGAGGCGATTTCTCAGCTAGAAAGTTCCAATCACCTGTGGAATAATCCTACTTCGGAACTACTCGGAAAGTGTTGACAGCAGGAAGTGATTTGAAAGTTTTCAACCAAGCTCCCACCCTGTGAGTGAAAAGTCAGTGTATGCCAAAATGCCGAGAAATACTCTACAGCTGTTTTATACTGCTATCAACCGCACTGCTAATCATACCCTCGTGATCAGACTATGTAGTCCTTTACTACTGGCCGGAAGGCCGTCAGTTCGCATCTCTGGAATTTTGGGACTTTCGCACTGTTAATGATTCCCAGCAAGAATATGAGTGATGTGCAGTGCCTCTCGGCATTTTAGTGCAAATCGACTTTACTTGGAAGGTTGAAAGTTAGGCGAGACGTTTCGAATATTAACCCACTTCTACTTTGTTCTTTCTCAAAAATAGTCCCTGTAATTGTTAGTTACTTCCTATGGAGCAAAGTTAATGTGCACTGGAGCATTGACTTCGAAATAATTGTGGCTGATAAGGACTGTGCTATTTTCGTTGTCTGCTCTAGCAACATGGATTGATTTGTCCTACTATAATGAGTTAAGCGCAGCTTTCTTTTCTGTGCGCACATGTATTCCAACACGATTCTGCACAAGTGCACTTTCCGTTGAAGAAAAGTGTTAGTAACATTTACTGACCTTCGGCGGCCTGCAGCAGGTTTGAGCACGAATTAGTTTAGTGTGATGTTTTCATAGAGGAACCGTTATCTGAACACCTCGTCATTGGTCCACTTGGTTCGTAAAACCATTAAAATTTGCCGTGATAACCGGATAGAAAAATAGCCAAACTTCATGTTCAATGCATGTTTATCAAACATTCCAATGACATCCGGACCACTCGTAGTCCAGACGGCCTAACCACAGTCACGAAATCTAATTTGCTGGACACGAACATCGATGTGAATGTGAAGGGAACGAAATCCTACAATTCAAGCTGACGAAAATGTGGCGAATTATCCGAATCGGCCGATTCAGTTTTTGTTGTACAACCACACAATCATTTCCACACTCAGAGTTAGAGAAACACGATGGCTCTACAAATAGGTGATGGATGGATCTATAGATGAATGGGTAGATAAGCGAATGGACGGACGAATAAATAGGTGGTTTTATCCACTCGGCCCATACAAACCGCAACAAAAGGGACTTCCAAAACACCTGAGAAATATGCTTGCCATAAAAGTTGTGGATATATGATGAATGAGACATTTTCCAATTTTAGGTTAAAATTGGCCTGTGGTAAAATAGGACCCTAATGAGCTGAATCGAAATCGCAGGTCACATTGCCATATAGCACTGAAACCCTATTTGTCGTGCCATCATGTTCGTTAATCGCAAGGCTTACGAGTAGGCAGTTTTGCATGTCGTGTACACGCAAAGCTTTCAAAGATTACAGTCACGGTACCAAGCCTTAGGACTGGATTGATTCGAGGTGACGAAAATCCTTTGTAAGATATCTGTTTGTTAATTTAAATTTAGAACATGGTATCAACATATAACGATTAATTACGAGTGGTTTTTACATTCTACCTTTGGTTTTTCAACAATGGTTCACGAGGTTCAATAGTGGTGAAATGTTTTGAAAAAAATAGATTCTCCTGCAAAATCCCAATAGAGGGCAGATACATTTTTCAGCTTTTTGGGCTTTTATCTTCAAACAAAAACTTGTTCTCCAGTGGAAAGATAAATAAGCTTAACAGGTGACCTCCCACCTATTTTTTTCGAGTCGCAGGTTATTTTGGCATGCGCGTGTATCTCTGTAATAAGTGTTCTTACGGAAGTTAATAGAAATTTTTTTCACTGGCGCATGTATCTTCATCGTGAGATTCAAATTAGTCGCTCATAAATTTAGAGGCGACAAAATGCGTTGGCGTCGAGTTTACAGTCCACACATGGTGAGCATCGCTGCACGTGGGCGACCAATCAGAGGGCAAACTTTGGACCACGGACCAAAAATACCCGGATTAACGTGAGGATAACATGCATCTTCTATGCTGATTTTGCTTAGGATAGCTATTTTTACCTGATTCATTGCACTTGGCAAAAGTGGTTTTCGTTTTCACTGGAGACCACAGTCACCCACCAGAATCAACCTATTTTCGCAGAATGGAATCGAAAGAGACGTGTTAGTAACAGAGCAGTATGGAAGAGATCTCAAACAAACTGTCTCCAATATTCAGCAAAATACTTGGGAGCCAAGTGCTCGATCGCGTATTGGGCAAAGATGGAACCGATGGCTCAGATGTGGTAGGACAGCAATCTACAATAACTAGTGGAGCGTCTTCGAACTCATCGTGTACGCTGGAACAAATCAAATCTGGACCACTAGCCGGACAATGTTGGGACATGACTGTACGGCATTCCTCTAGCAGATACTGTAAGTTCCATGCAAGAGTTTCATTCTTTTATGACATCATAACTTTATTAGTTTCAAGGCATCGTTGCAATGATATCCTCAATCGATACCGCACAAAATGAATAAAACAAGCAGCGAAGAAAATCCCCTTCGGCATTATTTAAGATGTGGGGTAAACCAGACAATAACAAGTGGTCGTCGTCTTTTTACACGAAGGCTAACTGAAACTTATAAACCGGAGTAATATATAGTTGTTTCTCTTTTATTCGGGTTTACCAAAGTTTTGTGCGTTCCAACAGTGGTGTCGAAATTTTCACAACTAAATTTTGAATGAAAGGTATCATCACACAACTTGGTGTGAAGGATAAATTCATTCTTTTGATTCCATGTTTACCAAGCTTTTTGATTGATCGAACTATTGTTGTTTGGATTTCTTATTGGCAACGCTTTTCCAACCAGCCTTGTTCCTCAGTGGTGGTTTACAGCTTTGGCAAGAATAGAATTTTGTCCATTTAAAAGCTAGTACTCAACTGTCGTATACAAAACATTGATACACGTCTTCACATATTTGAATTATGTTGGTATTTTTACATTCAGTTCATTCACTCAGTGGTCAGTTTGGAAGATTTCTTCGTAATAATCTGATGAATAAATATGACAAAAGGTGGCAAGTCACTTTCAGGTGTCTCCACATCAACACAATACTCATCACGTCAATGTTACTTAGACACATATACAGCAAGTTTGATAGTGCGACGAACTCTCCAAACTAATACTTGAAAACAACGCAGTACAGTTAGCCTTGTCAGGTACTAGACTGTTCTTTCAATGAACGTAACAAGCCTGATTTACACAGAACTGGCAGAATGCTTAGCTTTTTCACAGCGAGTGATGTCTTGTCACACCTACTGTACAAAGCTGGAAAAGGTCCTCGAATGTTCCGCGCAATTTTGATGTAATTCGCTAACAGTTTGCTCCGTCGGGGAAAGCCACGTCTGTTGCAGAAATTGTAATCCATTGTGTTATCCGAGAACTGCCCTGTACCCAACATTTCATTGACAAGTTTCAGATTGATCAGTGAAATTGCTTGACTCACTCCCATGATTGATAGTAGCTGATAGTACAGTTTTGATACTTTGTCATTGACTTCCTAAGGCTTTAGGTAAACCTACCACATCACTTAAGCGTGAATCGGTCCGACTTTCGAACGTAAGAATTCGGATCCGGTGCGGTTGTAACACAATTGTCCTGCAGTCAGCTATCCGGAGCTCATACAACGGCACTGGCAAGGATACGCACTGATAACATGCTCCAGTAAGAGAGGCACCTAAGTCCAATGCTTTACCAAGACTGACAAGAATAATTTTGCCAGGACAGGAAGAGGACTTTTGGAATGATAATGGTGTAAGCATGAGTAACACGTTTCTGTTCACGTTTTGGTTCACAAATGGATGTTTTTCTCTATCGACCAATACATAACCCCTGTATGGTGTCTCCCCAGTGTATAAAACTGTTTTATCACAAATATCAGTCCCAGGATTTCCATGAAAACAGCCACCTGGAAAGTCAGTGTTATTGCTGCACGTTTACCCAAAGTGCTACTTACTAGAGAACCTGTTGAATTCAAAAACATATTTCCAATTCTGCCAAAATCTCGCCCACTAAAATCCAGCTTCTTTCAGCAAATGAAAAACTACCAAATTTTTTGCTTTTAACTGTAGTGCCCCCATTTTAACTGGCGTCCTCTGCTCAGTATAAAAACGGCTTCAAAGTGGAACGGTATTTGCCGGCTAAATGCCTAACAACGCCTCAAAACCTCAAGATTAACAGTTTAGGCTTTCGATATACTGGAACTGTTTCGGAGACCAGTGATTTTGATAAAATATGGCACATTCTAAAACGATTCTGTAGCGGTATTTCTAGCACTCAGGAGGAGTTATTCAGCTCCTCTTTTATGCATTTTGCTAAAACCCTTCGTTTGTCTACCCAGTAGAAGTTCATCAAAACTAGTGACGCTTACCAAAAACCTGTGAAACCTTATTGAAGTTTATCGTAGATGATTTGGCGTAGATTATCTGCTTAGCCAAGTTCCGTTTAAATGGTGTATACCTCGTTGCGGGTTTAACCTGTCCTTTGAAATTCGCCCCCTTCCAAACTGAGTAAAAAGAATATCACTAGAAAAATTTGAAACTGTGTTGGAGTTGAACGCCAGTTTGTATTTCTTTATAGGAGTTTGCGCCTCACAGTTGGGATTGTGACATTTGTTGTGTACTCATTTGCTGCAGAGGTTCCGACAGTGTAGTGGTTACACTACTGTTCCTGAACCACATACTTGCCTTCAGACCACCTAATCCGATTGATTTATTGCAATTCGTTTCCGGCAACAATTCTCATCAGAACGTTGTTACACTCTTGTGCGAATCATTCAGTGGCGGAAAGCGATAAGCGTCCTAGGAACGAAAGAGCTCTTCTACTTTCTCTGTCAGTGTACGCGTTTTGTAAAGAGCTATTTTTTCATTTTGTTTTTTTTACGCCAAACCACTTCAGTTGCTTAAGGCCTAAATTGGCCAATGATCTCAATATATTTACTGATATTTCGGCCCAACGATCTTTTATCGGTGTTACAATAGCTCCTTTAGGCTAACGGATTTGACGTTACGGTATCTCTATTCTGAACGTAAGAACGTGCCTGAGTGACGACCTGATTTATTTTTGCCGTTCTAGTTGCCGGCCTTTGCACGTGGCACATGCTGACGCATTAACGTCAACGCTGAATGCTTCTCATTCATTATCTGCCAAATTCTTATGTCGGATTATGAACCAAACCATTTCTTGGTTCAGGCACGTGACGTCAGCCTTAAGCAAAAACCGGAGACAGTTTTATTTTTACCACTTTGGATAGGAGTACCATTCATCCTGCGTCTTCACATTTTTAAGTTGTGACAGAGTGCACTGATTTGCGTTCATTTATTTTTAAGTTCCCCTTGGAATCACTAAAAACTGTTCAGTTTTTCTACATCGTTATCCAATTGAAGTTTTCTAAACAACATCATCTTTGCTGAATACTATATTTATAGACTTTTCCATTAATTCATACGCAAGTTTTCCTCGCAAATTCTATTGAACAATGCTCGCTCTAAGCAGATTAGTTTACCCACTGCTAATTTAACATAAAACATGCTTTAAATTTAATCTTATTTTTACATAACTGTCTGCTTGCACATTCTCGCGAATCATAATCTGCTGGTATCCTACCATAAATAACCTTTTCTGAGCTAAGCCTACTGTGATCTTAACTCGCTGACATCTTCACCACTCTTCGAAAACCAGAAGTTTGTCACTTGGTGATGCATAATGGTTGACTCAAATTGACTTGGCAAGCAGGTTCAAGAGTCTTCAAAGGGTGTGGGTTAGTTTTTTTGTATGTAGAAAGGTCTAGATTCTCAATAGATACTTCAGCCTGCAAACGGAGTCAATCAGTGCCGGAAAGCCCTGTACAGCTGTACAGTTGCCAAACGCAGTGTCTCCTCACAAACCTACGGTATCCCACTTATCTTGCTGCGCACTCTGCACTTGGGCCACTAATAACGAATCCGCACACAATATATGATGCCATTGTCCACTCTAGCTACCGTGACAAACAGTCAATCCAGTAGAGAAAATATTTCTGCCATCCTATCGCATCAGTTTCATTCTCTTTGTGTACACCAACTTTCTGTTTGTAGTCCTGGATTTGTGGGCCTGCCTTTGAAAGAGACGTCTTTAATGAGGCGGATTCCCATCGGTACCCGGAAACATTACTTCAAAAATTACGCAGCCACATTTCTGTTTGTCAGTTTGTTTTATTCAGGGGTATAGTAGCGGGTGAGAAAAGCCATTCCCGACTCCTCCGTGTTGATGTTTTCCGGAAGGCTCTTAATTGTTTTGACCATGCAGGCAATGAGATTGAAAGGTGAGATTGAATGGTGAGCTGCAATTACGGCAAGTATGTCGGCCTAACTGGGAATCAGGTCAGGAGTAAGCGGTTAAAGAAATGAGAGTAACTGTCCGAAGCCAAGCCAAATGTTACCTGAGTATTCTATAATGTTTCGTCCGAAATGATGAGCACTGGCTCCATTAATACCCAAAATGAACGTGTTTCAGCGTACCACGCAAGTTACCATAAACAAACAAACAAACAGCTGAATAAGCGAGTCCAAAATAATCAGTTATTCTCAATCTGGAGTAAAGTAACACTGAAAAGTGTCTTTCCCCTAATATCATTAAGTTGTGAATAACCCCGTCAGCTTGGAAAACTGCAGCAAGTATTGATTAAAATTGCGAGGAATTTCAATTAGACGTTTTGTCTTTTAAATGAATTAGAATAATGCTAGAAAGTTGATAGACACTATACAGCAGTTTCGCTCTTATTGGAAATCGTCAGCAGCGCTGGTCATACGAGCCTTTAAGGGGATACCGTCTCACAGCCTCCGGGATGGTATTTGAAGACTAAACCATTCGTGCACTAGGGCTGATTAGCAGTGTAATTAACTCGCACCCAGACATGATATGGCGCCACTCACCTTTCAGTCACGGAATTTACGACTAGGTCACGCGTTGACCGGCTTCTGGATTAACGGCTTCCCCGGTGAAAGGTTCGCTCAACTCATGAATTTTTCCTCCTTCTGAAGCGCCTGTAATATGTCAATGGTATGAGTACATTCCAACTGAATAAAGATGAAACAAGTGTACACTGCTCCTCAGATCTTCTTCATAGTTTGGTTCCACCTACAGGATGAAATTTCGTTTTCAAAATCTCCTCATACTAGTTAAGAAGAAGGAATAATTCGTGAGTTTCGTGAACTCGATGGTTGAGAAGCCATTAATCAGGAAGCCGATTAACACGTTAGCACGTGATATGGAACACACAACAAAAGGATGGATGGCACTCTATCTTGTCCGGGTGTGAGTCAGTGATACTACTGATCGGCCGCTGGCAGCCGAGCAGTTTGGCCATGGAAAGCTAATCTCGTGCATGTCAATATGGATCTCCCTGGAGAATCGAGAAATGCGCACTGCTGTTGGTTCTTAATACGAACTAAGCAATTTTAGTACAGGTTGTGTTTACTCGTATGATTCGATCTTGAATGAACTCTTTACTTGTTTTCTTATGATGACTGACTTAAATGACTAACCACTTAGATCCACATATGTAATGACCACGTGATATTATTAATAGCTTCTATGCATTTATGCCTCTTTCATTACAGCAATCAAGGATAACTTACGAAACATATTGATGTTTACCCTCTAAACTAAGTACTGCAATGAAATAGCTGCTTCAAAAATGATGCCACAATGACTGAGTCCCAATAAATATGGCAGGTGTTCGCACAAGTTTGAAAGTCACCAAATATGTCTTGCATACAACATATTAATAAATACTTCTACTATTGAAAGGTGGAAAAAATCTTTTGCTGCGAAGTCATTTATTAGCAAATACGAACGAAGCAGTTACAAGTCAGTGGACAGTCTTTGAAAACAGAGCATTCGGACTCGTCTTCTGGATATGTATTGACTATTACACAGCAGTAACCGAACACAGCAAAGCACTTACACAATCTCCGTAATAACTTCACCTTCCATCAGATGCGGAGGCGGAGTTTTTGGACACCGAACCATAGACCACTCGCCTGCTTCATCAGTAGTATCCACCTCATTACATTATTATAAACGGAATTCCATCTCTTAAAGAGAGGAAACAGTTAAACCAATCTAGGTTCACTGTAAATCATATATTAGTCGCCGTTATACGACTATACTAAATCTTATTAGATGAAGCAGCCTCAGAACTCTGTACGTATCTGCACTTCAGGAAATCCCTTTGAAATTTTCAACTTCTCTCGGGGTAACCAGTATAAACTCAGCTACCAAAAGCAGACACTACAAACTGTTTTTTTGTTTTTTAAAAAGCTGTCCACCGGATGACAAAGAGAATTTCAAGGACATGTTAAATGATGTGTCTGAGCAAATTCGGAAAATAAAGGGCACTCCATTAGAGGAAGCTCGACCACCCAAGCATTATTATTCGCTCATATAGTGTGGTTCTCATTTTTCCACCAATTAATGTATTGATCTGCTTAACAAAACTGAAGTGCAAGTACCAAAACTGCATCTGACAGAAAATGATGTCATACAAGTCTGCCGTCATCGTTTACCTTCATTCGTAGTGACAATGTTTATTTCCGCATTTCCGTAAGCATGTAGAAAGATCAATAATTGGTTCTGCCCTTCTGCTCTTAGATGTCAACTTAAATTATCAAACAAAGACTTACATTGTGCGTTGAATTTTTTGCTACCCAAGGGATTGGCTTTTAATAGGGTCCGGGTTTTGCCGTTCCCCAAGTTCTGCACTTTGTAAGCAAAATTACATACACTTGCTTGGCGAAAGAAAAACGTTTGGACAGTTACAATGTGAGTTTAGGGATTATTTTAAGCATTAAATGCTAAAGCGCAAGTCAGCAGCTTGAAGTTGCTGTTTTTGTTTCAGGTAAACAACCCATAACACTAGAAATCAGTGCGAAGGCGGTTACGCCAGGGATCATCTGTCATTCATTGATTGCCAAGTAAGACCATCGCCTGTATGATATTACTTGCAAATAATTCCAAGAGGTTCTTTGCGGTGGTCATAACCTTACGAAGGAATTTGCAGTTGAAGAAAACTGGATATGTCTATCCAGCTAAGCTGTCTTCTCTAGAGTGAGAGGAACACTTTCTGGGTAGTATATTTAAACGCAAATACACCTCGAGGTTCAATACTCCCCAGTTATGAGACCCTCGAGGAGAGTTTTGAAGAATATGGAAAATAATCACTGATTGCTTACGGGAGATGTCGATTAAAAACGCATGTGGAGTTTCTACGACTGGAAGATTGGCTTACCCAATTTGACCGACGAGAAGACTGGGCATATGTTTAGAGATTATAAAACGTTTTCAAAACTCCATCTCTTAATACGAAACCACAACACTGACTGCTTACAAGCGCTTTACTGTGTTTTCAAGAAGAAATTGGGTGCATCAGCTGATGAGAATTATTTTGGCTTTGGCAATAATATAATGCCTTTTCAACCGCTCCACACAGTCGAAATGTGGCGCATTCTCTTGCAAAACCTACCACCTCCGCTGTCACTTTCAGAAATATACAGCAGTATCTGACTACAGAACAGTGAAGACCCTTGTTAATAGAATGTACTGCAATGCTGATTTGCTTCTATACCCATGGATGAATTGGACATATTCCAAGCCTGAGAGCACTTCGCCCTCAGAAATTCGCAAATACAAGACTCAAATCTGGGGGGGTAATTTTACCAGGACAAGTTCATTGACACACATAAAAGAATATTTCCTAAGATAAAGCCCTAAAGGACGCCATCAAGAGGTCAAAGTATATGAACTCACCCAGGAAGAGCTGAGCTGAACGTCCATTGGGCGATAATAATTTGCTTTATTTTTTGCCAAAATATCTGACTCTGGTTGAGGGAACGCGCAGTTTATCACGATATGTCGAATACCGTAGCAAGTGAAACGTGAAGCGGCCTGATGCAGCACATTTAGTTGCTTAAAAATCATCATAAACGAGAGATTCAGCTGGGTTCCAGGTGAGTCGCTCGCAAAACCAAATTGATTTGCAAATGAATGTATTTATCAAAATCAGTCCAATTTAGGTTCAAGTAAGACACAAAGTTGACGGAAACTCGGGGACTGCGCCTACCCCATGAGCTCCAAGAAGGGCGAAACCGGTCGTGGGCTGTTGAAGCACTTGCAACAACCTTATGAGTAGTGCATTACGTAGAAAACCTTCTTCCTTAGAAAAAGAAGGTGTCTGACCCAAAACTCAAACCTCAAACTAATGTCAGAGATTTCTCTATCAAGTCTATCAACTAGGCTGTGATAATTTCAATGTGCTACATGACCCTTTCTCAGATATTTCCCGCAGATTGAAATCAAGTCAAGCTAAAAATGTAGAGACTCATATACCTTCGAGTTGTGATTTCTTACCAGATCTTAGTGGAGAAGGAGTTTTGTTTTTCAACATCAAAAACAAAACAAACGAAGTTGTTTAATTTTAAGTGAGTCAAAGCCCATCCTGATGTCCTTTACTAAATCTTACTGACTGTTGGTAACGTTGAGTCCGGAAAGTATATTCCAAGCTATAGCCTTACTGGTCGGACGAAAATCAGTGCTGGGGAGCAAGAGCGAGTCGTTACAAACCGTGAAGAATATGCCCCAGTTAACACCAGATTTGCTAGGAGGTTCCGAGTTTTTACCTATATGTTGAAACGAAGACCTTGTATTTATCGCTACTTGGATTGTCCAGTTGCCTGCGTACATTGAGAAACGAAAAGGGAGAGTAGAATGCAGGGCTGACTCCTTCTGGGTGAGCTCGACTCCCGGAAGGTTTGCCGAACTGATTTCTTCCAAACTTTTTAAATATTACTTTACAGAGTTGGTTAGTGAGTTGTTTCACCACGTCTCTGGGCAACTCAGAGGCTCTTTGGATGGGAGTTTTATACATCTACTTTCGCCCTACTCTTGCACTTGTCAACACATTGGTATAAATGCGTGAGATTAGGCGTAGTGAACAAGTAACTCACTTTTCTCGGGTTGCACGTCATCTAAAAGAGATGGTGAGTAGTTCTCTTGATGTTCATTAGAATGCATTGCTTCTTCTGGATTATAAGACCTGGTGAACTTTCCGTGAGAAGACTCTCCTAAAACCTTCGTTTCTGAAATCTGCGCCGAATTAAACAAGGTAATAAACACACGAATCATCTGGAACACGGTTTGCAAAGCGATCCACTCAGTCGGTCCAATAGTGTGTAATAATCCAAGTAATCCTGTGATTCTTCCCGGTTGCAAGGTTTTTCAATTCCATTTCCGTTAATTGATGAACCTAATTTTAGAGATGGGAAGATGCAGCAGGCAACTGGAGTTTCACCGAGTATTGAGGTCGAGGCAGCTCAGTTGATTTAGGGTAAACTTACCAACCTACAAATCCGTGTTTTCGTGTTAGTTAAAAGGTTGTTTCAGCGATGCTACACTTGTCACTGCGCTTGTAAACATTGGAACTGATTTGAAGACGGATACCCTTTTTTACAGGCCATTACTGCAAACTGAGTCTTTCTTTAGCCCCTGCCTGAGAAAAAACAACCTGCGGAAACACATAACCGCAGTGAGTAGGTTATAAATATTTGTACGATTGCAAGTACTCACTTTTTCGGGATAAATCAGCAGGTGATCCTTGCCATAATTAGGCTTCGCACTCGGCTTTTAAAGGGAAGCTTCAGATTTATTCCAAGATTAGTCACGCCAAACGGTAAACTAAGAAAGATTAGGGAGAGTGCGATCGTACAAAACCTTTCTAAAAACTATGTTAGCCGGTCAGGCGCACTCACTTGTACTCATTCCGTTACACCGTGCATGAATGAGAAGCTGCGAGTGTCCGAAATTTATCGTTCCCTACGAAGTGCTCACCGACTGTGTGATGGATCAACGTGGATGCCCTAAAGCTGTGACCGTTCATGTTCACAAGTGATCGGGCTTTTACCAGAAAACCTTGCGACAGCAGCACCAACAGAATAATCTGAGCAGAAAAACCACAACGGCATTCAATTTTGTCCAAACGGAAATTCGGTTTGTGGTTGATTCAGATTTCTAAATTATTAGGTTTAACGTATTTGAAATCCTTCCTTTTTGGCTAGTAGAAAAAGAAGGGTGTTTCTTTACCAGCATTTTGGCTTAAAGTTTTCACTTCAAACCTCATGCGCGGTTGCAAAATGTGTTTTAAGAATTGTGTTTAGTCCTTCCTAAGAAAGCTACTCTACTTGTACAGTAGATTTTTAAAAGTTTCAGAGAAGTTTAATTATTTAGAAGGATGCTTTCTCCCTTCTCTCTTTAAAAAGACCATCCAAGGGTCAAGAAACTCGGGAGACAGTTGTATCGTTTAAGTAGCATCTTGCTAGTCAAGATGTTTATGTATAATTATTATTTTTGGTAACATGTAATTTTATTACAGTTCACCTAGAAAGCAAGAAAACTCCACGCCTGACGCTCTTTACCTGATCGCTTCTAACCGCTGATGCTATGGTGTGCGCTTTGCCGAATAAATGACCGTATTCTCTTTGTCATCAGAGCATTATCCAGTTTAGCGGTGATCAACTTTGGGTTTTACTGGGGACTAAAACGCTGGTAAATCTGACCTTTTTCCTTGATCGTGAATCCTTCTGTCTAATAAATACTGCATTAGCAAATAACTGACACGGCACTAAATTGCTTCCAACGAATGTGATAGGACTTCTCCGCTTTAAATGAACTTCCAAAAACTGTAAAACTATTTGACTCCTGTAAGATTACACAATAGATTCAGGTTTGCTACGCCCACGCAGTGATTACTTATTCGGGTGAAACGCGTTATGGATTGTTCCCTTGGAACCAGCCTCGTTGATCTATAATTATCACTTATCAACTCTCAAATTTCTTACGGAGTGATCTTCATCACGTCATCTGCGAGGATCATGAAAATTTGGAAACTACTATCACAACCACCAGCAGTTCTATCGAAGTTTGGCGGAGGTAACGATTTGGACCACAGTTCCTAGGGATAAATTTCGAATTCACGAGCTTTTACAATCATCATGACCTTTGACTTGATCTGTGCGGAAGGATAAGTGCAAACAGCCAGTTTGTCGAACGACACTGATTACTGCCACAACAATGTGCTACTTGTCAAGCCGAGCTACTTCAGCCATGCTGGTGGCCACTGCTTTGAAGTTCTTGTTGGTGACATCATGCTGTCAAGTTCTCAATTACAAGCTCATATGGCAGAGTTTTGAATACTAGACTTTTACAACCACCGAAGAATTTGAGTAAGATTTCAAACTTATTTAGCCAATTAGACCACTGCTGACCTAAATATTTGATTGTCACAGGAAATCGGAAGGTGTGCTAGCGCAGTCTTATATTTATTTCTCTTGTTTGATAAGCCCAACAAGCCTCATTCGAGCTTGACGGGTTCCCCGTAAACCAGGCAGCTTGATAGTATATGCAGTTCAGTTCATCAGCACAACCGTCTTGTAGTCCAAAATAGGATGTCAAAACTTGCTGAACTCGTCGTTCAATAGCTGTTATCAGAGGAAGTATATCACAAGTAGCTATGCTTTCCTAGGACTCGTGTCAGCACCACTCAACTTGTTGTGCATTCTTGGCCCGGGGAGATATTATTCTACGTACCTTTGTGTAATATGTGCGATGCTAGTTCAGAGGTGTCAAGATGCCCTTCGCTGAGTAACCTTACCATTTATGGAATACAGTCTCAATGATGGACTTTGGGCAAGTTTATTAGCAAGACAAAGTGACTAATGAAGCAGAAAATGCTCTAGGTGGATATATTCGAGTCCCAAACGACTACGTGCTCAAAATTCCTTAAAAATTAACGTTTCTGTTGGATTAAATGGTGCTATAAATAAAGCAGAGTCCATAAAAGCCCTTGGAAATCTTCATAACGATGCGGATAATTCTTGCCAGCGAGAAAAGGTATCTGACGGTCGGTCAAGAAGATGGAAACCAGCTTCGGAATGAGGAACGGCTTTGTTCTTACCATTGGTTTTTCGTCCAAATGGGGATAACCTTCACATTTCCAATCAAACAATCTAAGTCAGTTTGCAATTTATACCACAAAATATCTTCAGAAAATGAGAACTTGATTGATGTGCAAAATCATTGGAAGTTATAGGTGAATCGTATGGCCGTCTTGTCAGTGGTTTTGGGAAGTTATTGGTATATAGTCGCAAAACCAACATACGTCGTTTATAATTTATAACATGTAATTTAATTGACCAGTTGTAAAATATGGAATCAACAACCAGCACAAGACTTACAAAAAAATGCAAGAGTTGTTGCCAGCCCTGAATGTTATACAAAAAAGTGGCCGTCTCAAAAGTGAAGCCTTCGGACAGACAAGTGGTCAACAGATCAGACATCCGTTTCTACCACTCAGCTTTAGATCGTTGCATTGATATTTTCGGATTGACCATCGACTCCACTTTAATAATTGCGTGTAAATGATGTTTCACCAACAAACTCCGTAAAAACGATACCGCGTATTTTTCAGCCGCTTTGATACAAACCGGTGAAATGCGAGTCATTTGCACAGCGGGTTTTTTTGTCAGGATATGGAGCTTACCTATGTAAATATTCTGCGGGTACCTTTCAGAAAATGGCTGCTTCATCACCGAGAGCCCAGTGTTGTTGAAACTCACAAAGTATTTATCACCTAGTTTAGCGGTGAAGTTTACATACCGCATATTCTGATGAATTTGTAATTAGGGTAAATGGTCGAACCACCAAGTCGCATAATGCACCCGGACCAGTGCCGTTAACTTTTGTAACCTAATATCAAGTATCGCTTCTAGGCTAGTAGTGCGGACCTCACACTGTGAGAGTGGACTCGCCAAACCCTGCTTTCATGCGAGCGCAATGCTATTTTACTCGCGAGTAAAATAGCATTGCGCTCGCATGAAAGCAGGGTTTGGCGAGTCCACTCTCACAGTGTGAGGTCCGCACTACTAGCCTAGAAGCGATACTTGATATTAGGTTACAAAAGTTAACGGCACTGGTCCGGGTGCATTATGCGACTTGGTGGTTCGACCATTTACCCTAATTACAAATTCATCAGAATATGCGGTATGTAAACTTCACCGCTAAACTAGGTGATAAATACTTTGTGAGTTTCAACAACACTGGGCTCTCGGTGATGAAGCAGCCATTTTCTGAAAGGTACCCGCAGAATATTTACATAGGTAAGCTCCATATCCTGACAAAAAAACCCGCTGTGCAAATGACTCGCATTTCACCGGTTTGTATCAAAGCGGCTGAAAAATACGCGGTATCGTTTTTACGGAGTTTGTTGGTGAAACATCATTTACACGCAATTATTAAAGTGGAGTCGATGGTCAATCCGAAAATATCAATGCAACGATCTAAAGCTGAGTGGTAGAAACGGATGTCTGATCTGTTGACCACTTGTCTGTCCGAAGGCTTCACTTTTGAGACGGCCACTTTTTTGTATAACATTCAGGGCTGGCAACAACTCTTGCATTTTTTTGTAAGTCTTGTGCTGGTTGTTGATTCCATATTTTACAACTGGTCAATTAAATTACATGTTATAAATTATAAACGACGTATGTTGGTTTTGCGACTATATACCAATAACTTCCCAAAACCACTGACAAGACGGCCATACGATTCACCTATAACTTCCAATGATTTTGCACATCAATCAAGTTCTCATTTTCTGAAGATATTTTGTGGTATAAATTGCAAACTGACTTAGGTGCTTTCTATTGTTGCCAGTAGAGTAAATTAACAGTAGTAGTTCGTTATACAACTGAAAATACAACAGCTTTGTGTACGGATCAAAGTCTGAGCTCCGCATGGCCGCTTAGTTAAACATACCTTCCTTCATTTTGATATTATCTTCTAGTTTTATTCGAGTGTGTTTAAATACAAGCTGGTCTTCGAAACCTTGGACTAGAATGTACCCAGTAAGTTCACAAATGTAACAAAATAGCTTGTTTTTCTGAGTGTTCACCCCCTTAAGATCGGGAAGCAGAAACTGAATCAAGAAAGTTACAAAATCTGCGCCGAATTAAACAAGGTAATAAACACACGAATCATCTGGAACACGGTTTGCAAAGCGATCCACTCAGTCGGTCCAATAGTGTGTAATAATCCAAGTAATCCTGTGATTCTTCCCGGTTGCAAGGTTTTTCAATTCCATTTCCGTTAATTGATGAACCTAATTTTAGAGATGGGAAGATGCAGCAGGCAACTGGAGTTTCACCGAGTATTGAGGTCGAGGCAGCTCAGTTGATTTAGGGTAAACTTACCAACCTACAAATCCGTGTTTTCGTGTTAGTTAAAAGGTTGTTTCAGCGATGCTACACTTGTCACTGCGCTTGTAAACATTGGAACTGATTTGAAGACGGATACCCTTTTTTACAGGCCATTACTGCAAACTGAGTCTTTCTTTAGCCCCTGCCTGAGAAAAAACAACCTGCGGAAACACATAACCGCAGTGAGTAGGTTATAAATATTTGTACGATTGCAAGTACTCACTTTTTCGGGATAAATCAGCAGGTGATCCTTGCCATAATTAGGCTTCGCACTCGGCTTTTAAAGGGAAGCTTCAGATTTATTCCAAGATTAGTCACGCCAAACGGTAAACTAAGAAAGATTAGGGAGAGTGCGATCGTACAAAACCTTTCTAAAAACTATGTTAGCCGGTCAGGCGCACTCACTTGTACTCATTCCGTTACACCGTGCATGAATGAGAAGCTGCGAGTGTCCGAAATTTATCGTTCCCTACGAAGTGCTCACCGACTGTGTGATGGATCAACGTGGATGCCCTAAAGCTGTGACCGTTCATGTTCACAAGTGATCGGGCTTTTACCAGAAAACCTTGCGACAGCAGCACCAACAGAATAATCTGAGCAGAAAAACCACAACGGCATTCAATTTTGTCCAAACGGAAATTCGGTTTGTGGTTGATTCAGATTTCTAAATTATTAGGTTTAACGTATTTGAAATCCTTCCTTTTTGGCTAGTAGAAAAAGAAGGGTGTTTCTTTACCAGCATTTTGGCTTAAAGTTTTCACTTCAAACCTCATGCGCGGTTGCAAAATGTGTTTTAAGAATTGTGTTTAGTCCTTCCTAAGAAAGCTACTCTACTTGTACAGTAGATTTTTAAAAGTTTCAGAGAAGTTTAATTATTTAGAAGGATGCTTTCTCCCTTCTCTCTTTAAAAAGACCATCCAAGGGTCAAGAAACTCGGGAGACAGTTGTATCGTTTAAGTAGCATCTTGCTAGTCAAGATGTTTATGTATAATTATTATTTTTGGTAACATGTAATTTTATTACAGTTCACCTAGAAAGCAAGAAAACTCCACGCCTGACGCTCTTTACCTGATCGCTTCTAACCGCTGATGCTATGGTGTGCGCTTTGCCGAATAAATGACCGTATTCTCTTTGTCATCAGAGCATTATCCAGTTTAGCGGTGATCAACTTTGGGTTTTACTGGGGACTAAAACGCTGGTAAATCTGACCTTTTTCCTTGATCGTGAATCCTTCTGTCTAATAAATACTGCATTAGCAAATAACTGACACGGCACTAAATTGCTTCCAACGAATGTGATAGGACTTCTCCGCTTTAAATGAACTTCCAAAAACTGTAAAACTATTTGACTCCTGTAAGATTACACAATAGATTCAGGTTTGCTACGCCCACGCAGTGATTACTTATTCGGGTGAAACGCGTTATGGATTGTTCCCTTGGAACCAGCCTCGTTGATCTATAATTATCACTTATCAACTCTCAAATTTCTTACGGAGTGATCTTCATCACGTCATCTGCGAGGATCATGAAAATTTGGAAACTACTATCACAACCACCAGCAGTTCTATCGAAGTTTGGCGGAGGTAACGATTTGGACCACAGTTCCTAGGGATAAATTTCGAATTCACGAGCTTTTACAATCATCATGACCTTTGACTTGATCTGTGCGGAAGGATAAGTGCAAACAGCCAGTTTGTCGAACGACACTGATTACTGCCACAACAATGTGCTACTTGTCAAGCCGAGCTACTTCAGCCATGCTGGTGGCCACTGCTTTGAAGTTCTTGTTGGTGACATCATGCTGTCAAGTTCTCAATTACAAGCTCATATGGCAGAGTTTTGAATACTAGACTTTTACAACCACCGAAGAATTTGAGTAAGATTTCAAACTTATTTAGCCAATTAGACCACTGCTGACCTAAATATTTGATTGTCACAGGAAATCGGAAGGTGTGCTAGCGCAGTCTTATATTTATTTCTCTTGTTTGATAAGCCCAACAAGCCTCATTCGAGCTTGACGGGTTCCCCGTAAACCAGGCAGCTTGATAGTATATGCAGTTCAGTTCATCAGCACAACCGTCTTGTAGTCCAAAATAGGATGTCAAAACTTGCTGAACTCGTCGTTCAATAGCTGTTATCAGAGGAAGTATATCACAAGTAGCTATGCTTTCCTAGGACTCGTGTCAGCACCACTCAACTTGTTGTGCATTCTTGGCCCGGGGAGATATTATTCTACGTACCTTTGTGTAATATGTGCGATGCTAGTTCAGAGGTGTCAAGATGCCCTTCGCTGAGTAACCTTACCATTTATGGAATACAGTCTCAATGATGGACTTTGGGCAAGTTTATTAGCAAGACAAAGTGACTAATGAAGCAGAAAATGCTCTAGGTGGATATATTCGAGTCCCAAACGACTACGTGCTCAAAATTCCTTAAAAATTAACGTTTCTGTTGGATTAAATGGTGCTATAAATAAAGCAGAGTCCATAAAAGCCCTTGGAAATCTTCATAACGATGCGGATAATTCTTGCCAGCGAGAAAAGGTATCTGACGGTCGGTCAAGAAGATGGAAACCAGCTTCGGAATGAGGAACGGCTTTGTTCTTACCATTGGTTTTTCGTCCAAATGGGGATAACCTTCACATTTCCAATCAAACAATCTAAGTCAGTTTGCAATTTATACCACAAAATATCTTCAGAAAATGAGAACTTGATTGATGTGCAAAATCATTGGAAGTTATAGGTGAATCGTATGGCCGTCTTGTCAGTGGTTTTGGGAAGTTATTGGTATATAGTCGCAAAACCAACATACGTCGTTTATAATTTATAACATGTAATTTAATTGACCAGTTGTAAAATATGGAATCAACAACCAGCACAAGACTTACAAAAAAATGCAAGAGTTGTTGCCAGCCCTGAATGTTATACAAAAAAGTGGCCGTCTCAAAAGTGAAGCCTTCGGACAGACAAGTGGTCAACAGATCAGACATCCGTTTCTACCACTCAGCTTTAGATCGTTGCATTGATATTTTCGGATTGACCATCGACTCCACTTTAATAATTGCGTGTAAATGATGTTTCACCAACAAACTCCGTAAAAACGATACCGCGTATTTTTCAGCCGCTTTGATACAAACCGGTGAAATGCGAGTCATTTGCACAGCGGGTTTTTTTGTCAGGATATGGAGCTTACCTATGTAAATATTCTGCGGGTACCTTTCAGAAAATGGCTGCTTCATCACCGAGAGCCCAGTGTTGTTGAAACTCACAAAGTATTTATCACCTAGTTTAGCGGTGAAGTTTACATACCGCATATTCTGATGAATTTGTAATTAGGGTAAATGGTCGAACCACCAAGTCGCATAATGCACCCGGACCAGTGCCGTTAACTTTTGTAACCTAATATCAAGTATCGCTTCTAGGCTAGTAGTGCGGACCTCACACTGTGAGAGTGGACTCGCCAAACCCTGCTTTCATGCGAGCGCAATGCTATTTTACTCGCGAGTAAAAGTCCCATTTAGTGCTAAAATTATGTTGCAAAACTGAATGACACCCAATATGAATAGAGCGCTGTCGGGTTTTGTCTACAAAAGGATATTTCACAGATACTGTATACACATTTTGGTCTCTGATTGGAACAGAAAGGTGACCAAAGCCCTTAATGAATTAGACGCAAGTGGATTGCTCAATATGGAGCACCTCAATCGAGTATTTAATTGCCAGATGACCACAGACCTCCGGCAATGTTGCTTCTTTTCTGTTGTTCATATAGTGTGCAAAGTGATTCTTCGTCTTGTTATTTTTGTTTCGTGCTTATACCCCCTTTCTTGTTTCGAGCCGAACATAAACTGTTTTCTGACCTTGTCGTCGTACGTTTAGTTTGAATTGACCACGTAGTTTCGCCATCTGGTGGCTACTTTGCCTTGAGTTGATGTGAGCTGTGAGTGGTTGTAATGTCTCCTACCTACCTATTTGTAAAGGATCTCATTTGGAATTACTAGTTCCTAGTTTCTAAAGTAATGTATGAAAGTCCATGTAATTTTATTACATGAGGTTTGCACAATTTTACTATTTCATTATTGTATTAGCAGTACTGCATTCGTTGATAAACCTTCATTTGGACTATTTGAATTTTGAGGTGTTACGCCTAACTCAACGTGGCCCAATCAACTGCTTGAAATGATCAATAATCTGGTCATCGCTCGTACATTAAAGAAGATCACACATTTGTAAGGAAACGATGAACTTTTGCGTCCAAAATTAAGGACCACATTTTGAATACAAATTATGTGTTCAAGAAGTGCTAATAAAAGCATAAAATGGAGGAGAATGGTATCCAATTACTCACAGTAATTTTCGTATTCGGTCAAGGGAACTATGAGAGCAGGGTCACACTTAAGCCGATTTCGTGAGGCCTTCTTGAGCTAGGCATTTTTAGGCGGACAGATAGCAGCTGAATAATTAGCCAGTTGGCTTGGCCAAGAAGAAGCAACACTGGTTTTTTAATGCTCCTGTCTAGAAATTGATGTCCTGACAATATCCAAGCTCTGGTTCTACCTCTTGATTGACTTGTGACTTGGTGTCTGCTGAACCGAAACTACCGTATCAATAGCTGAGAGATGTGGCGAGGGGCTGCGTGCTTTGAGTTGGCTAACCAAGTGGACACTGCATGGATTAGTGGTCGAGGCCAAATAAAATTGATCGATAACAATTCGGAGTTTGTGTCTATAGCTTTGAAAGCAGAAACGATTGCGGAGACGATGCATTTGAAGTAAATATTCTGTTCGCAGCGAGTGCTTTGACCAATATGTATCAGTGGATGTATTTGCCACCGTGGTTTTTCAGCTGTTCATTGTCAGCTGACGTATCCATTTTCTAATTTGCACCCCACGCTTTGATAACCAGTGCTTGTCTCTGATGCAAGAGTTAGTTTCAATTTCCCGTGTCCTCAAAAACAACCATGAAACTAGTGGAACATATCACAGCTCTGACCTTTAGCTCCGCATATCCACTTTCATGCGATAGTCCATGTTGCTTAACTGAATACAACATTTTATTGGTGTTATGAGGTGCAGTGCTATGGTTTAATTGGTGTTAATAAGCCAAAAACCTCACACAATAATATCTAAGTATAGGGTGTGTGGCATACTGTGCATACGTCCGCGATTTGCTGTTTACACACCCGACAGCAATATTGTTTTTGAATGAAACTTATTACGTTCTTCAGGGAAGTCGCTAGCTTTTCAACGTTCCTAAACCCGTAGCTCACAGTTTGAAATCCAGTTCCAAGGATTTTACTCAATTCAGCAAAGCGGCCCTTGTGGTACACAGAAAGAGGAAAAACCGTTAACAGTAAAGTTAGTTGAAATTTCCTGCTGATATTTAGGCCCGTGACTATGACGTGGTTTATGTCACTGGAGTGAATACTCCTACTTGCTGTTAACATACCAGTGGTTAATGCACAAATAATGATTATATGGTCATGGATTTTCTACAAGTGGTCATTCAACAGCGGAAAAGAATATGAATGAGAAAATCCTATTCAAGGCATTCATCTGACTTGCTAAGGAAGAAGAAGTGTAGTCAGTGGTACCGATTGCTATCTTATACAGCAGAACCGCACAATTATGAAAGCATATAGTGCGCAGAAGTGAGAGAATATACTCGTAAAACCTAAGAGTATCTGCTCATCAACCTTGATCTTCACTCTAAGTAATTTGGATCGGAAACGAAGCTTCTTTGAAAAAAATGACAAGGTCAGAAACCATGAGCATGCTCTCAGAGAAAACAAAGCAAAATCAACTCATGAGGAACAAATATTCGCCTTTTTGGAGTGTGTAATACGTCAGCGCGATATCAATTGTTTACGTGGATTTTCAGTACCATAACCAGTAGAGGGCGATAATACTAAAACTCAGCGATTTCCACAACACGTTTTCACCCGACATAATTTGGTCTCAGCATCTAAGGCTAATCACACAGCTTTTTACCAGTCTGGTGAAATTTGCCTAGCTCTGTTGGTAGCCTGCAACAAGAGATTAAAAAGGCGGCAATAATGAGCCGCAACCAAGCTTCATGCATCTGCGCATCCTGCCAGACCATGTCAGTTTTTCCCTTAATCATTGCTAGCAGAAGAGTCTGAATGGATGAATTAAACACGATGGTCATCAGATTTCCCAAGAGATTGGACTGTGAATTGGGAATAAGAATCCTGCTTGCAATTTCTCCAAAGGAATTTTATGCACGAATTAAAAATGATACATCAAGTCGGGGACAGACCAAGGTGAACTGGATGGCTTGTAACCGGTTTCACACAGAAATGAAAACCTTGGACTTTGAAAAAATATGATTTAGTTAAAGTTAAGACAAAGTTCAATGCAGTCGTCCACTTTGAGAGAACCCACTCCCAGAATATTTGAACCTTCTCGTTTTGGATCCCCACAGGATCCACATTTTAGTCACATTTGCCGTATGCCTAAGAAATATAGGTTGGGCAGCCCAGCAGCTGCATTGTGCTTAGTAATTCTTCTGATCTCACTTAGAGTTACATTGTGTTTTGTCGCACTGCTATTTCAGGTCGACCAATGTGTAAATCTCAACATTCATGAGACTGACTTGAAAGGATCAGTGTAATGAATAGTTCCCTGGAAGTGCAGGGACATACATTTGCACCTTAACAACCGAGGATGCTGCGTACATTAACTTGCACTTAGTAAGATCACTCGTTTGCCACCACCAAAATTACTTCATTTTAAATAAACTTGACGATTCAATCAAAACTTTTAAAACCTTTCCATAGCCGGTGAACATGACAGTGAGTTAGGTTGCTAATGAGCCATACAAATATCTGTGCAACCTTACATTTCGCCTCCCCAGTTGAAAAAACTGAAGAAAAAATTTTCAGGTCATCAGCATTTTGGCATTTTCTGAAAGTTTCAAGGGCTTGTGGCCCAAAATTCAGCTGGGGAGTCTCTCTGGTGCTTGAGCACCGTTCACAGTTGACGATTTGACAGGAAGTAAGTAATCCACGACAACAATTTCGTAAACCTTATTTGAGTGCATCTGACGGAAACGCCGTTGACATGGAGTCCCTTCAGGTGAGTTATTAACAGCATCCAGGTGGTAACCTTGATTGGGGGTTTATGCCTACTTTTCCCAAGCTAAAATAGGGTTTGCACTAGTTGGCGGACTTTGGTAAAAACAATTTTCCATGGACGACCACAGGTAAATTCCCAAAATTGGACCGTAGTCTTTGACGAGTTGCTCCGTGTTCCCGTATGAGACGAAAGCTCAGCAGAAAACACGGTTTTCCGGATATCCTCCATCTTCGCTGTGCAAAAGTTAAATAGCGGTCACTAAGAAACTGGTGAGAGGTGGAATATGCCAGAGACCAAGAACGTAACAAAGTAACCGGCTCCCAACGGACAAGGCGGTCAAGTTTTCCCGGTTTTACAGTATTTAGGTATGTATGTTTCCTCATTTTAAGCTTTGAAATGTGATTCTCACAAGATGATTGTGATGGTGGTAAAACCCATTGTGATTGGAAATAATTTCCTTAGCTTTGGTGCACCCGCTTGGGCTGCAAGTACAACTGGTTTGCAGTTCCATTTTATTTGTACCCTATTTTACCGGTGCCACCTCTGAACTTTATTCTGTTTTTTCGTATGAGGGAAAAGTACTGGTTTTGGTTTGATTTGGATGACTTCACTTGGTAATAGTAACACGTTTGTGTACGCTTTTTCAGGATAGCTTGATAGGTTTGTTAAACATCCAATTGCCGCTGATTTCTAATTTTTATCCTAAACTATTTAGGTTTAAAAACTAGTGATTGAAAGTCTCTGCTTGTCATCAGGACCCACCGTTGCTGGGCTGACGACAGTAAGTAGTCAGCTGCAGACCACTCGAACGAGATAAGCAGAGGAAACTTATCTACTAGGAAAGCCAGAAACTAACAATTCTCACCTTTCCGTCCACAAGCATATTGCGCAAAAACATCGCTTCGCGGCTCTCTGAAAAAAGATTATGTGCAATATCAAATCAATAATAATGTTATTTGCAGCGGTTTTTGGGAGAACGGTGAAACCATTTGCAGTATAAGTTGCTTGATGACTGGGCTATTTTATTAGTTATTCCAAAAAAATGACCGAAGCAACAAGAGGACATCTTTTGCCCCTAGAATTGATCATTACTCATACCGACATTCCGTCCACTAGCCATCTATTTGTATGCAGATCTCGTGCCAACCAAGAACCAAAGAGCAATCATGTTCAAAAAAGTATTCTCAAAGCGAAATTTGTGAACACAACATGCGGCACCTTAAGGAGCATTGGAATGTGACGATTTGCATATCAGCTGAAGGTTTTTCTGAGCTGCCATATTTTCAACACTTGATTCAGAGTAGAACATCTGTACCCGAACTCGAAATTTCCCGCAGCAAAGTTTTCATGTGATATTTACTGCTACACTTGTTTTTACAACCACCCCGCCGAGTTTCTATCTTTTATTTTTCTCAAGAAGCCTATGAGGAAATTTCCGTAGAAATTGCCGGACGATTTGCATTTAGATTGCGTGCACTGAATGCAGCAGAGCCTGACAGCGTTTAAAAACTGAAAACTTCTGTTATACTAGGTTATATAATGGAACATGATGAAATTTAATTCATGGCTTATTCGGCATAAGGTGTAAGGAATGAAAATATCAGGTAGTTTGTACACGACATATTTCGCTTTTTCCTACAAGTGTTACTCATTTCAACGTAAAGGAATCACCAGTATCTTCGTACAGTGTTTGCAAACATTTGTCTTATTGCCTCCTTGTGTAGGACGGTATTCCTCCTGAAAAAGACAGATAAAGGGACCTGTTTAAACCAAATTACATTTGTTATAGAATAGGACATACCTCTCAGTTTTATTTAATGTGGCAATGGGATCTAATTACCAGGAGGTGCTTGAACGAATTTACTGAACGGTAGCTTGACGTGTTATGCTTCGTCATCAAGTATACAAACAATGGTCTAGTCTGCTTGATATTTTATTTTTCCTTCAGGCTTAAATCCACTAATCTTTTCAACAGTAAGCTGGTTAAATTTGTGGACAGCAAGGCTTTGTGTTAAACCGAAACTTGATTTTTTCATTGATGACTTGAATTAATACCAACGTGACACGAGCGCCAGAATAATGAGAAATCGTGTCTCATAGTAGTTATTTGGCAATCAGTCAAATATTTTTCAACTGTCGGTTCATTTGCCTTAAATGGATAACAACTAACCTTAAACATTCTCCTAGAGGTAGTGCCTCATCTGACTTCTATCTGACCGTCCCAAGCTAGCGATCCGGCAAAAAAACCACCCTAGATGCACGACATGTATTAGATGCCCAAAACGAGGTTAGAACACGTGCACAGCACATCGTATTTAGAGTGTATGGGGCGACAGCATTTTGGAAATTCGGATAAATTCTGGACGCGGCATTGGCAACCGGCATTCGGCTGTTACCGAGCCATGATTTGCTCTTGGGTCCACACTTTCGGCCAATCAGAGCTAGTCTTGATGCTGGACCGCCAAGCCGCACGTTGTTCCGACCAATCGCCTGAGGATTACGCTACTTGGCCACAGCATTGCCCAACTGATAGTGGCAAAGCGGCTTCGATGCGGGTACCGCCTAACACACATGGGTCTGTCCTTACGTGGGTTGTATGCGCTGACTAAGTTTTTGTCTAGTTAGCTACGTATTTGTCTATTGTATGCGAAACGTGCTTTTTAAAGCTTGTGGACTTCATGCAGTAAAACCGTAAGTAGCCCAACCATCAAGCCAAATGCGCCATGCGATGGAATTCGAGTTTTAAAATTTGTAAGATTTTTTCCTTCCAACGGCCACAAGTAACGCTTCAACCTCTCATTTATTAGTAGACGGGTATAGTAACTCCGAAAACGCTGCTGGTCTGGCTGGTCATTGTTGACAAGTTTGACAGAAGTGAGCGGCAACAAAACTCCAACATAAAAAAAGTAACTGGCTTCCACGGAAATAGCCATCAAACAATATTGCGAACAGTTTAATTCCGCATCCCCCTGACATAACTTTATAATTATGCATAGGATTCGAAGTTGCAAGAAAAATAAATATCAGAAGAATTTTTTTCGGATAGCCAGTTTAACATTATAACGCTACATCACAGTGCTGATATAATCCTTTTCTGCTTATTTCTAGCATTCTTACTGCGAAGCAAAATTTGTGCTGTTATTATATTCTCCGCGTCACTAATTTAACTTTCTTGTTGTAACTTCATGTCGCCAAAATTATACCGGTATCTCGACTGATCTGCCATTTTTCCGAACAACGCTAACCAGTGTCGACGAGATAGAATTACTTTGAGGTGCGTGAGTTGGACTTTTTTACATGAACGTCAGACTCCAATCTGTATATTGAAGGCACTGCAAACTGAACCAGCAGATATGAAGGCACTGCATTTTCTTGAAAAAAAGAAGGCTTGCAGTTTCAAGGAACTAGCCGTCATAACCCCTGAGTATTAACAGTGATACTAGCATTTGTCCTATGTCCAAGTTTTGTGTGCTTGTGCAAACAAATCGGGTGACAGCACCTCCTGGTGATACAAACGCTCTAATTGAAGTCATCCGAACTTTGTAAAAGCAGTGTCGTCTCAGAATGGCGGAATTTCTCTGTTGCGGATGTATACAGCACAAGTTAGCTGCGAGTAACTTTTATGATTGTAAAATGGATTAATGACAGGATCCCTTACAAGCCGGACTTGAAAGAAAGACAGCATCTCCATAAATCAGGGGACTGGAACCACCTATCATCAGATGACTCATAACCTTACGTTTGTTGGAACAGATACATTGATATAACTACTATTGAAAAAAATAGTTCCTTTATGAATTGGAGGGTTAACCAACAGGATTTCATTTAGTTTCACCATTGCACAAGTTTTCTCTACTAAATAGGCGAATGAGAAGTTATTTAGCGTTTTGCTTACAGATATCTAGGTAAGAAACCTAGTTCCCGAGTTACATTCGTTGAACATGCTGCTTTTTAAGAAGGTATCGTCACTTTGCTTAGGTTTACTCACGTTTTTGATGAATATTTTATTACGATTTTGAAGGACTTAAGAGCAGCGCATGCAGAAGCGCAAACGTTAAAGACAAATAGCGTCTTTAGAAGCTAACTTTGATTGTAAAATTGCAAATACTGTTGCAGAAAAAAGTTTCCGAACCAGGAGGCGGCATTTCTGGAACAAAAACTTTCCCAAATCGTGAACTTCTGCTATCACCTTCTATCTTTCCATCTAACATAATATGTTTTCTGATTCTGCTTCTTATTGTGGGCATAAAACCATCTGGACCTGGCCTAAGACGATAATTGTGACTGTTTGCCTGTTTTCCAGCTGGGTGATTTTACTAACATAATTCAGCGGTCGAGGTGATGTCCTCCGCGTACACTGGAATAGCGATTTCTCTGAGAATGAGCTAAGTACTCAGATATGGACTTCCTCATTTAATATTTGTGCGAACACAGTGAAGTCAATCTTTTGAGATCAGTTAATTAAAAAGCGCTACTTTACTGGGATTGTGGTAATGGAATATGATCAGTTCACCACACCTAAAGTGTGTGTACATTCTTAAAGCACTACTCACAAGGTTACTGAAAATTCTTCGACAGGCCACGACCGGTTTCGCCCTTCTTGGGGCTCATCAGGTAGGCACAGTCCATTCAGTACCATTCAGTTTTCTGGAAACATCACAAACGGGAGATTCGGCTGGGTTCCAGGTGAGTCTCTCACAAAACCAAATTTGTTTGCAAATGAGTGTATTTGGCTACTATGTTTTCATTCTCCTTGGCGCTCCATGCACTTTATTTCCATGTGGCGATAAGAGTAAACTTTTTTTCCACATCTTAATCTTGAAGTGAAAGTAGCCTGAGTCAGGGCCAAAAATAACGGCTCTTCTGGAACACGAGCTCCTAGATCAGGTTAGACAGAACAAAGTTAAATTACCCGTGTACAGATATTTGTGCATCCAAATGGTATTCATCCGAAAAGTAATGTTGGTAGTTATAAGGGCATTTGCTTTGTAATATACGTTAGTAAAATAGACCACTATGATAAATAATGGAGGCAAACCACATAATCAGACGGATCAATGCTTAATGTTACTGTCGAACCTTTAGCAACTGGTTTACTTCAGATCAGCTTTGACATAAAATGTATAGGACGGAGAGACAAAAAAGCACAAAACCAGTTGATGCATAAATTTACCTTACCACTTGGAAGAGAAAAATATCGCATTCAACGTCAACATGGGTGCTAAAACAAGGAAAATGCTGAGTTCACGTCAGTTATCTCTTTTTTAATTGGATTTCATTATCGGTGTCGATAAGAATGCCTAGAATCCCTGGAAGGAATGTGTTGAGTGCACTTAGACCAGTAACAAGAATACTCTGATGGCTCTCTCTCTCTTCAGCGTTTGCTAAAATGGGCACGCTAGCAACTTCAGAGCAACGGCCATTCATCCGGCAGTGAAGTTCATTGGCGTGATTCTGGTTCACTTCGTGACTAATGTTGACCGATTGCAATGCTGGTTCGCTGAAAAATACACTGACTCTGTAGTTGTCATTCATGGATTTGATGATGAACTACACACACGATTTTTTTTCAAAAGGCGATTGCATTTGACCACGTGTTTTAAATATCAGATGACGGGGTTAGTTGCTTCAACCCTCGAATGCCTTACTCATGAGCAGTTACTGGGCACTCGGATAACACATAGTGGTCTGTTAAGTATTTATCCCCCGTAAAACACCAAACTTTAAAAAAACTTTTCCCAAAATATATAATGGTTCAATTGATCTTATATTACATCTAACATGCAGGCATGTACTTGGCGACTGCGTGATAAGCATACTTGAGAATTTGGGCTTCCTGAAGTGGAGTACGTTATAACTGCCTTGTTTTAAAGTGAAATACCTTGTCTGTGCAAATGTTTTCTTCATTTGAATTGAGACCAAAATTTATATACAGGCTAAGGGTATGCAGGAAATGTGTGTTCAATACTGTGGATAAATCCGTTGTAGCCTCCACTTCGGGACGAGAAACGGCACACTGTATTTTTTTTAAAATGTGCACACCCGGACTTTGTGAAGTTTGTCACCTGAGAAGTGTTTCAATTTTGCCGGGGGAGTTTTGCTTTAAAAAGTATCAAAAAATAAAGCTCTCGTGACTTTATTTATGGTAGTGCTACTTTTCGAATTTTGCTGGAAACCGACTAAGAGTAGGGTCCTCCGCAGTGTGACAGAGCAAAATGTGGTTCATCGTGTCTGAGATTTTGGAATAAATAACTCGTTACTTCATCAACAACAAAATAAGCGCGAGATAAACAGCCTAAACTATGCTTAATATTGGTTTCCGTGCGAATCGAACCAAATGTCTCCAATATGCAACCGTTATTTAACTAAGAAGGTTGTATTGTTTAGACTTGTGTATTGTGAAGTTATATTTGTGTAAATAGGTACATATGCAGAAAAGATGGGATTTTCGGTGGGATATTTTTGTAATCCACTGTGATTTCTGATAAAATAAGTAGAGTCTGTAGAAGAAATTATTTTCTTATCATTTTATTCATCCCTATTTATTTATTTATTTTACTCAGTGAAAGTTTTGCTGAGCAGTCACCCGTGATATTTTCTTCGTCTCCTGGCTGACAAGAATTGAATTTTTCCAAACAACGGGAACGGATTAACTTCAGCTGTCGTCTAAAATATAAAAAATGCACCTATAGAGCTGAACCAACGGATTATCTTTTGACCACCTACTTCTTTTCCTTTGTCGCGCTTGTGGAAGCAAGAATTTTTGAACACGTTCCTGTAAAATATTGCGATTTGTGTGAACAGTTTTCTTTAACAGCTCTTAATCCCACTGGAAGGCAGAGAAGCTTTTCCTGAATGCAGCAGCTGCGCAAATATTTCACAGACGTCGAGACAGTTTAACTTCACGTCAAAGGCACAGAAAGAAAGTTGTTCAGACATTACTTTGTTTGCCATTGGATCCAAACCTATCACCAAAACGTGAATGAGGCTGGAGGCTTGATTAAAATAAATACGGATTCGTTGCTCGTGATGTTTATTACAGACTCGATTGGAGGAGCAATTTTACAAAGTCTTCTAATAGACTGAGCACGCGAAATGCGGACGATATCATCCGTAAACATATTCCAATAACCCAAATGGTTCTAGTCTCAGTACGATTATCCGAATGGTCATATGCGTCGGCGTTTGGTTAGGTAATTTGTACATTTATTAGACCATTAACAGTACGGGACTGTAGACAGACCGATTGTCTATTCCAAGAAGCTTGGCCTTCACGATCGGCAACCTGTAGACATTGGAACTTTGCTTTAAAACACTGTATGATGCTTTTCATAAAAAATACTGTACGTGGTGGCTTAAGTTAGACGAGGGGTCAATGAATTAAGCAGTCAGAACGGCCACACAGCCTCCAGAATTAAGAATAACGACGGTTTATAGTATATGGTATAGCTGTTGCTCAAACCAGTATTTGGAAACGACTAGCTCATCATAATAGTTTTGAGATTCACTGGGTGTGGACATTTGTTTTAGCCTGCTGTCGACTATGTCGGCTTGTCTGATCACTCGCAAATAGCTAAGTTATCCCACGTGTTCAGTGCCCCTCAACGTGAATCTGACAACCGTCAAGCGACTGCTAGATTCAAGATGTAACAAAATAATTAAGGTCAATCCACTATTTTCCCAAAGCGAGATGCAATACGGGGCCATGGAGCTGGAATTTTCCACAATTTTCGTAATCTCGTCGCTTAAGTATCTTTGCCGTGCGAACATATACCCAAATCTGCATTTCCTAAAAGATATATGGAGTATAAATCGCAGAAGAGGGGAGACAATATGTGTAAGAAGCTGTTAAAAGTCTTATTCGGCCAAAGCTCAGAATTTTGAGCATATTTACACATGCAAGGACCCAATATATTTGCACTTCTAAAAATATGCCAAAATTAAATGGAACGATCACAATTTGGTTACCGGCGGTGTAGATTGTAAAGGACATATTTGTTGGCCTCTAAGTAACAGATGGATTTATGCTTCAGCTCAGCCTCCAGTTGGGCGAGATGGCCCAAGTGGTTAGAGCGCGAGTCTACTGACTGGAAGGTCTGTGGTTCGAATCCGATTTCTGCCTCTCGACTTCCTCTGTCTAGGCTTGGGCAACCTGGCAGTATCCCAGCCCTCATGCAACCTTCGGGTGGCGTGGCAGTTAGGCACTGGAAGGGTGCTACAGCTGAACGATTTCAGCCTCCATCTATGGCAAATGCGTTCGGTGCTCTAATCAGATATTTGTTTTTGTAAGAGTGGTTGTTCATAAGTGTTCTAGTTAGAGGATATTTTTATCCATACCAATATCTTTGAATAAACTGAACTTTTCAGCTAGAAATTTGTCTTGTAAATGAATTCAATCTATCCAAAAATCCAAGAGGCACTACGCAGTCTTGTAGTTTTATCCATATTTGAAATAATCAGTAGTACGTATCTCATTAACCCCCAGAGGGATTTGACCTCCACCATCCATCTTACGAAGTAAAGAATAAAGCTGTCGATCACAAGCTGTTGATCGGCGGTGATTAGTACGTAGTTCTACAAAGTTTAGCGCAGTGCAGCGTTTATTCACGGAAATCGCGTCGCGTGGTTGTGTACTGACTAGCTGTTCAAGTGGCGACATCTCAGATATACAATGTTCATCTATCGTGTGAAATCGCGATTTGAATATTTAACATCCTCCTCAGAGTGCCAGCAATTAGAGAGTTCGCTTACCTTTTACTGTGGTCCACACGTACAGAAAAATTGCTACGATCTTTGTCGCCCCAACCATGCAGTTTTTGCCGTAAGTCACGCATACTAAAGGCCTGCTCATGGAATTGGCTGCACGGGGGCAATAAATGGGATGCATTCATTTCAAGCGCTACGGTCAAACGACAGAGTACTAAGTGTATTGTTCTGCGTGTAGTCGCCACTGGGGGGCCATGTTTGAGAGAATTTTGAACATCTGTTCTACAAGTGGCCCAATTTGATTGCACACATGATTGGTCTGATTACCAGAACTTCCCCTAATGAAGACTGTACTCGGTGGCACCATCAAAAATTCCTGTTAATTATATAGCCTCTTCTGCGAATAAATTTGCATAGAAGTTGTTTTACCTATCCTTCACTTATTCAGAAAGCGTATTTTAGTTACACAACAGTCCAGAATACACCGTTTGGACGGAGATTCTGATGTAAGCTATCGTATTTACCATCATTTTGAATGAAAGTTTTACATGACTAAAAAACACAAACATCGGATTTAGTTTCCTTTGTTCAACTGTTTTTTTTCATTCAGCACATAGTCGTCAGCTGGGTAAACTTGATCCTCGACTTTACTTGAGTGAGGAAGGCGAAGATCTATACGACATTACGCCAGGGCATTTGGGTCGTATATGGTTTACCGTTTCGTATTCTCGTTCAAATGAACTACTAAAAGTCACAGTTCATAAAGCGAGAAATCTGAGGAAATGGTCTGTTTTTGGATCCCTTACTCCCGACCAATCACAGATCGCTACCCAGAACGAGGAATGTTTGCTCCAAGATTTTCGTGTGAAGTAAGTACTTTGTAACTGTCACAGTAGAGCGCTGTAACATTTTTATTTTCTCCATCTGTCTTTAATTTTGTCGCTGAAATTTTTCAAACTGACTAATTCTCATTAGATCCCTTGTAGCTGTTGAACGCTAGCCTTATACTTCGCAAACGATTTTCCTCTGGAGGGGGTTATGTCAATAAAATGTGCCTAAAGTACGAACTAAGGAGGATGTCTCCTATGCGGTTGACCAAAGGGGAGGTAAAAAACGTAAGAACGCTTAGTTACCTTCCAGTAATCGTGACGCTGTGCAGTAAATAATTAACCAGAAATGATGTAAACTAAATTGGCTTTACTGTGACGTAAAGGGGAAGTTAGGGTTGGTTCAAGTAAGTGATCTTTAGATGATTTAAGCGGACCAACGTCACTGAATGCAATGGTCTTCGACGTGTTTTGAGTTGCAATTCTCATGAATCCTTGCTGATGATGTTAAGGTGGAACACATTCTTTAGAAGAGTCTCAGAAACTCGGTTGAGATGTAGTCATTGAAAGATATTTAGCAGCTTGTTATTATGTTCAAAAATTGTAATGTACATAAGGAACAAGAACATGGGAAAAAGACTAGGTCATTTGACGTGCAAACGTCGATGAAAAACCAATGCATTTTGCGTGTTTCAAGTTTATCGTTGGTTTTTACTGAAAGTAAGTGCGGAAATAAATCAATGCGAATTGATTATAAGACCATCAGTGTCGTGCCCACACGTTTGATGGAGATGGATTACTCAACCATGACTATGATTTTATGACTTTGTTCAGTATGATATCCTCTATAGTAAAAACACGTAGTTTTTGTCTCTCTAACTATCCAATAGTTGCGTAAAACATCCTATTCCCTGCAATACCCATGGCGGCTGCATGTAGAAACGGATGGTAATACCAAAAATAATGCGAAAAACAGCAGTTGAGGACAGTCAAAATGATTATTGAAAGCTCAGAACTGAAGTCCGTCTGCAGAAAGCTGTCAGCCACGCGACAGGCCTACCATTGTAACGGTGGATACTACTGATGAGGCGTGTGAGTAGCAAGTCTTCTCGTAAATCCGCTTTGCGTCTCTTGAAAAGTGAGGTCTGTTACTGAATTTGTGGAGTCTCTTTGTAGCATTTGCCTGCATTTGAGTAACAGTCAATAAATATCCAGAAAAGTTCAGGAGGACGCGTTCAAGGAGAAGGTGGATATTCAGTTTTGCAAACGAGATGCATATGAGAGTTTTGCTCCCCTGTTCACTAGTCTGTAACTGTTCAGTTGGCGTTCTCAAATAGACAACTCCGCAGCGAAGGCCTTCTTCCTTTCACAATGAATAATCGGCCAGTTTTACTAGAACTAAGGGTTTTGTGCATCCGAGCTTACTGACTCCGGCAAAACGACTTTTAAAACCTGAGAAATTTTTCAGCCACAAATGGTTTTTGCCTTTCAGTGGGATGGTTTTTAGATATGCTTCCCGATGTATTGAGCTGGCGGCCATCAGTGCGGTTCTCCGAATAATCTACTCAGGATCATCCCAAGCTATAAGAAGCATTTTGGTCCACCCATCCGGTTACAGTTATTTTCTACGTTCTGCGAATGTAACGCAGAACGTCGGACACTCCTCCTGCAGTTTGATGTAGTGTAGCACGTTACTTCATAATAAGTGTCAGCAACATCTATCCGGAAAATATCTCTAATCCGAATCGAGGTTTTATTGGTTTGGCGGACCTTGGTCAATGTTTTGTAATTTTATCTCTTGAAAAATATACTCTAACTTAAACGAATTAGGAAATTACGCCAAGTTAATTCAGGACATAAGCTGGAAAGTTATTCAATGCATTTGTTTGCATTGAGTATGAAATAGTGGTGGCTTTGTGGTGAATCTTTGGGAAAATATAGTGCAAGTGCACCTTTGGGTTTGACAAATTCAAGGCAAATATAACACATCTAAACAGGAGTGACAAGTGAATCTCTGATTGAACCACGAATTATCTGTATTTTCCTAAAGTAATGTTGCAAAAAAGGTGCGTTGCTTATCCCAAGCAAGCTCATTTGACGATTATTTGCAGCTGTAAAAGTTTGTGTAAAACTTATGTCACTAAGCAGATTACATTTTGAACATGATTTGGATAGAACGCTCCCTCCCACTCGCTGGCAAGCTGTTTAGATGATCATCTGCATTGTGATAACTGTGTCTGAGTACTCTGCGGTGCTCGTAAAGCTAACTGACAAAGGGGCCTGATATTTTTCCTCAAGTTGAAGATGTACTGTAGTCCAGCTCCAAAGAGATAAAAAAAGTTGAGTCCCTCGTATCCATTCTAAGTCGCCAGGCGTGGGTTTTGACTATATGACTAAATATTCCAGGTCAGTACGTCTGATCCGCGAAGCAACAGCGCAAAAATTTCTATAAGGAGACGTACGGGCAACCCCCTGTTTCGACCTGATAAGTCTAAATGAGGAAACAACCACGCGTGTGGCTGATATTCTCACATCCTTTTGATACGAAAGTTTGTCTTTACAAACAATTTCTCCTGACTATCTCTATTTGAGGATTCACCGGTGTGGTTTTTAAATCCGTCAGGAAGTGAAATCCGTTTAACCATATTTTGTACAATTACAGTGCCTGAAGTCAAGCTTATCTGAGCAGTGCTTTGTACATTCCCAAGAAAACATAAATCGCAATAGCCTCCTAAATATCATATTTACTCGTTTAATAGGGACTTGCTTTTTTCCTTTTAGGCTTTTTCTTGAACAAGCCGAACGAAAGTATCATATGACAGCAACAAAAAAACAGACGGACAATCCAGATTTCAACGAACAATTTTGTTTTCAAGTGAGTCTTTGGAAAGATGAAAAGGTAGATGAAAAATCGGGAGGCGGTAATAGCTGCTTCGGTCTTAGATGCTTGTCATTTTTTTCAGAAATTCGCGTGAATTTGTATACTTCCAGCCAAATCTGGTATACCAAGATTCTGTAACTGATTATTTCTCAAATCCAAGATGAACCCATTATCACGGGATTCTGTGCCAAAACATGGACCAGATTGAAAACGAGCACATTAAATTTTCTCTAATTCCGCTAAATAATTTGGAGGACAGATTCTTCGGCATATAAATAGTTGTGAATTCATAACTACTTAACATATTTGTTGTTTGAGTTTTGAGCACGTTTTGAAATTTTTCCAATGTGATGAGAGTTAAAGGCAACTACGCCAAGCGTCCCTCTAAAACTTAGGTGCGAATTGGGCAAATAATTTGTTCAAAAAATGTGCCAGACAAAGTCTGCAGCTGTTACCGATGGAATCACATTCGAAATTTCCCCCAGCACAGTGCAAGAAGTAAATCAAGGATGAAACTCTCCAGTAAATAAGGACACATCTAGATCCAAAAATATCGATGGACATATTTTGTGTACGAAACATTTGTACGAAGAAACCAATCCAAGGTATATTAAGTACAACGAATCGCATATTTATATGCTGGGCAAAAACTCATGTCGATGGAAATCTACAGGAGGAGCAAAAATCCCTCATTTTCAAGAACACTAGTGATCTCTTGTAACCTGTGCAGGTATACTCCAAATCCTGGTTGCTTAAGTTATTCGGTTTTGCACGACAGGCTACCAAAGGAAGAAGGTAGTTATGACTCGATAAAACAATTTCTGGTATCGGACATTAACGCTCACCAAATGTGATCACATATTCCTTTGAGACCTGAAAACGCACTTTTAGTCGCCCACATCGGACACAAATTATGGTGCATCAGGTCACACAGAAGGACCGATTGTGGATAACAATTACAGTGATGGAGTAGAAAACCTGGAGGTTGACAGGAAAGTGGATTTCCATGAGGTTCGGAAGAAATCAAAATCAGGGTAACGGTTCATTCTAATAGTTGCATGGTTTGAAACGCACGATATCTACCGATCGTTTGTGCGTAAGAAGCTTGATGAATTGCATCCAGTACTATGTAGATTGTAGTCAAACGGGAAAATGGTGACCAGTAAGTGGCTGTCTGATAACGTGTTAGATCTGGGACGCAATCTTCTCGCCTGCAGCTTCTTTCTTTCTGGTCACGCTCAACTCATATAGAACTGATGTGACATTGACAGCGATTACGCAACAAACGTGATTCATCAATGGGTGTAAGTGTCTGAAGCAACATGCGAGTAGTGTTTGGCCAAGGTTTAAATCGTCCTTCCTGCATCTGATGAAAGGTTGATGCGGAAATTATTGAGCCTTGTAGATAGTGTTTGTTCACTGTTCCCAGTACTCAGAGAACATCCAAGAAAGCTCAAGAGGACGCTTGTTCATTTTCAAAAGTTCTATGCTACTGAGGTTTTTCACTTTCGTCTTATAACTCGTGACTACCTAATTCATATTGGTCAGTGAGCAACTCCACACTCGAGAACATGCCTCCTTTCACTAGTAGATAGGTTGCATCTAGATATGAAAGTACTAACTTAGAAGTAACCATCTGATAATCTTAGACCAGACGAGGTCGATATTTAACCACCTACATCTTCTTCTGTCATGGTCACCCAAAATAGATTTGTTGTGAAATATATGAGTGACAGCGAAGAAGGACGTAACGTGATAAAAGAATGGGTGGAGAGGAAAACGTGAGCAAACAAAGGCTGAAAGGTTATCACTTCAGATTCAATATTAGCCAGGTGATTGAACAATGATGGTATCCGTTTTGAGACTTTCTACCCGACTGTAGTGCAACCTATCGGTCTGGCGAAACCCAGAGGACCGAAAGGTCAGTATAAGAAAACCTTTGTGACTAGGCTCAATATTAAGTAAATCTTCAGTTCTAAACTGGCTTTGTTCTGTATGAATATGAGCTTCCATTTTCTTCGACATCTTATTATTCTCCAAACGTCTAAGCTCTACTTCTGGCTTTTCGGCTTTTGGCAGTTAGAGAAACTGTCCAACTCCAAGCGTCACTACAAATTCTAATTTTGAAACATCTCTCATGTCGCGTTGGGTGGTACACTGTTGCATAGAGCGAATACCTTTTTCTACAAAGAAAAGAAATTTATAGGATGCGCTCGGAACTATTGTTTTCAAACTCAAAACAAAGTGAGTTCACTACTATTATACAGCATGAAATAAGTTATCATGTCGAATGTTTGAAATTTCTGGTTAAGTAGAAGAGTAAATTTCCCGATTTTACAGGTTTTGTGCACAATTTGCAAGTGGGTTGCTTTCACAAGGCAATCGATTGCGCAGAAAACTTAATATAGCTATGCTGGTTGAGCAGTGCCCATCCACATAAATGCACTGAAGCCACTCACTCAAGGCAACGTCAAATAATGAATGTAATAACTGTAATGTTTAACTGATCCGGTTTTCGATTCATTTACTGTCCTCTGCAAATCATTAAGAAATTCTACGTTTTCAGTTTTGATAATACAATGGTAGACGTATCATACTCTTATTCGTTGAATTACTTCATGATTTTCTCTAACGAAACGTCACACAAACGATTGAGGATCTGAAATTTCGTAGCATCTTTAGTTATATTCCAAATTCGGAGACAGCACCTTCAAGTTTACGCCAGCGCTGGCTGTTCCGCATTCGCAGACTAATTCCATTTGATTAAAGGTCCGTCTTGATCTGCAAAATATCTTATTTTGACCTGTTATTCAGATATGAATATTTTAATCTATCTCTCACCTAAAACTTTCGATTTCCTATTCACGAACAACTTCTACTCAAACAAAAATGTTTAGACGTTGTACAATCGAGATACACGCAACTCAGACTGTAGTCGATAAACCTGCTTTGATGTCTTCCTTGTTCCCGGAAGCGTCTTTTAGCTCACAGTTCAAATAATGCAGTCTTTGTTAGATCAAGCAAGTTTATAACATTGAAGAAATGGTAGCTAGTCCGCAATGCTAAGAATTTTCCAAATTCCCCATCAAGCCTTTTATGAAGGAATAAAAAATGTATATTTAGTTGATCATTGCGCAATGTGGAACGAATGTCGTTGTTCAGGAATGTATACGAGTGCATGTTTCACAACTTATGAATAAACCTGTCATCTTGATGACTTTATCACCCTCTTGTGTTTATGACGCTGAAGTAGTTCAAAACCAGAGTGAGGTTTGGTATTGACTGTTTGGAGCGAAGTAATCTCTTTCATTACTAGTCTAAACAAACGTAAATGACTACTTATAACTTGTAACTTATAAACCAGCGACATCCACAAAGAAAGCAGATTTTGCTGTATCATTAACAGGCATTTTAATCATGTGTAACTACAGTTTCATTTACCTGAAAAAGCAATTTTCCAAAACATCAATCCTTTCTAAAGAAACTCAGTTGTCTCTGCACAAAAAAGTGGTTTTTAATGTCTGTAATAAACCCAGAGAACTACTTTTGTCTTAAAAATTTGCGGATTATTTGATCTTTTCTTCAATTCTCAGTTACTACCCTTGAAAGATATTGTTGTACTATGAAACGTAGGAGAAACTGGTCAAAAAATGTCTCAACCTTCATAAAACTTAAAAATGGTTTCTGCCTGAGCTTTTCAGAATATGTATTTATGGCAACAAAAGAAAACGCTTGCTGCAAAGAAGAATTTCGCGTAGCAAATTTGGCGGCAAGTTACACACCGTTAAATTGCCTGCAGGATAATGCGTAGCTCAGTAATACTAATGGGAATAGCCATAAAACCAAAACAGTTATGTGAACATCTCAAGAGCCAGAAGGACTGATGGCCCTTGCCTAAAGACTTTCTAGTATTTTACCAGCAATGGTAGCAATCACAGGTTATTTTTGCCACAAGAACTAATCCATATGTTGATTGGAAATTTCGAGTTTTTGATTATCACAGTGGACACAAAACTGGAAGCAACTGATCAGTTAAGATTGTTTTTAGGTTGACCACACCTCTAAACGAGCGAAATAGTTGAAACTTTACGTTAATGGAAAAGTGCATGAAAACCCAAGACGGCGCACACCAGCGGGTTAAAAGGTTCAGGTAAGCAGAACATTTGCCGTACTCAGACAAGTCCCTACATGCTAACCAGCAATTCGAATATCGAACTCGCTCGGGGTGTACAATATCCAGGAACTGGTTTCTTTCCTCTGAGTGGCCGGTGCTCAGAATTTGGTCTTGTAAAGTTCTAAACACTTCTTATATTAATATCGAGAGAGCAAAGCACATAGATTTAGAACATGAAAGTGCAGGCTCGCGAGACTGATATTTATTGGATAGGAGGAAAATAGATGAAAGAGTTTGCAGAGACTAGGCCCAGACAACCCTTTTGGTCGTGGTCGCCGGGCAATAAAAATAGTCCAGGCGTTTTTATTTAGTTCACTGGCTCACCCATGTCATTAAAATATAAAAGCTGCGTCAAATTTTATTGGCCAATCCGTCATATTGTTCGACAGACTGACGAGACAGTATTAGTGTTGTGAAACTCTTGCACTTTGTTTTACCTTTTATGACTTTCTTTGTAGCGATGATCTCTAGGCGAATCGTTTCCAGGCACTCGAGTTTTCTTTTGTAATTTGGACCTGGTAGCTATGTCTCATAGATATAACTGACATCTCGAAAAATATGTTGCAATAATTTTGAAAAAAAAACAACTTGGGCGTTGGTTACGTGAGTTCAGTAGAAACAACACTACAAAGTTAGCAGCCCGATCCTATTCATTTCCCCATTTCCGCCAGGTAAGTTGTTCATTTGACAAATGTGTACTCTTGTTGGCGGTTCTTTACACGTAGCTAACCACAGTGGAACTTAACGACTGATAACAGAAGTGTCTCCCCAATAGTTTTGTAGTTCGTATGTTGTTTCTGGCACAAATACACCTCAAAGCAGTTAATTTCATTAAACAAGCACCTTAGCCAGAAGTACCGGGACGAGCTCAAATTCGCAGTTCCTACTAGAAAAACGGGCATCCTTCTGAATTGCGCATCACATGAATATGACTAAACGAACCCAATGAGGTGACCAAAGGTAAACGGTTGCTGTAAGAAGACAAGATCTTTCGTTCTGTATTTAAACTGGATACGAAGAATTTGACGTAAATTGCTTTGAGTTCGTAGTAAACAGCTTATGTAATTCCACAGGAACCTATATACCAAACTTAAGACCGTCATTGTAGTGACCTAATCAAAACTTCGAAAGCAACTGGCCTTGTTCGTACGCCCTAAGGATTTTTTTCATCAAATGTGGCATTGCGTTCGTTATTTTTAAGATGCTTAGCATGACCTTTTACCTAAACGTTTTTCATTTGAAGGGATTGTCTGTAAAACCTGTGTCTACTGTGAACAAGTTGTGAGAAAAAATCTTCGGTATAGGAATCTAACTGAACTATTCAGATGTGGTGTACAGTAATCTATTTACTAATTTTATCATTGCTTAGATCCACGCCCCTGGTCCGAATTATATTTTTTTCCTTGGTTGATATAAGCATAACAGTAGAACAGCTTGTATATTACTCGGCTTTCTTCCTCACCTTTGTGTCCTGTTGATGCTTGTTTCGTCTCATTATATGTTATTACTTTATTAGTTATACCATTGTTATTATATTATCCTTTATATTCCACTCCATTTCGTTCTCACCCGTTTTACTCTACAATTTTTGTTTTACGGTTTATTTCACTTTGGTGTTATCTATTTTGTTTCACTGTTTCTACTTGATTTACTCATATGCTACAAGCGCGGTTGAATAGGTATACAAAATTCGGTGTAGTCTCGAAAGAATTTCAAATATTTCTTGCTTTGGTAGTAGTTTCTGACGAAAATGCCCTCGTGCACGCACAAGAAGACACTTAGGAAAGTTTTCTATTATCTTAATTATTTGTAAATTTGTTTCGTTGCCTTTTGTATAAAACGCTAAATTATTCTTGCATTTCTATAACAAAACTTAAATTGCAGTATAAACAATGATCATGTTTTCGAATGAGCTGGTGCTTAACCGAAACTAAATCGCTTGGGATCGCAAGCACTTATGTAGATCGAGAAACAACTGTGAAATTTCTCCAATGTAAATGCAACATGAATCGTTGTTGACAAATCACATACCCTATTTATTCAAATGTTTTTTACGTTATCGTGTGTTCCGTATAGCAGTTTGATGCTACCGACTAAAGCGGTTTTCATTTCGTCCTCACGTTACCTGAACTCACTTGGGCATACCGTCACGTCGGTTTATACTCTTGTACTTTCACGGACGAACTCACCGTACTTCCGCAAAACTTGATACAACTTTTTTCTGATTGATGCAGTGCAATCAAGCATGTGGTAAAAAATCAGTACAACCCGCTTTTATTTTTTATGCCTCACCTGACTGGAATAATCAAAGATCCAAAAAAGTTATGCATATGAGACAAGCCTGTGAATGCCTTTAGGCAATCACCAACACTCCGAGCTGTTGATAAAATACACCCTAAAAATACAGACAATATCGGTTGACAATTCTTTTCAGTATTTTATATAATACAGTTGAAAACAAGTTCTGTACGAAAGCTTGACTGACATGTCCACCACTGTTTGTGTGTAGACGGACACGTTTTTTTGCGCTGCCATTGAAAACGGCTCTCGGCTATTGGATCAGTCAAAAGATGTGATAAGAAGTTCACAAAAAATAAATGAGCAAGTATCCTTAATTTATCCAAATTTAACGGCCTCAAGCTGTAGCGCGCACCACAGTTCCTAGTCGCTTTTATAAAAACCAAAACTGGCGGAAGTAAATTACTGAGACCTTTTTACAAATACTTTCACATACGCCAAACTGGGTCTATCTATTGAGTGCATCATTCCCATCTTTGTTCGGTTTAAACCACGTTTAGTTAGAACTGCAAAAGAAATTGTCGAAAACTTTGAGTATAAAATGTTCAGCGTTTGGTCAGAACAGGAGACAGGAAGTGAAGCCAGAAACCTGCCAACAAAGATGTGTGGAACGATGATTTTGCAGCCAACGCGTGTAGGCTTCAGTCGGTCTAAAAAAAAGTTCTGCCGGTTTGCCTCAGGTGAAAAACAAACAAAAATGCTTGCTTTCAGAAATTGATCAGACCGATTATTAATCGACTGCAAAGCTGTCAAGATAAAAAACAGAATTGGGAATAAACTGTATCTCCTCCTGCAAAACTGCATATATATATAACATGATAAACAGGCGCAAATGGAACTGTACAGTTTGGCTTGTATGGAACAAACTTCCAAATAGCAGCTATGGGATATCATATATCAGCCATCGGTTACACCATTGCTTTATTGTGTTGTATGGTAGAACCGCACGTGAACTGAGACTTTTGAATTCTTAGTTCCGACCTCTGGATTCCCTGGGAGAATTTGTGTGACAAGAACGTTTCCCGGGAACTAGTAGCGGCTTTCTAAGTGTTCGGGTAGTAAGTCCATCTTTGCTAGTTATCTGTAGGTTATTTATTGTTTCTATTACTGTCGGATGTGTGTCTCACAAGTATTCGGTAACAAGTAAAAGATTATTCTGCCTCTCGCCCCACCGAAAGGAAAATGTGATCAGGCGAATAAGCAATACGTCTTCATCAGTATTCGTTCACACAACACTAGAAACGACCAGCTTGATTTGCAAATTAAAATTCAGCCACATCTTTGGTGGCTCGCATCTGAGAAAAAAAATCTTAGGTTTTTATTCCGCTAAATTTTGTACTTAATTAGCTTGGTTTCTGAAGCTTGCATGCTGCTCCCTGTTTCCTTCAGTTGGCCAAAAACTACTGTTGCTGGAGTTTTTCACTAAATGGATATCTCTTATAAACTCCTGATCGTACCGCCTTGCATTGCAATACCAATTCACGCTCAAAATTTTGAAAATACCGTCCTAGGCACTAATGTGGTATTGACAAGCAGATTAGGCAGTCCATTAGCCGGCAAGTAAATATGCGACCTGATCTCTCCTCCGGTTGACTTTTAGGAAATTGCTATTTGGATGTCACTGAAATTGTGTTCAACTTGAAATACACCGGCGGCGAATTTTTGTGTAATTCATATTTTCTACGGTACAGTTACATTAGTGGGACCCCACGGAAGACATTGTTCCCACATATAATGAAGACAAATGATGTTTGTACATATTTTGAAGCACAGACTAATCCACACTTTGATACAAGTTAATTCTGCTCGATAAAAATCGTTGGTCCGACCGAATGATTCAACGACCAGGTAAATCTGCTGACAATCGAAGGCATATTTGTTTTTCCCGTCCAAATTGTCCAACTAAAGGCCACAGTTGATCAGCGTGTGCGTTCCTGTCGGTTTATTTGCACAGAAATTCCATATTGTTGCGCAAGTGACCAAGTGTTCCCGGACTGCCTGCGCTTCTGATTCTAGGTTAAAGGCATAGGTAAAAAATTGGGCTATGTGCTGAAATGTACGTTAATTATCGATAGTCGGTGGTAGGTTTTCTGTTGCCAATCACTTAAACGCCTATGCTTTCACAGTAAAGTGTCAGTGGACAGAATCAAACACATTTCAAATTAATCTCGAGTAATCGCAAGTCTAAGGTGTATTGAGCATGCTTACGTCTCTAAACAAATTTTTTGTCCGATGTACCTACACAAACCAACCCAGGGAGTGATTCTGCATAGTGATCCTGCTATTTTCATACCCATAAGCCTTCAGCAAATATGTGTACATATGAAATGTAAAATGACATGGGCAGGCCGGGTAGGAATTTTTTCATACTGAATAGAATATAAGCAACAAAATCTCATGGATGTTAGATAGTTCATTCTCAACTATTTCGGCGCCAACCGAGGTGACTTCATTAGTGCGTTGCCAGGAGGTGGAGGGTACAGGTGCAAATGCAAGCCATTGCTGTTGAAGGTCAACCCGAGCCGACGGCACGCATATAAACACACGGGCTTCACCACTTAACACATGCGGCCTGAGATAACGTCCGGTCCCGTTGTATATGCTCTGATAGAGCATAGAGCGTCAGTTTTATGTCTGCATGATCTGACTTCGGGTCATCAATTATTGTATCAAAATATCCTCAATATTGCTTGTGACATACTCAAAGAAAAGCGTCCATACTTCTCCGTCATCGTCCCACATTTTCTTAAATGTGAAGTCTGTGTCGTATGTGCCAAATGGTGCAGGCTCATAGTACAGTAACAGGTGAATTGCAACAGAGTGTTGCCTGGTTTCCGGACGTATTATAACATCATTGTATAAAGATAGTTCATCTGCATAACGCACTTGCTACCATCACTTCATCCACGATGGGCACGGATAACACGGTGAAAAAAACTGGTCAACAATTGATCGTTTTTCGTTCAAAAGGAACCGCTTCAAATGTCAGTTTTGCCTTTTTGAATCCGAAAGAAAATATCGTAAGTTTAAAACCGTTTCGATCGTACGCTGATTTTTGAACACACTTGCAGAGCAAAATCACCGGAACTAGCGACCCTAACCATTTCACCATTTTTAGTTTCTAATGATCCCTCCCAGCAATACCCTGAAGTTACCCAGACATGAGAAGGCCATTAGTTCAACTTGTAACTATTCGTCCAATAACTTTAAATTATAAAACGTAGCCAGACTGAAGTCTGAGGTGATTTATGTACTACGAAATAACGTCAGTGTTATATCGAATACAACTCAACCCGGTGAGTTCCAAATTACAACGAGTTTTCAAAATTCGGTTTCATTCTTTTTCGCAATTTTAAACATTTTCAGCAGAGATTACAAAAAGTTATGTACAAACAGCTGCTTTAAGTTCTGATTTCGAGGTGGCCTGATAGCGCGAAAATCGTAGAAAATCGAACATCTTAGACACACCCAATGCCGCGATTGATGTACATGAATTCCGCTGATTGATTTTGCCTTCGTTGAATTCTGAATCCCAGTATTTCACCTGAATAATTAGAAAACTTGGTCACTTGTTGTTTTTCCTGCTTGAATCAACTGTAAAACTGGTTGAATGATATTTCAGTACATTTTCTACCAGACAAAAATGTAATCAATTATCATCCATATGGGCGTGCCGTTTTGGTACTAAAATTAGGGTATGTTGCATGAATGCATTCCAGATCTGTTAAATCTCATATCATCAGGCAAGACAGCACAAAAAACCGACAGACTTGGGCTGAAGTTTCACGTATCAATTGGTACACAGAGTTTTCTGAAGGCAATGAGGGTGCAACTTCTAAAGACCACTTAATTGGCTGCAGCAATAATACAGCAATAATACATGACAAAATGCTCAGAACGGAAATTTACACCATCATACATAACTACACTTGTCATACATTTTTAGAGTCTATGGCTGAATAAATGGTGGGTTTTGGAAAACAAATACCTGATCTTCAGCATTCACCTTAGATATCCATGCTGAATGTGGACTTAGTCAGTTGTTGTCACAAAAAGCAGTGTTTCGTCACTGCGAAACAACATAGGATCGAACTGACAACTTCCCTCCAGGAAAATACACCAAAATATTTGATGGAGCTTGCCAAACAAATAAGAGCACGAAGCAATGCGACGCGACATAACTTGGTAAGCTTATTTCACGTTATTCTGTTTTATTGCACTACAGCCTTAGCACTTGCAATTTTGATGCACGAATTGCGTGAGATACGCTAGATTGAGCCTGCACGAGTATCAGCAGATGAGTATCTCATTTATGTTTATTTGTGACGAAGCAGATGAAGACAACTGCTATCAACTCTACAAGCACGCTTCGTGAACAATCTCAATCCAGGTACACAAGAATACCAATTGGAACCGGAGCCGAAATTGAACAAGCTAAAACCCATTGAAGAGATTCCAATTCCAAAAATGTGATTATTATTTATTTTATCTCCAGGAAGCGTTGTTCTTGTTATGCTCACAATCCTCAGACCCAATCTTTGAAAGAATAAAAATTGTATGTAAATGAGTGGTTCAGAGGTCTTGATCGTTTTCATTCGTTTAATGATATTAGAAAAGATTGTACAAGTTTGTAATGTTCCAAAATCCACACCTAAAGACAGCTGAGTACAGTCTTCTGAAAGCATTTATCCAGTATGAAGTCCAGTAGGTTTTGATTGTGGAGATAAACATAACTTACAGCCTCGTCTGAGATAAAACTGCCACTTTACATAGTTTGTCAGATAGCGAAAAATTTACCCTTAATTACTCAGAGTGGTTTCCATAATGACATTCCCCATTAGGCAGAATAATAGTAAAATGGAAACAGATTCGTCGCGCGTAAACACAATCGTAACCTGTTAACGTGTGTTCATCTTCCCTTTTTATAGCATAATATCTAAATTTGCTTCTTCAGAAAGAGCATAGCTGGTGACTATGACTCAATACTTTAAAAAAAACTGTATTCTAAAAAAGTGTTCTCAGTTCTCTTCTACCCTGTTGGACATTTAATTCAAAATGTAATAGGGTTTAACCAAATAAGGGTTTTCTACAATTTATTCGAGGATATCAGGCAGTTTTCATAATGCAAGCGTACTTGTGCAGTACTTCCTACACGTGACATGAAAGTGTAGTCAAACTTTAAGAGATGAGCATTATTCGGTTGCTATATGTTAAGCAGGTAACCAGATTGTAGAATGAGTGACGTATTCTGGGGAGCCCAATTAAGTAACGCGCGAAATTACAAGCCAAGAATTACAAAGTCTTGAGATTCATTAGCTAAATGCAGTTTTCAATGTGTAAAATGTGTATATAAAAAGGGCACAAACCTCAAATTATTTGAAGTTTTGTTTAATTGTTGCATGAATTGGTGTGAGTCCAAAGAAAGCCCGGTAAGATCGCAAACCAACCTGAAATACAGACAGACATGCGTGCACAGCAAGTGGTAGCGCAAATGATCGAAAAGCGTGCAGGAATATTTGTCAGAATTGATTCGGCATGCTAAGGATCAAAAGTTCGTGAGCAATGGGGGGTGAATATTGAATAGATGCGGTAGACGCAGAAAACAGTGAGTTCAAGAAAGGGAAGGCTTTGGATGGGAGAAAGGAGCTACATAGACCAGCTGACTAGTTATTTTTCAGACATTTTTTTATGATTAACACATGATGCATAGAATAAATATCCACTTGCACGGCCCATTAGCTCTGATCGTAAAGAACTGACTTCCCATACTAGTGGTTGATATCCATGATAGATGTTCATTGAGACACAAACTGTTATATTCATAAACGCACGAATAATCAACGTACAGGAAAATGAAACAAGTTCCGAGGCAAAATCTGTGTGATTATAGTCCCAAAAAACCTGATAGTGACAGTTATTTTCAAACGGAGTGCAATAGGCACTCCCACCTTGATATACATATCGCAGTGGATTGTGCGAATTGACTCTCCAAAAGCTCCCATATTATTTTTCCTCTGCTGCGCAAAGCCAATTCCTTTTTTTACGTTATCATGGCCGCCAAGAAAGTTTGTTTGTCAAATGCAGATCAATGGCAACTTAATCACGGAAATCGGGAACCGCACAGAAAATTGGCCAAAACCTCAACAGGGAAACTCGATTTTTGTCATTTATTTGGTCAAAACCCTACAAATATAAAGACGAAATTTTATGCATTATAAACAAAAATTGACTATTTTTCAAGCAACTTTATTTACGACGGTCCAAACGCTAAGAAAACTTGAATGTCAAGGAGGTCCTTGAAACTTCAGACTACATCTAGGTTTGTCCCGTATTTTGGCGCAATAAGATTACTAAATCAAACAGCAATTTTGTTACAACAACAAAACGGCATGAATTTTTAATTTTGCCGGAGGTTTATGGCTTGTCTGTCAATAGATAAGTATTTATGCAACTACATCCGCCACGACCAAAACTCAGTAGGAACCCCTGAAAACGCCCTTGTTTAAAGTAACTAACCAGACACTCAAATTTTCTTTTGAAAATGTCTAGGGCGCAAATCAAGTCTGTTACCAGTCTGACAGCATGCACTCAGCGGTCTTGTCTTTGAGAAATCCCATACGGCAGTAGAGTCATTCTATTACTTAAAAGCGTTTTTGTCTAAATAACTGCTTATCTTCAGTGTCCCTGCCAAAAATAATCACATTTCATAGTAAATGCTACTGATACTGGTTCCACCGACACCACAAAAAATCAAACTTATATTTTCTCAGGAGAATGGAATAAAAAAAGTAGCACAATATTCCGGACTTGTCTAATTCCAAGAAGTTTACTGAATTATTTCCGTGAACAATGAAGCCTGTGCAAGGCAAGTTTATCAGAACAGATAGAATTTATCTTCTGCTGAGTGGAATAAATTGGCTACGCTAAATTTATCCAGAATAAATATCTCATCAGACGAACGCACTTCACCAACTAGGGATTTTTCCTCGTACAGCAGCTTTCACACTCACCTACCAAACTTCGCTTTTCTAATCCATGAATTAGCCACAAATTTTGAAAAGTTTGGTAACAGTCCAAAGGGGGAAGCAAACGGGATGCCAAGGTTGCAAGCGAAAGGGTCGTTTAAAGAGTAGCAGCACAACTGGCAATGCGAATGAGTGAACTTGGAAAGAGGAAAAATGTTTGTTTAAATCATCCGCCGTGTATCACACTAGAGTATTTGTGTGTACGATTGGGTAAACTCTTCGCCGCAACTCCAATGAAGCTGACAGGAATAATGCGACTTCGCGGTCCGGCTCAAAGTAGGTGACCACTAGTCAGGCTCAATGTTTTGAGTCAATGTGGTTTCCAGAGAAGCTTCAGTATCTTAACAGCTAGTATCTGAGATGTTTTGGTGACAGTTTTACCCCAAAATATCAACAGCTAACTTCACCAGTAGGCATTATTAACTCAACAATCACCCGCATATAGATGGATTTTGACAAAGACGTGACATTTTAAATGCAGTTCCAAGTGTATCGTAAGTACTGAAAGGCGGATACAAGCATCTACGATACGAATAAATACTGAAAGCATTTGTCTCAAACTGATAGCAAGGGTATTTTCCGATTTCCTTGAAATTACACTGCAAGCTATGGGTTTATCTATTTTCCAGATTAAAGAGGACCAGCCAAGCCCGGGGTTGCATGGTGACCCTATATCTAGCTGGTCAAATAACCAGGACTTGATCTCCATTGTAGACATAAAAAGCCCTCACTCTGAAGGTCCCATATTACCAAAAGTAGCTTTCCCCCTCTACAACCAAATAAGATCACTTTGGGGTATGCGGGGAAAAGCGGAGTTTAGGCAGGCATTCAATTACGCATTCAGCTTCAAACACGATTTATTTGCATGTAAACAGAAAGCCGCCACAAATATCCTCCAACTTATACTAGAGAGAGAACTTTCCGAGGTGCAGTTGACTTGATACTGTTCACCTGCTTTCAATCATCCTTTGGTTATCAGCATTTGTGGTTTTTTACAGGGATATGAAAAATTCATGTCGCAAAACGCTGGCTACCGCTGGCATTAGGTTTGCGTTCTCTACTCCACTGAATGCTTCTACAGAGCATTTGCCTCAAACATTTCGAAAACTATTTCGTGAACCTTATGAGCAACTAAAAGTTAAGCGATACTCAAACTAATGATGCTTCCCAAATGATGGATCACTCTGGCCTCCTTCCTGGAGTGCATTCATAGATTTCCGATGTAAGAGAATTTGAGTAGCTTCTTACTAAAATTGAAAATAAGGCATAAGGCGGGCTAGAAACTTTTTATCTTTGTATATGTTACATGGATCCCGAAGGACTTTGTCGCCTTTTGTCATCCCAGTGAATGCTGAGACAAATTTCTGTTCAACATTTGTTTCTCGCCCACGCGAGTTGGACATAAAATTGAAATTTTTGCTTATCCCACATGGAAACGTTTCTAAAACAAAAAGATCCTGAAATTTTGTTGTTCAACATTGATTAATATCTAAATTTGCTTGGTTGACACGGCAAAATCCAAAATATTTTCAACTGTTTTAAAGGCACAGAGTACGCGATCTCATAGTGAACGAGATGAGTTCCCAGCTAGGTAAAGTCATCGAAGTTTGAAACCTGCAAGATTGTTGGAGGTTGCTGGAATTATATAATTTGAACTCACCTTACTCCCTTCTGAACAATCCTCACCCTGCCAGGGTGCACTTATTTTCGGAAGTCCTAACAGGTGGGCCGATCCATCGATAAAACCGGACAAATGCAGGCTCGTCATTTGAGACATTAAAATACGATTTAGTCTCAAAGCAAAGCATTTGGAATGTCTTATCAGGTAAGGTTACCCTGGGTGATATGAATCCCTCGAATTGCCTTCCAGAATGGGCACAGTTGAATTTGGTCGGCCGTGTATGAAAGTCACATATAAAGCAGTCTTTGAAAGGTAAGAAAATGGAATGAAGATAAGTGCGTTAGTATTTCACTAAGTTAACATTTACTTGTCGCATTTGGCAACCAACCATCAGAAATCTGCAGGACTGGCTTGTGGTTAAAAAGGATGAACAATCGAACAGCAGACTAACATAAGCCATTGGTGAGTTTCTCATGAATCAGCTCACGTTACTCCAGAACCCTAGAGCACTTTTGAACACTCGGGTCTCCTTGCCATACAAGCTCCCGAAAACCGAAATTATGATTACGCCCTGGTTCATGAAACTTTTTTATTGGGTCATTTTGACGTTGTTTCTTGGCTTTTGTGTATCAGCCAGAGAAAATGAACTGTTTCATCCTGACTTTCAGTAAGCGGCAAAATCTGAAAGATTGCTATCTCGTTGGCGTAACGCAATCATGAGCACTTAAGTTTTATATTATTCTCAGGACAACTTTCGTGAGTAGTTCCGTTCCAAAAGCACTCGCTTCAACCGATCTGTCCTTTTAATGTTATGAAGTAGACAGATCCGAAAGACTGAGCAATTCAATGCCATGATTATTCCTAGTAGTATATGTAATCGGGTTGCAGTTAACGCCACATCCTTACAGTGGTCATACAATGTAATGTGCCCAAAGACTGATCCAGATTCGTATATCTATCTTTAGGCAGTCTTCAGAGATTTCTGATGGACGTTGGACACAAAAAACATTGAGTTTTCTTAAATCAAAATCCTAAGAACCTCAATGTCTAGACGAATCAGGTGTGTGTTATCAGGATCACGCCCTATCAGCACGCATCATATCAGTTCCGCGGCCATTCCACAACAAGTTTGAGCAAATACATAGTTAAAACACTAAATGAAGATTCAAGCTGGTTTCTATCAGTGCTAGCTTTCTAGTTCCTCAAAAACGATTGTCGACTGGTTTTGGTTTCCTATTGCTAAGGTTGGTTTCAACTCTTTATGTGACCCTAATGGCGGAATATGGCTTTGAACATAAGGTCTTCTCATCAGCGCGCGTCCCCCTCACGGCCGCTTAAAGCTTGAGTTGAAGCTTGGTATATCATGTTCCTAAATGCAGCAACAGATAAAGCAATGGAATGGGTATACAGCAGTAATGTTAGCTAAGTTTCAGCGCGTGTGTCTCTTAATGTACGCAGAGATACGAATGGCAGTGATTTCCCTACAACCATTAGTTCAAATACCCTTTGGAAGAGCAACAGAGGTGACAAAAAATAATCAGGTGAAATACACGCGTTGTATAACAATTTTGTTGTGATGGAGGATTCACCTGGAACCCAGCTGAATCTCTCGTTTATAAAGTTGTTAAGCAACTGAATGTGTTGCGCCAGGCTGCCTCATGTTTCAGTTGGCACGATATTCGATATATCGTGATGCATTATATAGACGCAATATAATATTCACAAATGTGCTAGTGACAGCCCACAGCCGGTTTTCCTCTTTTTCGGGGTCATCAAGTAGATGCATTTGTTTAGCCTCTTCAACCCCATGTTTTAACTGAACCCAAATTGTACAAAATTAGGGGACTAAAATCACCTGCTTGAAAACATCATAGAGATTCAGCTGGGTTCTAGGTGAGTATTCCATCAAGGGTAAAGTGGTATGTAAATGAGGTTTTTCATTACTTTCGTGCATTTTGGGATCAAGAAGAACATAAAGTTGACGGAGGCTCTGGGACTGCACATAAGTGATGGGCCTCAAGAGGGATGAAACCGGTTAAGTGGGCTTCCCAAGAGTTTTCAAAAACCTTATGAGTAGTGTATTATCAGATGGAGCTTTTCGCTCTGCTGTGGTCTTAACAGATCCATCTAATATCGAAGCCAACTAAAATGCGGTTTCGACATTTAATAGCCTTTTTATTCACCTAGAGGCACTGCTGGTTGGAAATTTTTTCACTAAATTGGATGTCTTTAGGATCAGTTTGATTTGACCCGTGCAGTTTGTTTGTTCCCTAAGATGACACTACTCAGAAACTAGAAGAAAGCAATGAGCCCTTAGTCATCTAGATAATTCAAAAGAGATGATAGACTGCGTCATTTGGTTTTAAACATTGTATTGTATTCTGCTTGTTTCCAACAGGTTGCTGCGCACGACCTAGGACAACAAACGCTACGAATTCATGTCCTCGGACTGGATAAAAGACGCCGTTGCAAACTGATTGGCTATGCTACTTATGGTCTTTCAGCTCTGGAAAACAACACATCTGATGATCAAGAAATACGCACCTTTAGAGATCTTCAGCTAGATGATGAGAGTGGCGTAAGTTCCGATAACGCCGTGTGCCAAGGATTAAAATAAAAGGTGCTGTTTTCTCTATATTGAATGTGTGTCACTCCGACCAGCGGGTCAAAATCAGGTTGCCAAATAGATAGCTAACAGTTCGGTAAAATCTTGTAGGCAACAGGGCAATTTTGATGTTCCATGAAATGGGCACCGTTTTGAAAACGCGGTCGACGAATAAAAAATTTTGAGAACTTTGTGCAGCTGCTTCATTTTTGTTGGGAAAACCGACAGTGTGTTTCGCGAATCACTAGAGAGACACAATCTATCGGATGGTAGCTGGAAGCTCCACATTTCAAGTAAAGGTGGCCTACCCGTTGTGTAATAGTCTGCTTTCAGATAAAATGTGTTAGCACTGAACGTTGGACCAAGTATTTTGCATTTCAGCAACCATGGATTTTCAGTGTAGGATGAGTTTATTTTTAAACTGAAAATCATCATGCCGTTTCATCCACCAATGGCATAAGTGACCTCAGAAAGGCAAACGTCCCAGAATACTAGAGAAATTGGTATTCAGTGAGCCAGTATATAGAAGACCACGTGGTGTGAACAATGCAAGTCATTCAAGCCTCTACTCAGTTGACTGTGGCTGAAATTTATCATACTCCACCACTTGGTGCGACGTTACAAAATAGAATATCAAGGTGCGCACTGCTTATGATTCTTAGATTTTTGTTGATATTTAAACTTTTAGTAATTCTAATCGATCATTAAATTGGGCTTCACGACGATGTTTTTCAATAATCAAGATTTTCAGAGGTGAACACGGCATTTCAATATCTGACGTTATAATGGCTGTGGGTAACCTTTTTCAACTCTGTCGCCTTTGACTGTAATTCGTCAAAACTAATCTTAGGCCACTGTATTTCGCAAGTAGTTTGGTAACTAGTATTTTAGTTAGCAACCTGCATAGGGGGATCTTTAATATGTAATTGATTATCTGATGATTCCCTATTTCCTCATTCGTTTCTTTCAGTATTTTCATTTTTTCGGTTGGTTTTTTAGCTTGCAAGTTGCACCTCCGTTCGCATTTCGACCAAAAGCTCGTTCTTTTATGTGTTTGCTTTCACAACTGCTCACCTCCCGTAGTTGTTTTCCTTTGCTACGCAATAGATTCACCAGTTGTCAGTTGCTGGCTTTTTTATCGCATTAATATTTAACCAAAGATCGTTGTTAGCCTGCATGCCGAAGGTGTTTTTTACCGGATAATGACAACGCTTTATTTAACTTTTTTTCGTAAATCCATTAAATCTTCGGTTGCAAACATCAAATTCTTGATTATGTGTGCTTCAGATTTCAGCCAATCCTCAACTGTTGGTCGCCCTCACCTATTTTCCTACAACCGAACGCTTAATTGTTGGCTTGTTTGAATGTCGAAACTTGCCACTTAAAGAAAATGGACTGCCGATTGGTGAGTTCCCTTGAGCTTGTCGGTCAATCTGAATCAATCGCTTTTTATTGTTGATTTTGCCAGGCTAACTGCTTGACATGTCCAAAAGCTAAGTTAGAATTTTTATTATGCCTACCAAACTTAGCGCAACAAAAATCCCTGAACCCTAGGTGAAATTGCTTTATCAGTGAAAATATGACCAAGAATGAACTAGGGTGGGTCCAGCTATGTGGCACAATTATGCGAACTTTTTTCTCAAACCATCTGAATAAACTATTTACGTCTAACAAAGACAATTATTCGATGAGGTGCAAAGAAATTCGAATATGCCTCTTCACAATAACACTAGAGGCGTTATTCGAACCCGGCCGTGTTGGACGAATGTTTGTGCAAAGAAAATATCGCTAAAAGTAGATCATTGCATTTAGGTTTCGCACAATCCATCCAGAGTTTCGTCTGTCACTTTCGAAAAAGACGCTAGAGAACCCGGAAGCCAGAATCAAGACGTTTCAGTTCTGGTATATGCGTATTTTAGTGTGATTAAGGTACAATGTAATTGAAAGTCGATAATAGACTGAAGCAAGAGTTTCGGTGATTAGAATTTGATTTAGTAGCATTCAAATCTCAAGACCAATTACCAGTTTTCCAATGTCAGTAAACGGAGACGGATGCAAGGATGTAAAACGTAAGAGGAGGATGTCAGTTCTCAGTGACTAGCTGAGTTTCAAGCACAAATAGCCTGGAATGTTTTTGGTGTTCTCCTGTAAATTGTGTAAATTGCTGTGCAACCTGATAATGAAACCCTAACATATTGGTCTTCGATGGTTTCACACCATGATTTATGCACTCGTTTTCCTCGTTTGTGCAGCGTTTCATTGGGGGAATTTCAGTTCCTGACTTCCGTAACATCTATTCAACCGACGCGTCCATTTGAGTTTTGAGTGCCAAAATCCTTAGTACATCCGACAAACGGTAAAGCTCCTTAAGGAGATAACTTTGTCGGCCTCGTCAGCGCCCAATGTAGAAGCACACAACCAAGACAGGGGAGTGAACTCTAGCAGAATAATACCTTTAAAATCACAATCGCTATCTGTAAGTTAACTACAGCAGCTCCAAATTTTAACAGTTCCTTATGCTTGTGTAAGTTACAGTCGCTTTTAAAAGTCGTTACAAAATAAAGTTTAAAAAAATATTTTTACATAACAAAGGCTGAAATCGTGGGTCTACCTCTGGAATTCTCATTCCTGACTGCGGCAGGTAGCTTCAGTTTTCTGTTTAAGGTTGCAGTTAGTTTCACTGTGATGCGGAACGATTTTTAGACCTTGTATCGCGTTAGTAATTTGAGGATTTCCTGGAATAGCTATTCATATGGATGATAAAAGTAAGGTAGCTCATGGGCAAGGGCACAGGTTCTTGTCTGCGCGATATACATCTTAGTTGCCGAATAAGCTAGAGGAACTAGCCTACCATGATGGATTTTCGGGCATCATGTCAGCGAAATTGTCAGCTAGGCATGCCATCAAATGCCATCACTTTAGAAAATAACATGGTTCACTCATTTATGACGTTGATGATACGCGTCTATAGCCTTGATAACAACCTGATTACAATCTTCGCTCTCCGTGTGCAGCTTGGAGACACCGAAAGTAGTACAGAACATTGTCGGTTCGAATCCTACCAACCATTCAAGGATGACAATGGAAAGATGTTTGGAGCCTGATCACAAGCGAATAATGCCCGCTAGTCATGTGAGCCTTAATCTGCCTAGACTCCATTAGCTGGTCTAGTTGATACAAGGTCGTATAAGATGAATCACGTCCAGAAAGAATAACGTCTGTTATTTCCAGTATCCGTGTGAAAACAAGTCACTTTATTGACCGACAGTGTAATCTGATTCACACATACGGTTACGAATTATACTCTCTAGCATTATTCAATAGCTTTTTGTCGCATCTTATCAAAAAAGAGCAAACCAACTAGACAGCACATTTCGGTTTTTCTTTTCAAGCTGACACTGTCTCACATAACGGAAATTGGGATTTAATCTCAAAGCCCTCCTACCTGTGCCGCGAAAAAAATGAATCCCAAATCATGTTTAGCTACTTCCGAGAAATCATTACTCGAAGAACCCTTCAACATCTTATCGCATTGTATGACAACCTGCATTGAGGGTTCATTACAGGTTTATCCTGTTTAAATTCAAGTTATCAACTCTGCTGCTAAACAGCAATTTTTAGCTGCAAGATTTGTTTCTGAATTATATTTAAGAAGGCAGAGGATGCTAATCCCTCGGATAATTCGTGCGAAAAGTAACGCCATTGTTGAGGCTTCCAGGGATCAGTATTTTTGAAGAAAGTTGTGAGCTGTATTGTGGTTCCAGGAGTACGTTAACATCTCTCGCCCGACGAAGCCGAATGTGCTGCAACATTAAGCCTCACAGACTGCGTTTAAACAGTAAAGAAAAAATCTTTCAGATTGGTTTTCAACTAAATTCTGCGGCTTGTTTATTCAGTTTGAAAAATAACTATCCAAATAAATGCTAGTTGCACCCTTTGCAACACAATGAGCACTTCAGTTTGGGAAATCTGTATGCCAATGAGGATGCGGTACAGTGCTGCCGCCAAAGAAAGTTGCACTGTTGGTTTTAGGTTGTCTGACTTGGCTTTATGGCTGGTGTAGGGATAATAAATTTTTAGAACATTCTTTTAATGGATAATACCTTGTTTTCTGGGGTCCGTACTGCACTGATAAAGGTGTGGTTAGATATAAATTGTGGTTCAGCTGAGCTTTGAGAAAATGACAGCAAATTTCACTTGTTTGTTGAACACAAAATTTGGACTGTAATTAATACAGGAAGAAGATAAGGGCTGCAGGACAGGCTGAGTCATTATCCAAAACCTATTCCCCATATGAACAACTATAGCAAGCGTATATGACGTGTACAAATCTAAGACCAGCTGCCAAGCTACTGTTGTCCGATTGTCACTAAGCAAAAGCACGGTAGAATCCTAGGCTTCCTATTAGGCAATTAAGCTAAGGAACTTATCATTAGACGCCATCAATAGAGCATTTTCGAATGCACAATTACTTAAATTTTTAGTTTCATATGGCTTGGTACTGCTTTCAGTAGATAGTCAGAAGTTGTTACTAGAAACTGACTATTTTTGACAGGTTGCTTTCACATACTTGCGCTACTAGAGAAACGCACCTAGAGTTAAGGCATCAACCATCCAAATTCAATACTCTCATCATCTTTGTTGCCATTTATGGCGTCAAATTTAGGCAAACCAAGACATCCAAACGCAATAATTAGAATTTCCTGGCATAATAAGTATCGTTGCTGCATATTTGTTCACCGCTGATAGCCGGAGAAGAGAGGCAGATCGATAGTTTTATGCGACTACATAAATAAGTAGATAGATAGATAGATAGATAGATAGGCAGATGGATGGATGGGTGGCTGCATTGATGGGTGGATAGATATATAGATAGGCAAGAAAATAAAATCACTAGCCTCCATCTCTTTGATGAACTATTGGAGTAGATTCAGGGCGAAAGTCGTCAGCCGTAAACGACTGAAAAGCAGAACACAAAATGCGAGCAATAAGACAGGAATATGACAATGTAAGTAACTCCACGAAGTCAACCGGATTAACAGAATTTTTACATGTACTTTGAAAGGACATAGGTGTAACGTCACTCTCTGATTTACTTCGGGATTTGGTGATTAGATATTTAAGCAAAGAAACCGAGGAAAGTTACTGAGTATCATAGAAAATCGCGAATAAGAGAACAAGAACAGATAGACAGGAAAATGGAAAGAAAGCAGACTGATGCATATCGTCTATGAGTGAGCCAGACACTACGACAGTGGAGCTGTACGAGATGATGGTCGTCTATAAAATGTAGCTTAAAGTGTTGAAACCAGCTTTATTCCTAATTTAGTAAAACGATTTCCCAACCTTGGGCAAAATGTTTCAACGTGCAGAACCGATCCTAATGTGGAGGTCAGTTTCACCCCTAATATCATGGGTACTTAAGAGCAGGAATTCCACAAAGCCTCACATATAAAAAGGAACATATAGAGACATAGAAAGGTCATCACAGCATATCAATACGGACTAGGTTACATAGTTATTCAAGAAAACCGTAGGTGTGTCAGAGATGTTTTAGGTTATCCATAGCACGAAATGATTTGAGGCCAACCCTAGTGAGGTCACTTACAGCGACGAAAAATTATCAGTGGTGTTAAAAACATGGTGGAGCCTTCAACCACCTTATTAGATAAAACCAAAAGACGTTGAGAAAGTTTACGAACGGTAATCTGCGAATGTTGGATAAGATGGTAAACTTGCCGAAGGACGAACTCCGAGTCCAGCCGCTAGAACAGTGACGGTGGACTCAAGCAGCTTGTTTTCAGACAGAGTAGGCAAATAGGAGAAAATTCTACATTGATTCCTGCTCTTCTGTATACATTTGGTTTGGAAAGATTTGTGAAAATTAATAGGTACCAAAAGTTATTCAGAGACAACGATCATTTTTTCCATTATTGTTTGTTACTTCTTAGTTCCTTACTGTTTCTCTATTCACTTTTTAGACGTGTATGCCAAAGTGGTGCTCTACCAGGGGCTTCAGGGAAAGGAACTGAAGTCCAAACGCACAGAGTCCCTCGGAACGCGAGATAGTTTTGACGAATCCTTTGTCTTCCAAAAGATACCGGATCCCACAAATATTAACTTGCGAATAACGCTCGTTCAACATGGGTTTATAGGTGAGTGCTATTTCTACAGTTTTTCAAGCATCAAAAATAGCCAGATGGTTTTATGCTTCGTATTATTAAAAGGGTCCCAAAAAGATATTTCCCCAAGGCCGAAATTATCTTGGAGTGCGTCTAAACTGGGTGACTTGGAAGTCCATTGTGCAATAATGTGTAGTCGCTCAGTGTTCATTTCCCTAGAGAATGCTACGATGTAGCATGACTAAGTGACTTGATGGCTTGTTGTCATGGTGTTTGTAAATGAGTCCTTTGAATTCAGACAGACTGCTTTCATTCGAATTTCAGCAACTCTACTTCTCCCTAAATTTTAAACGGCCTTGCTTATTCTATTCTTCACTTCTCATAAACCGGGAGAATTATGAGGGCCTTTTTTGTTGTACGGTTTTTAATTCATTAGGGTTTTTACATCGCTATTAAAAAGATAGTGCAAATTAGAAGTCTCGCTGGAACTGAAGGACTGCTTTGCCGCTGGAGAGCTTATGCTAGACGGCCTGATAAATAATAGGCTGAGTTAACGCATGGCGCTTGGAAACTGACAAAAAGCCATTTATATTTATATGTGACATGTAGCGTAACGCCACTATTTGTGTGATATTTTTGTCCAGTTATCGTATGGTGTTTTCTGAGACTTTTCACCGCGAACGACTTGAAACGAAAGAACAAGTACGGATTCCGCTCATAGATGAGAGATTTATGCTGACTACCCACAAACACCGTACCAATAAGCTTATCCTGTGATTTCGCACGCCATGTCCATTGACTAGTGGGTTCACTTCTGGGTGACTTGCAATAGATGACATATTCCTCAGGGAGAGGGTGAGGACTTGGTTGAAAACGACTGACAGCATGATTGAGAGGTTGCTTGAAACAGCCTGCTTATAAGATATCAATTACATAAGTCTAATGAAAAGTGATCAGCTCGGTTATAATCGGCAAACATGTAGACTAGGATGAAACTACATTTTAGGAGGAATACAAAATCAGGAACTTTTTTAAACACTCAGTCGCCAAGTAAATTGTTGCTATCTGGACGCCGACTGAATGGCAGCTATGCCTGTCGTTCATAATATTCCTTAATCACTTGCACTGCGCAAAAATGTCAGCTCTACTTTTATCCGAAACGATTTCAAGACACGAACTTATTTACCTAGTATTGTTGACAACTCTCTGACAGCTCAATATGGGTTTGGTCCAACTTAGAGCTCACAAGTTGGGTGTAAATGCCTAGGGATTGACGCCCACGCCCACTCTATAATTGTTATGAAGGATCAAACAAATAGTGCGTCGTCAATTTTTAACCCTATTAAAATAGTGTTGGATCTTGAGGATACCTTTTATTTCGGAAGCGGAACGAAAGAAAGCTCAGAGTTGTTTTTGGGTTTGGAAATACTTAACGTTGGGACAGTGGAGGGTTTACCGTAGAAAAGTGCACGTCATAGTATTTTCGGATACCGTAGATTTCGAAGCACGCGATCCTGAGTGCTGCTAGTGGGTTGACTCTTAAAAATTGACCACAACGCTTGCACTACAACTTCCAGTTCAGGAGGTCCCTATTGTAATGAACATGCAGTGATAAGTTTCTCGTGATACGTTTTGGTGCCTTTCTACCCACATCACTATCATTCTTCATTATTTCTCCGATTGTTTTGCGAAATTATAGACAAGCAAATCTGTTTTATCGTTCTCGGTGGGGAATTGGTATCCAAAGGGCGAGGAGTTCTACACTGGTCCGCCATGCTTGAACACCCAGACAAACAAGTTTCCGAGTGGCATGAACTTCAACTTTTCTAACGCATCACATCTTGCTTCCCCGCCTCTTTGTTTTTCATTTACAATTTGATTCACCCATGTCCCCCCTCCCATCCAGCTGACCTTGTCTCCGTCATACATCCAGTGTACTAGAAAACTATTGTTTCGGTGAAATTCTTGTGGTGATCCCGAAACAAAAGCGATCATTCACTAATTCCTTATTCGCAATATAATAATAGAGAGTAGAATGAGCATGTACAATCACTGATCGTTACCAAACCCGACCTGTAACATTTGAGAAATGATAAATTCCTTCCTTTTTTGGGAAAACTTAGCTGCACAGCCATAATCCAGCTTGTTTAGGGATGTGTGCAACTTACGTTCTTCAAATATCTTGCCTTCCATTTTAGTGATCGGAAATAATTATACTAAAAACAAATGGCTGGATCCAGTGGTTCTTCTCTGGACTAGACATCCGTTGGATCGACAAAATTGCTTTATCCCTTAGGGCACCCTACATAGAGAGCATTGAACAGTATAATCTGAGTATTGCGAGTAACTGGTTCGTTTCTTCGGCCGCCCTTGAATACTACAAACATACATGAACTGTCTTCTCTATCGGGGTGAGTAAATAAAAGAAGCTGAACCTGAACTTTTCCTAAAACGTCAATTAGTATTATCATAGTGATGTAGTTGTTTTGAAATTGATGCAGTACCTCGTAATAAGACTAGGCTATCCTCAGTCATTTGCCCGTTAAGCTTGTGGCAGTATAGCTAACCAGCAAGCACTGCCGAATTTTGTAACACCCAGCTACTGTTTCTGTCACATTGCATACGCAGTAACAGAAGTATAAGTATGAGAACCAAACCACGCATTTGTTTCTCTACTCTCTGCCATTTGATCGCTCGGAGGCCAAAAGACCAGAGCTCATTGAAACAGAAGCAGCATGTAGAATCAGTAAAATTTTCAGGACCAGAGTCCGAGTGACAGATAAACACTAGATTCATCAAGCTGCCTGAACCCGGAAAATGGCCGGTAATTAGCAATGCTCAACTTCACAGCACCCGGTGTGTTTAGCATTTTCATATCATGTTTTGTTCCTATCGAATATGTTGCCGATAGGGTTTTGGAATGGTAAACATAGATATTTGGTGGTTGGAAATGCGCAATATATCGTCCATCTACCTGGATTTGAGAAAGTTTTACCTGCTTCCCTAACCATTCGACAAAATTCCAAGTGGGAAGTTGGGGGCATTTTGCAACCTAAATCATGACATGGTGTGACAGCTTGAGCGTCTTTGTAAAAAATCGAATGACGTTAACCTGTGTTCCTGTGACGCCCACTCACAGTCGGTTTGTAAAACATCAGAATTTCCTATTTTTGGACTGCTCAACCATGAGCAACATGCCTTGTTGGTCAGCCTGCATTCATATATTCCTACTTGTAACATGCCATAAAGCGGGTAAATAAAAGCTCGAAACTTCTGTTGCTCCCCTGTTTGATTTCAATATTCTTTCTCCAACATTTTTTACTCCCGGGGGCGTCGCTTAACTTAATAAAGCACTGCGCATTTCCGCAAAGTCGCAAGCCCCATGTGGAATTAAGCATCTATGACCATTTAAAAACTTTGTGGGCTCTAAAAAACCGTAGACGTATTGAGAGAGGAAAACTCGGTGAGTGTGTTAAATCTGTTTAAAAATTCAATCAATCAAACAACGATGGGTACCTACGTCGTTGGGAAAAGTACAGACAATACCCTATCGTCAGTTGAGATATCGCCCTGCCAGTGAAGATCATTTCTGCTGAAACTCCGTGAAACATTGTCATCCTTATTGAGAATCATCAACAGTGGGCATCTAAAAAACTCGTGACTTTCCGGCGATTGGCACAACGCTACCGTTCGGCCACGAGCGGCTGATCGGCAGTGTGATTAACTCTCACTTTCAAAAGACGAAAAGTCACTTGTCCTTGAATAACCGAAACCACATCACGTAGACAAGAATTGATTGGCTCATCGGGTGACGACCTCTCAGGAAGCTTCGCCCTTCTTGCAAAAGGATTCTTCCTGCGAACTGCTAGTTGCGTAACGGCGGATACTGCTGATAAGGCAGGCGAGTGGTACGTGGTTTTCTCGTAACTCCGGAACCTGTGGAACTAGTTTGCAGCGTGCGTTTACCATTGCACAACAGTCAATGAATATCCACAAAAGTTCAGGAAGATACGTGAGGGTGTTCGGTTTTTTTAATAAGGTGCATATGAGATATTTTTCCTGTCCAGTGGTTTGTAACCGTTTAGTTGGTTTTTGCTAATAAACGACTTCGCGGTGAAGAGCTTTCCGCGACCAGCTCTAAATTCAGTTAATAACAGTTTCTAATCCAACCGTCAGAGAGCTTTTGTTCCCTACCTGTTTCCACTAGCTCTGCCCATGGGTGAATTGCTGGGTCAACACTTTTTGGCCTTTAATTTAGGAAGCAAAACTACCACATAAACGGTTCGACGAAAGTCTCTAGTAGTCTGATGAATGAAATTATTGTGAATATAACTTTCGCAGATGTGTTAGCCTAGTACAGTGATAACAGTACTCTTATCGTCAATTAGGTTGCCACAATCTCACACAACCCGACAACAACAGACACATTTCTGACTGAGTTATCGTCCAGTGCACTTTGGCAGTTCGCAGAGAGTTAAACTAAGAGCATACGTATTGACTTCAAACAGTCTTGTATCACCTTGACCTCATTTCTCTTTTCTCCCTTGCCCGTTTTTAATTCTAAGCATATTCATGCACCAAAAGTTTGTGTGATAGGCTGTCTGTATTCAAAGACTAGTGAGGGTGCATGAATAACTAGGGGGCGCTCAAAAAATCTACCCACCCGGCCCTAATATGTAGTCAAGAATGAAGAGTTAAAGAGACGGATTCTGGAGAATATCTCAACTCCAGTTGTAGACTGGAGTCGTGTCATATTGGAATATTCAGACAACAATGTTAATATTTTAAAACGGCAGGGAGAACCTAACCAGGCTCATTTTACTCTTCTAAGTGTGCTTCGCACCCACGATTTTTAAATTCATACTGAATATCCCAACCTTATTCCAAATCCCTAGTGTCTCTGGAGGAAACACCACGAGTTATGAAAAGTTTTAGGTAGATATGAATGGAGTTTCTGCGCAACTTCAGGGCCAGCATTCAGCCTGTCAGTCAAGACCGTTTGTAATGATGAACATTCTGTATCTGTGTCCCAGAGTTTGCCTGCGTCATACTACATTGAGGCAGTATTGTCAGTTGACTGTGTGACTTTGCTTTTCTAGGTGGAAGAACTGGGACACTTTCAGGTCTTTGATCATCGGCACCCTATAAAGTAGGCTGGCGTCAAAAAAATGTGCATCGATGCGTTCTGCAAGCGGGACTTTAACGAGACAACACGCACTTCATTTTCAGAACACACATAACACTATAATGTACCTGGTGGTTGATCGCATCTGAGCTACGGATATCCCAGTACTTTTCCAGTTGTGATATATGTTCACCCAGCTATGTGGCACACAAGCGGAATTACGGCTTACCGAAAATGACATCGTTCTCCACACAGAATTCGGCATCACTCAAGCGAAAAGATAACCAGAGTGAGGTTTGACAGAAATATTTTACAACTGCAAAAATCTAGGGTTTTCTAGGCTTCAGGACTCGATCACTTTGATTATTCTTGCGGTTTGTTTTAGACGTCAAAATATACGGCAGCTAACCCTCTCCAGTGGCTTTCTCGTCACTGGTTTGCTTCCAAATTGTCCCAGTAAATTCTTCAGGCTGTGAACGCCCCAGATATTTCTGGTGACTAGTGTGAAGTATCTTACCCTCTCACGGCTTTTCACAAGCGGCTCCATTTAAATAAAGTGATGCAGTTGTACGGCAGTTAAGCCCAAGTTCTCTGGCATGTTATTGTTCATTAAAAAAACTCAACGATGACCTATGTGTTCTTCATGTTATAGAGGTCAGAGGTCGCATAAGCGAATTAACATAGCCGTATGCACGACCCTTCAGAAAAAAAGACCAACGTAATTTGTTTATGATTTAATAGGGTAAATTTTGTTTACCTTGACAATCTTGTTCAGCACCCTAGTCTGTAACTTCGAAAAGAAAGTGACTGGCACGCCAAATCGAATTCCTCAATATGGCATTTTGGAATAATACGAGAGGGTGAAGCTTAAACTCTTCTGTCAGAAATTGTAGTCCCGAACAAAGAAATACTGTAGAGGAGGATGCAAATGAACGGAATGTTGGCAATTGTAATAATGGTCTTTGGTTTGTTCGACAAACTTGGTTGCAAATGCTTCGCTACCTGTCGAGGTGGTATCATGCGTCCTTTGTGAGCACAATTAGGCTGTGTTCGGAATTTCATGGGAGGATAGGCGTGCATTGTTTGAAGTGAAGTCTACTCACACAGGTCAACCTCGACTGATTACTGGTCGTTTGAGCAAGCCTCCGTACTGGCTTGACTTGTTTCCTGAAAGGTGTTTGTCCAGTTGGCCTTGAAAGGTTGAGCCCTGAAGAGGTTGTGTGGATGCATCACATCAGCTAACATGACATATTTTCCATGTAAAAAAAAGTTCACTAGACTTTTTCAGCAAAGTTAAGCCGTGACCTGTGGACCTCATGAAGAAGAAACAGTGGAGATGGCCACGCTAAAGTTACGATATTTGGGGATCTTAAAGCGACCGGAATTATGCCAAGGCCGATGTGGCTAGTTATTCCAAGAGAGATCACAGAGTCAAATACTTCAGCGAAGTCAAGGATGGTCATGGTTTTGAGGCACTGCTAAAGTATTTTACACCATACTAGATCCAGATCTGTCGCAATATAACTTGCTTGTTTCTGGTTTTTTGAAGATCACATTAAATTTTATGTCGGTGGTTGTGTGACGTTCAGTTAGGGGCGCGAAATTACCGACTCGGTTATTGATGAGGTACTTACGCACTACCCGAACACTTCCTAGCCAGTAACCACTTGAAATTATAAGAACAATTGGCAAAAGAAGGGGACGATTAAAAATCCAGCTAATGCAGCCACCTAAGCTGTTTGACCACATAGTGTGAACTAAGCATGGAATACACAAGCGACCAGTTTTAAGTAACACTAAAAACTTTGTACTCCTGAGACTGGCAACAGAATACGCACAGCATGGCCGGTGAGTTCACCGAATGGTCCCAAAGCCTTATGTTCAATGTGAAACACCAACATTAATTTGAAAAGAACGACCATCAGTTGTTCAGAAGTAGAACACCTCTTCCCGTGTTAACTTTTCAATCACAGAAACGGTATAAATGAGATAAAAATTGATAAAGCATATCAAATTCGATTATGCTGGATGGATTGGATTTATTATTAGGTTCATGTAGAGTGTAACATCGTTGGATTCCTTGTTTAACCTGAAGTAACGCACGCGAAGCTCGAGGTTTTAGAAAAGCCTGAAATGTTAGAAAATCGACCATCTCCTAATGAACACCTGAAAATTATGCCTAAACACCGTTTGCGTAGGCACTAAGCTACTGCGTCTACAAAGGACGTTGGAATATGTTTCATCATAACAGTGCTAGGACGCACAGGCATTGTTCTCTTGTTCCCAGAATAAAACAACCACCTAATCATATTGTGTTTTGAACCATTCTTGTGCGCCAGCTCCTTCCACACTCATATCAGCCCCAGACAGAAAATTACAAGGGACAGCTGTGGTCTACGAACATTGTCACTTTGTCTCAGGGGATAAGGGACAAACGCGTTATTGCTGCTACTTGGACATGTAAAGCTGCGCTTGACAACAGGCAGAAGAGCAGGCTTTAATCTGCCTTGCTCATCTATAGTTGTTATGAAAGGATTTGCAACAATTTCGACTACTTCTTAAAGGCAGCTGGGCTAATTTATGCATTATGAAATTAATCAAGCGCTTATTGTGATCAAATGGAATGATATTATCTAACATTTAATGGAATACACTAAGTCCTATGATGTTTGATCGACAATCGGGTCACATTAAATTTCACTTTCCGACGCATTTTCGGGTTACCATATTTTTGGATTACAAATCAGAGGAACGGTTGAACTGAACAACCCTCATGGAATGACGCGAACCTTGCAAACTTTTCATTTAGGATTTTCAAGGGATATGTTTCGTGAATTAGCTATTCTTGAGGCCACTGAGCCCAGGTGATTAAGAGCATTCATCATTTCCCTATGAGTTTGGTTTTGACTGGAAACTTAAATGGAACCCAGATGACTATCTGGTTATGATGTTTTTTAGCAACTGAATGTGCCGCACTAGACCGCCTCACGTCTCAGTTGGCAAGATACTACTACTACTACGTTGCAAAGACACAATACGCTTCTCGTAATGTTGGTGAGAATTCTTTGACAGCCCAAGACCTGTTCTGCACATCTTGGGACTCCTCAGGTACACACAGTCCCCAAGTTTCCGTCAACCTTGTGTTTCACTTAAACTCAAATTGCACGTAATTTGACTTCGTAACCGAAAGATTCAGCTGGGTCCAAGTGAGTCTCCGGTCGAAACCAAACTGGCATGCAGATTAGTGTACTTCGCTAATTTCGTGCAATTCGGGTTCAAGTAGAAGTTGACGGAAACTCAGGGACTACAACTACTCGATGAGCTCCAAAATAGCCAAACCGGTTGTGGGCTCTCGAAGAGTCTTCAACAAACTTGTAGTGTATTACGTCCATAAAAGAATTCTTCATAAAATATTTATTGTGTCGAATAACGTGCAGTGAATGTCATTCCTCCAAGCAAATTCGGTTGATGGTGGTCATCCTTCTCTGTTAGTGTTTCTAAAAGACAAAACCTATCATCATCAACCTTGGAACGTTTGACTAATGTGAACAATACCGATCTGAGGAAAACCTCTATAGTCTCTCGAAAGGCGCAAACATTCATTATTAAGTGTTGAAGAGAAAAACTGCCAAAGCCACATTTACCGCCACTAAAAAAGAGACGAGAAACCAGAAAATATCTGAAGTGAAAAACCACACTCCGTACAAAGGAATTTTCTTCTAGTCCAAAAGTATCATGTGAAAATGGCTGTCGACGATAGCTGTTTCATCAAATACTCTAATTAACCTCATGCATGGACATCTGTTGACTTCTGAACCATTAATGCGATGGAAGATAAACACGACTATTTCAAACTCTAAGTCCAAATATTTTCCAAATTTTAAAAGCCATGGAACTAATACGAACAACTATCATGTGTTTCTTCTGTTGGGAATACCTCCCAGATTCGTGCAAAACACCATTGTAGAAGCACGGAAGTGTCACCAAAAAGCAGTATTTAACAAATTTACTTTAAAAATCCTGTGATTCTTCCGACCATGTCGTGTGATTTTAAGCGAACTTCCATGCTGTACTGAAATGGTAGATACGGATGCCTCCTCAGATTTATTTGGTACGCCGGAAGGCTTATTAGCTACAATATCCTGTTCGTTTTGTGAACAAACTTACATACTATAAGGGTCTGTTTCCTGTTTTACTGATAGTTCAGAGTTTTAAAGTAGGATTAAGTAGCAGTCACCTCAGAACTCTTATATACGAAAAGCACTCGCAGATACCAAAATATTCAATATTAAGCTGATGCGTTTGTGGGCTTGTTTCAAATGAAAACGTTGGAAAAATATGCTTTGTTTGGAAGCCTGGTTTAACTGCATGCACCTATGACTGATATACGTGTATTTTCACTTGGATATGCGATCGAACTTTCAGCCAAGTGGGCTATAAACAAATTGTCTCAGGTAAGTCTGAAGCGCCTTGCAGCAATTGCTTGCTTTCCTCATGTTCAGAAGATTTTTTCGCATATAATCCTCTGGCAGTTTCGACTTCTCAGTAAATGTTCTCAGTGTTTTGCGGCTTAACACTTTAGGTCTATTTCGACTGAATCCAGCACCAGATGGACAGCACCTAATATGATGCCTTTTGGGGTCGTTGATTGGATCCTACTAAGTTAAAATTCAGCAGAAAAACAAGCAATTTTTTACCTTCAAAAGGTTTTCGCAACATTCTGGTTTCTTTTGATTATGAAGCTGATTCGTTATGCCACAGATATTATTCGTAAACCGTAGAATTCCGATCTAATCCAAAGTTCTGATGGGTTACAAACCACTTTAGAGACGTCAATCAAATACTGCAAGTAAGCGACTGTGCTAACAGTTCCGATCATAATAGAAGGCTTCACTAGGATGTCGTATTTTTGCAAAAGCCCCACAAATGTTGTCTTGCTATCGCATAACGCTGCCCAGTGTTTTATTGTGTTCTTAAATGATGACAAATTACACGCATACGGATTTGTTACTACGTGGACAATAACAGCTCCTAGGAATCTAAATTAGGACTCATTGGACAGTGGTTTTTCAATATTCCTTGCTCAAGGACAGAAGTGTACTATTTGTACGCTATGTACAAAATATATATAGTTGATGATTGTTTAAGTAGTCCAGATATAAACAGAAATTGGCAAAAAAAACTCTGTGGAGGCACATTTGATTTCACATCGGCGGGAAGGTCACCCGGTTCTCGGGAGTAACGGAACTGGTGGAAAATAATCACTGTAGGAGAAGAATTCACGTCATATGGTGCGCTTTTCTGTGGGAAGATAAAGAGATGAGTAATTTGTGTTTGGGCGTGACTGAAAGCAAGTTACGTGAACACGTCCACTTTGACTACTAACTAGTCCTCACTTATCTAGAGGGAATGGAGTAGCCTACACAACGTAGGTGTAAATAGATCCACCAAAGTTGTTGGTTATTTCACGCACCTCCGCGCACTTAAGAAAACTGTATTAAATACAAATAAATGTCTAGTCAAACACTAAGATATCTCAAATTCTTACCTACAATTTTAATGGGTTTAGGATCAGGTTTCAAAAGTGAGGACGACCATGGCTGGTGCTCACTCTTCACGGGTGATTTTATTAGCATTATACGACTCATCATCAGTATTCTGATTGTTGGAAGGTCAAAAAAACGCGTAGGCCATATATTATGCTCTTATTGTTCGGTAGCATAGGCACTGAAAACCTTCTTACGCCGGATGGCGTAGCATGGGAATGCGCAGCTTTAACTGGATGAACTTCACTGTGAGTTGTTCCGCTGAGATCCGAACAATCAATTCTGTTGATATTTGATAGCTGCGTGCTGAGTTGTGTACTGTTTCTTTCACATGGAAAGCATCCTTCTAGGTCTTGGGGAAGTACCCCTTTCACAGAGAACATATGTTTTTAGAAAAAAATCTGGATATTAGTGTCGAGGAAAGAATATTTATGTTGTTTTGCTTCCCCTACAGGCCACCAGGTAACAATAGATTCGCCCGGGAATAAAGCCTACTTGGATAGAGAACAATGTCGGAAAATCTGAATTTGCATTGTAATAGTCACCAGTCAAGTTATATTCTTTTTATCTTATCATTTAGACTCATAAGGAAATCGTAAAGCTGCATTTCAGGAGCACGGTTAGATTTCTGGCTTTTTCTGCACTCAATTGCTATCGGAGTGTGAATCCAAGTCACCACAGAGCAATAAAAATCCCCGGAATTTTATCACGAGTTTGTTGTTTGGTCGTGTGAATTAGTAAGGACGGAGTATTTTGGTCTGAAATTTCTGGTTTGTCTCGCAGTAGTATAGTGCGAATTTACTGACCGTAAAGTCCGTGGTTCGAACCTGGCTTCTACCTCTCGACTTCCCCTGTCTAGGCTTGGGCAACCTGGCAGTATTCCAGCCCTCGTGATTACTTTGGGTGGCAGCTAGGCACCAAAAGGGTGTTAAAGCTGAACGATGTTTTTCGTAGTATATTCTTGTGTTTGTCTTGGTTTTGAGTCAGCACGAGTTTTCACCTTCAACAAGCTGTGCCCATAAAACCGTTGCATATTATAATGGCACTCTGACATTTACTGTCCTAACATTTGACTCGGGAAGAGTATTAGAAAGTGCTTCGTTTCTCTATGGTTCGGCGTACCTTTTGTGTGATAAATAAAACGAAATTCAGACAAATATCCATAAATTATCAGCAATTCTCTTCGTTATCTATTGGAGTGCTGTTGGAGTCCCGTGATTTCGTGTTACACACATTTTGCAATTGCAACAGTCACTCATAGATCGTTCAAATTCCAAGCTTTGAATTAGTTCGCCGATTTGATTTTAAACTGCTTGTTCACAGAACGGAAGCAGAACTTGTTTTTATTATCTTTAGGGACCCGTGTTGCTCGCCCCAGTGCTTCTGATTTCCCAAAAATATCTGGTTTTCCATGCTGCAGATCAATAAAACGCTGTAGCGATGTGAGTGATGGACAGAGCTTTTCAGTTCCCCAGACTTTTTACTCATTGGTGGAACTACCATTGGCGCGAAACTACACTAGTTCCATTATATGAAGCGTATGTATATGTATGAAACTGGTTCAGTACCCTCTATAAATGATTGTACGAAAAAGCAGACAAATTCATTCGAAGTGGGATGGCGAGATTTGTGCCCCTTTCTAAATAGCCCAACTGTGCTCTGAGACCTACAGCTATACGCTTGTACATGAGAGTCTCTGTGTACATGGTTATTCAAAGCCAGGGTTTTTTTTACTTTGGAATAAACAAATAAATAGCAGACCAGTTAGCTACATCCCGTTTATGGAAGTGTACAGTATACTCTAGTGAGGAAGCCGAATAAGATGCCATGAACCAAAGGTAAATCAGGTTCTGCATTCATTCTGTACAGTGTCTGATGCAGCCCGAGCATGACAATACCGTTGTCACATATGCGATACAGAGATCATACACGCGGCTTCGTACGGATCATGCTGTACGGGTAGGACACAATGTGTAGGATCAGAATACTGTAAGTTGGAGATGTTCAACGGCTAGCAAGCAAAAGGTGACAATCACTTACCAAGAAACCACTCTTAACTGTTTATTTCATAGTTTGCCCTTATTCTGACTATTAGTACGTGCTGGTCTGATGACGAGATCTCGGAAATATTAGTGTTCGTCACTCTGTGTTCTTGTTGAAACTATTAGAATATTCAAGCAATTAGGGCAACCCAAAGAGCTACCGGTGATTAAGAACCGAATCGTTATCTGTATTTCACCGCCAGGCATACAGAACGAAGGCGTATATAGAATTCCTTAACGAATGCATCGAATCCAGTCAATAGCCAAAAAAGCCGTATTCGACTCGAAAGCCCTTCATTAAATCGGTATATATGCAATCGGCTTGGCACAGGCAACCGTGTCTCAATGACTGGCCAATCAAAGACCATACGTGATGAAGAGTCTTTCAGAAGATGAACGCCGGGATTCTTTATTTTGCATTAAAATTACTGCCACATGTCAATCTGAAAAGGAAACATTCAATCTGAAAAAAATCCCGAGTGAGAAAAAGAGGCGAAGATAATTCCCAGAAAACCCAGACAGATACGTGCACAGCTATTACAGTTTTGTTCTTGGAAAAACCTTATAGGACGTTTATTGCCAGGGCCGGAACTCTGATAGACTAGCAACTAAAGTGCAATCTGGCCTCCATGACTAAATTACAGCACCTCGATTCTGATCTGCCTAATTGCTGCAATTGATTCAATCAGGTCAAGATGGTGAGCAAAAGTCTTCTCACTTGGAAACATCTGGATGCACCAATAGCCCTGCAGGTGCGAGAGTGACATGCCACTGACAACACCTAACCAAGGAGCGGGTACCGGTACCAAAATTTCATGACTCAATGGCTTGCCTAATTTTCCTAAGAAAGGTGTACCACAGACCCATTTTGGATATGTGTAACCACTCATATCACGCTGCCCCCGAATGGCTGGCTGAAATTTCAGGACCTGTACGCCAAATCTTATGCCAATATAATTTCCGTGATATCTATGTTTTTTATGGCAGGTAAAAGGCGCTTCGTTTAGCTACAGCTGAAAACCTTAAACTTCACTACATTGCGTCATCAGATTCGATACTTCCAATTTTCACTGACTACTTTCACGCTGAATTTCAACGTACAGTGTTTTAGCGAAAAGATCGATAGAATTGCCATGACATCTCTCCGTAGTCCTCGGGTGAGTGACACTCATCGGTAGAACTGAACATATCCAGCTTAATATAGGACATCATACGTCCTCACTTCTATCGATGGTAGGTGGATACTTGCACTTTAGACAAACAACTCCCCTTAACGGTTTTCACCACCCTTACCCCTCGATTCTGTTTGCCTTTGAAGCCCATAATGTAAATGCCTATCACTTTTTGGACCTCAAATTAGTGAGACTATCCAGGGATCCATTTAGGAAATCGATCTACAGAAAGCCCGCCAGGTCTGGGCAGTGATCCAACTTTCATAGTTTTGTACCACTAAGGAAGAAACGAATCCTGATTTACAGTATAAAGAAACGAGTAAGGCAATTCTGCAATGTGGATACAGTGGACGCTGAATCGAAGCACACCGTTTATATGCACAGAGCTCACGATTATTCACAGAGGCTTATAGCCAAAAATATATCTGAGCCGCCTCACAATTCTGTTAAAATAAGGTCTGTCTACTTGAGTCTATTCTATAACGATTATCTGTTGGCATACCCCGTCAATCTTCGCTTGTTTAAATTCATACAAATCGGGTTTTCTGTTTGTTGATCCAGGGGTCTGTGAGCTGTTCACCGAGCTCGGCAACTGGCTTACAGACGTTTCATCACTATACAAGGAAACATCATTAGCGCGCACTGATGATGTCTTCTATTATAGTGACGAAACGTTTGCAAGTCAGTTGCCGTGCTCGGCGAACAGATCAACAGCCAACTTATTAACAACCGGCAAATTCACCCGCGCTGCCAACATTCCAACACATTACCAACTCACGCTTTCGGCTGCAACCTTGTTTGGCCCTTGGTTTACTACACACCCTTCGTCCAACCTTTACCTGGAATGCAATGCTTCAGTTGTCACCCAGAATATGGTTGTGCGTTTCTTCTCCTGCTGCTGTTCAGCGGAATATACTTGGCTTATAGCAGTTCAAACTGCTAACAGGATACATTAGCATCTCTTTTGTTTGAACATTACTAAACTTAGCGGCTCGCTAAAAGCCCGATTGCGACACACATTATTGGCACTAGTCACATGACCAGCCCAAACGAGTCGTTTCACCTAATCGAGTACATAATGGACTACAGTATTGATCGAAAGGTTCGGCTGGGCTATAGTCGAAGCAGTTGAAATACGATTGCGAAATTCGGTACTACGCTGTCAGGAATTGTTCGTAGCAGCCCTGGGTATGCTTTAGTCATGTTACGCAAACCGATTGGCCCAGTTGCCTAGCAGCCTTGACGATCACTTCACAGCATCCAATTATATGGAATCGGGTTTCAATGATAATGGATTGTCTGTTCCCGCTTTTTTAACCCAGTAACCAATATTGGCTTTTTATCTCTTCATTTATTCTTACTTGTTAACCGTTAGATATGTGCTAACCAGACGATGAGATCCCGGAAACATTAATTTTTGGTGATCTGTGTTTTTCTTTAAAATACGAAAATATTCAAGCAATTACCAAAGCGCTTTGCTTTAGGGGAATTGGAATTCCGGTTTAGTTTGCCTACCTCGACTAATGGAATGTCAACTGAAACGCAACTTCAGAAACATTCGATAATTTCCGAGATTCCTGTGGAAGAATAAACACTTCCACTTTTCCCCGTTAAGTGATCTACAATAAGCATTTCCTTTTTTCGCGGGATTTCGGGAAATTTTGCGTTAGGCAGTAGATGTTAGCCCCTGAGCCTCAGCCCAGCAAGTGCTGTGTTCTACTTATTTGTCATTCTATGGGTTAGTAACGATGCACTTGGAAATTAGGACGAAAAGGGATGTGGAAAATAATGGCAACAAGCAGCAACCAGACTGTGGTCATTGGTACTCCCTCGACAGGCAGAAACTATCCACTTCAACATTCCATATAACCAGAGAAATACGATTAGGCCAATTGAAAGAAAAACAACAAATAAATCCGCGTATCCGTTTATTTGTTGTTTTTTCTGATGAACCAGACAACGAAAGGTGATAATACGGAGCCACTAAAACCACAAAGAACCCAAAACTGTTTCTTTTTCCGTTCTTGTCTGTGAGAAGTTTTCACAGTAAGAAGCCCGAGGCAATATTGCTTACCCGCAGTCGCCCAACAAGGCTGGAAGTAGGTATGTCGAAAAGTCTGTGTTTTAGATATGGTAGTTATGAGAGACTGCGGTATTTATTGAATCCGCACTCACCTCACTCTCCCTTGAACAATTATCTTGCTGCCGTCTCTTGCCTCTGTTCTCCTCACTTCGGTGTGAACTCACCAGAATAATTGCGCCGGGACCGGAAGAGAATTTTTCAGACGAGACTCATGTGAGAGTGAACGCACAAAAACAGTTAATCAGCAAACAGTGCCAAGTTTGGCATGTGGTTACCCAATGCGACCATGTGAAACTTACGGATTTGTGTGCGACCTAGGAGAAAACCTATTTGTTCACGTCATATTTCACTAGTATAGAAAATACGATATTCACGAACATGAACGGTGACTGAACTAGGTTGTGGTTGCAACCGCCTTCAACCCGGTTAAGCTCAGGTTAAGATCAGGTTTATCTAACTCGGGTTCATTCGCACTTGACAATGAAGGTGTATTATACGTTTTAAATTCACACGTTATCACGACCGTTTCATGCTGTAGTTATAGTGATGGCAACTTATTTTCAAGGCTGTCGTTGCAAAGAATTTGAAGAAAATATAACCATTTTCTAAACGTCTCACTTGGATTGCCGTCAGCCTGTAAAGTAGCCACAGACAGTATTGCTAGAATTTTTGGGGAATTCCCAGCTCAAAAACAGCCGTAACAGATTTATTTGAGACAAAATTTGATTATGGCAGGCTCACATACCAAATGCCAATGACGTGTTGGCCTGAAAAGAGCAGCGTTAGTCCAATGCCACACGTTAATAAATTCAGCCGAGGTACTAATTATATGGAATTGTATGGTACCCTTGAAAATGGAAAGCTTTCTGACCAGCTTTTTAGGTGAACGACAGCGAATGCCGAATGTGGCCTGGTTACAGAGGATTTGTGACATGGGACTTGATTAACGTCTTTTGTATATAATGAAGCAAAATTGCAATCTTATTTATTCGAGTTGACCCTCAAAACCAAACTAACTCGCCTATAATGATAAAATGGAGAGATCAGTAAGGAACACGATGTTATTAGATTGGCTAAGAGTACTGTTATGTGTTACATGCATAAGTTTTAGAACATACGCAAAAACTGTAGGAATAACAGCCCCGAAGTTTCGGCCAGCAAACACTACGACGTTTTCCAAGGATACGCACAGTCAGATGATAAAAATATCTCTAAGGTGAACGAACGCGAAAGTCGACAAGGCAAATGATCGTCGCATCGTGCAAATGCTGTGTGCTTGCATAGCGTTCATTCGGAGTCAACCTTAGGTGTTTTCGTGTGCCTGGTTAATAAAGTTTGGATTCTGAGTGCATTTGAGAGTTTGGTGACCACTGAGTTGCACTTCCGATGCCCTGCATCTAAACACTCCAGGGGGGATATAAAATTGACTGTGATTCACGCAAGTGGGATTTGCATAAGTCTCAAACGCCTTTGCATATAATTGTTCCGCTTGCAATCAGAAAAATGCCCGGACGGTGTAAACAATTGGAAGATTGTGGGCTGTGGTGTGCAATGCAATTGACGAGTCTCTTTCTACTTACTCCAGTTTTGTCATATGGTGAAAGTGGTGTATGTCACTTGTATTGAGCGATCTTCACCAAAAGGTGTCAAGTAATTTCAACACTTTCCTGGTTGGGAAGTTTTGTTCGCCGTATTTGATATGCACAACTTGCGCGGTGCACGGTACCGTTGCTACTTTATCCACAAAAATATCCTGTTAAACTGCACCACGTTTTCGGATTAAAGTACCCACCTTGTAATGTGTGAGTACCATGCAAAAGGTGTCCGGGATACCGCTCCTTCTGGAGGTGTTTCTCGCGTGGCACCTATCAGCAACTTTGAATTCTTATTGGACAATTTGCTGCTCTTACTATACGAGGCAAATTGGATTGCCCTAAAAGTGGATTTTGTGGCTGAACGTTGCAGAAGGCATGCTGTGTTGAATGTTAAAAATCGATTAAATATATTTTTCTTCAGTTGAACTGGAATAACACAATGCCAGAAGGACAGCTTGCAGCAGATGCTCTATTTGACTTATTTGCACGTGTTTAGTTCCTAAACAGAACGCCATATTCCAGAGAAATCTCCTGAATTGGCGAGGTCCGCCTCGGCATTTGCACAGAGATAATCCCAAAAGTTGATATGAACGCAGAAACCATCAGGATAAGTGATGTGCCACTTGAGGTGCGTAATCCTTGTCTTGTACTTTGACAGTAGCTTCCATGTCGGTTGAGTCAGATCGTCATTAAATTTCTGTCCACGCAAGCCCTCTTTCGTGCCTGGATGTCCTGTTGCTCCGTTTTCGTCCGTTTATAGGTCTACACAGTAATTCTGGTCACTTTAATTCAAAGCCAACTAGCTAGGTTGTTCATTGGAACGGCTTGTAAGCTAGTCCAATGAGTCCGGGTATTAGTCTGATCTCCTCCCTTAGAGGAAAGTACGTTGACTGTGGTCTAATTTTCTATGAGTAGAAGGCAACACAGCAGGAACATATCATTTCTCAACGGATCTCCGTAAAATTGAAAAACGCGCAAGCATGACAGACAGCTGCATCTGCCTGAACAATGAATCATGAATAGAGCCAGTCAATGCGTGACCATCTGAGTAAGAGCGACAACTGTGGAGCAGAAAGAATGAACAAGAATAAAGACGAATTGGATAAATGGAAGAAATAACAGCCATAAGTTCGCTGTTGGTACGGCCCAAAATAAACAGACTGTTTTGGATCATTCGATAACCTAGGTAGAACCCTATGTTTTGCCTCGCTAAGTTGTGTGTACTACTGCAGGATCGACAAGGACTTCTGCCTGCTTTCACCATAGTAGGTGGTGTTACAAGTATTCAACAACCTAGTTACCTTTAGATTCGTGATGTTTGTGATTGGATATCAATCTTAGTCCGCATCGTCAAATCCAGACCAACATTTGTCCGTCTGAAAAACTTTGAAGGTAATGCAAAATTTTGCTACGTTACTGTGCCTTATGAATGTGTATTCTGGCAACTTGGTAAACGATGAACTCCGGATGAGTGTTTGCACCGTCCTACCGGTCTAGTAGCAACTGTGCACCACCATTGATATAGTAGGGCAGATGTTGGGCATGGACAGTTTTGCGGGTAAATTTGTTTCCAAGCATCAATTGAGTTATTATGGCCATTTTCCACCAATGCTTACCTAGCACCCGCCATTTTGCATTGTGACTGTGTTTGGAAGAACAAACCACCAGATAGCAAACAGCTGACACTCATCTTGTCAGAAGATCCAGGTTATTTAAACAGGGTCTTCTTAAAGCTCTGGACTGCCTCGGATACTTCACTTAGCTGCAAACAATCAACAAAAAGAAAATTCCTGTGTACCAAAGCATGTCCACGCTTGTTTATTGCTTCATTCGTTAAGCTCTGTTCTTTTATTTGCCCCAAGCCTGTCAACAAACCCGGTAATAGAAGGCTTACGTGGTGTGCAGTATTGGGTGTGTACTCATGCCTCATCTGCCACACTGATAAAAGTCGGATTACTCGTGGGTCTGGACATTCAGTGATTCCATCACAGAGGCTTGCTTCTCCTGTTCGGTCTAGCCAGCGAAATCCTAGCCGGGATAGTGGTGGTGCTTGTGGCGATGGTACTGGTAAGTCGGGGACTTGTTCACTTGGTTTGGCTGCGTTCTAGGCCGTAAGTAACAGACACGCGCACTCGACTGACATTGGAATTTTGTCTTGAGCAATAGGCGTGGTTCAGTGTAGCTGGAGTCCACTGAGGCCGGCACAAATTGAAACCGCCTATACTTGACCTATGTCTATGTGACTTATGTTCTCGCCAGACCGGTTGACGTATCTCCCAAATAGCTTACAGATGGAGCATTGGCCATCCAAACCGACTCACGGTTACCAGACTAATAATCGGGATAAGACAGCTTAAAACTCAAAAGAATATATCATTTATAGTTTTCTTCATCTCACTCTGTGTTGTGTCACACCAGTATACTTCGATAAAATGCATACCGTGCCAAATGAAACTTTGCAGAAAATTCAGCTGACAGATACCTTAAACGAGAGATTCATCTGAGTTTCCCGCTGACCCTGAGAATGAGTACATTCGTCACCTAGAAGCTTTTTCATTTAACGTTATCCTAAAACTGGTTGGTAGCACCTCTAAATGCAGGTCCCTTGCTAATTTTTACCGCGAATATTTCTTTGTTTTTGCTCTATTACATCAGAACCTCTTACTTGGTACTCGTTATATCCGCCTATAGATCGATGACTAAATGGGTAACTAATCTAGTCATTCAGCAATCGACATGCTGGTCTGTTTTGGCCACACCTGTTCTAGGCGGATCATGACCATAGTTTGCCTTAAATTTGGTCTGGAGTCCAAGATAATCGTTGTCCTTTCCGGAGCCCTAAAATTTATAGGGAAGCTCAAAAGATCAGCCCCAAGTGGTATCCCTGAGGAGGTCTTTCCAGAAGAAAATAGTTTTTTGTACTCCACATGTACTCTGGTCTTCTACGTTACACACAACCTTCATGTTTGCTTTTGTTCATAAGCTGGAGCCAGCCATCAGTGAAATGAACCGAGAGAATCCATTGCCCACGTGGCATTAACATCAAGCTGGTGACCTTGAGTTTTGGTCTCTTACGTAAACCCCAAATGCAAGTGAATGCTTTGATCTTGTTTAAACGTAAACAATAATAATAACATTAACAATGCACCGGCACTTACACTTCAAACCAAATACAGACAACTTTAGACAAAGCCGCTACCCTAGTTTTTGGCGGTTACTTCGATCCGTGCGGTAGACGCCGGTATTTGTGTGCATACGTTTGCGGGTGGGTCTATTCGCCCAGTGTGACACCTATCGTCTCATCCACAACACTCGTGTCAGTAGCTCACGTCACCTGCTGTGTGCTTTAAGTCACGTCTCTTGTTTCTGAACCCTGCTATGTCAACACCGTTTAGTTCTCGAACGGGTGTTATTCCTCTCTCAAAACCAGTCGGAAAGTTCAACAACACATTGTTTTGTCACATAATTTTTCTGACTACTCTTAGAAATCCGGGAGGGCCAGCTTTGGAATGCATAAAACAAGTTGCTAAACAACTATGGCTCCCATAGTTCATGCACCAGAGAGTGAAGTCTGATTCAGTCTGTAATAGTTAATGTTTGTTTCTAGTGCGCAATCCCTCAGTCCTATACAGTTCAAGCAAATTACAGATCTCGATCTGTCAATCGGCTGCATTTTTTTCACCACCTTAGCTCAACTACTCTAGGTACCACTACGAACTTGACTCTGAGTTGATTGGGATTCCTGTCAAAAATTACCACTGGACTATCTTTTGCCCGGAATTCACTTTCCTGATTGTTTGTTACTCACGAGTTACTGTGTGATCGAAACGTGCGGCACTCAGTACAACGTAACACAGTAAATTCCGAGAGGCGAGCTTTCAAGGTCCATTGGTTCTGTTGAATTCTGTAGAGCTTTTGTAAACTTTCAGAGTTTTTGGGAAACCGAAGGTTGACTCCTACCACGGATAAATTCAACAGCAAAGATACGATCGGATATGGCCAAAAGAAACAAAATTTCGCTACAACAGTTTTTCTGAAGCGTTAGGAAACATCACTGCGTCCACACATCGTTCACTGCGTATTTGCAAGGGTTCATCTGCGTAGCGTTTTATGCTTCCGTTTTCCGAATAGTACCGAGTGTAGTGAAGCAGGACGCATACGTTTTGTGTTATCTAACACACCCGTATCTTCACATGTAAATTGTGACCTTCCATGCGTTTATGCATCTGATATTAGAGTTGACTGATAATTTATACACCTGATTTCTTAGACGCTTGCAATTAACGAAACTAAGAAATAAACGTGAGAGAATGTAAGCAGTGGATTAGTAATAGATAACTTAGGAAGGCGGTGCAAGTCAGGACGTCGTGTGATTATGCCGGGTGAAATTACTTACTCAATTATTTTCTCAGCGGACAGCTTCATTATCCAGCGCCACACTATAAGACAGGAGAAATCATGAGAGTGGAAATCGGAGAGCTAGTTGAAAAGCCTTCCTTGCTCTTAGTAGAGGAACCATATACATATGGTCACAAAACAGAGGAATGGACTGATGAACTTGCGTTAGCTTCCCACGGTTACGAGGTTCGAGGAATACTGGCCAGTTTTCAAGTTCAGCTTAACTCAGTCCATCACAACTGACCGACCTCTATACGCCTGTTAATTTAGCTTTAGGATTCGGCCAACTACTCTGTAAAGAGTTAACAGCCAGTCGGTTGATTTATAGTGTCCGACATCTACTTCCGCCCTTTTAACTTAAGAGGAATTACCTCCACCACAGACGGCGATGAATAAAGCTTTCATTAGGGTACTGAAGACAAAGTTACGAGTTTTCCGGGACATCACTCCACAGCCATGGTAAAGCGGTTAGATGCTGATGATTTTCATGAAGGGCTAGGAATTTGTGTCACTCTTAGTTTGTTTTTCAGAACAGGTTAGATTCATTTCCTTGATGAACTCTTCAAAATGATGGAATATCACAACCTTCAAACTACGTATAAGCAGAATACTAGCGAGGAGCTCTAAGCACATCTGTGCTTTTCCATGGAATTTCTTAAAAAATACCAGAATTCTTGTCAATGTAGTGACTATTGGTGATGGGATGATGCCTGCATTGGTGTTCGGCCCATCCAACACTCGACACCAGTGCGAATTCCTGTCGTCTTATTAGAAAGGAAAACTTTCGGGGCATCAGAGTTTGGTGCTTCGCTTAAGTAACACGAAGCATGGATTTGAAAGTGACTAACACTTATCTGACGGACGACTAGAGGCTATGGATTTTTAACAAAAAGTCCTTCGACCAGAATGCTGCAGGATTAAACGGCGAATGTGGTGCACAACAGAGAGCTTAAGTAGCTGGGAAGGTATATCCTAAGCGCATCTCTTTCCATCGGGTACGCATGGTGGCAGTCTTCTTTCGGTTTACAGATAAAACAGATAATTGAGTGCAACTGAGCAAATATCAACAAACAAGCAGACAAATATCAACAAACGAACAAGCAAACAAATATCAACAACAAAAACTGCCTTGGATTGAGGAAAAAGACTGTTTTGGCCTGTTTTTTAATAGATTGAGATCCAATATTCGTAGAACCGGTGAGAAAATACAACACCTTCTGTGAAACCAGACGTTGGCTTGGTGGATCCTGCTCCAGTATATACCCGGGGATAATGAATCGAGGTTGACGTGGTTCATAGAATTGAATTCTCGGTGTTATTCACTTTGCAACCTCTCTATGCTGTAGTGGGACGTGACGTCTCATTTATAACTTCAAGGCCTATTACCAACCAAACTGTTACTATAGACTGTGACTTATGTTCTGGATTATGATAAATTATTATATATTATTAATATTTTTAAAAAGTATTGGAGAATGAGGCATCGTAAACACTCAATTTGTAACTCGTTCCTACTAAGTTCGTGTCTAGAATTCGATCACATTCCCAACGCTTTCTTTTATGCGAATTTTGCTGGTCGATAAATTTTCACAAAATATTTCAGACAAGCAACATCGTCCGTCCGTAATCAAGTAAAATACCAGCGAAAGCTTGGAATTCCAAAAAGACTGGATTTCGTGACAAGTTTGTGAAAATGTCGGACGACCATTGGTTTACAAACTGTCCTGCCTCTACATTGAGCAGAGGGAGGCTGTAAAAAGAATCTTCGATTCATCTTGAAAAATACAGGAAATTTGTTTCACTTTCTGGTAAACGACCTTATCTTTCAGAAATGCTAATTAATTTTATTTTTCTGAGATCATTTTATAAGAACTAATTCAAATTATGTACGAAGGTAGCCTGTTCGTTGATTTTTTTCACTGCGCTGTTAGGCAAAGTAGGAAAGCGTGGCGATAGGTTAGTGGTCGCACTTCTTACGGAGTCACAATTTCCGGAGGAATTCAACTTCTTTGATAAAGCTTGTTAACAGGATCAACACACTCACATTTCCTTTGCTTTACTTTTGTTAATTCCTTACTTTCCTTAAAAACAAGGCAAATTCTCTCGAAAGCAGAAAAATTCCCATCTGTAGTTTTCCTCTGCTCGCTTTACTTAATGTTGCTTTTTGTCTTTAATGCGCACTTACGCGTCCTACAATTACTGTGTATGATTCGCTTTCCATGCGATCTATAGCCATCTGCCGTGATATCTGAAAGATTGCTGAGTACCTGCATTCAGTACTAATGAGTATGCCACTGAATAGACCCCAATATTTGTCCAGCAAAAAAGCCGCGTCATCATCCATTTAATACACTAACCGACCACTAAAAACCAAACCAAACATGGATGAACGGTGGACTAGTTGTCATTGAATAAGATTATTAAAGCCAGTTGTGGGGAGTAATGACTGCAGTTTTGTCTTGACAATCCAGCAGTGAGTGTCCATCAGTTAAGAGAACGCTGTAGGATTGTTTCATATGCCCAAAACCCCAGAGAGGGTGCAACTATATCAGTTATCAAGACGATCTGTGGTGAAAACTTGTTTGCCTTGGAATTGCAAAGTCAAATCACGGCAACTTGAAGTCCGTTGTCAGATGGAGGATGATTCAAATAGGTCTTTCCATTTGATCTTGAGAAGTGAGCCCTTTCTAGAGCTTCTTTTTTGGCTATCGAATCCTCGGATTTTATAGAAATCACAGCGCTTCTGGATATTTGGCAAAGAATGAAATAACTACTTACAGTTAAACAAAGTTACTGAAACCTCATGACTCTATATACTCCAATCATTTATTTACTTTGAACCATACGGCAAAGATCAGAGAATGGGAGAAACATTACCCGGAAGAACTAGTGAATTTTAATACACAAGGTGCGCGACGCAAACTGTTGGGCTATCGGTCAGATAAACCACCCAGGGAGAAAGCACATTCATTGAAGACAGAATGTGCTTACACCAAAATCCGCATTCTATAAAACAAAATCTTCCGAATCAAACAGCTGATACTTTCTACTTCCCAACAAGGCTTGCTTACTTCTTCAGAGAATTTGGATTTCAATCCCCTCTTCGATCGATAATCTGGATCTTACCAGCTGTGAAATGTTCAGAGGTACCTCGTGTATGACATCAAAAGAAAGAAATGGGTGAGACAGAGGAAACTAGGGTTAGCCTGCAACAGGTATCCGAGGTTTTCAATTGGGGCTTCACTCCTTAGGTGAAGCTTATCTACGCTCAGAAGTCGAGGAGAATTGTACAGCTGGTTCATCCTTAGTTGAAATCATCGACAGTGTGCGTCTCACGAAATTCTAGGGAATCTCGAACAGGCGACCTCCAAACTAGTGGTCTGAACACTTAACTCCTCGGCCATGAGCGCCTGATCAGCAATTTTTTAGCTTCTCCTTGGATAGGATATGGCGACGCTCATCTCTCATTTACGGCCTCCGCACAACGTGGCCCCGCTTTTTGACTGGCTCCTTCGCTCATCTGGTGAATTTTATTCTTTCTCTGAGTTACTTATTGTTCACTGCATATGTGAATACAAACAATGCATGATACTCACGAAATTCTGGAGCACATCCACTTGCACAAGCGCGCTGAATAGAATCGACTGCTCAACAAAATTGAACGCACTCCTGGATTCAAGGGAACCCTATATTGTGGGATGCATAAAAATCTGCTCTAATAGTTGATGGGGCATCAGTATTTTTGCACACAGTCCCTCCCCGGCCAGATTCCTGCTTGCCGTTCCCGAGCGCCTTGTAAGACGAAGAAGAATAAGCAACGCAAACAGCCTGGTTACGATGAGAGTCAAGCTGCTTCCTGTGATTGCTTCAGCCGCTGAGAACATCCTTCTTTAAAATGAGCCTTACTGTTGACTCACCCCAGTTGGTAAAGACGGTCTCTTTTGCCCAGAGGAAGACAAACAATTTAGACGAATGCCTACTTAGGATGTTGCTTCCATCCTTGAACAGAGCGGACAGGAGCTTATTAGGACTAGTAGCACTGTGGTGCTTGAGGGAGAAAAGGTTTTCGCTTGTTTCCGATGCCCGCGGTGGTCTTAAGTTCGCTGTCCATGATCGGGTTGTCAAGCAACTAAATCTGTTTAGCCGAATTTTTGTTGAAAATATTCGACCCAATGATTCAGGTGTTCTTTTTTAAAGATAGGCTGGTCGTTTTTAGCAGTGATTGTTTCGCCAACCGGAGACCTCTTTGGGCCCCTCAGTTGAAACAGTTTTGCGCACATTCCTATTCGTTTAGCTTTCTTGATCCACCAGGCCTTTCGATCCGCGCAGATGCTATTTCGTTTAGTGATATTGTACTCTCGATCAGGAGGAATATGTGCCCGAGCTTCGATCATTGTTGTTCGGAATCTGGTACTTAGATCTTTTTGGTTGCGCTATTTTACAAGCGGAGCATTCGGTATTTTCCAGTTTTACGGACAGTAGCTTCTGGTAAGAGTAAACATCAGAAAATATCTTATCCAAAAGGAACTTTGGTAGCTGGTTCTGGTAGACTTGTTTCACGTCAGGGTTCGAGAACCTCTCAGTGACCAGCGACGTATGTGCACCATATGCACCCCTGAGACTAAAAACAGTAATGAACAAGCGCATAACCCGGATCCACATATGTGTTCCAGAATACGCGACAACCAGCAAATGACTAGCAAAACCTATAGCCAACGGCGATATGGTTTAACTACGTTGATTGTTGGCTGGCATGCGGGAAAGCACCATGTAGTCAGGCAACTTCGGTTGTTTTGGAAGCTGGCACTGCGGAGCAACAGTCTATGATCAGCACACAAATGCAACAGGCGTTCACCGTTGGCCGGACGTTTCGATTGGTCCTAGACGACACCAAATTCAGCCTCAGAAACACTGAGTCTACCTATTTGCGCATTCACATATCAAGCAACTGCAATAGTATGTAAGCTCTTAGCCTGGGTCAAAAACGTGCTCAATGCGTGGTGAAAACCGTCTTTGAGGATTTCAGAGCGACAATCTGTTGCAGCCTAGATGGATACAGTGAACAGACAGCGAGTATTGGCGTGTTCACGGGGTGCTCTCACAGACGTTGCTAAACAAAGAGCCTAGAGGCAACTATCAGCTGGTTACCATTTAAACAGACTCTTAGAGCAATGCCAAGCCCAACAGAACCAGTAGCAGCGACCTCTGGATCACTGGAGCTATGCAACCGTAGGCGAGAGGAAACCGGCTGGGAGGTCAGTTCGACAACCATACTTTGGTCTTCAGCCCTCGTCTTAGAGAGACAGTAGAAAACACTAAAAATTGAGTCCAGTGTACCTACAAGACAAGTTCGTTGTTCAACTTGCTTCAGAGTGTGAATGTTAAAGGCTACCAGATGAACTAAGCTTCTGTGATTGCAGAGTGATTTGGAATTGACTGTATTCTTGGCTGCCGAGTCAGTCCTGGGTAGTGCAGTTAACCGAGACTGGCGGCGAACGGATCTATCAGTTTTTGACAATGGGCCTACGGAGATGTCGCTAGCAACAGGGTGAAAGAGGGGGAGAAGAACGAATAAGTCAAGTAGAAAGAGGGGCCGCAGCAGCCATAGCCTACTGTTTGCAGCAGGTAAGGCGACCGGCTGATAGCACCAAGCGATAGCCGACGTGGTATGAGCTTAAATGTAAGTGGGCAACTTATTGTTGAACGTAAGCTGGAATAACGCAAAGGCGTCCACATCTAAGCAAGAGGATTATCAGGATACGCAACCGAAGCCTTCGTCTCAAAGCGTGACCGCAAGACAGTGGTGGTTGGCGTAAGATCTAGGAAACAGGTTACAACATTTGCTGCAACCCCCAACTTGGAGGGCCATAAGACCGTTAATCAGATTTACACCCATTGACCAACTTGGTGTGAGAGACCCTGTGAGTGTCACGTACAATCTCTAGTGTAGCTAAGTGGGTTATGGTGGTGCATGAACCGTCACACTGCGGTAAGTTCCGGTCTCTTTATGACGAGGAAAAGCTAAGAGATATCCCAGCGGTTAAAGCGCGAACTTATTGACCGGAACGTCCGTGGCTCGAACCACCCCTCTACATTTCGACTGATCCTGTCTAGGCTTGGGCAACCTGGCAGTGTGTCAGTCCTCGTGCTTCTTTCTGGTGGCATGGCAGCTGTGTGCCCAACCGGTGATACAATTGAAACTGTACCGTTTGACGCAAATTGCAGATGAACAACATGCATAGTATTCATTCATCGTTCTATTTGACGCTGATGGTGTTTGTTAGGTGCTACACAACGTTTAGCTCAAGATTTGCAACGAGATGTCTTTAGGTAGAGGATGCAACTCATTCCTCTCGGAACCGCAACCACAAGTTCATGAACAACTGCTTCTCATTGTGTGCGCCGTAGGTAAACAATTTGGAGATTATGAACTGGCTAATAAGCATCAAATACGTCGCTGTTCATCTACAACGACATAAAAAATTCTCCTAGTAGCTCAAAACCAGTAAGTTGAATCCTCTTGCATGGTAATTAAAACCGGCGCCATAAATCTTTCCCTGTCTAGACTGGGATATCCAAAATGTGCTACGATAACTCTAGGAAATGGTTGTTTTTTACTTTCTAAAACCCATTCATCCATTTTCCCACCTGCTTTTTAAACCCAGAGTGTGAGATGTTTTCACTAAATTCAACAAAGCTTACTGAAAGAACAGGGCAAGATAATTGAAAGTTTAAACAAAAGTTTAAATACTACTCTGTATAGATAACATTCTCGCGTGACCTAGGGATAGAAGAAAATAGTTATGGAACTTGGAAAGTCCTGGCTAAATCAATAAATTTTATTTGAACGGATGAAAGGTAACGACTGCGAAACTTGGCTAGATGCCTTATTAACTGCACATTAAAGTAGGGTGTAAAGTTGTGATTTGGGCGTTTATCAGCAGTGGCTCAAATGCTAGAATCCTCATCCTACACTCGTACCCACGATTTGATTGAGTGATTACGAGAAAAATGAAACGATCGAGCACAGCAGTTTTCACCAGCAACATGCTGGGCTACATGCACAAGTTCAAAGCCAAGTTCATAGTCAATAACAATCGATAAAAGAACGGATTGTTGAAGTGTGTAATCTCAATGTGGACGGGCGAGCTTCAGCGTACTTGCCTGGTTTGGTGTGTAGGTAGTCGTGTGAGTACCTACGTGAGTAACCGAAATATATGCGTATGGTACATGAAGAAGCAACATCTATTAAGTGATAGGAAAGAGGGGATTGGTACAAGTAAAAGATGGCGAATTTGGTTCTCACCGTCACCGAGTTTTAAGTACGAGTACTCTTGATCCCTGTTGTCAGTCTGCCGGGTGGGTTCCTCTCAGATAAAGATGGTTATATCGTAGGGTGGTAAACTTTTTAGATGCTCCAAGTTTATTTGCTGTAGGTTTGATCACAAGGGAATAGAAGACAGCTTACTATGCTTGGACCAGCTTGACAAAAAGAATAATGAGGTGTCCAGTGGCTTCGCGATAATGGCAAGGCCGTTTACGCAGCATCGACAAAAAACGCCTTAAGCAAGTCAAGTAAAAAAATTATTGGCCTAGAAGTATTTTTTAAGCCAAAGGGAACACTTCATCCGACAGTCCTTGTCAACGTAAATTTCTTTCTATTCACCTACTTCTCACTGAATAAATAGCACCTAGATTATTTACACGAGCTTCTTTAACTGGTAGTGCTGCGCTTCCAAGGGTCTATTTGACTTCGTTTTGGATGCAAAACCTGGCACGTAAATCAGGGATCGAATGTCAGACTACGCACACTGAATCAACTACAGGGTTCAGTTTGTTTATCTCCCATGGCTAAGAATCCCCACTTTAAGTGGATCACTTTGTCTCTGTTCCGAAAACATTCTTCCCGCTGGCTTAATGGGCACAATGCCAGATTTGACAAAGGAGGCCGGAGCATTTCGGCAATCTCGGCGTCACTATTCTCCGACAGGAATCACCACTTTTCGTGAATAAAATTGTAAGTACTGTTTAGCCTGTCATTGATTTCTGCTTAGCTATGGTGAGTCGGGAGATCTAGAAACCAATATCGATTCAACTAATGCCCTTCTGCATAACTCCCTAGTAGATATCGCAGCTGGACTGTGCGCAAATATCAGTGTTCATGCTGCTTGTTTGTGACACGGTGACTTATTAGTCGTACTATGTATTCTGGTTTAAAAGGTGATTGGTCCAGATATTTTAGTCAACATACGAAAACTTCAAAACACCGTGAGTTCAATCGCTTATTGAGAGAGACCGGTGATCCAGCTGGATTACATGGTCCTTGGTTGTCCACGTTATGCGAAGTGACAGCTTCCTATCTTCCAAAGGCAAAAAGATGTCGTAGTACAATGCTCCCGCAGCTGAAAATTGTTCACGGTTATCATGTAACAGTAACAGAGATTTCCACAGGCTGTTTCCCAATACTGCATCAATGGTTCATGTGTGCATCAGTTTGCACACCCCTAAACGGACTGGTGAGCGTAGAGAATTGACTATTATCTGGCCCACGACACTTCTTCAAGCTAAGCGGATACAAGCTGCTCCATAACAAATTATTGGAAGCACAGCACACTTGACCGTGGTCTGGTTCGGACAATTAACTCCACTTCCACATCGGGACTCAAGCAGGCATTCTCTTTAACATACTTACTAGTATATACGTAACGCACTACTCATAAGGTTGCTGAAAATTCTTCAACTAATTACTAGTAGATTATTCTGAAAATCCAGGGGTAAAAAATACCAAGTTATTCAAGATTCAGTCTGATTCCACTAAACTTATACCTCGTCTATCTCCGCACTGGGAGGTATGACCATAGCATAAAGTCGGTAACATGAAGGACAATAATCCTAATGTTGGGAAAGTTTTCATTACTCATCAACAACTGTTTTCTGAGAAATTTTGTTATAATATTTTATGATAGGTAATGTTCTTCACACATTTAAAAAAACAGTGGAAAAACTCAACGATTAAACAGCGAATGACAAGGAACTGATTTTATATTCACGGGTAAAGCTAAAAAAATACTGTCATATAGGAAACCACTCACAAGCTTGCTGAAAAATCTTCGACAACCCACGACCGGTTTCGCCCTTTTTGGGGCACATCAGGTAGGCGCAGTCCCCGAGTTTCCGTTCTACGTGAACCCAAATTTGACTGATTGCGCCAAATACACTCATTTACAAATCAGTTTGGTTTTCACGAGGGACTCAAGTGAATCTCTCGTTTCTGATATCCTTCAACTGAATGTGCTGCACGAGAGATTTGCTGAATGAATATGGTGGATCTGGGACGTAGAACTGCCTGCAGTACTTATTCCACTGGAAATCTCTAGAGCGGTTGCCTGATATACTCAAGTTCATTAGCATTCTTCAGTTCAGACGAAACAACCCAGTAGCTGTCCTGACACAAAACAAGTTACATCACATTGCGTTCTGGAAAAATAAGTTGGGCCCAAACGAGTTTCAAGCAAAAGGAAACCAATGAATCGTAGCTCTTAAAAAGCTTGTCCTTCCCTCTGAATGTACGTTAGCAGATAGAATAAGTTAAATTTAAAGTCCCATAGAGAACTGATATCCCGTTCTTTTTTTGAAGGTTATGCACATATCAGTATGACTCAGAAAGGCATGCCTCCCGCAAAGAAGTTGCTTAAAATGAATCTGGACAAACATACAGTCAAGCTTAGCAAAATAAACCCAGTTGCAAAGAAAAATTTGGTTTTTCGAGAGACTCGCCTGACTGAAACTCGGGGACTGCGTTTATCTGATGAGCCCCAAGGGCGAAACTGGTCGTGGGCTGTCGAAAAATTCTCAGCAACATTATGAGTAATATATGACGGTCAAGCTTTCTTCTCCAGCACCGCACCGAACTCTCTTCAAATTTAGAAGATTGTAAGCAGGCAGGAATCAGGTGAGTCTCACGCTGTAAATATTCAGAGGAAGGAGCTGAAGAGAGCAGTTTGGGATTGAAGCGCAACAAAAATTATGAGGACCAAGTAAGCGCAGTTGAGTGGAACGGTCGGAAATTTGTGCAAAGTTAGAATAAGGTACTAACGATGAAATAGGTGGAAAGATGCCACATCCCGATGATGAGAATGGGGTTGGTGACCTTGGAGGTAGATTGGCTTGCGCATTCTCTGCCACGGAAGGGTAGAACCAGGTCATCTATGTAAAAGTTTACCAGGATATACCACTAAAAAGTCTTCAGATGTGTCTGGAATTGCAACACACCCGCGGGTGGATGATAGAGGTTAACCATCTAGATCCAGTTTTGATGATTATTGCTTGTAGGAAGTTAAACGGACTGAATCGGAACATGGTGTCTTCGCTTCAGAAGGGCTTGGCAAACAATCGGTAGTTATCTGTATCCATTTCCGAATAAGACTACCATTGAATAAAAAATCAGTACAGAAGATTTAGCCTGTAAAATGGCTGATACATGTTCGCCTACTGTTTCGCTGTAGTTAATTTCTCCTGCTCAATTTGGGTATTTTTGCACAACTTTCAGTCTACTGCAATATCATAAGTAGTGCGACATAAAGGAACGAAAAGGCGAAACAAGTCGTCGAAGCAGAACTGTCCCACGTGGGGATGCTATTCAGGAATCATGTTACCCATCATTATTCGATCTTCTAGTGTTCAGTGGACGGGACATCACTCAACGTAGTTACCTACTTTGGTGGAGGACAGTAGCCTTTTCTCGGATGTATGCTTGTCAGGAGAACTGAAGCTGTTTTCTTATAGGGGTTTCTCGCTAAACAGGGCTAGTAAGTAGGCTGACTTAATGCCAAATTAAGATTTTCCAATTTCCGTGAATTTAAAACCAATGAAGTTCGTGCGTACTTTATTTGGTATTTGTCCAAAATAAGTACTTAATACAGCTCGTTTGTGCCTGGCTCCATTTATTACAGCATTCACTTTAGGTTGGAAAACATTGATGTCAAACAGTAGGATTGACCGATGACTAGGTTAACTGGGTACGGATTGCATAACTTTGGGGTACGCCTGTCTTCTTCCTACTCGGTCTCTCCCCTGCGCCATTATAAGCGAACCTCTTAACGAGATTCTCAATGAATTATAAACGAGTAATTGCCTAAAGCAGTCTTTTCGCGGGAAAAGGTGTGCCTGTAAGGACAGGAGCCCACCGTCCATCTCCAACTGAAGTGATACTTGATGCTGTCGGATGATCAATAGGTGTATACTAGGCAGTGCAAATGAAGTGCGAGCAACCACAGGTGTGATGCTGATTCCGGCATCATGCAGAAAATCTTTGGAAGGGTATGCAAAGCCCCATGGGGTTCAGGTGACAAACAAATGGTTTGAAACCTACCAGGAATGATTGTTGTGTGCAAGTACTTTGTGACTCGCTTGGCAGCGTTAAGACTGATACCACTTAACTGGTAGTGCACTTTTACGGCTGTTAGATTCTTGACAGCCAAGTCATTTTACGCAAACTTGGGACATTGCACTTTGCGTCCATAAGTTCGTTTCACTCTGGCGAACGATCAATTGTGACAAAAGTGAGCCACTCCGTACTTCGTTAAGCACATCACTTCCACCCTCCTACTCGCATGTTTGAATAAACTTGTTTCTCGCGGCTCCATATTTTTTTCACTATTGCTTCAACTGAAATTTGAATTTTTGTCAGAAAGTGACAAAGCTCTGGCCAACTGGCGCTTAAACACAAGGAATTAAAGAACGGCCACTGCATATTACTATCTTCTCAAAGAGCCATGATATTTTCTTGTCATAAGAACTCTTACATCTTTCTTAATGCCTGCATTCAAGACATTCCGAAATACACATTTTCACAGTTGCCATCCGTTCATTCTCCGGTTCGCAGCTGTCCACCGTATCTAAACTTCATGCAGATGAGGAGGAGGAGTAGTTGGCCTTCGACAGCTGTTGAAGGGTTTTAGTGAACGCAATTAGTAGTACATTACGTCTGCGCAATGATGTGTTTTACCACGGCGCAGAAGAATGCCTGTAGACTTCTTACGATCTAAAATAACCGTCCAATCGTTAACTGACAAACGCAGATTGTTATGTAAAAAGATATTGTTTATATGTCGTTTTCGGGAAAGTTTCGGAACAGCCGGTAGATTTTTTGCTGGGCCGCGTCTCGTTTTTGACACGAAAGCTTCGTCAGACCAAGTTACTACGTTACGAGGTTGATCCAGATTTAAGGCGGAAAGAAAACAAATGAGCTAAATCAAGCTAAATCGTGCTAGGCGTCGGCCAATGGAATTGTGTTAGCGTGGGTCACCAAGTTTATGACCGATGGAAGAACGTACACGGATTTGGATCCAGCTTGGGGCTAGTTCTTCCTGATCGGTTCACGTGAAGATCCTCCTTGAAAGTCGTTTAGACATAGGTACATACGCATCTACTTAGGATCAACCGCGTATTCGGGTCGAAAAACACTCAGGACTGATCTTCGTTAATGAAACATCTGACGATGTTGAATCACACAAATTCAGTGAACAAACACCATGATTAGCATGTTACGTTTGGTGCTGAGTGAGCATTGCTGCATTCGGCGAGCAATCCAACTTCGAATTCGGCATCCTCCGATGTAGAGCGACAAACGGTCATGACTCAACAACGTGAAAACAAGATGCAAGTTTTGGTCAGTGCCCTTTAGAAATTTTAGCGCCAAGGAAAAATACTTGTCATCTTTTCATTGTGATAGCCCACCTCGTTGCCAAAGATCGATGAGGATGAAAAGTAACACAATTGACATGACTGACGCAGTTGCCACGAAAATTGATTCATCTGTTAAACTACTGAAATATTGTTAGTGGCCTAAAATCACCACACCTGATATCAAGTGGACCGTGCGCGAAACAGCAGCTAAAACCCCGGGGGGAGTCTCGTTATCACGTCGGTCCAGGTTTTAGAGGAATTTAATCTAGCTCTTTCCGAAGGTGACAATTTAGTTAGTTGTTCTGACATGATCAAGAGTCGATTGGAGGAGGAATTCCGTGCCGTGGATCACCGCAAACCATAATGCTCACGCTAACAGCATGGCATAGTTCCTCGCAGTTCCCAACAGAAAACTGACAAGCACCAAAAATTCGGTGCTAAAATATCCGTTTGCTTGACAGTATTTTTGAGGCTCTTGATATGTTTGAAGAACAGAGGACTACTCGTCAGGAAACTAGGAAATTTGAATTTTCCTCAAAAGATTCATTTTTCCCACTGAGAAAAAAAATCAAAATACACGAATAAAAGTCGCCAGGCTACCCGGTAGCCGGGTTTTGAAACTGTAATACGCGTGATATATAGTGGCATAAACCAATTTCATCGAAATGGTGATCGTAAAGCGTATGTATCTTTCTATGTAAAAAGATAAATAGACAGAAGTCATTCGCGAAGTACATTCATTTGCACACAAAGTTGGTTTTCAGTAGAGACTTTAGTGAATCCAAGCTGAATAGCTCCTTTATAATATTCTTCAACAGAATGTGCTGCAAAAATGCTGCCTCGAGATTTCACGGTATATTTTCATAAAGGAAAGTACTCACAGGGTTGTTGAAAACCTTTCAACAGCCTATGATCGGCTTCGCTCTTTATGGGACCCATCAGGTGGGCGCGGTCCTCTAGTTTCCGTCAACTTTGTCCCCTACGTTCATCCAAATTGTACGAAATTCGCCAAATATACTTATTTGCAAATAAACTGTTTTGGCGAATTACAGATAGTAGGTGTCCAAATGGGTGTATTTCTCAAAGTTCGTATAGTTTATGTTCAAGTGGAGCATAAGTTTAACGGAAACTAGGGGAAATTGCCTACATGCTGAACCTCGGATGGACGAAATCGGTCGTCGGCCACCAAGAAAACTTCACTAACTGCACGAGTGCTTCTCTTCAAGAACGATGTTGGAGATTTAAATAACTTTGAGCAATGCTTCTCGCCCAGCACATAACAAGCAGCTGCTTTCTGTTGCTTTCATTTCGAGCTGTTAGACTTGCTCGATCAATAGCCTCTGGTTGATTTCAGCAGGGTGATTATATAAATTTGCAAATAGATGTGACCTGGAAACGGGTTTGTAGTCATCACGAAGCGGTGTTGCGAAAGCACCCATCAAAATGCATGCATATAACTGAAGAAAACATGGAAAACTGGTTCGTGTATCTTTTGAAACAAGTTGTTCATAAAAATATCCTCAGTATAGCTTGGCAGGAAAACCAAGTTGGTCCCATACTTATCTCGGTGCCTTATTATTGTACCGCCTAATCGAAGTGAAATTCCCAGAATTTTCAGTTACATTTATCAGCATCCCATTGCATCACTGAGAAATAGAGTAAAAAGACATGGGTGGTCCTACAAGTTTCTTGTTATTTTTTTGTACAGGACGACTGACCAAGAGGAAACTTTGAGCCTTTCGGCCTACACGAATATTCAGTATCACCGATCTCGAACTCGGTCCCCATTAAGCATACCTAGGGGAGTGGAACTGGGAACATATAATTGACCTCCATTTGAGGTAAGTAAACATATGGTTAATGGAATCCGATAGGTTGCCGACGACTTCCTTAAACTCACGCTATAGTAGAACCCCATAGGAATCTCTATGACAGCATAATTCGGGGTGCTGTTAAGCTGAAAACTAAAGTAATCGATGGATGATACCCGTAGATAATGGCAGACAAGTCACTGATACTGAAGCAACGAAATTCCTATTCATATTACTGAGTGTTGGAGATTAGGCTCTCCTCATTAGGATGCATAATGAGAAAATTATGAACAACAAAGTAGCAAACTTCTTCAAGTGGTAGTGAGCTTTTACGAAATCAGAAGCAACTACGACTCAACTTCATTAAGAATTTTGTAACCCTGCAGCACGCGGACGATTTTTATGGGCTCTCTACCTATCAGGTCTTTTTTATTTCGGAGGAATCCAAGTCCCCAGTTTCGCTCTCTTCAGAGCTCAGCATCAGTTCCCGGGTTTGAAACCCTGAAATCATGGATGGGGGATTTTGTGATGTCCTGACTTATCACGTCCGCACAGAGGTAGTGTTTGTGCTCGAGTGATGTGACTGTCTATGCACCGGTGACGATCTCTACGGTGACAGTGCTTCAGAGCCTTGGTGTGGTTCAACTAGAATCGTTGCACCAGAACTCAAGACAAAATCTCAGACGAGTGGGAACACTCATCAGTGGTAAATTAAGAAAACAGGAATCAGATGTGTAAAAATGGTAAAGGAGAAGCATGAGGAGCAAATGCTTTGTCATTTTCATCTATACTGACAGGACGGTGACTTCGTCCATTTGGCGCAATTTGTCTGCAGTGTGAACGAATGTTTGGATCCACGCAATTACGTAGGAAAATCTGGTCAAATGTGAAATCCGAGAGTTGAAAAGCCACTGACTAAAGCGATTCCTATTGAAGTATTCAACCCTCACAAAGGTATCAGCATATTTCGTCAAAGGAAGTCTGACGGCAAGAGGGAGATCGTATGCTTTCTGCTCTCCCATGAGGGGACTTCAGTCTTACTCGGGTGTTTTCCAACAGCCTTCTTCAGGATGGAGAACGCACTCATTTATTCTAAGACGAATGCACTTGCATCCACGTGGTTCACACATACTGGTGCAATATGGTAAACATTTGAATTCACTGACAACCACTGAGGTCATCTGGTTCATCAGAAACTAGTGTCTCTTTTATCCGTCCAGACTTGGAAAAAAACAATGAACAAGATATTGTGTCATAACTGTGTATGTCTATTTGACAATCCAACGAGAAGGATCATTGAAACTTGTAAGTTTTGTTACTGTGTGTTGCCTCATTGCACGCTTCGTTTATTGTAACACCGATCAGTAGTTCTTCTGTGAGATTTTCCAACGAATGATACTTTGTTCCCATCGACGCCCAAAACAATGACCAATTCAAACCAGGTCAATTCATAGAAAATTCATCGATGTGAGGAGCTGCACTTATAGCTATAACTATATAGCTAGCTAGTCAGCTATAGCTGATACCATAGTGTGTTTAATATCAGCGCTCGTATTTTCTTCTGTTACTATAAGGTTAGTAACTGGTTGAAAGTCCTCATCTCTCCTTGACCAAGATTTAATTCCCTTTTGAATTTCAACAAATTGGTAGAAAACCCTGTACCGTATTCCCCATCCTTTGTTTTCAAAATCAAAGAAATAGAGCTCCTTTGGGGTATATCCATGTATGTGTATTTCCCAGCGAGATGAAGGGAATGATTCATGCCACTTGAATTTACACTTGCCGATGGACGTTCTCACAGAGCAGTCGATGCGGCAGTCAGGTATTCTTATTTATGACTACGGTGTGACGTGCCCAGGGTAACAGACCCCTATTGCTTCTAGCCCCCATCATCCTCCCCACCTGTGCAGCAGCAGTTTTATGCAGGTATGACTGGGTGGTTTGTCTCAGCAAAACGTAAATAAAGGCTTGCCATATGGAAAGTGTGATGACGGCCACTGATATGCATCACTGTATGTTCTCACACTGAATGGCCGTCGGTTTAGTGCCGATGTTGGTGCCGCTACTACCTTGACTGATGGTCGAGTCGGCCAGATAGGTGGGTAGGCAATTTGGTAGGCGGACACAACGGAACTGAGGTCACGTGGTCGGAAGTATAAGATGGATAGGTAAGTAGACATAAAGATCTCGGCATTCTCACATCGCTGTGCACATCAAAGGCCCCGCTGTTTGCGGTGTACTTCAAACACCATTGTGTACGGAATTTTGTGGGCCCGTCGGGTTCTGAAGCTGGCATGAATATGTTAGTCGTATGAGAGCGAGTGCAGATTTCTATTTTCCTGACGTTCCGAAGTAAAGGATCTACTGACTGTTCTGAAAGCATCATCCTGTTAAACTTGCATGACAGCACTCGGCGGAAGTGAGTTATCCCACTCCGGTAGAGCTCATCAAAATATCAGGTGTACAGTCACTGTCTGCACAATGGCGACATGACGGCACTTGTGGTGACGCAGAGAGAACACAATGACTGTTAACCACAAGTTTATAATCGTATACAGAACTTAGCTTGAAAAAAGTGGTGTGTGTTGCTGATGTTTCTCTGCGTGTTCAAATTCAGCGTAAGAACCATGGCTTGCTAGTCGTGCAGCTGGATGGTTTGCTTTCTCTATCATTATTTGTTTAGGTATATTGAAAAGCGATAAGTTATCGCTCCACTATATTTTACGCTATTATTAAATTAGGAGGACCTGCCGTTCATCTGGGGAGAACCAGATAAATTCAGAACAAAGCTCCAAGTCACCAATATTCAAGGAGCTATGTGGATCCGTTCTTCTCTTTGACATTCATTCCCACGGAATTCTATGATTCAGAACATTTTGTTCAATTTCCTACTTTGGTGGGCCAGATTAGTTACTGATCGGCTTGACCGTAGACAGGTGCCTCACAGTGGCGCCAAATAAAATTCATCAAGGCAAAAATCCTAAGAGGAATATAGTGCAAATTTCTAGCTCACAATTGGTAACAAATCGCTAAATAAAAACCTGAGGTCATATACCACCTTTAAGACACTGAATTTCAAATGAATAAAAAAACTAAGACAAAGCAGTTCTTAAAATTATTCACTAAGAGAGGAAAGATACAAAGACAGGCACTGATAAGTTCAGTAGAAAGCCAACATTTCGAACCTTTGAACCTGTAATTCAGACAAGCCAGTATTTTCAGGGTCTGCCAAGGAAAGAGAATAATCTTACATTCCTTCGTTTACTGGATCAGTGGAATTTTGAAAACAGCAGTCACTTTGGTGCACATTCTATAAGTTCACCAGGAAACATTTGACTATCTCAGCAAAGCAACAACAGTACATAGTGTACTTGTATGTAAAGCATCTTTATCTGAAGTTACATGGACGGCTTTCTGTGTCGAAGAAGACAAAATGCGCAATTCCTTCGAAAACGTTGGTGCCTCCAAGACGAGCCATTTTTGTTTGGTCTTCCTCCGAAATTTAAGCTGGACATAATTAATAATATGGCACATTTTCACGCTATTTATGATTTCACTAGTTCAAACAGGAGACTCAGCTGAGTAATCCAGCTGAATGTGCTGCAAAAGCGCCGGCTCATGTTTCAAGTGGAATATGAGGTTAGCGGAAACTCGGTACTGCGTCTAACTGATGAGACTCAGGAAAGGCACAACCTGTGGAGGGGGGGTGCCGAAGAATCCTGAGTAGCGCCTACCTTCAAATAGAGGTTTCTGTTTATAACTTCTTGGACTCGTCTGTGGATCCTTCTTTCAATACATATCAGTCAGAAAATTCAAGTCAAGCTGCATTTTTGCTTAGTATTGGTTACACTAGAACGTCACAGTTAGAAGTAATTCCCACTCCGATATTCTCCCCTTCATGTTTAAATCCATGAATACATGTAATTAAAGTATTAACAAAAAGCTCTTCGGGAATAAGCTACCCATTTCTTTCTAAGAAATTTTCATTTTTTTCAGTACACATGATCAAAAACTGGTTTACTCATTTCAGAAAACGGTGTATACCTAGCTTGCGCCATGTTCCCTGAATCGTAGGTCTGAAATACATCACCGGTTATTGCGACCCACGGTACATCACTGAAACAACATTCGAATAGAGCTAGGCTTGTCGGCTGGATTCCAGGACAAGTTAGGTAAGGCATTTGTATCCATTTATTGTACTTATTCTCAGGAAGCTTCATGCCTACCCAAGGTTGTCAGTAATCCAATATCAGGAAGAGTTCCGACCTACGCTGACAAGTGTAGCACAAAGCAATAAGTCTGCGCGAAAGAGACACGGGCAGTCAGTGCAAGCGGCATAACGTCATGCGATCTAGGTGGCAATCATCTTTCGCGAAGTTTCTGTATTTTGATTTTTTCTAATCGGCACACCTGTCGCGTCGGGCAACAGGTTAGTCAAAGTGCTAAGCCGCTTGTCAACTACGGCCACCGGTGTAGACCGGATGTGTAACGATGTCCACTTATGAGTGACGGACTGTGCACAGGCCGCTGGCACGAATAGTTTTATATGGAATGTGTACACTGCAGTCGGTTAAACAGGCCTGATACCCTACAAATCATTTATTGATAGTCACAAGTCCTTTGACGTATTTTTATCCTCCGAGCGCAAAGTCAAACAAAGTAACAACTGTAGGTGCAGAACTATCCGAAACACCTGGAGTGTTGTGTTTTTAAATACAACAGATATGAAATAACACTGAAGGCGCGTTTATTTGTGTAGGTCTCCACTCAAACATGTTATAATCTACTGGAATTTTTATCAGGCGTGTGCTACGATGAGAGCATAATTAGTTGGAAAATTTATCAGAATGAATCAGCATCAAAAACGTTTTTGTAGTCACCTTATCCAATGATTGGATGGGAAAACGAGATGCGATCGGTTAATAGGCTTGTTTATCTACCCAGCATGTGAGACCTATGCTAGAAAATAACAAATTCTGAGTTCCGCTTTGAAAGTGCAATTCAAGTAAACCGGCGTGATGTGAAATTTTTCACTGTTAAGTCGACATTTATTGCGATATCCCACTATTGTGATAGTGTAGTATCTGTCGCTCAGTGGCTGAACAGAAATTCAAAGGAAGATGATAAGAGTTTTAGTTTAACAAAATCACAGTGTTAGGGCAAAAGTAACACGTTAAATTGAAGAGGAGTTGCGGTTTATCGTGCAGGAACCCAAACACACCTAATGTGTGTGTGGTGCAGTCGTCTACTTGATCAAATTGATCAACACAACTTCGTGACGTGGCGTGTCGTGTTTGATGGATTGATTGACCTCGAAACTCCGTGACTAATCTGTCTCAGCCGAATTTCACTGAGACACAAAGAGATATCTACCCAAAGCTGCCCATTCGAAACACTGCTCAGCTCAATTCGTTCTGCAAGAAAGTAGAGGGCATTTTATTTTACTTGGAATGCTTATGATTTTCTGACCGAATCATGTTCTTACCACAGACATTCCTGGTTCCATCAATTATTCATTACCGAACAATCTTGCATATATTTAATCAGTTGCGGCTAAGAACACCTGACTATCACCAGATGACTGTACACGCAGCATCATCAGTGACCAAAAGAAGGTTAACCAAGCTTTCTGATGCAGGTGGGAAATGAAGATATCGATCTGTGCAGACTGTATACATTAATGGTGAAATACTCCGATTTTCTTTTCCACATAAGGCACTCCAGCAAGCCGTTAGTTACTAATCCGTATACAGAGGGTAGAATTTATTTTAAACTGCTCTTGAACGTGCTGCTTCCCACTCAACCAGACTTAAACGGAATGAGTCTGCTCCTTACTTCCTAAAGCCTTATGAAAAGGCTCCATTCGTGCATACAATGTTCTAATAATAGTTTTCATGTCCCCTTTGGCGCCTGCTCAGGAATGACGATACAAGAAAGCGACAAACAGCCTACGGCATGCTTTCCGACCTCACGAATGACCATTCATTTTGTCGTTCAAATGTTTGTCTCTCATAGTCGGCCTATGCAGTGAATACACGCACACATGCACACACAGCAATCGGAGAAAATCAACCATATGCGCCTGTCATAAATCACCCAGAACCCACAGCTCACACTGATTTGAGACGCGCCTGCATCCCAGACGAAGTCTTATCCGGTATCGCACGCGCCTTTGTCATGCTGTATACACTTGGGTGTTTGTTGCACATGTATGTTTGTTTTTACAGACCATTATACCATTCGCGGTTGACTTGTATAGACATCGAAGCACGAACCGATGGATTTCGCCACTGCTAGCTTGTTTTCGTTCGGCTAAATACCAAGACAAAACGTGGTCGGACAGATTGTTGGCGGGTTGGTTAGATGTAAGCTTTCCGCCACGATCTTGGTGACTAAGCATAACGAAGGCGTTCCAAACTAATAGCTATAACTGTGATCAGTCCAAGTTAGGTTGGAGAAGATGAGAAGAATCAAATGAACGACTCTGTTTTGCATAGAAAGCCTTATATATTCAGTAGTGGAGAGACGTGTGCTGGTAAGTAACTGGAGTTATTTGGATGCAGGCTATCGCCCCCTTTCCGTGCACCTCTATCGTTTCGCTTGAACGGCCCTTGGAATTTAGCGCTCTGCTGGCTAGCAGGACTTTTGGACCAGTACAGTGTTGTTTCCAGCTTAAGTAATCCGATCTCGAACTTAATCCTCGTTGAATGAACTCCTAAGGGCCAGAGGTACAGGCTCGTTCCTCTGGGAAGAAGTCACATGGCCAGTCTGGACTTTAATCCTTGGAAGTATTTCGCATCTTCAATTCGAACAGTATGCTTTGCCCCATTTTTGTCCACTGGGCTCAACGGCCGACTTAAATAAAGTCATTTTGATAAAATCACTATACGTCCATAGAGTGAATGAAAGATATTCAGGTCACAAGGACCTAGTGTAAGAAGGGAGATACCTAATACAGATGGAAACGGTCCAAGTGAACGAAGTATGGCAGGCTCATGGCCCACGAAGGGGTGAGCAAAACAAGGCTAAAAAGTGTTTCTCGAAGTTGATCTACAGCTGCGTGGCAGCTCGAACTACGAACACATAGGGAAGTTCAACAAATACACTCATTCGTATACCAATTCAATATTCACGAGGGACTCACCTGAAACCGAGCTGGATCTCTCGCTTCATGCTTCCGCCTCATGCTTCAGTGGGTACAATATTCAGGATATCGCAACATATCGATTGAAAACAGTAGGTGATAGCTGATTTATTACGAGGTGTGAACTGTAACAAGGACCGACTTTGCTGTGTTTGCATGCAATTGTATTAGGTCCAGCTGATAAGGTTATAATCCAGACATGCATCTTCACCATAAGCTCAACATCTTCAGTAGGATTGTCAACAGGAATCAAGAAAAAACGGCCCGGTTGTTGATTTGATTGCCCTCGCTAGTGACTTCAAATTTTCTCGGTCCTAGCGTCTTTGTAGTAGTGCCGTCCTTCTGCATTCACCAGTGAGTTGAAGGTAGAGCGGAATAGCTGGTAACGCCTTTCTGAAACCGATTATTTTCACTCCACAAAAAAGCCCAAGTAGTTCCCAAACCATCATTTGGAGCTCTTTGAGAACAGCAAGGACTGAGACTAAAAAAGGAACCCTTAGGTCACTATGCTATAATTTTTTGCAGTCTACGTACACCTCCACTGGTTTTAGGTCAATGGAGGTCCCACCAAAGCCATTTTTGTAACATGATTAGTTGATATCCAGTATGTTGCGAATTGTGAACACAGCTTTTTGTAGTGTAGCTATTTCATGTTTGAAACTCCGACTACCCTGCTTCAACCAGTCAGCTAAAACTGCGCATTGTTTTCTCTGGACCATTGTAGTATACCCACTCCTAATAGACTTTTTTCCGTGGCAGTTCACACTGAATTACACTAGAGCCTGCACCGTATAACCTTGGAATCTAGCTTCGGCTGTTCGTAAGCTTCAAAATGCATTGGATTGGCCCGGTGAAAATGCGCAAAGTAAGGTGGGTTGGAACAATTGATCGAGACATCAAATGGGTGTACTGTGGTTTATTTCAAGGCCTCTAAGTAAGGGGCACACTATGTAGTGCCGCTAGGTCACTGATGGTCTTCAGTGGAGTAATCAGTTGAAGTAAACGCTGACGGGCCAGAAACATGTTCAAATCTCCTACAGAATTTTTTCCAGTTCCAGGTGTTTGCTGTTATTGAACGGCCGATGAGCACTATTGGTAAACGGCGTGGCAAATTACACCGCCAAATATTATTTTAAGCAAAACGTGCAGATAAGGATTTGTCTCCTAATTCGGACGGGCCCGCATTTTGCACTCCAACTCACTTTTTACTTAGAAAAGGTAAAACTGTCTGCACGGAAATACATGGATATAGTATATCAGAACAGAACTTGAGATAGCCAATTGCATTTTCAAGGTAAGAAGGAGAACCCGGATGTAAAAATGGGAACGTTAATAGAAGCAACGCTATAGAAGGAGTCAGTTTCTCGAACTATAAATTATTAACCGTTAACCTGCTTGCCGAACTTGGCAATTAGCTTGCAAAGGATTCGCCATCATGCGAGCAGACATTTTCAGTCCGCTTTTGGGTGGACCTTTATTCTATAGGGTTTTCAAAAGTTGTTTAGTTGTTAGAATTTTTGCTTGCGCGTGATCTACTTGGTCTGTCCAAATTCCGCGCTTCATTACGATCCGGTTTACTTCATTTGATTGGTTTTAGCCAACTCAAATTTCATGTGAGCAGGATCGTATGATAGCATGAAACTTAACAGCAGTTCAAACTCGTAAAGTAGAGATTCACAAAAATAACTCTACAAACCGGTAAAAAACAAGAGCTGAACGGTCAAATTCAAAAGTTTTATTTCACTGAAACATCACATTTTCTTTGACTCTTCGGAATTTGTGCATCTGAGTTGATTCGGGATGATGGATCCCCGACTATCTGGGCTGAGGCTGTAAATAAGATATCAAAAGTGAGCGTAACTACAAAAGGCTACAGGATACTATAAATTTTTAGGGCCTTCCACTTTATTGTGCCACAAAATGAAACTCGCTACCGCCAGAATACGGGAATGCAATCGAACCAACTAACCCAAACTAACCCGAAGAGCTAAACAGTTCCAGCAATTCCCTTAATGAACAGGGAAAACGCCCATAAACTTCAAAAGCTACAGAATAAACAACCCACAGAGCATCGTTCAGTTCTTCCATCCAGATGATCACAGTGAGGGGTTTTATAGAAATAACTATATACCACACCTCCTACCTGTGGACGAATGCAGGCAATTCCGTAACTTTGTCCTACTAGCTCTCACACTGGGTTTCGTTGGACTTATCAACCTGGAACAAGGTTTCAGACAAAAGCTATCCTCAAACGATAATCGTCGTTGTCAATTTAACTTCATTTAGGAAGAGAAGATCTTTGAAAAATATTAATTTTAATGCGGAATTATTTCCACTGCAAGTGTTCCTCGAAGAAATGGACGTTCACTAATCAGAAACATACCCGAGCATATGTCCACGCAGTATGTGGTTAGATTGTTCTCTCTTAGGACTCCATTTGATCTCCCACAAACCTGTTCTAGATTCTGCGACATTTTTGAACTCGACGACAGGGAGTAACAATGCAGGTTACACGATGTGATAAAAATCCAGTCCATCAAATTAGAATTAAGCATTTCAGCTTTTGCTGTGCAAAAAGAAATCTAGATTTTCTTAATAAAACTTTAGGATAGCTGGAAAACCGTGTTCATTCAGTTCCTGAAGATATTAGATGGATTTATTGACCTCCTAACCAAATTGGGAGGTACATGGCCTTTTCCTCCATTAATAATTCCTTCGTGAGGCGTGCGAATTTGGAAGCAGAAACCAAACTTTAACCCCCTGGTTTGCCTTATGCCTTAGGAATTTTTCATAGACAGATCCTTCGTGAATGCAGTTTTCCCCCAGGGAAAAGAACAATTTTAGTATACATTAAATATTGGGTTGGTCTTGTTTGGTTCTTTGAAAGTTTGTTAAATGAAATGGCTTCCCTTGAGATGAATCATCTATACTGAGAGACCAGTCTTGACTGATTTGTTCAGGATGGTTCTGCCCAAAATATCTAGAACCGAATGAGAAAAGCTGTCGAAAGTTTTCTTGTTAAGACCTTTCACTTAATTCCGGCTTGAACAGCCCCGGTAGAGTCAGACGATCAATCGAGGTAATCTGATGTTTCCAACTAGTAGATAAAGTAAGGGTTCTGAGGATGAATTCAAAGAAATGGCATCAACTGTTTCCACTGATTAGGCGTACAGCATATGTGGGCAGAGTTATAATGCCAATCTACAGTAAACTTCAGCGACCTAAGCTCGGTTCAGTGGCTGTTCAGTTAACTTCTCATGTCCTATCCGTACCCATCTATCTAGTGATCCAGGGCAGCTGAAAACTTTTTCGATTGAGGAGCAAGGTGTGTGTCTTAATACCGACCAAGGTTGAGATAAGAGGCTGTACGTTTTGAGCAGGAAAATATGAAAAAACCGAATGTTAGGCTGAGAACAAAATGAGCGTATGGGAGAGTGAAAACCACAGACTTCGATTCCACTGAATTGTCTGTGTTTAAGTGAACGCAAAAGTGGAGGCAAAAGAATTTGCCAGGATGAGTAGTGTTGTTTTTTGTTGAAACAGTTGGTTGAAATGGATTGACATTTAGACGATTGTCTCCACTAAACTGATCATTTTGAAACCCTAATTTAGCCTATATGTCTATGGGGACCCATTAACAGAGCAGACACGACCAATTTAAAGCGTCTTAGCGAGGGGATCTTATCACTTAGCCGATAAAATTACTCCAATGCTGTGACGAATATTTTTTAAAACAACCTGGTGGTGTAAATGTCTGGATTGATTGATAGTTGATTTCCCGGACAGTACTAGGGACTTTTCGTGTCATGATGAACACAGACCGCGATCAGGTTTTCTTCTCAATGATGAAAACCATTTCTGATTGGGGTTTCAAGAGCAAGCTAGACGAGATGGAAAATGGAAGCCGATGACACCAACATTGCACAATTCTACGGACTACCAAAGGTGCACAAAGAAGGAACTCCACTTCGACCAATCGTTTCACTTCCGGGAACTCCATCTTACAAATTAGCAAAAGAACTATGGAGAAGATTGAAACATTTGATTTCTGGATCAGAACATACAATCAACAATGCCAGCCAATTTCTACACAGACTACGGAACGCCAGTATAGAAGACGACGAAATCATGCTTTCATTTGATGTCACATCACTGTTCACTTCAATCAACCACAACCTCGCCAGAGAAACCATAGCGGAACTGCTTCGGAATAACCCAAACACGACAGGAGCCATAAAACCCGAAAGTATGTGCAAGCTGCTGGACTTTTGCATGGATACAAGAATGGTAGCGTGTGCATACAATGCACTGACACCCAACGCCTAATAAACTCACAGAAATATCTCTGATCTCAGCCAAAAAATGTTTTGATTGGGTAGGTGACCTAAGGTTTGGAATAATGTTAAACCGTCCAACACAAAGCACTTTACCTCTGAATGGGTTTTGCTTATTAAAATATAAAATTAACATTACAAGTGATTCTGTATTCCAAGCACTTGTCCCCATCTTCGAGTGGTTTACTGTGACAAATGGCTATGTTTTAGTTATTGAAAACAACGTTTCAGCGGCTTCTGCTTTAAAAAGTGATGAATTTCATGTCTGGAACGTCCAAAAGAGGCCTATATATTTTTCTGTGTTTCCCTTCAAGTTGAACACTTATGCCTGATATAAAAAACAACTATCATAACATCATGGCACTCAGGACAACTGCGAAAAATGGTTTCGCGTACTGTTGTAGAAGTCACAACACTACTCAACGCACAACCACCAACCCATCGCTACGCTCCACCACGCCCCCTACCAACGCACTGATGATGTCACCTCGATTGGTGATGAAACGTTTGCAATCAAATTGCCCAGCTCAGCGAACAAACCAACGACCATATACAGCCAAGCCTTTGAGGCATGTTCAGTTTTTTCGGAAATTGGGTAGCTACGCATTGAAGGCGATAGCTTTGATGTACGAGCGCCACTGACTGCGCAATTGGACCATTTCCGCCAGTGTCATCAACCATTGGTGACATGAGTCCCGGAGTTCCCATCCAGGGAGGCGGCAGTTGCGCATGGAGTTATCTGTCTCTGTGTATGAAGGAGTGAACGTCATATTAATGTGATTTACCAAATATATATCGATCCCTGGTAAACCAACCGCAACTCATCGCTCATGACATCCGAGCAATCGTCAATTTAAGGCTCTGTCACATATAGTTGATCAAATTTTGACGGTTATTAGTTGACCGTTAAAGTTTTTTCGTAGCCTGGAGAATATTCCCATAGTCTTCACATAGTCCCCCAGTTCCATCAAAGTTTTTCTGAACCAGTGAACAATATGCTGTCTTCGAATGTTTGAACCACAACCTACAAAATCCTTCTTTTAATTTAACTTATCCCCGACAGTTGTTCTTATGTTAACTGTTGATAGAGCGACCAAACATCTCACCTTGCCTGGGGCTTGCTATAAAGTGGGCTCTTCATTACACGGCTAGTTACTCTGGATAATTTATAAATATGCAAGTGACGCAAAATGTCCATCACCGATATGACTACATGCCTGTGGGACGGTGCAAAAGTCCTACCTCACAAAAGCACCTGCCATAAGCCCCGCCCATTCTGGTGGTTGACTGATCGATGCTCACTGAAAGGACAATGTAATAAAACTGCTGGCTGGAACGTGCAAGCGACTAACCAACATTTCAATAGATACTACTACATGCATCCCCGAAGATAGCGGAAGACTTTGCTAGGTCTGTTAACTGCAGATGTCAGAAAAATTTAAAGGCGTGGTTTATAATTCAGTCACACGTTGGAAGAGAAAAAATCACATAGACAAATCACATACACAATACGTAGTGAGAAATTTGCGCCCTTCTATAACGTGTGATGTGTGCTCGCAAGTCACTCATGCTTTGTAGCTCGGGTAAAAATACGTGCACACCTTAGCAGTAAGGTCAGCGTATTTAACGATCACCGTGACCCTCGTGAAATGTTTAGTGCCAACAATGAGTGTACCACTGATCGCTCACCGGGGAAGCTGTTAATGAATTTAAGGAATAAATTGAGTAAATCACTTCATGAAGTGAAAACACAAAAGTAATACTTCCCTCTAGCCAGAAATGGCCAAGTTACACTAAAATGGGGATGCAAGGTAACAAGGACCCAATTTTTTGTGACTATCACTTCAAGCAATTGGTCGTGAGCACAGTTGACCTACCGGTCCGTTAGATTAACGAACTTATTTTGACCAGACAGTGACTTGACTTTTCTGCTGTTTCAGTCTTAGGTACATACGAAACACTGTTCAGTTAAACAATTTTTGGTTAAATTAACGATCGAAAGCAATACTCCTGAAGGGTATGGCGAAGCAACGTATAATAACTTAATGTTTTGCTGAGGTCACAATGTTTGGGGTTCCCGTTATTATACGATACTACACTTTCCCGGGGGTCTATTGTGTTTGGTCGTTCTTCCCACTATTCACCAGATACGAAAACCGCCAGTTCCCAGTGCCGTAATTGGCCTAACCACCTACCGTACACCACCATACAGGTCCACCATGTGTGAACTGGAAGGCTCATTTAAGAAAAAATGGGGACGTCATCACACTTTTACGAAGGCTATTAAAAGCAACCGCACATTGGTTGAATTGTCTTATGTTGGTGTAGAACACATGCAATGCAGTTCTTAGTGCTCACCCTTTAAAGAGAAACTCCCTCTGTTGAGGAAATATCTTGGAATTTTGTGGAAATATTTCCCCTAGTTGACGGGTCTACTGTGCCTCTGATGAACGGATATCACTTACTGTAACTAGTATATCAGTTAGAGAGAGTCAAGACTCAGACAGACACAGCAATCATCTTTGGGCTGTTGATTTTTGAACAGTTATTTGTTGCAATGTTAGATTGGGATTATTTACGTCCTACGGCCACTATATTTCACCGGCTGTATCATACCGATGCTTTCATCCAGGGCAACTTCAGGCGGGTTCCGACAAAACGGAGGCATTTGACAAACTACATTCGCCAAATGAACAATATCTACTGTGGTGACAGGGGCACATGATGTGCCGAAAGGTCCGTATAAACACTTTTTTGCACAAACCCACTTTTTCAGCCTGGTCAGCGTAGGGCAAGTCAGAAAACATCGCCTACTGACAAGAAGAAACCACTGCTGTTTCCAGGTAAGCAGTTGTAAGGAATGCATTGGTTTGACTTGGGCAGCCCATTTATCATATGTTTTCGAGCGCTTTCTATATAGGTACAAGAATGTAGTCGACAAAAACGGTAGTGTCGGTTTCCGATAATTGTACTGCGGTCTGGCGACTAACCTAGTCTTGACGTTTCCTCTGTTTTACGCCCGACGGCTGTGTATGTGCGTGTAAGTTGCACGAACAGTTGACGGGAAGTTGTGATGTCTCAGGCAAAAGCATAAAGCGGACTGTTCCCTTCATCTTTCTGGTTTACATTATGAATGTCCCATGGGGAAGCATTTTTCGACTGGCTACTTGAAGATTTTGTTTTAGACCCACATAAACAGCGGGAAGAGAATTTGGCTCATTTCGCACACCGGCAGCAGTCGATAAGATCATAGGCGGAAATGAGACAGACTGACGATTTTTTCCTACAAATGCGTTAATAGTGAGTTTAGGGAAGTTCACCGTAACCGTGACCAAGCACCATATATAATCACTGTAAGAAGTGACTGCATTTGTTCTTTTCTGAAATCCTGGTTCGCTTTCGCTGTGGCCGTCGTAAATCTGGTTACGACTGACAGAAGACACTTTTCAAGAATGCTCCGAGCAACCCACCTAAGATCATGACCGTTAAGTTAGGAACTATCGATCTAGGTGAATAAGTAGGATGTGGCAGCCTTTGTGCAGCGTATTCGGTTGAGGAATATCATAAATGAGAGATCTATTTGAGTCGCCCATGAAAACTAAGTGGGGTTGTAAATGAGTGTGCTTGTCGAATATAGGATGATCATTTCTGAAAAACGATAGCAAATTAAATTTGGAAAACATATACTGCTTCTGATGTGGTTGAGTCAGCAGCAACGTATTGATGAATAAAGGCCGTTTTTAAAGTGGTTGGCAGTCTAAACAAAATATGAGTGTTTCCTTCTTATTGTTCTCTAGTATTAGAAGTACATCGTTAAAATGTTGTGCTTTTAATTGTTCAAGACGTTGACAGCACCCGACCAGGTGGTGACTCCTCCAGGCATCTCTGTTTATCAAGTAACACCTTGTTTCTCAGCAGGGCTCTCAGTATGGACTGACTACATGGTCCAAGCTCATTCGCAATTGTTTAGAATAGGAATTTTCCAGGAATGAACGAGTTGTCCGAAAATATCAAGGACCAAAAACAGACTTCATGTGAGTATGTATCTTTGAGATTGGGTGCAGGTCATATCATTCATTTGGCAGGCATAGAGCTCGGGAAAACACCCAAGCTGGGAGATGATAATGATGGCTTTCAGAGATCAACAGAGTTCAGACCGTAGAAATGGTCACTTGGAATTCCAAGCACTAGTGACCTTAATCTGTCGGTAATGGAACTTTGTTAACATTTTTCACTCCTCCCAGAAATGAGCTCTACGTGACCAGTGCATCGTGAATAGACACAGAATTAGTATTATTGTTATTAGTGTTATTATTAATAATATTATTACTACTATGAAATGTCTATCATTTCAACATAGGCTATAAGCTTAACATTTCCCTTCACCACACATCATCATCGTCAAAAGCATGACATCAGTGTTCAAGACCGATGCTTCGCTGCCCTACATTTCATGGTTGTACGTGGGCTGGGATACTGTCAGGACGTCCACATCTAAACAGGAGGATGATTAGGGTTCTCACCCAAAGCCTTTGGCTCAAAAGCCTAACCGCAAGGCAGCGGTGTTTGGCGGGAAATACAAATGCATTACCATTTCTACGGAACAAGTCGCCACATGTTCAAACTTTCAACGTAAAGGACCATGAGGCTGTGTTCATCAGACCTCTAAGCATTGACCAACCTGGTATGAGAGACTTTGTGAGTGTCGCAGGGACTCCCCCAGTTTATCTCAATGGGTCGCTGAGGTGCGCAAGCCGTAGCACCACGGTAAGGTCCAGCATCTTCGTGACGGTCTCTCTCCACCACACGAAAGTACACAGACAGTGTACACCTTATTTGCTTCCGTTATCTTCGCTCGTTCAAGGTAGTTAATTTGACTTATAACGTTTTGAAACAACGGGCTGACAAATGGTTTAGTTAACATTGTACTATGGACTGATTGCGTACAGCTACTCTTCTCGTCTTGAGACTGATGCTCGCGCCAATACAACCTGTCGGCCACCATAATTTCTCCTAACAGTGTGACCAAGGGTTTTACACAGAAATCATCCGCCAGATTTTTGCAGTTATAACTTTAATGCTACCCGCGACGTTCGCACACAGCTAAATAAGTAGTTCGAGGGTGGAACAATATGATGATAGCTTTATTCAAAGAGAATAGCAAGAGTTGGTTCGTTGCTGTCAAAGTCTAAAGAAATATCGGATAGGTGAACAAGAGGAGGTTAAGAACGGTTGTAAGTAATGCTTTGTTGAATGCCTTGACAAATACAGCGGTCGAGGAGTTATTAGATGAAGCGTCTGAACAAAATTTGGAGGAATAACTGAGGTTGTATGTTTGCGCCAAAATTATGGGTTCTTCCCAAAACCTACCGTCAAAAAGGACCTGAAGGCAGTGTGACTTAAACTGAGCCAGTCCGTAAAATAAGGCAGCGGACAAAGTACTGTGCCGGCTGAACTTATCAGAAAGTTTAAAGTGTAAAAGTTTTACTCTCGACCACTTAGATCATATTTTGAGTTTTTCAAGGGGATATGCAAGGTTTGTGCTCTGATATCTCCAAACAGAACAATCTGAGTGCGCGAACATCATCACTGCGCAACGACGAATTCCCCTGGATTTATGGCCAAACATTTGCAAACCAACTGTCAAGTTCGGTAATGGGACCAACATTCACCTGATACACATATATCCCCCCGCGCTTTACAAATACGACACAGTTATTGTCTCAGGTTACTGGGGTATTAAAGTTAACTCACAAGTAGAACAGTCTTTATACCGACAAAATACAAGCGCACGTATAAATATTTGTATATACAAGTATATTTAACTTGCCAACCGTATGCTCCATATCACTGACCAAATCAGGATCTCCACCATGCAAAAATGACTGGACACAAATTAACGCCTTTAATGCCTTTAATGTTGTGTTTTCCAATTGCATTTGAATATCACCCAGCCTGTTTACTAAAATAAATGTACCACACTGGCACTTAATAGGTGTAGCCTCACAGGAGGTTCAAGCTGCAACTATATTTTTGCTCTTTCTTCCTCCACAGTTAAGGGATTTTAGCCAACTTCAGAAGTAAACGTTCTTAGTTTTACATTTTGCGGAGAATTCAAATTATTCAGGCAAATGCTGTAGATCTGCAAATTTGCGCAGGAATTAAGCACGTAGTCTGAAGTGCTGACTTTATCCCGCTAGAGGACCACACTGTTCATGGTTTTCCTCTGAAAGTCAGGTAACTATCCTGAACAAGTTTCAAACTCCATTCCCAGTGGAGCTTATGATAGACCGCTATCCAGCAGTATGCGTTCTACGGTGCACTCCTTACTTAAATTCGGCTCTCACTCTTGACGCATTACACACCATTAACCAGATAGCGCACTCTCTTATCGTGAGGACTGTAACTGTTGTTGATTCTTCTATTCTTATTCTTCGTTCTTACTTCCGTTTTATGCCCATATCCCCTTTTTGTTTTTGACCTGTCTTTGATCTTGTCGTCACGTGCCTAGTTTATTACGAGCACTTGAACTCTGTCATATTGTGCGAGATTGGGAACGCTGATGTCTCCTCGTATGGTGACGAGACGTTTGCGAGTCAAATGCCAAGCTCGATGAACAGATCAACAGAGACCTGATCAACAACCGATAAACCTCATTCTGAAAGATTCTACCCTTGGGGGTTTGTGCTTAACTCAGCGTAACCCATCTGATTGCTGAAAACAATCAATAACAATATATTTGGTCTTTATTCATTTGAGTGGCATGTTTTCAAAGGCACATGACAAAACAGAGAAAATGATACTGGGACCGACATTAAGTCTTTTCAGGTACTTCGCTGGTTTCGTTTAGTGTGCTAAATTTTATACTCTTTTGAACAGTTCTCCAAAGTTCTTCAGCGAAAATATTCTTTTAAACCGGATCAGAATGTGGTATATACAAAATGGAAGAATTAATACAGTTGCACACTGGAACCGTTGGTTTGCATAATACTGGTGACTATATATTTGCATTAAAATTCAGCCATAACTTTGTACAGGCGATAGTGGACTCACCGTTAAAATAAACTGCTGAAGGAAACAGTATGTTTTTGGTGTCAGATATTTTGAACCCAAACCTAGAATTCAAGCGAGTCTCATTGTCACAATCCAGACTTATTGTTTAACTCATTTGTAGTATTATTTAATACCTACAAGTTTGTACGGATAGCCGGCCTCCTCAAAAAATTTTGCTTTTAGGTGAACGTTTCTATGACATATTTTGTGAAATCATACAATAGAGATGTGTTGATGTGTTTTTGACGGTCACATAATCCACCTCCACTGTAGAGCCTTGTGCATATTTCGCCTGTGTCTGGATGAAAACCACAGCTATTCTGTTTGCTACGGTCAGAGTGTACAGTCGTCTTCGTCCACCGCTGACAAAGCGTCATTCTCGCTGTCATATCATCGGAGGGTGTATTGATCATCCATACTAGACACACACTAATCTGTCTACTCCTACTTCAGTCGGCGAATTGGACCATCTGTCATACGTCAGTGCTGCCACGGCTTCGTGACAGGCGCGGGCGGCAGTTTGTTCAAGTGTAACGTTCAGAACAAAGCTATGTGAAGAAACGAAAAGGTTGGAGAGGCAGACTTATCAACTGTGCGTAAACCGTCCGTGTAGCCGCCTCGGGGACAACCATGGGGCATCTGGCGATACAAGTTCAGTAAATCTCTTGTCGTGTATTCAATAAGAGTCTTATCCATCTATCATCAAACACATGAAGCTTTTTCATCAGATAAAGATGTTACAACAGTGCGCTGGGCACCGACACAGTGGATATTTCTCATGGAGACTGTTGAGGATTTATTCCGTTGCCACCAGAAGCTGTGCAGTGACTAAAGTATAAAAACGTATAATCTATAAAAACACAAACTTGTCTGAAGGGTGACTGCAGTAGACATGCAGTACTGTGTATTTCTCCATTTATGACCCTTGCCAATAAAATATGCGGACTTATTTTAACAGAGACATTATCGCGATGAAGTTGCACAAAACAGTTATGCATCCTGCAGTTTATCAAAGGATCTAGTGATAATATAATAACCACGGATTTGTGTTGACTGCAGCTTCAGATAGATACACCAAGGACTGTTCGCAGCTGTCTCCTTCAATAGATGCAAGACTACTGGATTCGTGGTTTAGTGGACTTTAGAGATTAGGTGCTCAACAATTGAGCGGGACATAACCCATAAAGTGAACCCTCAAAGAGTTGAAAATTTGTAACCCACAATGTGGTTTCCTATGGAATGACACATGGGTTTTGCGGTAGCATTTATCCAGCCCAAAGCGTCCACCGCTGGTTCTCCTCAGTGCAGCAAGCTCTGTATCGCCGGATGAGCTGCGTAGTGCCTTACTGAAAAAACCACTTGATCGCGTTTCTAGTGAAAAAAAGATTAACATCAGGCAGAATACAGGTGAAAAAGGTATTCATATCGGCCGTTACTGAGGTACTGTCTTAGTTCCATTATTTTAACAAATTGAAAACTTTTCGAACATGTTTCCCACATTTATGGTGCTGAATATTTAATGAATTCAGCCTCTTCCAGGTAAACAGTGTAGTCAAAAAGAATCTAAAATTGTGTTCGTGGACGCACTGGCACAATCGAATCTCAGGTCCAAGTGAATGTTAGCTGTCATGTCTGTTCTGGTGAGCTCTTTGACTGCTTAGTTTGATTGAGCTCGATTAACCTTCTTAAATGATTTTGCCATCGGTTTATGTCACCAGAGCAAACCGGAAATTGAGAGCATTTCAGATGTTGAACGACCCAATTCGTATGATGATAGAACGGAACTAGGGAGCATAAAAGTTGAAAATTGAAGTGCCCCCCACTTGTTTCTCCCCCTTGTTGAGAACACCCTTATAAGAATTTTGCTTGGTATGCTGTGCAATGATTCACAAGATAAGGTTTACAACGCTAAGGTTGAGCGCACTTCAAAGAATGTGATGTTGCATGCGAAACTGCTTAGGGTTTTTGCATAGGGACAGTAAATTCTATCTAATGTCATTGACCGTCAGGACCTGATAAGTGTGAACAGCCTGCGTTCAATCCGCCAAGCGCTTGCAGCTTAATCATGAGAAAACCTCTGAAATGGTCATTCCTGCTAGAAGCTTTTTACTCACCATTATGTCCATTTAGTGTATCTATGTGCTTGTCTCTTCCCTGTTTAGGAAGGCCATAAAAAACCGTTCTTCAGCTATTGATAACTAGATACATACGAAATGCATCTCTCTTCTTTCTCTGCTGTTCACGTTACCGACATAATTACTGAAATATGTTTTTTGAAGACCACTTACTAGCAAATTGCAAATTCCGACAGAAGGCAGTATTATTGTACCGAATACTTCCGTTGTATACAACACGATCGCCAGCATTATTAGCTGCCAAGAGATGGCGACACTTTGTTGGTTTCATCAGACCAGTGGAGGACTGTTTCATTCAAACTTTCTTTGTGATGCAAAATCACTGAAACTGTTGTTTGCGCTTGTTCGAATATGCGCGTGAACTGCCGATTATGCTGGAATTCCTTTGAACGCAACAACCAAAATTCTTTGTTTATGCACCTAGCAACACAACTTTAATTTATGAGGTAACGGTCATTGCGCGCTCTTGACAGCGGTGCGTCCGTAACAAAGGGAAATGGGTTGTTGAACAACTTGACCTTTTAATCAGTTCACCCGTCGGTTGAACAGACGTTTGAAGATGCGGTGGGAAATTTCGGGGCAGTGGTTGCTGTAACCATCTGGCATTGCTGAAATGTGGTCGATACAGTGCAGACCTCTGACTACCCTTACAACTGCACGGACAGGAAGTCAAGTCAACAGTATAAGTCTCCATTTTACTCGTGTGGGCTTGCATCTGGAGATTTAAACGGTCATGGTGAAGATGCCAGTAGAAACAATAAGCCAACGGATGACTATACAAATCGAGGAGCGTGATCAGGCGAAAGTGTATGTACTTCGATGGGCAATGCAAATGTATCCGAAAATTCGGTTCCAGTGAAAACCGTCCTCCTGATTCAACCACCTGTTGAGTTTCCGAACTCAGATTTGTTCATTGATTCAGCAGTAGCGTCATTGACAGCAAAACACCAGTAATACGTATTGGTTCTTAACTGACATACAAAAATGGGACAACAAAGCCCCAGCGAAAAATGAACAGAAAAATCGATATATCATTGGGGAAAACCGTCAGGGAAAAGTTGCCTACACTTTTGGACAACAGTAAACTAAACACATCTGAACGTTGCTCGGAATAAGGTACCACCAGCGGAATTGACCGAGAGTCTTTTGTTGACCTCACCCCGTCACAAAACCAGGGTACAACAGGATAAATCTAGCTAGGCAGTCCAGCTAAGAAATGGCAACATGTTCGCCACTAGGGCCGGTTGCGTGCCATGTCCTGTGGGGTTTCTAACAACCAGCGAGAAGGCTCATTTGGGCCCTAGTCAAGAAGGCGCGAAGATCCCACAGCACTCGGTTTGACTGTAAACGTCCTCATTTCACAATGCCATCTAATAGTCTGTCCTTTACGAACCTTCAAGCGACAGGCGGTTGAAACAGAAAACAACACTTTCTTGAGTAAACGCAGGTTTAACTTACTTAGTGTGTGCCCTCACCATGATAATTTCAATTTGCTGGTCTAACAGTTCGGATTATTCATCAAGACCCCGCTCATGCACAACATCGTCGCGGACTAGTTGCAGAGAGCTGGCTATTGCTACGCTACGCTACGCATACTCCAGTAATCAAACGTTTGAAGACGTCTAGCGTCTCACATCCATAGAGTAAGAGTGCTTTCACCAATGACTTGTAAATACGGTGCTTCCGTTGCCATAAATGGTGTAGGTTGGTGAATGCCACTCGTATCTTGGTTATCCGCGTACTAACTTCTGTTACCATACCGTCATAGCTTGTGAAACTTCCAACTTGTGAGAACTGATCAAAAACTCAAGCTTTTCATTCTACACTTCCAGAGAAGAAAAACAGGATGTAAAATCCAAAAAGTAAGACTTTACTCTGTGAGATGGAACAGACGTCATTCGATAGATTATCTGAGTACGCGCAAGAGCAGCTTATTTTTTGGTCTGTCTAATAGTTACCGCGTGCTGGGAAAGAAGGCCTGAATAGCGGGCGGGGAGCTGTAAATGTGAACAGTGTAAGAACCGCGTCAATCTTATAAATGCCTGACTGAGTTGCCTGCAGGCTCGATCTACCTAAAAGTGATTATCGAGTGGAACAGTTCGGGGAGATAACAATGAAGAAAAACGGGCAGTCTAAACAGTCGCATGTTAGGCTTATTCACTCTGCTCTATTCAGCGAATTGGGCCATCCGGCTGATGATGGCGATCAATGCGGTATAAAGTTTATGATTATAAGTGAACTGATATATTTCCAGGACGCTCAAACCTAGAAGAGGAGGACCACTAGCATCCTCAACCAAAGCCTTCGGCTCAAAAGTTTGGCCGCAAGGCAGTGGTGGTTGGCTTGAAACTATTCAAGTAGTCCAGATATTACGGAACAAGTTTCCACACTTGTTCCAACGCCATCTTGTAGGGCCAGCGGAGTGTACTTATTAGACCTCTATCTATTCACCACCCTGGTGGTAAAGACAGCGTGGATACACATCCTCCAGTACACCTAAGTGGGCTACTGAGTCAGGCAAACCATTACATCACGAAAACTACCAGTCTCTTTGCAATGAGTTTACGAAATCCGTACTAACCTGCTCCCTCCATCTGCCTTGGAATGTTTGAGATAATTTGTCCTAACCAAATACACCGGCACGAAAAGGTGAGATTTTGATGGTGCGCGAGCGAAAAGTTTGCTTAAGCAAGTATTATTCACAGAGTGCTCAAGTCAAAACAAGCCTTCCCCGCTCATGTAAATTGTGTAAAGATCTTAAAGTCTAATGAAACAAAAAGCTTAGAAAAGCCAGGTGAATGGATCAGATGCCCAAAGGGTTCAAGTGAGGGGATCATATTAAGCCGTTAGATCAAAAGCTCAAAATGGATGCTGTAATGTCACAAAGCAAAAAGCAAGTTCGCCTTATCTACCAATGCGACTATAAATGATCTGAAGCGTAAGACTAAGTGACAAGGATTTTTTCAATGGGAAATAAGCATAAAGTAAGAGGAAAAAGAGATATCTGGATATGGAAAGACTAACACCGATGTCGATTTCTGCTACCCTCGTGTGCGGCCCGCCCACACGATTTTCAGGAAAAATTACGGACTCAGATTCTAACTTTGGTTTCATCCCCAGAACAGATGAACTAAAATTGTTTTTCGGATTCTTCTAGATGATTGTCACAAAACTTCAGCACACTAGATGGTGTTTTGCGTCGGCCAAATAGCATGAGCCAGATGACGAACCTTCGACTGCAAATCGCGCTTACCTTTGGGCTCTTTAGGCCGCCCTAATCCCCAAATCTCCACTAACCTTATTACAGACTTGGAAGTCAAGCTGGACAGTCGGCTAAAACACCCCACTAGTTATAGATCTGAGATAGCTTACATTAAGCTCAACAGCGAAATGTAGTGCATTATAACTCCTTTCCCAATTCCACTAACTCTGAAAATCTGGAAAACTGAACGTGTTTACCTGGAGTACGACAATCCAGTAGGTGGTGGAGGTTTCGGAATTCAGACCCTCATCTTGATTCTGAAAGTATGACCCAAACTATGCTCATACACATGGAGCGATGTGCAACTGATTTTCGTGAATTGAGACAGCGAGATAGACAACTATCACCTTAAATGTGGGCTACGAGCCGATCGTGAGAAACGCATTTTTCCCTTTAAATAACCCCAGTTAACCGCTCGCTTAGCCGCCCCCGGAGTGCTTCCAAAAGTCTCGTCACGTGCTGTGAAGGTCTTATTCATTTCAGGAGATGTGACCACAAAAGGGAGGGACGATAACGGATAACCGGTAATTTAAACGAGTAGAGAGGCTCTTGGTTGTCTGTAGCTAACTGAGGTAGATGTACTTTGGTTTCGAACCAAGAACGGACACCCTACGAGGAGTTCTTGATTTATAACTCGGAAGGACTACCGTTGAATAGGCTAATTAGTGTAGTACATACGGACTACACTATGACTACACCGGATGGCTAGTCAGCATTCGAAAGACGTATAAGCTGTACTGAAGTCACCGCCTCCAAAGAGATTGTGGATTCAGAAATCCGCTTCGCCACTTTGTAATCAAAGGACTTAACTCTGCATTTTTCGGCAGTCTGGACATCCGGAAAGTATACTGCTCAAGAAATTCCGTCGAATAATCTATGGCATTTACGCAAACTGGGCTAGGATGCATTAATGTCACCAAATTTCTTAATTCCCGTGCAACCTCAAGCGCATCCTTAAGTTTACACAAAATCCTCCCCTTCCTGGAAATCCACCGTCCGCAACTGCGCCAATTCCAATAAGACGTAAATGTCGAGGCTTGTATGGAAGAACGAAAGGAAAACCTAATTCGCAGTGCTATCTGACTGACTGCTAGGAACTTTACAAGGCTTCAGTTATGCCAGCAACCAAGATTAATCTGTGTGCTGAATGCGTTCAACCTTGTCGTGTTCCGCCCACCTGAAACTACAAGACTGCGACAGACACCTTCATTCCTCTTCTCATCACGAAATTCTTTCATCTAGCAGTCTAGGAATACTGGCCACAGAATACTTTGATTTTGGTGTCCCTATCTGCTTGATCCAATTTTGCTGATTAGATTTCAGGGGATTCCGGACTTTTTGCCGCATGGTTAAAAGGTAATTTCAGGTTTCCAAGCAGACATCCTCACTCAAGGTGCTTATTTATCACTTTTACCCACGCCCCAACAGACAACGGCCTGGAACCAACGTAAGACTATTCCTACTTCCAGACGAATGAACTTGTGCATAGACCCTTAGTCTCGATTTTTCCATTATTGGCCAGCGGTATGAACGCTCATTTTGTTCAATTGGGTGCTAATCACAGCGCATTGGGTAGCCGCCATCCCTCGAGCTAACAAAACAACCACATTGAGGAAGACTCACTTACCCTCTCTACACATTCCCAGGGTCAATTTTTTGAATAAGTTACCTCCATCCACTGAACAGTAGTGGATTCAAATCAACCATATTACAATCAGCTTCTGAATGAACAGAATTTAATTATATATATATAATATTATATGCACTAACTATGCGTGGGCACTCGAAATCCAAAAGGTTTAACCTACTTCTTTAGCAGGACAAAATCTACTCGCTGATTCTGAAAATGAACTGGCTCCTTTTTCGCAATCCTTTCCGGACATAATAAAATGAATCATTTATCAGGCATCGGAGACGAAATCGTCTCTGTGTGTGTTCATAACACCCGATCAAGAATTGCCCCTGAATATCTGTACCATTCATCGATTTTCTGAGTTCACGGCAGAGTACCTCCGTCGGGCACGGACCAGCTCGAAATACAGCATTCCGCCTCTCTGGAACAAAACAGTAAACTCGAATAATACATTCATTTGCATATCAATTTGGTTTTTGCGAGAGACTTACCTGGAACCCAGCTGAATCTCCCGTTTGTGATGTTTTCAGGCAATTGAATGTGCTGCACCAGGCCGCCTCATGTTCCAGTTGCTACGATATTCGAGATATCGCGATACATGTATATACATGTAAACTTGAATGTTACGGAAATTTGATTTGATAAACAGGGGGAATGTTCAAACTAATCAGGGTTTTAGGACATCAGAATGAAAAACGGTGAATGAGACTGAACTGAATTTAGAACCGGGCAGTCAAACTCTGGACGGACCGTTTCAGCTAACTATCCAACTGGTTCCATTTTGCAGCACCTATACCCCAATTTCCTCTCACCAAAAATAGAACGTTAGCACAGATCTATCAATTTCTCACGATTTAGCTGATATTGAAGAACATTGGATGAGAGCTGATGACTGTTTTGAGCGAAAATGGTGGCCTTGCGCTGACCATACACCACGTCAACTTGTTGGAAGCAGAGTGAACCTCTGAAGTAATAACGGATGAATACGGCACCGTCATCATAGTTCCTATTCACAAAAACGGGCAATGTTCAGATTGGAGAAGATGCAGCAGTTGTGAGAAATATTGAGTTCATTATGCTGCCGAAACTTTGTCGGTGGTGTGGACACACTACTTGTGAATAATCCCTTATCGAATTGGGTAGTTGATGTCTCAGTTGCAGAGGAAACATCATCAGTGCGCACCCAACTCTTATGGTGATGAAACGTTTGTAAATCAGTTGCCAAGCTCGATGAACAGGTCAAAAGCCACCTGATCAATAACCAATAAACCCACCCAAGCTACCAATATTTCGGCACATGCGTCAACTTTTGGAGCTACGCCACACAGACCAGAGGCCGAGCTTATTGGTCGTCCTTGTTATAAAATTGTTTTCGATGTGGTTGAGATGTCTGTGTTTTGCAACCGCTTACCTGCGAACGGGGTCTCAGGAACGTTTGGAAGTATCAAGAAAGCATTGTATTCGCACATTTCAGGACACGTATTTACCTAAAGAAACATCCCTTTGCCGTTTCCCAACTTTGAGAAGTCGGACAATCTTTTCTGATTCTTCTGTTTTGATCGACTTGATCACAGACGACGTGGAGAAAGATACCTGTACCAAGTCAGTGCGACTCCGCTTAAAGACTAAGCATATTAGGTTAGCGTATTCCTGGTGTTTGATGAGTTTAGATCTCAGAACGTGTTCCATCCGTCGACTAAGATTCGGCTGAACCTCGAGAAAAGGTATTGTGATGGTTATAAACTGGACAGTTCACGAACTCATTTGCACGCTGGACAAACCCGCGTTCGGTTTGGTGGAGAGGTTCACACTTTGGGTTTTTCTGACGAATCAACATTCGTGTTGACAAAACTGGAGCTACATGTGTGAATATACATCACCTCAGGCCACGTCACCACGTCACAGGCTGTGCTCTGATAAGGATGTGAAGCATGGGCCCTTCCGATAGAAAACATCAACAGACTAACTGTTTGCCTGTTAACGCTGCCTGCAGCATGTGGGCAACGAGTTGGTCCGCATTCAAGTGTTTGGTAGAGGAGGCTTGATAGACCCTACAGGCACCCTGTGTCAGCACCAACTGGACTTCTAAAATGACAGAAGTCACGCCGCTTAGGTCGCGGCAAATTCTGTGTGCTATGAGCGGAGCACTGAACACAATCATCTTGCCTCGAGAAACAGAATAAAGGAATGAGTTATCACTCGCCTGTCATATATTATGGGGAGACCCTGTATCTAGGTCTGTTTTTGGAATTGCGAGTAGGGATTTTGTTTTGGGATGTACAGCGGATTGGTGGAATGTCGGTCTGCCAACGGTACAAATGACGAACTAAAATGGAAACATCGCAAGGAAGCAAAACGGAACAACTTTACCCTGCTTACTGTTTGTCCACATGGCTCTCCTTTCTTTAGCACTGTGCATATATGGCCACATAGTGCTTGTCAATCGAAACAATTCTGATATCGTTAATTCAATTTACACTGCAAACAGCACCTGCAATCTATCGTACTGTCTCTTTGAATGCAACCGCCGGTGTGGCTGTATGTCTGTGTACGTGCGTACGCGTACGCGTGCGCGAGCCCTTCTGTCTACCCGCATGATCGATGATAGTGAGGTTTCATGCCAGCCGCCTACGGCTGACTGTCAGATCTTGACAGCAGAAGTGACTCATTTGGAGTTTGCAAGGTTGTTGTTTCTTTGTGAACAGAGTCGAATGGGCTACAAATGTTTTGGGGTAGGCTGAAAAGCTGTTGTGAATCGGAAGTTTACGAACAAAGTCGTCTGTACCGGAATATCAAGCCATACGGTCAACCATTATGTGGGCGAGCAAAGCATCGAGCAATCACGATTATTGTGTTATAAAGCCTAACTGGGGCGTTTAACCAGCAAGTCTGAGGCTATGACTCACACAAGTAGTAACGGGCTGAAGCGGCTCCGAACTGCAAAAAGCAAAAACTAAAGGACCTGAAAGTGCTCTCAGTAACGAAAAAAACAGCTGAACGGATTGATCTATTTAGCACTGTGAGGAGAAGCGGGTTATCGAAGCTGCTGAGATCCCTAGAATAACATTCCGAAAACCGAACTATGGTAACTAATTCGTGATCGGGTTTAAAAATCTCACACAATTCATACCTTGTTTTTTGCGCCTGTCAGACAAAAAATGAGACGGCACAACACTTCACTTGTCAACAAAAGTAGTGCCACACATAACTGAGAACAGTACGGATGAAAATCTGTAGTGAAATTCATTGATAAAGGTCTACAACCCTACAAATCCCGCAAACGATACCGATTTTGTAAGCTGACGTCGTTCTACGGTGCTGCCACGTGTTATCTACCTACATATTTATACACAAAGCCGCTCTTAATTGAATCAGTTTGCAGATTATAACACAAAAAACGCCCTACAAACTCATCGATACCCCAGAGGACATATTTTTATAATCAAAGTTGTTTCATGGTGCTGAATAAGCATAATCCGGGTAGTCCCAAGGGTAACACTGTGCACTTGCGCTTAAAAAACCGGAATAAACTATCCACATGGAGACCCTCAAACAGACTACTTTCCTCCATTTTGGAATCGAGCTCAAACGTTTTCTCATCGGTACAGAGGTATTCCGCGTCCTTTTTACCGAGCAGAACATTTGTTGAGCTTAAACGAGATCTTTAAATCGCCTATTTGACCAAACAGTGCCTAGCACCAGCTTATCTACACACCCGAATTTTGTGATTGGTCTTCCTCCCTTGGGCTTTCGAAGGTTTTTTTCTCAAACACTATTGAGCTGCAATGCTTCGCACAAGTTGCTCTAGCGTTTTATTGCGCCTTGCAGTTTTTCTCAGGAGTTACAAATGGAACATGTGCTCAGTTCTGTTCCAGGTCCACTGTCATTCTGAAGGGTTACGTGGACCAAATTGCCGCCAGTGCCTGATCCGACTAGGAGATAAAAATGACATCTAGAGTGATGTATCATCGATCAAAGTGGGGAGTTTTTGCAGCTAATCCCCGTCCATCACCAAACAAATTATGACATGCATTATTTTTACCAATAAATAGCCTCTAAATATATGAGTACCATAGGAAATTGTGTTGGACAAGCTGAAAATTCCCACCCTCAATAAGTATAAACCTTCGGCACAAGCAGTAAATAAGGTTCAACTAGAAGCGTTTATGGCCCAGTATGCAGTACTTCATTGGATGACTTCACATGACTTCTTACTAATGTTACGAACGGCTGTAACAGAGAGGACTTCCTTTCCAGTTATCTTCCAGTGCCTGTTGTTATCATCAAATTCACACACCTTTAGGTCTACCTGAGTAAAGGGTTGGCACACTTCGTCCGCTGCAGTCCAAGTGAATACGCAGTTAACAGGCTGGGCAAGGTGGCAATATCCTAGCAGTGTGGGGATAGTTAATTGATTCGTGATTACCAGGCTGAGAGGTTGAATCGACCTTGCATGTCCATCTCGGCCACCTTATCATCAGTTGTAGATTTTGTCATTTTTGCTTGAAAAACAAAAGCTTTCCAGTATGAAAAGTACGGGTTTACACTGCAAACAAATTTGGTTTTGCGAGAGACTCACCTGGAACCCAGCTGAATCTCCCGTTTGTGATGTTTCCAGGCAATTGAATGTGCTGCACCAGGCCGCCTCATGTTCCAGTTGCTACGATATTCGAGATATCGCGATACATGTATATTTGTAATGCGCTACTCACTAGGTTGCTGAAAATTCGTCGACAGCCCACGACCGAATAGTTGGAAGTCAGCGAGATCAAATAACTTACAAAAGTTAAATGCTCGATAATCACTTATGAGTAATTAACTGCGGCCGTAGAGCAAGGGGATTCTAAGCAATTTTAACTCATGGAAATGTCGGATCGGAAAATTTCAGCCTGTTCACTGAAGGGTCAGAATTCAGGTCTCAGCTAAGAAGAAAATGGCCAGAAGGTACGTAAGAGCACATCGTTTCAGCTGCTAGAAGCCGCATCTCTTGCCTAAATCCTCCTGTGTACCAATGACTTACTGCAGTGGTTATTATCAGCTGAAACTTAGTGAGCGTATTTCTTGTGTAGTTCACATCGGAACAGATACACTTGGTCTGCGCAGTTCAACACAACGGAGGTTCAATCAAAGTTTGAAGGGATCCATCCTTTTCCAAGTTCCTCAGTCAAGTAGGCAGCACAACTTCCGCTCCATCCTCAGCTGGCCTGATACTCAAAGTGTTTTCCCTTCACGTGCAATGGTGCGTATAACATGATTGTTGGCTGATTTGCTAATAAAAACTCAGTGACAGATTGTCAGTTGACGAAATAGAAGCAGTTGTCAGGCCAGTGGGCTTGAAGTCCTCTCTCAATTCAAGCAGTGGCCCCGTCCTTCAACGCGATATCGTGGTCCTCGCCACCTTTGGGTAGAAACATGGTTACGATTATGAAAACTTGGTGCATGTTGAGGTCGACTCACACGTAAATCACTCAGCACTCGTCACGACCTAAGTATTATGGGTCTGTCAAAGATGTACCAACATGCATTAACTTGAAGTAAATGGGGACGAGAAGCTGCCTTAATTCAATGCATTCGCATGCTAAAATAAATTCTGAACCAAACCTATGGCTAATCAACAATAGCCCGGTAAAACGAGAGATCCTTCGGTTGTACTATCAATATGATTATTCGACTGCAGGTCGGTCTCCGAAATACGCAGCTAGTCAAAGTTCGGTTTCTTCTGGTAGCAACTTTCTAGCAAGAATAGTAACAACTGTTTCCGATGCAATATGACTGTTGAGATCGCGTGGAAAATGTAAATAAAAAATAAACTTCGTTTATACTTCATTCTTTGATTAACATGGATACTCCGTTACCTTCTTGTTTAGACCAATCATACTGCACCAGCTGGAACATGAACCGTACACAAGTTCATCCGGTACAGGCAGGATGGAGCGTTGTCTGCAATATGATATATAGAGTCGACCGAGAGAGAGATCCCCACGAAGAAGGACCAACCAAACGTTGAGTTTCACCCAGAACAGCATTCCTCGCCAAAACAAGAAGAAACCGAATTTCCCACTCTTGAGGGATCACTCCACTGGAAAATCTGTGGCTGGATCCCAAGAGATATTAGCCAAACAAATAATTCTCCTACTCTTGCACGAGGGGATCGGATTCAGCTGAATTCCAACGTCATGGTTTGGTAGCAGTCACTCTTAAGGGAGGAAAAGTGGCCGATCACAACGACTAACCTAAACGCTGACAACTACTCAGATCTCCTAACCGCTACCTAGATAAAGCGCTGAACGCACCTACGAGTGATACGCTTTATGACATGATCAAGACACTTGGTTAATTCTTTGGAAAACCCATGAATCTTCGCTATTGCACACGAACTAGGAGCAGACTCATTTAACTGCGTTTGAACGTTCCGAGTTGAGTTATATTTCTGAGACAGTGAAGGAAGTAGTTTTCACGAGTATTGACGGAAACTACAAGTTCTCGAGATTCGGGCAATTGATTCTGATTCTATGTTATCCATTTGTCATCATCGCCATACTTGTGATTTTTACAGTAGGTATTCAGAATGCGGTTCAAGATGCAGGAAGCAACACCCTCGAAAGGAGCATTAGTGTCTGTCGGAGGTCCACCAAAGTTGTCTGTACGCGAAACGTTACCACTTAGTTGTGCTTAAATTACTCACGAAGAATTCGTTGCTTCGCACAACTAGAACAAGGAGCAATCTGCTCAGGGTAATTACTCATCTTATCAAATTGCAAAAAATCGAACTTGATTTCCTGTAGAGAGTGCACATTTTTCGGTGGTCCCTTCAAACCGTCTGTACCCAAAGAACGTGTGCCAGTTTCGCAGAGGCAGTCCATCAAAAATGGAATGCTATAAGATATTCGTTCGTTTAAACCGGAATCCCATTCTGCGATTAAAGTTAATCCAAGTTAAAAACCCGAGTGACATTTTACAGGTGTTTCATAATAGGTGGGGAACAACAGTGCACAGCTAAAGGGTTCCTGATACTTTCCGGTCACGTGCTTTTAACTTGGAGCCAGTCGACGTTGGATCACGTGTTGGGAGGCGTGTGTCACCCCGTTCGGTCCAGGTGCCATTTGTGCTGCTGATCTGTCACTCGTTTTCAACCATGAACTGAAGGTCGCCTATTCGAAACCACTCGATGGTTTGTGTGTTGTGCTCCACTGACTAGTGCTAAAAGGATTGGAACAAATGTGAAGTGCCTTCCGGCTTTTCGGAATAAACCAACTTCACTCGAAGAATTAAATTCCGATTAGGACATCCAAACTTCCACGCTGTTTACAAACGTTCGTTCCAAAATTAACATCAACTGAGGCGGCCCAAGCTGACACAACTCAACCTTAGATGAGGATTTCCGAAGGTAGGCGGATTCTGTCGTTGAGGGGGTCGTATTTAAGAGGTATAGAATTAGGATACTTGTCAAAGAGAAGAACCGCCGTGCATTCGTTAGGATCATGGCACATGATTTTACTCAAGAGCACTCGCGGTGCATTACAAATAGTAATCAGCCACGCGCTCAGTTTTCGGTTTCAATTCATTCTCCGTAGACAGGAGAGAACTGGTCCCATATCCTGTTTTTTGTTCTTCTGAAGCATGCCTAAAGGTGATTCATTGTTGTTGAAGCAACTGTGTTGTTCCATTCTAACGACATGAAGCATTCCTCAGGGCCACAAGGCGTGCACTATTAAGTGAAGTCAGCGGATCACGTGATAGAAACGAGCATAATTTTTTCTTAAAGAGTGGTTGAAATTCTCAGACAAACTTTGAGGAACCAAGCAGAAGTGGTCCCCCAGCTGCTGACTTCGCTAAAGTTCCTGCTGGTGAACGAAGACAGCAGAAAGACATTTTGTAATGGGAGCTTACGCACTACTAAAAAATCACGACCACTAACGGATATAATGACAGTCAGGCAACATGAAGCTATGAGGCGAGGCTAGCATCAAACTCCTGGCTCGGATGGCTGGTTATTTAAGAAACTTTTTTAATTACACAGATGCCAGAATGTTCATTCTAACAAGGGAATTGGCAAAAGATCACGCCACATGTACCATACAATCTCAGTAAGAAGAAGGTCGAGACGCTATTAATCATGCTTGTCGAATTGCCTTTCTGGTGGTTGTCTACCACGCCATATATCTACTATATACCTTCTTCACTCTCATCAGTACAACCTTCCTAGCGAAGAGTAAACGGAGAAAAATGGTGAAGCGAATATCCAGCACTTCAACTGAAGTAGATGAAATCCTAATGTATACGAGGTGACAGTCACTTCCATTCTTTCTGCACCCTAGAAGCTACCGAAACAACATAATCTAAAAAAAATATCATCAGCAGGTGTCATGGAAGTTCTTTGCGCGTTTGAATGAGCCGTTGTTCATTTTCCAGGTGTTTTATCAAATCACTGACGAGAGGGATTCCTCCGGTGCATGAGAAGTAAGCACAGTACAAAAGTGGAAACGACCGTATAGGGAGTACCGATCAACAATCCAGAAAGAATCAGTGAACAACTCGGTCTCCCTAATGGATCGATGCCTACACATGCGATTTTCCACCAACACGGATAGCAATAGAGATTCTGTGACTACACCATAAATCGCAAACCCGAGACAAAACAAAGAGACGGTACAGAGACTGTCTAAGACATTTATGGGACGCTACGCCATTGAAGGTATTCGTACGTACACCATGAAACGATGGAATGAAAAAACAACTGTACAAAATATCTCAGTATGATACGGAATCTGTTCAGTTGATCAGCATGCTGAATATACAGTGTGGACCCGTCAAATGCAAGAGGTGGTTGTTATGACAGTATTATCAGGGACAATGCTATATACAAACTGTGGAGAAGTACAGAAGTATCACGCTTAACAAACCAAGCGTACTGCAACTTTTGCGCGGCTTGATGAGATCAAACAACTCCAAATGCCGTCAACTTATGTGTTTCGTCCAACTCATTTGCATCGGAATCGCTTTTCGGTCGTCCCACTCGATACGGTCCAGTTCTGGACAGTCTTGCTGGTTGATCAATGTGATCTTCCAACTCAGGATGAGGCTGAGTTTTCTCTTTCGAGCCGGCAAAGCCGTTGACAGCCACACTCTTTTCTTTTTCATGAGGTTGTTTACTGGGTGCCTCGTCAGTAATCAATGGAATTTGTGCATGGTCGCTATGGTTCTTAAGAAGAAGGTGTTTCTCTGCCGAAGGTTCCAGACAGGGTGAGCAGAGCTCATGACGGTTAATTTCGTCAATGCATTTCAGTGAGGTTCTTCGAGACCATGCACGATAACACATAATTACAGTCAGTGCAATGAGGAGAAATGTCACACAAATGCCTACAATGACCAACAAATAGAGCCGCGAGCCCTTTTCAAACCCACCACGCAAGTTAGAATCCGTAACAGGATCATAGATTGACATCAGCTGGTTGGTTATCTTCAATGTGGATAATTCCCAATTCTCAATTTTACGGATTGCCAGTCTGGGACAATAGGAGGAAATTGAGTAAGCCACTGCAGTGGCCGTTGGACGTTTGATCGCACGCAACTCATTCGGAAACGAGGACGAATAATTTTGTATCGTGCCACTTAATTCAGCCACTTTGATTGCTTGACAGCGTTGTTTGCTATCCACTGCGCCTACCAAGAATGATCGATAATCAAATGAATATGTATCTTGGGTGGTATACTGCATACTACGTTCTGCATTCTCCTCATCTAGCATGAGTCCAAACACACGACTTTTTGGACCAATAAGAGCAAATGGTCCGTTTGGCCATGCAGCTCTCGCGTACCACAGTCCTAGAGACGTATGCCACATCTCAAACATCGTGTTGGGAGCAGGACCAACAATTAGGTCTGTAGGTCTTATTGGGTTAGGTCTTTGTGGGTTGCAAAACGTATCCACATCAAAATGCTGCCACGGATTCCCGGTCAGATTGAGAACTAGACGTGATCGCTCATGACGTGGTTGAGAATCGAACAAGCCGAGACTACGAGCAGTTAGGTGATTCATATGCGTGAGGTGATTCCAAGAGAGATCAACCCAACGTAGTTCCAGACCCGAGATAAAGTCCTTTTGCTCATCGGGGTTTAGGGCGGAAGAGATACAGACAAGACGGTTGCCGGATAAATCCAATCGCTCCAATCGTTCAAGGGTTCCAAACACATCAGATGGTAGCTGAACTAAGCGGTTCCCACGTAGTGATAGCTCACGCAAATTCTTCAATCCGTAGAAGGACTGAGCTGTTAGGTTTCTCAATTTCAACTCATCCATATGTAGAAGCATTAATTGAGAAAGGTTGGTAAATAGACCAGGCACGGGACTGTCAAACCCACCATATGGAGCTCGATCTTCATGGCTCATGTATAATTCGGTCAAACAGGAAGAAAACGGTGAAAAGGCCTTCACATCAACAATTTGTAAGGGGTTGTGACGTAGATCGAGAATGACAAGACTAGATAGTCCGAGAAAAGTATCAGCGTCCAAAACGGTTAAAATATTCCGATCCAGACGGAGTTCACGCAAACTGGCACAACAATTCCGGGAAAAAACGCCCGATTCGATGTAGCCAATCTTGTTGTCAGATAGAACAAGTCGAGTAAGACTGTGTAGTCCTCTGAACACCTCCCTAGTTAGCGAGCGAACGGGATTGGACTCGAGAACAAGTGTAGTTAGGCGATTCCCGGGTGCTTCAAAAGCCCCTTCATCATATGTGCTTAGAACAGGGTTACTGGAGAGTCTGATTTCGGACACGTTTGGAAATTGTGCGAAATCGGCGGGGTTTAGGCGTTCGATTGCTGAATGCTGAATCACCAAAACAGATAAAGCATTCCGACTGCAGCTGTGAGCTTCAACTAACCTGTTTAAATCACTCGCGTTAACGGGCTGCGAAGAGATTGCCGATGGCTCGAAAGGCGTGCAAAGCGTGGGCTGTTGCAGCAGCAGCTGTTCGATACTTGTTACGTTCACGTTGGTGCACGTGCATGCTTTCAGCTTCTCGTCACAGTGACACTGCTCATTGTTACTGTTCACAGGTAGGAGAGCAGACAACACTAGGGCTATATACAACGGAACGTCGAACGCCCGCATTAGTGCCCTGAGTAAGAAAGGTATCACACAATTAACATGGAGGCAACTTAACAGACACTTTCGCACACGGGCATCCACGCGAAATGTCGACGAGGCGATCTGTCAGCCGATAGGTTATGTGACCTGCTCTCTGATTGGTCTAGTCTGTCCATCCGTCTATTATCCACCAATCATTTTCGAGCGCCCGGTCGTGCCAAGACGGTGCTGCCAGTTTCACTTGACGAATGAGGTTTGGCATCGGCCAGGGCCTTTTGGCAGACAACCGTCGACCGGAACGTCTTCCCATAATTCGGAAGCAGCTGAGAAACCAGCGTAACCATAAAGCTGCCAAAACAGTATACCATATGGTCAAATTCGAACGGTCGGTGAATCGGTCGTCGTTTTTGCAGTGGCATTGCTTTTCGCGTAAACCACTCCAGTTCTATAAGAAATCAGCTGGTGGCATCAATAGATTGTCACGCTACTGACGTACTAATTTCGTTCTTAAGCCGTCCGCACAAATTGTAATAACTGCCAGGTACGGCTTCATGATCAAAAGCGTCGCATGATTTAACGAGCTCAAAATCCTATTGTTTTGACGACTAGTAGGTGTCAGTCTCATTGAATCATAACAACAGTGCATATTCTCATTCGACTATCAAGGCTGCAAGACGAAGGTGCTTCAGCTGCCACACCAACGTACGGTGGACACACATGAAGTGTATTATCAAGTAGGAGAACGCATTTGGGCGATTTATGTAGTTTGCCCGGCTCAAACGACGACTGTTCTGCTTGGGTCGAAACTCGGGTTCACCGCTGCCCCTTATGATCAAGTCAGAGGATATTCAGACCGCGTTGCACAAGAAAAGGCTTATAGTTCGACATGCTGCAGTAAAAAGTTCATCTATCATTAGTCTTGCTAATAAGAAAAATTAATGGATACCATTGATAAGCGTCGTTTTGGCGTTCCGCTGGCATTTTGTTGTAAATGTTTACATTGTGTGGAGAAAGCGTATTCCGTGGTCGCTGTTGGCTTTCGACAAAGCCATTTTTATCTATCTTTCAAACACAGAATATGGTCTTTCACCAGCAGGATTTTCCATACCACACCTGCTATCAAAAATTAGTCTGATCTGTCTCAAAACTACAGAAGGCAACCACTGTTTCTGCCTAGCACGTTGTATATCATTTCAGCGATACAGTGACTCTTTTACAAGTAATCATTCCGAAAGATGGCCACGTTTTAAGAGTTCATAGCAAGCATCCAATCCAGATTTCTGTGGGTTTTCCTAACCCGGGTGAACCACTTCCTCCTTAGAGAGTTTGCAATTTTTTTTGTTATCCAAGAAGCCATTTTACCACTGGAGAATCACCAGGAACTTCATAATCTATAGGAAGATACAGCGACAAACCACAAGTTTCAAGGGACGGATGGTGATTTCGAACGATAAAATTTTCCTATGCAAGTCTCTAGATTACTCCGAAGCTGAGCAGACTAAAGAAACGAACTCAAATTCCGAATCCGAATCATTTTACTGCCTGATCATGACCTTATCTCACACTTGGACCACATTCTCCTCCCCGTTGCAATCCCTTAGCTTCTCGATCCGAACACTAGTCATCCTGTCACAGTTGGACATTGTAAAATACGTACAGCAATTGCCGGTTTTAATGTAGTTGTTTCATGAGCCAATAGGGGGAAGAATGCTCAAAATTGACTGTTGTGAATATACTGGCGCCCAATTGGCATACAACGATTAGGGAGGAACGATTCGCCAATGAGGGCAAGGGGAATTGTGAACTTACTACTTAGCCGTATGTATCTCGAAAAGACGATTGGAAACAAGACACAAACACCTACGAATAGCGAAATAAACATACCCGAGTACTATGATGGAGAAAAGTACAACCAGCGGAACTGGCCAAACATCCTCATACTGTACCCCAAACAAGGCCAGCGCATAGTCAGACGTCAGCTTACTAGTTCAGCTAGGGTGCGGTAGCAGCCCCAACCATTAGAATCAATAACTTTTCATGTACTTCAGGGCTTAAAACCAAGGGTACATCCAGGAAAACACAGTCACAAATCTAACCGATGTACTTAAAAATGGAGTCAGAAATAACCCGTGATTTTTCATGACTCGAATTGTTCGGTCAAAATTTGCCAAATTACTGATTCTTTTCTTTCTCCTTATAAGACGGCCCTCGTCATGACAATTACTGGCTACAGGAAGACTAGATGTACCGACGCTACCAGGATTTTGGATAGGCCTGTCTGCAGCCAGCGTGCGACCGACCGGCTTAAAACCTCCTGGTCGAGCTCATTGGGAAGGGATTACACCGCCACAGCAACAATGCCCTGACGTAAACGGCTTTTTTTAGTAGTACCCTAACCCTTGGACAATTATCACACACAGAAACATGGCGAAAGAGCTGCTACACGCATTGAAGTAGGCTCTGGTGGCCCTGTCACTCTGATTCGACAACAAGAAATGGTGCCCGTGGTCTCTGGTGTAAGGCACGTGACAATTGCTCGGTCTCCAGTTGCATAATACTGGGCATCGCAGCATACGACTGTGAATTTACTGTAGACAATGGTGGACGTGTGAAAGAAATCCTGTTCATTAAGCGCGATTCGTAGTTTCTGGCATTGACAATGAATTTATGTTTGCGACTTTCCATACATGCACAACTGACTTCTTTTCTTGTACCTTAGTCAAACAGCTAATGTTTTTCAGCGAGCGGGTGTAGCATCCTTGTCACCCAATTTACAGTTATAACTTTACCTCGATGGGGATTCCTTAACACAAAAATCTTTTTGAAAGACGCATATAAGCTTGAGAATTCTGTGGCAATGACAGATTGTTATCCAACTGCTATCTGCATCGCGCGTGGATTCGATGGTTAGGGCTGTGTTATTGGCTCAGTTTCGGAGCCTGATAACGCTACAAAATTCTAGCTGATGGTTACTCCAGGAACTTAGAGCGACAACTGTAATGTTGTTCGATTTTCCATATTCTAATGTAGTTGCGGCGTTTCGTCGAGTTTTCATTGTAAGTCTACCAAAAACGTGCACAATTTTGACATACGATTTTGCGTATGAGCTACTTCCAAGCAAGACTGCTACTAGTAATCCGATACCCGAAAGGCTTCATTGGCATATCTTAAAAGATCTGGAAATTCTCTACTGAACGCTGTATAGTACTTGCACGTGGTCTTCAGTTTAATTCTAAAATATACTGCGGTCGAAACTGACCACAGTCGATTATATTGGATGGCAAACTCAACTATGCCGTTGTTCTCTGCCGTTGAATTCTCGGGCCACATTTGATTTCAAAACAATAGGTGGCCGGGTTCGAAAAGTCCAGTGATATAGTAACATTGTGGCTAACTTCGCATGTGCATGATTATCTGAATCCCAGGTGGGCGTGTACAAATGAAATGAACGTGTTACCAAGGTGAAATCTTGTGAGGAGTTTGGGAAGAGGAACAATTATGGTCAACCAAGGAAACCGGAATACTTCCTACAAACGGTCGTGTTAGCAAAAAACAGCGCTGAGACCGACTAGACGCCGTAACTAGCTACCTCAGACCAACCTGCAGGTCTGACAATGTCCGTTACGAAGAGACTGGACATTACCCTGATGTGATGGCTTGTGCCTCCGTGAAACATTGAGCTATACTGAGAAGGGAGAGGCGACACCCGCAGAGTTTCTCAAAGCAGGTTGCTCAATGGGTAGAGGTCTGACCAAGATGGTCTCCTGATCCTCCAGGCTGGGGTGGGAGCGTGTGGCAACCTGCTCTTGAAAAAGGGCGATGCACTAGTATTTCCCGCCAAACACCACCACCTGGCGGTCAGGCTTTTGAACAAAGGACCCTGAACGTCCTTCTTTTTTAGGTTTGGGCGCCGTGGCAGTATCTCAGCCCAGGTATAACCATGATATCAACAACTAAAAATACCCTCATGCCACATCGCCGTCGCCTGGTGTCATCAATCGGGTAACCTTACCTGCGGTATACAGAAAGGTGAGCAAGCCAAATCGGGCTAGTGCTGACGTCTCCATCCTTTCTCGTTCACATACTTTTACTTCCCCCTCTCCCCACCCCATTAGTGACTCTCTCCTTGTAGACCCATCCGTTAGGAATAACGACTCCGTTCGTCTTGCATCGGTTTGGGCCGCAACATCTGCGCGTCAGCCGGCGCCGACGGCCTTAGGCACCTTGAAATCAAGGTAGCGAAGCATCACTGTTGAACACGGATTTTATGCTATCGATAATGATGATGATAGTATATGATGATGATGACAGTACAGACCTAAAATAAATTAGGTACCGACCACCCGTGAAGCAAGAATGATAAGACCTGATAAATGACCTTTTACCCATGAGTGATTACGCCACTCTGAAAAAAGATCACAGCAAAGAACCGTAACCCTGGTAACATCGGAATGTCGTACGAACAAAAAAGTTAGGTCCCTGCCACGTTGGATAAGGAAATGGGGAGGGGGAATGGGGTGAGAAATAAATGATCACAGGTTGCTTTTGCAGCAGTTGAGATCTTCAGCAAAACCACTAATCTACAGCTGTCACAACATCCAGAACCATCATCACGATGAAGCCAACGATCGCCCAAATGGACGTCCAACGGCCATTTCCTCTAGAAATGAAAAGAGAAACATAGCATCGTCAGAGAGTAACCGCCTAGATTCACGTAGAAGACCGATCTCTCTGTCTACGTTATCTTACACAGAATTTTTTTATCAGGCTGATGTGTGCTGTCACTAGGAACACCAGTGATATCAGAACAAGAATTAATACTCGATCACAAATGTTGTTTAAACTTTATGAAACCACAGTATCTTACTTAGAACACTGAGGTATAGCAACAAGCAAAATTGTAAACTTGTTGCTTGTACATAACCAATGCTCTGATCAATTAGTAGCTAATGCATGCAGTCGACAGAAGGACAACTTTAAATATCCAAGCACGGTGAGGAATAGGTATTTGTAAAGTTGGACTGATCCGCACGTTCCGTTTAACCTCTAAAAGCTTTAGGAGATCTGATATTGACTTTAATACTTTTGGAAATGCTAAGGTTTAACACAAACGCGTGGGTGGTTGCGCGACTAGGCCATTAACCAGTGGTCTCTCATTAGGACCCCCGCGCCGTAGAACGGCATTCACCAATACTGTTTTCGCCTGGCAAATGGCTGGATAGAATGAACTCTCGGAGATAAACGGCCATCTGGAAAATGAGCTAGGCGAAGAATCCAGAACAACCTGTGGACCGTGGGTAGCCGGTGTACCATTATTGACCGGTTCCTTCTTTCAGAACGCGTTCAGCTAACTGCAAGATTGTCGACTGGACATTTCCATTCAGTCTGGACCATGCTTTGGCACTGCACATGCATCTACGCAAACACTGCATTCTTACCCATAGGAGAACATTTCTTGAAGGACAAGCTACCATCACGTCAGCGACACAGATATCGGAGGTGAAGAGAATCCGCCCAAATGAAACAGAAAAGTCTTTTCTCCGAATGCATTCAGATACGACTTTTATCCTTCCATCTACAAGCATGGAGGCTGAGTTCGAAGACACCTAGCTTTATACAGCCAATTATGCAAAACAAACCCTAAATCATTTGGCCACACTACTTCGTTTGTTTGGTAAACATGGATGTTCCAGCAAGCATAGCAATAACGGAGTTATGGATCTTGGACGGGGAAGAAAAACTTTGTATGATATACCACGGGTGTGAGATGAAAGGACAAGAATGTATATTTAGATTAAACATCTCTGACTTCCATGTATCATCAAAAGCACCTTTCTATTAACCAAGACAGCTGTCTGCAGCTGAAAACCAAAATTACCCTGTTCAAGTGCCCGCTCAGAACACAATCCAGCTCAGTTCTCCAGCTAAATACGCGAGGGATTTGAAATTATCAGAGATTCTCTTATTTTTCCAACGAACCATGGAGAAAAACCAGCGGAACTAGCTAAACACAGTCCTCCATCCCTATTGAAACTCATGGAGGATAAAAATCGAACTCGGAAATGTTACGGGAATATCCTTTCTCAGAGGGACGAAATAGAATTGACGTGTAAAGATACCAGGCCTCAGCAGAGAGGAAGTCGTTAGGACAATGGGTAGGCAAAAGCAATGTTGTGCCTGAGGAAAAAAAATCCAACAATGAGTTGGTCTTGTTGCACTAAATATTACACACCTTTCTATATAATTAATTTCCTACCATATTGGGATGTTGCGTGATCCACTGACATTCCTCCATCCCCAGGATAAGGGAAAAATATCCGATAAAGATATGGCGCGAATACACTTAAACCAATGGAACCGGCTGAACTACACTGGAAAGCTCTATCACACAACGCCGATACGCATAGAACAACTCCACTGGAATGTGAGTGAATATACCGCCAGCGTAGAATGGACGTTTTGTGCACACGAAATCGGTCGCCAATTCAGATACCGACCATCGGAGTCTGCCAGTTACTGCTCTGATAACTTGCCCATTATCCGTCGTCGGCACGAAAGGCAGGTGCGCATGATATTCGAGTTGGGTGGTGGGACAGGCGAGCTTACCACCACCACATCGGTCAGTGCCGACAGGGGCGGTGGCGACGAACTGAACGAATTCACGACACTGATCAACCGTTTGTTTTTGACGATATGCACACAACGACGGGATACATTCAGACTGTGCCCAAAGTGTGCATGCGTGAACCGGCACAACAGCTGTGTGGCCTGACTAGCGGACATGTGTGTGATTCCACGTAAATACAGCTGCGCACTTGGCCGCTGTATTCGACAAACCTTACTCCAAACGCGCGCACATTGTCGCTAGTGGGCCTTTGTGCGGTGACCCAGATCGTATGACAAACCGCTTGCGTGTGTTCGCGTCTAAGGCTTCCAAAGCGTCGAACCGTTTTTGATTTATGGATCAAACGACAGCAAAGCGTAAAAACGACCAAGGAGACTGAAAATACAGTACCAAATGTGCCTGACGTTACGAAATTGGACCGGTGAAAGGTCCATTTTTTAATTATTCAGTTTGACAAAAAAATCTATCTCAATCAGTAAGGAAATCAAATCAGTAATTCCTACTTTGCAAGAGAATAACCTCAACAGTTCCGAGGTATTGCACACCAAACAGGGTAGATAAAGACGTACAAGTTGCCGGCAGTATAGTGAGGATATACCTATAAACCGTGTATTGCTGTCTTCCTCATCTAAATTAGAAAAATTCCATAATATTGGTGCAATTTGTTTTTCAAGATGGAATCTGCGCGTTCCTCCTGTGCTTTTGAGGTGCTGCAAGCTGCTATAGGATTGTTACCGTTTTTTACCGCTATTAATTCTCATTACAAGTAATAATTACAACGTGAAGAGTACTGAGCTTTTCAGGTAGTTCAAAGAAGCTCTCCAGCTTATGCGCTCTGTTGTAAGATTTTTCCAAGACCACCCCGTTTTTATACATACGTCCCCAAAAGGTCAACATAGTTCCCGATGTTATAGGACATACTAAGTAGTTCCGTGAAGCACGTCTAACTGAGTATAGCACAACTTGAAGAATCTAGTCACAAAACGCACGAAGCACGCCTTCTACATTTTGTGAACTAGTGAGGTGTAACGTGAAGCGGGTTAACCCGAAAGATACTGTCTGATCAGAATTTAACGTAAATTTGTTGAGAATGTGTGGCAACGGGAAACTCCGACTTTTTCCTTTAGGAGGTCGACTAATCCATGCGTGAAATGGTTAGTAATTTCAGGAGAAGGTACTATGAAGGAGTATATGTATCTTCACAGGCAGCAGATAGCATGCGGACGTCTACATTTTTGAGTTTTTGATGGCAGAAAGACAGCTCATATCTACCAGCAACAAAAGTAATTCCAGTATGCAGCCGCAAGCCAACAAATATAAGTGCGAATTTAAAAGAAAAAGCAGCATGAGGACGATACACAAGAAGATTGAATCTAATGGAGAATCTGGAGGACATTTGGTCAAAATAGTGGCTCGTCTGAGAAAGTCAGCTTCACTAGCGAATACGAAATCCAAGATCCTTGTGTCAGCTGTTACCAAGCTTACATGAACTTAAACAAATGAAAACTATAAAGTATGGAATTGGACAGAATTAATACCTTGGGCAACCAGTAACCAATTCTTAAAAAGCTTTTGTGAGTGAAACCGTAAACCACAACCGTTCGAAAGCACGTGGAGGACGGAATCAAACCGTGTTAGCTTGTTTTTGTTGGTGTCCAGCTAGGTTGCCGAAAGTCATCGGCGGTATCGAGACAATATGAAGACATTACGCCGGCATTCGCAAACGAACTTATGAAATAGAAGGTCACTAACTAGTGCCATTCAAAGTTGGACGCTTTCGATGGGCTTGGGGATGGGAGGTTACCCCGGCAGACTTTTTGAAAAAAGGCGCTTGGGGTAGGTGTTATGAGTGTAAGAAAAGTAAGGTGCTCCACTTTGGCTCGAACCCCTATTATCACCAACTGTATAATGAAAAATGGGACACAAGACTATGGTGTTCTAAATAATTTCGAAAAACCCTTTGGTTGACTCGGACCACGTAGCTACTTGTTTTTGAAACAAAAAGCGTAAATCTTCATAGCTAGACTGGCCGAGATGAGTTCGTCTTTCGGTGCGCGCTTTTTACTTGAAACAACTGATCTGATAGAGGTTTCTCTCGATTCGCGTGCAACACTACGTACGTGAGACATGCTCGTTCCACGTGCTTTATATGGACGACGAGCACTAGCCCGATAGCTAGCTGACAGCGGTTGCAAAGGCAAGCACTGTGTGGCAACTGTATCATGTGCAAGGTGGGATCAGTTATCATACAACCAGAAGAGCCGCACTTTCTACACGAAAATGAGAGCAGCAGCAGAGTACAAAGAGAGTACAAAGAGGTCTGGCTGCAATCAGTAGAAAGTTTCTTTCCAGACAGATGCTCTGAGGGTGGTTGCATGTAAATAGTGACATAACTCCCTGTCAAGAAAAAAGTTGTCAAAATCAATGTATTGTAGTGTCGTTAACCTCAACAACAGCATCTTTCGTACGGCAATTAAACAGTTGTACCCAATACAGATGTTGCTAGCTGCACCAGTGCTAACAAAAAAACAACAACATGATGCTGTGATTCATTTACCTATGCTGAGCTTCCGGGATGACATCATCGAAGACAACAAAAAGCATCGCTCCGGCGGCAAATCCAAGCGCATATGGTTGCAACCTGCGGAAAAACTGTACAGCAATGCAGCCAAGAATGCCCGCAATCGGTTCGACCAATCCAGAAAGCTGCCCTAAGCTACACATTTGCAAAAGAGGAAAACCGAAAGGCAAATAGGACAGAAACTCATGGGAAAGTGGGAGTTGGAAAATACTTCCCTTATATACGTGAGACACGCGAACAAAACGAATATCCGATACCCGAAGTTGATTTACATTCGATATCGCCATTTGAAATCAAAGAAGCCTAACTTTGTTGTTAAAATTAGAAAGTTGTGGTAGGAGAACAGAGATGTAGTTCAAATAAATGCTGTGGATCAAAAGAACCAATAGCGAACCGGATCGCTTTCGCGAAACCTAGTAAATGAACATAAAACGCAGACACTGTGACCATTGTGTATGGTCACCGTTGCTCCACTATAGTGCTGTGATCTCCCTGGCAATCCGGAGAATTGCGAGCTCCCTGCACCTCAATCTTAAGGCTGTCTAGTTGAATTGCACGAACGAAGCTATGTGCAGTCAATGTATAGATGAATAGTATATGGCTTTGTGCAGCATATTCACTCGAAGAATATCATAAACGAGAGATTCAGCTGACTCTCCCGTGAAAACCAAATTGATATGCAAACGAGTGTATTTATCGAAATAGTAAAGGACTTTGTCATAACGTTGTCATGCAAATCACACTTGCCGGTAACAAGCCATCTGAGTAGAACCATATAACGGATACACATATTTCATATATATATGTTTGGTTACATAGTGAGCATTCAAGATCCCTTTCAGTAACACCGGACCAAAAATCCCTTGAGAGTTTGAAAGACCCGCACTTCTGATGACTCTCAACAAAGATGAAATGATTCGGTACAAAATTCTCCCGGAAATGTTGCCACATCGCTTAAGGCCCACGAATCAGCACAGTGAAAATTGGTGTCATTCTTCAGATAAACTTACAAGAAACTCTTGGTAAATCCACATCCAGCAGCATTCAAAGGTAAGCTGACCGCCAGACCCTCTGGAAAATTCTGAATCGCTATGCCGATAGCAAGGTTTCTGTAGAACAGAAAAGGAAGACAGCCATGTTCGGAATTCAACAACAACAGAGTAAAATGTTTGCTATCCCAGAAAGAGCTAAGGCAAACGTAAAGACAGTCCATCTCTGTTTAAATGAAACTCACAACAGTGGAAGTCCTCTGTCCGGATTAAATCATTCGATTCTCCAAAAATTCCACTCTTCGACGACGCCTGCACAGACCTACACAGACATCCGTGCCAATAGTGGGAGCGTTTTCACTTCCTGCATTACAAGCATCACTTTACGGATGGAACCCAGCAAACATTCATTCGCACTATTGAACAAATCTATCATCTGTCACCGAATAGGTCCACATTCGCGAAATGTCTGTGTACTAACTCACTCTTGAAAGGCAATATTCGGCGTTAGGTAGAAACAACAGATGAAAATGAATTGACCTTATCAACAGACCACTTTGGAACCAATGAGATCAGATCAATATGATTTACTATATTAACGACAAGTCCAACAATATGATGAGTGCTCATGCAACAAGGCACTGCGCGTGGAAGCAACTCAGCCCCACAGAGTCGATAAGCAGACAAACGAATCAAACTGCAGGCTTATGACGAGATAGCTACGACTCTGTGGGGAGGCAGGATGTGAACATGGAAAGGGTTGCCGTCAAGATAAGTGATTTGCTAAAGAATTAGAGAAAATGGAAGTACATCAAGAATTGGCCAGTAATTCGTGGGTTTCTTTTAGAGACTGTTGCTTCTGAGAAGGGAAAGCGATTAATAAACTGTCAGAAAACAACTTCAACTCTTTAAGCCATGAAAAGTGAATCATAAACTTTTCACCCGACATAGTGGTGCACATCGCTAATCACTTGATCGAAACATGCTCGACAATAGGAGCAGGTAACATTGGAAATCGAGACCTGACCAAGTCATTACGCAAAGCATGTTAAACCTAGAGCCAAACCTCCTCCACTAAGCGGAGTCAATGTATGTGGTCCCATAACTACACCTCACTATTGACTTTCCTCGAGTGTGGCTGCTCTTTGGCATGGGATCAGCTCAATTGGTTTGCGGAAAGAATTATGAGATCGAAAGGCAAACCGTTCTCGAAAAACCACATGTTAATCATGTCATCGATTTCATCGCAAAAGTTGTACCCAAGAAGACCAAAGTAAATTTCTGAGGCCTGCCGTATGTCAAAACCGAGGGTTACAAAAGTTTGGAACAGAAGGTTAAAACAGCAGACAAGTGAGTCAGTGGATGTGGGAGTTACAACAGACAACCAAATATATATGATGACCATCTGAGGAATGCTAGTGACATGAGGCGAACGGACTGAGAGTTCGAAAGAGAAAGGTCTTCAAACTACGATTGTTAGACTATTTCTACCTTAATATGAGCTACTGCCATTTTCCAAGAACCGGCTGATCCATACAATGCTCACATCGCTTTCAGGCATAGGGTACTCAGCTTTTGGTATTTACTGGTTTTCCGAATTCCTAAGTCCTGTTGAATCGACTTACACCATGAACAAGTGGGATGCCACAAAACCAAGGCAAATTCGGTCACACTCTACATGCTGCCGCACGATGACTCACACCTGGCTGTTGTCTAGGCTGTCATCGTGTCGCTCCGTTGAATTTTCCCCGACTAAGCCACGCCATCAGCGTTAACACTTCAAAGTTCCCATTCTGAATTGTGTCACCGCCCTGGAAAACACTACATTTCAACCCGTTCCAATTTTCTCCACTTATCAAACGGGAATGTCTAAGTTAGCGATACAAATTTCGCAATGAACCGAAGGCCACCGTTCAACTAAAACCCCGTCATTTCGGCCCGAAAGCAGTGTTACTTGTGGTGTGTTAGGCAGCTCGCTGTTGTTTGGCTATCGGCCATATCCTTCTGGGGTAATCGAAATGTCTTAGCCCGACCAAGGCCAAGTGATGGTGAGAGGAAAGACCGCATACTCCATGCATGAGTCACTTCCGTCCATTATCTGGGACAAACCGACGATCAGTGGATGTCTGATAGTCATGTGAATTGAAGGCTAGCGTTTTAGGTCACGCCCTGAATGGCTGGAATTCGGCGTCAGCACTTAGTCAGCAAATCAACGCGGCTGTGTGAGAACCTAGAATCAGGTCTGGTTGCTATGACCTGGATGCTGGGCGTGAGGTCGAATGGATGCTTCATGTGAATCGGAGGTGAGCGTCGCTCTATGCTCAATACCACTCTCGAGATAGATAGGTTCGAAGGCAGCATGAAACCTCACCACACAACTGCAGCCTAGTTATGTCACCTCACCACTGTCGGGCCAACTGACATCTCGACGCGACGTAAAGTCCGTAAGGTGTCCCAGAGCCACTTATGTTCTTCAGCCGACAGGTAACAGGCAAGACAGGAACCTTTACTGATTTTCAGTCATGCTCGCGCGGTTTCGACATGGCAAACGCGACTCCTACTCAGTTGGCTGGTTTCGTATCTCTAAGCCTATCAAACAAACCAATATGAAGACCATTCCAAAATAACCTGGATCAACTGTTTGCAGCACAAAACCTGTAAAACGATTCGACAGGGACCATATAATCCACATTCTGCTGAAGGTCGACGGCTGATTCGTCAGGTGCTTGAAGGTCAGAAAGAGTGGAAGAACATCGTGGGACTAGTTGGTGTGAAAGAATAGACAATCGATTACCTATCCAGTTCCGTTTGTAGACCTGTTCTCCTTCTGTTGTAAACATTAAGTTTTCTGAAGTGGTAAAAAGGATCCTTTCTATGTATCCAAAAAGTTAATGTTGTGAGAAAAACAGGAATCTCCTAGCGTACACACTTCGACGTTCTTCAGCGATAGCAGTTTCAGTTGAACGAGATTGTAAGTGAGCTGGTAGAGATTTACATTAGAGATTTCCTAGAGGTCTGAAGGTTTGTAGAAGTTACCTAAAACACCTAGGTGCTACATGCTGAAACAGTTGTGGCCGACCAGTACGAATGCTCATGGTGATGTGGACCTTCAAATACTATGTACATTGATCAAACAAGCGTTATTCCTTCACTACTTTAGACCACGAAGCACGTCAAACGAAGAACAGCATCGTACGACACAGCTTAACCAGATTACATATCTGAATGTCTGACAAAGGCAGTGAAGCACTCAGGTGACGAATGAGCTTATGTAGTTCAAATAGTATTACAAAAAAAGATTCCGTGTCCGCGGAGAGGAATGGAATATATACAAAGTTCCATCTCTACGTTCGCTACTGGTTATACCGGAAATTTCTATGCGGGCGTGTAACCGACCTACGTGTGCAGCCATGTGGTTGAGCGGTCCATGTGGGTTTTTGCTTAGTGTGTGTTCGATGGGAATGTTCTGGCGCATGACGTAGGTAACGGCAAAGGCTCTACACTTGACAAACACATTCTAACGGTACCGAAAAATTTGCTTTGCCTAGCTTTCCAGCGAGAGAGTACGAGGAAAGGCCAAACAATAGATCTACACCTTTCTTTCTCCAAAAAATTGATTCAATTACCCTTATTAGAAGACTGGTGAAGAGTGTAGACTCCTTGGTCAGGAACCCAACTATCAAGGATAGCCACTAGTCTTGATCAGGTAAACGCTGTGTTGAAAAAAGACAGCCGGTTTGAGAGTACCGCCTGAGTGTCATCACGACGTATTCAAGATCAAACGTAATTGTTTCGATTCAAAAGCACCGGTAACTCGACAGTGGAAGTAACAAGAACAGTTGTTACGTGGAGCAGCACCTGAATAGTGAAAGGAAACAGCGACTGCCAACTACCTTGCATTGGCCAACGTTGACCGAGCATGATGACCTATGCCACCGAATGCAATCCCAACTGCCAAACCCTCGGGAATGTTATGGACGGTTACTGCTATAATCAGCAACCATAAACGACGGTTCATCGCGAAACGTGGGGTCAAATCAGACAGCCGACAGTGGTTGCTATGCGACACATCAAGTCGATATCCGTCCGCGGTTCCTCCGTTTACCGTTTCACCACCACCATCATCATTGGGGGATGATTTCTTCCGCAACTTGCGTACCACTTCCATTCCGTCGTGCGAAACAGAACAGGTCCCCGCTACAGAAAAGAAAACAGAAGATGAAAGACTTAGGTGGTTACCAAGACAACCTGCCGGCAATCAGTAATGACAGCAACTGGGCGTTGATAGTTTGGTGAATTTTGACGGGCAGCACAATGAAAACGCATGCACTCTCTCTCTCTCTCTCACACACACACACGTCCAAGAGCGGAAAACTGTGTTTCAGAGGTTAGCACTTCGTAAGACGATAGGCAAATGTTACGTACGCAAAGTAGCGAGAGTAAAATAACTGACGGAAACACAAAACTATTACGTTAACACCGCTGCCTAGCTTGTACCGCCATTACACAAAACGATAAAGTCAAGCAGACAGTGGGGACCAGATGGGAACAGGGGGAGGGCGAAAAAGCTGGTAGCCCGAGCAAAAAAGGTCCGAAATGCCCATGGAATAGTTTGAAGGTGTAGCGTAGAAGACAAAGGGTAGATGCGGCACAGGATGATAAGTGTCGGCAATCTTTAAAAAAAGGTTAACAAATGGGAGTACAAGAAAATTTACAGCCTTATTTGCATCAAAGGTTTTTTATGTTTTCGGAGTAAAGCAAATGGTACATGTGATTTTGATCATCAAGTTAATTTATTCCGGCAGTAACCGTACTGCTTATAAAAAGTGCAACTTTAGCACATTTTTCGATCGTTTCAGCCAGTATTCCTATTTGGAGACAGAACCCAAATTAAAACAAGTTTGCTCATGTCGATTCCGGAAATAAACATGACTGGTAGGCAAACAAGGGGACCTATCCACCCACTGTGACCCGTTTCTTCCATATACGTGCCCGGTATATATATATATATATATATATAAGTATATATATACCCATATGTATCCATAACACAGATAGACACAACTGAACTATCTCGAGCACTTACGGATATCAAAGGGCACATAAGCATGGTAATGTTTGCCCAGGCTCGAAACCTTCACTACCACTGTCCAAATGTAACAACCCAGTACATAATCAGCGTTAATGTAAGCAATTAACCTAAACCCAATTTCGTACGTATTTAGTTTGTTGAAGGACACAACTATCAGCCAACATCGTCATTTTAACTTGGTCAATGGTTCACAAACATAATGAAGTCGATTAAAAGTTGCGCAGTTTGGTCCGATATCGACAAAAATAACCCCAAACCGAACGAACAAGATCTCGTAGATTTTCTACGGCCTTCCAACTGGGGAAGGAAGAAACACATTATTATTATTATTACTATTGTTATTATTATTATACAGGGTTGTTCTGCTATGCATTGTCCGACCTGGATAATTATGGCAAAGCTTTTTGCTTTATGTGAAATTTCTTACGATACGTCGAACAGCATTCTAACTAAAACATGAGGTGCAGCACATTCATTTGAGTCAACCACTCGTTGACACAAAATTAGTTTGGAAGTGATTTTATTTCGCGGATTCTGAAACTATTCACTAGTGATGTTCTGTCAGGATAGCACCTGCACTTTTCCCAAGTCGAAACACAAGACTACCTGTTTTGATATGACGGGCTTCCTACAAATACCACAGTTTTGATGACGCATAGGAATATCCTCCCTTACCGTTTTTCGCGGAATTGCACAACCAAACACCCACTCACCCACCGCTGCATTGTAGACTGAGCAGAGCGAACAGTTCCGTACTTTTCGCACGCTCACGATCGAGTTGATGTGATCAAGGCCAACGCCAACGTCAGATTACTGCTGAAGTCTTCTACCGTTGTAGCGGACCGCTGCATTAATAACAGTAGCTGTAAGTGGGGTTGTCGACATAGCGTTTCGGATCCAGGGATGGGCAAAAACAATGGCTTAATTTGAAGTGGTATGTTGTACGACCCAAGGCTTAGTGGAGATGGCCAACATGGCGTAGCAACCAGAGTTAGATGAAATCCGAAAAGTCGTGATCGCAAGGGGTAAACGAAAATCAATGGTGAAGTGAATAAAAAACAAGAAATTCCTAGGGGTGGTTGTGAAACAGAAGAATACAGTTTACGTAAATGAAAGGGCGAGGAGCTCACAGTAAGGTGAGAGTTTTGGAGAGACTCTAAAAATTAGGTACGCTCATATATTTCTTATTACTCAGGAACGCAATCAAACTTTCACAAAAGGAAATAATTTGTCCGAGTTGATCTGTCCTTGTAACAAGCTTCTGGGGCGAGATGGTTCAAGTGGTTAGAGCGCGAATCTACTGACTGGAAGATCTGTGGTTCGAATCCGACCTCTGCCTCTCGACTTCCCCTGTCTAGGTTTGGGCAATCTTACAATATCCCAGCCCTCGTGCTTCCTTCGGGTAGCATGGCAGCTAGGCACCGGAAGGGTGTTGCAGCTGAACAAGCCTCTGATTGCACGTGACTAGTGGTGTTCAAACCTATTCGAACAATACAACTTATTTTCCATCGGTCTGGAGAACGTTGCATCTACGTGTTACCCACTCGAAAAGCAGAAGTCCCCAAACATGAAGACAACATCAAGCTTACCGATATCAGAACCCAGGCATGTCGACTGAAGATTTACGAAAAATCACACGGCAAATGAGATCCAACATGTTCTAGTGGCATTACATTTCCACCTCAAAAGCACCCAATCAAAGTAAACAGAAATAAATCGGTGTGTAGAGATGTTCTAGAAGAAGTAGCACCGATAACCGGTAATTTCTGATACCCAACTATCATCTATGAATGGAAGCAGTTGTTTGCGTGCGGAAGCCCAAAACGGACAGATAGAACTGTGTGGTAGGTCCCTGTTAACTGACCTCCGAAGAAAAACAACCTCGAACTAGAAAAAGCTGTGGGAATTTCAAAAAAGCTCAACTGAATGAAGGAGAACGTCTTCACGTGAAAACATAAACTAGACGAACAATTCTCTATTTTGACTTACGAAAATAGAAAGATTCAACCACAGATTAACCTTATGTGTATTGCAGGACTTTGGACTTTAGTGTATACCGTAAAAAATGATAGAAGTCAATAAATAAATAAAAAAAAACGCTCATTCAAAAAAGCATAAACAAGCAGAAAGTTGATTTGTTGTTCTGACGTTCGCTAACCAGGAGTTGTTCTCGTTGATGAGAGCTGCTAAGGAATAAGTTCAAGAACAAAACTTGAGGCAGTTGAACATAAAGACTTTGTATGTTGACCTCCCACGACCAGTGAACCCATCAGTATATAATGAATAGGAAAATAAACAACCTCTTCTAATAACAAGCTCAATGTTCCTGAAGCTTTCAACCTGGCAAGTTTTCTAGGTAGGGCTAAATGATAGCGCCCCCTACTGGAAAAATTTCGCAGTAAACAAAATAAGCAGCATCAGATACCACCAAAAATAAAAGCGAAAGCCACCGCAGGCGAACATGTACAGAGGGGGCTAGGCGCCTTCGAATAAAACAAAACGAAAAGAACCTGTAAATTAGAGAAGGACAGTGGAGTAATGACGGGGAGTGGAATTCCTCCACAGCTACCTGTTATTATAGAAAAATTTAATGTCGTACTTTAACCTCAGAAAACAAGTTCAATGTGTAGTTGACGGGACTAAACTGGAATTTTTTAGGGGAAAGCCCACTGGGTACCCGGATTAACTTAATGTAGAATACATATCAAAATCTGTCTCGCCCCAAATTGTCCAGAGTGTCAGAGAGCCGAACAGCCGAAAGCATGTATGGTTCAACTATATTAGGAAACCGTTTCCTCTTTATCCCTTTTAGGGTGAAAGATATGTTCCTGCCACAAAAACTCATTTTGAGGACTGTGATCTTCTGTATCAAATTTATCATCTCCAGTTTTCACCCAGCCTCAAAGAAAGCGAATTTGTTTCGACTGTGCAACCTAATGAACTCTGATCCAAGTGTAACATTCTGATCAAATTTGTATTCATGGAAACTATGGGTTCTGGGGCTTTGTGGTCCGCACCAGTTTATTCTCATAAGGTACTTAGCAGATGTTCCTGACCTCCGAATGCTCACATTCTGAAACGCACTCCAACCTACGGCAATTTTCGCGCGCATGTCTGTGAATCGCTGTCTTCTCGTCTTCTTATTTTTGCTACCTCTGCATGCAGCAAGAATGCCGAAAGTTCATCACCTGATGTTGCAACAGACTAGGTCTGAACGGATTCAGACACCGGTGCACACTTTTAACTACTTCTGACTTGTTAGTAGCTAAACTAATGTGTCTTTGTTAGTGAAATAAACGGGTGACGCCTGGGACCTATTGTGGTATGTAAATAAAGCAATTTGAAATAAATAGCAATTACCAAGTGTATAGAGAATATTTGTAATGTCAATAAATTACAAACCGGAAAAGGAGTTACTGGGTACAGAAAGCACCCAAATGAAGAATTAGACTGAACGCAGTGGAGGAACCCCGGACTGCCGAAATACGTGATTTTCTAAACTACTGCAGATGTTGGTGTGCTGTATTAGGAAGATAAGTTGCCGGATCTGGTCTCATTTTCGAGGAAAGATCTTGGTAGTGGATCTGAAACGATCAGTACAGCCTCGGTACCCCGTATAAAGATGAGACGCTGGGTAGAATGTAAACGTTGCCTACGACTACAATTTGTCTCCTCCCACTTTGATTTATTTTGACGGATTAAAGACACACAAAGCGACTAAGTTTGGCTTGCAGTCAAATACCATGTGGTCATAAACAGTATCCTAAAGATACAATCTTTAATATTATGGTTCTATTCCACGCCTTTCCAAAACCAAGTCTGCGAGTGAAAGACATATCTCCGGAGGAACTACCTTTCGAAGCCAAGAACGTACTCAACTGTGGGTACATCCTCTGCTTTCACTACACTAACGTACAATACAGAATAATTTTTCTGAATACTCCGATTCCAGTTAGAACAGCCCAATAATTAGTTGGCAGACCAAGTAGACTTACGAAAGCTTGGAGATGAGGTCTCGTCCTTGGAGAGGTACCGTCCCTGCATGTTTCCCGAATAGACCACAGGGGCAGGAAGAGACGTCAGCCACTAGGAAAGACAAAGGAAGAAGCAAATCTCATGTAACACGGCGAAGACATGTTGTAGAGAAACACACCAAGCGATGAATAAAAACAACTCAATCGGGATGCAGCACCTCTCCGATCACTATGTCACAAACCCTACCAAAATTGATCAGCATAAAAAGATATAACAATTTTGTACGATGTCATTGAGAAATACATTCACCAACTTCTTGGTCTAGTTCCGGAGCCACATAAGACAACATTAAGATATATTAACCGGCAATGCTTACTTAGAGTTGTCGACGAGATATTTTTCACTATGACGTCGGCAGAAATTAGTCCCCAGGAAACTGACTGTCACGATACAGGTAGTCACTACTCAGGCGTACCAGTTTTTAGAAAACAATGTAATTGTTTCCTTCACAGGACCACTAACGAAAACTCCAGACAGCGGAGTATCACAAGGTAGGCTGTGAAATGAATGGCACTGCATTCTATACGATTCGAACTCCTGCACATCAAGCGATGTCGAGCAGGGGCTCGACAAACGCAGTACCGGGGTAGGGCAACCACCAAACTGATGGTGACAAACAGTCCCTCTGTCATGGACAAACAAACTTGTTTGCCTTGCAGATGGATCATAAGTGAGTCATTCTTCAAAACAAAAAGCTAAGTAACCGTGCCGGTGATCCAGAATGGTACATTTGGTAGAGATAATTAGTCGGACAGCAGTTCCCACGCAAGTCTCATCTGACGTTTTGAAAAGACCCGGAAAGAATCTCAAGTCTGGAATCTGGAAAGTTGATTGTTTTCCTACAACCGAGGAACGCACACCTCCAGAACCCGGATGCTGTGAACTTGAATTGAACAGTAAGATCCTATACTGCGTTAGATCCGTCCGGTCTGCAAGAAAGCTGGTGCGGATAACTTCGAGCCAATCAAATCACAGAATTTGATTTTTGACGGGCTCAAATGATTCTGCCTAACAAACTATACACTACCAAGCTTAAGATTGTGAACGACCGGAGATCAGGAATTCAACAAAAGACAGTAAATAGTAAGGTTCGCTCTTCTGTGTAATCGAACCGCTTACCTTATATTACTCTGATGTTAGCATAACCATCCACGTAAAAATAAGCAGTAATACTCGGTAACCAAAAATAGTGGCATCAAAGAACATTACAATGTAAATCACTCAAATCACTTCGATATCTAGGATTTTGGTCGACGGCTTAGAAAAGCAGTCGATATGGAATTACAACGCAAACACAAAACCACGAATTAATTAGGAGAAGTTCGAAACGTCTTGTGCTTTTCGGTAGTGCGGTTGTTATAAAACCAAAAAGGGGTAACAAACCTTGTAGTAGCTCAGATGTCAGGGCAGGAAACGGTTAAAGAAACAGCAACGAGTATTTTTTTAAAAAGAGAACTCACGTCAACGGGTAAGAAATACGAGGCTGATCCGACAAAAGCAGCCCCTAAAATTAATCCAACCATGACTGGAAACACGGCAGCTGCTCCCCAGTCTAAGTCGACTTTCGCCATTGAAATAGCGGGGTCCAAGAGAGACCAAAAGGAAGCAGCAAGCATAACCTATTAAATAGTTGAGCGTAGGGTAGTTGGCGAGTACAAAGACAACGGGTACAACTACAAAAAATTATAAAGTATTGCTTACTCCGGCCGAAAATCCGAGACTTCCATCTAGGAGGAGGTGCTGAATGAAGAAACGTGAAAGGCAATATGTATATCTGTCCCACACACACACACACACTTACACAGATCATGATAGGGAGAAGCTACATTCTCCATCGAAATGGAAAGTGAAATCCGGATGAATTAAAATCATTAGTTCTGATAAAACCAATCAACTTTTGCCCAGTCCTAAGCAGCTGGTATAACATGACTCTCACGGTCCTCTGTATAGTTTCACTTTTCAATGCTGTTTCCAGGGTTCACATTCACTTTGATACAGAAACCCACCTTATAAAGCTCGATTCCACTTACAGGACATTGTGAATACGCTCACGTTCCTGAACCACGATATATTCTACCATGTATCACTATTCGGCAATATGATGTCCTATATGTGAGATCGAGTTTTACAGTGTGGGCTTCTGTGCTCAGCTGTAATCTCGGGTTTGTGAAGAACGGTTTCGGTATGGTTCATGTCACCTATGGACCAGTTACGTGTTCTTATGCCCGAAGAGATTGATGAATGTTGGAGAACTTCACATCGTGTATGACGATTTTTCACTTTACCTATTGCCCGGTCGGTCTGCTTAACACCGCTTATTACTAATGCTTATCCTTGCCTCTAAAAGGGAAGCTTTGCGTTTCTTAAACGCGTCAATATAGTCTAAAAAGCGCAAAAATAATCTTAAGACGATTTACTCAGATCAGTTGGACGTCAGTGTCCGGTTCAAAACGCAATAACCTCACAATAAAGGGTGAGGATCAAAGATATCGTAATGCTCGTAAACTTGTGGACATTATTCTTAACAACTTGCGTTACTGCATAGCGACTGCCTCCTATGTGCGAACGAGTAGGTCTGTATAACATCCGAAGTTGCTGCTGCCCAAGACCGATGATCTATAACAAGAGCAATGCAGCCAATTTTTATTCCACCAGCGGAGTCCGTAGACAGTGTGCAAGCCGCGGTGATTTGTACCGGTTTTCCTGGTCAATAGGCTAATGAGCCTGCACCCGGACCACAACGCTTTCATTTCCAGTGGTATTCTTTGCCATCGAAGTCGTTCCTATGCCACTTAACGACCCTTTAAATCAGCCTAAGCACAGATTGATCGCATTGCCATTAGGCACAGATGACGGAGTCAGGTTCACGATCGTCGTCCATAATTTTGTACGCATAAGATCCTCCGGAACGTTAGGTGACTGCAGGACCACTGGGTCGAAACATTATTCCAACTGGATTCTCTGACACAGCAGTTCGCTCCATATACCCGGACGGGATTAGCACAAAGGAACTAGACTAACTCACAAAGTCTGATGTAATCACCAGCACTGAACTGATGAGGTCAAAACGAGCAGTGCATGGCACCAGCTACTAGCACTACACAGCATTTGCCTCAAAAAGATACATTCTTAGCAGCACCTGAGTTGACCGTAAATCTCGACGGCCAAAACGCCCTTAGGGGACGGAAGATTCTGCAAGTACAACAAGCTTTCCGATGTAATGGCCCAAATGTGTGCGAAGCGAGTGGTATACCGGTGCGCAAATTATGAAAACACGGAAGGGAACGCTATGACCCTCAGTTTGACTGGCCACTGGTCTACCTGTACTAGAAAACATGACCACTTCTGCTCTCGCAGTGTACCTTGCCACAAAACCAGAGGTCAGACGCAGGATCGTGGCGTTGATGCAGAACTGACACACCCAAGCAGCTTTTCATTGCGAAAATGGACCTTACCAGTGTGATGGTTTGTGCACCTGCGCAACCAACGCACGAATCTTAAAGACCAGAATTGCTTTTACCAACCTGTGGCACTTGTGAAGTAATCAAGGCAAATCATAGGGTCGCAAAGGATGCGCACACCGGACTACAGTGCGGGCTACATTATTATATGGTTGCGAGACTTGGTCACTTCGGACGGAGGATATGAGACATCTTCATATCTTTGACCATTGATGCCAGAGAGTTATAGCTGGAGTCGGTTGGGTTGAGTCGCCTTCCGGGATAAAGTCCACGTGACTCTCCCTGTGCTTGGCTGGAGACAGTGAACGATATGGCGGCTAACCGATGTCAGTGGCGCTCACGTTCAGTTTCTCTCAAGAATGTTCGACTGAGTGTTGCAGGTGTAGGCACTTCGGATATTTGTTATAAACCAGCCCCAGGTCCCCTCCCTGCGCCATTTCTCTTCTTTCTATCATAGTGCTTCATTAAAATACAATTAGGATGGTTGTATGGCAGTGAAGCACCAGTGTTCTAATCTGGTTCTGCTGTCAATAATAATGATGACGAATTCCCAGTAGGGTGGTCATTCGTGAAGTCTTAGCACAGTAGCTCTAACACAGGCAACACTAACATGTATTGAAGTTTTTCTGATTAACCCCAGCCTGCGACACATCAACTTTACTTACGACGAAGAGGCAAACATCTAGGCAGCAACATAGACGGGCACAAATCAGTCTGACAGTTAGTGTTTCATATCAATAACCCATGTCCCACAATAAAGTTACAGCTGATGCATTAGCCTTAACCTCAGGGCAACTAATCCGGGGAAAATGACCTCAAATGCTACTGATTAGTCACCAATTCTACCTTAATGTATTCATAATCAATCTTTGATTTACTAGCGACCGAAAGATGAAACCTGGTCACTGAAACTTCGGAATACGTCTCCAAAACCTCTGTTACTAATCTGTAACACTATGGGCACGTTTTGAGGAACCTCGGGATGGCGGGTTTTGAGAGGGAACTTCAAGCAAATGACAAGAGTGAGTAATCTACAACTCAAAATTTTGGAGTTCGCAAGTAACACATCTGAAACGGTCAGTGGCTGTTATCTGACTAGGGTCTGTTGGGACCCACTGCACACGGAACAACACAAAATGGAGGGTGGAAAGATCTGTCTGCTACATCGTTGATGCTATCATACTCACAGAAGTAAATGACTCGAAACATTACAAAAACACACTAGAACCGCTTTAAAGACACGACCGGTGTCATCCAAGCGGGTTAAGTCTTAGGAAAATACGCCGATAAGTACAACAGGTTCAAAGTATAAAATGAATGTTTTCGAAGCCACACATCAACGGCTTTATATTATGCCGAACACAGATAACGAACTTTTTCAGGGTGTGAATTTCGAAGTCCATCCAGAACAGCAAGCTACATTGAAAAGCTAATGAACATTGTGCATCTGTTTCATCTCTGTTGAGGACACATTTCAATGATCCCGAATAGCACTCAAACTTCAGTATTTTAGAATTCTCTCTACGAGCCTTGGTTGTTGGACAATAGGTTAGAGATGTTTTTCACAGTATTTTCGATCCGAAGGCCAAATGCGCTAAGAACCACCCTCAGTTAAACTTTGTGAAGGTCTCCTCAGTGTTTTCTGTCCTGGTTGGAACGCGTACTATGGATGTTAAAATTGTAGCCTTCAAAGAACAAATTCTCAAGAGGATTATGTCGTGAGAAATCACATCAAAGAAGTGACACCTATAAACGGTAATCGGAATGTTTGAGTGATTAACAGATCAAACAAATGGGGATTCAATGACACCCAAAGAAACCGTTACAGTGTCGACTTTTTCAGAAACTTTGAACACGTTGGAAATTCTGGCTATATGTAACCACAAGCGTCTAAACGGGTCGTTTTACAAAATTTTCATGAAACTGTCAATGAGACTGAATCCAGGTTTAAAAAAAATAGTGAGTACTTTCGAAAACATACTACGGTTCTCACTGCTAAAATGCTACTGCCTGACCAGTGACGTCAAAACACACAACACACTGCAACTCACGATATTCAACCCCACTGTTTTGACTTTCAAGAAACTTACGTGAGTGTTTCCCTTTGAATTTTTCGTGTGTAAGGCACAGAGTGATGCCCCAATAGCAGTAACCAACCAAGTAAGTCCGGTACCAAACAGAGTCTGGGTAAGAGGAGAAAAACCCTCAAACATTGGAATGGTTCGTGCTGAAAAATGAAGTAAAATGAACCATGTAAGTAAGCATCAATTCCAGATACCTCAGTTCTCATGTTGCTCTGTTCTCTCGAGAATGTTCTAAATTTTACTCAAATAATCGTGTTAGCCTTCACAGAGCAAAAGAGCGAAAGATTATCACCGTACAGTGCGAAATCCCCCACTTCATTTCACCTCACTAAAGAAAGAAATTCGAGAACACTGCTGTTGCCGACTATACTGACGATGATGACAAACGGCTTACTTTTCCAAACGTAAAAAAAGCAAGTTATAGTCCTCCCACAGAATAAGTTAAAATTCTCCTAAACATGGGGATTTCTTCAGTCGTCTGAGGAAGCTAATGAATGTGTCTAACGAAGAATCGATCCTTAGGCTGTGTCCACACTAATATCCACCAGTATTACATAAAGGGGGAAACTGTAGCTGTTCAATTAAATTAAATTCAATTTATCAGCTATAAACCGTGTGCCACAGGCACATTGGTTCCAGCTGCTACAGTTTCGATCACCGGAAATGTGGAACGTAAAAAGAAGCCTTGGAGGCGAAGGTATGTTCGGAAATTGAGTAGCTACGCATTGAAGGCGATAGCTTTGATGCACGAGCGCCACTGACTGCGCGATTGGGCCATTTCTGCCAGTGTCGTTAACCACTGGTGATTTGAGTCCCGGGGTCCCCATCCAGGGAGGCGGCAGTTGCCCGCCCGACTAAGTTTACTGGTTAGCGCTTTCGTACTTAGTTGCCAGGTCATACACTGTCCACCTCTCGGTCGCTTCCACTCAGCACAGGGCTGGGCGAAAAGAGCTCTACGGGGCACGCGGTCTTCTGGCGTGCGGAGTACATGTCCCAACCAGCACAGCCTATGAAGCGTGAGTAATTCATCGATCGCGGGAGAGTTCCTTCTTCCTAAGACCAACTGACGTACCTCAGCATTACTAATCCGATGTTCCCACCAGACCTGACCAATGCTGCGGAGACATCGATGATCAAACACTGACATCTTCCGTACGTCCTCTGCACGTAGGGGCCACGTCTCTGATCCATAAAGCAGTATGGATCGAACCACCGCACTGTAAACTCTTCCCTTGACAGACAAGCTCACGTCACGTCGGCGCCACAGGTGTCCGAGGTTGGCAAAAGCTGCCCTGGCCTTTCCGATTCGAGAAATGATCTCATCTCCAGCCAGTCCACCGGAACTTATACAGCTGCCCAGGTAAAAAAATTTATCTACTAAATCGATTGGCTCACCTGCAAACATGAGGTGCGGGTTTGATCCCACCCAGTCTTGTAGCAGCAATTTACACTTTGCGGGTGCGAAGCGCATGCCAAACCGTGCGGCAGAGTTAGTTAGGTTATTTAAGATCATTTGCATTTCGGAAGGGTCTGAACCAAGGAGAGCAATATCGATGAAAACAACGGTTCGAAAAGTTTCAGGTTGTCCCTTACTATTTGGCAAACTATCCGAAACGACTGTTCAGCGAAGCAGTAAGTAGTGCGATTTTGTGGGCCCTGTCAAAGTGCGTCCTCAAATTTCTACATTGTTAACTCCAAGAACGTGATGAAAATTATTCTGGGAAAGTTTCTAAAATGCCCGCAACATGTGTTCAAGATGTTATTCAATCCCAACGCAACTTGCGGGTGGAAGGGTGCGCCAAACCGATCGCAAGGTTCACTTTTAAAATCGTCCTCGTGAAACTGTGTTGAATTCCGGGCGACTTCCTGCTGGAAAGTAATGCATAAACATCCATATTCTGGATACCAGTATAACTGTGTCAGTACAGAAAGATGAAGGCCATGCCATTGATCTCTCTGCGTCGTAACGTTCGGACAGGTTAAGTTTCTGGTCCGTTCATTTATCCTACTTATATAGAAAATGTACGGCAGTAAAAGCAACCTAAAAAACCGTATTTCAAGATTAAGTTTGAACGATTAATGTAATCAAGTATCAACAGTTGTTATCGCTTAACCAGGAGACTATCAAAGTAGCACTACCAAACAACCTGTAGCAACTGTGATAAAGTCGAAGCAGCTGGAACCCGCAATTAGACATGTGACAAGCTCCAGTTATACCACCCTTTCTGTGACTCCCTCAGAAATAGACAGGTGTCCGAAATCAACCCAGACGAACTACAGCTGAACCAAAATACCTGCTTTGTAAGCATCCCTTTTGTACAGATTCATGATCTACTTCCGGGAATCAGGTTTTGATGTACTGTAGCTGTTACCGTTTTGCTTCTAGGAAGAGGGTTCGGTTCCATTTGTAAGCGTTAGCAACCGATTTCGTTTTTTGGGGATGCTGGAGCTCCGCAAATTACATTTAGTCCAAGCCACACCAGGGACTGTGCCAATAGAAACTCAACATCAGGAACACCTCCTCGTTCGGCGGAGGTGGAAAATGGGCCTTGCGAAGGAAAGCGTTAAAATGGTTGACTGGATGGCAATTGTACTACTTCAGGTTCATAGCACTCTCGTCTGAACGGTCCTCCTCCCGTCCTGGCGCAATTATCCTGGTTAGCCCACGCCAAAGAAGGGAATAACCGGAATAACTACGCCCAGGAAAGGACTGTTCAAACGAGTGATGTGAATGTGAATTCTACGAATCACAAATTGTAATACTTGCCTCAGCAAGGAAGATTGTGCTACCTTAAATGATAGGGACAAAACCACACATACGATATGGGACATTAGCTAGAAACGGTCCAGAAAGGTGGTAGGAGCATCAAATCCAGCGGCGACAGAACAAAAGGAACGTTGAATCTAACTTGACCTCATGATAATCGCCAAATTCACCTGCTTACTCCGCCTATGTACTTTTGACTTCCACTTGTTTTGTTAATCTGTACCCACCACTCACCCTGCCGCAAGGGCGTTCCGTCCGACACTTGTGAATTAGCATGTCTGCGTGTGAACATGCGCAGCCGACCCAATTACCCATGCGCATTCGTTTGCTGCGCCTGAACTGACCTGGTCTGTCGTGATTTCCGTGCGATTGTACCGCCAATCAGAATCACGAGACTGTTTTCGGGATGGACTACCGTAACTCACACTACTGAGCCGACATTCCGCCCAACGTTGCTTGGTGTGCGGACGTTGACAAAGCATTGTGTGACAGATTTGTGCACTTGTTGACGTCACGAACATGGACAACTGAGATTTGCTGTATAAATTTGTTTACCCTTGTGTAAATAGTACCGTAGAATTTCGAACCGAACTATTCCTTTTGATATTCGGGATTGTGGAACCTACGCGTCAATCAAAGTTCCGTATCATGAATCTCAACAAGGGGTTTGGCATCATATTAGCTATCAGGTCAAAGTCGGCTGGAAATACATTCACATATGTCTAGAAGAGAAGCTCCGTCATGATGGAACGGAGGCAACGGTAACATCCAAACGTCCATCGTAATTGAGGCTTGTTTGCCCAGTGGAGGAAAATAGGAGTCAGAAGCACCTGTATGGTCGACTGAATACAAAATAACGAACTCCGGTGGACAAAGACATCGTTACTTAGGCACCGGTTGGAAGTCTGAAAGATTCTAGCGTTGGCCTTTTGAAATTGGAAGTGGAAACACAAAACAAGACGTTTTGGAGAGAAATGGTCCGTCAGATAATTGATCGATATCCTTGAGTTAAATACTTGAAGCCTGCAAGATGTTATGGTCACTTCAACCAGAACAAGCCGGACCTCCAGAGGCCGCGATCGTGTTTTTGCTGGATGCATTGGATTGATTCATCATCAGCGAAAACTCGGTGGATAAAGTGAGTTTATGAGATCCGTCTTAGCTTCCTGAGGTTCTCCGATAGCTAAACCTATGGCCGTACTAGAAGTAGATCTTGACAGTCAACTTACAGACGAAAACAAATCGAAATGCTTTAGCACACTGAACGCCTCCGACCTCTAAGTCTATGACGGTGGTAGAAGTGAGTCTCGTGCTCATCAGTTCAAGCTGTCACTAACTACGGAGAGCCATGCGCATGTAGTCTGGTTTGTGACAAATTCTGACCCAAAGTCAACTCGAAGCGGGCACTGCTGGATTCAACTGCAACGCTGTTCCCACTTTTGTCTTCAAGAAACCCGCCTTAAGCCCCCGTAAAACCCAGAGCACAAGTCAAAAGCAATGCTAGGAGTGATTTCCTGTGGCCATTGCTGTCCAGACCAAGCTCAGTGCCGTCTAGCAACAGCTAGTCACATGTGTGCCTTGGGTGTCTTAGGAGTGATGCGAAGGATCTGTCTGTGTATTTCGATTTGACAGGCAAATTCAAAAACGGATGTGAGCCCATCAGGTGTGTTGAATAGTTAAAAATTGAAGATAATAGCTCCAGTACAGAAAAAAATTGATCACATGGCCGAAGAGGCGTTCATTTTCCTCATCCCCCTTTGTTCACCAACTCACCAGCTGAAAGTTTCTAGACAGCATGTGATTGGGCAGAAGCGACTGTATGACAGGGAGATCCAATGTATGCGAATCGCGTGGCCGAACAGTTGTAACTTACGGAGCTCTATTGAGTGTGGGTTGCTCGCCCGAGGAAGAACAAAGCATTCTAGCAGTATTTATTCTATGTTCCTACTAGACAGCACTAAGAAATCCGCTTTCTACTCATACTGACCATTTTAGCATGGTCCAAAGCATCACATAGTGCCGAATCTGCCTTTAACAGAGCAAAACAAGTGGCCAGGGTTAATCTTCCTTATTTGAGAAGTGAATTCGTCTTTCGATCAACTGAACAATTCTCGGACCAAATAGATTGACGAATCTGCAACGACTGGGCCAATAAATCAATTTCATAGCCACGTGGGAATGGACAATCAAAGGCTAGCAGATAACCGGACAGTACCTGGGCAACCTCTCCAAACATCAAACGACAAATATATATGCGACCGGTCGTAAGCGAAATAGTTTATTCCATAGCCAAGCGAATCGCAGACAAAGACGGTTACCATGTGCCAAATGGGCCACAGTAAATTTTATGGCCATCTAGTGCCGAAAAAGGCCAAAGAAATAAAACACTAAACTGCTGCCGAGTCTGTAGTAATCTTGTAGAAAACCTTGCGGCTAATCCTTGTGAAAGTGACGCGAGTAAAAATTTGCCTTGCCAGTCCACTCCCAGAATTGTGGGATTCCGCACCATAAACATCAAACTAGTGACCGACCGAACGCAGCTTACACAGAGACATGGTCGCTGTAGAAAGGTAGTATGGGCGGATCTTACTGGGCTTTTATCTGTAATCTCAAAGTGCCTCATATCGAAAAAAAACAGTGACCCAGTAATGCTAGGGAATGGTTACTGGATGGGATTCACGGCACTCGCGTCCTGCGTGAATTTATTAGGCTGATGCGCACCACGAAGAAAGGGACACTGAACTCCCGTTCCGACCCAGTTGGGGCTCGTGTATTGGTCAGACCTTCACTTTCAATTCCATCTGACAGCAATCCGGATAAAGCTTCTCTCCTCTAATACATCAGCCCGAACAGATAGTCTAATATGATCAGAAAAGGACGCAGCGACTGGTGTCGGTCAATATCATTCATGGTCAAATGTGTTGTGCAGGTAGACATCGTATATTGACCACTGTTAATGGCCTCCAGGAGGACTTGAGAATTTCAAACCCCGAGTTTTGTGGTAGTATCCGCACTTACAGACTGGACCTTATCGCGGTGTGGGGGCTTGTCTACCTGTATGACCCACTGGGCTATACTGGGGTTTTTCACTTTGACACCCGCAGAGTTTCTCACACCAGGTAAACCAGTGGATAGAGGTATGACAAACAGTGACCAGGTCCTGAAAGTTGGAGGCTGGTAACAGGCACAACGATTTGTTCCTGAAAAACCTTACTGCTGTCACAGTATGCCGGCACCCATGCGCTACGTTGCTGTCAGGCTTTTGTCAAGGACTCTAATCGTTCCCATGTCTAGGTAAGGCGTCTTCACAGTAGCCCAACCAGCCTACAGCAAAGGACGACAACTAAAAACGTTACGTCGGTCACTACGTGCTGTTCTCATCCGGGTTGTCCTATTTGCTGCATTCAGCAGGGCGGGTAAGTGAAAACATGTCACTGCTGACGCTTGCCCTCTTCTACCCTATCCCCCTTCCAATTTGAATACGCTCACTGCAGACTAACCGCTTTGTTCGTTCGCATCACGCTCAGCTACAGCTTCTGTGCGTGCGACTTCGTTAACATCCATAAACACCTCAAAGTCTGTTTTCAAACCCTGAAAGTGTTTAGTGTCCGCATACTGAAGCAAGCAAAGCGACAAGCGGCTATCACTCGTACGCCGGATTTTCTCCGTATTGATGTATGCTATCTGTCAGTGACCATCCATATTGACACTTTTAACTAATTTCTAGGTAGTGTTGGGAGGATACCTTGCGATAGGAAAACCATAAAACTATGTACTGTCCCACTCAGCTAAAGTTCACCAAACGGTGGAGGAGCGCTTCCCTGATTTGAATTGGACTGATCTGTTATCAGCACGTTCATAGCTTAGGAACCTCTTCTAAGCAGACCCATCCGAGTCTATTACCAAACCCATGATTACCATAGTTCTTTTTAAATTCAACTTCTTTCGAGCTCTCATTGAAACATCCTATGACTATGACGACGTCCTGGGACTTTAATGTATACTAAAGCCAGTCTAAGTGTCGGGATGGCATCACTATCGTCTCCCGAGATGAAATTAAGGTGTTCTTACAAATGAAAACCCGCCTGTGCGAAACATCGTACGTCTTTTCGCACAACCCGAAGTGCTCGTTCTGCCATCTGCACATTCAATGAACGCACTGCAGAGACATTCACAGACGCTCGCCTTTCATCTAAACTGTAATACGTGAGTGCGACCAGCCTTTGTGCCAGACTGGACGAAAGCAACAACTGGTTATCAGTGACACTAGACTTGATGCCAACCGAGCATACGACCGGGATACACATTTGAACCCCGATGTCGTAGTGAAGGATGCAAACTCAAGAAGTCCTACGACCCAAATAAGTGAGTCAAACAAACCTGGCTATGAAAACTGAACATAAGACGCTGACCACTATGTTTGGCAGTGACGAAGCCGGGAGGAGTGATCAGTTCGGCTCGGTAGCCAGTTAGGCAGTAAACAAAGACAGATGATTCCATATGCTTGACTTGTCTGAGCTGATTTTTTTTCATTTTGTGTTGTTTTCTTTTGTAATCCAGTATACGTTACGTGACTGCTGGACAACATCCACTGGTGATATATATATATATATTTATATATACAACAGAGCACTTCCACAGTTTAGTCTAGAAACATGGAAGCAAAGGAATCGCTAGCACTTTACAAAGCTGATTATTTGGACGGCTGCGAACTGCCGGGACATTCCAGCGTGGAACTAGCTCGCCTCTTCTGAACCGACCATTTGCTTTAGCTGGTTCAGCGACTTGTATAAACTGGTCACGATCCACCTAAATTATGACATATTAAACAATGCATCAAGGGAACCAAGTTAATCACTATGGCATGTTGACTGGTATAAACCACTTAAATTAGGAGCTTCACAGGCCGCCTTCGTGACTCACTTATCTTGTTGAACATCGGCGATTTTCTACATGAGTGTTCGAGCAGCTACTGCGGGGACACGTTACGAACAAGTTTGAACACCCTATTTGCATTCGACTTGAACGCACGCTGAAAAGTTCCGGTGAAACAAAACGAACTGCCCTGTGGTCTTCGTGATTTGGCACATACTGATGTTTATCGTTATATATCACTGTTTCTGCAGCCAATCACACACCTTACCTGCTCCTTAGATGATCAAAATCTCCCATTACTTAGTATCATTCTGTGGGATCAATCTCACGGCTGGTTACTGGATACACCAATCAGATACCTTGTCCGTTCCCACTTAAGTGACCTGGAACGGTCACTTCTGACCTTGGTGAATTGGCGCCTCAGTACTGCACGAGACATAGTATTTGACGGTGACGAGCTCCATGCTTGGGATGATAAGTTTGGTGTAAAGTGAATGCTGGATCTTTTCGCCAATACTGTGCCTTCGAGTCTCCACATGTGGCCAAGCGCTAAAGTTCATAATATACCAGCTATACGCCGGAGCTAAATACTTCAATTTTCATCGCCTGCCATTCGTGTATCGAATACCAGTCTGTCAGTCATAATTCGGTGATGTAGTGTTAGCCAAATCAACAACTTGCAAAACGGGGTTGAAATACACCTAATGAGCTCGCGACTCAATTGGTAAATGACTACCCTGGTGACTAGTTAACCTTGCAAATGTGTAGATCTTACATGAATTTTTCATTGGAAAACAGGGGAAATTAGCAGTCCGTGGTCCGATGCCGACGAGCAGGCAGATTTAGTACATATGTGCTCTGAAACACGAGTGCCGATTAACAATGACATGCATACTCATACGAAGAGCACACTATCAAACAAGGAAATGTGTTAAGTGCGTTGTGAAATCGCTAATTCAGGAATTGTGCGAACAGGTCAAAAGTGTTAGAAAACAACGAAAAAACAAAAACCGTAAGTCAAAAAATTCTATTCATGGTAGCGAAAATATACATGAAAATCTGGTTGAAAAAATAGTGTACACAAAACACGAGTAAAACCAAGATGGTAACACTTTGTCTGAAATAAATGCACCATAGGGTTTGTCATTAGGACAAGGAATGCGGTTACTGCAGGCCAGAAAGCAGCCAGGATGCAGTCTGTTCCAAACAGGCGAAGCCAAAATGCGTACCTATTTCACGGTAGACAAGAAATCTCTTCTGAAGAGTTGTTCCGGTTGACACCGTGAGAATGAGACGACTCGAGCATTCGGCGCAATGAGACACGGAACCACCCTGAGCTAAAATGGTCTCCTGAATTCCGCCCCCCGTAAGGCACTTCGGACACTGTAGATCCTGCACGCGGGAGTGATATTGGAGAAGAAAACAGAGGAAATCGTTTGAGTAATAACAGACTCAATCAAGACATAGCTAGCTTAATGGTTAGAGCGCGAATTTACTGCCCAAACGGTCGTGGTTCGAACCCGACCTCTGCCTCTCGACTTGCCCTGTCTAGGCTTGGGCAACCTGACAGTATCCCGGCCCTCGTGCTTCCTTCTGGTGGCATGGCAGTTAGGCACCAGAAGGGTGCCACAGCTGAACGAAATCATAAAGCATCAGTACGCGAACCCGTAAAACAATTCTAAGGCCACGAAAATGATATGAAAAATCAGTCACTAAGGCAGCTGCCTGTATGTGTGCAACAGTATTCATCAGAATCCTGTGGATTGACAGTGAGTTTGTGCTTGTGTATGGACTCTGAGGAAGCAGTGCAATGTGCACCTTCACATAGCACACTTGCCAATTAAACTATCAGATGGCATAGTTGTTTCAATATGGTGCCGGGATTTCTTACTGTATGGGGATATAGAACAAGGTGAGACTACAGCCAACGAAAACGGAAGGCCATATGCATTTCAAACAATGATCTAAAAGTTGGTCAGCAGCCTTTAATCTACTCAATTACAAACAGTGTATATGGATTTCGGACAAAGCGAGAATGCGAAAAATTTCTTCCCACAGTTCGAACGAGGCACTGGTCCCAGTAGAGGGCTCTACTGGACTTAGGTTTCGCACCACCAGATGGTCTGATAGGATATCCGTGTTTGACAAGTTTTGCAGTGAGGGCAACATTCACAGGAAGAACTGCAGCCGATGCTTGGAGTATACGCAACCCATTCTTGCAGGTATCGGAATCCGACTTAGATCGACTTCTCCTAACCAAAATTGAGTGGAAACGAGACCCCATAAATAAAGTGCAAACAAAATCGTAGGACAGACAGAAGAGGCAATCGAGGAGTCACCGACGGCATCAAATGATGGGTGGTGAAAATTTTTTGACAATTATTGACCTGCAGGCAATGTTGAAGTGCTATCTGTTCGAGCTGTTGAACCAGGGCCTCTTCCATACGACCTCTTGGATATACCGTGCGACAATGTGGACAAATCCAAGTCCAATGCACTGTTGGTTCACCAGCCAGGTTTGTGCCGTCTGATAGTTGAACCAGATGAGTGTCACGACATACGTCGATATCACGAGTGAAATTGCAAGTAGGACAGGCCACTTCGGGTAGATAGACCAGCAGGGAACGCAGTACACCCGAGGATCCAACCGTTGTGTGGTGATCTCCAAGTACAGGAGTTTCCTGATTCAAATGAGGTGGAACCCAAACGGCTTCTGGAGAAAATTCGCCAACACCAATTAGCCGGAGCAGATCACGCCTGATCCCGGCGACATGTCGCCCGATCGAGGGTTCAAGGCTGAGAATCTGTAAAAACAGGGTCATTAAGAAAAAGAGAGATGTGTGGATGATTCTGTATGTGTAGCACATGGGCGACGCGATAAGCAGACCGGATGTATGATGAGAGCGTGACAAACAGGTATGTTCATGAAGCAAAGACGATTGTTACCTACTCTCTGCGTCACGAAAACCGCGTTGCTTATTCGCATCCCCATTCAGTATGGGACATCCGAAATGCATTTCATTCAATGAACCAGTATAAACCGTCATTCCGGCAAGGAGAAACAGATGTTGAACGCTAGTTTGAGTACTGGAGTACTGGCGTTAACCTTTTCCATACTTCACTACTTAGGAAAAGATTTTACACTCTTTAAACAAGATTCTGAGTGATGGTGGATGGCTGAATAAAATCAGTTGAATGCCATGTCTTGCTTGTTTTATCTTTCAACACACGATCTCCAAATGTGAATAAGTCGGCTTTTTGGAAGAATAGTTACGCAATTCTTAGAGCAAGAAACCCGAGTATGCATAGCATGATGGAACATACACCCCTGAGAGTGGCCTCAAACCATCGACCTCACAGTACTATCGTTTATTTTTGAAGAGCACGGTCACAGATATAAAAAATAAAGCAACCGATGAATGTGGAAGGGTTACCGGAGAATTATAGGAGAGTATTAAATAAAAAGAGAGAAGCGTCTCATTCGAAGTCATGCCACCAACAGTTCCAGTGAGACATACTGAAGCCCGACGTATGTGAGAATGTTTGGTATGGAAACACGCGTATAAAGACCAACAGTCGAGGAAAGGACAAACAATGATGAATGCTCTTCAAGGCGCGGTAAGCGCTAGCACAGTCAAGACTCGCACATCAGACAAAAAGTGTCCGTCATACTGGGTCTGGTGTGAGATTCAATGGCAAGAATGTACACTCAACACCATGCACCACGCATAAAAGTGTCGTACGTACGCAGACAGCTCACAATCGCAAACAAAGACAAGCCACTGACTGTGACCTTAGGAAGTCCCAGTCCAATAACAGCCTTGACGGATTGAGGAAAGCAGATCCCTCGATAAGAGATGATCATCGGTTGGCGGACCGAAAAGTCGACATAACAATCAATTGCACGTAGGGCTGAGATTATGGCGAGGGAAAATTCATCAGCACCATAGGTCTGCTTTTTCTCATTCCAAACAGTCACTCCGCGACCATCCGAGACTATGCTGACGTCTATTACAGTTGCTCGACGGTCCTGAACAGCGGTTAGGTCAGGCTTAATGAAGGACGTCGAAGTAAGTGCGCTTAACTCCTCGGAGACTGTGTGTCCCGGGCGACGGAGACGTTCTGCGAGTTCCCTTGCAATCCGATTATGACGAGCACATCTAGCATCGTGCGTGACCAAGCAGGACTGCAAAATATGCGCCAACTGAGCTACAACCATAACTACGTGCCTAAAATTCACAGAACTATTCTCATTTGGGATTTTTCAGCACCATTGGTGAGCCCCACTTAAGGCCTTCAGCAAAAGCCTCAGACCCTGACCATTGAGCTACCTCGAGTAACCGTACCACGGCAAAAAAAAACTAGGTGACCGAGAACATTCAACTACAAATATCTTTGCACCTTCTCAGCCTGGTGCAGACGGTAACATCTATAGGAATACCTGAGCAGGTCGTTTCAGGATGATAATATGGAAATATCCACAAATTTGCTAGTGTAAAGTAACTTTAGGTCATAGCCTCATGCAGTATGAAGTAATGAGTATGTGGAAAAGGCTCGTTCGGGCTTAGGCAAACAAAGTGGTAAAGCAAAAGTGCAATAGAAATACCCAGCCGAAATGATAACGAAACAATTATTAAATAAAATTCGACCTTAGATTACCTCGCAAATTGCCTTGATGAAATCCAAGAGAGGAGTAAAGTTGAATGTATATATGCCAGGATGTGGCGGAAGGAGTGGAAGAATAACATCAGCGGTGGCAACATCCTGGTCTAAATCAGTTGTATCGAAATGTTGTACATTTGGAATCGTTTTCTCGGCCAAGTAGGCGGCAACTACTTGGGCACGACGTTTCAATACCGCACCTAAATTCCCCGTTATCGAGTCTTTTCGGGTTAATGTCGAATCTATCCACGCCGCCTTACGATGTAACCGCTGTACAAGCGTATAAAGTTCTGGAGCAAGTTGTTCTCGAATGAGTTGTTCCGTGGATTCAAGTACACCCGGTGAAATCGAAGCATCCGATTGTAGAGCCACTGTGAAAGAAGTTCGGTCTGCATCACTATTGTTGGTGCCCTGCTCCTCAATGTTTTGGGCGAGCTCCGTTCCAAACTGTCGAACACCGGCCACCGAAGTGTTCATCTGAAGAGTTCGGAGAGGACGATTAAAAATTACGGTCGTTGTAAATAAAAAACAACTACAAATGCAATTCGAGAACTACTATGCTTGGGTGAAGCAAAACTTACCTGTGAGTTGTGTAAACTTCGCAGTCGGCGATGTTCAGTACGTACAGCTGTGTAAACTGACAACAGGTAGCCCGCCAACAACGTTTGAAACTTGGCTCGTAAGCCACGGGTTTCCGGAAGGTATCGAGCAATATGCCAGTGCATATCTAGTTCCGGTTCAGGCAGCTTAGTCGTTGTCTGTGACTCGTGTGCGTCCCCAGATACGTCGTATTCCCCCCATTCATTGTCTTTGCCATCCACAAGGCTTTCAACATTGGCCTGCATAAGAAGACATGGCGGGTCATGGGAAATCAACGAAAAGCTAGAGTTTAAACGTCATTCGAAACAAAAATGAATAGCATCATGATATCACACAGCACTAAGGCCGAACGGAACAAGGGATACACTGATTCCTCATTAGTAGCCATCCACGATGAGGTCACAAAGGATACTAACGACAAAGTTTCCGGCAGAATGCATGGGTAATATGAACTTGATAGAGACTTTGCCCTGTAAGGCAAGTTTATGCTGATAAGCACTATCCGAAAAGCACTGTACAGCTGTTTCATCCATATTGAAAATCATCTGCAATATGCATCTCACGAAACTCAGAGAGTTTCGAATGCGCGACCTCCCTGCCAGTGCTCGAACACCTAACAGTCCGGCCTTGAGCGGCTGAGCAGCAGTGTAACTGGGCAGGGTATAGCGCAGCTCATCCTTCAATTACAGAAACCATGTCACGTGGTCACGTATCGACTGGCTACTCGAGTGACGACTTCTCAGCACAAAAACAGTTGAGGCAAGCGATTCGGTTATTCTGGCACTGATAAGGTGATTTGTGGAAATAAGCTAACCATTGTCCGTTTAACATTGTTTCTCTTCCTCATTTATATAGCTTACATATCTTAATTCCACAAACGAGGGGAGTAAAAGAACATATCGCAACAATTGACCTTCTGTCAGTTCAAATGAAATAGGGATAGTCCCGTACAATAATACAAATTTGTTCAGTAATTTCGCCGTGCGCCTAATGGGACCGCTTCATTGAAGATCTACTGTAATGCCACCACGTTACATGATGAGTGCTTTTGGATCGTGAGCCACAGCACCACCTCCTTGAGGCATCGATTCAGTCTATTCACGAATACATTAATTCAAGTGCTTCCTGAGTCGACTTCGAATATGGAGTCGGGAAGACGTCACACCATCGATTAGAGACAAAGTTTGGGGTGTTTTTTTTAGATCAGCTACGCAGTATGGTCGGAACAAGACGCACAAAACCTTTCGGATTTCAACCATGCTTGTCTCTGCCAGGTGCGTTCCATCAAGCTAACAGATGCAATGTAATGTGTGTGGGCAACAAGCCAAGTATGCGCTCAATGGATGGCCTCTAAATTTGCGGTGTATTCTAGCTAGGTCATCCACACCGAATATCTAGAGATTGACTACCATACCTAATGTTGCCTGGGGCGTCGCAGTCAGGCTGCAAGAGAACGAACAGTGAATAACCGATTGCCGGGTCTTGGGATGTGAACGCTTTGATCGCATAACTTTTCAATTTTGTGGATCGTATACACCAGCAACTCACCCCTTCTTCCAACCAAGACATCTAGACCTGGTAGTCGCTGGAATTTAGAAACACAAAGTGACTTGTCAGTACTACACGCCGGACGCTCTTTAAATACTAGGTTCTGCTGGTTGTGCTCAAATGTTGTTTTTTTTTGGAACATTTTGCCCGCGCCAAAGTAATTAAAAATTAAATTCAAAATGAGCCTAAAATGAACGAGCACAGTTCTCCAAAGTATGAGAGAAAGATGAAATCAGGCGACTAATAAAGAATGACGTCTAATTAAGACCGAACCTCCCTTGAATTATTTTGTTCTGGTTAGGATCATGTTGTTTAAGTGCATAAGTTGAAAAATGGCGACTCTTCGAGACTATTAGTCGAGTAAATGAGTGAATTATCCAGTCTCCAAACGACGGTACTAAGGTTCGAATAAAGAACAGGCGCCAGAATCCAGGTAATTAGTAATAATAGCAACAAAACCGTATTCAATAAGGAGAAAAAATGCAGAAACATAAAAACCGGAGCCTTTCATCTGACTTCATATAGGCTTCCTGATCACCGGGTTGTTAGCGTCACTATAATATAGGATACCACAAGAGCTCGGGTTAGCTTATTGGTTAAGGTGCGGACTTACTGGCCACACGGTCGTGGTTCAAATCCAATCTTAGCGTTTCGACTGTTCCTGTCCGAGCTTGAGTAACCTGACAGTAGCCCAGCCCCCGCGCCTTCTTCCGGTTGCACGGCAGCTAGACATCTAACGATTTTTTGACTGGAAGTTGACTGGAAGTAACCTAAGCAGTTTTGCTGTGTAGGTGTACAGTTGTCCTTCTGAAGTCAGCGTGCAACAAGTCCTTAGGTCCTGGTGGCTCGCAGACCAGCTTCCACATACGGGAATGGAGTGTGTAACTATGGGGATATTAGTCCATAAGACCCATGAACTTAACGATAGATAACAGCCACATCATGGACTACATCGTTTAAGCCAGAAAACTAGGATCAATCCGTTGTGAGTTGTTAGATCGGCAGTAAACACGTTGCTGACTTGTGCCGCAACACAGTTCTGTACTATCAAACAATACGGACAAATTTAGACAACCCTTTCTGATACACGAAAGAACGAGAGCCATTAGGTGACGTAGTTTTCTTTAAATAGGATACTTATCGAAAATGCGGAGCCGAATGTTCAAGCAAAAGACTGTCCACACAGTGTTGCCAACCGTCCTTAGTTAAAAAGGTTTCCCTTGGTAGAATACCAGCACATTCGTTGTTATGTGGATGCGGGTGACCAAAATACAAAGAAATCCATCAAGATTAATCTACTTGTCCGAAAGCTCAATTAGCAGACACATGGAAATCTCTGCTGTGGTAACTTGGTTTAACGCCCGATTCCGGTTATCGATGACTAGGGAACAGGCAGCATTATCAGGTGCATTGGAAAAGTGGGAAAGTTGTTATTACTACCAAATAAAATTGAACATCCAGTCAGAAGGTGAAATAAAAACGAGTGAAACACGAGATGTCGACGTACCTTGACTCCAGCAAAGTTTGCAGCGTCCATCCAAAGAAGTTGACGCCAGCTGCGCACATACTGCATGTCCAGATGGGCAAACAAGGTAGCCGGACGAGTGCGCAACAATTCCGTAAAGTGATTCACACGAGCCAGAGCCTCAGGCAATTCCATTCGACGTGTGGCAACAATCAACCGGCTAAAGTTAGCGTACACGACATCCACATTCAGATGGTTCAACTCATCTACCAGCTTAAGAAATACCTGGAACACAGGGAAGGGGATATCACCTTCATCAGAAATAGTAACATCAGTGTTGGCACTGCTGTTTCACTGCTGTACAGTCACAAAGTCTACTTACTCAAATCTTAAACCTTAATGTGAAAAAGAGAGGAAAGAGTGAAGGAGGGAGGAATATGCTGCTAGCTTAACGTGAGCATTCTGAGTTGTTTACAAATCCAAGCGCCCAATCACGAAGCACGAATGCCACTGATATGGATCAGCCGTTATTCTTTGCGATGTCTCCAACCAAATGCACGGGGTACAGGAGACCCAATCCTGGAAAGTTAAGCGCACCAACAACGCTCCAAATTTTGGTAACCCCTTTCACACCCTTCTGTTACATCTCACGTTATCCATCTCACAGTTTGGGCCATTATGAAGGCAAAGAGAACGATACCCATCTCAGCAGACGATGTTCCTGTTTGAGTATCACATAGCCAAGCCATAACGGTTGATGGTGCTGGTTGTTTTTCCCGACCTGATGCAAAACCAACTACCTGTTTTCTAGTTACCTCGTTACGAATTCGTTGAAGCCATCAGACATTAGCGAAACGCCTGAAACATTTATGGTCAAAAGCCTAAAGACGTCTCACCTATTCGCAATACACGCCTTACTGGTACACATGACACTTAAGACCTGGTGACATGCATTTTTGGTGCCATAAGTGATGCAAATTGGCGAACGTGATTCTGGCCTTTGAGATCAGTGCACTGACTTCGTCAAATACACGTCCGCCAGATCTAATACAACTAATGAGGTATGTAAAATTCCACACAAGACCCAATGCTTTTCCTTGAATTGCAACGGCATGCCGATATCACTGATGAATCACAACGCGGACCAGGCTAGTTATCCTGAAGGTGCCAATTCCCCTCCCAATAAGCACCGAAAGAAAAAGAATGAGGCAATTCGCTAATAATCGAGCACCAAGTGAGCATCTGGATAGTTGGGACTTTCTTGAATTTGTTGGGGCCGCACACATGTATGATGCATAAACACCAGTAAGATTGACGCTGCCAAAGGTAGCAATTTTCATGGAGAAAAATAGCGGACACATACCTGCTCTCAACTGCTTATGTGAAAAATCGACCGGAATTTGAGGTTGGAGAGAAATAGCTGCTCCAAAAGCAGAGTCTAATAAGACATAGGTGCAGCGCTTTACTGTACACTAATCAAAAGTCGCCATGTGGCTAAGATACGGTCCGACGGCGGGTGAAAGAGATTCCAATCCCCAAAAAGGACCACAGCAAAACTAAGAACAATTTCGCCGTTCCCTACGAACGATAGTTGTTCGGAGAGAAGTCGCTGTTGAATTCTACTGGAGCACACCATACCTCATGTATTTGGCATGATGGCCTACAACGATATCGCGGTGTGCAAATCACATGCACCTGACGACAGCATAGAACACAGCATATCGCATTTTTTAACCACGCCGAGTTGGGAACTGAAGACGTTGTTACGTGGCTTGGTTACTTGTCTCGTTTGTCCTCATGTGGGATAGGGAAACATGTCCCCAAATAGTTTGGATGGAAATAGAATGCCTGAATATTTGCACCAGCTGGGGAACTCGACACTGAAACAAAAACTGATATATGACGCGTTCAGATCGAGTAACTGACCACATTTAGGGGTTGAGCTGATCCATTCTTTTCCAGGACATATGTGCCATGAAATATGCGAGTATGTGAGCCACAGACCGGACATCCTAGCGGCTGTACAATAAGTCCGAAGTTTAAAAACTTTGGACATAATAAGGAAGTGTTTGCCAGATCTGTGCTGCTTCACACTACCTTTCTTCTAGCTGCGATCGAAAAGGTCTTGGAAAAAGGAAACTATGATAAGAACTCTCGGAACACAACAGCACGACATCCCTTTCCAGGAAAACTTGTCCTAAAATGAAACTGAGCAGGACTGCCACAAAAGCTTACTTTTTTCATCAAGCGTTGAACAGCGCGACGTAGAGCCGGGTCATACAGGAGTGAGCGAGGCGAACGTAACCATTGGTAAAAGTAGATAATTTGTTCATCAGCCAGAGGATTTTGATACTGAGTGACGTCCCTTACCCAGCCGGTCACCATCGTACTGAGATGATACGGGAGATAAGTGTAGAATGGGAAACACGAAACTTTAAGAGTATGAACAACATGTTCTGTCTGTAGTGCATATTTCTTTTTCAATCGGATAGCCTCCTGTAAGAGGGAGGTGGTTTCATAGCGGTTGTAAAGTAACAGTTCTATAATGTCATACAGGTGGAGTTCACGATTCCCAAGAATTATGCATGTGGTAGAGTTTCAACAGCAATACAGCGGAATGGAATGAACAGTAGTTTTGTAATTTTCTCCACAGGTTGCTCACACAGAGAGCACTTCATGGTTCCCTTACGATGGAGGTCGGTTCAGCTTCGAAATGAGGGCCATGACACCTTGATACCACCCAGTCCAGAGTTCTCAAGATTTGCAACGTACGGAATCTGAAGCCACGTAGAGCATAGTGCAGTCGTTTAGGTCTACCATTAAAGGGAACAAAGTAGTCTGAAAATGCTTGTCGTCTGTGCACTTGATTTAGGTGGATGAGAGGTGGCAGGATGGTAAGCCAACGAAATTAACGCATGGGGGCTCCGTTCTAACAAAACGCTTGGCTTCTTGTATTTTGATACTGCATTTTTATCGGAGGCCATAAGACTTGTGTATTAAGCCCTTAAATTCTTGTTCACTCACATTCAGGCTTTTGTATTACAGGGTGCATGGAAGTCGAGCACCATTGCCTGTTATTGTAACAGTTGGTAAGTGTGTAACGCCGCCATCCGGAGAGGTAACATTGCCAAACTACACAACCCCCTTCAAAAAAATCGTTCAGCTGTAGCATTCTTTCGGTGCCTATCTGCCATGCCACCCGAAGGAAGCACGAGGGCTGGGATACTGTCAGGTTGCCCAAGCCTAGACAGGGGAAGTCGAGATGCAGAAGTCGGGTTCGAACCACGGACCTTTCGGTAAGTAAATTCGCGCTCTTACAACCACGGCCATCTCGTCCCCATAAACTGGCTGGAATGGTGTTAATCAGTGGGGGGGGGATATGTTTTACGCCGTGCCTGAAAATCCAGCTGAGATTGTGAAAATATATGGATTATTGTGATAAGGTGCTCCTTCAAACCTCCCCGTATATTGGTTTAAAGACAGCCACTCACACAAACCAACAAAAACTTTAAACGGACATATTTCATGTGCTCGTCAAAAGAGACCCTGCTGATTGTTTCTCCGTCTGAATTAGAATTCAGCCAACCTTGCAGTCTACTCACTTAGTTCGAAGAAGTCAAATGCGACCAATTGGGAACAGCCAGAAAAACAATCGGTAGCACAAACGCCTATGATAAACCAACAACACCCTATGAGGTCGTGTCTGAATCAGCTTAACGGCGTCTTATAGAGGAAAAGGGTTAGATCGAACAAATTTACACCAATGCTGCCCACTATCGGACTGGTATCTTCGTTCCTTCCTTCTTTCTATGGCGCGGGACTGTCCACTAACTACAAGATGACCGATTTCTCACCAATTTTTTTTTCAAAACAAGAGCGAATACATTCCTGTGAAAGTCACTGTCGTTTTGTTTGGTGTGTTGTGTTTCGTTTACATTGGGTTAACCTTACTCTGTAAACTATGTCCTGTGTAATGAAAAAACCAGTCGTTCCCTGTTACCATTATTCCCAGTTCATACGCTCCTTGCATAAAGGCAATCTATTCATGCTACCCACCGGGATTTTCGGTTACTCGTTATGGACTATACATGAACTCTGCAAGGCGAAATTTAGAATGGAAACCCAATAATTGTTTCACTACTGGAGAATACTTGAATCATAATTATGTGACGGCAAAAGTCCAGGGGAGAAAAGGTTTGATGATCAGCCCAACGTACATAGAATATGGTTTCACGGAAGGTAGTTATATTTCACCCGCTGAGAATCAAACCCTGTTGGCCTGACTCTGTTCCTGCACGAGAAACAAGCTAGAACTGCCGCAGTCTGAACACCGGTGTTAAAGGTCTTGTTGTAGACAAATACACGAACAGCTCTAGTAGTTTGTTGATACGATTGCTCGCGAAATTTCCTGACTACATCTCTATCTTATCAATCCTTACACTCCGCTTCCTTTCTAATGCTGCATTTCTGATCGTTGAAATTGAAAATTGTGAGAAGCATTGGACTTGTACTGTACAATGAATAATAATGGTCTGGAATGCAAAACATAGGCATCAACAACTGAATACTGTTAACATTGTCAAAACGCAAAACACAAACTCTCCAAATACTCACCGCAATACGCGGAACGCTGCGCTACATGCCGCAGTCTCGTCGTAACTTGTGATGTTCGCCCCCAAATTGACACCTTGATTGATTTGTTCTTCCAACGGTCGGTCAGTCGCATCCAGGCGATCAAACGAGAGTAGCGTTGCGCCTTCGAGTTCGGGGATACGACTAGCTACAAGGAGCGTGTTCACTGCCAAATTAGACAACTCTAATTCAACGGTCACATGAGGATAGCTTCCCGGACGAGATATTTCAATCACCTGAGAATAAAAAATGATGTAGTTCTGGCTTGGTTCACTTGTGATCAAACAGAAAGACAGTGAATTTGGACAATGTGAACACGAAGAGTTGCATATGACAATTGGAGAGCAGGTCAGACAGCAATTTCCAAACGGGTATCTAGTGTTATGGAGGACGTACAAAGCACCGCTTCGTTAAACACAATTAAACAACTTTTTCAGTTAGGATACTAAAACACCATTGTAGCTCTCATTCATGCTGAATGTACAGTAAACTCTATTTCTAACAGACTACCCAGTCTCAAGTTGAATACATATCGTTGAGATTGAGACAAATTTTCAGAATTCAGATTCTTGTCGGACAGTGTGTGGGCTTAACTACAGCTACTGCAAGCCCGGAGTGATCAAAAGCGCACCGCTTCATATGTGCATGAAGCGGTAAGCCCCCACTGCGTTGATCACATTATGTTCAACGTGTTTGCCTCATTTGGCATATAGAGGGTATCCTACAGTTACGATTTAGGAATTACTTGAAAAATTCCCTCTAATTCCCTTTAATATGCTTGATCAGGGTGATTCTGTATGACACATTCAACTTGTATGAAACCGAATAAATTCGTTGTAAGTCCAGGATTTGTTAGAAATTTCTTTAGTTTCACCAACTATTTGTCTGCAGATGCACAGCAAATGAAGACTGAAACTATGACGATGGTGACTGCATTGGAATCACTGTTGATAAACCAGGGTGCTGAAGGGCGCTTACACTGTGAGTGCTGCGAGCTGTGAGCTTAAACTGTGGATCCTCGCAGTACGAGTAAGCTGTAGGGTCATTTGTGGTAGCCGTGTTGTAACATGGTCAGGTGGTCACAATGAATACGATTGATAAAAGTGTCCTGAATTTCAAATTTTTACATCCGATCTGCAGAAAAAGTGAAGGGTTTTGGAAGATCGGCCGTTTAAAGTCCATATCATATACGGCTTCCTTCCTCTTCGTTTTATACTTATCATAATTGCTAAAGTGATATTACACTGAATGAAAAAATTAATAGTATGGAATAATCCTCTTCAGAATGATCACTGGACACACTTTAAACCTCAAAACATAACGCATTGCGTTGGAGGGATCAACTCGATTGGCGCTTCGAGTTCGTCATCGGCACACGATACAGACGATGGTGTCAAGCAGCATCATCAAGCTGGCTGTTTTCCTTCAGAGAATCACAATGGTACATCTTTTAAAGGCATGCCAAAAACACAATATTGCAACATATTGGAGGGGTGAAAAAAACAAGTTACTTAGAGCCAAACCCGTTAAAAGGAAATGCTTATGTCACCACCAACCAACCAACTTACACCAGCTTCCTCCATTTCCAGTAACAGACGCTGATCGTCACTTTCCTTCCCTCCAAGGTCGGGACAGCCGGTTGGTGAACACCAAAGTATGTGGTTTTGTTTGGCCAAATGTCTCGCATAAAAAAGATCACAACCAAGTTCAATTGCTGACACGGAGCTAGAAGGGAGCTGGGATAGTGCGGTTTCAGGATCTGTGTGAAGTTCGATCGGAGCCGGTGCATCGGAAGTAGGTAGGTTACCCACGGGGACATGGAGATACCGAGCCAATTCTAGTTGACGTTCAAGTCGAGCTTCAGACTACGGTGTGGGAAACGAGACGGGTGTAAATGGCTTCGTTGTAATTAGTGAAAATATGGGCGAGAAGAGTTGAATACATGACAACTTTGATAGGACCAACAAACTTCATTCGCGACACCTGTCTTCCGATGTAGATTCCTTTACAAAAGCTAAATTCATCCATCTACTCAGCACAATTAAGAGACCCCCCCCCAAATCAACCAGTCTAATCTAAATATCATTTCTACCAGACTTCTTGTCGGTACTTTCCAAAACGGGCCAGCGAATAAATGACAATTCAGAAGTTTCATGTTCTCCCTAGTAGATTTAGTTACACTCGGATCCACTTAAGGGAATATTAACAGGTCAGTTTGAAAGTGATAACCCTAGAATGTCCACCCGCAAAATTTCCAAATTCACTCACTCTTGTGCCTAGCTGTATAATTTTGCGCTTTCACTTCTGGGAGTCCACAGACAAAAACAAATAGGTCTGAAGCTGCGCACACCGAATAACCCCTACCAGCTTGCACTTTAGCTGACCATCATGAACCAAAATAGGCCAAACCCGGAACTATCTAACGTGCATTTGTGTAACACGAAATCCTGTGATAAAGCCTAGGGATCTCTCGTCGTTCGCAGCCTCCCAATACACAATACCATGACTCGAGAGGACCCGTTACTTATGACGTCATTTTGTCCAGGGGGTTAATGGCTGCTCGGTCTAGACACACTGAGGCGTGACAAGGGTAAAAGTTGATCAAATCCAGCAACAACTGAAACACTGGGTTCTTCGTCCAAAGCCTCAACATGCCACAGGTTTGCTATCTAACATTTTAACGGTGCACGATGAAATTATTTTCTGCAGCTTTAGGTGCCTGACCGAAGTGCATAAATGGAAATCCTCTAAAAACATGGGATGAGGGAGAGGTGTAAGACCGTTGAAACGTGGAGGAACCGATAAACAAGGCCAGTGTGTGGATGAGCAACCAAGTAAACAAACGGCTCTTGTAGTTCTCATTGCAGTGTACTGGCATTTGGACTCTCGGATGACTTCTACGCTCCCATTCAACGGCTGTGTTCCTTCAGGTCAACATCATTGTTAGTGGCTCGAACGAAAGACAACAGCCGGCACCATGCACATGTGCATAGTGGGTTGTCCAAAATTGAATTAAGTTGGAATTCTAGAGAATCATTGGAAATCTCACACTGGCACAATGCCCGCTGCATGCATGCGCTTTTAAATCGAAATGTAATCCAAATAAAAGCCGCTAACGGGGCAAAAGCATTGACAAACGACAACAAAAGTGGCGTCAATGTGACAAAAATGTGAGGGTACACCAAGGTGGATAATCGTTCACAGTAATCATAGACAAAAAACGAAGTACTTCCTTTACGACCAAGTTAAGAAACTCAGTCAAGCGGTCGCTATACCAAAACAATCCCAACACGTTCCGACGTCCAACAATAAAATAGGTGATACGAAAGATGCAGATGATATTACCTGAATAAAGTATCGGATCCCACGCTTGATTGCAGTCTGCTGCCAATTAAGTAGGCTGTAGGCATCCGAACCAGTATTCGCTTCATCCCCGCCCTGGACATCCATCTCGCCTAAGGTACCGCCCAGTGGAATAACCGGAAACCCGGCTAGTGCGGGCAGCTGAGGACTGCGACGACGATTGGTTATAACCTCACCAAGCGACCAACCGATTTCATTCGTATCGCTTGCCGTTCGTTGATCTTGGCGTTGTGAAGTTGCATGCAGAAGCACTAAAATTGGTGCGCCAGTGGCACCTGTGGACGAGACCTCAACTGATCCTGTAGTTTGTGTGCGTTTCACTTGCCGGACATTGTTCAGCCACCGCTGGACGACCCGTCGGGCACTAGCTGCATCGGAATCAACATGGGTTTCAAAAGTTAAGGAAGACGGGGGAAAATCTCCATCCGACGCTTCAGCCACCAGCTTTCGCCGTTGTCTTTGGTACAGCTTGTTCAGATCTGGTAGTTGGTTAACACGTGCGTTGTCTATCAGACAAACGTAGCCAGAAGCCGTCCATGGCACAACGAGTAGATACAACTAGAAAAGAGAAAAAGGTAAGGAGATTCAGGATGAAAGAGACTCGATGGGGTTTCGTAAGATGAGCAACACTGGTGATTCCCGGTAGCTCTACGGCTCTTCAGTATAGATTGGCTTCATTTACAGGACGAAATTTTCATGGAAAATGATCATTAATCCTGACGTATATAGGCCAGTTCAGATCCAAACATATTTGGCTTGACGGTTGAATGATTCACTGTCTTAAAATAATAAGAGAAAAATCAAGCAGCCAAGTAAAGAAACTGAGTTGTTCCTTGAACGCACAGTTGCCATACAACGCCTGGGAAGCATAAATCTGAAATACCTGGATAATTACATCGGACAAGTCAGATTCTAACTCGTGTTGCAGGTTTCTGTTCAGCAGCTCACGCTATAACCTGTTATCTGAAGCTAATGCTGTTGAACGATGAAGCATTAAAGAACCCATCTGGATTGGACTCTCCAATGCAGCAAAACCACTGGGCACCTATGCGGAAACCCAAAAATCGACGAGAAAGAGAGCTACAGGGAGGCCAAATACAGTGCATGCCATTTGCGGGAACAACTTTCGGGGATTCCAATGTTCTCTCGGTCGAAAGGCCTCCTGGTGGGATGGTGACCAATCGCATGACTTTCGTGTCGGAGGCATCACAATCATCAGATGTACACCGTGTACATGTTGTGCAGTGATTACAGCTGCCACAGTTTCGTTCGCGGATGACCTGGGTGGATAGCTACGCATTGAAAGCAACAGCTCATCGGGTGGGGCTCGGGTTGGATCCTGGATCTTGCAGCAGCACCCTACGATTTGCAGGTGTGAGGCGCATGCCATGCCGCGGCGCAGAAATGCTTAGATTATCTAACATTGTTTTCAGCTAACATCAAAGAGCTGGTTCGTCTGCGTACCCGATAGCAATGGGCGGACGCCCGGTAAGAATCTTTTACCCCACAGGTATCAGAGACTGTGGGTGAACTTCCCACAACCATACCGACTACAAAGTTGAAGAGGGGAAGAGACAGTCTTGCTTGGCACCAGTGAATGTGGTAAACTTCGCTTGAATTCATTAACTCAAGCGAAGTTTACCACAGATCATCAAGTGTCCACGGAAGTTGGCATACAGAGTTTTAGGGGTGTCGGAAGTTTACTGGGGAAGCCCAACGTGAATACAGTCATCTGAACACTGTTTTCCTGCTTTCTTTACTTTATATCACATATAGACGTGCGAGTCTGAGGATGACTTTGCCGAAAGGATATCTTTCAGCCGTCTGTCTTCTAATCATGGTCCTCGAAGTAGTTGAATATCTGGCCTCAGGACCATTGGGAAAACTGCACGAAATGGAGCAACTTCTCATGTTCAACAAGGTCAACCTAGGAATTAAGAAATATTTACAGGAACTGAAATCTAAACCTGGTTAACCTCTGTGGTTTACTCTTGTGCCAAGGGACAATACAGCAGGGCGGTTCTATGGACTACTAAAAAAATACAAAACGGGCATCTCCATTCGTCCAACCGTTGCGCGCACCATCTATACGTTTTAGAATCTTTCGAAATACCTAGAAATGTTCTCAAAACTTACTAACGGATTGTAGTAGGTAAACTGATTGACTGTTAGGACCTAACACTGCCTCCCTCGATGGAGACGACGTAGGCCTTACGATTTCGTTCTATACCAGGGCACCTATCCAGGAAAGTCTGATGATCACGCTTTTCATTTTGAATGGTTTGTTAGTAAACAAGACATCCCTCCAATCAGCACGAGGTGCTACATTAGTGTAGCCGTCTATCATTTCGGCTATTTTCTACGAACAAACTAACTGTTTTTTTTATCTCCCATATGACCTGTAGTAACTAATATTTTCGGAAATTTGTCCACCCACTCACCCATTATGTTTGGCGCCGTTTCTTGGACGGCGCACCTAGAATCTCAAAAAAGAAGCCTCCCTAACATGTTCCACTAAGAGTGAAACAGCACAGAGTTTACCATGGAGATCAAGGCCGAACCATTTGTTTCTTTAATTGTCATCTATCACCAGAGGCGTCTACAGAAGGCGCACACAGCTATGTCGACAATTAAACCATGACTATGCTTAACCAAACTTCATCACACGTACTGTCGTTTAGTGGGGTCAATAAACTAAACTCAAGTGATACTCAACTAGAAAAAGAACTTAATCGTCTTCAGAACATGGACGTCGTCAAAAACTAACAGTGGTCTCCCTTAACAATACCAAACCACAGGGATACTAAGAAGCGAGATTTTGTGGGGGTGAGTCTTAGGTGTTATGCGAAATACCCCAAACGACTATGGGGTTCGTACGTCCTTTCGAACAGATAATACAATCTAACGAGGTCTTGTTAGATCTTGCAGAAAGAGCCAAACGAACCAGAGCACTGTATGATGTGTGTCTAGAAAATCAGGCGCAGAATGTCTCCGTCCAGATAACCTCAGGTGAGTTTTCAATCAATTGGAAAAAGTTTTGGACCGATTGACAAGTCATCGTTTCAGAAGGGCTTGGTAAACAATCGGTAGTTTTCAACTGGGCAACGCTTCACTTTTGACACAAAACTTTCATCAGGCTAAGTAATCAGGTCACCAAGTTGGCTAGACGGAGAACCATTCAGTAAGATGTTTTCGGATTAGCGCACTAGACCAGTGCTGAATGTTTATTAACGGTTCTTGTCGGTTAGTGTGGTTGCCTAAATCTTGCGTTGATGGATTGGGGGAGTTTCAAATAGGTTCTGATCGGTTTTGGTTGTTTAAATCTTCCACCTTAAGGTACTTCAATTGATGATTCACTGTGGGCGCCACTGGTAGATTTTGTTGGTCTGTGTGGGCTTGTAAGTGCTACGACAAGTAAGTTGGGGGAGGGAAGGTAGGGGAAGTTGAGTGCAATTCAGATGATGACTTCTTCTGATAACCGCATACCAACACGTGTCAGCTCCGCTGATCCAAAACCATTCTCCACACGCTTGACAGTTCCACGCCTTCTATTCCATTAACACTGGAATGCGTGGCGATTTCTACCGCCTCGGCCATCAGTCTGTGGGGCGTAGAGCGTAGTGCTCTCCCCAAAACCTCAATATTTTCTAAATCTATTTTGTGTCCCGTGTGCAGTGCATGTTCCGCCGTTCCCGAGTCTTTCAGTAACGCTCGATATTCATCTGCGTTTCTCGGCGGCCTGTTAATTTTCATCCTGCGCTCTCCGATTCTGATGTAAAGTTCTCTGGCCGTCTGTCCTATATAGATAGATCTTGGTGCAGTCGTTACACTTAATTTTGTAGAAACAGTCCCTCTCCCAGCCTTGTGGAGAAGGGAGTTGACTGTTGGTCAGTTTATGACTTGGCAACGAAGCCTGAAACCCCTTATCAGTCAACTTAGTCGCGTTGGAAATTACTCCCCCTCCCCCCCCGAATGGGGGACAGTTCAGTACCGCACCTCACACATGCCAGCGTAAGACTGTCCTTCTAGTATCCACGACGATCCTTTACCAAATTAGGTCTATGGTGATCTGCACCATCAATTTATCACTCTTCTTGTGATCTTTTAATCATTATCCGTGATAGCGGAAACGTCATCGTGGTAACGAAACAAAAGCTTCTCCGTATAACAATCCACATGGTGCTCGACAGCAACAAGACTACCCTCGGTCCAGACTGACTAAATCTCAAACCTACATTGAAGCATCTGAGGCTCGTCGGATGATTCGCTTCCTACCAAAACGTCTGGATATGATCTGGGCATCCAACAGTATTTCTACATCACAAAAAACATTTACACGAGGACGGTTAACAAAAAAACATTCATTAAGACAAGCAAGCTAAAATTTAGCTAAGCAAGTGATAAGTAAGTTTGTTTCATTCAACGGCCACAACACGTCAACCCTCATAAATGACATTAGCAATTACCAAAAGAGACTTACTTGACGCGTAACGTTCCGTCGACCGATGGTGGCCACTGGAGAGGGTTGTTGGTGGTGGAATAGGAAAACATGTCGAAATGATCGATTGGATAAGTAAGGATATTGCGCCAGAGAGATGAAACGAAGCTGATCCAAGTGAAACACAGCCTCCTCAATCGAAGTACCTGGGAAGTTATTGTGTTTCAAAGCCTCCTTGTCCGCACTACACAAGCAGCCAAGACGCATGAGAGCACGGAACAATGGGGGGATGTTCAACTCGTATACGCCCTCAATATCCGGTCGAGCCAGATCCGCTGCTATCTCTGATGCGTGAATCGCGTAGACATCCTCGGGGACATTATACTCATAAAGATGATATACTGAGTGACTTCTCGGCAACAGACGACCGCTGACGCTACCACAACCACTGGCAGCTGGGCCTCCATTTTGAGAAGTAGGGAGACCGGCAACTTTCCGATAAAGTGGACCGGAATCTTGTGGTTTTGGTGTTCGCAAGTTGACATAAAAACGTCGTGGAACTAGGATACTCACATTGTGCAACGTAGGTGGAGCATACTGGTCTGCGGAATCCACAGAAATCCACGCCGTGTAGCGGCCCAATTGTCCGGGGTCAGGGGTTATTTCGATAAGCTGAGAATGTTATGGAAAATGACAAAGCGGTAAAAACAGAAAAGAACCACACATTGAACAGAACATAGGCGCTCTTTAGAAGGCCCAGGCTAATTTACCCTTCAAAAGCAAATTGGTATGCAAATGAGTGTACTTCGCTCACCCGCTAACACTTTGTGCTCACCACAGCCATCACTGCATGAATCTTAGAATGTCTGTCTATCAAATGATGGATAACAAACGAAAGCGGTCTGATATAGACGAATGCCATGGCTGCAGGAAAACGTCTTGGTGGGTTCTAACTATCCCTATTCTGTCAGGCAACATCCAGCATAATTTTTGGGCGTGTGCTCAGTTATTCACTTCACAAATTGCTACTCAGCAACATTAGACGTCTTAACATTGTGAAAAACGGGTAACCAAGATAAACACTATGATTGGTGAGGATGGTCTAAACAAAACGGTTCATTATTGCCTCAGGCTCCGTTCGTTCTCACTGACAAGGTTTAGCATTCAGTTGGTTCTGTATTCTGATTCTACTAATTGCTGTGAGTTCATTTTAAATAAGTCGCCACGTGACGGCAGTAGGCGTGGATCTCTCTAACTTAGATGTACGTCTTCTAATTCTTACATTGGCTGATTCGCTGCTCGCCGTATCGCGCTATCTACATGGTCACATTATGAAGACACCGTAAGTTTATTCTGTTCAAACAGCTTGAGTATATCGAGTTATGGAATAAAGTCAAGCAGAGTTTTGGCTAGACTGTGAGGTTCAGGAACCTAAGGAGTACCACTACAAGGGAAGTGACCTTGGATAGCCCATAAACATAGGAGTTCTGGAATAGGTGGACAAAGTCAGGAAATGCAATCAAATGTTCGTAATTTACTTGAATGGCATCGCACAATACCGTAAATAATTGGCTATAATTATTGAAAGGCTGAATGTAAAAGGCAATGTCGTGCATCGGTCATCGTAAAAAAACACCATGAAGGAGACAGGGTCCGTTTTGGCAAAGCCCAATCCAGAGTGGAAGGCTATGTGGGATGCCTCCACACTCAGAAATCTAAGTGGATGAGGAGGGTGTTGATGACAACCTTACACACGCCCCTTCGGAGAGAGAAAAGCTTATTGAATTCACATTGTCGAGAAAGGTGAGGCAGTCGGGGGTGAGTCTCAAACCAAAAGAAACATATACTATTCTATGATCTGGAAACTTGACTGTAGACAACAACATTTACCTGCCAAATTGACGTATACAGTGCTAGGCGAGTCTGAGTTAGGTACCGCTCCATTCCACGTTGGCGCTTGGCAGCACCTAGAAAAAGTGCAGCTTGTTCATCTTCGAGTGCCGAATTATCCATCACCTGGGCTTGATGCTTTCTTGCATACTGTCTTCGTTCAGCCTGGATCCTCCACTTTTCCTGATGAAACGCCAACCACGTGGCCAGCTTAGCCGGAGTGGTCGCATCCTTAAGCAGTGGGGGATCTCCAAGTTGCTCTCGCCATGGTTTGGGTGGTCCGGCCGAGGGTGAACGACCTCTCTTGACCGATGTGCCCAGTCGACCAGAGGGTCGATGTCGGACAATGACAGGATGAACAGCTTCCGTTGTGCAGACATCTGAACCCAAACTAAGTTCCTCTATATCGCCAGCATCTTTGTCGCCAAAGTTTAATAGCTGCTGTTCTGGTTTTTTAGCGGTCGCTGGGAACATCATCTCGGTCAACTTTCGTTGTTTGCAAGTGTCTGTTTTCTCGGACAGACGACGAAGTAACCAATCAGGATGACTCACGCGTGGAACCGGGTTGGTGATTTGTTGTAACGCAGCGGGGATTGTGATAATTTTTTGAATACAACTTCCCAATCGTTCCAGATAGTAGGACCAGTCCAAGATGTCTCGCAAATCTGTATCCTCATCCAGGCTGGTATCCTTGAGCCACTTGCGCAGATAATGTCGCTTGACGGAAGGCTCAGCCTACATGAAAGTAAAGGGAGTGGGGTCAATGTCCTCTACAGCCTAAATTCAGCTTGATTGGAAAACACGCTTCAACGCTATGAGGGAAGACACTGTGTAAAAATGATAAACAGCATTAACGATGGTATACAAACTACTAGGGTGCAGTCATCAGTTTCATGCTTAACTTTCCTCTGATCTCAACCGCAATAGGTTCACGCAGTTATTTTCTAAAATCAAGCTCTAAGAATGCTTCAAAAACAGTTGTTTCCACTCACGAATGATGAACAGTTTTGAGATAATCGCGCTTTTGAGACAAAAGTGACAACAGTGTTACAGATGAATACCTCTAACAAACAGTAGAGACATGTCTCCCTACCTGGAATATTGCCAATGGTATGGCACGTTCCGTAACTGGAGCACCCTCTGGTTGCCTCGAAATGACAAACCGACAGGACAGACCTGCATCTTTAACTATCTGATCACCTAGAAATTCCGCCATCCGGCGAGCCGTACTCAAAGATGTGGACTTTTGACTGCCATAATCTTCTAGGCGCCGGGACATGCTACGATTCTCGGAAATCAAATCAAATAATTCGGAATCTGGCATATCTGAACCCTTGGAGTAGAGGATATCCAACCAATGGTCTGCGACTCGGGCGACAGAAGCGTACACTTCAGTCAGCGTTGTTCCATGGAGAAACGCCTCAAATACGGAAGACTGGAAGATTTTGATTAGCTGGAGCTCTCCGTTTCGTTTAATTTCGAATCCCTTCAGTTCGGCCAAACTTCCATCAAAGTTAAACACGGCGTAACGTTTTTTCAACCGCTTTCCCTCTTCTTTCGCAGCCGGTAAGACCATGGCCTTATACGGTCCGTCCACCTCGAAAAATATGGAATTTTCTGACCGAACTTTGTAGGTCATTGTGCTTGGATCGATCAGTTCGTGATATTGCTCATTGGTGAATAAATCTTGCACCATAATGTTTAGAACCGCACCGGGATAGGAGATGGAAATTCGGGATGGCTTCGAGCCAGTGGTCTGGAATTCCAAGTTCTGCGGGAAGCTCGCAGGTAGAATGCACCAGATTCCGTCAGTGTCCAACTCCAAACCCCGTCCGACCTGACGAGGAACGATAGAATGAGAAATGAGAAGCGTTGTAAGAATTTTTAGTGCCGCTTGGGTGTATCTGTCAACACATGTGTGGAACGGTTGGTTTAAGAACAATCAACTGTGAACACTCAAGAGGCATCTGTTAACTACAAGCGTATATTTCAAGTTGCCAATTAGGTAGGTTTGTGCTTCCTCGATACGGCAACTGCAGTATCGGTATTCACAGAAGAGTTAGCGCGCAGAGAACCAAACATCATTTGTTGAGTGGGCTACGTTTATTGATAGCTCGTTGCTCAATTGCTGCTGAATAGTAGCATGATATGGAAAATAATTTTGAAAAATATGTAGAAGAGTGCATTTACTGTTGGCACATTAGACGGGATCCAGAAACAACAAAGCGAGTTCAACTACGTGCATCTGATGACTTTCTCCGTATCGGGGGTCTGGCTTGTGATTCTATGGGTTTGGCGGATCATACACACAACACTCCAACAAACAAGCCAACTCAACCGAAACGACTCACCTGTTCGATCAACTCTCTTGATTTCGTGATTATTTGTGCCCCCGTGTGACATACAATCCCAGCCATCTCCATCGAATACCAACGAGCACCGCGACGCATTACGTACCCGTAAAAGGAATTTAAGATGCACTTATGCGCCAGTTGTAGGCTGTCATATAAAACCAACATAGCATTCGCCTCCTTCAGGGAGCTCGAATCACCCGTTCCAGCCGCCAGTGCAGCAGCCGCTTCGTCAGAACGCCGCTTCCAAACCTACGAAGAGTGGGAGGGAACGAAGAAATGAGCTACGCATCGAACACGCAAAACAACAACGAATATGTTTGAATGAGACAGGCAGCCAATAGAGTGGGCAGTCAGGAGTAACTGTTCAGCTGTAACACTCTTTCGGTGCCTAACTGCCATGCCACCCGAGAAAAGCACGAGGACTGGGATACTGCCAGGTTCCCCAGGCCTAGACAGGGGAAGTCGAGAGGCGGAGTTCAGGTTCGAACCAAGGACCTTTCAGTCAGTAGATTCGCGCCCTAACCACTTGAGCTAAGAATAAACAGGACACGTGTGCCATGTTGTCAAGCCTAACAAGAAGTTTCATCTGAATTGTCTTTTAGAATAATGAAAACGAAACCGTTTCCGGTTTGGGCAGATTGATCGACCCATTATGAATCCAACTAGCCTCTTCATAGTCTACTACTTGTGACGTCTTCATGACCCACGGAGGATTTTACATGGAATATGTTTTGAGTTTCTATCATCACCATCACTCACATTATCATTATTGCTATTTTACCATTACTGATATTATTGATAACAGTACCAGCAGAGAATACTGGTGTTTCAGTGCCGTACAACTATGCTAATTCCTTTGAATAAAGCCCTATAATGAAAAAATGGGAAGTGATGAGGGAGGTCTGGAGATAAATTGCGGCAAACATCCGCGGTTTCCACACTCCCAACACCCAGGAAATATGGGTAGAATGAACGCCACTGACATCGACTAGCAGTCAAATCATTCATTGTTTCCTGTCGAGCAGACGGAGGGCCACGTGAATCCCATCCTGGCCAACAGCACCCAGACTTTTCGCAATACACTATATTCCCTTCTATCATGCCATATTTTGTTCATCTCTCGGTTTCTGTCAGTACGAAGTAGACACAGAGCACAACAATCTTCTTGGCGGACCGTAAATCCGAATACATTACCCATGACCGAGATATCTTGAATTAGACTATTGAATGCATACCTTGGATGAAATACCTGCTGCTTCACCGCAGACCCAGGTCCTAATTACCTACGTGTGCTTTTGCTGGTTTCCGAAAATTCCAGCCATGAGGCATCAGTGCTCAGAGATCCGGTGTCCCAGTTCCTCCACCAGCAGTGGCCACTTCTTGCAGCCGTACAGTAATATAGCCTGCACTGTAAGTCAATACCAAAGTTCTTTGAGACTCAATTATATGCAGTTTAGATGACACAAGTGTCGCGAATCGGAAAATTCGATTCTGACCTTTGGGATTCGTACGTTAACTGAATGCAAATTCAGAGAGACACCGAGTTCCACAACTTCTAGTTTCACATTTCAAACTCTTAGAAGCATTTGCAAGACTGTGCATCCCCAGGGCATCAATTTATAACCTGTGCGTGCGAAGCGCATGCTGAAGGGTCAGGTGACACGAGTCAGTCTTTCCAGTAACGTTTTCACTTCACTCCCAGATGCATTTTGTTCCTGTACCACTCGATGGGTGTGTGAGTGTGGTACACACAGCCTCATTCCTGACCAGAATTCGGCTTATTCTTCTCGAGTCGTGTCTTCACGTTCTCTCATAAGACGTAAAATAACCGATGCAAGGAGTTCAGTTCCTTTGTGGCCGTAAATACTGGCACCTTGTTCTTCGAGATGGACACCATCGTGTACTCGTCCCAGTTAGCTGGGACAGATAGAGGCAAATAATTTAGACAAACACTGGCTTAGAATTTGATCTCCAACCTTAAACAGAGCTGGTGGGGGCTCTTGGAGACCACAAGCAGAGTCGAGCCTGAGGGAGAAAACGCGTTCGAAATATTTGGATTTAACCCAAGACAAATCGTTTGACTGTAACTATCTTTGGATTTACATGGGTTACATATGAGAAACATGAGGACCGAACAATATCGGGTTGTTCAGGCCTAGACCATAAACAGGTCAAGTCGCACAACTCCGACCCTGTTTCTGCGGTGACAGATAAGGATAGGTGGTTGTTCTTGAAACTGATTGAGTATCATTTTGACCAACTCATACCAGCACGCGAAGTCGTTCTTGTGAAATTCAATAACTTGTGTGCGTGGGGTCGAGCTAGCCAGCTTACCTTGGTGAGGCCTTTGAATTTGTACCGGCGATCACGGAAAGCCCGCACAGTATCCACATAGAAGGAATTCTCCCGCTGACATATCATCGCCACACGTTCCTCCGTACGTGTCGTGTGGATACGTTTGTAAGCACGCCGGCAGAAATCAGTCAGACGTTTCTTCTCCACCACTAACTGTTCCTCCTTGGATAATTCATGGAAGGCTTTCAACATCGTACGTGGCTGACCAGTCACTGCATCGGTCACCTTGACAGGAAAACGTTCTTGGGATAGCTGTGCTTGAACCCGATAGACCTCCGGGCGAGAAGCCGTCCATAACTCGGCGCGCCAGGTCCATGGCATGAAACGTTGACAAGAAACCCCCGGTTTGTAAAACTGACAGTTCGAACAGCGAGCCGTGGAATTTGAGTCAACGGCAGATGGTTGAAGTCGATTCGTAAGAATGATATTGGGGTACATAGCTCCCACATCTAGATGATAAATGACCGGACATTCAATGCGATTAGGGGTGGCAGCCAGTTGCGATAACGATTCTTCAACCCGACGACATACCTGCAAAAGAATAAGAGAAGCCAATTGAAGCGATTACCTACATCTTCAGCAAGCAATGGACAAATGAGGTCAGAACTAAGTTTTTCTTTGCGATATGAAAATAACATGAACACCTATGAGATGACCAGCACAAACGTACTTTATTGAAAACTTCTTTCGGGACTAAACTGTGCAGTGTGTCATCATCTTCGGCGCCAACTTCTGTTTGAAGAGCTCGTTTGAGACAGCGTGTGACATCACTCCGTAGCATTTCCAATGCGGCAGGAACGAGACGGAATCTTACGGGGATGTCTGCACGGAAAACACCAGCTTCCAATGCTTCCACATGGCCCCCAACATAAGTCTCTGAGTCGATGAGACGACCGTCCTCAGTGAAGCGACCTAGACCTTCAGATCCGACCGGAAGAAGACCCCCTGGACCAGAGTCTGTGTTAACCGTTTGTTTATGAGGAAACACCACATTGGCCGCGTAGGCCTGAACCATTAGCAATGCTTCACACAACGTGCCCGATCCTTTGCGCAACACATCGTCCGGATTAAGAGGAAGTATGGTACATAGGGCGAATACAAACGGGTGAACGTATTTCATATAGAGGTAATAAGTAGCCACAGCATCAGACACAGAATAGTTGGCCAGTTCTCGAGGAGCCTCTCGGGCCATTTGGCACATGACTTCAGGATCGACTTCGACGGGGTCATAATGTAACTTGGCTTTAGCAACTGCTTTCAACCCACGAGCGCCAACAGGCAGATAACTGTCTCGTTTAACCCAACACAGGCAGTCAATGTGAACGGCTGGTCGCGAAAGGTACTCCCCGGTGGAACCACTCCTCCCAGGTCCAGCTGTTGATTTATGCCGACTGAAAGCAATCTCCTCGGACATGGACAGCCCGTAATGTGCAGCTCGAGATTCGATGAATGGCCAATCGAACATATCACCATTATAGGTGACAAACACATTTGGCCGCACCCGCTGTATATGTTCGAAGAAGAAGCGAATGCAATCCAATTCACTCGCCAAATTGTGAACAGTAAAGTGGCCTGGGAACTCGGGCCTTGGAGTAAATTCAAAATTTTCCACATCTTCGGACAAAATTTCACGATTACACAAGAGAAATCCGGCGCCATCGAGCATGTAGGATATCATCATGATCTAGAGGTAAAGAGAGAAATTATTGGGTTTCCATCCAAATCATGGTTTATCGAAATACAGGTAATAATTGGACGAGCAGTTGCTTTCTCAAAAATGATCTCCCTTAATAACGGAGTAATGTGCGTAATATACGCAACCAACGAGGAAAACATAAAAATTTGGAAGCAATTGGAACTACTCTTCTGGACAACGATGATTGCACGCACTCTCAGTCATGCAACTCATGTATACTGTGTAACTCGTAGACAATCGAAACAAGAAAGGCATGAGAGTCAGGAACTATTTGCTTACTTCTCATGCGGAAACTGTGTTGAAATGTTAAGATGTTCACGTAGACACTATATTTGATACATGTAGTACAGTGGTAATACCGATAGAAGCACATTCTCCATGAGCAGTTGGCAACGAGTGGTTCACCGACTACCGCATCATAAAATACCTAAATTGGAATACCCGGGTATTAACAGAGAAAATACCTATGAAAGGATTTGTTTGGTTTAGGGTAGATGTTAGCTGCTTTCAAGATTGCGCAGCGGCCAGAGCATGTAAATCACAACTTACGAAAAGTGCCGCCGTATTTTAGCCCTCAACTAAACTAAACCCAAGAGAGAGCACCTACTCAATCAAAAATGTACGTCAGCAAAAACTAAGGTGAACGGAAAAGTAAGGACAAATAGTCTAGTCGACCGATTACTCACCTGATCAATATCTGCATCGGGAAACTTCAAGGGGAGTTTCGTAGTCTCGATGTCAAAAGCTAAAACCACTGGCTCTGGCCAGGCGACCGTTTCTTCGTGTTTCAATAACTCTACTGGTAAACCGGGGCGGCAACGAGTAACATACCAACAACCGGCAAAAACACTCAGATCGATACATACACGCATAAGATAAGGGACATCGGATTCCCTTATATCCATGATAGTATCCAGTGGATCGCCACGCGTCCGAGTGTCTTTTGTAGAAAGTGCTGAGTTGGATGTCTGTGGATCCGCGTTGCCTGCGAAGTGCTCAGCCAACATTTCTGTATAAGTAGATTCTGAGCTTGCGAGCTCCTGGTTGGCTCGCACACGTAAAGCGAGTTCCCGTCGGACCCTCACGAGTTCATCAACACTATAGAACAACAGTTTCAGATAGGTAGCCTTAATCCCAACTAAATGATTGGGAAGGTCAAGGTCCTCCTTCTGGACAACCTCTATTCCAGCAATCCTCCCCGAGTAACGTCGCAGCAAATATGTTGTAGCATCCCGTTCAGCGGCGGGACCACCACGGACGAAGACGAAGAAGTACGGTGCGTAGGGCCTGGTAACTTTGAATCGGGAGCCGTCTTCCTGGATGAAGTAAAAGTCAACGGCACTCACTAGTCGTTTGGCATCATCTAGCATATCTGTTGGATGCATGTTCACCAACCAACCAACTCGGTCACCAGGACCCAAAAACTGTTCAAACCCGTAACGCCGATCACTGATTTCGTTTGCTTTGGCACGTAGGAATCTGGCCTCATTGGATGCAGACGAAGCGTTCTCAGCATCTAACGGTTTGTCGTTAGATTCTTCGTCCCCAATTTCGATGTCATTCAAGTCAGATACCTCAAGTTCATGTCCTCCACCCTTCCTACCACGAACGGAGTAAAGCTTTGACGGGTAATTACCACCCCGCCTACTTCTGAACGACTTCGACATTGCCAGCGCAAACTCCAAGTCTTTCAAACAGGAAGCTAAATGGGTAGAGAAAAGAACTGGTATAAAGTACGACCGTTGAAAAACGGAAACGCACCAATCTGTACACATCAAACGATAAACAAAGGAACGGAATTCCTTCCAAAAATGGATAGCCGCACCATTCGAAAAAAAGACTGGTTTGAATTGCTTATTTTGGTAAGCAGGAGTGGGTGGTGGTCCCTTCCAGAAACGCGTTGTGAATTGTCTACCAAACGTTGTCATGATCAGCACTTACTGAAACCGGAGCCTATTGACGACTCGTAGATCTACCGGGCGCCACGTCAAACCCAGTTACTTCTTTGTCCATCAAATTATCAAGGCCACCGTGGTTGCGCAAAAGCCCCCCCCCCAAAGATGATGGGCTCGCATCTTCTGTGCCATCTTGGAGGAGACAATGCCATTTACAGACTAATCACTAGCAGTAAGGTCTTTTAGAGACGTGCTGCATTGTTCCTCCCAAGATTGAGCAGCAACTCTAGGTCTTGCAGTCCAGGTCACCCGGACCTTGCAGATTCCTGCATTGTCCTCATCTGTCACACACTACACAACTTCCTGGGTGCGTAATGTACGTCCACACCACAACTTCTAGCGTTCCACCCTGGGTTGTAAGTGGCATGTTCAACGACTGTACGTCCAGGAGCGTGACCTTACGCTGTGTGGGTGCAAAGCACACGCCAAAGGACAGGATGACTTTGGTCAGTTCTGTTGTATAGTTGCTCTGTTTTTCAAACGTTTCATCGTTTATTGCCAAATCACCTTTTTCCGTTTCAGCTCTCAGTGTCAAAGTTTTGGATGAATAAAGCCTAGCTGGTTTGAACACCTTCCAGGGTTGACCAGTAAACTGATGTGAAGTAGTCCCTTATGCAGGTGTACTCACCACACTAGTGTGCGAAGCGCGGGATAATGGCTACAGGATCTAGCATCAATCGTGTAATCTTAAACTGCAGACCACAACTTTGTCCGCTGTTGATGGAAATGGCGATGGAGGTTGGCTAAACTCCACATATACAAATAAACTCATGCCACATCGGCCGACGCGTGGTGCCATCAGCCGGGTCGCCTTACTCGCTGCATACAGCAGGGCGGGTAAGAAAAACAGGCTACTGCTGACGCCTTCCTTCTTCCTCTTTCAAATACTTTTTATTCCCTCCTCCCACCCCAGTAATAACTCTCATTGTAGGCCCAGCACTTAGGACTGATGACTCCGTTCGTCATGCGTCGGTTTTGCGCGCAACGTCCGCTCGTCACATGGCGCCGACGTCCTCAGGTATCTCCAAATCAATCTTCAAGCATCGACACCCAGTCTATCTGGCCTTCAATGTCACACTCTAAAGCAAGCAGGACAACAAGCTGCTCTTGCGCTCACACTGGACTCGCTTGGCATGATGTGTGCTACCGTCACGAAGAGACTGGACCTTACCGTGGTGTGGCGGTTTGTGTACCTCGGCGACCCATTGAGCTATACTGGGGGGTGCCCGCGTGACACTCACAGAGTCTCTCATACCAGGTTGGTCCATGGGTAGAGGTCTGACGAACACAGTCTCCTGGCCCTCCAGGTTGGGGTTGGAACATGTGTGGCGACGTGTTCCGTAAAAATGGTAATGTACTTGCATTTCCAGCCCAACACCGCTGCCTTGCGGTTAGGCTTTTGAGCCAAAGGCTTTGGTTGAGGACCCTAATCGTCCTCCTGTCTAGGTGTGGGCGCCCTGGCAGTATCCCAGCCCTCGTACAACCATGACATTCACAACTAACAGTACTTTCATGCCACATCGGCCGTCGCGTGGTGCCATCAGCCGGGTCGCCTTACTTGCTGCATACAGCAGGGCGGGTAAGCGAAAACATGCTACTGCTGACGCCTCCCTTCTTTTTCACGTTTTCCGTCTTCCACCCTCCCCGCCCCAATTTTAATACGTCCTCCGCAGGTCCCAGCTCTAGGACTGATCGGTTTGCCCGCCCTGCATCACACTTAGCTGCAGATTCTGTACGTCCGAGTTCAGTTACATCCCTAAACACTTCGAAGTCTGTTTTCAAACCCCGAAAGCCTGTCTACTTAGCCACCTTTAATGTTCGTTCACTGAAGCAAGCAGGTCAACAGGTGGCTCTTGCTCGTACGCTGGATTCCCTCAGCATTGATGTATGTTGTCTGTCAGAAACAAGGACGCAGGACGCAAGTACCGTGATCGAACTGACTGCCCCCTCGCTCTCTTCCAGGTTCCGGCTGCGCACCTCTGGTGATGCAGAGGCCGCTGCAGCTGGATATGCTGGGGTGGGTATTGAGCGAACGAGCGGAAGCGTCTCTGCTTGATTGGATACCCGTTGATAGTCGCCTCTGTGCGGTTCGTTTGGCAACATCTGTGAGAGAATCTAGAGGAAGTGAGGTCCATCGCACCTTGTTTATTGTGTCTGCTTACGCCCCAACTGACTGTAGCTCTGAATCTGCCAAGGACAGTTTCTATGACGCTCTAGGTGCCCTTCTACAGCAGGTTAAAACCTCAGATATCGTTGTGGTTGCTGGTGATATGAACGCCCAGGTAGGTAGACTGAGCGCTGCTGAGGCCCGATTGGGTGGTCGTCTTGGTTTGGACACGAGACGCACGGACAACGGAGACCGCTTACTTCAGATGTGTGCCGATCACAGACTGTTCCTTTGCAGTACGAATTTCCGGAACAGCGGAAATCGCTTGACAACGTGGTGCCCACCAACAAACCAGCGACGAACCCAAATAGACCACATCGCCGTGAGTTATCGGTGGCGAGGGTCGATCACCGCTTGCCGCTCCTTCTGGAACACCAGCGTGGACTCCGACCATGCACTTGTACGCTGCTGCTTTTCATTGCGCTTTTCAGGTGTACGCAAAACGCGCACACCTCGCTTAGCCATTGAGAAGCTAGTGGATCCAGAAGTCAAACGAAACTATCAAAACCAGCTCGTCGAATGCCTGCCGGACGGTACGGTGTCGGATATAAACGGCCACTGGGAAAAGATATCCAAAGCGCTACTCAAGGTCGGAACGTCTGTTTGCGGTACAACCCAGCCAACCTCATTCAAACACTGGATCTCTGATAGGACCGTGTCTTTGCTGGAGACCCGGCGACAGATTCCCCCAGCAATTCACACGGCTGGCGCACTGCTACCTCCAATCCAGAATCCTGGCCTTCAACAGAAAGCTGGACCGTAAATATGGAGTCGCCTTCGGTCTCAAAGTGTCAAAGTGTATTTCTCTACTCAAGCGTCATCGTGCTGCTGGTCCTGACGACCTTCCACCTGCTCTTTTCAAGGATGGCGGTGGGCTCCTCAGCCAGTGCCTGTCTAGACTATTTGGGTCTATCTGGGAGAAAGAGACCGTCCCAGACAACTGGGGTGAATCGATAGTAGTGCCCATTTTCAAAAGGGTACTCGCAGTGAATGTAGCAACCACAGAGGTGTTAGTTTGACTCCTGTTGTGACAAGGCTTCTGGCGTCATTGATTCTTCGTCGTCTTACGATGGCACGCGAAACCTTGACTCGTGAGAATCAAGCGGGATTTCGACCGGGTAGAGGCTGCATTGACCACATCTTCACACTCCGTCAGGTGTTAGAGCAACGCCACATGTACAGACGACCCACAATCTTGGTGTTCCTTGACTTCAAGGGTGCGTTTGATTCTGTCGATCGGTCAGTGCTGTTAAATGTACTTGCTCAACAGGGTATGCCCCAGAAGTTTGTAAACACAAAGTGGTGTCAGACAAGGATGTCCACTCTCTCCATTCTTGTTCAACTTCGTCATTGATGAAATAATGAGGCGAACGCTGGAAGGTCTTCAAAACCCCGGTGTTCAAATTGTTGCTGGTGAGAGCCTTGTCGATCTGGAGTACGCAGATGATATCGCCCTCATCTTTGAAGACGAAAGTGAAGCACAAGCCCTGTTGAACAGACTGACCACCATCATACCATCTTTTGGCATGCGCCTTGCACCTTCAAAGTGCAAAGTCATGCTTCAGAACGTGCAGTCTCCGGACATATCCCTTAAAATTCAAGGAGAATCACTGGAGATTGTGGAAAACTTTACATACCTCGGTAGTTGTATTAGCTCTGACGGAAGTGTGTCTGATGAAGTCAGTGCAAGAATCTCAAAGGCTCGAATCACGTTTGCTAATTTGCGTCACTTGTGGCGTCAAAAGGCATCTCACTAGATCTTAAGGGTCGTGTGTACCAGGCTACAGTAAGGGCTGTATTGTTGTATGGGTGCGAGACATGGCCTCTACGGACAGATGATGTGAGGCGTCTCTCAGGTTTTCGACCACCGATGCCTCAGAAGCGTGGCTGGTTTTGGATGGCGTCAGCGTGTTAGTCACGAGGTGATTAGAAAACGGGTATTTGGTTGTGCTGCAGGTACATCAATTGGGGAAATCATCCAGCACCACCGACTACGATGGCTCGGTCATGTGCTACGCATGCCGAAACACCGTCTACCGAGACGAGTGTTGTTCTCCGTGCCCTCTTCAGCATGGCGCAAACCGCGAGGTGGACAGCGCATGACTTGGCAGAAAGGCGTGAAAGAGATCACGAAGAGTTTGGGTGTTGTTGGTGTTGTACGCCTTCCAGGATGGGGTCCCCGTGACCCCGCCTGTGCTTGGCTGGAGACGTTGCAAGAAATGGCGGCTAATCGATGTCAGTGGCGTTCATGCTGTCAGTTTCTTTCCAGATTGTCTGTTGGATTGAGCGGTTGGAGGTGTAGGCACCTCAGAATGCTTGACATAGGCCAGCACTGGGTCACCTCCCTCATCCACTCTTTTCTCTCCTTTTCACTCTACGGCTTTTAACATATAATTATATATATATATATATGCATATGAAATTAGACGAACTTTATGGTTGTACGGCACTGAAGCATCAGTCTCAACACTGATGTTGCTGTCTTTGTTGATGATGTGATGTGTGCTGTGTCTCAGAAGCAAGAATTCAAGATGCAAGCACAGTGATTGAGCTAATCGCCCCATCAGTCTACACTCGTTTCCGGCTGCGCATTTCTGGTGATCCAGAAGCTGCTGCGGCGGGATGTGAAAGCGTTGGTATCATCCTAAGCCATCGGGCGGAAGTATCCGTGCTTGACTGGATACCTGTTGATAGTCGCCTCTGTGCGGTTCGTCCGGCAACGTCTGTGAAGGAGTCTTACAAGCGGGAAGCTGATCGCTGTCTGTTTGTCGTATCCACTTACGCCCCAACTGACTGTAGCTCCGACGCTGTCAAAGACAGGTTTGACGACGCCCTGAATGCTCTGTTGCGGCGAGCTAAAAGCTCAGATATCGTGATGGTTGCCGGAGATATGGATGCACAACTGGGCAGGCTTAGCGTATCTGAGACTCAGTTAGGAGGGTGACATGGATTGGACTCGGTACGTACGACCAATGGTGAACGATTGCTTCAACTGTGTGCTGATCACAGGCTGTTTTTATGCAGTACTGACTTCCGAAACAGCCGAATTCGTCTGACCACATGGTGTCCTCCAACGACATGCCGGCCACAAACTCAAATCGATCACGTTGCCATCAGCTACGGATGGCGCAGATCAATGACTGACTGCCAGTCGTTTTGGAGCACGTTTGTGGATTCCGACCACACACTCGTCCGGAGTCGTTTCCCCCTATGTTTCCTGGGCCACGTAAGATGCGAACAAATCGCTTGGCAACTGGAAGACTGGCAGATCCGGATGTTAGACGAATTTACCAGAATCGTCTTCTAGAGTCTCTTCCAAATGCTCCACTATCAGATGTGAACGCATACCGGGATGAGATTGCCATCAAGCATCAGAATGGAACGACCATCTCGAATAAAGAAGAACGTCTCGACCGATGGGCCGAATACTTCGAGCTTCGAACAGCAAGTATCGTGGCCACCAGCTGCCACTCATCTGGAGCCCACAGTTGACGTAGAACCCTGGACGGTGAACATGGAGCCTTCTACAGTCTCGGAGGTTTATGACTGCATATGTTCACTCAAGCGCCACCGGGTTTCTGATCCGGATGACCTACCACTCACACTGTTCAAAGATGGTGGTAAAATCCTAAGTCAGCGCTTGTCTGATGTGTTTGCCTGCATTTGGGAAAAGGAGTCTGTCCCAGACAACTGGGGAGAGTCGATGATAGTGCCCATTTTCAAAAAAGGGTCTCGTAGTGAGTGTGGTAACCATAGGGGGATCAGTTTGACCCCGGTCGTAACGAGACTGTTGGTGTCACTTGTGCTTCTTCGCCTTACGGTGGTTCGTGAGACACTGACTCAAGAGCAGCAAGCGGGACTCTGGCCTGGTAAGGGTTGCGTTGACCAAATCTTCACACTTCGTCAGGTGCTAGAACAACGCCATACGTATATGCGACCCACAATTCTAGTGTTCCTGGATTTCCAAGGCGCATTTGACTCGGTTGACCGGTCTGTTCTGCTTGACACGCTTGCCCACCAAGGAATGCCCCCGAAGTTTGTGGACATAATAAGTTCTTTGTATTCTCAGACTTCTGGACGTGTGAGAGTATACGGAGAGCTCTCCAAAAGCTTCCGCACACAAAGCGGTGTCCGTCAGGGATGCCCACTCTCTCCATTCCTTTTCAACTTCGTGATCGATGAAATCACGAGACGAAAGCTGGAGGGTCTCCAAAACCCTGATGTTCAAATAGCCTGTGAAGAAAACCTTGTCGATCTGGACACCGTTCTCATCTTCGAAGAGGAGAAGACGCAGGTGTTTTTGGATGGACTGACCAAAATCATCCCGTCCTTTGGTATGCACCTTTCACCCACAAAGTGTAAGATCATGCTATTGGGCATGCAGTCACTGAACGCGTCACTTACAATCCAGGGAGAGGTACTGGAAGTTGTGGAGCATTCTACGTATCTTGGAAGTTGTATTAGTTCTTGTTGTTGTGTGACAGATGAGGTCAATGCACGAATCTGCAAGGCCCGGGTCGTGTTTGCTAATTTGAGACACCTATGGCGTCAGAGTGGTGTATCCCTGAATCTCAAGGGACGTGTGTATCAAGCTACAGTGCGGGCTGTTTTGCAGTATGGCTGTGAGACTTGGCCTGTTCGAGCAGCAGAACTGAGACGTCTTCAGGTGTTCGACAATCGCTGTCTCAGAACAATAGCTCGTGTGCGTTGGTGTCGGTGTGTCCGTAACGGGGCAAGTAGAAAGCGAGTTTTCGATTGTGCAACGAGTACTTCCATTGAAGAATGTGTCCAGCACCAGAAGCTGCGTTGGTTGGGACATGTGTTGAGTATACCTAACCATCGTTTGCCGAAGAGGGTGCTGTTTTCCATGCTCAGTTCAGAGTGGCGTGAGCAGAGGTCGCCAACCCTTGACCTGACAGAGGGGTATAAAAGACCTAACGAAACGCTTGGGTGCTGTCGGTGTACTCGCCTTTCAGGATGGGGACCGCGTGATTCCGTGTGCCTGGTTGGAGACGCTGCAAGATATGGCTGCCAACCGATGTCAGTGGCCTTCTTGTTGTCAGTTTCTATCCAGATTACCTCAGTGAATGTTTGGAGGTGTAGGCACACCGGAATGATTGTAGTAAGCTGGCACCAAGTCCCTTTCCCGTCCACCTTTATTCTTTTCTTTTCATTTTCATCAAGGTTTTCAAATAAATCATGGCTGTACGGCAGTGATGCATCGGTTTTGAACACTGATGTCATGCTGTCGATGATGGTGATGATGATTTTGGCCGAGGGGCTGTGTGAAGCCTGATTAAACTCCCAATTCAACCAGCGACAGCTGGAGAATTATACTACAACTCACGTTCTAGCAGCCATTTTTGGAATAAATATAGCGTCATGCGTTATTTATAGGGATCTGGATGGCCCAAGCGCCAGCTGGAAATCACCGTAATAGTAAACAATATAATAAGCGTTCATCTGCAACACCCTTTTGGTGCATAGCTACCGTGCAACTCGAAGGGAACATGAGGACTGAGATACTCGGGCACTAGGTCAGAAAGCTCTGTCCATTTTGTCATGCGCTTTGGCGTGTGGAGTAATTGAGGCTAAGAATCCTGCAGAACTTTGCTTCACCACTTGCAGTAAGTTCATTAAGTGAATTACGTTGAAATGTGTGCGTGCAGGTCCTCAATTTGGATATACAACATGATGTAACCGTCTCTGCATTCACCACAGGCTGCATCCTCTCTACTCCTGTCGCCACCGGACGTTGTCTGCAAGCTTTACTATCAGGGGAAACCTAGAAATGACCATTTGTAGTCTCCTCTATGTATTCACCCTTTTCCAGGAAATGGTCTCTGCTGCAGGTTTCAGAATCCCACTAAGACTGGATCGGTCCGTTAGTCTCAGGTGATGGCCCGTTTCGGCCCTTTTGCGACGCAACAAATAGGAAACCGCTTGATTCAGCGGCAAACCTCCACCAAACTACGGTGGAGCCCTCCCCTCCATACAGTGAATACTAGGCAGCCTCTCGAGAAGGCGTCGGGTAACTGACTTCCAGGTCGATCAGCCTGGGTTCAAGCACAGTTCGCACGGCCATATTGACGGTTTGGTCGGCGGATTGGCAGCTTTGGCAAACTTTCAATCGTAGCTCAGCAAGATTTGTGGGTTAAATCGTGTATACATGTGAATCCATTACGACCCACCCCAGCGTCGGCAGCGAACGCGGCAGACCATCAACATCTGATTGGCCAGCCGCTAATCCTGTGACGTCCGCTCGATGTCAAGGTCAGCTGATCGGCGATTTGAGAATTGTAGTATACGGTGTCTGCCAGTTTGATTGCTTTATGTGTAAGCATTGGTTATGTACAACCTTGCTTACTGGGCTTCAGCTAATGAGCTTTGTTTCTGCTTTCCGTCCACAGAAATTGTCGTGAGCACCTGTCTTCGGAGAATCACTGTCCCCCGGTGCTTCCATAGTGTGCATACTACAGAATAAAATGAAACAGAGTCGTTCTATGAGAAACGATGTGCTTGTTTCAAAACGAATTTACAGTAAGACGGCTTGGAAAACAACCAATCTGAGATGCATGCTCAACCTTCCGATGGGTTTCCCAGGAGGCAGGACCATATCCGCATCTGACAAAATTGGCCCAGGCTACCCACTTTTGTCCCGTGAAATTCTTCTCCGGTATCTGTCCAGAGAAATCGCATGGAAGTTAAGTTATTTGGTGAGGGGCGCTACAAACCGGTTTATTTTGCAAACCGAACCTAAGAGCGAGTTGTTTTGGAGGTTTCATGAGTAAAATGATAAATACCACACAAAAAGAATGCACATAAGTTTCTGTGAAAACTGAAGAAAAAGACTCGCGCGAATGCCTCTGAACAAAAGGGATATCAAAGCAAAGTAATTTCAAAGTTAAAACTTTTGCCCCAAATGTTAGCTTTTTACCATGTTCTGAAAGCTGTTGAGTGAGGTCATCGACCCAGTTGTGCTGGGCAAATGTGGTTAAGATACTTGCCAATTATTCTAAACAATCGCAAACCCAATATCTCATGGTATGAACGCGCGGCGGCAGCATTTCCGCTCTCATCCTTTCGGGGAAACGCACAAATCCTCTGTGCCCCTCTGAGACCGCGGCTTCTATTTTTCCCTTGTTTCCTTGATTCCTGGACGATCCGGCGAGTGTCTCACGTGAATCTTGAGAACTCTATGGCACCTGCTTATAACTGCTCCAATATCACACTCGAGGTTCACGTACAAAAATAACCGAATTCCTGGTCAATGTACAGTTAAATTCCAAGCGGCTTCAGAAAAGTTTTAAGCTTACTAGTGGACAAAGTGCCTAATATACCTGAATTGCCCTGATGTGTGCAGGAAGCCTAGTCTTCAAAGGTATATTTTGTCCAAATATTTTGGGTCGCAAAGACATTTATAGAACGATTCTCTCTTAGTTCACTTGCACTTCAAGTTTGTTTGTGACATGTACTGGTTGGGTGAATTCACACGGTGATCCACAAACGGACATACATAATCGAGGCTTCCGCCCAAGCTTCCCGGGGAGGGTTTTCTCCTGTCGCTCAGCGGTTCCCGTTTACATAAGAGGTACAAACGAAAAGGAGTGTAGCATTGCTGTTTAAATCCTCAGCATCGGGCGCTAAGGTTTCCGGCACGAGGAATCGCATAAAATAGCAGCTGTGTTGCAGTCTAGGCTCTCCATGGAGCGTGAACAGCCACGGGAGTAACGTTATTCCAAGGAGCAACTACTCGAAATGAAATAAATCGTTGCCTAATAAAAATGTGCTATCTGGGCTTGAAAATCTTATCATGTTCCCGCCATGTAGAAGTTGGGTCGTCGGGAAAAAATGTCTTGGAAACACACAAGTAAATTATGTTCCCTCTGAGGTAATGATACTCTAAAGGAAGGGGGTCAAACACCTCGGGGCTCGTTTCATGATCAACGGAATCAAAGCCAGTAATCAACTTTGTGGTAGCTGATTGGACACACCCAACGAGCTCAAAGTCTTTACTGTGTTTCGCGTAAACACAGTAGGTGGCGCCTCCAGGAACGGGCCTGTGCTACGACCTCTAGGATATCCGCGTGTCCGTGCTTGTAATATGGAGACTCACATCAAAACATCCTAAAAACGACCATAACGTTTCGCTCCAACCCTAAGTGCTAGAGTGTAAAGGGCACGTATGATGATAGCATGTTGTATAAATCCTTTTTACTGTCTATCTTATCATGCCTTCTTTTCCATTCCAACCATGCATGGTAAAGAATGGACCCCCTCCGAACGACAAAAGGACGTACTTTCTTCTTATTCAGAGGAATGTGCCGGTCCAGTTACCGTTACTCTGCGTCCTCTTCATAAATTTGGAGGGCTCCGGCTTTGGAACTCCAAGATCTCAACTCGTACGGAAAAATAGACATGATTTTGGGAGCAAATCTCGAAAATCGTTGACATGGATCAGAAACATGAGTGGTGCTTAAACGAAGCCTTGAGGAACTCCAATTTGGACAAGTGCCGAGGAATTGTAGGCGGAGACTTCCTTCGCTCGGTATGTCTTATCTGAATAGGACGCCTCAATCCTAACGTCTAACAATACTGTGACCAGTTTCTATGTGTTCCATTAGCGGACTTCCGATTTACGGCGGTTCTACCTCTTTAGAAATGCAAGCTTATCTTTTGTGTCTCCCGCAGGTATCTTTCTGAAGAGCTGCTAGGACATCGCTTCCACAAGACGCCGAATCCTTTTGAGTGGCTTTTGATCCATTTGACTGCGTGCTGGTTCCTTTGGAACGAACAGCGCGCCAAACCCGTAGATTTCCGGGTAATATTTCCGTATGTCTCTCCCGCTAAATCTGACCCAGTTTAATCTGATCAAGTGGTGTACTCATTCCTGCGGAGGCTGTGTGGCCGCAGTTTCGAATCAAATATTGAGATTCCGGGTTCCTAAATCAGGAGAATATGGCATCACAATTTACCATACTGGATACCTTGTCCGGGTTAGGTCCTAATTAACACGTGATCAACGAAGCATTCTTCGTTGATGGTAGCCAGATCCAGCGGAAATGGTAGTTGGCCTGTGCGGTATTTAAAGGGTGCGGCGCCTGCTGAGTTCAAGCGCTCTGTTCGAGGATAGTGGTCGTCGCCAATGCAAAATGTCCGTCAGAACCGAGGAGGTGGATTTCAATTTAGTGAGGTTGGGTAGCGGTAAAATCGCCTAATGCAAAGGGATGCATGAAGAGGTAGCTAGGGGAGATTTGGTGTTGGTGCCAAGAACAGGTCGCTTGCCGTAGAACTTAGGAGGCAATGTTAGACCGTTTCACGAAAGAGAGAACCGGCCCCACAGCTGAATATGCGGTGCATCAAAAAAGTGTTGAGATGGCTTTGGGGAGGATAATCGTGGTGGACATGAACGCATCTAAATATAGGGAAACCCCAACTGCCCTTCTGTGATTCGAGTGAGCTCGGAAAATGGGGAAGCCGTCTATGAAGACCTCAGTAAGAGCGTCTGATGGTTCGAGTTTATGCGATTCCTATTATAAATGGCTTTTAAAGGCAGGTCGACTTTTAAATGTTGTGAAGTTTGTTGAAAACACTGAGGCCGTTTATGGACAGGCACTCAACACTGTTTCTGCTTCATCCGAACGTACGGTGAAGAGGATTTTGCTATCAGAGAGGCTAGCAAATTAATTATTTCCACGCCAGGTTTTGTTCTAAGCCATCAAAAAAGCCTCTATGTCGTATTTATCGACTTACGCAATGGCTGTTTTCAAGTTATAATGGGGATTTAGCCCTCTTGGAGACCGGTTTGCAAGGACCGTTTGTATTTGGATGACGCAAGTTTGACCATATTGGCAGAACTTTATTTTACATTTACTGCTTGGAGACTGTGAAGTGCACCTGGACCTGCTTCTGGTCGAATAGTTGCGGTGAACCTGCGTTTTATTACTCAGCGCTCGTTACCACTGCGTCTGTAGCAGACGATTCAAAAGCCTATCTTGGCGCTAGAAGCGAAAAATACATCCACTTTCTATTATTTTAAAAATTCGATACTTGTAATGGAAATAAATAAGATTCTGGTCTATTACCAGCAAGTTAAACACGCGTTAGCAAGTGAGCACCGTTGGCGTTATGCTTGTTTTATCATGGTACTCCACCATGCAGCCATAAAAGCACGAGTACTGGACTTGGTTGTGTTTCGTCGTTAACCTGGCAAGTTAACCATTTTTTACAACTCTAAGAAATAAACTAGAGTTTTACCGATTGGCGGTTACGTGATAAAGTTGGGCCTCCTCCATAAGAAAACTTGAGCACACGCCACATCTTATGCGTAAGCAGCCTTCGTTGGTGGATTGGGAAGCAATCTAAGAAAAAAATCTAAACTTTCCGTTTGAGGCAGAACGCCCCTTACATGCTTCTGTCGTCAAAGCTAGAGGCGGACGTTCGAATGCAAACTTCGCAAATGTGTTACTCGTGTTTGCTTGCACGCTCTGAGTACAAAAAGCAAATGTATGCAGGGGAGCCACATCGCCTGGTAGAACGGGCATGGGCATTCCGCAAAACAGGTGCCAACTGTCTGGGAGCTTCTGGGTGTTTGATCCACAGACTATAAGTTAGTTAACGTAGGTTGATCTCACCTTGATTGCTCCAACACTGTCATAGGGCATCCTTGGCGGTCGCGGCCCCAAGTGCCTCAAAATGAGAGAGCGTGCATTCATTGTCATTCGACAGACCACGTTCAGAAAGTAGCCGTCGCCCTCAAGGATTTACCGTCTATCACAGTAGTAAGATGTATGCAGCTCAACTTCTCACATGAGCCACTCGGTCTGCCAGGACACCCTTTGTATGGCGTGCTTCATTGTGTCGGCGTGGTACACCCGGTCTTTAGGGCAGCCGTTCGCATTCTCCAGACGGTTGTTGGTCACGCTGCCAAAGTGAACCACTCCGGACTGTGCGTGCACGGCCCATCTTCAGGTGATGTAAAACCAGCAGGCCGTAAAGTAAGAAACTAATCGTGGGTCCATTTGGCGCAGAAGCTACAGATCTTACCGGAATCTGTGTGTTTGTAGTACCATGAAGAGCCTACTGTAAGGCGTCGTCCAGGCGATCCGATTGCAGCCGGCCGATTGCAGTGTGTCTATGATCAAAAACACATGGACAATAAATGATACATACGTGCTTCCTGATAGTTTTTCTGACATGAACTTAGCATAGCGTTACGTCGCAACCGAACCGACACTTGCCGCCCCCATTTGCACCGCCAACTTGTCCATAACGAAATTCTTCACTGAATATTGCTCACCCATCATTTCCTTAAACAAGTCGCACAGTTTACCCATAGGAACAAACCGTTCGCTCTCCACAAACGCATATATAGCCGGACGCCTAATACACATTCCGTCCGTTATCAAGAATGTATACAGCTTGTATCTACAGACCGAGTATTACTTGTATGAAGAACTTACCCGAAACGGTTTGTTGCGTGCGTTAAGTCTACATTAACGACATCTGGAAAGCGCCGGAACAATTCCGTCTGCTGCCATTGGGCGAAGCATATGTGGCTGACATTCCTCTGACTGCCATACAAGCACGTTTCCGGTCTCCCGAAGTTTTTCCAGCACCAACGGCATATCAGCTGCCACAATAAAATCCACGTATGTGGCACCTACTCAACAGAGCCGGTTGACACTTCCGGCGGTAGTTGTACATATCCTGAATGGTAAAGACCTTGCCGAATTCATCGGCCACAAACTGCCGCACCCCATACGATGGCCTTCCGTATTTCAGAGGGGTCCTGCAGGCGCCCAACTCGTCTTCGGTTAGCGAAAGCCGATCGTACAAAAACTTTGACAACCTATGGATGTGTTCATGAAAATAAGAGGTGAGTGCCAGTTGGTTCCTTTGCCTCCGTAAACAGACTCGCGCTGGACAGCCAGTGCTTCGCGTACTGTTTTTATTGGCAAGCACACTCAACTTACTAGCTTCTTTGGATTCCTTGACTTTCCGTTGGTCCTGTAGGTCGCCTGCTGCATTTGCAGTACACCCATTCGTAACGCAAAACAGCACTGGTGCTTCGACTACTGGATGGACGCATACACATCACATAGTTATCCTTCAGCTATTGATTAAAAGCCTTCTAAAATGCCGTGAAGGATGAAAAGAATACAGCCTCAAATTTCTCAACAAACCTGTGTGGAGAAACTTTTAAAGCCATGCCGGTCACTAGGAGCAAACCCAAATTCTTCCTCCGAAACTATGGGGTTTATGAGGTTGTGACTTTTGCGGGGAGTTAGTCTAATCCATTAGCACTTGTAGATGTTATGTTGCTCATAGCAGTTTGTTAAAGTGAGCAAAATTTCAAAGTCACGGACCATCGCTGGTTCGCATTATGTTACCGGCCCACAAAAGATAAAATAAGAACTCATACTTTACAATATTTTGACGTTCTTTAGGAATAAAAATAACGTCTACAGAATATTCAATGCAAATTTCATCCAGGAGAATCGGTCGTTGATTTTTGTTTGCTTTATGCTCCCCAGATTTAACAAACGAGATAATGTTGTTCAGCGAACTTCATCACAACACTTTTTCCTACGGAGCTCAGCTTCTATTAAGCATAACATTGTCAGAAAACAGGATGAACTGTGCAGTGGAGATGTGAGGGCCATCTCTGTGGATTACTATGTTTCCCAGCTACGCGGACAATACAGCGTGAGGAGGTAATCTTAGGTAAATTACCAACACAATGGTACCATTTCTATTAGGAGCATGACTCACCATAGGTGGAATACCTAATAAAGCGGTCATCATGATGACGGTAGCCGTTGTCACTCGCCTCGACTACCTATCGTAACTGCTAGGCCCATGTCTATATGTGATGCTGGTTATGAGGCCTCACCTATATACAACGGCTAGCAACGACCCGTCATACTCATAACCGTATTCAATATCGCCTAACTTCGCTACTTATTGCAACTGCCAGGCCAGTGACTAGTGTGACGCTGATTATGAGGCCTCACCTATACATGGCAACCTAATTCAATGGCCAATGACGGTCTTTCACACTTACAACTGTACGCGTTTTCAATGATATCGAATGCTTGTTGTAACTGCTAGGCCGCGCTCACGTGCGACAATGCTTATGAGGCCTCACCTATGCACAGTAACCTAATCCAATGACGAACGACTGTCCCTCACACATAACCATACACGATGTCGCTTATCTTTGCTACCTATAGTAAATGCCAGGCCAGAATCTATGCGGGCCGGTGAAAATAAGGCCTCAACTATGCGTGATAGCCTAATCTGACGGCCTGCTACAAAAAAGTTCAGCTTTAGGACACTTTGGTGCCTAGCTGCCATGCCAGAAACAAGCACGAGGGTTAGGATACTGCCAGGTTGCCCAAGCCTAGACAGGGGGAGCCGCGAGGCAGAGGTGGGGTTAGAACCATGGAACTTTCGGTCAGTAAATTTGCGCTCTACCCACTGACCCATCTCAACTGTCATCCTCCTAATTGTACTCGATTTCGCCTAAATTGGCTGCTTATCTTAACTACCGGGCCCGTGTCCATGTGCGGCGTTGATTATGAGGCACTGGTTATGCGCGGCAACCTAATCCGTCATACTCATAACTATACGCTTTATCACTTATTTCTGCCACTTAAAATAAACACCAGGTCAATGTTTATGCGAACCGATAAATACGAGGCCTCAACTACGCACACAAACCTAGTCTAACGGCGAACGACGGACGTCCTGCTCATAACTGTACGCGATATCGCCTGCCTTGGTTTCTTTTTGTAACCGCTAGGCCAGCGTCTATATGCGACGCCGATTATTCGACTTCAATTATGCTACCCTAATCGAACGGCTCATCATGCGCGTAAGTGTGTGCACGGGCGCTTGAATCTGTTGGCTATAGTAACACACCAGGCCAGTACATATGCGGGCCTATAAACATGAGGCTTCAACTATGCGCTATACGCTATATATATGAAGCACTGTACAAGTGTTCTTGACTTCGTTTTGGGCGTTAATAAACTGTAGACGATATCGTCTACCTTGACTGCTTATCTTGATTGCTAGGCTTGTGTCCTGTGCAATGCCGAATATAGGACTTCAACTAGGCTCAACAGCTTAAACCGGTGGCCAACGAGGTCCAGTAACGCTGATAACCGTACTAGATGTTGCCTACCGTGGCTACTTATAGTAACTGAAGGGTCCGTACACATGCTCGTAACTGACTAATGCCGCAACTATACATAATTGATAAATCCAACGACCAACGGGGGTCCTTCATATCCATACAGGTCGTCCGTCTGCCAAACCCATGCCTGAAGAATACACTAACACATTAAACAAATCACGTTCCCATTAATTAGTTGCATCGGTACAAACGTAATGTGTGGTCAATCCAGTTCTCGGTTTCGGGGAGCCACTTATCTGGACAGGATTTCTGAAAGGAAAATGTATAATCAATTACGACTCGTATATTTTTTCCGCGATATCATTTAAAACATAATTAAAGAAAGTTGTAGTGGGTAATTCACGAAGTGCTTAATAAATCCCATTGTCCACAATTCCAACTCGATGTCCACGCTGCGGCTGGAGTCTTGCTGCTATAAAGGTAAAAGGACTACTTGCTCAATTAGTCCCATTGGCGATAATGGGGGAACCGTGTTTGCATCGATTATTCAATAGCACGATTCGCCAACTATATGCATTACTGGGCGCAGCGAAGTTAAAGCCAAAGAGGGGTGTATACTTATCAGTCGTAATACTAAGTGGTATAGACTTGAGGCCTAGGATCCAAGGACCACGTGCGTCATCAAACGTGCCCCATGGATGCAGCGGTAGCGAAGACCTAGTGAGTGGGCGGGGACTTGGTGCCAAGTCTGCTCAATTAGAGCACTAAGCCACAGTTTCACTCCAGTCCCGCTTCCCGGTACCAACACTTATACTCAGCTGCAGTAGCAGGTTCGTCAGCTACGGGCTACTTTCTGAGAAACCGATCAGCTAACGTGCTTGCGTTTGTAATTTTCAGCCTCCGATTTTATATAAATAAGCTTCCACATCTCGTTCACGTACCTTGGAAGCTGCACGCTAGTTCAGGCTATTCTGGGGCTCTATTCCATGCATGTCAGATAGGTGTCGGCCTCATCCAAATAGTCGTTCACGCCGAAGTACTACAATACATCTTCACTCCCAAAATAATGTCTACATATCGCCGAGCTACGGCTGAAACAGCGGTCTTCAAACACCTAAAGACGTCTTAGTTCCGCTGCTCGAACAGGCCAAGTTTCAGAGCCATACCACAAGATAGACCGTACTGCAGCGTGATACACACGTTTCTTGATATTAAGGGATATACTACTTTTACGCCAGAGATATTGCAAATGAGACCCGAGGCTTGTAGTTTCCTGTATCGATCTCATCTTTCACAGTACAATCAGAACTAATACAACTTCGAATGTACACAACACTTCACAAATTCGTATGCCTCTCCTTGGACTGTCAGTGGCGTGTTCAGTGTCCAACTCATGTAATAAACTCCAGTCAAACTAGCCCATCGTCTAGCGGGTCCTACTCCCGCCAGAAAGTATATGTTTGATTTCCCTAACCACACCACCTCTGCATGCTTATACCGGTTTGCTCTAGATCTCTTGTACTATAATAGCATTTATTAGCAAACTCAACCCGTGCTTGTACAAGTACAAATCTACTCCTATCCTATCTCATTTAGTCATTTCTTGTCACCACCTTGGTTGTGGTAAACACTCAGCTTTTTCTCTGTATTAATGCACTTTATGCTATCAGATCTTAAACTCACCGGGCGTTACTGACCTCATATCATTCCCTCGTATTCCCAAGCTTCAAACTTCAGGAACATCCGGTTTGGACGCCCCGTTTGCTAATATCAACACCACCTGGTCAATGATTTGCATCCTCAGAGACCCCAAAACGGACCAGAAAAATACCTGCGATTTTATATTTGCCTTATCCTACCTCTGCAGATTCCCTTGGTCATCTGAAAAGACCCCACTGTTCACACAATTACGCATCCTAACCCAATCATCTCAAACATGACGTCCGTTACGGGGCTGTCCAGAAACCGAAATACGTCAGTGACGTGATGACACGGCACTGCCATACCAAGTTAGATAGCACGCCCGAAACTAATCCCTTCCTACTCCTGACTATACATTCTCGCCCACCCGGTCCATTACCTGCAAATACAGACAAACTCATGCTCATGATCAAGTAGAACATAAGGTTGACGGAAGCTCGAGGACTGCGCCTACCTGATGAGCCCCAAGAAGGGCGAAACCGGTCGTGGGCTGTCGAAGAATTTTCAGCAACCTTATGAATAGTGCATTACGTATTCTCCAGATTTATTCTATGTCCTGTGTCTGATGCATGTCCCGCCATCGCCGAGTCTTTAACCAGCGCTTCGTAGTCCGCACTCATGCTTCATTCTGAATATAATCTTAGGATCATGGTACCCATCAGCTGTGAATAAACATTATTAATATTACCTTACACTTTGTGAGTGCAGAGTGCATACCAAAGGATGGGATGACTTTGGTCAGTTCATTCAAAAACAACTGCTCCTTTTCCTTCTCTTTGAAGATAAGAACGATGTCTGCATACTCCATATCGACATGGTTTTCGTCAGATATTTGAAAACCGGGGTCTAGAAGACGTTAGTTAGTCAGGAATTGTGACCAATTTTGGCTGCTTGTTACTTCGGGCCGCAGTCAACCTCAAATCATAGTGCTTTCTAGCAGCCTTTCTGAGACTGTTCCTATTCTGAGTCCGCCATGTAGACACGGCTGTCTTATTTCCCCGTCTGAATGACAGAAATGAACCACCTTGCGCCTTCAATGGACCCAAGAATATCCTTGATCCATACTGGTCTTAATTTGTAACGATTCCCTGGCGAATCCTGACTGCAATAAAAACCCACCCAAGACGACTCACCCAAGATGTTCACGTACGGGGTTGTCCACGAAACAAAGTACGGCGTCGCGATGACGGTACCGCGACTACCATACCCAGTCTGGTGGTTTGCCCGTAGTTCACCATATCCATATTTACAGGTTGAGGGTGTGACGTGCACCCACACGACCGCCTCAATCCGTTTGACTTGCAACAGGACTTGAAAGCACTAGTGATCCTATTATGCTGTCTGCTTGTTCTGCCCGTAAACACACTGATTTTCCCGTCACTACCGGTGGTTCGGTATAGAGTTGCGCCCGCTATAGCGTGTACTGACCATCATAAAAAACAAAAAACTTACTAGCTGTGACGAATTCATTGGCCTGGTTTGGCGGGGCCCCTGAAACAACGATAGGAGACTTTTTCATATACAGGTCGTGAAACACTGCTCAATCTTGAGTTTGCGCCGTCGCAGAGAGCGCAAATATTATCCATGTCGTTTTGAGATTATTTCCAAATGCAATAAAAGGAAAACACTTAAAGAAACCGGCTCTTCCAAAAGTTTCCCGCAGTCACTAGGGAGACATCATGCGATGTCATCGACAGCCATTGAAATATGAACTCCCTGCCCATGTTGGACCTCGAGTACGTTTAAACAACTTCTAACAAAATTGCGCCCACACGGGAAGATCTTAAGGGGCCGAATAAATGCCAGCAAATGCTGAAACTTTATGTTAAAGTTTTCCTCCTCCGAACTACGGCTTTGCAGAAATAAGGGTGTGCATCTAAGGCTCGGCCGAAGCCATAGCACCAAGCTGTGAGTCAAATGTGCGTCAAAAATTTCGAATGAATAATTTCAGCAAATCGTGAAAAATTGAGAGCAGACGAGGTTGAGTTTTAGTCTGATCACATATGCAAAGAAATACAAGATTTTGAGGTAAAAAGTTTTATTTCTCTCGCAAAGTTTTTGGAGAAAAATGCATTGTGCTTCCAAGGCGCGGCCATAGACCGACGCTGTTTAAGCTTATCCTGAAATCGCTAATCAGCTGACCTTGACATCGAGCGGATGTCACATGATTAGCGGCTGGCCAATCAGATGTTGATGGTCTGCCGCGTTCGCTGCCGACGCTGGGGTAGGTCGCAATGAATGTACATGTATACACGATTTAACCCACAAATC